>CM057449.1:1531945000-1533195000 GCA_016271365.2 Neoceratodus forsteri | reverse complement strand
CCTGGACTGCTTGAATGGGAGCAAATGGTTCTTGGTGTTCAATCTTCACAGTGGATACTACCAGATCTTGATGGCCCCGGAAGACCATGAGAAAATAGCCTTTATCTGTCCATTGGGATTCTATGAGTTTCTGAGGATGCCACTGGGATATCGGGCACCCCGGCCACCTTTCAGTGACTGGTGGAATGTGTGGTGGGAGATATGAATTTGCTGGAATGCCTGGAGTACTTGGACGATGTCATTGTGTTTGGGAGCACCTTAGAGGAGCATGAGAAGCCACTGTTTAAAGTTCTAGACTGACTGGAAGACTTCAGTCTTAGGCCGTCCATTGACAAGTGCCAGTTTTTTCAAACCTCCATGAAGTATGTGGGGCACATAGCATCTACAAAAGGGATAGATTCTGATCCCAGTAAGGTTGAAGCACTGACTACTTGGCCCCAGACTCATAATCTGAAAGAACTGTAACATTTCCTGGGGTTCTGTGGTTACTACTGCAGGTTCATAAAAGACTATTCCAAGGTGATTCGCCCACTCTTGAACCTTACCCAGGGTTACCCTCCTACCAATTGTAAATACAAAAAAAGGGCCATTAAAGAACCAGCAAAAGTATACTGTCACCCAGGTGAACTCTTCAGGCCCCACTGGATGCCTGACTGTGAAGCGGCCTTCCATGAGATCATATACTAGCTCACCCATGCCCCCATCCTCACCTGTGCTCACCTCACCAAACCATATGTGTTGCATATGGACGCTAGTCTGCAGGGTCTAGGAGTGGTGCTGTATCAAGACCATGAGGATGGCCTCAGACCAGTAGCTTTCACCAGTAGAAGCTTGACCCCATCCAAGCGAAACTACACTGTGCATAAGTTGGAGTTCCTTGCTCTAAAATGGGATATCATTGACCAGTTTCATGAGTACCTCTATGGGGAAAAGATATTGGTGAAGACTGACAATAACCAGTTGACCTATGTACAGACTTCAGCTGAGTTAAACGCCACTGGCACTGGTGGCTTTCTGCATTATCAACCTATGATTATGCTGTCGAATACAGACCGGACCTGAACCATATTGATGCTGACACCCTATCATGAAGGCCCACTTCCAAGAGTGATTGGGTCAGGCTGTCTGAACCTGACATTCGAGCATTGTGCCAAAAGTTTGATAGAGATGAATAGATGCCTGCGGACACAGTGGATTGTTTAGTAGATTGCTTGGGCCCTTCTGACACCTGCATACCAGCGGCTTATTGCCACTTCTCTGCTCTAGATATTAGTGCACTACCTCAATTTGACAATGACAGCATTCAGTGGGCTCAATCCCAAGATTCTATGATTCATCCAGCACTTGATGCCTTGCATGCGGGAAAAGATGTGTCTAAGTTATGTTCCACTGACTTGAAAACTGCTTTATTGTTTAAAGAAGGCCCCAGATTGAAGTTGCTCAATCCATTGTTGCATAGAGAGACAGTAGATTGTAGTCACAACGTAGACAAGCAACAATTGTTCCTGCCCATGGCCTTTAAAGATTTGGTACTGAGTTCCCTCCACAATCACATGGGGCACCTCGGTATTGACAGAACCCTTGATCTGGTATGATTTCACTTCTACTGGCCCAAAATGGGGGCTGATGTTGAGCACCATGTAAAGACTTGTAGTCGCTGCCTGCAAAGAAAAGCCCTGCCTCAGAGGGCTGCCCCTTGTTAATATTACTACCAGCACCCCCATGGAACTAGTCTGCATAGACTTCTTGTATTTAGAACCTGATCAGTGGAACATTGGCAATGTGTTAGTGGTTATGGATCATTTCACGTGGTATTCACAAGCTTTTCCCACCAAAGATCAAAAGGCATCTACCATGGTCAAGGTGCAAGTGGAAAATTTATTCTTCCACTATGGTGCCCCCAGTGGATCCACTCTGGCCAGGGCAGAGACTTTGAGAGTTGACTAATCAAATAAATGCTCTCTCTATGGGGGGTGCAAAAGTCAAGAACCACCCCCTATCACCCACAGAGAGACACTCAACCAAAACATTTTAATCGCACCCTTCTAGACATGCTGGGCACCCTCCATCCAAAAGACAAGCATAAATGGAGCCAGCAGATTAGCACCTTGGTACACACATACAATTGCTCGAAAAATGATGCTACTGGGTTCTTCCCCTAGTGCCTCATGTTCGGGAGAGAGGCAAGGCTGCCAGTTGATGTCTGTTTTGGGGTCTCTCCAGATGGGGTCCGAGCTGAAAACTACTTGCAATATGTAAAAAACTGAAAGCTCAATTGAACCATGCCTATAAATGGCCCAGGCAATGGTTGCCAAGAGAAACCTAGCCAACAAAGAGAGGCATGATAAAAAAGTAAAGGCTCAAGAGCTTCGACCTGTAGACCATGTGTTGTTACGCAATTTGGGACTGCATAGTAAACACAAAATTGCTGATTGGTGGCACCATCTTCCCCATGTAGTAGTTGGAAAGTTGGATGATTTACCTATATACAAGGTGCGCCAAGAGAACAACTCCAAAGCTGTCAAGACCATGCACTGTAACCACTTGCTACCTATCGGCCAAGTCATGATTGAGGCTGAACACCCAGAAATTGAGCCCCCTGGGCCGGTGACTCATGCTGCTGCAAGAAAGAGACAAAGTCAACCTCCCCAGTGGTCACAGATTTAAGGTTTTCTCTGCAGCAGGCACAGAATGATAGTGACAGTCTGTCCACTTCTGCCGAAAGTGAGTGCGACTATGCCCATTACCCCTCTTATGTACTGAGTCAGCTGTTTTGAGGTAACCCCATGATTAATTGTGGGGATGAAGCTGGGCCTTCTGGACTGCCTAACCCCCTAGCTTCCTCCCTGGAGCCAATGCTCCTTGAAAGTGAAGTGCAAAGTATCACGTCTGAAGATGCTGAGTCTCTGTGTATGGTGGAACTGTATGATTTGCTGGGGAAGGGGCTGAGGGTATGAGTTTTTCTTGTGACTTGCCAGAACTTGAAGAATGCCATGAGAGTGCTGACCATTCCCTTTCAGTGCCAGAGTGCTTTCAAAGTGAGCAAAGAGTTGTAGAAACAGAGCTTACAGAGCAAGGGGCTGACAGTGCTCCAAGTCTAGACATTCCTACCTAGGCAGAGGCACCCCTCACAAGTGATGAAAGTCCCAGGACCAGTGCTGAGAGTACAGAGACAGTGGTTGTTCCCCCCAAAAGGACTGGCCGCGCTGTCAAGCCAGTAGTATGCCTCAGTTATGACTCTCCTGGGATGCCAGTGGATTTGTCTCTCAATGTGGTGCACAAAGGTGTTTATGTCTCACCAATCTCATTGCCTAAATTGTGCTTGACAGACAATTCCAGGTTACTTGTTCTGCCCTCCCACCATGGTGCCCCTGCCTCCTCTAGCCCCAAGTTAGTTGATAGGGAAGGGCTCCCCTCTTGCATTGTTTAAGGTACAAGAAGTTATTACCTGATTCAGTATAGTAATGTCCAATTTACCCGTGTGAAATATGCACAATGTGTTGTCAGAATGGATATAGTATCATGAAGTATAGTGAATATGTATAGTAAAGTAACAAGTTTATGTTAACTGATACATGATAGTACAGACTTGATGCAGAGGCCAAGTTTTCTCCTGGCAGGGAAAGGTGTAACTCACCTACAAATGGGGGTTCCTGAAAAGTCTTCTTTGAGCTTTGCCTAAATGCTCACTGCCAGGCTGGTGTCCTGCATTTCAACAGTTTAAATGTGATTGCCAGACAGTGCCTGTATAGGCTCTGTGTACTGTCTCCTTAAGGGGTGCCTGGATTGCAGTCATAAGTAATCTGAGAGGAAGCTCTGTTGAAAGATGTAACTATTTGCTGAAAATCATTTAGAGTGATAGCGATAATGTCGTTTGTCTAACTTGCCTTCTTTGCAGCAAAGACTATTTTGTTTATCTCCACTATCTTGGTCCTGGACTGCAATTTGGACCAATCAGTTCTGGAGGGACCTAAAATGGAGCCGGACTACAGGAGCTGTCTGGATTCAAAATCTGTAGGAATTGTAGTTTTGGGCTTTTGGCACCTTTTTGCACCTGAAGGGGGAGCCTTTGTTGTGACTGACAGACAGATCAGCTAACCAAACCTTTTGGATTCTGGGAAAACCCCCAGGCTTGCTGGCAGTTGAATCAGATCTAAGTTGGGAGCTAAAGAAGCAACATGCTTGAGACAGGCAAGCAGCCATCTGAGTTGTTTCACATGGGAGAACTGTGGAAAGGCCTGATTTGTGGCCTACATGTCTGCCTGCTGCCCCTGAGAGGGAGAGAAGAGAATTATTACAGACTAAATCCAAGTTTGTGAGAACGAAGTAAACCACTGATTTTTTACCAGGCTCATACCTGAAGAAGACCGAAGATTTTGCTGAATGCGATCGGCCTGTCAGGATTTCCAGCTGCTTTTGAATCCCCCGATTTGTGCAGAGTCTTTGCGATTGTGACCGGAGAGTGATTTGCCTGGTACAGTAGAATTCCCTTACATGTATTTGTGCTGTGTATTGAAAGTGGATCGTGATTTGGTTCCCCACTGTGTGAACTGTGTTCTGCATGCTGTTACCGTGGAATCCTTTACATGTAAATGTGCTGTGTATTGAAAGTGGGTCGTGATTTGGTTCCCCCACTGTGTGAACTGTGTTCTGCTTGCTGAAAGCTTTATCCAGCCTAATCGGACTGAATCCGCGTTCATCTCCATTCGGCCTGGGCCATGCCATGCTGGCCCTGCCAGACTACCCCACTGCACAGAGAAAGCCACTGATGAGAGACCTGCCTGGGGATCAGCACCCTGCTCCACACTTGAACAGAAACAATGCATCAGCAATTCGTGTGGGCCATTTCTCATGGCACTCCAGATCAACCACCTGCTGTCTCGATTTTCGTCCTGCCTGTGTCCAGTCTGGGGTATCCTGAGTAAATATCAGGGTAGCTCCCTGCAACAACAGCCTAATCTAAAAGTGCGTCATCTGATTGTCTTGTTGTTTTCTTTTCATGAACTGAACCCTCCGGCTCCAGATTACAAATAGTGTGTGTTGTGCATGTTGTTTTCTTCCATCACAGGGCCCCAACCAGCTGCAACATTCCTGGCTAGCCCACTATTCTCCATCTGGGTACCCTGGGTGTGTGACTGTTCATGGACCCTGAAGTGCATGCATAACTGTTTGAGTGATACAGCCTTTAAGCAAATTAACCTGATTACTCCCTTCCCTTGTTCAAGTCCCTTAAATAAATCAGATCTAACTCTTTTTTGCATTTACCCTGACTGTGGTTCCAGTTTGTGCAAGAGTACTGTACTGCTGTTATTTGCTGTGTATAACCTTGTTTTACAGGGGGTCCCCAGGGACAGGCCAGCGGAAAGCCCTGGTGGTAAGTTCAAACAGTCTGGGTACTTGTGTGGTGTATCAGGGGTATGGCGAAAGTGATTATTGTGTATTGTTCCAGCCACTAGTAAGGAAAGAGTGGGGTTACAGTGTCCCAGAGGGCTGTGCCCAGGTTAGCTTGACCACTACCAACCCTGACCTCCGGGTGGAGGCACCCGTTTCAGAACTCAGCACCCTTATCCTGCTACTAGCCAAGCAGGCGGGGTAGTAGCCCTTGGGATAGCGCC
Source organism: Neoceratodus forsteri (assembly GCA_016271365.2). Classification (NCBI taxonomy): domain Eukaryota; kingdom Metazoa; phylum Chordata; order Ceratodontiformes; family Ceratodontidae; genus Neoceratodus; species Neoceratodus forsteri. The sequence goes on along the minus strand of CM057449.1, from coordinate 1,533,189,385 downwards.
ACCTAGGGGTTACACAGAAATTTATAAATGTCAGCTTGCAATGTCCTTCTTGTTGGGTAAGCTGAGGAAACTTTGGCCCTTTAAAGACTTGCTTCTTCAGCTCCCTGATAAAGTGGTCGTGAAATGTAGAACTCTTGTACTATCCCAGAGACTGAGACTGAGGAAAATAGGAAGATGTGATGTGGTTAGAAGGACAGTGAAGACTAGGAGACCATTTATGAGATCTTTAGTTTAAGTTTCCATTCCTCTCCAGAAGTCCCAAGGTTTGGGAGCTTGATGCAGACAGGCCACTCTTGAGAGAGTGGTCATAATTAATGCCAGTTTGGTTATTAAAATCTGTAGTTTAAAGGGATTTGATATTGTCCCTAGGCATTGTCCTAGCTTATGTGACAGAGATTTCACTGAGGGAAAATGCCAGTATTTACATCTCTGAATTTTTCTCCCAGGGATTTTTGGTCACATTTCACCCTTACAAGGAGCACAGCAGAAGCAGTGTGACCACAGTCTGTAGATCTGAACTGAAAGCTATGGTAATATCAGTGTGTGTCCCAAGTTCCTTTGAGTGTGAGCTGGCACATGTGGTAGCAAATGTAATTGTAAGATCCTCCTTGTTTACCCCCTTCCTAATGGTGGGGCCATAGATCTTAGAGGAATTCATGGATTTGATGTCAGACAAATAATTGGAATTCCCAAGACTGTTGGTTCTTGCAGATTTTCATTGTGGAGTCAACTAAAAAAGTTAAATTCCCAGCAGAGCTCCTCCAATTAATATAATCTATATATTTTATCCAGCATGTTTTGTCCTCTACTCATGTGATTGGTCACATGCTCAACTAAGTTTTCAATACCTGGAGAGTGGCCTACCGATCTCAGAGAAATCCTTTGGTTTGGTCAGCGCAGGCTGTCATATCCTTTGGGTTAATGGCACCTGCTCTTTTCTGCCTCTACATAGATTGTCCACTTTAGAGCCTTCAATAGGCGTAACCCTGATATTTTTTGGAATATAGTGGACAACACTAGCATAATGGATGCCTCCAATAAAAGGGTCACCGAGACAGTAGAGATTTAAAATAAGAACTATCTTCAGAATACTCATTAGTGCCAGTCTGTAGCCACCCTGCACACTTCTGATGGAATAGTCCATGGTACAATGGGGATCTTCAGGACTCAATTTTCAAAGGTCTGGGAATGATACACAGTGCTTATGTCAAAAAGAAATGAGGAAAGGGGCACCTTGTGCCACACCATGCACCATTCTCAACTTTGGCATGCTGCCTCTGGCCACAGCAGGGCTGCCTGAGCCAGATGGGCATGCACCAGGCTTGTACTAATGCACTGGCTGCAACCAGTGGACAGGGTCCCTGCACCACCCTCAAGATGCAGTATACCCTTTTCAAGGATTTTGGAAATGTGTGTGACCCAGCCATGCTTAGACCAGTCAAGGCTGGTGCTGATGCACAACATCTGCATAAAATTAGTACCAGTGTTGCACAGGCATGCCACACTGAGGCCCACAGTCAGAATGGTCGTGCACTGCACTGCTTGGAATGCAACAACCACTGTATCCTGCCCTTATTTGTACTATCCCAATGGCCATGTAGAGTACAACTTGTTGTTGCTGTGATGTATGAGTCACATACTCACATCTGGGGGAGTCTGAGATTATGAACCATACACCCAGCAGGGGTTGGCACTCCCAGATTGGTAGGCCTGGGCATGTATGTATGGTGCTGTGGGTAGGGGTGGGGTATGCCTATGTGTGACAATTCTGCTGACAGTATGGCACAAACCATGTCACACTGCAGTCAGCATCTGTTAGCCGCTCTAAGTCAGGATGCCATACAGCAGCACCTGGATGCTGTCCATTTGGACAGCTGGTGCAGATCTACAACTGTGCCTTTGTTTCACATCTTGTAACCAGTGGTGGCCGGCAACCTTCATTAATCCCCTCACATGCACCATCTGTTCGGCACATGGGACAGGTTGCAGCAGAGCTCTAGACTTTGGCACCAGGACCAAGTTTGTATGAAAATCTGGTGTATGGTCCCTAGTGCATCAGGCTTGGACACAAACTGGCTTTTCCCACAGCTTGCATCACTCTAAGGGCTCTTTTGAAATCAAGTCCCCAGAATCTAATGGCACAAGCTCAGAGGTTAGAGTGCAAGTGGAAGAAATCTGACTTAGGGTCCTACAAACTTCCTCTGATTGCAGATTATCTAAACTATCTCATGACAATGATTGACATGAAAAGGGCAATGATGAACATGAAAAACATTTATCTCTTGGGCTTCATCACAGCTGAAAGAAATAGACCCTCTGCTCTCATTAGGATGGTGGATTGGATCCTCCACTAAGGGAGTCTCTCACAAAGATGAGGAAAATTCTCACAAGAGAGATTTGAGGGTTTTTCTAATCTCCTTTTAGCCAAGATTCTGAATATCAAAGTTGAAACAGCCTCCATGGTCATTGGTCACTACTATATTTGTCAGGTGATACATATATCAGAAACTCTGGGACTGCTTTTGCCTTGTTAGTATTTATGTGATCCACTAGATGTAGTTGGATCTGAACCCTAACTACTGTATTATTAATCCTGCACTTGCCAGTCTGATGAAAACTGGAGCAGCAGTCCTGGTGATTATTTTCAATGAAATCGTCAATGCATTTCTAATAGTGAAGTTATTACCATCTGCCTTGAAAGAAGCAGAGGTTTGATTCTTTCTCAAGAAGGCTTTAGAAACATAGAATCTGACAGCAGATAAGAACCACTTGATCCATCCAGTCTGCCCATTTTCCCTACCTACATAATCACTGCAGACCCTACTTGAGTTACAACTCTTTTTCCCTGCCTTCTTCCTTTCCACTATGATTCCCATGAGCCTATCCCATGCATTCTTGAACCTCACTCATTTCCCCCCTCACCTCAGCTGCAAGGCTGTTCCAGGAATCCACCACTCTTTCTTTGAACAAGTACTTCCTCACATCTCTCATGACTCTACCCCCTACAGCATTATAGCATGCCCCTTGTATTTGAGCACCTATTTTTCTGGGAAAAAAACACATCCTTCCTTGCCTTATTTATTTCTGTAAGGTATTTAACAGTCTCTATCACATCTGCCCCCACACTCTCTCCTCTCTTTCAGGGTGTACTTATTGATATCCTTTTGTCTCTCTTTGCAGGGCTATTGATGCAGACCATGTTCCATTTTAGTTGCCCTCGACTGAACCACCTCAATTCTGTCTATGTCCTTCCAGAGATGTGGGACTCTATTCTCAAAAGTGTTACAATCCAACAAGCCCTGGGTGCAAAAATCACACGGAGCACAAGGCTTATGGCATTCCATGGCTGGCAATTGGGAATCTCGATCCTGTGCACCACATGCCACAAGTTAGACCAGCTTTTGCTTGTCTAACTTTGTGGACCTTTTCATGGGGTTTGTACCAAATATGTGGTGCAAGTCACCATAAAGGAGGTAAAGTGTAACAAATGTGCATAACCTTTGTGAATCAGGTGTAAGGTGTGTTAATGTGGTCGGCACAGCGTAGGGTTTTACAAAGGCTTGTGCAAACCCTGTAGCAACCTTTGAGAATTGAGCCTGTGGTCTCCAGAACTGGACACAGTACTCTGGGGAGGGGTCTTACCATCAATCTATACAGAGACAACACCATTTCCTTCTTTCTGCTGGTGATACCCCTCCCTATGCACCCTAGCATCCTAGTAGCCCTCCCAATTGCCTTGTTGTACTGCCTGTCACCTTTAGGTCATCAGATATGATTACCCACTGGTCTCTTTCCTGCTTGGTAGTCATCAATATCACTCCACCATTTTGTACTTGCCATTTTATAAATACAGTATACAGTATAGGATATCAGTTGCCTGATCCCAGTAGACAACTTGTGACACTGACTTGAGACTGCTGCCAAGACAATGAGTTGAACATTTAGCTTTCTTTCTGTTTAGTACAATGTTATTTTGAGATAACCATGATTATATCCTGTTAAAGGCATGTTGTAGGTTAATCATTAAATAATCTATCAAACGTGCACTGTTGTACTGTAAATGACTGTGTATTCTACATGTCGTGCTGGTGTATGTTAGAATTCATGTAAACTGATGATGTCATTGACAATATGGCAGAACCACAAGGATCCTAAAATTGATCACTAGGGAGTGCTTAGTTTTAAATGTTCAATGTTAGAGGCCACATTATTTAAAATTACAACCTGTGGCCTGTTGCTGAGGTAGTGGCCTTCAGGATCTGATGCAGCATGGATTCACTGTGGGGGAGGGATCATGTCAAACAAATCTTATAGATATCTTTGACTGGGTTACCAGGGATTTGGATCAGGGTGGAGTAATGGATGTGGTCTACCTATATTTCAGTAAGGCATTCTACACCATTCCACATAAGAGACTCGTAAACAAACTGGGTAGCCTAGGAGTGAGTTCCAAGGCAGTAAATAGGGAGAGAAATTGGTTGTGGGACAGGGGACAGAGAGTGATGGTAAACGGAGTTGTCTCTGAGGAAGGGAGGGTGACAAGTGGGATACCACAGGGATTAGTACTGGTACCGGTCCTCTTAAATGTCTATTAGCAACATTGGAGAGAGGCTAGAAGGGAAGATATGCCTCTTTGCAGATGGCACTGAAATTTGTAATAGGGTAAACACTCCATGTGGGTGGGAAAAGTTAAAAGTGATCTAGGAAAGCTGGAGGAACGGTCAAGGATCTAGCAGCTGGGATTCAGTGCTTAGAAGAACAGCATCATGAACTTGGGGCACAGAAACCCAGAGGCAGAGTGCAAAATGGGGGGTGGGGTAGTTTTAACCACCAAAAAACAGGAAAGGGACCTGGGAGTAATCATATATGATTACCTAAAAGTGGCTAGACAGTGTGAAAAGAATGTAGGGGAGCAACTGGGGTGCTAGGCTGCCTTGGGATAGGTATCACCAGCAGAAAGAGAGAGGTGGTGTTGCCACTGTATAGATCACTGGTGAGACCTCACCTAGGCCACAGTGTCCAGGTATGGGGACCACATCTCTAGAAGGACATAGACACGGTAGAGGTGGTCAAGAGGAAGGCAACCAAAATGGTAAAGGGTCTGCATCCCAAGCCCTATGAGGAGAGACTGAAGAGCCTCAATATGTATACCCTGGAGGACAGGAGGGAGAAGGGGGCCATGGCAGAAACATTCAAAATACCTCACAGGTTTAAACAAAGTTCAGGAGGGAAGCATTTTTCAGTAAAAAAGATGTTCAAGAACAAGGTGACATGCTATGAAGCTGGAGGGGGAGGGACACTGAGGGGATATGTGAGGAAGTAGTTCTTCACAGAGAGAGTGTTGGATGCCTGGAGCAGCCTCCAGGTGGAAGTGGTGGGGCAAAAACAGTGACAGACTTCAAGAATATATGGGATAGGCATAAGGGAACTTTTGTCATAGGAAGGGGGGGGGTGATGCCAGTGATCAAGCAGGGTCTGTGGTGTTATAGTAGGTATGGAAAATGGGCAGACTAGATTGGCCAAGCAGTCCTTATTGCCATCAACATTAATGTTTCTATGTAGTTTATTATCCAGTCTAATTCACTGAGTGATAAACCTAAGCTTTGTACCTTGTGAAGCAAAATGTCATGACTGATCAGATTTAACGTCAATAACATCAGCATTTAAATGTGTTCTTTAGCCAGAGATGTTGCTATTCCATTTTTGACCTTATTAAGAGCAATTATTGCAGAACAGAGTAGAATGAGTCCTGACTGGACAATCATGGATACATATTGTCCTCTAAAGCAAATTTAAGAACGTGGTTGTGAGTCAATCTTTATTTTTAAGTACACTTAGCACAATGATGGGTCTACATTTGTAGGGAACTATAGGGTTGACTGATTTGATCATTGTTAACCAGGGTTTCTTCTTGATTTGTGTCATCTGGCCATTTTCCAAGGATAATATAAAAAGTTGGGTAATAAAAGTAACCAGATGATGTCATGCAAATTGTAACCAATTTTAGGTCAGTTTCATCTGATCCAGCCCTTTTGGTTTTATCACTAATTAATAATAGCTGTCTTAATTACACTAAATGAGAAAGGGATTAAGTTATCATTTCCAACACTGTGTGACTTGCTGTGATACTGAGTGATCTGGAAGTGTGTGATAGCGACCGCATGGTTAGACTGATAATGCTTAGAGGATTTGCAAATTCTAGTGGGCCAGTGCTTAATACATAACCATTGTTTGATTGTTCACTCCTGATTGATGGCTGTGCCCATTGATTATATTTACTGTATATCAATTATTTCTTAAAGCATTTTTGCTCACTTTCCAGTGTCCAGAATAGAGTTTAGTATGTGTTTCTGACAAAGTTTACACATCCCTTACACAGACAACTGCAGCTATTCCAGTTGCTTTCCTAGACAGAAACAAGCACAATACCAAGGAATTGTGAGAGGGTAGGTTGGGCAGTGGGAAATGAATGGCAGTAGTGCCTCATATCATAGTTCCAGGCATGATATACTGTAGTGCCATGCCATGTGCTATACCATGCTCGGGCCTCTATTGGTGTCACAAGCATATAGTAGCTGTAATCCTCATTTCCAAAAAACTGAGGGCCTGATTTGCATTTTAAACAGGCTTGGGGGTGTCCTTCTCTATTGTAACTAAGTCAAAATTGTGTGTATACAATGCTGCCTTGATTATCTGCCACCATATTATCCACAGCCCTTACTTACGGCTGGCTGATACACCTCTACCTGTTGATTGCTATGTTATTGAATTTAATTATCCCCTATCTTCATTTATCCACATCCCAAATTTGTCTTGAATGAAAGTGGGCAAACAACTGAGGGTGCACTGAAGCAGCATTTGATGCTGGCACAGTAGGGGGTCTGTTTGTTCCCCATTTTCACCCCACTGCAAATTATGAAATTGTCTGTACCCCTGATGTCAAAATGAATAAAGCGCTCAAAGATCTAGTTATAAAAGTATATGTTAACATACTGTACGCACTTGTTTTCAAAAGATTCAAGAAGACATAAATGTCTGAGATTGACTCTCTGATTCAAGACAAATAAGAATCACTGTAACTACTTTTCAGTATGGGACAGAGACCAATAGTCTAGCAAGGCCACCAAACATCATAGCCACTAAACTGATAACACAAAGATAAAAATTCAAGGCATTTTTTGCCATTGTTGTGAACCTTGTTCCCTGTGATCTCACTCAAGAAATGCAGCGACCACATAAAATGTTTACCTTATTAACTGCTGTGCATTCTGGAAAGACTGACTGACAAATTGCATAGCAAATCCTTTTGCTAGAGATGGAGCCCATGGGAGTCAATAACCTGTATAACATGATAATGCAAATCAGCAAAATTGCAGAGCACTTTCAACACTTAACCAATCATTGCGCAATATGCTAAGCTGTATATCTATTGCAGAATGCTGGCCTATCAAATTATGGCTGCAGCTTGGCACCATCATGAGCCATGACTGTAGTTTCTAACCAGCTGGCACACAAAATAAAAAAAAATCATTCAGATATAATGTAAAAACACACCAGCACCTCTCTTTTTAATTTACAGCTCAATCTTCAATAACTGTCAACAACAGACTCTTCCCATTTCTCTTATAGCAGAGTACCTTCTGTGCTATCACCTAAGAAGGCCAAGCAACTAATTAATAGGTGTACCATGAAATAGATCAGCATTCTGTTTACCCTCAACAAACATTGGATGGTTTGCACATTCAAAAAGACATTTGAAGAATCTCCTGTCAGTAAGATTTGCTCTGACGGGGATGTTAGGGATGGTTTAAGCTCCTGCACTGACTCCAAACAAAGACCTTCTTCTTTCAGTTTTCACCCAGTATCCATTAAGCAAGTGGAGGACCTCCTACTGTCCTTGGATACTAAAAAGAGTACTGGCGCTGACCACATTGAGCCTTTCTTTCTGAAATGGGGTTACTACTACTACCTGCCCGCCCCATCACCCATTTATTCAACACCTGATTGGAACAAGGTGTACTACCACCGCTCTGGAAAGTCGTGCACATCATTCCCCTTTTCAAATCTGGTGACCCTAGTGATCTGAACAATTACCGGCCAATTTCCATACTTCTTGTTCTTTCCGAGCTGCAAGAAAAAATTGTTAGTTCCCAACTCAGAGAGCACCTAGTTTCTCAAAACCTCCTAAACCCAGCCCAGTTGGGCTTTAGACCCAAGCACAGTACGGTTCCTGCCTTAGCTAAAGTGTTTATAGATTGGCAAATTGCTTTGGACTAAACAAATATGTGTTTGCACTCTTCCTAGACCTCAGTAAGGCCTTTGATACCATGGACCATAACCTTTTCCTAAATGCCTTGATTAACCTTGGTCTGGATAGCATTGCCATTAAATGGTTTACATGCTATCTTACTAATAGACACAAACAAATTAAAGCCCAAGGAGACCTGTCTCCACTAAAATCCTTACTGCAGGGTGTCCCACAAAGCTCCATCCAGGGCCCCATACTTTTTGCTATCTACATTAACAACCTGGATTCTCATCTACATGCAGCTAACACACATTTATTCACAGACGCTAAAGTTCTTTACACCATTAATTCTTCATTGGATTCGACTCACAAGGAACTTCAGCATGAATTTGACTCCCTTTAGTATAACCTCCTAAAGCACAAGTTTTCTCTTAATGCCAAAAAGACTAAAGCCATGATCATTTCACCAAATGCCCTTCCAGCCTCAGGACTGGTTAATAGCCCCCAGATCTATACCCTACTTGGTGAACCTTTGGAAAGTGTGGATAGTTTCAAATATTTGGTATTCTTGCTGGACAATAGGCTCAATTTCATGTGACATCTGACTGAGCCTTGGAAAAAGTTAAGACAATGCTTAGGCATATTTTATCACATTAGGTGCCTTCTTACCCTTGAAGCAAGGAAGAGGCCGTTACACTTGGCCAGCTGGTTATGATTGTTCTATGATATTTGCAATGTAAAAATATAGCCTGTGCTTGTGGGTGCCCCCCCCCCCAGTTCAGAGAAGATACAAGATATATTAACCTGAAACCAGGAGGTAATTAAAGGACAAGAGAGACTTAATTAAGGGTCTCCTGTTTTTCTGTCATAGTTAGAACTGACCCAGCTACCAGGATATAGGGTTCATAAAGTTGTATGATTCTTATAGGAAGAACATGTTATACCACCATGGTGCTAAAAATTATAAAATCCTTTGATTATGCCTTGGGAATAGGAACTGCTCAAGATCAAAGAGAAAATGTTAATTAAGGAGTCATATTTGGGATATGAGTTTTTGTTTATGTCACCTTATTTAATATACCTCCTGATAGGACATCCTGTTTGTATATTTTTTTATATGCAACAAGGAGGAGCTAGATGACTCATAGAAGGGGTGTGAGAGAGACACAGTTTAAACTAGGACTTGTGTCTGATCTTTGTGACATATCTTTTTGGGCTCTTAAGAATCAACATCTCTGATCTAACCTAAGCACTGTGCAGAGGTAATACAGTAGATAGAAAAAGTCTAAATGTATTGTGGTAGGAGTTTTTGTTTTGTACCTTTCCTTTTTTTCTTTTACGTGATTGTATGCTCTTTGATATATCATTCTGTGTTTACATTTTTCATATTTTTATCCATTTTAGTAAACATATTATTTTAAAAGACTGCCTGTGGGTGTCTTCGAAGTTATTTTTGCATGTGATGTATACATGGTTTAAGTTTGACAAGCTGTTCTGAAAAGCTTGATGGTGTTACCAAACTGGGAAAAGGTAAGAATATACCTAAGGTATTTTATAGAGTTTTAAGGGTTCATTTTTGGAAGCCAGGCTGGGTACCCCCTGGCATAATATTGTACCGCAATCCCTGAAGAGTGTACAAATCTGCACCTTTACATTTGGGTACACTAGCATAAGGTTCACAGTTTGAATCCCCCCAGAACTTGAGACTAAAGGTGATTTGGACCCACAAGCAAACATGAGGGTTACCTTGTCTGTTACCTGTTCACATTACTGTGCTTGGAGGTTGGCACTGTGGGAGCAGAGGACCTGACCTGCTGAGTGTGTTTGTGACAGAGACTAGTCCTAATTACCTTCTTGACACTTTTTGACTATGCTGACTTTCTTTACAGTCATTGTCCTAACTTGACACTTTCAAAACTTGACACCCTTTATCATCGTGCTTTGAGGTTTACTCTTAATTCACCATTACACACCCATCACTGCCTCCTGTATGAAGAGTTGTGTCAGTCTTCCCTTTTGTAGAGGAGGCAAAGAAATGCTCTTCTCTGATTTTACAGGACACTAATCGATAAACTGCCAGCTTACATCATCAATCTTTACGAGCGTGCCAAGGGGTCATACAGTTTGAGATGCTTTTCAGTAATCAGTTTTTATGTACCCAGGATAAAAATGTGGCATGGTTCAGCTGTTATTAACTTTTCTCTCCCATCATTATGGAATTCTAGGCAAAGATCCTTAAAAATCATTATCATTCTGGGCCCCTCCACCTTCAAATCCTGGATAACAGGATACCTGAAAGAATCCTGCAACTGTCATAGGTGACCCTTGCACTCTGCTCAGTGCGCTAGTGGCCTCATGTAACCTCAATCTTGCCTTACAATGTTAAGCACTTGTTTTCTTCTGTAAACTGCCTCAAGCTACCTCCCCTCTTGCTCATCCCTCTGCTTACACTCCCTGATTCCCATCCTGACAGCTTATTAAACTTAGGTCGTATGTTTAAAACCTTTTTCCTCCTAGTTTACTAGCTTGTAAATATACTTGTTCTGCACTAGTTATGACTGTGCTTATATATGCTTTTACAACATCTTATTTTGCGTTCAGTGCTTACTATACCTGCTATTGCCTTATATTGTCATTGTTTACCATGTATTTGTCATATTATTGTCTAGGACCACCTTGAAAATGAGCTTGCTCAATGGTGTAATTCCTGGTTAAATAAAGTTTCGATTGATTGATTGATTTGGATTCTTTGCACATTCAAAATTATAACATCATGTGTAGTTATTTTGTATATCACATGCCTGCATTTAATCAAAATTACAGAAACATGCATTACTTAAATGCACAGCTATGTGGAATCTTCTTTTTGTATTTTAAAAATGCCTGGATTGTTAAAATTTTGCTGAAGAGTGTTTTAGAATTATTTCATTTTGTTTTGAAACTATTTTGTTCAAAAATAAATTACAAAATGTCACTCTCCAGAATAAAAATGCTCAGAAAATTATATATTCATAGTCTAAACTTTGCTGCCTACAATAAGTAAAATAATATAACAATGAAGATGTTATTAACACCACACTGTGCTGAACTGTGCTACAAAATTACATAATTTGCACACAACTGACTTGTGTCACACAGGTGTAGCCAGGTATGTTTAAAAAACATTAAAAACTTATTTTATACAGTATTTCCCTAATGTTGGTTCATATTTCTATGAGATGCAAGCAGACTCACATTTAATATGTATTTTAAGTATTCTTCATTTTTCTTCAGAAACCTACTGTATGAATCCTAGTTACATCAGCAACGACTGAAAACATGGTGCATGGTATGACACGTTTTACTGCATGCCCCAGGAGAATTGTAAAGCATTAGACAAGTGCCTTTAACTCCCTGGGAAGTAGGACTAGAGATGTGAAAAGTTAACAAACTGCCCTTAGTGAATAAACTTACAAAGTTTGTCATATTTACAAAGTGTGTAATGCTGATGTTAAGTTTTTGGCTGTCGAAGTGACACTTTTTCAAGTGAAGTCATGTACATTCATAGGTTAAGTTGTCACTTTGCAGTGACATTGCTTGAAAAACTTTTACATCACCAGGAAAACTAATTGTGAAGTGCAAAGTTTGGGCAAAGTGGAAACTTCAAAAAGTAATTCATTACGGCAAATTTTGAAACCTTGTTGGCAAACTAAAACTTCACTGCATCTCTAAGTGCAGTATAGTGCAGTGGTTTAAGGCTCTGAGCTGCAAACTTGGAGACCTGGGTTTGAATCCCACAGCTCCCACTTACTCACTGTGTAATTCTAATCAAGTCATTTAACTTTCTTGTGCTCCCAGGTCACACTTGTAAACAAGCTTGAGCTTAGTGTGTCTCTCCTGGTTAAAAAAAAACAAACAAAAAAAGTATGGTAGAGTTGTCACACACCACATTCTATAGTCAGTTACAGTATTTTGCTTATCAAATGGCTCACTTACACAGAATCATTTCTATTACAATTACCTAAAGAGCCTAAAGTTCTGGAAATAATTTGGTAAATAGAGTCCAAATGTGCAGCATGTTCCTTTTTGCCATTCGATGTGCAGCAGCAGTCTTTGACTGTTTGGGGCAACACTTCTTACTGGTATAAAGATTAGTGACTGTGTGGTCCTATATACAGCAAGTACAGTCTGCTTTCATTGTTGTGGCAATTCCAAGTAAGCCCTAGCAGGTGGATATGTAGCTTGGTGCGGCACTGTCTTTGAGGAGCACCCATTCTTTTAAAATTCCGAGGCTGTGTGTTCTTTGCTAGGGGCTTCATATCTATATTTGGGATGAGAGCTGACCCTACATAAAAGGATTTGTGAACTAAGCTCTGATCTGCAGCACTGTGGATGGAAGACAAATTATGGCAAAATGTTTGGTCAATCATATAGCTACTTTTCTGGACTGCAGCATTTCTGGCAGATAAGGTTATAAACTGATCAAGCTGCAAGTGAGAAGTGCACTTTTGATGATGTTAATTCTACATAAATTCTACATAAACAGTATAGGTTATTGCATGAAGGAACTGAATGGCTTAATGGAATCTAGTCAGTGTGTAACCTTTCTCTGCTTTCTGCATGACCATGTGGCTTGCAATCATGAGAGGGGACTTTTACCCACTTATTTAAATTTTTCAAGTATTGAACTGAGACACTCTGGTGGCAGTGTAGTTTACAGTTTTTGACTGAAGGAACTTACTGAGGCAAGTATAGTAAAAACATACTTTATGTGGAAGGTATCAGATGGGAGCACAGTGCCCTTTCTGACTGCTGCTGTACATACATGTTGTACAAAATGTGTAATTGTTTTTTTCTTTATTTTTTGAGGGTGTTAGGGAGTATGAGGGTATTGTGAGTAAGAGTAAGCAGAAAGTGTGTGTATGTGTGGGTGTGTGAGTGTGTGTGTGTGCGCGCACGTGTGTGTTTGTTGGAGTGTGTGTGTGTGTGTGTGAGTGTGTGTGTGTGTGTGAGTGTGTGTGTGTGGTGTGTGTGTGTGTGGTGTGTGTGTGTGTGTGTGTGTGTGTGTGTTTAGTTTGTGGAGTGCTGTAACTAAGACGGTGGGTTGAAGCCATGTGATGGAGTTCTGCAGAAATGTATAAAGGTCAGCTTGCAATGACCTTCTTGTTGGGTAAGCTGAGGAGGCTTTGGCCCTTTAGTATCCCAGAGATTGAGACTGAGGAAAATGGAAAGGTGTGATATGGTTAGAAGGACAATGAGGACTAGGAGACCATTTATGAGATCTTTAGTCTAAGTTCCCATTCCTCTCCAGAAGTCTCAAGGTTTAGGATCTTGATGCAGTCAGGCTACTCTTGAGAGAGTGGTCATAGTTAACGCCAGTTAGGTTGTTAATAAAACTGCAGTTTAGAGGGATTTGATATTGTGACAGAGACTTCATTGGGGGGAAAATTCTGGCATTTACATTTCTGAATTTTCCTCCAGGATTTTCCATCACACATTACCCTTACAAGGAGCATAGGGGAAGCAATGTAACCATTGCCTGTAGATCTGAACTAACGACTATGATAATACTTGTGTGTGACTCAAATGTAATTGTAAGATCCTCTTTGTTTACCACTATCCTAATGGTGGGGCCATGGATTTTAGAGGAATTCATGGATTTGGTGTCAGACAAATTATTGGAATTCCCAAGACTGCTGGTTCTTGGAGATTTTCATTGTGGAATCGACTAAAAAAAAGTTAAACTCCCAGCAGAGTTCCTCCAGTTAATGGAGTCTATATGTTTTATCCAGCATGTTTTGTCCTCTACTCATGTGAGTGGTCACATGCTCAACAAAATTTTTAATACCCGGAGAGTGGCCTACAGATGTCAGAGAAATCCTTTGATTTGGTCAGTGCAGGCTGTCATACAAACATACGAAAAAGCCAGCAGAAGAAGGCCATTTGGTCTATCTAGTCTGCTTGTATTGCAGGGTCCACAGCTTGAGCTACTGTCTCTGCCCTCCATCCCTACACCTCCCATCCTCCCTACCCATGATCCTAACCTTCCCCCATGCCTATCCCAGCCTTTCTTAAAGATGCCCGCTGTCTTCAATGAGATCACATCTTCTGGCAGCGCATTCCAAGTGTTCACCGCCCTCTCTGTAAAGAAGTGCTTCATACTCTTTGTGTTAATGGTGCTTGCTCTTTTCTGCCCCTAAATAGATTGTCCACTTCAGAGCCTTCATTAGACTTAACCCTGGTGTTTTTGGGAATATAGTGGACATCTCTAGCATAATGGATGCCTCCACTAAAATTGTCATTGAGGCAGTAGAGTTTTAAAATAAGAACAGCATGTCTTCAGAATACTCATTAGTGCCAGTCTGTAGCCACCCTGCACACTTCTGGTGGAACAGCCTATGGTACAGTGGGATCTTCAGGGTTCAATTTTCATAGGTCTGGGAATGAGACACAGTACTTGAGTCAAAAAGAAATGAGGGAAGGAGCACCTTGTGCCACACCATGCACCATTCTTAATTTTTGGCATGCTGCCTTCAGCCACAGCAGGACTGCCTGCGCCAGATTGGCTTGCACCAATGCACTGCCTCCAACCAGTGGACAGAGACCCTGAACCACCCTCAAGATGCAGTATCCCATTTTCTAGGATTTTGGAAATGTGCAGGGCCCATCTATGCTTAGATCAGACAGGGCTCGTCTAATTGCCACTGCAGCATCAGACTCCACTGTTGTGATGGAGGGAGGCAGATCTATCATCTCCATTGGGGCTCTGGACATGTCCTCAGGAAGGGTATCTGAATAACTGGGGGGGGGGGGGGGGATTTCATACACAGGTGAGTGTAGCCCACATGTACGCCAGCACGGTACTTCCTCCAGTAAGCTGGGTGCAGCATACAACCTGACAGTGATGGACTTCAGAGCCAACATCCTTGTGGCGCCAGTAACCGATTGACATGTATGTGGGTGGCCTCCAATCACTGCAGGGGGTGCAATAGCAGTATTGTTCAGGTGGGCTATTCTGCCAACTGCCAGCACCCATTGGCAATTGTTCATGCTTCTATTGACTCCCAATGCCAATACATGGGACATCTGCATTCAATGGGTACCAGTGTTGCCCAGGCATGCGACGCTGAGGTCTGCAGTCAGAATTGCTGTGACTGCACTGGTCAGAATTCAGCAACCACTGTATCCTGCCCTTATTTGTACCCCATCAGGTAGTGCCCCACCACCCCACTCCCCCCCATTCTGACCCCAAGTTGGTGACCAACACAACTCTCAATGCTCTACCACGGCAGTCTGCCCTATTGACCTGGAATGTACTTGTACAAGAACACATTCATTCATTGCCAGATCCTACTCATTTATTGAGCTCATTTGGGGGGGTGTAGACAAGAGTGGAGAGCTGTTCTGGTACCTGGTGGGGGTCTGGGATGGTGGGGGAATGGCATTGTGAACCCCCATGGGGGTCCATGATGCCGTTTTCTCCCATTCTGACCCCCTGCCAGTGACCAGAACAGCCCTCCACTCTTTTTTGCAGCCCACAAAAGAGCTCCATGAGTGAGCGTGATCTGGCCTGGTTGTGAATGAATGAGTGGGTGGTTGTATAAATACTCGCTCATTCATTCCAAGTTAGTCAGGAGGCCTGCCGTGGTGGATAGTGGAGGGCTGTGCTGGTCGCCTCCTCAGGGTTGGGGGGGAGAGCAGGGTGGTGAAGCACTACCTGACAGGGTGGGGGGGGTTCCACTACACATCAGGGATTTAATTGATAATATTTTTTTTTTTACACTGAGGCTAGCAATCAGTGGGGGGACCACTGGGGTGGGATATTCAAAGCAGATGTGCCATGCGCAATAGGGATGTGTCTGCACAAGAGTGGATATGTGCCAATGCACGATATTCAGTGGGAGCGGCTGAACAGCACAACACCCAATGTGCTGCAGCGCAACAGAAATGAATGCATGCGCAAGTGCAGGGAGAGTAACCAGGAATAATGTGTGCATTACGATATTCAACAGTAGGAGATGTGCGCAATAGTGGAGCAAGCGGAAGTTGTGCGTCGGTGGAAATGAGACAATACAAAAGGTAGCAAGTGAGGGGAGGATGAATGAGCCACAGAGGAGCCATAGTGGGGGAGCACGGAGACAGTGGAGCAGGGAGGCAATCCAAGAAGCAGGGAGCAGGTGTGGCCAGGAGGTGGAGGGGAGGCCACTGGAGGTGTGTGTGAGTGAGTGAAGGTGTGTGTGTGTGTGTGTGTGTGTGTGTGTGTGTGTGAAGGCCTGAGCGTGCCAAAGAGGATGGAGGGCAGTGGTCAAGAGGCAGGGCACACAGTGGTGAAAAGCCAGGGGTGTACCCAGTGCAGAGGCAGCACCAGCAGCACACAACCGGGGGGGAACAGGTAGACAGCCACCTGGGGGGAACACCAATCAGGGATATGCCCAGTGCCACCTTCCAGATGGAGGCAGTAATGAGGGGTGTGAGAAGGCAGGCAGCAGGGAGTCGTGGCCGTGGAAGGGCTCAGCAGCAGTATGCCCAGAACAGGTTGTACCATGCCTGCACCACCTTTGAACAGTACAGTGACACTGAGATTGTGGGCCGGTACCACCTGAACCGGGTGATTCTGAGGCAGCTCTGTGAGCTGTGCAGTGATGAGATGCAGGCACCCACATGAAGGAGCCATGCACTGATCATGGAGACTAAGATCACAGCTGTCATGTGCCTGCTCACCACGGGCACCTTCCAGAGACCAACAGGGGACATGACAGGCATAACTCAGTCAGCCGCATCCGCCTACTCACACAATTCCCCTCAGCGCACTGCTGCCACATGCTGCGGAGTACATCAGTTTCCCCAGCACACAGGCAGAGCACACAGCAAACATGCAGGAGTTCCAAAGGGTAGCATGGTTGCCTGGCATGCTCGGGCCATAGACTGAACCCATGTAGGCATCCGCATGCCACCTGGCCCAGAGGGGGCAGCAGATATCAACCACAAGGGTTACCCAAGTGTCAACTGCCAGGCGGTGTGCAATGCCAGGGGACGCATAATTAATGTCTGTGCCACGCACCCTGGGGGAGAACACAATGCCTTCATCTGGCACCAGTCTGCACTGTGCCATAGGTTTGAGAGTGGGGATATCCCCACTGGCCATCTGGTAGGTGAGTATGCATAGCATGCTGATCGATGGGTGTAGATGGGGGGGGTGTGGGGTATGGCCAGGGGTGCCATGGGGAATGGCCAGGAAGGCCCATGGCATAGTGTCGCAGACCACCATGCTAAGGAAACCCCTCTACACACAGGTGACAGTGGTTAACCACTACGGCCCTGGCTGCTCACACCATACCGGTGCCCCATGACCCCAGTGCAGCAACAGTACAATAAGGCACACGCCACAACACGGAATGTCATTGAGCGGGTGTTCAGGCTGCTGAAGGCACAGTTCCATTGCCGGCACATGTCAGGTGGTGCCCTACAGTACAGCCCCTCAAAGGTCTGTGGGCTATTCCTGGCCTGCTGTATCCTGCACAACATGGCCACCGAATGTGGGATAGCCGTTGAGGTCGAGGAGGGGGACAGCGGTGGGGACGATGAGGACACTGGTCCAGCTGGTGTTGGGCAGCCACCCCCTGGGCGAAGGGATCCCTGGCTGGCCCGGATGGCCCAGCATCACCGGGACACTATCACATAGGAGAACTTTGGATAACACAGGTAGGTCAACAGGGCCATGTGCAACTACCAAGGGCAAGGGCACAGCCCACAGACAGGCAGGGGTGGACACCAGCGGAGGACGGTGTCAGGGGCGTGGGAATGGGCATGGGACCACACAAAAAGGCAGGGAACAGCAGGGCTGCACACGGCACGCACACACAGGCAGAAGCACCCCTACCCATGCCCACAGGGCCACATGTATGCCCACCCCAACAAGCCCCCTCACCCCCACAGGACCCAACACAACCACACCCAGTGGCTGGCACTGTGCATGCCTCAGATGCTGAGCATCATTGCACAGTGGCAGACAGTGCTACGCTGGCATCATCATGCACATGCCACAGTGGCCAGCAGCCAGGAGGGTGTGCACAGGGATCATGTGTGTGCAGGGCAGGGCAGGGCAGCACACCCACGCAATGCACACAGAACACCACAGTGCACACAGGCCAGCAGCAGACAGTGACTGTGGAGGGGGAAGGGTCAGTTATGCAGCACAGTAGCACGGCCACCACGGATGCGTGGGAGGCCCCACCGAGACCTGCCAGCTGTACTAGGCTGACCAGTGGCCTCATGGGGTGGCACTGAATGGCCCCCAGGGGTGATGCTGCATGAATGTGACTGTGTCCACGCAGGGATCTGCAGGCCACCAAACATGCCCACACCAGGCGTGCTAGGTATGCCCACAGCTGAAGCCGGCATCGACATGGCAGGGGTCGCCCGATGCTGAGAACAATGGGTGGACATAGCACTCTGTGGGGTGTGCGGCAGCCAGGCACACAGCCAGTCGGCCAGTGTAGCCACAACAGTTGCCATTGCAGTGGTCTACCTGTCAATGGCTGTGGTCACATCCACCCGCTGTTGAGCCAACTCTGCCAGGAGAAGGGCATGATCCCTGCTTCGCTGCTCCTCTGACTGGTGCAGCTCCACACAGAGTGCATCCACCACCACCATGAGCCACACCTTCTGATCCACAGAGGCCTGGAGTAGACAGCTGTGGTCATCCAAGGAGTCATCTGCATGGCCAGCATGCTGTCCCCGTGGTGTTCCTGGCCCTGCTGCACTGCGCCCCTCGACGGTGGGCACCACACAATGCCACCTTCCTGGTGTACGTCCACACATGATGCACTGCTGCTGCTCCCCGCCCCTGTCCCCACGTCGACACTGGCCAGCTGCTGACGCTGCCCCTCTGGCTGCTGATCGCCAGGCACCACTGGCACGGCCGCAGCAGCATCAACAGCCCCACCACCCGGGCCACACGCCAGTGCTGCCCCTCTGGAACCCGTAGACACAGCCTGGACAAGGGCTGTTGTGCAGGCAGCCATGCCAGCACTACCAGCAGATCCGCCTGGGTGGTTGCCATCTGTGGGATCACCCAGTGTCCCACAGACAACACTGTCCGGGACGTGCGTCACGTCATCATCAGTGCTGGAGTCGGCCCCGATCCGTGTCTCAGCACACAGGACACCGTGGGTGGCATCACGCTGGAACACAGCCAGGGCCGTTTCCGCACCCGCACCACAGGCATCAGTCCGGACAGATGTGCAGGGCTGCAGATGGTCGGACACCTGTGGAGGTGGATGGGTGCTTCACCGTGTCCAGGGCCACCCCCTCAGTGGACACACCCACCACCGCCGCTGCCCCATGCAGACACTCAGGAGCTGTAAAGGAACACAGTACTGTTAGTGGTTCCACCTGGCACTGGGGCCAACCCCACCTCCCATGCACACACTGCCAGAACTGGTTCTACCATGTAGTGATGGGCTGCTGCTTGTCTGGAAGCCTCCGTCTGGAACACCCTCAATGGCACTACGCCGCATGCTGGCGGCCACCTGCTCCTCCAGAGGCATCAGGTGGGGAACGTCCTGCTGGCCCCCACCAGTGGCAGCATGTGCCACCCTGATGGCAGCCACCTTATCCTTGATCCGCCTCCTGTCCATGTCAACCTTTTTCCTTGCACTCCTGGACAGAACGCTGGTGGCTGCCCTGCTGGTTGACGGCGCATGCCACCTCACCCCATGCCACCGCATGGACCTGTGGTGTGCCCCTCTGTCCACTGAGCAGTGGCTCCCTGTCGAGGTAGGCCTTGAACAGGGCATCTGATTCCGCCCTGGTGAAGTTGGGCCTCCTCTTCTGCACCCTCCCCTGCTTCTCTTCATCCTCTCGCTTGGTCATGCTTATGCCTGGGGAGATGGACAGGTGTTACCATGGACTGTGCAGTCCCATACAGCCGTCCCAGACCTCTATCCCCACGTCTCAACTGCATGGCACCTACCTCAAAAGACTGCAATACCGATCCATGGCCTAAGCATTCCCAGGTCACTTTTATAGCGCATCACATGCAAATGAGGGCAGGCGCAACTGTAATGGGATGCAAATGCGGTGGATGCACCATGGAATGGCTCATGAGCTGATTAGTGTAAACTGGCTGAATATTATGCTGTTGCGCCTTGCGCAATGATGTTGAGCATGCTCAGGCTGTGGCGCACCACTGTGATGTGCGCAATTGGCACCACAACACGCATGCCTGCTGTGCTGATGCCTACGCTTGCGGTGCTGCTGACACACTGTGCACAGGAGACAGTACAGGGCACTGCCACTACTGTGCCTGCGGTGCTCGTGCACTATATGTCCGAAGGGGCGCACATGCCATGGTGCACTGTGGGCACCATGGCGCCTCAGTGTGGTAGGCCACTGCTTGGCATCACACACCTGCACCCTACCGTGCTCCATGCAGGGGCCTCCCAATAGCACTGTGGCACTCCGTGCATGGACAGACCCTTGACCCTGCAGCTGCCCTTTTCCCTCTAGGCACCATACGCCCACATGGCTGCCCCCCTATTGTGCAGATGCATGGCTGCCCCCCTATTGCACAGTCGGTGCCAGCACAATTGAGACTGGCAGTGCAGTACCGCGCTGCCTCCACACATGGAGCACATGCGCTACCGGGCGCCATTTTGAGCTCGCGAGTGTCTGCAATATGCCACGCACCAAGGAACCAGTGTGGACCTCTGTAGAACTGGCAAACCTGGTGGCCCTTGTGGAGCTCCATGCAGGTGCCCTGTTTGGGCAGGTTACCCTCCTGAGGCCATGCACAGCGGTGTGGCAGGAGGTGGCAGAGGGCCTTGAGGAGGCCACAGGGAGCAGCAGGACTGCAGAGCAGTGTCGCCATTGCTATGGGGACCTCCAGTGGCATGACCCCTACCGCCTAGGGAGACTTCAGGTGTGTGCCCAGCGGGAAGCTGTGCCACAGCCAGGTAGGTGCTCCTTCGCCACACTAGTAATATCCATCTGTCCTGGTGGCACAGTGTTTGGCAGACCATGCCACCGGGGGGGGCAGGTACCTGTGTTGTCAGTTGTGGGGGTGCATCGAGTACACCCTGCACCACCGTGGCATGAACAGGCTGTGCGGGCACGCACACTGTTGGGGGGGCTATGGTTCAGACGTGTACTGATGGGACTTTCTCCATGTTTCCACACTAGGTCTGGAGGATCGCGGTAGGGCCCGGATGGCCCTGGATCATGGAGGTCAGGACGTCGCAGGTGGTGTAGTCATGCAGGCAGGGCACAGTGGTGGTGCCGGGGGTCAGCAGCGCCCTGCTGACAGGGATGCAGGTGAGTGCTATGTTTCCCTTTACAACTGTGCATGATGGGTTGCAGGGGCGGTGGTGAGGCATGGCCCCCTGCACTTGGCCCCACTGCCGTGCACATCCCACGATGCCCTCCGCACTGACCGTGGGTCTGCACTTGTGGGCAGGTGTTGCAGGTGGGCTCTGTGTGCACTGGGTGCCTGGCTGTGCCACTGCCATCCCACTGCATTGCCATGACGCTAGACGGCCACGATGGTGCTGTGCGGTGCATGGGCGATGGGGTTGTGAAGTGGTTTGCATGGCTGCGGGTGCCTGGGTAGGTGGATCATGTGTGTGCACCCACTGTGGGTGGTCGAATGCCATCCCAGGGGCGCAGGCCACTGATGTATACCATGTACATTGGGTGGGCTGCGTTGGTCTGGCCAGTCACTCATACTGATTCTGCTCCCTTGTCCAAGGTGGACCACGCTGGATGGCCCTAGAACGCAACATCCAAGAGATTCTGCAGGTCACCCAGGCCACACTGGAGCTGCTGCAGGGGATGGAGCGGGATGAACATCAGCGGCACAGAAGGCACCACAGGGAGGATAAGGATGATAGGGGCCAACAGAAGGGCCTGCATCCCTCCCTGGACTGTACCCCACACCCCTATGTCCCCCACCTTTGCCCTTCCCATTGTCCCCTGCCCTTCCTCCCCCTTGTTGTTGCCTTGCACATTCCCTCCCCCACTGTGTATATATATATATATATATATATATATATATATTTGTACATAGTTTCTGTTGATGTTTATTGTTTCTTAATACATGCTTTTCCTACTATGACTGTGTCGGTCTCTGTTTTGCGGCAGGCACATGGTACTTGCTGCAGTTATGTGCATGGCAACTGTGGGGTGGTGCTTGCCTGGCCGTGGGTGTGTCTGCCAGGGATCCTCCACTGGTGTGGGTGTGGGCCATGGGCTCTGTCCGGGGTATGTGGGGTGTGCCCTGTGCACTGTTTGCCTGTGTGCAGTGGGCTTTGGTGTATGTGCTATGTCCTGGCCGCCCCTCACGGTGTGTGCCATGTCCATGCGGCTGTGCCCCTTGCGTGTCTGTGGTTTGCACGGTCGTGCCAACCCCATCACTGCATGCATGGTTGCTGGCATGACATCGGTGGCAGTCCATACCAGTTACCTTCCAGGCACAGCACCCTGGCAACTGGCATCCCGACCCCAGGTCTATTGCACATCTGCCTCTGTTGCCACTGTGGGCGGTGCTGTTGTTGTCTCCCTCCATGCAGTCTATAGTGTCTGGGGCAGTGCCTGTGTTCTGGTGACTGTTACATGGGGTCCTGCTACATGCAGGCAGTGGTCTGGTTCATGGTGCACACACCACATGGCAGGCTCACTGGAGACATGGTGGTGTGCAGGCCATAAGGTACATGACACCATGGGACACACGACGGGAGCCTCTGTTGCTCTGCTATGTGTGGCTGTTTGATGGGGTACCCTTGGGACTGTGTTGGGGAGGCTTTGTCTGTGCCCTGTGTTGCCTCCTGTGTGGCGCATGCCTCCATGCGCCACAGTAGGGTGCTGTGCTGTCTGGCAGGGCCAGTGCTGGGTTGGGGTGTGTGCATGGGTGGATGTTCAGGGTGCCTTCCTGCTGGTGGTAGCATCCGGGGTGGGCCTTGTCACATGCGGGGACCCTCGGGTACTGATGCCAGGTCAACCTCCTTGCTGTTCCTCTGTGGGGGCCATGCAGGGGGGGGCCTTGTGTATGCTGGGGTGGCATCAGTGGATGGTGTTGCCACATGCGGGGAGGGGTCACGGGTGGGGATGTTGTACGTGCCATGGGGCATTGGGTTGCATTGTCACGGTGGTGGTGGCATACCTTCAGTGCCATGCACTGTTTAGTCATGCTTCTGGGCTGGGTGTCTTGGGATTGCTGTACTGGGGGCGGTCAGCACTGGTGTGGTGCCGTGGCATGGGTGGGTCCTGGCCATCCTTGTGTTGCAGTCTCTGCCAGGGGACAGTGCAGGGGCACCATGCCCAGCGGGGTAGGGACTGCTGGCCCACGTTTGCTGTTGGATTGGCACCAGGGTTCATGGGCTGGTGATCCGTTCTGCTCACGTCTGGTTGTGCAGCTCATGGGGGCCTTGCCCTGGTGGTGGGCGGGGGGGTTGGTCTGTCTGTGCTGCTGCATGCCCCTATGCGCATGGCGCATCCATGGCTGGTGCACAGCTGCTTCCTGTCTTTTTAACCCTGTGCATCCCTAGGGGTGCTATTGCGCATCAGCCCTGCTCCATTGTGCATCCCTTGTTGCACTATGGCGCATCGGGTGTGATATTCAGCTACGTTGCGCAGGCCCGCCTTGGCCTGCGCTTGGTTTGAATATTGCACCCGTTGTGCCATGGTGCACTGCACTTGCACCTGCTTCCGCTATTGCACATCTTTTTGGCGCAGTCTAAATATCCCACCCCGGGGATTTAATTACTAATATATATTTTTTTTACATCAAGATTGCAAATCAGCGAGGGGGGGACCACTATGTGACCCCCCTGTTACTCGGGGTTACTAGAATCCCAGTAAGACCTAGTGGCAGGCAGGGGAAGGCAGCTTGTGAAACTCCAGTTAAATGGATTTCACACTGTCTCACTCTGTTCTCAGTCTCAGCTGAGACTGAGGGATGACATCATTTAGAACTGTCGCAGCTGCATAAGCTACACTAGAATGTTGCTGTTGAAGGTTAGAGTAGAACGTTGGGGTATTTGAAGTCAGTCTGTAGAGTTCAGTAGAGTCTGTGCAATCTGAAAGAGGTGCTCTGTTGTAAGCAGGCCCTCAGAGCTCTAAGCTGTGACAAAGAGCTATTATTTTGGTATAGGTGTGTGTTCTCACCTGAAGAGGAACACAGTAAGAGCATATTGAAGTGGTGGAGACCGCTTTCAATGGTATCAGGGCCCTATCCCTGCGGGGATGGGGGGAAGGAATCAGCCTGCTTCCTGGGGCAAACCCCCCTTGGTCCAGCTAGGGAAAAGAAGCTGCCTTGCTTAAGTTCGTGCTGAGACACCAGAAGCTCTGAAAGAGAGTTCCTTGAGGAGGAAATGCCTGTGGGGCACCTGCAACCGAAGGATGAGTTTGCTCTGCTAAAGGGCCATGTGTTTTCACCTGCATCAAGATGAAACTAAAGGGACTGTTACTGTGGGGTCAGGAAAAGACAGCCAAGTACAGTTTGGAAGATGTGGGGATTAGACTGCTTAACTTTGTGGGGGGTCTAGAGTAATGGACAAAGCCACTTATTAAGTATGTTCAAGTCCAGCACAAAGGGGATGCAAAGACAGTAGACTGAATGTGAAATACATTTAAAAAGAATCTACACAGCAAAGTGTTTTAAAGGATGAGGTGTTACAGTCCAGAGAAATGGCCGGGTATGACTTATGGGAGCGAGAGGTGGGAGACCCCCCATCAGTAGTAACCAAATTCACCTCTACGGATTTGCTCTGGGACACCTGTTGCTTTCTCTCAGGTACTTGGCCAGTGCCTGGGAAAAGTGCCCAGACGTAGGATTGATGAGGAAGATTACCTTATGGAGCAGAAGTACTCATAGGTGGTTTAGGGAGCCACCAGTAAATGTTTCCATGCTATATGGCAAGTGTCCAAGTGGCTGGCAAGGGAGCCAAGCCAGGGAAAACCCAGAGCAGCGTACAAGTTCGGGCTGTGTGCCCAGTGTGTTTCAGAACCTAAGGGCTAAAGTGATGAGGATGTGTTCTGGACTCCTTAAATGTGCATTACCATAAGTGTAGCCCCATGGGGCTCCATCTATGCTTTGTTTATTCTGTTGGATGTGAATAAAAGCCCCACTTTAGAATCCCACTTCTGGTACTGGACATTACAGTTATTGCTTCCTTTGTCCAGAGTTACTTGAGTGCCTCTGTTGCAGAGTAGTCAAACCTAGCCAATGTGCCGAGTGACATATTCCTCCCCAAACCCAGCCCACCAGGTAGAGCTGTCAAGAAAAAAACTGCATACCTGGGTGGGGGTTACAACTGTATACCAGGGATTTAATTAATAGTGTTTTTTTTAACATTGGGGCCAGCAAATAATGGGGGGACACAAGACACCAGGGATTTAATTAATTACATTTTATATCAAGCAGTGACTAGCGGGGAGGGGGGGGCACTAGACACCAGGGATTTGAGGGATTAACCATTTCTAACTTCTCCTTACTTAGTTTTTTTTAGGTACAATTTGCACAAATGGAAAATTTTTATTAAACGTGGACAACTTCACAAAGTGATCCACAGAGGCGAATTTGGCGACTTCACCAAAAATTTGCCTGTGAAAGTAAAACTTTGCTGCATCTCTATTGTGAACCCATGCTGCTTCTGGTCTTGTAACCCACTGGATTGAAGATATTCCACAATCCTTTCCTTTAGCAGTGATTCCATTAACTTTCTCACCACCGATGTCAGGCTGACTGGCCTATAATTGCCAGCCTCCTCCTTGCTACCACCTTTGTGAAGTGGGACTACATCCTCCTCCTGTCCTCTGGAACTGCTCGTGTTTCTAGTGAGCTGTTAAATAGGGCTGTTTGAGGTGCAGCCAGTTCCTCCCTGAGGTCCTTCAGTACCCTTGCATGCACCCCATCTGGCCCCATTGCTTTCTTCACCTTCAGATTAGTAAGTAACTTCAGAATTCTCTATTTTATGAAATAATTAGGGTCTACCTCCCTCCACAGGTTCTGTAACTTTTTTGTAGTCCATACCCTTCTGCTTCCTCTGTGAATACTGAATAAAAGTATTTGTTCAAATGTCTGCCATTTCGTGGTCCCACTCACCACAGCTCCCCTTCCCTTTTTGACCCTATAGTCCCACCCCTGTTCATCCTCTTTTCACTTTCATAGTTAAAAAAGTACTGTCCCCTTTTGTTACCTCCTGGGCTATTCTCTCTTCAGTATGTGCATTTGCTTGTCTTACTGCTTTCCCTGCTTCCCTCTGTTTCCCCTAATATACCTCCCTATCCTCTTCCTCTGCATCTCCTTATATGTTCTGAATGCTATCCTTTAAACCCTCACTGTTTAGGCCACCTCTTTCGAGAACCATAGTGGTCTCTTTTTCTTCTTGCTCTTGCTCACTTGTTTGATGACGAGGTTTTTTGCCTTTACTATGTTCCCTTTTAGCTTTATCCACTGTTCTTCCACCGCCACAGACCACTCCCTACCAGGTTATCCCTGAAGCATTCACTCATCTTAATGAAATCTGTTCTCCTGAAGTCCAGGAACCTTGGCATTGTGTAGTTTGATTCCACAGCTGTCCTTATATTAAACCATGCTATATGGTGATCACTAGTCCCCAGGTGGTGTTCCACCTTGACATCTGCAACACTATCCCTATTAGTGAGTACCAGCTTCAGTCTTGCCCCATCACAAGTGGAATTACTAACTTGTTGCCTGAGGAAAGACCACTGCATGGAGTCCTGGATGTTCCTGCTTCTATCTGAAGCTGCAGCTGAGAAGCTCCAGTCTACACCTGGCAGTTTGAAGTCCCTCGCCTGTAGCACCTCACCCTTTTTTGCCATTTTGCCAGTGGCTTCCACCAGTACCTTATGTAATTCTTCCCCCTGTTTTGGAGGTCTGTAGATCCCTCGAGTATGAATAGTGGCTCTGTTCCCCATCTCTAGGGTGACCCACAGTACCTCTGCTTTCCTAGTATTCCCTGTATCTCTGTCACTTTTATGCTTTCCATCAAGCAAAGCACCACATCCCTTCCTTCCCATTCCACCCTGTCCTTCCTGAACAGAGTATAGCCTGGTACAGCAATGTCCCAGTTATGGTTTTCAGTGCATTATGACTTGGTAATGGACAAAATATCCAGGATGGCCTCTGCCATGATGACCTCTAGGTCCAGAATCTTATTTCCTAGACTTCTCGCATTTGTATTCATGGCCTTCCAGATTTTGTTTACACTCTGCTAGTTACCCTCCTTTTTTTCCTTTTTGTCCTACCTCCTTAACCCCTCTGTTTCTAATGCTCACTTTCCCTTTCCCCTTTGTCTCTACCATCCTAATTCCTTTATTAGTTTGCACCCTGGGGGATACTTCTCCCCTCAGGTTCTTCATACTCTCCACTTCAGCCCATGGGGGACAGTTTCTGCCTCCCCAATTCATTCCACCACCACTCTTGCAAGTTTAAATGTTCATCGAAGTAACATTAAAACTGTCCACTGAGGACTGCGGTTCCCCTTCTTGATGAATGCAGTCTATCACCCCTGTATAGGCCCTTATCCTCTGAGGTGGGACTCCAGTCCTCAATGCAGTCAAACCCCTCCTTTCTGCACAATTCCTTCAGCCATGAGTTGAAGCTCCTGGTGTGGAGATCCCTCTCCTCCCCCCATCATAGACAGGCAGCACCTTAGCAAAAGCCACTGAGTGCACTACTTGTCTAAGATCCCACCAGCTCCCTAAACCCCTGTTGCACTATCGTAGCACCATCCCTAGCCAGGTCATGAGTCCCCAGTTGTAGAATGACATCCAGCTTTCCTTCCTGTCCTGCTGCCCTAGTGATACCCTGGATTCGCTTCCCATCCCTCCAGGCCATGCAACCAGCTCTCCATCCTGTCCTGCTGCCCTAGTGATCCTCAGGATTTGCTTCCCATCCCTCTGGGCCATGGCACTGCATAGACACCTAACCTGCCTCTCCCATTTTCTATTCCTAAATCTTTCCCCCTCACAATTGAGTCTCCAACCAGAAGTTGCTTCCCTCCTCTGGTGTCCCCTACCACCCTCCTCAGGGTCTCCACAATGGAAAGCCCCCACAACCTCCCTGCTCAGTACTGCTGGAGCCTCCTCCAGGAAGTCCCACCCTACCAGAGAGGGTTAGGAATTTCATATTGGTACTATTTGAGGAATGTGTCTCTATCTCAACACCCCCACCTTTCCAGAGACCACTGTAGTTCAGCCTTTCCTCCTCCCTTGCATCTTCTGCTATAATGGTGGCAGGCTTTGTTTCCTTTGGGTGGAGGAAGAGGTCTCCCAAATCCAACCAACTCAGCCTGGACTCTAGTGACCTTCTCCCTCAATCAAGAGAGGTGTATGCAGATGGTCAGCACCACAGTCTCCAGTAAGTCTCTCTGAAAACTGCCACCCCACCGCAACTGCATTGCACCACTCCCAGCATTCTCAACTTCTGTTCTCCCTTTGTTGCCTGGAAATACTTTTGTGGCCTTACCCCAGATAGGGTGTTTCTAGTTTTCCCATTTTTTTGTTTGTTTCTATTTGTGTTCTCCTGTGCCTTGTTTATATCTCTTTATACTCCTATCCTAGAGAGGGTATCACTTCTGTTCACAGTTTTGAGCTACCTTTTACCTTATACCCTTTCCAGCAATGACTGTTACGCAGTAGTGGCATAGTAGTGAACAATCTTACCTTTGTCAACTGGCAGAATATTCTGCTTCCTTGCTTCCTCCTTTTGACACCTGTTGATAGCTGAGATGCCATTCACCTGTTCTACTCCTTTGCTGTTCCACTCACTCGCTAGGACATGAACAATGACTGATCCTGATGATTTTGTGAGATTTAGACCCTTCTCCAACTTGCCCTTTTTTGGGCAAAGTTATTGAGAAAGTGGTGTGGTGGTGGTGTTAAGATAACATCTAACATCTGTGAGTCTTTCAGATCTGGTTTTTGTCCTCAGCATAGCACTGAGACAGGCCTAGCGAGGGTTATAAATATTTTCCTACTGACAAGGGATAGTAGTGGTTTCTAGCTGGGCTCTGCAACATCTTTTTTCAATTTCTGACTTCATTGAACAAACAGAACTTTGGGAGCATATGATGAGGATTGTTGGGGTAGCCAGTTCTGTGCTTTGCTGGTTCAAGTCTTTTCTCGGCAACTGCCAGCACTGGTGGTTTTAGGGACATTATGATCTACCCATTCTGGCATTGATTGTGCATCCCTCAGGGTTCCATTGTGTCTCTGTTATTGTTTTAGTGTTCTTACTTCCATTTAGAGATTTGATCCATAAGAATAGCTTAAGTTTGCAATGCTATGTTGATGACCTGAACTATATCTTTTGTTTAAATATAAGCAGAGCTCCCCAATAGTTGTGCTTGAGATTCCTCAAACAGAGTTCAATTTGTGGATGGCTCACAGTGAGTTGAAGTTAAACCATGGAAAAACTGAAATGCTACTGATGGGATCTGATCATCTGAGGTCATTCATTCTGGATAGCCTGGTCCTCCCTTTATTTGGGGGAGAGAGTCTCATGACTAGGCAGGTTGTTTGAAGCCCAAGGATCAATCTTGGACCCTGCGTTGTCTCTTGATCCTCCGGTGTCAACTGCGGTCAGGAGTGGCTTTTACCATCCTACAAATATTGCTAAGTTGTGACCCTGCAAATAGTAGGAAGGAATCAAAAAACAAGCTATGACCATGCATTGTAAATTTACATGAAAAGGGGTGGTTAATGAGTGGGTTGACCTGCACAAGTACCCAAGGTAATGATTCAATGAAAGTTAGAGCGCAGCTCAAAGGTGACAAAGATGCACCTGAGGTAGTTATAGAAGCAACAAATGAACAGGCTAACCATACAGTTAAGTGGACAAAGAGGTGGAAGGGAAATGGAAGGGAGGTAGATAATGGATCAGGAATACAGATTTGAAAAATTCCAAACAGAATATCAAAAATGTTTTAGACATCACATCACGTCACCTGTCAATATCTTTTCTGGAACACAAAAAAAAAATAATAAAAATACAGAAGTGAGTACTTGGTATGGGTCATCTAATATACATAATGATAAGATATACTGTGCTTTGTAAAAACAGAGACACTTATGATCACTGCAAAAAATGTATTAGGATGAACTAATGCGAAAAAGAAAACCCTCAACGAAAGAGAGGTTGTCAGTGTGGTCATTTAACCCAGCTGATTACAGTGCATGGAGCAGGTAAATCTATTTGTATTCCTTATGGAGGAGAGTAATGAAGCAGAAATTGAATAAATGAAATTGGTCACTATTCTGAAAAGTGGCAAAGTGTTAATTCACTTGGATATCAGTCATTGCATGGATAATAGAACAAAAAACATACTCCTGGACCCGTTGTTTGAGGGGTCGAATTGTTCTGCCAACATATTTTTGGGACATACCTGTGTACATGTGCTGGCATACACTATGCATACACTATGCAGCTGGTCAAAGAATATATTAACTCCCTAATGTGTTGTTGATCAGAACCTGCACTGATGGGTGGTTGTGTCCAGTTATGTAAGTGTATTGTAAACTGCACCATCTGTACACTTGATGCATTTGCTGGACAGTACAGTAATTAACTCTACATCTCTGTTTTTTTTTTCACAGACCAAAAATAATGATTGGTGTGTCAGGTCCATTATCAAACTTAAAAAATATATATTTCTTTTATTCATAATTTTACTGTTTTCTGAAGTTCTGAGTTAGTTGGCATAAACCATTTCCCACACAGAGAGTTCTCTTATTCTTTACAAAGTAAAACATTTTGCTTTGAAATCTTAACATGGTTGTATGCTCTATGCAGCTTTCACATCTTAAATAGTTGTAAGAGTGGTTTCTCAAGTCCTTTATTTTCCAGAACTACTCAGCTTTGCAGTACTTTCACTCAAAAAAATACTTAAGAGATTGCAGAACTGTACTGTACACACAGTATAATCATAAATGGAAGAAGAACAGATCATGTGTCCCCAACCTACTTACCTTCAATGAGAAGATATGTGCTTGCATAGATAATAGTGTGCCAGTGGATGTTATCTACCTGGATTTCCAGAACACCCTCAACACTGTCCCATATACTTATGTGATCAAGAAACTGGAAACTTGTGGAGTAGGCAAGAGAGACTAATAACTTGATCTTGTTAATTGCTGTCAGATCAAACATGGTCTGCAAGAGTAAATGATGTTATATCCAAGGAGGACGCAGTAAACAGCAGGGTCCTTCAGGGTTCCAAGCTTGCCCTCCTGTTATTTTTAAATTACAATCTGGACATAGAAGACACATTTGTAATTGGGTAAACAGATCTGCAGATGATACTAAACATGGTGGCAGCTTTGACACTGATGTACATCAGAAGGAAATGATTGATGATCTCAAAAAACTAGGTTAATCGGCCTCAAGGAATAACATGTGTTTCAACATTGACAAATAAATTGTTATGCATTTGGGTTCTGCAAAGCATGTAAAACATATGACCTCAACTGAATCCAGTTAAAAGAAGTAACCAATGAGAAAGACCATAAGGTAATAATAAAAAACAAACTTAAAGCCAACATGCATTGCAGACAGATCACAGTAAGACAAATAAATGGGTTAACTATATTAGATGATTATGTGTTAATAAGACCAAACAAGTCATTATATCATTATAATGGCTGAGGAGCCTTCTCTCCCATAGGGAAACCCAGTTATACTTCGCTGTTATGCAAACATGCGCTGGGTTTCCTTTGCTCCATGCATGCACCTGCTACTGCTCTCCCCATACACACTGCCGGAAAGCTGCCTGACTCACTCTGTCACTTGGTGAGTCAGCAGTAAGTCAAATGAATTAAAAAAAATACCTCATCAGTTGAGTTTGTGGATAAGTAATCTATGGTTAAACTTAAATTTAAATAAAAGATTTCAGCAGCTGCCGCATGGTACAGACTGCAGATAGAGCTTCATTCTGACTTAACCATGGCAGTTTTATTTTATATAATTGCTATAGCAAGAAAAGGCTACCCAGCAATTATATAAAATAAAACATGAGGTGGTGTGCTTAACTCGAGATTTTACATACCCCTGTGTGTGAGATGCTAAAATAATCCCCTCTAGCTTCACTCTCAGGGTTTATTTAGCATTGGACACCTCAGGGGGTGTAAAATCTCATTAAACACACCACCCCATGTATTATTCTATATGTAATGGTCATACATCAGACCACACATGGAATAGTGCTATCCTGTGTGGAAACCACATTATAGTAATCATACTGATTTAATTAAAAGAACACAGCATAAAGTAACAATGTAACCTCAAGATTTAGAAACAAACCATATGAAGAAAGAATTAGGGATGTGGGTCTATTTACACTGAAAAGAAGAAGTCTGAGAGGAGATCTGCTGCAACTGTATAAAATACTATAAGATGAGTTTGTCGAAGAGTCTGGCCTAGAAGTTAAATGACATCTCCATAACTTGAAAGGTCATAAACTTCAACAGCATAGGAAGACATCAAAAAAGGATTGCTGGAAATTCTTTCATACACAAAGGGTAATAAGAATCGTCTACAACTTGTCTGAAAACATAGTTATGACTGAAAATCTGAATAAATTTAAGCACAGACCAGATCCATTTATGACAGAGAGCAATATGGTAGCTGTTACCGCTTAGTAGTGGAGGACAGCCTCCGTGGGCTACAGCCTTCTACTGTCCTGAAAGTCAAATAGAGACCCCAGTATACATTATCATTTCTTATTTAGTAGAGTTTATTTTATATGTAATATAGAGAACACTGGCTGGGGAACTGTGCACAACCAGCCTGTTCTGCCACCGAGGGGTTCTGATTCTGTTAGGACTCAAGAGTGAAGCTTGAGAGGTCTTACAGGATCAAAACCCAGAGGTGGTAGCTCAGGCTGGTTGGGCACAGTTTGCCTAGCCAGTACTTTTTATAGAATATAGGGACCCCACAAATTCCGCAACAAAAACAATAAAATAAAAAATTTGAAATGATTTTGAATTTAATGTGCCCCATTGCCACTTTTGGAAAAAAATGCCTCCGCCATCCTGTCCAAAAATTTACTGTTTGAATTCTGAGATGTGCTCACAGCAGTTTTCTCTTTAGTTAAACTGCTGGCTTGTGCGCTCTCAAAACCAGCAAAGATGTTGTTGTACCACAGTATGGTATTTCCACATTCCATGAACTTTGAACTGTGGTACAGCAACATTTTTACTGCAATTGATTTGTGTGTGTAACAAGGGGTCACTATACACTATATATGGATAGTCATAATAATCCTATTGAAAACATTCTAAAACTTTCACGTATAATTGCTGATCCATTGATAGTATTATGAGATCTTGTAATACTATCGATGCAGCTCCAATGATAATATTACAGGAAAGAACACTGAGCTCATGCCCCATGCACTTCTCTCAGCAGAGTGTGACCCAGCTTTTGTTGAAACTGTTATGTAGAGTACAAACCAGCTGGCTCTTCAGCTGATGAAAAACTACATCAAGAAGTTTGAGGGGAAGAGCTGCTGCAGTCATATAAAATACTGAAAGATGAGTTAATTGAATAATCTCGCCTAGAATTTAAAGAGCAGCTGACACCTTCAGGACAGCTTTAACAAACCATAATATTTGGACACAGTTCAGCTTGTCTTTCATGTTTTTTTTATTCCTCCTCCACATTATTTGTTACTGAGTTCTTTCGCATTAAAACAGGATCTTTGTTCCTGCAGAGTTCATCTATCCCTGTTGCTTTCTCCCTCCCTAAGGTCATAATGCATTGTTTGTGACATCACAGTTACTCTCACAGCAA
Source organism: Neoceratodus forsteri (assembly GCA_016271365.2). NCBI lineage: Eukaryota > Metazoa > Chordata > Ceratodontiformes > Ceratodontidae > Neoceratodus > Neoceratodus forsteri. The sequence continues at coordinate 1,533,155,348 of CM057449.1, read as the reverse complement.
AACATTGTGATGTCACAACAGAGGATTATGACCTGAAGCAGGGAGTAAACTATAGAGGCAGATGAACTCTAACGGAACTCTAAGGAATAAAGATCATGTAGTCTTGCAAAGGCACACAGTAATAAGAAATGGGGAAGAGAAATAGAATATATATGGGATGTAAGCTGAATTGTACCTGATTATTAAGGTTTTCAAAGTTTTCTTTGAGGCGTCAGAAGCTCTTTAGATAGCATGTCCATAACTTGAGAGGTCATACACTTCAACAGCACAAGGGGGTGTTGGGGCAAGATGGCGGCAAGGTTGGGCTGCCATCTGGCTGTGAGAGTTTGAGCTCAGAAATGATCCTGTCCTGCCCTCGTTAATGAAATTCTGGACTTTTAGTTCATTTATATTTATTTTGTTCTGAGAATCATGTAGTCGGTTTGTTGACCAGAGGTATATTTGCACCTGGTACAGCAAGGAGTTTTAACATAGGATTTAGAAGTCCAGGCAGTGGTGAGACGTAGGGAACCAGTGTTAGTAAGGGTCGGGAGTGAGTCAGAACAGGAGCTAGCTTTTTTTTTTTTAGGATTTTTTCTCAGTATACAGCAGAGGAGATGCTATCATTTATTTATCTTTATTTTATTTATTTCAGTCTAGGATTAAATATCTTTGAGTACAAAGCAGCCCTTTTACAAAGGTTCTATATAAGTGGGGAAGGTTACATACAAACAAAGGAAGACTAACAATGGTAATCTATTTATACATAAAGCATAAAATGTTGTGCAAAAATATCAAAGTTAAACAGTGACTTATCTACAAACACTTCAGTTATGGGTAGAGGATGGAAGAACAGAAAGCATATTGGGATAAGAGGGAGATAGAACCAGCTAGAAGGTGAGAGGAGCAGCCAAAGGTCTTGTCATACTTAGCTGGGAGGGGCTTATTGACAGCAGAGGCTAGGCAGGGGAGGTGCACAGAGATAGGGTATAAGGAAGGTATATGGGGGAATGAGTGGGGCAGCCAGCAACAAGGAGGGTAGGGTGGGTATGTCAAAGGTAAAGGGCAGTGAAAAGGGGGGGAAGGGTAGGGTGTAGGATTTGAGGTATGGTATACCCCTGTAAGAGGAGGGCAGACCACAGGATTCAATGAGGTAGCAGCAAAGGTCTGACATTAGGTGAAGCAATCACAGGAGCTGTTGGATACAGGTGCTGTCTGAGTAGGAACTTGAATTGACCGAGCATGGGTGTAGATGATATTTCAAGATACAATGCACTGATTCAAAGTGGAGCTCTGTAAGAGAAGGATCATTGTCCTTCCATTGTCAGGCATCTGGGGAAAAGGAGGAGTTGGTTATCAGATGCATGGGTGTGCTTGGTGCTGCAATAAGGGGTCAGAAGGTTAACAGTCCCAGGGAGTAGAAGGCCAAGTAGTGCATTTTTGGCTAGTAGACATGTTTGATATTTAATCCTGCCACTAAGCTGGAGCCAGCCCATTTGCACGTATAGATCACAAGTGTGGGTAAGGTGAGCTGAGCCATTCAGTAGCCTGCACACCTTATTGAGTACAACAGTTATCCTTCTAAGAGAGGTAGGGGTGGCTGAACCATAATTAACAAGGCCATAATCGATGATTGATAGAATGGAGCTATAGATTGCCAGTCTGAGCGCTTCAGGTGTCAAACTACATTTATGCCAGTAGAGGAGCCCAATCCTTATATTAATGACCCTATAGACATTTTCAGTGTGCAGAGCATAGGATAGGTGGCTATCCAAAGTGATCCCCAGATATTTGAACTGCTGTACCAGTTCAAGTGGAGCTCCAAGTTAGTTTCTTAAAGGGATTAAACATTGTTGCCATTGCTGTTGAAATGGCACTGGTGGCCGGCCCAGTAGAGCTGAGGGTTGAGGTGCCGGATGCCACACCTTGCACCACACTGGCGACCTGGGTTTGGGAATGGACTCGGGCCACCGGGGGTTGGCAGGGGAGAGGAAGGATCGAGCATCCGATGACTGCTCTCTTTCCTCTAGGGTCAGCTTGGGGATTGCATTGTGCTTGAGCAGCCCCTGGTGATGACCGGGGGTAGCACAGGTGCGGTGCCAGAACAGGAAGGAGTGTGGCAAGACACCCTCATAAGTGTTGTATGTCATTGCACTGCTGGCTCCTGGGGATCAATTAGTGGAAAAAAGCTGGACACAACCCTGCAGCTTGATGGCCATGCTCCTGCCAACCTGGAGGCGTGTTGTGAAATCACGTTAGGGGTTCCGGTCCAGCCTGGGGGTGGAGATGTAAGGGGGACCCTCTGATGGGCTGGGATGGTTGTGCTGGACCCCCATGTATCGAGTGAGCCTACTGTCCTCTGGGTTGGGGGAGACTGGTGGCTGGATGCCCCCACCAGTGCGCTATAGAGTCGCATAAACATAAGTAATAAAAAAAAGAAAAAAAAAAAAGAAATGACTCTGGTGAAGAATTGTGGCAGCTTACTGAACAGCACAGTGAGGAGTGAAGAAATTTGGTGGAGTAAGAACTTGGTATTACCTGGAATCTTTCGGGAGACACTGAAATCAGTTTGGCATGTGGCGAGAGAGTCTCACATTTTGCTTTTGGAGTGATAAGATCTGGAGTGTTGTAGTGTGCTACATCGGACCTAGCAGATGGAAAAATCAGTAATGGACAACCTGGAGCTGGTGGCTTGCAACTGGACCCAACCTGGGTGCTGGCGAGCTACTGCATGTGGAGTGGGCTGAATCTAGAGCCACCGGGAGAGCTGTCTCTTCAGAAGACGCCATGGGAACATCAAAGTGTTAGTGGAGGCTGTGTTGATTTCATGGTTGGCTTCTGACAATAGCCAAAATTCACCGAAGAGGGTGAGAGCCTCTGAGGGGAAAACAAGACTTTCCAGATGTTTTTGCAGGACGATTTGTTATCTGGCTGCAGGGGGGGGTCATCTGTGGACTGGAACGTGGAAGCAAGGTTCCAAATAAAAACTGTATGTTTTTGTTGAAACCAGAAGGTGAGAGCTTCTGAGGGGAAAGTACATCTAACCCAATTGTTGGGACTATTGCTCTAATATCAAAACAGTTGACTGAGGAGCCTTTGGCTTTTCTAAATTTACATCTTAAAGAAGTGATGTGTCAGAGCATTTCTTTCAACTTGTTAACATCGACAAGTGTACCCTGTCAATATTAGTGCTAGGCATAACATCCTTCAGAGCTAAGAACACTGAATAATCTGCCACATTTTGGACATTTTCTCCAATGGAGCACTATTTTGCACATTGGAAAAGACAGAAAATGTTTTCTTCTGCTGTGTATTAGGGGATTCTCCTTAAATTTATGATTATTTGATTTGTCTGGGGGGTTGTGTGGGAGTAGTTAGTGTGTGAATAGTGAATGAGTGGAGATATAGAATATAGTAGCTATTTAAGTTGAGTGTAATTGTGAGAGTGATTTAGAGAGATTAGGAGTGGGTTAAGGGGATGGGATTGTTGGTGGGGAAGTTTATTTGTGGGTAGCTAGCGAGTTTTAAAGGGATAGTGTGACATAGAATCCCATAAAATGTGCTAAGGCAAGAGTTACAGCCGTATCACATATTCAGTGTCTCAGCTGCATGACCTCCACCCCTTTTTTGAGCTCTTGGTGTCAGGAACAGCAGCGAGGTGCTGTAAAGAGGTTGGAATTGTGAGGGGTAGGAGGGTCAAGTGGTGGGACGTAAGTGAAGTGGTTGAGGTGAGTAGCATCAGGGTGGTCAGGTCCGGGAAGAACCCTGGGGCAAAATGGGACCAGAGGAGAGGCCAGACATGTTTGGTTCCCATTCCAAGGGCTCCCACCGGCCCGAGTGGGCTGGTAGCCAACGGACCAGCAGCCTCCACCAATCCCCTTTGGGTAGTGCTGTGCTGTGCAATGCTGGGTCGATGACAAACAAAATAGCTATAATGGCTGACTTGATTTCTTCAGTCAACCTGGCTTGCATTACAGAGACCTGGTTGAGCGATGATGTGGGTCCACTGGGCATCACACATGTAGTTGCTACTGTGACCCATTGCCACGGCCATGCCTTGGACTTCGTATTCTCACTGGTGCTTGAGATCATGAATCTCAAGACTGATCAGGTCATCTGGTCAGATCATTGCATGGTAGAATTCTTGTTTGGGCTCCCCTCCCGTTAGTCCATCCACTGTTGAGATGGTCTGCCACAGCCCTTGGAGGGATTTATTCTCAGAGGGACTGATGGCAGTGGCGGGTTTTTCTGGTGTGAGTGCTGCATGTGCAATGGGGTTGGATGAGGCAGTGGCAGCTTATAATAATGCTGTCACCAAGGAGTTTGATACCATTGCACTGATCTGTATATGACCCAGGTCTTCTCACTTGAGATCCCCATGGTTTGATGGGGCTCTCTAGGAGATGAAGACCACGGGTCAGAAGTTGGACATCGCTAGAGGAGGACCAGTTCTTTGGACAACAGACTGGCTTTGAGAATTCACTATGGTGAATATCAAAGGGCAATCAACCATAAGAAGGCAGAGTTCCTATCTAGGGAGATTGCTGCAGTAAGGAACAGACCAACTCTGCTCATTTGGACTGTAGATAGGCTACTTAATCAGGCCGATCTGCAGCTGAAAATAACTCTTCAGTTGCACAGTGTGAAGAGTTTGCTCAGTTTTTTGCTGACAGGGTGTCCTTCATTAGTACAGGAATATCCCCAGTGGAGCATGATCTGTCCCACAGTATGGAGTCTGGTAGTGACGGAAGTACTCTGGCTGTCTGGGATGAGCTTCAACTGGTGGAGATGGCAGAGGTCATCGAGGTAATTTCAAAGCAGCAACCCACTTTCTGTGAATTGGACCCAGGTCTGACACGTCTCCTAGTGTGATGTGTTGAGTCCATTGGTGCAGTGTTCACTGAGATTGTCTGGTGCTTGATCTCACAGGGGCTTTTCCCCTGATGCCTTGAAGGAGGCATTAGTGAGGCCCCTACTGAAGAAACCATCACTCAACCCTGACATCTTGGAGAATTACCAACTGGTCTCCAATCTTCGATTCTTGGGGAAGGTATTGGAGAAAGTGGTGGCTGTGCAACTCAAGACCCACCTGATGGGGGGCGTGGCTTGGACCCAATGGCAATGGCTACTTGAGACTTTTACTCTGTCTCAGCCTGGCGCCTAATTGCTTGTAATCTACAGTTATGCTGGATTGATTTGCCTCTGTTACAACTGGACCCCCCCCTTCCCTAGCCACCCTTAGCGGGATGTTTTTCTTTATCTGAGTCGGTACACGCCTTGCGAAACGGAGCCACATAGTAAACAGTAGGTTGCATAGCCAAGTTAGGCCGCATAGGCCTGGGAACACAAGCCCCAGCACAACTACTTGCTCACTCGCCTGCTGACTTTGCGCCCGAGATACAACCAGACGTGGTCGCGATCACAGTTAACCGCAGGCATATTGACGCAGCCAACCACCCAATCCCCACATTGTTGCTCTGAATTCTATAATGCTGGTGGGGACAATGGATGCTACTGCAAGCAGCAACTCACGGCCTTCCCTGAAAGACCCTCATCCACTCACTGACAAGGCTCAGTTACGGGGTGCACTGTCCCATATCACACAGATGTTAGAGGCCCTCTTAACCAGGGTGGACAGCATAGGGGCCTCCCTAGCAGGAAATGTGGTGGATGTACGCCAGCTGGAAGATAAGCAAAATGTACCAGAGCAGTGCACTGAGGAACTGGAGAGACAACACATTATGATGTTGCAGCACATAAGGGAGCACAATGCAAAACTTGCTAAGCTATGGTTTAGGGCGGAGGACCAGAAGAATAGGAGCTGACGGAACAACATCAGAATCCTGGGGGTCCTGGAGGGATCTGAAGGTTCGAATATGGAACGCTTCCTTAATGAGTGGCTGCCACAACTGCTCAGAGAGAGAGATGGAGGGACCCGATCGGTGTAGAGAGAGCTCACAGGGTAAGCAGTAGATCGGACAGATTGAATACCCCCAGAACCATCATAGCATACCTCCTAAGGTACTCAGTTAAAGAAAAGTTGCTATGGGTAACCAGAGACATGGGGGAGATTACATGGAAAGGTGCCACTATATCCCTGTACAGAGATTTCACCCAGGAGGTAGCTGCCAGAAGGAGAGCCTTTGGACCTCTTAAAAAAATACTTCAAGTAAATTATTTTCAATACCATTTTAAACAACTCACAGGCCTGCAAATCTCCAAAGATGGGAAGACCTTTCTGGCTGAGTTCCCCAGAGATGCTGAAGCATGGATCAATCATTAGCCTGGCCTTGTGTCCCAGACTTCAACTCCCAGATGCCTCTGGGAGTCTGGAGATAGTGTTGGAAGGGGAACTGAAAAGAAGGAGCAGTGGTTGCAGTGGTTGCGAGGAGGAAACAGACACAACAGGGCTGTTCTGCCTGTAGAAGCATTCCCTATGGCGGGTGCTCGGGACCTCCAACAAACCGGGAAGCCAGGATATCACCCAGATGGAAGGCTGCTAGCTGCTACAAAAACAACCATCAATGAGACACAGACAGGGGAGCAACTAGATCACTCAAAACAGACAGCTGCTAATCAGATGCAACAATGCCCTAGAAGCCCAGACTGCACCCAGGCAAATACTACCTCAGCATCACCCCCTGCCAAACTTCTGCGAGCAGAAGTGCCCTCAGTAGCCAAGCTTGAAGACCAGGAACCACTTGCCGTTGAAGGCAATGAGCCTATGGAGGACTGTCTGCCACTGGACTGGGCCACTACTGTGGAGGATCATGAGGAGGAAATGGCATCTATGGCAGGCTTTCTAAAACCAGGGAGTAAATAATTTGCAGAGGCCTTGGCTGCTCCACCGCGACCCAGCAGAGCAGAAGGAGATTGATCGGATGTCCTGGGAGCCTCTGGCAAAATCAGATGAAGAACAGGATCTCTGCAACTTGGCTAAGACTTTTGAATTTTTTTTTCCTTATGCAGTAGTATGCCCTCTGTGACCGGTATATTTGGGCAACTATCCCAGTTTACATGGGTGGTATGCGGGGGAATTGAGACCCACTGTTGCGCCCCCCCCGATGTGTCGTGGTCCACAGCACATTGCTATGCTGATCTGGACAGATTAGTCCACAGAGAAGGGGCTCCCACCAGGCTAACTACTACTGAATCCTGTGGATATCCAAGACCCCGTTTCAGCTGATGATACCCCTTCCCCCTTCCATTTCATCCCTGACTCCCTTAGTATAATTTTTGACCACAACATATATGAAGTGTTTTCATAAGGCATTATATTGGTACAGATGCCAAGGGCACAATCTCTCATTAGTATGAGCCAATGACACCTTTCTACCTGCTATTGTGTGACATCTCCTTTGTGTATGGGCGATGCATGAAGGTCCCCTCCAATCCCCCCCCATGCCCAAGGGGAACGCGGCCCCCCCGTCCTTCCCCTCCAGTTATTCACCCTTGTCAGCATAAGCTGACTGGACTACCCAGACCCTCCAGTTTTGGCAATCTTTTGGCTCTTCGAGGCTGGGTTGGGACAGGTCACCTCATGGTTTTCTTGTGACCTTCCCCCCTTTATTGGCGTCTGAAGCAGTGTGGCTCAGAGTTTTTCCTAGCTCCCCTCACATGTTCACCTCAGCACCATTAAAATGTAGTTATTGTTCTGTGATACATTACTGGTACAGTTTTCTTACAATATAGCACTGTTGTATGCTGTTTTTTGTTTAATAGATCAGAATCCTTCTACTGGTGTCTACTGCTGCAGCTCTCTCTGCCTGTCTCATCTCCTGACTCTCTCCTTTTCACTACAAGGCTAGATATCCTCCTGCTTAGCTTGCATCCAGGTGACTTCTTTCGTGTTACCTTTAGATAATTTTCTCTATCTATGGGTGAGTACTCCCTTTTCTTGCTGACTCCAGCCATGGGCAAAATGGCTAGCAACTCCTCCATATCTCAGGGCTGGAAATGTATTTTCTGGAATGTCAAGGGGCTCAGTCATCAGACCAAATGCACTAAAGTGCTGCAATTTCTGAACTCAATGAATGCTGACTTAGCCCTTCTTCAAGAGACACACCTAACCAACAGGAACGTGCATTGGCTCCAGAAATTGTGGGTAGGCTCGGTTATTGCTAGTTGTGCTACTAGTGAATCTAGAGGGGTAGCCATACTCCTGTGCAAGGGATGTCAATGGATAGTAGAAGATAAGCACACAGATTCTCAGGGGAGGTGGGTTGTAGCCAGGCTTTCATACCCAGGAGGCAGAGTGTTGCTAGCCAACATATATGGCCACAATACTGACTCTGGGGAAATCTACCCAACCATCAGTCAAGCCCTCACTGAGCTCATGGAACAGTATTTGCACATTCTGGTCCTGATAGGAGGTGACCATAACTTAGTTTTTGACATAGTTCTAGATAAGTCCCTCCCTACCCCACAGACCTACCCTAAAGATCTGGTTGGCCTTCAAGATCTCATGATGGAGTGGAATCTCTGTGACCCCTGGAGAAGAGACAACTCACAAGGTAGAGATTACTCCTTTTATTCATCAGTCCACCACACCCACAGCAGGATAGATTTTTGGTTAGGCAATTGTGTGGTCTCACCAGGAATATCAAACCTTGCAATTGGAAACATTATAATCTCTGACCATGCTTCCGTGTCCATTTTATTCTCCCCCCCAGGACAAGGGGCACCCTCCACAAGGTGGAGGTGTAACCCCTTGCTGATGCAAGACAGCGAATTTCAGGCATTTATTGCACAGGAGGCCTGGTCCTACTTCTCAATCAATGCCACGGAGGATGTGTCGGCCTCCACAATCTGGGAAGCTTTCAAGGAGGTCATTAGGGGGAGGATTATCTCCTGTACCACAGCCAAAAACAAAGCCCGGGCTAAAGTGGTGCAACAATTACAGGCCAAACTGACAACTACAGAAAGGCAATTTAAGCTGACAATCCAAAACCCTCTTAACTCTCCCCTTTTACCCCAGATTGTGGGCCTGAAATACCAAATAAATACTTTGCTTAGCAAGAAGGCAGAATGGCAGCTTCTCCAATCCAAACATAAGGCTTGGGAAGGGGGTGACAAAGGGGGCAAACTATTAGCCTACCACCTGCACAAGCAGCAAGCTACATCCCAAATACTGGCACTTAAGAATAGGGAGAGGAAAATGGTCTCGACTCCAAAAGAGATCAATGAAACGATGCATCTCTTTTATCAAACCCTCTATAGGTCTCAATCTAAGGCCTTACCAGCTGAACTCTCAGCACGCATGTCGAAATTCTGCAAGGAGATCACTCTCCCTACTCTTCCTCAGGCAGCCCGTAAAGATCTGGAAGCCCCCATCAATGCCAATGAACTACAGACTGCCCTCTCCCATATGGCAAAGGGCAAGGCCCCTGTACCAGATGAGATGACGGTCGAACTGTATCAGCTACTGAAAGTTGAAATCATCACTCCCCTGTTACGAGCCCTACATGAGGCCCAAATTGCAGTCTTTCTGCCACCATTAGTGCTACCAGTACTACACAAATTTACCTCCCTCTCTGGTTTATTAATTAACCAGAAGAAAACACTTCTCTCTCCGCTTAATTCAAGGTGTAGCAAACACTGCTTAAATGGCACTGATATCACCTGGACCCACCAAGGTTTCCCATACCTGGGAATATTTATCTCATCGGTTTGGTCTGATCTTAAAAAGGCCAACTTCTCTCCTCTGCTAGCAACCCTGATCACGGAAGTTCAGAGGTGGCACAAGCTGCAGCTGACCCTTAAAGGCAAAGTAGCAGCAATACTTATGTTCATGCTTCCGAGAGTCGCATATCTGCTGAACAACCTTCCGATCTCCCTAACCTACAAACCGTTTCCATCTCTGGATAAACTGATTTCTTCCTTTATCTGGGAAGGTAAAGCAGCTCGTTGGGGGTGCACAAAGTTGAGAGCCAATTGGTCCAAGGGAGGGCTTGGGCTTCCTTGGATGATGGGTTACCAACTAGCCTTTCGTGTAGCTCAAGCCACTGCTTGGTTTGTTCCAAGACAAACCCCCTCTCTGCAGTGGATTCATTTGGAGTCGGCACTACTGCCAGGACATTCACGCTTCTCGTTGTAGATCAGCATAAAAATCCCAGGGACTTTGATTACTCCAATTATGACTGAGACCTGTAAGGCATGGCAGCTAGCTATGACCCTCACAGGTGTTCGGAAATCAGCTGGCCTCCCCCTGATCCTATACCCCCACTTTGGAATAATGGGCTTATCATGGTAGATCACAAGCCCCTTTCCTGGCAGCACTGAGCAGACAAAGGGATTCACAATGTGGGAGATCTCCTCCCGAATGATAAAACCATGATGTCATTCAAACAACTACAGGAGCGCTTTGCCCTGAAGGTACAAGACTTCTGAAGGTATCTCCAGATAAGAAGTGTGCTTCATCCCCTGCTGGCCAAATACACTATTGAGAGTGGGTGGAGTTTCCTGGCCACACTACATAAACCCAGACAGAGTCAGGGTCTAGTGGGAACCATTTACAGGACATTGAGAGATTCAAAGCCAGACACTGCATCCCACTGCCGGCTAGCATGGGAGATGGAGCTCCAACGCCCCCTGCCCTCTTAACAATGGTTCACCTGTTTAAGCTCTGCTCACACAGCATATGAAGATGCCAAAAGCCAGCTGACACCACTGAAAATACTTCTTAGATGGTATAGGACACCTGCCATGCTTCATAAACTAAAAGTGCTGAATCATGCTAGATGTTGGAGGTGTGAGGCCTCTCTGGCCCATCTCCTTCATATTCTGTGGACCTGCCACATGCTTTACCAATTTTGGACCCTGGTACAGAAGAACTGTTCCAAGAGTGTGGGCAGAGAGATCCTACACTCCCACAACAATCTCCTATTAGGGGATATCTCAACATTGGATCCACTACCTGCCCCACTTAGAGCGTGGCTCACGGTGGTGGTTATGGAGGCTAAAAGAGCCATTCTGATGCAATGGAAGCAGCCCACTTCCCCCTAGATCCTCACCTGGAGGTCGGCTCTGGCCAGGCTTGCCACTTTTGAAAAAATTACAGCTAAAAGGAAAGGCTACCTTCCTAAATATCAGAAGAAATGGGAAGCATATCTGCACTCACACATATGTGAGATCCCATCTCCCCCCAACAATCCTCCTGAATACTGAATTCTGTTTACTGTGTCTGTCCTTGTGCACAGCTGACTTGATTGGAGTTAGTGATTAACTGTTTGCATTGCAATATTTGTAATACTTTGAGTTATTCACTGGTCTAAGAATTTGTCATAAGTCCTGAGTTGAGAGCAGGTTACAGGCTGTGTATTTGACCCAGACAGTGCCTAGAGGGTGGAAACTGTTTTTTCTTTTGTTTATCTCTGTGTGCCTTAAAAGGCCAGGGCAGACTGCGTCAGGAAGTGCTTACATCACAGCTACTTATCAGCCAATAGCTTTGGAAGAATCTTACAGACCTGATAACAGTACTAATTTTAGCAGGCTCATCAGATAACCTAATATTCTTCAGGTGAAGCTACCTCTGGCTGGAAGCTACAACACTGGACTTAGGATTTGCAAAAAAGCGAGTTGTGCTCACAACAGAGGGAGGTGAACCTTACAATTTACAGTTGTCTTTGGTTTGAAGCAGATTCCTTAGGAAAGTTAATATTCTTCAGGCGGAGGATACTTCTAACTGAAGGGTGAAATAAGGAACTTAGAATTATCAGAAAAGGCAGTCTTTCAATCAACAGAGGGAGGTGGACCTTGTTTTACTTTTGTTACAATTGTTAAGATTTTCAGAGCAGGAATCGTTTAAACCCAGAGGGACTGAATACTGTTTACTGTGTCGATCCTTGTGCACAGCTGACGTGTTTTGGGGCTGACTGCTTTCAGAGCACAAGTCACCAGGCTATTTTGGGGCTGGGGAGGTTTACCTGTGTCTGACTTGGATGTTTGGATTTTTCTCTGTTTGATTAGCAGGATATTTTCTCTGTCAAATCGTCATGTAGGGCATCTTGCTGACAGGAAGGCACTCATCGCAGCGGTAGGTCAGAGCTTTTAGCTGATTGTTTCGTGAGGGCACAGTTTAGGCCCAAACCCTTCACACCCCCTCACCCACCCACCCCTGGAAATAGTTCCTTTACACCTGGGATTCTGACATCATTTCCTCAAGAGGGCAAGATGCATATCACTCTCATATACTCTCTAGCACACTGCACTGACAATATAAGCATACACATTATATAATATATATAGAGTGCAAGCCGTTTTACACAGACACCTCCGTGCTATTATATTTTGTCCACCTAAGCCGTTGTCCGACATTGCCGATAGGCGGCTCATCATTTTTTTTTTTTTGCTTGTTTACTTGCTTGTGTTGTGCTTTACTGTGGTACAGTAATGGGAGTGGGGATGTGTAGGGTTGATTGAAGATCAGTGATTTGTGCTTTACTGTGGCAGTGGGGGAGGTGTAGATAAACATAAACAAATCAACTTTATTCAATTGTGCATTTAAAATTTTTTGCTTCATTTAAAGAAGCTATCCATGGTTGTCTGGCGAGTCGCTCTCACTGCATAGTTGCTGAAGCTTCGCTCGATGCTGTGCATCAGACCCCAATCAGGCTGTATCTCTTCGCGTTGCTTCACGGCTCACCTGAGCATTAGTAGAGCTTTTGAAACATCAGCAGCAGTTACCAGCAGGGGTTCCAGTTAGTCGCTCTCATCTTCAGCCTCACCTTCCTCCACCTCTGATGCAGATTGACTGCTGGTATGCTGCAACTCATCTAGAACCCTTTTTATGTCATCTAATGGTGCAGCCTCTGGTTTGTTGTCATCTCCAAGATGTGTGAGGGTGGCAAAATCACTTTCTGTGAGCCCCAGCGGTGGTGGGATCAGCTCCTCTACAGAAGTACGAACCGTAGGATCATCTGTGATTTGCTCCACACAAAAACCTCCCTTAGCACAGCAATTCACAATTGTCTCCCTAGTTACACTACCCCATGCCTTCTCTGACATCCTCACAGCATCCAATAGATTTATTTTTTTAACACAGTCGTTAGCAGTGAGCACCTCTGCATCGTCAAGCTCTTCCAGCACTCTGGTCCTCATTTCACGCACATAGTGGCGCTTCATGGAATAAATCACTCCTTGATCAAGTGGTTGAATAATGGAGGTTGTGTTTGGGGGGAAAAAATTAACTTTATGTTGCGAAGATTTTGAATGTCAGGGTACCCGGAAAAGTTATCAAGGAGTAAAGCTATCTTCCTACCCTGTAGCTTTCAATCCCATACCCGTACCCATTCAGTAAATATGTCGCCTGTCATCCAGGCACTGCGATTGCTGTGATATGTCACCGGTAGATGGGCTATTCCTCTAAAACACCTCAGCATAACCGATTTTCCTACAACAACTAACTCCAGCTTTTCTGTGCCTGCCATGTTGCAGCACGCTAAGACAGATAGCCTTTCTTTAGCCTTTTTATGCCCCAGGGGAAGCTCTGTCTTAAACGTTAGTGTTCCCTGACCAACACACCTGTAAAACAGGCCTGTCTCATCAGCATTAAAAATGTTGTGTGATGGATAACCACTTATAATGTCAGGAAGCACATCACGTACCCGTCAGTTGCCCCTGAGCTGTTAGCATTCTGTTTCTCTCCATGCGCCCGTTTAAAACATATGTTATGGCGCACCTTCCATCGCTGTAACCAGCCATCACTAGGATTAAATTCTTCTTTGCCCATTGCAGTGGCAATTTGTTTTGCCTTGGTAGCAAGCAGTGGCCCGCTCACCACAGCCTCCTGCTCCCTGACAGAAGTGAACCACAACAATAAAGCTTCCTCCACCTGTGAGTCCTTACCCTCCCTCCTTCGCTTTCTGAGCGGGTTTTGGTTTGAATGCCATTCAACCCACAACTGCTCCTTGCTATGCAGAAGGTCAGATAATGTTGACTTTGGTATGGCAAGTCGGGCAAGAAGATCTCTGGACGCCATCTTCGTAAAGCGTCAATCTGTTTAAGAAGCTCAATTTTGCAAGACAAAGGGATTCCGGGGCATTTAGACATCTCTCAAGAAGCACTAAGCACACAGACAGCAAAAAATCTATTGAATGGTAAGCGGCCACACTATTTAAGCGGTCAGTAATTAACTGATAAGCATGTATCCTGCAGTGGAACGAGGCGATAATTACTTAATGCAGCGCTGTCAAGCCTAATCAGCTGTACGTGGTTGATGGCATATAATGTCCACGTAAAACACTAAAAACAACTAATGCAGTCCAGTAAATGAATTGGGTTTTGCAATTTTGTCCGCCTTTGCCGATAGTCCACGTTAGCCGCGTCCGTGTGAACTGGAGTACACTGTATTTCTATATAACAAACCAATCACATACACACACACAAAAAAAATACTAAACAAGGTAGACAGACATGTGGGGAGTAGTGCAATGTAATGGCTGTGGGGTAGTAGTCTTCCAGGAGTCTTTCTGGAGGCTGAGATGCTGCCCTGTTTGCAGACAACTCTCTGCCCTGAAGGAGGAAGTTGCCCGTCTTCAGGCCGCACTGAACAGTAGAAAGGGAACCTCCCTCATCCAGGGAGCACCAGATCCACCACCACTACCTAAGAGGTTGCGAAGAAAGCACAGCAGTTGGACCACAGTGGGCTCAGGGAGGGTAAGGGTGGTGGAACAGAGGCACACCCAGTCAGTTGTTCCACTCCACAATCCATACACCATTCTGGGGGAGCATAGTTCCCCTACGGATGCACCCGCAGAGGAGACTAAGGAGGTTGCAGACAACTGTCACAAGGGAGGCCCTCAGGAAGGAGGCAGAGGGTACCACAGGGAAAGAAAACAGCTCCTGGTGGGGACTCAATTATTAGGGGATAGAACTTGGGGAGCAGGGAAACTGAAGTAAGGTGCCTGCCTGGTGCCATGGCTTGAAGGGAGGAAGGGCATCCTTAGGATCACGAGAACAGTTGCACGGGAGTTCGAGCTGGACGCCATTGTCCATCTAAGGACAAATGACTCTGGCTCATCATGAGATTAGAGCAGTGCAGAAGGACTTTGTAGAGTTGGGGAGGGGTCAAGACAAGTAGCACACACAGTATCCTTCTCAGAGGTGTACTGCCTGTCAGTTGCATGGGTGAGGCGAGGGTACTTTGCACCATGCAGTTTAACGAATGGTTAAAAAATGGTGTGGAGCACAGGGTTTGGCTTCATTGGGACTGGGGTTCCACCGAGGACACCAGCCTATACTGGCAGGATGGTCTGCATCTGTCCAGGAAGGGAACAAGTCTTTTAGGCAATCGGTTTAAATGCTTCATTGGCAAGCTTTTAAACTAGTCAAGGGGGGAGGCACTGATAAGCAGCAGGAAAATCCCAGCCTCCCCCAACAAAACAGGGTACTAAATGAGAAAAAGACCAAGGTAGAAAGGTCAGTGGGGGATGCTGCTACAGAAGGATAAGCCATCAAAAAATGAAGAGCAATGAGTACCAATGCCCGTAGTCTGGGTAACAAGCTTCCTGAATTAGTGGCCTTGATGGAGAAGGAACATCTGGATATCGTGGCAGTCACAGAAACATGGTACACACAGAACCATGACTGGGACATAAACATACCAGGATACACTATCTACAGGAGGGACAGGGAGGGTAAAAGAGGAGGAGGAGGAGGAGTAGCTCTCTACATAAGGGAAGGAATCAAAGCAACAGAACAAAAGGGTAAACAGAGAGGAGAAGAAGCACTGTGGTTCAATTTGGAGGCAGGCAATTGCACCACAATCTGCACAGGGGTTGTATACAGAACCCCCCCGGGGGAGGAAATGGACAAGGAAATGATAGAAAGTATACTTAGAATGGCAGATAAAGGGGAGATATTGCTGATGGGTGATCTGAATATGCCAGATGTTAACTGGAGTGCAGTTGCAGCAGCCACTTCTAAAAGTGAGGTTATTCTAGATGCCCTACAGGGGGCATGCCTTAGACAACTAGTATTGGAACCCACTCGAGAGGGAGCAATCTTAGACCTGGTTCGCTCAAATGGAGATGGAGAGAGGATCACAGATATAGAAGTGGGTAGCCATCTGGGAACTAGCGACCATCGAACAGTATGGTTCACAATAAACACAGCAATAGAGTCAAGCCATACAAAGGCAAAAGTACTGGACTTCAGGAGGGCTGACTTTGCCAAAGTGGGTGAGTGCCTAAGGAATGCACTAGCAAATGGACAGGAAGGAGGGGTGGAAGAACAATGGGGAATAATAAAAACTGCCATCACAGAGGTAACAAGCCTTTGTGTGAAGCAAATAAACAAAACAAAACAATGCAAGAAACCACTATGGTTCTCAAAGGAGGTGGCAGTGAAGGTTCAAGAGAAAAAGAAAGCATTCAGAAAGTACAAGGAATCACAGAAGGAGCAGGACAGATAATTGTATCAGTTAAAGCAAAAGGAAGCTGGGAAGGCAGTCAGAACAGCAAAGACCAGAACCAAGGAAAAGATAGCCAACTCAGTTAAGAAGGGGGATAAAACCTTTTTTAGGTACATCAGGGAGCGAAGGAAGACTAAGGGAGGGATAGTGAGGATTAATAAAGGGAAGGGGGGTGGGCAGAGGGTGACGGTGAAAAGGCAGAGATACTAAACAAATATTTTTGCTCAGTATTTACAAATGAAGAGGGGGAGGTACCTAAAACAAACAATAGAAACACTCTGGATACAGCCCATTCACAGAAGAAAGGGTTCTGAAAGAACTCTTAAAACTGAAGGTGGACAAAGCAATGGGGCCTGATGGGATTCATCCCAGAATTCTAAAAGAACTAAAGGTAGAACCAGAGACTCCACTGACTACCCTCTTTAACAAATCATGGGAGGATGGGGTGGTACCTGAGGACTGGAGGAGGGCAGATGCCCCTTCACAAAGGTGGGAGCAAGGCAGAAGCAGGAAACTACAGACCTGTTAGTTTAACCTCAGTGATAGGGAAAATGATGGAATCACTTCTGAAGGAAAGAATTGTCGAGTACCTAGAGGCCAGAGGGGCACAGGACCCAAGGCAGCATGGATTCACAGCGGGAAGGTCATACCAGTCGAATCTAATAGATTTCTTTGACTGGGTGACCTAAGTAGTAGATCAGGGAGGGGCTGTGGACATGGTCTACCTAGACTTTAGCAAGGCATTTGACTCAGTCCCACACAAAAGATTAATATACAAGTTAGCCAGCCTGGGAGTGGATCCCAAGATGATAGCCTGGGTAAAGAATTGGCTGGAAAATAGGACACAGAAGGGTAATAGTAAATGGAGTCCACTCTGAAGAAAGGGGGGTTACTAGTGGGGTACTGCAGGGTTCAGTATTAGGACCGGTCCTCTTCAATGTCTTTATAAGCGACATTGCAGAGGGACTGGAAGGAAAAGTATGGTTTTTTGCAGATGACACAAAGATCTGCAACAGAGTTGATGCACAAGGTGGGGTGGAAAGGATGAGAAGGGACTTGGCAAGGTTAGAGGAATGGTCAAATGTATGGCAGCTTAGATTCAATGCTAAGAAGTGCAAGGTAATGCACCTGCACAACAAAAACCCAGGGGAAGAGTACACAATGGAGGGTGAGATACTAACAACAACAAAAATGGAAAGGGACCTGGGAGTACTCATATCAGATGACTTAAAGGTGGGCAAGCATTGTGAGAGGGCAGAATGGAGGGCTGGGGGGATACTGGGATGCATAGGGAGAGGCATCACCAGTAGAAAACAGGAAGTTGTTATCCCTCTGTCCACCAGACAGCTGGTGAGACCCCATCTGGAGTACTGTGTGCAGTTCTGGAGACCCAGTCTCTGCAAGGACATAGACAAGATGGAAGCTGTCCAGAGGAGGGCAACTAAAATGGTGCAGGGTCTGCACCAGAAGACATATGAAGAGAGACTAAAGCAGCTTAATATGTATAGCATCGAGGAAAGGAGGGAAAGGGGGGAAATAATAGAAACTTTCAAGTACCTCAAGGGAATCAACAAAGTCCAAGAGGGTAGCATCTTTCAAAAAAAGAGGTGTGCAAGAACAAGGGGACACAATTTGAAGATAGAGGGGAGGTGGCTCAGAGGTAGTGTAAGGAAGTATTTTTCTCACAGAGATGGTTGTGGATGCATGGAATGGCCTTCTGGTGGAGGTTGTGGAGTCAAAAACAGTGGTGAATTCAAGCATGCATGGGACAGTCATAAGGCAATTCTAGGAGGTGGGGGTAGAAAGAAGTAGGCTGCTGGTTAACTAGGATCTTCAGCTTATCCGTTAGGTAGGGAAATGGGCAGACTGGGTGAGCCAAGTGGTCCTTATCTGCCGTCAAATTCTATGTTTCTCCCTTAGTATGATTTCCCCCTGCCCGCTATAACCCCTTACCTCTCCCCACCTGCACTCCAGTCTGTCAGAAATGGAATCCTCACCTCACTATCCTACAAGAAATCCTTACCTTACCTTAACTGTTTTCTTCTATACCTTCTCTTCCTTAACTTCCGCTATAAGGAGTATTGTAATCGCTCAGGGAATCATAAGTAGAGCCTGGTTAGCTGTAGTATTGTGTCAGTGTAATACCATACTCAGACTCTGACTAATACCTATAGATTGTCTTTGTTACTGTTAACTAGATGCTCACAGTTAGAAATGGGCTGTCTTTGCAACTGATCTTTTGTATGGACTACACCGATGTATATTCTTTATCTTATGGATGTAAGAATG
The DNA here is from genome assembly GCA_016271365.2 of Neoceratodus forsteri. NCBI lineage: Eukaryota > Metazoa > Chordata > Ceratodontiformes > Ceratodontidae > Neoceratodus > Neoceratodus forsteri. The sequence continues at coordinate 1,533,136,669 of CM057449.1, read as the reverse complement.
CTGTCAGTTAGTACTTGATAAGAGATATGTTGCCTGTTTAAGAATTGTGGAGTACCTCTGTGCATTTGACACATATGTTCTCACCTCTGTATTATGTTATCTTATGGAAAAGATAAAACACAATAAAATCTTACATGATAAAAAAAAAAAAGACCCACCTGATGGCCACTGACACCTATGAGCCATTCCAGTCTGGATTTAGGAGAAAGCATAGCATGGAAACAGCGTTGGTTAGGGTGCAGAATGATCTCCTCAGGGCTAGAGATAGAGGGGAAACTTCAATTCTCATTCTCCTGGATCTCTCTTCAGCATTTGACACTGTAGACCATGTAGTGCTAGTGGATCACCTGAGAGAGCTTTGTGGACTTGCTGGCAAAGTCATCAGCTGGTTTGAGACCTTTTTGACAGGCAGGAAACAACAGGTTGTGATGCTGAATTTCTCCTCCAGGTCAAAGCTCCTGACCTGTGGATTACCTCAAGGTTCGATCTTGTCGCCCATGTGGTTTGTGATGTACATGCTGCCCCTTGGTGATATTACTAGGCTTTATGGTCTGGGTTTTCACTGCTATGCAGATGATATCCAGCTGTATAGGTCCTTTGCCCCCGGAACATCAGACGCTGTGGATGTGCTAAATTACTGCCTATCTAAGATCCAGGATTGGATGTCCTCTAACTGGCTGAGGCTTAACCTGGACAAGATGGAGGCACTAATGACTGAGCCAGGTCATCGGTGGAATGTGGTCACCACCAGTGCAGGAACAGGGTCATTCCTGGGGTCCACTGCATTGGTGGTGTCCAATAAGGTGCAAAATCTGGGCATCATCCTTGACGATGGCTTGACACTTGAACCTTAGGTGTCTCCCATCATCCGAAGTGGTTTTTACCACTTAAGGAATGTTGCCCAGATTAAACCCTTGATTTCATCTGATGACTTGCCCTCACTGGTACACGCTTTTGTTAATCAAGGCTCCATTACTGTAACACGCTGTACTTTGGGGTCAATGGGGGTAACCTCTGCCAACTGCAGCTGGTGCAGAATACTGCATCCAGGTTGCTGACTGGCCTTCCAAGGTCAACATATATAACCCTGGGTCTGTACGAACTGCACTGGCTGCCGGTCAGGTGGAGGATTGCCTTCAAGGTGGGCTTGCTCACCTATAAGGCCCTATACAGTTTGGGTACAGGTTATCTGTCTGACCTCCTGACACCTGCCCGCCCAGTGTGCTCACTGCATTCTTCCATACAGAGACTCCTTATGGTCCCTAGGGCATGATTGAAGACATCTGGAGATCACGCCTTTGCAGTGGCTGGACCAACACTGTGGAATACATTTCCACGATCATTAAGAGAGGCCCCTACTGTAGAAGCTTTTAAATGGAGCCTAAAGGCACATCTTTTTAATCAGGCGTTCAATGTGCACTAAACTTTAAGTGGAAGCCGAGGGAGTTTTAAAACTGAGTTTTGGTTACGTTTTAATTGATCTCTGACCCCGATTTAAATTGTAATTCTTGTTGTGTTTGTCATCTTATGTAAAGCACCCAGAGCCTCTGGGATTGGGTGCTAAGGAAATAAAATCTGACTTGACTAAATCAGTAGCAGAGAAATTCCTCTCTTGTGGCCAGTCTCTCCTGTCCCACTGCTGCCTTGTTCCTGGGGCAGGGGAGTAAAGAGTTTACGCTCTTCAGTCCAGGACAGACCCGGAAGCAGAGGAAGCATGAGGCTCTGCCTCCAGCTGCAGAGGAACCTGCTTAGAGCAGTGTTGTTGGATGCAGCTCCAGGCAGGAGCATGGAGTAAGTTCCTGTCTGGAACAACAGGCATATAATTCAAAAAAAAAAAAAAAATAGGAGACTATGTAACTCAACCCTAATCCCATCTCAAGGTTCTGTTTAGTTGTTGGAACCTCTTGAGCCCACACTTGAGGTTCATGTGTCAACAAAACCTCTGGATTGTATTATATATAGGTTAAAATATGGGGTGGTATGTGTAACGAGAAGTTTACACACCCCCGAGGTGTTAAATGCTACGTAAACCCCAAGAGCGAAGCTTGAGGGATTTATTAAAGCATCTAACACTGAGGGGGTGTTTAAACTTTGAGTTTACGCACACCACACCATATTTAATTTTATATGATTGCTGGGTTTCCTTTTTTCTCCACAGCAATTATATAAAATATCAGAGGTTCCGGTATGACCTCACTCCAGTTTTGTTTTCAGCTGGTGTGCACATTTGTCATGTCTCATATTTTCAAAATGTTTTGAAATGTTTTTTTTACTCTGTTTTGTTGAAAATTAGCTCATTTTTTAAAAATTAACTTACTGCTGAGTTCCACTGGTGGTTGACTTTCCAGGCAGAAGGCAAGCAGGTAAATGGTCGGGAAGCGAGGAGCCGCGGCAGGAAGATGTGCAGAGTGAGGGGAACCATGAGCATGTTTGCTGTAGTAAGCACTCCTTTATTACAGCAAATTACGGCATGGTTTCCCTATGGGAAAAAGGGGAACCCCATTAATTATAGCCTCATAATACACAGCCTATTATCTGTTCTTTTTATAATTGCCTACATTTGACTGTTTAATACTCGAGGTTTAAATGTTTTTCCACCCATCACATTGTGTATGGTATTTGGGTTGTGTTACTGTAACATACAATTTGTATGGTATAAGCATGTCAGAAAAGAGATAACTTACTAATTTGAAGTAGTGCACAGTATAAATTATATTTATTAGTGGGATTATATTCATGATGAAATATTTTGTTTAATTACTTATTTACTGTTGTTTGCTCAACTGTAAACATATTGTATTTTTGCACCCTATGTTATTATCTGTGCCTACACCCTCCTCCGGGATATATATGGAAAGAGTTGCTATCATCTTAGGTAAATGTTTGAAATACATAGCTAAGAAAAATTATTTGGGTTTGTGTGCTGATCCAGTGGCCATTGTTCAATCATGGTGCAGGCCCAGAAGGGCAGTATAAAAATATAGAGCAAGTGGTACAATTGTTTAAGCATAATACGCATAGGATATTGGAACAATCTGAGCTCTGGTAAATAAAAACAAAATGTAATATTCATTATGAAATGTAAAAATTATCTACTCAACCCCCTGCTAAGAGTGAGCAAGTGTGAAAATTGAAAACTTCAGTTCAGCTTTGATTCTGATCCCCTGTCTTCAGTTTGGTGTTGGCACCTTGGCCAAAGACACTTAGTGTCCTTGTTATGAAGGTCCAGTGGGCTAAAAATAGGGCTAAAAGAGACACCTCTACCCTACCCCTCTCACTTTCCAGTCAATCCTAACCTCTTTTACCATCCCCTGTTCCTCCTGTCAATTAAAAAAAAAGTCCTTGCCAGGCACAGTGCCAGGAGGTGGAATATTTTTAGTAAAAAAATATATTAGGGGAGGTGGAGGAGTGTGCAAAGTGACTAAGGTTGTGAAAGGTGTGGCCATTGGACTTGCCCTAGCCACCTCAGAAGGGCTAGATAAATTGTTTTTAATTATATGGCTAAAGGACAAAGTAATCTGAAGTGGTCCAAAAGTTTGATTAGGCCAGATCTAAAGTTAAAATGCCAAGCTGTGACTCACTCACTGAACACAAATTCAGCATGGGCTCATTCTCACACCCCACCCCACTCAATTACTAAGAAAATAAAGAATTGGCCTACTTGGCTCCACCCATCATTTTTTAATTAAATTTAAAAAATGGCCTTCTTGGCCCAATCCTACACATCCAGTATTAATACTGTATACTATTTAAAAAATGGTTTACTTGCCCCAGAGCCATCATTAATTATATTTAAAAAAAATGGCCTACTCAGCCTACCCCCTACTCTTCACTAAATGCAAAACAAATAATCTACTCAGCATGGCTGCCGGTCATCATTAATTACAAAAAAAATATTGCATACCCGCCCAGTCCCATTCATTATAGGATATTTTTAAATAATGACCTACACTGCCTCATCCCACCCATCCAGTATAAATTATAAAAAATAATCTCCTCTATTATCCTCCCATCCATTTTTAAGAAAATAAAAATAATGGCTTACTCTGTCCTAATGCCTTCCCATCCATTATTAATTAAATAAAAAAATGCCATACTTTCCCTGCTCCATCATTAATTAGAATTTTTTTAAGTGGCTTACACAGCCTACCTCTCCTCTTATCATTACTTACAAAACAAATGGCCTACTCAGTATTTCTACCCTCAATCATTAATTACATAAGTAAATGGCCTTCTTGTCTCCTTTCCATTCATTTACACATACATTTTACAAACATGGCCTACTATACCTGACTCCTCTATCCCTTAAGGTGCCTCCCCGGATGGCCTTGACCCTAAACTCCTCTCCCTCTCTGCCTTGGCCATAGCCTACCCCCTTGCATTAATCCAAAATCTCTCATTCTCAATGATCTCAGTCCCCTCTCCATGGAAACATGCAGTGGTCCTCCCACTACCCAAAGGGAGTGATCCCTCTTCCCCGGCAGCTATCATCCCTTTTCTCTCCTTCTTACTCTTGCCAAGCTATAAGAGCCCATTGTCCTCTCCCAGCTCACCACTTTTCTTTCTGACTCATCCTTTTTCACTCCTTTGCAATCTGGCTTCAGGAAAAAACACTCAACCACCACCTCACTGCTATGACTCACTGACTCCATCCTAACTGGGATGGACAATGGCCAAATTACCACTGCCATTTTTGTTGACCTGGACAAAGCCTTCGACACCATCTCCCACCCCCTTCTCCTTGACTTCCTACTGGCAGCTGGCCTATCTCCCTTAGCTATAACTGGTTCAAGGTCTACCTTACAGGCAGAATCCAATCAGTAATGATCTCAGACGTCACTTCTCCTCCTCTCTTGATTGTCACTGGAGTCCCCCAGGGCTCTGTGATAGGGCCCCTCATATTCTCCATCTTTTTAAATGACCTTCCCTCTGTTTACTCCCCCTCCTCCACTATACACATGTATGCCAATGATAAGGTCCTGTATACAGCTGGCTCCTGTCCCACTGAGGTTACAACCAGCTTGCAGCAAGATTTCAAAAAGGTTCAGCTCTAGTTTGCTAACCATTAACTTTTTCATAATGCCAAGTCTCCAAGACCTTTGACACAAGGCAGAGACTCTCTAGGCTCACCTCCCTGCCCACTTTCCACACCCTTGAGGGGACTATTCTTGAGGATACATCCTCTTTCAGGTACTTAGGTGTTTGGTTGGACCAACACCTAAATTTCTCTTGACATATTGATGCCACCCAGAAAAAACTGCACCCCAAGCTTGGTGCCCTGTTTAGGAACCATAGTTGCATCCCTCCTATGGCTAGGCGTGAACTTGTTCAGAAGATGATACTGCCCATTTTTAACTACTGTAATGCAATCTATTGTGTTGCCCCCAAGTCCTCCCTGACTAGATTGGACACCCTCTTCAGTTCCTTCTGTTGCTTTGCTCTGGATGCTCCCCATTGCATCCACCACTGTGATCTCTATCATGCTCTTTCCTTCCCTTCTCTTACAAATAGGCGGCTCTCCAACTGTGCTAAGTTCACCTTCAAACATTGGTTGGGTGAGCTCCCTTCCTACCTCACCACCTCTTTCATAACTCCACCTCCACCCTCCCGCTCACTCAGATCAACAGATTCCCGCACCCTAGTTGTTGCCACAGATCCACCCTAATAGGCCAATCTCTGTACTCTCACCGACTCCAAAAAATCTGAAACTCCCTTCCCTCAAATCCATCATTCATCCTCCTCCTACTCCATCAGCACAGCCCTAAATAACTACCTTGCTCCCAACTGAACCTGCCAAGACCCTCCCTAATTTCCTCCTCTAAGCCCTACCTTTGGCCATTAGTTCCACTCAAACTCCATCTGTGACTTTGCCCTATCCCTCTCTCATCAATACCTCTCCACTGGCCTTCGCAAACCCTATCATGGCCTCAGCATCCCATAGCATAACTCTCCCTTGCTGCCTGTAGCCTGTTACCCTCCTATTGTGCTCCACCTCTGCCTTGTGCAGGCAGGGTGCTCTGTATACAGGAGTGGTCAGGCCCTGGCTGTTCCTCAATCCTTCTCTCCTCCCACATTGCTTTGTCAGGATTAGTCTCCCCTAGGTTCTTTGTTCTTGATAAACCCTCACCTTCCCCCCTTCCTTTACCTACCCTCCCACTCCCCTCGCTGCTTCCTGCACATATTAGCCAAAGGCTTGCCTTGGACCATCCCCAGACAGGGTTCTCAACAGCTTGAACTGGCCTAAATGAGTTAAGCTTCTGCCTCACTCTTCCTGCCTGTTGGCCTACACTCTCCCTATATGCTCCTCCTTTGCCTTGTGCAGGCAGGGTTCTCTGCACCTCAGTAGGTTCTGGCACTGGCAGACCTTCCTGCCTCCTCCTTCTCCTTCCCCTCCTTATCTCTAGTCCCTTCAGTTATTATAGTCACAGCTATGGCTAACCCTAATCATGTTATCCTTTTTGCACTTCTAAACAAAATAGTACTTCTGTCTCAACTTAGCTAACTTGTACTGTTGTTTTACCTTGCTACTCCGTATTGTCTGAACTCCCTTTGCTACCTTGCACTGTCTGTATGACCAAGGCCCCCTGTTTTCTGCGGTTCTGCAGCATGCAGTGATTGCCACAGAAATTATGACCTGCCACATAATTTGGGGCTGGCCATAGAATTTGGGGTTGGCTGCAGACATTTCACAGAAATTGCCCCTGTAAGTTAGATAGACTGACACCACTCCTTTCAAGCAATTCTGCTGCCTGCTTGTACTGTAGCTTTATAAGAACTAAAATTCACCCCAACCATCTCTGCCCCTCAAACCATCCCCACTCAGCACTGAGAACCCCCATTGGGTCACCCTATTTTTTTTTTATATTGGCATCCATTTTTGGTCCAAGGCTGCATGATGATCCATTGACTTTTTCTATCACTGCTAGTGGGCCAGAATGCTTTTTGTCTTATTCCAGTAGTGCTCTGTTGGGCCTACACAAAGCCATCCTGGGGAATGAATCCAGCATTTGAGCCCAGCAGTAATAGAAAGAGGCAGAGGATTGTCCTACACTGTTGGATCAAAAGAGGGTGCCAATATAAACAAGCATTTGCCAATGCCAAATGTTTGCTTGCTGATATTAGCATTGGACATGCAGGAGTTAGACAGATGCAGAATAGGAATGGCATGCCAACCCCACTTCCACCCTGCAGAGATGGACAGGCATTGGGGTGTGCCTTTGTGTTGTTGCCCATAATGATCATGGCATTTCACCTCACCCTATCCTGTAGACACCGACAAGTGTTGAGGTGTGCCTTGGGGTGTTCGGCTTCACAGTCATCCCATTTCATTAGGACATATGCTGAAATGGGTGCTGTATAGAAGAATGGGGTGAAGTCTGGGGCTGAAGTGTCCAAGGCACACCTCGATGCCTGTCACTGACTTCAGGGTGGGGGTGCAATGGCATGAGAATTACAGCTGGCAATCCAAAGGCACACCCCTGATGCTTGTCAGTCTGTACAGAGTGGGATGTTATGGTTAGAAACCCTAATGCCCCAGGCGTTTGTTGGTATTTGCACTATAAATTTTCAACATGGCCTTTTTGTGACCACCACCTCATGAAAGCATTTGGGACCTCTGCTCATGAACAGTGGCACTGTGATTTTTTTAATCTGTTCCGAACTTTGATTTCCCACAGCGACTGTGCCATTCTGCGCCAGATGTGTAAAAACACAGATTGGGCAGGTTGTAAAGAATGACAGCTGTACCATTCATAGGGAGGTGTGAAGAGATGACAATGTTGAAAATCTGGAGGGAAAATATTAAAAATGCTCGAACACCCAAGTGTAAATGGAAACTGCGCAATGCACACTCATAACACAGTCATTTAGTGGAATTATTTCACCAAATTTTCAACATAGGCATTTTGTGACCTCTGCTCAAGAATACTGTCACTATGATTTTCTTAATCTGTCCCAAACATTGAATTCCACAGCGACCGCGCCATTGTGCACCAGATGTACGAAAACATATTTTGGGCAGAATGTGAAAAATGACAGCTATACTGTTCATAAGGAGGTGTGCAAAATTGACAATGTTGAAAATTTTGAGTGAAAATATTACAAATTTTTAAAGTTACGAGTGTGTGTGTGGAAACTGTGCAATGCACGCTCATAACATAGTCATTTTATGGACTTTTGTTACCAGATTTTCAACATATGCATTTTAGGACCTCTGCTCATGAACAGTGTCACTGTGATTTTCTTAATCTGTCCCAAACACTGATTTCCTGCAGTGACGGCGCTATTCTGAGCCGGAAGTGCGATAACAAATTTTAGCCAGGATGTGAAAAATGACAGCTGTACTGTTCATAAGGAGGTGGGAAAAAATGCCAGTGTTGAAAATCTAGAGTGAAAATATTACAATTCGCAAAGTTACGAGTGTGCGTGGAAACTGCTCATGCATGCATGCTCATAACACAGTCATTTTTTGGAATTTTTTTCACCAAATGTTTGAGAGACCACCTTATGGACATTGACACTATCGTTTCATTAATCGGTCCCAAAAGGTGATTCTGCACAGTGACTGCGAAATCTCCTTTAGGGACTGAATAACCAGATGACAGTCACTGAATTCATGAGATGGGGTCCCAAGAAACCGATCTTGAAAATTTGGTGCCAAAATTGATCAAAATGGTCGAGATATCCACATAAGTTGAAAAAAAAACATTTATGTCATTATACACCTTACCGGCATTTCTTCAGTTCGCGGACGGCTTTGAAGAGTGCAGACATGTTCCCAATCCACCAAAGATTGTCGTGCCGGGCTCTGGAGGTAAGCATGGGGTGGGGGGATGAGCAGAGGGTGGGTGCGGGTTGGGGAGGGCACCGGACTCAACGAGGGACCATTTTTCTTTTACAAAAACAATGTGGGAAGGTTTTTTGCTTTTACAGGTACTTTGACATGCTGGGGTGGGCTCCCAGCATGCCACCTGAATGTTTCTTGGGGGGTCTGTAGCCAATGGGGATTGGGCACCCCCATCGGCAGAGTGTTGGGGGTGGGCACATGAGCCGAGTGGGATTGGGCACCTCCTCAGCACACAACAGATGAGGGGGAAATTATGCCAATGGGATTGGGCTATCCTGTTGGTAAATGAACTTGGGAGGGAGCATACCAACAAGGGGATTGGGCACAGCTGTCAGCTTTAATAGGAACTGTGAGAGGCGGGGGCTGTCTGTTGGCTTCTATGGGGAATGTTAGAGACTGACAGAGAAGCTGCCGCCATGTTTTTTTTGAAATGGGACACCAGACAATGCAGCTGTAATTCACTGCTGCAGTCAGGGACCTCCCTGACTGCAAAAACAGCTGATTTTTAATGACAGGGTGCTCCCTGATTGCAGTGGCAAGCTGAGCCCCCTGCTAGGCCAGAAGTAGTGCATCGAGGTTCCATGAAGTAGCTCTTGATTAGGTGTGATCCTGAGATCACCTGCTCTAGGACAGCCCATGGTCAGAGGACATTGCAAATGCCAGGGCTTTCAGGCTAGGGGAATGAGGTGCACATTAAAGAAAACAGAAAACAAAATGAAACCAGTGTAACAAAGATGACAACCAAGCCAGGATTATTAATTCACAATGTGATAACTAAACAGAGAAAGAGTGAAACAAACAGAAAAAGATAGAAATAATCATGCTGGCACTGCTGATGTTTAATATTTTACATTTTTGATATATGGCAGTTTTCTGGGTGGCAGTACGGGGAGTCTCTGTATCATCACTAGCCTGCTGCCCCAACTGTAACTGTGTATGGGGCCCCTGATAGGTGTTCACAGAGGAGGGGAGTCTTAGGTGCTCCATGACTAGGTTACTTCAAGCTGTCCCTTGAAGAACAACTATTCAGCTGTTTGCTGTATTGCCACTACATTGAGGGTGTGCCTGCCAGCAGCCATTAATGTTGCATGACATAGCATTGAGCCCTAAATAGATTTAGATAAATATGGAGAACCAGAACAGCTTCTTAAAAGCAAAAGAATAAAACAAGGTTTAAGGGAAATTATGTAACTTATATTTATGTGGTGGAAGTCAGGGATCCTCCTCACAGGCCATCCTTGCTGAGATCCCCCAAAACTGTAAAGCAGGCTCTGTATTATTTATATATAGATGTGCCGCAAAACCTTGCCACAGAAGTTGACCTATAAGTGCCACAGAAGTTCAGAGTCCCTGCCACAGAAGTTACATAATTTTAATGCAGAGAACAGGGGGCCTTGTGTATGGGTCCCTACTAGACCTGCCTAGATTAAATTATTAGAATCTCCCTCAACCGTATTCAAGCTTCCCTTTTATGAGACATGTACTGTAGGGTGTACCATTAATGTCATGTTATGTTATTGTATCTTCCAAGTTCTACCCTGTTATCACTGTACCTACTTAGCCCCAAACTATTGTACTTTGTTGTCTCATTGCACCATTACTGTTTTACTCACTGTTCTTATTATATGTAACCTATATGTAAATCTCTGTAGTGCTCAATTCCATGTAATTTATCCACATGTTCCCCTTCCCACCAGGTCACACCAGGAGATGATTAACTTGTTGCTCAGCATGCCTTCCTGGTGAAACATTTCAATAAATAAATTAATTAAATAAATATGGCCTACTAAACTGAGCCTTCCCATCCATTATTAATATAAAAAATGTCCTATGATTCAGCAGCCAGAGGTTTTTGGATTGCAGTGGGTGGTGGAGCTGTCCCCTAGTGTTCTCTTTACTGTAGGTCTCTGTTTTAAGCTGGAGAGCTAATAGTGCTGTTGATGACACCCTGGCCCTGCACAGGCATACCACTATATCCTGTACCTCTCCTTGGAAGGACTGAAATGAAACAAGTGAGGGAGAACATACAGCACTGTTTGTCATCACAACAAAAATATTGCACAGCCCTATTTGCATGTCTAGAGTCATATTTACTGTCAGTGGGTTTACAACCTGCTATGGCCACCCTTCAATATCCTAACTGCTTTCTTCATCATACGAACATACAAATATATGAATTTGCCAGCAGATTCAAGCCTTACAGTCTATTGAGTCTGCTTGAGTGTGCAGCACCTAGTGTATTAAACTACAGTTGCCCTTCCTCGCGCCCTTCTGATTTATTGCCCCTACCTCTCAATTTCCTCCCCCGCTTCCCCTCAGTTTTGACCCTCCCCTTGACCCTGTCCCACCCCCTCTTGAAGCTGCCCACCATCTGTTGTCATACCACTTCCTCTGGCAGCGCATTTCAACCCACCACCACCCTCTCCATGAAGTAGTGCCTCTTCATCTCCCTCTTGAATCTTCTCCCTCCAGTTTCAGACTGTGCCCCCTGGTATCCCTCCCCCCTTTTAGCTTAAACAAACAGTCCAAATAAACTATGTTCATGCCATTTAGGTACTTGAAGGTTTCAATCATATCCCCTCTATCCTTCAGGGTATACCTGTTGAGCTCCTGCAGTCTCTTCTCATATGTTTTGTTCCCCATTCTCTGGATCATCTTTATCACCCTATGCTGGCCCCAGTAGTTTGATGTCCCATTTCAAATAAGGGCACCAAAACTGCACACAGTACTCCAACTGTGTTCTCACCAAGGACCTGTACAGAGTCAGAATAACTTCCTTCCTCCTAAAGGTGATTCCCCTGGAAATGCATCCCAGCATTTAATTTGCCTTTGCAGCTGCCTTCCTAAACTGCTCTGAGTGATTCATGTACCCTGTTACCAGTACCCCCAGATCTTTCTCCTCAAACGAAGTCAATAACTGCACTCCCCTCAACCAGTATTCCCTGGGTTTTTATCCCGAAGTGCAAGACTTTGCACTATTTAACATTGAACCCCAGTTGCTAAGTGTCTGACTAGCGCTCAAGTCTCGCCAAGCCCTCTTGTAGTGCTTTACCCCCTTCCTCACTATCCACCTCAATGCAGATCTTGGTGTCATCTACAAAGAGGTTGATCTTACTCCTTATCCCACTTGATATATTGGCAATGAAGATGTTAAATAGTACTTGTCCTAGTGCTGTGCTGTGTGGGACCCCGCTGGATATATCTCTGGGTGCTGAGAGCTCTCCCAGAACTACCACCTTCTGCTGCCTGTCCTGCAACCAGCTCTTAATTCCCAAAATAATTTTTTTCCCCACTCCTAGTCTACTCAACATGCTGGTTCACCTTCCGTGAGGCACTGAGTCAAAGGCCTTGCTGAAGTCCAGGTAAAGGACATACACCACATGGCCCCTGTCCAGTGACAGTGTCACCCAGTCAGAAAAGTCAACTAGGTTAGTCTGACATGATCTGCCAGATACAAACCCATGTTGCCTGTCATCCTGGAGACTATTCCCCTCCAGAAAACTCACCAGCCTTTCCTTAAGGATAGTCTCCATTAGCTTCCCCACAATGGCTGTAAGGCTCACTGTTCTGTAGTTCCCTGGTTTGTCCTTGGGCCCACTGTTATGAAGGGTCACCATGTGTGCCAACCTCCAGTCCCTGAGTATGCATCCAGTACTCAGGGAAGTGTTGAACAAGTCCGAGAGTGGTCTCACCAGGACCTCTGCCAACTTCTTTAGGACCCTTGAATGCACTCCATCCAGTCCTGGTGCCTTATTCACCCATAGGGACCGAAGGCTTTCCAACACCCTGTCCACTGGAATCTCTACATTCATTCCCTTCTTTCCCCCCTACTCCACCCCACCTTTCCCCCTGTCACATAGGCCCATCCCTCTCCCTGGTAAACACAAAGCAGAAGTACTCATTTAGTGCTTCCACCTGCTCTGCCCTCTTATCTGCCCACCCTCCATATTTCCTAATCCTTATAGTCCGGTCCTTACAAATTCTCTTCTTCTCTCTTATATACCTAAAGAAATTATTTTCCCCTTCTCTGATACCCTGTGCCAGCTTTAGATTTTTGAAGCCTTGGCTGCCCTTACTGCTTTGCTTACCTCTCTGGATTTCTTCACATAATCCTCCTTGTCCTTATTATGGTTATATCACTTGTACTTCCTAAAGGCAGCTCTCTTTTCCTTCAGCCTCTCCACTACCTCTTTACTCAACCAGCTTGGTTTTTTGATCCTGGATTTTTTGCTTTGGCACTTTATACAAGAGTTCATGGCCTCTACCAGACCCAGCTTTATAATGGTTCATTTCTGTTCAGCATCCATGTCAGGTCTGATGCTAGCCAGGTGCCTTTCCAAAATGATTCCCATCCTTTCCAAAGTCTGCTCTTTTAGAGTTCACAAATTTGTTTTTGTATTGGCTACCTCCTTCCCTAGACTGAGGAAGAACCACACTGTGTGGCGGTCATTTCCTGCTAGGGGGTCTTCCACCCCTATATCCTGGACTTGTTCTCCATCCGCCAGTACCAGTTCCAGAATGTTCCCCTCCATGGTTGGCTCTGTTACTTTCTGTGGGAGGAAACCATCCTGGAATGTCTCCATGAGGACCTGTTCGCTGGCACTCTAGATTGTTGGTGTGCTCCAATCCACCCCTGGCAGATCATGACTGAGGAGTGGAGGAAAAGGTGAGTCAACAGTCAGGAAAGGTCTACTGAAATTGTCCGCACTTGCCCTTGGCTGCAACATAATAATTTTATGAGCTTCCTTTTGGAAAATCTGTAACAAGACAAATGTGTGGGGGTTATCTTGTTAATCATGTAATTCACACTGTACTATATGCTTTATTATACAATGGCAAACAAAATCTTGGGCTCTGATTGGTCAGTCTGGGACTGGACCCATGATGTTATCCCAGTACAACATCACGGGTCTAGTCCCAGCACACAAGAGACCGCATCAAATGTTATAAGAATCATGCCACAGCCCATGTCCAAGTTGCCCACACTTGGCATGGCTGCTGTGGATTTTGCCAGTACTTGCTCATTTTTTTTTTTAAATAAATCACTCCTTCCAACAGCTACTAAAAAGCCCAACACACCCACCATAAATTAAAACTGTCCACATTAACAGTAACACACTATACCTTTCCTATCTAGCTTCGCATTTTCAGACACATTTTAAACAAAGTAACCTGCCATTACTGCGATCGCCCTCAACACTCCTCACTCGTTTCCCAACCCAAACACAGTAAGCATGTGACACAGCGCTTCGGTAAAACTGAGAACAGATACAACAGTGTGGCAGTGCAAAACAAACAATTTTTTCACTCCCTCACATATCTGCTCCATTTCCAACTTCTCCCAGCTGTCCCGCCAAAACCTCTGCCGGAACAAGCAGCCGGAGCAACTCGCTCACTTCAACGACATGAGAGCGGAAGCGAGTGTTCACACAGACCACGTTGCAGTTAGCCTCACTTGCTCACTTTTTTTCCCGTTTCTTAATATTTTCAAATGAACCGTAAACGCGCTTAACAAATGATCTCCCTACCTCCTTTCCTTCGGTTTAAGACATCCACACGCCACCATGCTACGGGGAAGGGGGGGCCGTCCCGATAACAGACCACAAGAACTAAATAAAAAAGAGAAAAGGTAACTGAAAAACGGAGAAAAACGATGAAAAAAACACAAAGACAACATACATAATGAGGCAATAGGTCACTTTAACAAAGAGTAGCACCACTGACAAAGGTTGAAACATTCCTATAGGGACTGCACAGCTGCTCAAAAAACACATTAGCTCCACCTGCTGGCTAAATCGGCACTACTTTTCCTTGAAGTAACCCTACCCACTCCAAAAATGACAGAAAAATCTACTTTAAATGTAGTTTTTCATCATTTTTTGTTACTTTACAAGCGAGCCATTGTATAATAGCAATAATACTCCAGGGTGTGTGTTGTGCTGGGATAACTTCACTTCTGGGATGATTAGTCGACTCGTCCTGCGGCCTCGTGCCTAATCACCCCAGGCGTGACGTTATCCCAGCACAACACACACCCTATCGTGCATTATTGCTTAACTACACCATTAATCATGGGTTTGGAAGGAAGAATTGTGACCACTTGCCCATAGGGAATATATGAGTTAGTACTACAGTGTGGTAGAAGCGTCTCAGATAATGCATGACCCTACACCCATAGTGGATGCATTAACTTTACCACAGTTTGGTCTATAAATGGAAATTTTGTATTACCTCTGAGTGAACATTTTAGAGCTATAAATTCTTGTGGGCCTTCTGGTCCTTGTTGAAGGACATAAACTGAAATAGCAGATGCTTTATATATCTAGGGCCTGTTGTTAATGACAAAGATCAGAATGCAAATTGTGCCAAAGGTCCAAGCATTCGCTATATCCAGCATGGATTCTAGGATGTCAACAGTGGTGTGATCTTTATGTAACAGACCCACATGTTCGTTAAATTCATTGTTCCTTCCTACCCCATCTAACCTGACCAGATCTGACAGCTACACCTATGGCTACTCCTGCACTCACTTTCCTGCCTGACCACTGGTCCTTTCTTGTGGCCATCTTTACTTAGACCTCCACAACCACCAGGCTCCAGAGCTTAACCCCCCCCCCGATAATGCCCAAGCCTGTGGGCTCTGCCCCTGGAGCACACATCTGGATGAGTCAGTGGCATGGGGAGGTCCAGACAAGAGAGGACTGGGTGTGGTGGTGCAAGGGTCCAACCTTCATGAGATTTGCCAAGTGGGCAGTTTTTGCCACGCCCCATGAGTAGAAAAATAACATTCCATCTACCCTTCTGGACCTAATGAGTACTATTCCCCTTCTCCCAAATTATGCTACCTGTGGCTTCTACATAGAAACATAGAAACATAGAAGTTGACGGCAGATAAGGACCGCAAGGCCCATCCAGTCTGCCCATTTCTTTTTCTACCTTATAAATGTGCCATCAGCCTTTGCTCTGTCAGTGACCTATCTATTCATAGTCATTTGTATTGCTCCCTTATGCCTATCCCATGCCTGTTTAAAGCCCTGCACTGTATTCATAGCCACCACTTCTTGTGGTAAGCCATTCCATGCATCTACCACCCTTTCTGTGAAAAAAGAATTTCCTCACATTCCCCTTAATCGGCCTCCCTCTAATCTCATGCTGTGTCCTCTTGTCCTGCTATTTTTCTTATATTTAAACATGTTAGACTCTTTCACCTTGTTTATGCCCTTAAGGTGTTTAAATGTCTCGATCATATCACCTCTCCCCTCCTTTGCTCA
Source organism: Neoceratodus forsteri (assembly GCA_016271365.2). Taxonomy (NCBI): domain Eukaryota; kingdom Metazoa; phylum Chordata; order Ceratodontiformes; family Ceratodontidae; genus Neoceratodus; species Neoceratodus forsteri. The sequence continues at coordinate 1,533,120,553 of CM057449.1, read as the reverse complement.
AGGGTATACATATTGAGCTCCGTTAATCTGTCCTCATATGTCTTCTGATGCAGTCCCTGCACCATTTTGGTTGCCTTCTCTGGGCTGCCTCAATTTGGTTAATGTCCTTGTGAAGGTGTGGCCTCCAATACTGCACGCAGTACTCAGATGGGGCCTAACCAATGTCTTGTACAGAGAGATTATTACTCCCTCTTCGACTTGATACCTTCTAATACACCCTAACACCCCCTAGCCTTACCTACTGCTTTAGAGGTCTGCTTGGATGATTTTAGGTCATCAGTGATGATGATACCCAAGTCTCTTTCTTCCTTTGTGACTGCTAGCAACTCCCTCCCAGCCTATAAGTGGCTTCGGGTTTTCTTCCCTATGTGCATGATTTTGCACTTTGCATTAAATCCCAGTTGCCACTCTTCTGACCATTTTGCTAGTTTATCCAGATCTCTTCTCATTCTGCCCACCCCATCTGGGTCATCTACTCTGTTGCAGATCTTGGTGTCATCTGCAAACAGACAAGCCTTACCTCTAGTCCATCTGCGAGGTCACTAATGAAGATGTTGAATAGGACTGGCCCCAGGACTGATCCCTGAGGTACCCCACTTGTGACTTGCATCTCTTCTGACTGCATACCATTTACCACCACTCTCTGTTTTCTGCCAGTCAACCAGTTTGCCACCTAGTTGACCAACTTCGACCCACCCTGAGCCTACCTAGCTTATTTATCAATCTTCTGTGTGGAACAGTGTCAAAAGCTTTGCTGAAGTCAAGGTAGGCGACATCAACTGCCCCCTTGGTCCACCACTCTGGTTACCCAGTCAAAGAAATCTATGAGATTAGTTTGACAGGACCTTCCTTTGTAAACCCATGCTGTCTTGGATCCTGTGCCTATGGATTCCAGGTGTTGCACTATCCTTTCCTTAAGGAGTGCCATAATCTTGCCCACTACTGAGGTAAGACTGACTGGTCTGTAGTTCCCTGCCGTCCCTGCTACCACTCTTGTGGAGCGGGATCACATGAGCCCTTCTCCAGTCTTCTGGGGACCTCTCCTGTGCTCAGAGACTCACTAAACAATTCTGCTAATGGCTCTGCTAGTTCCTCCCTTTAGCTCCTTAGTACCCTGGGATGTATGCCATCAGGTCCCATTGCCTTATCCACCCTGAGCTTAGCAAGCTCTTGTAGGACCCTTTCTTTTGTGAAGGGAGTAGTCTCACCTCCTCCCCGTGTCCATGATGCTGAGCTGTGGGCCCTGCCCTACCTTCTCTTCAGTAAATACTGAGCAAAGTATCTATTTAGGATAGATGCCTTTACAGGGTCCTCCTCCTCACATGCTCCTTTTCTCCATTAAGCTTAGTAATACCCCTCTGGACTTTCTCCTTTCACTAATGTATCTATAGAAAGTCTTGTCACCTTCTTTTACTGTTCGTGCAGTGTTTCCTCAGTTTGGGACTTTGCCTGCCTTACTGCCTTCCCTGCTTCCCTTAGGGCAGTTTGGTATGCCTCCCTATCTTCATCCCGCTGTGTTCCCTTATATTTCCTGAAGGCCAGCCTTGGCTCTGACCTTTCTGCTACTGTATTTGAGAACCAGTGGTTTCTTCTTCTTGCACTTCCTTTTCTGTCTAACACAATGGGATGTTGCTTCAAGTATTGTATCCTTAATGCTTGCCCACTTTGCCTGTACCTCCTCACCTGTGTTTCTTTTTGTCAGGCTAGCTTAACTCTGTTGGCCATCTTATCAAAATCAGCTCCTCTGAAGTCCCATATTTTTGCCTTGGAATGGGATGATTTAGATGTAGTAGCCAAATTGAACCATACCATGTGATGGTCACTGGCCCCCAGGTGACCTTCTACCTGGAGATCTGTGATCCCTTCTTTGTTAGTCAGTACTAGATCTAGGATAGCCCTGTCTCTTGTGGGTTGCTGTACCAGTTGTTTGAGGCCCTCCCTGCAGGAATCTACTATGAGTCTAGTTCTGGCAGATGTTCCTGCTGGTATTGACCAATCTGTATCTGGCATGTTGAAGTCTCCCATTATCAGAACCTCCCCTTTAGCTGTCATGTTTTGTATATCTTCTAACAGTAATGTGTCTATGTCCTCCCTCTGGTCTGGGGGCCTGTAGACAACCCCAGTTCTTATGGCTGTCCCATTTCCTGTTTCAGGGTGACCCACAGTTCTTCTGGCTCCTTATGTGTATTCTGAATTTCTGTAGCTTTGATATTTTCATTAACATACAGTAGGCCACTCCTCCCCCCCTTTTTGCACCTCGGTCTCTTCTGAACAATACATAGCCAGGTACTGAAGTCTCCCAAGTGTGGTTACTGGTAAACCACGTCTCACTAATTGCTACTATGTCCAGTTTAGCCTCTGACATTATTGCCTGCAGGTCTGGGATCTTATTTCCCAGGCTGTGAGCATTTGTGTACATGATTTTCCATTGGCCAGATTTTCAGTGATCATCTGATAACATTTACTATTATGTTCCATTTGTAAAACAAAGGAACAGTAAAAGCAATATTAGGTAATAATACACTTATTTTAATTTTTTTATTTATTTATTGAATTCTTGGATTACAACCTTTGAGCTACAAGCTCATTTACAAAGGTTCCACAATGGGAATAATGTGAATGTACAATAGGAACACACAGAGTTGCTGGTACATCAAACAAGTGACAACAGTAATGAATGATAAACTACATGGTATTGGTTCATGACTCAGCATAAAGGCTAAGTTGGTACATCAATAGTATCTAGAAAACGAGAAGGAGCAGGAGGAGGCACAGCAGTTCTTGGTAGTGGGGGGGAATGGTAGAGGTGGTAGCATTTTATAACCTCCTGGCATGGGTCACCTTGTCAGAAGGGTTGAGGGGTGGTAGGACAGAGGGTTTGGAACTTGGTGGGGGGTGAGCTGTGGACCCTGGGGGAATAGAGAGGGTGTGACTGGGTGGTGATGGGAGGGGGTTGGATGGAGTGGGTGGGAGGGAAGTAGCAGGTTTGGCAGTGCATAAGTGCTAGGTGGGGGGGTAGTCAGAAGATTTGTTCCTGGAGGAGTTGATCAGGTGTAGCAGGTGCATATCACTTGGCTAGACAGGTGGAATCTAAGTGCAGATTTGAATGAGCTGATTTTGCTGGTGGTAGCTATTTCAGGTGGAAGCGAGGTGAGCCATAGCAGGGCATGGTATTCAAGGATTGCTGACCTTGGGAGGTGCGTTGGTAGGGGATCTTGATGGAGATATTACTGGATGCCCTTGTGGTCCTTGTAGGTGTGGCAAGGTGTATGAGGGAGCTTGGTCCCGGAGGCAGTAGACCCAGTGCTGCAAGAAGGCAGATTTGATAGTGGGCCCTGTCATTCAGATTTAGACACCGCATTTGCTGGTAGAGGTGACAGGTATGGGTTAGACGCAGGGCACCTAGTGCAAGTCTGCAAGCTTTATTAAGGGTAGTGGTGAGCCACCTGAGGGTGCTGTCCGGGCTGCACTGTAGATGGCAAGGCCATACTCAATAGTTGAGAAGACCGAGCTGGTGATGGCGAGCTGGAGGGCTTTATAAGTGAGGCAGCATTGGTGTTTATATAGCAGGCCAAGCTTCTTCTTAGCTGTTGTGGCAACATGATCGACATGTAAGGTGAATGAGATGGAGCTGTCTAGGGTCAGTCCCAAGTACTTGAACTTGGGAACCATTTCAATGGCATCATTTTGTTTATTCTGAATATTCAAAGTCGAAGTCCTGTAGTGGCTAGGAGCTGGTGCAAAGAGCATGGAATTTGTCTTTTTATGGTTGACTAGCAGTTTGGCTTTGCTAAACCAGTCTTCCACATTGTTAAAGTCCTCTCGAAGTCGCTGCTCCAGGGTGGTAGGGTCAGAGTGACTGGAGTAGATTACTACATCATCAGCATAGAGAAGGATTTTTTGTTGACAGACTAGCTCTAGGTTGTTTAGAAAGAGGCTAAATAGAAGGGGGCCCAGGATGGATCCTTGGGGGATGGATCCTGTAGCAAAGCCTTGGTGAAAATTCCTATGTTAAGTCAATACAAAAAGGTACACCAATTGGTAGTGGCTGAGAAAGCAGGTAGTCTAATCAGGATCTGCCTGCAAGGACGCCACACCAGTCGGAAGCCTTGGCTCCATAAGTCCAGCTGTCCGCAGTGCCTGGCATAGGGATCTGGGGTGGAGTACTGCAGGGGCAGCCAAAGAAGCTGTGGTGTGGCGGGTGGTGGCCGTGGAGTCGGCCAGGCAATCCTCCTGTCTGATATGAAGCACCAATCAGGCGCAGGTCCCTATGGTAGGGATCCAGGGAGGAGTACCACAGGGGCAGCCAAAGAAGCTGTGGTGTGGTCAGGCAGTGGCCATGGAGTTAGCCGGGCAATCCACCTCTCTGATCAGAAGCATCGCTTCAGACATAGGTCCCTGGTTGGGATGCCACAAGTACTTAAATAAACAACCATAAATTACAGACCTTACAAAAAAACTGAGTGAGTCAGAACGGAACTTATTGTTAATTTATACTGTAGATGCAGCCTAACAAGCTTTCTGTTTAGAAGATACTACACTGTAGTCAGTTATAGACAAGTTCCTTCCAATACGATAGAAACAAATCAAAGACATGTCTGCATCATGCATAGCCTTCATATCTAAGGAAGCTGATATGGAAATGGGAATACTGATTAAAAAAAAAAACATACATACTAGCGCAGCTGGCCCAGTGATGCCGAGGGTTGAGGCACTGGACGCCACACCTCGCACCACACCAGCGACCCGGGTTCAGGAGGAAGCTCGGGCCACTGGGGGTTGGTCGGGGGAAGATAGACTGGAGCATCCGACAGCGCGCCTTCTCCGGAGGAGGGAGGGTTTTCAAATCCAGCAAGTGGAAACACCTGGCAGAGGCTGGGAGAGTGACGGCAAGCTGGAGTCTCTTGGGTATGATTGGTCACAAGTGTAGGCCGGCGACTAATCAGCCTCGGGGGCTGCTCTGTCAAGGAAGGAGGGGAAGGGATGTTGCTGATGTTGGCACATGTGCCATGACTTATAGGCCCACAACATCCCACAAGGAACATCAGAAAAACACCCCATTGGAGCCGGGAAGATGAAGCGCTGAGTCGGGTCCCGATGTACCAGTGCCTGCCTGCAGCCTCAGGACCCTGACGAGATTTGCAAGATTCAGGGTTTACACCCCAGCCAGACCCAAGCTGGGGGGTTTCTGAAGCCAGATGGAGGGACTGGAGACTGTAAGGTAAGTACTGGTAGGAGCAGGCTTAATGGGCGACTCCTGATGATGTGGCTCTACTGGGGTAGTAGGCGGGAAAAGAGAAATATCAAAAAAAAAAAAACATACCTACTAGCTCAATGGCTGTCACAAAGACAATACGGAAATCAAATGACAAAAATGGTTAGGAAAGGAAAATCAGAGCATTATTTAACTGAAATAATAAAATAATTTGGTATCCCCCAGGTTCTGGAAGGCTATAAAATCCTGGGCATGTAAACTGGCAAAAATGGCCCAAGATAGATCTTCCAAAATGAAGTGAACTACAAAAAAAATAGGGGAATAGTAGAGCTGTTCTGCAAATATGTTGTCCAAGCCATTCTCATAAATTTACTAAGTAGTATATTTTACCAGCCATAAAACCAACTGCAAAAGTAAATTAAATGGTATTGCATTCTACTACTAGACTATTAAAACTCTGAAGGTCCTAGAACAATTTGTTAAATATAGCAAATATCTGAACAAAAAGTTATACGAATTGTTTTCACTACAATGGTCCAATGTCATGAACACCTGGGGTCGGATTTTCAGTCGTCCTGAAATCAATGCAGTTATGGGGAAAAGCTGCCTCCAGTGAGGCTTAACATGCAGAGCCGCAGTTTTTTCCACAAGCACCATATTTTCAAATCGGGAGCCAGTTTACAACCAACTGCCCATTTTATGACAGCTTGACACTTTTTTTGGTTCAGCTGTACTGAAATGTTACACCTGGTGAGGCCAGACAAAACATTTCCTACTGCTGCACATGCCACCCATGCAGAGCTCTAGCTAAAAATAGCAAAGTCCGCAGGTGTGCTGAATTTATTCCACGTGGGACACTGCAGAATGGGGCTTAGGCCCAGGAGGGTTGAAAATCCAGCCATTGGTTTCTTATGTAGTATCTCTTAAAACTCTATGAAATATTTAAAACAAAAAATAAACTGTAGATTTGCATCAAATTCATATGTGCAGTATTTAGTATACGGTGGTGCAGTTTTAGTTTTACAGGTTGATGATGTGTCATTCTCCTTTTAACACTGAACAATAATTGAAGTTGTATGAATTTTTATCAATATAATGACCTAAAGTTATGGACAACTGGATTCCTAAAATTCAATAAAATATAAAAAAATAAATAAAATAAATAAATGTGTAAATGCATCTGGTAAAACCGTGGTTGACCCAATAATCTACCTCAGATTGGGTATGGAAATTCTTTACATACATTAACTCTGTCCAAATTATTTAACCCATGTCCTGCTAAAATCTTCTATTTATTGGAAAACTAAAAAAGTCACACTAGTTTTTAAGGTTGGAAATTCTCAAGCTATCTCAAACATTAACCCTACACTACATAAGATCATTGCTCCCTAGTATTGCTCCCTAAACTGAATACATCAGTGTTAGTGGCTCAGCAGGGATCACACTCACCTCTGGGACCCCAAGCTTGGAAGTCATGGGTTCTAGCTGTACACCAAATTCTAGGGATAACTCCCATAACTAGCACTGTAGTGAAATTAAAGTGGGATGCTGCACTGTTGAGGTACTGTCCTGTGGGTGAGCCTTTAAATGGAGGTTCCTTTTGCCCATCTTGGGTCACTGTTCAGGTGAACATTAAAGATCCCAGGGCAGTTATCATTGAACAGTAGGCGAATTTCCTGTGTCAAAGCAAACATTACATTGTCAGTAAAAGAAGACCATGTAATCCACTCACCATAATGTTCCTGGAAACAAGATATGACAACTCTGCATGTCTGCCCTGGTAAAATATTACAAATAAATAATTAATACATCCAAATTTTATAACCAGATACAACAGCAAATGCAAGACTTTATATGGTAACACAGTATTATAGCTGATGTCAATTCTGGTTTCTAACCAGTGCACACCAAATCTTTTCAGGAGATTGGATTGTGGGGAGGGACTAGCAACATGAGAAAAGATGTCAAGAAGCTTGAGCAGTTGTACAGTATTTGGCAATTGAAATTTAATACCAAGAAATGTAAAGTAATGCACATTACTAACAGAAATCCACAAATGAATTATTACATCAATGGAGTAAGGCTGGAGTCCTATTTTTTTTGTCAACTCTATTTGTGCTTCCTACACTATGGCGCCATAGGCCTCTCTCCAGCATGGACCACCAAGTATGGCGTTCTCCTCCTCTGCCTGAGATCCTCCGGTACAAACTCCATCCCAGTGTGCTCTCATGCCCCTACTCTGACCTACCAGCCCCCTGGCTCTGAGCCCCCCAAGGTGGGGCCACCAACTCTTCTGGCACTCTATCTAGAATCTACATGACAGCCAGAGTGGGGTGAGAGCAGGAGGCTGACTGGAAGGATCCGGCGGTGAGCATGGGTGCCGTCCATAGGGTCCTGTCTTCACCTGCTTAGGTGCTAGGGAATTTCCACTTTACTGTTTCCCTGGGGGGTGCGGACATGCAATGATGTCCAGCGCACGATGGGCATGCCCCACACTCATTCGCAGGACATCCGCCGATGCCCACCCTGCATCCTGTACATGCCCCCACTAGCCGTGATGCCCACAGTCTCCATTGGGAGCCACCAGAGCTACGAGGTGCATCACCCTCCCTCCCTCCCCAGGAGAGGAAAGGAGAGAGCAATCCTCCAAATGCTCAATCCTCTTTCTCCCAGCCAACCCATGGTGATCTGAGTCCATTGGGAGGAGCGAGCTGGTGGGTCAATGCCTAATGGGGGTCAGGGGACCACTTGACTACCAGGGACTGGGGCTATTACAATTATTATACAGATTGGGGCTCAGGGAGGAGAGAACCATTAGACTAGCAGGGACAATGGGAATCGGGTTGATTTTTTTATTACATATGTAATCAGAGCTGGAGAGTGGGGGAGCCACTAGCCTATCATGAACAATGGAGATCGGGGTGGGTGAATTTTTTATTATATATGTGAATGGGGCTGGGTGGGGGGAACCACTAGACTACCAGGACAATGGGTAATGGGGAGATTTTTTATTATATATGTGATCGGGAAGGGGGAGCCACTAGACTACCAGGGACAGCGGGGATCAGGGTGATTTTTTTATTATATACGTGATCAAGGCATGAGCAGGCGGACCACTAAACTACCAGGGATACAGTATCCGGGACTTTTTTATAATATTATGGATCGGAGCAGGTGGGGACTGGCCTAGCATACTTCATGACAGTGCAGGCATGCTGATGAGCACATAATGGGTATGCAAATGGCCCCGTTGCACTGTACATGCCCAATGGGCTCATCTGCATATTTGGGCTTAATATTGACTATAGGGGCCATGGCACAAACCAGTGTGCATCACACAGTACCCCTATGAGCAGTCCTCAGCCCTGCACCCTCGTTGCGCTGCACAGAACATGGAGTTCTCTGCTGTGTACCATGCATCCAGGGTCCAATATTCAAACAGATTGCACAATCTGTTCAGATTGCGCAATCTGTTTGAATGTGGTGCCAGAGCCAGCCGGCACATTTTTTGTGTGTGGTGCACCATATTGCGTGTGCTGCCGGATGACTTTGAATATGGGGGACACTATGTTTTACTGTTACCTAACTGCGTTGGACACTATACTTGGCAGTGCATATTGTAATTACTTGTTTTCTTGGCAATGTATATTGTAACTACTTGTTCTCTTATGTATTATGTGGGCTGTTTCTTTTAGTCATTGTACTTTCCCGGTTCATTCCTTAGAATAGGTATATCCTATGTCTAGTGCACTTACCCAATTACCAAAAACAGATAAATAAAATAATTTTAGCAGCTGCTCCAAATGTTTGCACTAGTCTGCAGCTGTGGCAGCTCCTAGATTTTTGGCACAAGGCCCACCTTTTATAAAACTGGGTGCAGGGTCCCTCACACACCTGAAGTTCTCCACAGTGCCTAGAGTGAAACAACTTGCGTCGCTGTATGGGCTCTTTGTAAACTGAGTCCTGTATGTCATTTTGGAGCCAACATCTGAGAAAAGACTGGGAGAGGTTAGAAACCATACAGCAAAAGATTACAAAAATGGGGAGCATGGCTTGACCTCACTTAAGATGCATAACTGAATTTGTGTTTCTGTAAATCTCGGGGCTATAAATCCAACATAATCCCATTCAAAAGCGAAACCTGCAATTCTGAACAACAGTGTCTGAAAGTGCTTTTAATATATAATACAAAGCTGTAAGTTTCTTATTATGAAGTGCTGACTAACCTCGGAAATACTATGTGAAAAATCAGCCACCCAGCATGGAGACCAGTGGAGCCAGCAACATGGATCCAATCACCATCAATGAAATGTTTAACGCTCTAATGAAACAGATGGCTAATTTTATTTTAGTCACTAATAACACTACTCTGGCTATACATCAGCTGGCTGTAAGAATATTTCAAACTGAATGAAAAGCAGCAGCTCATGACACAGTGATCAAGGAACTTGCAGCCACAGTAAGAAAGCAAAATCACTACAGGACATGGTAGGTGATTTAGAAAACCGTAGTCACCAAAATAATTTACAACTCCTGGACTTCCCGGAGGGAGTCAAACAAGGTAATGTGCCTCTGTTTCTCCAGCAACAGCTCCCTCAGATATCTCAGGTGGATGGCAATGTACAACTGGATATCAAAGATTCCCATCACACTCTTGCTCCACCATCCAAACCCAGGGATAAGCCATGGCCTATTTTAGCCAGATTCCTCAATTTTGCAGTTAGAGAAGCATTCCTAGCACAAGCAAGAGATCATAGACAATTGAACTGGAAAGGCCACAGAATCCATGTATATCAGGACTATTCCAGGGAACTATCAAACAAGAGGATGGAATACACGGAGTCCTAGCACATACTCCACACACTTGGCATCCAGTTTTCCCTCAGATACCCTGCCAACATGCGGATCATCTACAAAGGCTCCCCCCTGCTGTTCTCTACACCCGAGGTCTTAATGGACTTTATGCATATGACAATGCCCCAAGAGCTACGAGCTTTTCGGACAGATGCAAAGGATAACAATAACTACTAGACGGGGACTGCTAATATGGCCAACAATAAGCCAGGGATAGCAAAGGCACAACACCACAATGACCTGCAGGGACACTGGGCCATCCAAGCTCACCATAGAAAAAGGCAGTAGTATGTCTGGCATAACAAAAGAGATCTGTTGGCAGACAGAGACAGATCCCACAGCTGTACTGACAGAGAAGAGGACAGAGAGGTACTTAGCCCTTACTTCTCCTGAAACAAAAATGCTCCACTCTGTCCAATGTCCCCTACAGCAAAGTCTCCCGATGACACCTCCGAGGTGGACTCAGGGGGTCAGAAGCTGTCGGACCAACTAGCTTAATTCCTGGATAAGTACAATGTACAGTGCCCAGAGCAGCATGGCTTCAGAAAAGGGCACAGCACCACCACTGCACTACTGGAATTTACAACCTTCATCCATGCCACGCTTGACAAAGGGAATTGTGGAGGGGCAGGATTTATAGACCTTACCAAGGCATTCGACACAGTTAACCACTCCCTACTGCTCAAGCAACTGTCCTCCATTGGGATCTCCAGCGATGCCCTTCCATGGTTCACCAGCTACCTTGATAATCGGATCCAACGTGTAAGGATTGCAGGGATCTCTTCGGATGAGAAACCGGTCCACTCCGGAGTCCCCCAGGGGTCTATTCTTGGCCCTCTACTTTTCCTCTTCATCAACAATCTCCCCAGTGCCTGCCACCAAAAATATTACTATACGCAGACGATGCAGTCCTGTTTTCCAGTCACCATGACATTACAGTCCTTGAATCCCAGCTGCAGCTCGACTTCAATCGCATCGAAGACTGGTTCAATTCTCATAAACTTGTCCTGAGCCACAGCAAGACTAAAGCCATGTCCTTCTGTAACCGACAGAGCAGGCACAACTCTCTGTCCCTCACCATCAAGAACCACGCTGGGAACCCACTCAAACATGTCAAGGAGTTCAAGTACCTTGGTATTACCCTGGATAGTACCCTCTCCTACACTCGGCATATTGACACTGTTGCCAAGACCGCCAATATACGGATTGGACTACTACACAAACACAAGCACTGTATGCCTGCGGATGCCCTTAAACTAGCCATCTACAGCTCTGTCACCTCTATCATTGACTACAGCCTTGCCATCTATGGCTCTGTCCCAACAAGTGCCCTCCGCAGGATCTCAGTTGCTCTCAACAAAGCCTGTAGACTACTGATGGGTGCATCCCGACTAACTCACACCTATGACCTCTATGCACAGGCCAGCTGGCTACCCTTACACAGCAGAATACAATACCATACCTGCTTACTTACCAAAAAGATTCTCCTTGGTCTCATGCCACCTGGTGTTAGCTCACTCCTTACTACCTACAGTGGCACTCAACAAACACGTGGTGCCCAATCTCTAACCTTTCAGGTTCCCAGATGTCGTACCTCCATGGGTCAGCGGTCCTTTATCTATAGAGCTGCTCAATGGTTCAATTCCCTCAATAAAGAATCACTTTCCTCTACTACACTTGGACCCTTCAAAAGGAATCTCAAACTTTACCTCACCTCTACCACTCAATGTGACTGCTTTGTTGAACAGAGATCTCTCTAAACACCTCCCAGCTCACTCATGTCTCACAGCCCGCCCTTTCCCAATCTCATTCCCTCTGGCACTGGGCCTTCCTTGTGACTCCTTTCCTGCTTCACATCTCCACTAGTACAAGACATTTTCCACTACCATCGGACAGTGGCCCATTAGCCTGCCAACTTCCTTTCCAGGTCGCATGCCTGCAATACTAACTGCCTATGGTGCCCTCTTTCTCTTATTGTTACCGCAGAGAGCTGCCTACTCAAGCTGCTTGTTTTATGAATATTACCTCAAAGTATGTTATAACTGAGTATCTTTATTTTTTCTTTTAGTTGTTTTGGTTGTTTATTGTGCATTCTTTTACTACCTCTGTATGTATGTTGACCCTCATCCTTTGACGTGGAACCTTTGTAAACAAGCAGTTTCTGCTCAAAGGTATTTGTAATCCGAGAATTTAATAAAGAAATTAAAAAAAATAAAGAAGCTGAATTCTCCTGAAACAACTGCAAAGTCTTGGGCCACAGTATTTGCCTAGTGTGCTATTTCAACCAATGCCAATGCAAGCAGTGCAAGTCCAATGGATAGCCTACCAGAGCAGGCCTACTCCTCCTCTTTGAAATCACTCCAGCAAGCAACAAAGGTGAAGAATGCGGCAGAACAAGACTGAGCTAACACTCAGATAAGTGCTGATTCTTTGCTTTCTTTGAAAGGGTGGGGGCATGGAGTAGGTTGACAGTGGGGTTAGGGACTAATACCTTATCAGATCAGAAGAGCAGACCCTGAGAGGAGATATAGAAGGGGGGTCATTGCAATGGTATTTAGTTTCCTTATCTCCCGAGTGCAAAGGAGGGTACATGTAAGTTAGAGAAAGTGCCCCCTCCAATCCCCTGTAATCATGACAAAAATAAACAACATCAACCCAAAAGGCTTTAATAAGCACTTAGTATCTGTAAAAGAATGTAGAGCAGTGACTGACTCTGTTACGCCAGCTCTACAGAAGGATTATGAAACAAATTTTAGCAGCAGTTTGCCACGGTTGCGCTGCAGAAATATCCACCTCAATTTGGGACACCTGCTCCCCTGTATTGTATACCTAATACTAACTACATTAAGAGGGAAATTAGAAGATATATCTTAAGCTTTTTGCTCTCCTGCAAGCACTGAGCCTGGCAGCTGCTCTCACGTAGAATGGGACAGCCAATAAGGCTACAGATTTCTATATTGTTTGTCTTATAAAATTGGACGCTATAAAGATTTCTTACAATAGGGCTGTGCCTTAGAAGAATGAGTATGCTAGCTGACTAAGTTCATAGTGTTAGGATAATGTATGCAAACATTATGCATTATTAGTATCTCAGTCCTTTTTTGAGTTTTATATAAACAAGTAACTCTTATTTTTGTTTCCTTTTTCATTTCTTCAAATGGCTAGCTACATCAGAGTGTGTCCTAACAAGCACTAGCAGTGCCTTAATACATGTCCCTGATGAGCAAAGGCTTAAAAGAGGCCAATAACCTGAAGTCACAAGGTATCATGTACCTATGCAGTGATGCCCCTATTAATCCTGGGAGTCTCAGTGATACCATGTTCCCCAGAGAGACTAGGCTGACCTTACATGGCGTCTTGCCACTGGTCCTTTGCCTTGTTTTTATCTTTTGTTCACCAGGCAGCATGGATTCAAGTCAGGAAGGTCATGTCAGCAGAATCTGATAGATTTATTTGACTGGGTGACCAGGGAAGTACAGTAGATCAGGGGGAGCAGTGGATGTGGCCTACCTGGACTTCAGCAAGGCATTCAAAACCGTTCCACATGGGAGGCTGATAAACAAGTTGGCAGACTAGGATTAGGATACAAGGTAGTGAACTGAGTTGCAAGTTGGTTGAGGCATGGAAAGCACAGAGAAGAAGTAAACAGAGCTAGATCCAAGGAGGGGAAGATGACCAGCGGGGTGCCAAAAGGATCAGTTCTAGGGCCAGTCCTGTTTAATGTCTTCATCAGTGACATTGCAGAGAGACTGGAGTGCAAGGTATGCCTCTTTGCAGATGACACAAAGATCTGCAATCGGGTGGATACACCAGAAGGGGTGGAAAAAATGAGAAAAGACTTGGATAAACTGGAGCAATGGTCCAGAGTGTGACAGCTAGGATTCAATGTGAAGAAATGCAAATTCATGCACTTGGGACGCAAGAATCCAGGGGAGGAGTACATGAAGGGTGGAGAATTGCTTTTAGCCACCAAACAGGAAAGAGACCTGGGGGTTATCATTTCTGATGACCTTAAAGTGGCCAAACAATTTGCCAAGGCAGTGGGAAAAGTCAGTGGGATGCTGGGATGCATAGGGAGAGGTATCACCAGCAGAAGAAAGGAGGTGGTGATGCCACTATACAAGTCTGGTGAGACCACATTTGGAGTACTGCGTCTATTTCTGGAGACCGGCTCTCCGTAAGGATATACAGAGTAGAGGCAATTCAAAGAAGGGCAACAAAGATGGTGCAGGGCCTGCACCAAAGATCATACAAAGAGAAGCTGGAGGCACTCAAAATGTATACCCTGGAGAAGAGGAGAGAGAGGGGAGACATGATTGAGACCTTCAAGTTCTTAAAGGGAATAAACAAGGTTCTGGAGGGTAGCATCTTTCAAAGAAGGTGTTACCCCAGAACAAGAGGGCATGACATGAGATTGGTAGAGGGTAGACTAAGGGGCAACGTGAGACAGTACTTCTTCACAGAAAGGGTGGTGAAGGCATGGAATAGCCTCCCAGCAGAGGTGGTGGGGGCAAAGACAGTGGGGTAGCTCAAAACTGCATGGGATAGTCATAGGGGAACCCTATCAGTACAAAAGAGGAGTTAAGGCTGGAGATAGTGCAAGGATTGGCAGCTTTGTTTAGTAGATAGAGAAAAATGGGTGGACTGGATGGGCCTATCGGTCCTTATCTGCTGTCATATTCTATGCTTCTATATTTCTAAATCAGCCAGTATGTAAATATTTTTATGTTACGGTTTAGAAAGAATAGTTTTGTATTAGATACATTGTTAAGTATAGACAGCACTGTGGAACTACAACTGTGTAAGAATAAGACATAAGCTGGGTACCTTAGTTCCCATGGTTTGCAACATAGAAAAAGACATATACCTCCCATATTTTGTAGGAATGGCGGCTTGTCGACTTTGCCTCTGGAGATGTGAACATCACTTATCAGCCTAATTGCACCCCTGTGCTAGATCATGGCTGAGATCACGTGTCACACTTGGAATGTCAGGGGGCTCAATAACCCTGTCAAACTTTAGAAGGTGTTGTCACACCTTAAGAGGCTAAGGTCGCAAGTGTCCTTCTTACAAGAAACAAAGCTTGTTAGTGAGGATCACTTCTATCTTGTAAAGGATTGGGTATGGCAAGAGATTTGTGCCAGTGTGCATTGTAAACCCTAAACATGGAGAAGTAATTCTCATCCACGAAGGTCTTAAATGGACCATCACCCAGCGGGTAGCAGATCCTCAAGGTAGATGGGTACTGGCATCCATTTCAACCCCATCTGGACCCCTCCTTTTATGCAATACATGTGCCCCAAATTAAGATGAACAGGATTCCTTTTATGCAATAGCAAATAAAATAGGACCCTTGGCTGATAACAAAACCCTCATTTTGATAGGAGGGGATTTTCAATCTAATGCTAGTGCCCATTTTAGACAGAAGCTCCACAGGTAAGGAAACACATTACAGAGGAGTACAAGCCATGCAACATATGATGCAGGACTTAGGTATAACAGATATTTGGTGAATGATTCATTCTCGAGATCGTGGCTACACCTACCAATCAGAGGTTCGGGGATCATACAGTTGCATCGATTTATGGTGTACCTCCCCACCTCTAACTCAGGCATCCCTTGACTCAACCATTTTCCCTTTAGTGATCTCTGATCATGCCCCTGCACAACTCCAATTATCATGGGGACCACCTTTGCACACTTCCCCCTCCTGGAGATTATACCCCCTTCTACTCCGGGATCCAGAGTTTATCCCATGGGTGACTGAAGAAACCTCCTCCTTTTTTTAGGTAAACCCCATAGCAGACACCTCTGCTGGAAACACCTGGGAGGCCTTCAAAGCTGTGTGAAAAAAAGTCCAGTCTTTGAGTGGGTTCCCATCTAGTTTTCACATGTATAGATGAATGTGGTCTAGTGTACGGAATGATTTGCAGAAAAAGAACAAAATGCCAGCCACTCCAAACAAGTGTTCAAATACAGTTCATGTTTATTGTAATTTTCTTAGTTGTCTTAAGATCCTCAGTGCCTAATGTTTCACCTAAACAGGCTTCTTCAGGGGAAAGGATCTGTAATTAACACTTTATCAGTTTGTTATATGTCTGTATCCATATAGGACACATCAAGGGGTCTTCTAGCAAGCCCTGCACATTAACACTATTCATTTTTATTTATTTATTAGCTTTTGTTGACCAGGTAAGCACACTAGACAAAAAATTGCCTATTTTCAGGTATGTCCCAGGAGAGTACAAAGAAGGACAATTCCATACAAAGAACAGTAAGATACATTTAAACATTGCACAGGATAAAGTAGAAACAGGTGATATAACATTACAGAAGCAGGCAAGAATTTAACACAGTTGAGTAGGAAAGCTCATACATAAAATCAAATATGGATAAGTACAGTGCATCCAACAAAATCACCACCCAGAAGCATGGGGTAAATACATTTCTATGCAGAACAGGACCACCAAACAGTGCATCAAACAGAGCTCAGCCTAGAGCAGAGAGTGGGTACAATATTATACAAAGCAGGACCTTAGCAAATGAGATCCACCCTCAGGACCCACGCAAGGGCCGCCAGGAATGCAGGGACATAATAGTCCACTACAGGAACCAAGATTAAAATTAAGGTGGTTTAGGACAACTACATACAAAGGAGAGCTTCAAGTAAGTCCAGAGGGAGCTCCGAAGGCATGAGTGAGAGGGTGAAGAGCGGACCTGAGAGGGAAAGGAGTTCCAAACTCTGGGAGCATATGCAGCAAAATCCCTATCCCCCATTTGCATACGAGTGGCCGGTACTTTAAGAACATCACAGCCCAAAGACCGGAGGGAGTAAGAGGAGGCAGCAGGTATGAGGAGCTCAGCCAATCCTTTGGGAGATGCCAGTTCTGAGCACCTTACTTGTGAAGCTACCCAGGACAAAGCTCCTATTGTTGGGAGGGGAGAGCCAGTCAAGCTTACTGTACAGGTCACAATGGTGGGTGAGCCGGGGGGGCAGCAAGTGCAAAATGACAAATGTTGTTATAGGCTACATTCCACCTAGCGAGGTTTTCTTTAGAAGTATGCACATACAGGATGAGCCCATAACAGAGAGTAAGAAGAAACACACCTCTGGCCAGTGCCAGGCAGGCAGCAGATGTAAGGTTGTTCTTCACTCTGTAGGCTATGCTCAGCTTGCAGATGACAGCCCTGCATACATTTAGGATATGATAGCAAAGGTCAAGCTGGGGGTCAAATGTCACCCCCAGGTATTTAATGGTATCAGTTATCATGACAGGAGAGCCATCTATTCCAGTGATGCACAGAGGGGCAGGGGACGTCTTTATCTTGGCTGCAGACCCAAAAGGCATGACCTTTTTTTTTAAGATTGAGAACAAGCTTGTTTGCTGTAATCCAGGACTAGATGTTCCTGAAGTCAGCGTCCAGCTGGTGGTTGATGATCCTGATGTCACTGGAATGGGTGAGGATAACCAGGTCATCTGCATATAGAATGGAGCTACAATGGGAAGAAATGGAGGGAAGGTTATTAAAGATGGAAAAGAGGGGCGGCCCCAGAACTGACCCCTGAGGAACACCAGAGGTCATGGGGGTGGTGTCAGAGAGCACCTTACTGAACTTAGTTAATTGATTTCTACCCTGGAGGCAGCTGGTAAACCAACTTAGGACAAGGAGAGACAGACCAAGGGACCAGAGCCGAGAGATAAGTAAGGCATGATTGACTAGGTCGAAGGCCTTAGATAAGTCAATGAAGATGGCACCTGAGAGCTGACCCTGGTCCATTGCTGCCCTAATCCTGGAGGAGACAGTGACAAGTGCTGAGGATGTACTGTCCCTTTCCGGAAGCCGTGCTACACAGGAGACAGCAGCTCATGGGCTTGGATATACTCCGTAAGTTGCTCAGTAACAACTTTCTCAAGGAGCTTACTGATAGCTGATAGGATGGCTATAGGCCAATAATTGTCAAGGATCTTGGGGTTGCCTTGTTTAAGGACAGAGACAATCCTTGCCACCTTCCAGAGGTCGGGGAGAACTCCAAGGGCAAGAGACATATTGAAAATATGAGCCACAGGGGAGGCAACATATAAGGCACCAAGTTGGAGAAGCCTAGGTTCTAAGCTATCGTGGCCAGCACTAGCATAGGGGAAGAGACCAGAGAGAAGTCTCTGTGTATCCTGTGCTGTCACTGCCCTAAAGTAGAATAACAGATGGGAAGTGGGGGGCAACTGTGAGGCAGAAGGCAGGACACAACTATCTTTCCTACCAGAGGAGAATAGGGAGGTGAAAGCAGACAAATCAGTGAAGTGGGAGTTGGATGCATTAGCAATGGTTAGGGGATTATTACAATCTGACCCGTCAATGAGCACATCAGAGACCCCACAGTTGGAGGAACCACTTACTATGTTTTTGATGTTCCTCCAGAAGTTCCTAGGATCCTTAGCTGTGTTTAGCAAGGCAGTTTTACAGTAATCACTCTTGGTAGTCCTGATTGCTCTCTTACATTCATTCCTAAGCCTCCCATAGTGTTGAAATAAAACCTGGTCCATCGTGGCCTTAAAGTTGGCACAGCATTTGTCCCTAGTTTGTCTAAGGGAGAGAAGGCTGCCATGGAGCCAGTCAGTAGCAGACCCCCCTTACCCTCCTCCTGATAAGGGGTGCATGGTTGTCCTGCAGTGCCGAAAAGGAGCTAAGGAAGTAATTACAGCAGTGGGACAGTCAGGAGCACTCAGCACCACAGACCAGTCCATGATCCGAAGGAACCCAAGTCAAACTTTGAAAAATCCCTGACTTGGATGACTTTGTGGGGAATTTTCTGGGAGGAAACCCTCCATACACAATACACAGGGGTGTGATCCGAGATAGAATCAGGGAGGGTACCTAAGGAGGTAATCCTCTCAGGCCTATTAGACAGAACCCAGTCAAGAAGAGAGAGCTATTTCCACCAGTGGTAGACCACCTGGTGGGCTCTTGAATGAGTTGTGTCGAGGAGAGGCCAGCAAGCAGGGGTTCATACACCTTGGTATTTCCTCCAAGCCAATTTAGGTTAAGATCACCCATGATAAGTAATTCCTTATCCCCAGTCTTAGCACCCACAGCATCAAGGAGGGAGGATAACCCCAGCACTCCACCCTTGGGGGGATTGTATGTGCAAATGATATGCAGCTTTTTGGCATTACCAAGTAAGAGTATGAAGCAGATCACTAGGAGACAGCAGGGGCTGTTGGTGAGACACAATGGTCAGATTTAGGTGGCTCCTAAATTAGATCAAGATACCACCATCCCGCTTCCTCCCTGACCGGTCAAGCCTTATAAGATCAAAGCCAGGAAGCATACAGGCAGAGTCAGGGGTGGAAGGTTTCAGCCATGTCTCGGAGATGCCGAGGATGTCAGGCTTGTAGTGAGAAACCCAGGCAGCAAACTCAGCCAGATTGGGCAGGTGGCTGCGAATGTTGAGTTGAACTATTTTTAGCCCTTTGACTGACAACTAGCCAGCAGGAAGGGAGGAGGCTTGACAAAGGGGTCCTGGGTTAGGCTCAATGTCCCCAGCCATGACTAATTTCACCAGCAGAAGCCAGAGAAGATGCCTTAGGAGAGGGCACCCACCACGGGCCAGGGGCTTATGAGCGAGGTGATTGGTTACTAGAGAGGGGTACAGACCACACCTGAGGTCAAGGCAGTATATAGGCCAGAGGGGCTGACTGCCAAAGGCTATCAGGTTGGAGAAGGTGAAATCCTGTTCCCCGTGCTGTTCAAGGATACCCCAGGGACCCCACAACGGAGGGGAGCAATCAGTGAAGAGTAGAGGGAAGCATAGGGAGGTAACTAGCCCCATGATGAGGACCCTACTAAATGGGAAGGGCTTAGCAGCCTCCCTGGACGGCTTAGGAACCAACATGTTGAGAGTACCGGTCCCAGAGGCTAAACCAAGACGTGGCCTGGAGAAGATAAATCGTAGGACAGTAACCACCCTTGGGTGATAAAGTAGGGATGGCTAGTGTACACAGCACTAATGGCAAGTAAACAGAGGCATACACTGGCTAGGATAGCAGAGTCAAAATGGGTTGACGAGCAGATAGTGACCTTTGACAACTAAAGAGATTAACTGCAGACTAACAGGGGTAGCACCAAAGAAATAGACTCAAGCAAGCCCAGCTCAGGGTAAAAATAATGTTAGATACAAAACCTCAGCCAACACAGAGAAGATCACACAGTAACTAATATCAACAACCAGAATAGCTAGCTACTGTAGATTGCAGCAGGTTAAGAATAATGACAGAGTAGCTGTTATAAGTTTCACCAGCCCAAACAGGCTGTATAGGGGCAAATTCCTAGAACAGAAGCGGGGGGCCTCACTAAACCAAACAGGTAACTTAAACAGCTGACCACCCAGTTGCCCCAACAGTACAGCAGTGCGAAACAGATAAGTCAAGCAGCCCAAGTGCAGGTGGAGGACTCATGGTGAAAGGAGCAGGGAGAGACAGGAGACAGCTGCTGATAATTACTTCTTGTGATTGGACCCACAAGACCTGTCGGAGGGCTTACAGGCATTTAACGGGAGGAGGGAATGGGGTGTACTGGGCGGGAAAAAGTTTGTCCTCTGGTTCCTTCAACAACGAATTGTCCCCTTCCTCAGAATACTGTCTCCTGCTCCAGGCAGGTGCTCCGGTGCTTGAAAGGTGAGCTGAGTGTTCACAGAGTGTGCAGGGGAGGTCTGCCCAACTTGATTCAGCCAGCCGATGCCTCATCCCTGCACAAGCACAAATCCAAGTCCAAGCAGTGAGTGGTGGGGGACCCAATGAAGCAAAGGTCGCCCACACCGCCCCTCTGGAGTCGTCAGCAAGAAGTCCTTACAGGGGACTGCTGTGGACTGCTCAGTCTTTTTCAATAGGCAGAGCTGAACGTCACAGCAGGCCAGCTTCCAATCAGGATGCATTGTATTTTTTGAAATTGCTGCCAAAAACCTCCAGGTCAAGTGAGACAAATGGGAGGCTAAGAGGGAATGAAACAGTTAGTCCTCCGGGTTCCCTCAACAACGAAGTGTCCCCTTCCTCAGAATACTATCTCCTGCTCCAGGCAGGGGCTCTGGTGCTTGAAAGGTGAGCTGAGTGTGGTCATGATTTTACTGAATATTTTTAAGTTCCAGTTTATTTTATGAATAGCTCATTTGTAACATGCATCACAGCAAGTATCCATTTTGTAATGTGTGCCTTCTTTTTAATGTTTAAACATCGACCTAGTTCTGCGGCTACTTCACTAGTGCTTCAGGCCTTCAAAGCTACCATCAGGGGGAATACCATCGGTTATGGAACTAATAGGGGCACAAAAGGGACCAGCAGCTTTGGGACCTTGAGGTGGACCTAAAAAAGGCTGAAACACTATACAAGGTCTAGTGTAATCCTAATCCACACTCCCTCTTAGGCCACAGAGTCCTAGGGCTCAGAATGGAGATCAATTCCTTACTGTCCAGAAAAGCAGAGATTGCTGTTTTGTGACTGAGGCACAAATACTGGAAAGGAGGAGGTGGGGGGGGGGAGATTTTGGCCTACCAGCTGTGAAAACAGCAGTCAGAAGGGCACATAGTTGGCCTTAAAGACTCTTGAGGGCGTGTGCAAAACAAACCACAAGCTGCAAATGAAATTATGAAATTGTTCTATGCTACTCTGTACTCTTCTTCCCACCCACATAGTCCTGAAGGGATTCAGTCCTTTCTAGACAGCCTCACCTTACCCAAACTGACACACAACAAAGACCAATACTGGATACCCCACTAACCCTTGAGGAAGTCAGTAGAGCCCTGCTGTCCCTCAAAAAAGGCACCCCCCCCCAAGGTGACAGTTTCCCAGTGGAATTTTTGCAAGCACTGGCACCAGAAAGCTCCCATCCTATGTAACGTGTACTCTGAAGCAGAAAAATTGGAAACCTTCCCTCCCACACATACTTAGAGAAGTAGTTATAATTGTGTTGCCAAAAAAAGGGAAGGATCAGCCGCTATGTGCCATCCTATTTCTCTAATAAATGTGGACAGCAAAGTCTACACCAAGGCTTTGGCCTCAAGATTGAATTCACTGCTCCCTTGTTTAATACACCCTTCACAGGTTGGGTTTGTGCCTAAAAGATACAGTGTGGATCATATCTGCTCTCTGGCCAACCTTATGTACTCAACAAAGGGACTCTTTTCCCCAGCAGCTGCTTTGGCTGTAGATTTAGAGAACATCTTTGATTCTATTGAGTGGGACTACTTACACATACTGCTAAAACATTTGGGCTTTAATGACTGCTTTCAGTTATGGATGATCCATATATTCCTTCCCTGCAACCTGCATCCTGACTAATTCCCTTCTTTCCACTCCATTCCCCTTAGAAAGAGGAACTAGACAGGGAGGCCCCCTATCCCCGTTGCTTTTTGTTTTGGCGGTAGAGCCACTAGCTGCTGCAATCAGACAACATGAATGAATCCGAGGGATTACAATTAGACAGAAACAATACCTTTATGTTTGCAGATAATATGCTAATCTCTCTCTGGCTAACATTAAAGATTCCCTACACCCTATTTTAACTATTAAAGTGCTTCACTGAATACTTGGGGCTGAAAGTCAGTCAGGCCAAAACCGAGGTCCTGCCTCTTAACCAACACTGCCACCCCTCTTTAGTGCCTATATTTGGTTGAAAATGGGCCCTGCTGATCTCAGTTATTTGGGAATAAAAATAGTGCCAAATACTGATCACTTGTGGGACGTTAACTTGCAATCCCTCTTGAATACATGTAAAACAGAATTTGATTGTTGGAAACTCTTAAAATTATCCATGGTTGGGAAAATTGCTGTCATTAAAATGGTCACAGCTCTGAAACTTTTATTTGATGTCACACATTCCACTGGCACTCCCTTCAGGCTGGTGCAATAAAATAGATAAACTCATTTGTGATTTCATATGGGAGGGAAAGAAGCCCAGATATAGCCAAAATAAACTACAGTAAGATCCCACTGAAAAGAGGGAGGGTGGTGTCTACTATGGGCTGAGATATACAAACGTGCCTTTTAAACAGTGCAAACCCTGCTCTTATTCAGAACCTGCTCGGACAACTCCCCCCAATGGGCACATATGGAACAGGCACATGGAGGCTTGTACACACTCTCCTTCCTCATTATTGCACTCTGCCCCATATGGACATTTTGAATCCCACCCTACTATAGGTTTAACAATTAGATGTTGGTTTCTACTTCACCATAAACTAGGAGCTAATCTGTTACCTAAACTCCATGCACACCTATGGCAAAATCCAAGCATAACAATTGATTGCAAGGCATTCATCTGACCTCAATGAGCCTCTAAAAGTACTCACTTTCTTAGGACATTCTAGAACCAGATAAGATGAGGGTGCTACTTTTCAGACACTCCGAGCCAGACGGGGCCTTCCATCTACAGATTTCTGGAGATACCTCTAAATCAGAGATATGGTCAAAGCCCTCCTCTGTGCAAACAGCCTTAAGTTGAAACCTGTCCCTTTGACAAAATGGTTATTCATCCCTAAAGGACAGGCTGTCAGTATATATTCAGCTCTCTGAGACAAGCTACCCAGTTAATCTATAGATTCCAAGGTCAGATGACAGAAAGCAATGAACATTGCAATAGCAGACCAGAAATGGGCGCAATGCTAGAAACTGGTGCATAGTACATATACTTATGCTAGGAGTAGACTGATTCAAAATAAAATATTACACTCTTGGTAGAGAACTCCTACATTCCTCTATGCAGCTGAACTACTCAATACAGACAAATGCTGTAGGTGCCACAAGCATAAAGGAGATCTTTAGCACTTGTTATGGTCAAGCCTTATGCTCCACTCTTTTTGGAGGCAAATATGACAAGTAGGAAGTCAAATACTTTATAAAAAACATACCCCAGTCAGTCCCCTTGTTATTAATAGGCATAACATCTGTAGCCTCTCATATGACTTCTCAAGAACATAGATGCCGGGCCTTACTAAGAATGCAGGCCAAACAATTGTTTCTCTTCAACTGGCATAGCACCCAGGTGCCTAGCAATGGGGAAATCCTTATCTCATTAACAAAACTTGCAGAGTTGGACAAATTAACACATGCAGCAGTGAATAACCTCTTTACAGTTTATAGCTTTTGGGAACCATTTATGGCCTTTATAAAACAAGGGCAGGCATTGGATAGAGCGCTGTAATCATCCCTTTACACTATAGCTACTTAATTAAGGTCAGAAAGGTTCCACAGACTTCTATTAGATCTGATCCATATGCTATCTCTATAAATGTACATGGTTTCTCTGTTTCATTCTGTTTCCTTTGTGGTTGTATATTTTCCCTTTTCAGAACAGGAGGACTTCTGTTCACAATGCACACAAGGTACCACACATTCGACCATATTAGATGCCATGCTGTCAAATGGTCTACTTCAGAAACTCCTTTCTACATTGTGTAAAATGGGACTCAACATGAGGAGTCACCCCCCACCAAACACAGGTAATTTAGCCTTACCTTATTAATGAATCTGCACTACGGCAACATGATTGTGTAGGAAAACTATTTATTAGGATACACAGATTGAACAACAGCGGGCCGAAACAGCACTAGAGTTAAAATCTCTATCAGACATAGTGATTGCTAGACTCAGTAACAGTAAACTTGAGACAATTGGAATGCTATTTGAATACTGTACTGAGGCTAACAATCGCATTCTGGGTGTGTAGAATACTGAATTACATTGGCATCCTGTTTTGTAAACCCACTGCTATGACATAGATGAGAGAGGTTTATAAGGTGCTGACAACATAAGAGTGGGATTACAAGGTTGCAAACATTTTATTTTCAGTAAGTAATAAGGGTTACTCATACATTATATAAAGGATAATGTATGTTCAGTGATGAACAACTACGCTATGCCTGCATGAAGTGGATACCATGGCAACTCAGCTAAACCTTGAGAGTGCAGTTCAAGAGGTTTTTATGAGTTGCCATGGTATCCACGACATAGCAAGCATATGCGTTGTTGTTTATCTACGAACATACATTATCTTTTATAGTGTATGGTAGCTGATGTATTGCAGGAAATTTAGTTTCAAGCATAACAACACATGTAACCCTGAAATGAAACTACTTCTCTTTCTTACATCGGCAACGTAAGACCTGAACAAAAGGACATTTGATTCTGTTTTTCTTTCTGACCATTTGTTTTTCTGCATCTTGATAGATTTTGCCAGTCGCTACACTCCAGCTTAGAGTATACACTCACTGCCATTACAAAATATCCTTTTGTTTACTGCTGCATAGAAACGCTGCTTCCCCAAGGAGTAACTGTGTAAGTTAGGGAGACAGTTTAAAACATTGTAAACATTCACACGGTGGCGTAGGCAGACAGAGACAGCTCATGAAGATTATTTTTTGTTACACCATTGATGTGATGTTTGCAGATCAATGGTGTAGTAACTCTGGGAAATGATGATTTTTGCTGTATAACCACATTCTACCATACATTATATACAAAAACTTATGTGGGTACAAGATGGTGAACTTCACATTCCTTCAAGTTTAAGAACAGTTTATCCACCAATCTCAAGCTGGAAGGGGGGAATTCAAGAAGGATATTAGGAAGTACTTTTCCCCACAGCTTAGGGTGAATGGTAGGAATATTCTTTCTATCAATTAGGTCAATGAGTTCAGTACTGAGACAATATCTGGGTTCAAAACATAATGAGGCATCTTTAAGAGGTTACTGGGAACAAGAGGGTGATAATAGACAGGGTAGACAGTGAGGACTCTGACTAGAAGACTAGTGAGAGTAATACATTGTAGACTGGATAAACAAATGCTCTTTTTCTGTCCTTATTCTTCTATGTTTCTATTAGCCTTGAGTTGGGGCTGGCAGTATAGCCTAGAGGCAAGAGTAACAAGCTGTGAATGAGCCTCGTACATCCAGCAGACCTGGGTTTCATTCCATCTCCACTTGCATACTGTGTGACTCTAAGCAAGTCTCTTAACCACCACCGTGCTCCTGAGTCACCCCTGAAAACAAGCACTTGAGCCTAGTGAGCATTACCTGGTTACCACCACCCCCCAAAAAAGTAGTCTTGAATTTGGTATCTGTGTACAAAATGTTTTCAGTTATGTCTAGATGACAGAAAACAATAGGGGCCTATGCACAATGCCTACACAGTGAGCATAGGGTGCATAGGCTCCTGCATGTGAACCACGTGCACACCCTGATGATGGGACATGCATGAAGGGTGTGTAGGTGCCTGCATAGCCACGTGCAGCTCCACAGCCACAAAGTGTGGTATGTATGCGGGGGCATGGCTGCATACTACCACATGCAGGCAGCAATATCACACATGCATGATGCCATGTGCATCATCCAGGGACGTGGTGTTGGGAGCGGACATATACAGTATGACACTCTGCCCTCTGCTTATGGTTATCTGTATGATAGTGGTATTATAAATAAATGATCTGTGTATGAAATTATCTCACACCAGTCAGCAGTGTGTGAGAGTTGGCCTTTAACTTTCAAGGTGTCAGTGGCTGAAACCACAGGATGTTATTAAACTGACCAGAGGAACCATTAATTAAGCATCCTTCTAGAGAGACAGTTTATTATCCTTTATATCCTGTGCATGCCTTTGAAGTTGATTCCCATGTAAGTCTTTATGACTTGGCAGGAAGAAAAGTAATTTGGCTGGTTCCTCTCATTTTGAGCACATAGCCAAGAAGCAGTGGCAGATTGTGGTTTTGCTAAGTTCAAAGAGAAATGTTTGGTACCAGACTGTCATATTTGGGAAATGGCTTTTTGCTAATGTTCACATTATTTAAAATACATCCTTATAGATAATTTTGTTAAAAATTAACTCCAAAGGATGATCTAGCTGACCTCACAAAAGTGATGGGGAGATTGTGTTTCAAATGAACAGCTAACAGAGGGAAACAGTGACATATTATTCAGGGACTCAAAGAGAGAAAGATTTCTCTGAACTTTTGAAAGCACTTAAAGGGTAACATCTAGAATAAGAAAGACTTTAAGTATTTGTGATAGGAGTTTATATTCTGTAACTTCCCATTTTTTATACGACTTTGAGATTTGTGATATAATTGTTCTGTGTTAGATTTTACCTGTTTTTACCATTTTTAATAAACAACCTTTTCTTTGAAATACTGCCTGTGTGTCTTCTCAGTTTTCCTTTGCATGTGATGCTGAACCTGTATTTAAGTCTGATAGCTGTTAAAAGCTTGATTGTGTTACTGAGCTTGCTTAAAAGGTAAGAAATACCTAGATCTCTTATAAAGTTGTAAGGGTTCATTTTGGATACCTGGCTTGATGCCCTTGGGAGAAAGATTACATTGCATCTCCCTGAAGACAGTATTATCTGAGCCTGTTAATTGGGTATGCTAGCATAAGATTCACAGTTTGAATCCCTCCAGAAGTTGAGGCTAGAAGGTGATTCAGACCCTAAACAGATAGGAGGGTTACTCTGTCTGTCACCTGTTCACACTATTGTACTCTGAGGTTGGCACTATGGGAGCAGAGGGCCTGTCCTGTGGAGTACATTTGTGCCAGATTTGGTTGGCAGTGGTGCAATTTAAAAGTATTAGTAACGCAAACTTTAACAGTTCAGAGTGTCAGACTAGTATTGTACAGCACACGTGCAAAATAAGACAGTGATTTATTTTTAAAAAGTAAACAGAACTATATAATTTTGCTTACAGTCAAAGTTCCTACCTGTTTTATTTTTTTTTCGGTGCAAGTTAGAGTAGCCATAGTTAAGGAAGAAGATGACTTCCAACTACAGTGAGCACACTGTAGACTACCTGAGGCAGTTGTGCAAGGAGAGAGGAGTCCTGCACAAGGGGAGAGCCAACAAGCAGAACCTCATGGAGGCTCTGATGGCAGCAGATGCTTAGAGCCTCAAGTCACAGTCTGTGACTGGAAAGGACTGGACCTTAGGCGTGGCGCTGCCAGGGTCTACTGCAGTGTCCAGACCTGGTGAGGAGGAGGACAGCAGGGCCAGTGCAAGCCAAGGACCACAGCAGCAGGGGAAGGTCACCAGCATTCTGGAGCCAGAAGCAATCAGGCTACAGATGGAGTTGTGGAGGATGGAGCTGGAGTTTGAACAGAAAAAGTTCCAACTGCATATGGAAAAAGGGGAGAAGAGGGAGCAGCTTCAGCAAGCAGCAGAGGAAAAGAGGGAGTGGGAACAGCGAGAAGCTGAGCGAGAACAGTGAGAGGCTGACCTTGAAGAGCATGCACGCCAGAGGCAACATGAACTGGAGAAACTACGACTCCAAACCCCAGCACCAGGGCAGGTAAGTAGCCTGGGTTTAACTGGAACTACAGGACTGGGTTACAAACTAAATTCTAAATTGACAGCCAGATTTAAAGAGGGGGAAGATATGGATGCTTTTTTAATTTCCTTTGAAAAAGTTTACATTCAGGCAAATATTCCCATAGGGTCCTGGATCTTCCAGCTATCCCCGCTACTTACCGGAAAAGTTCAGGATGCATTGGGTCAAATGGACAATGAGGACAGTAATGATTACAGTAAACTGAAGACTGCACCGTTAAAAAATATCTGCTAACAGCAGAGGCATACAGAGCTAAATTATGTAAGCTCAGGAGAAGCCCTGGCATAAGTTATGAGGAACTAGCCATGAAACATCATCAGTTTTGAAAACATTGGTGGGAAGGAATTGAAGCAGACTCGGTTGAAAAAGTTGAAAATGCTGTATTGTTAGAGCAGTTTTTTGGGGGCATGCCCAGCAGAGCTGAAAACCTGGCTGGAGGACCGAGATCCAAAAACAGGGCAAGAGGCTGCTGACCTCTTGGACAGCTATGCCAGGAGCAGACCTGCTCTGAGAGCAAATGGGGCAAGTGTGACAGTGCAGAAAGGGAAAAGCGCACCTTCAGGGCAGCTAAAACCCTCCCTGCCTCCACCGAAACCAGGTAGCCCAAGGTTACAAAGGAAAGATTCACCTGAGAAAAGAAATGACTGTTGGGTTTGCAAAGAAACTGGGAATATTAACAGGCAGTGTCCCAAAAGGACAAGCAGTACCCAAAGTGGTGCTCGAAAAGAAGTGGGTTGTTTGTGTGTCCCTGAAAGCATGCCAGTAAACATGAGGGAACACATGCACCCAGTCACTGTGAATGGTGTACATACACAAAGGTTAAGATACACGGGGGCATCCCTGACTTTGGTAAAAGGGGATCTGGTAGAGTCTGGTTAGGTTATAACCAATCAATTTGTAACTGTACGGGGATTCTCTGGGGAGGAGAAAACCTTGCAACATGCTAGTGTCCTCCTAGACTGGGGTAAGACAGGGGGAACTGTGCAACAGGTTGCTATAGCTGAAACTTTAGCGGTTGATGTAATTCTTGGCAACAATTTCAAACAGGGGATGATGTGCGCAGTTACCCATAGCCAAGCAGCAAGGGAAAATTGTAGTTCCCTGGACCCCATAGAAGCCCCTGTGGAAACCATTGAGAGGCTGGTTTCCCAGCCTGTGTCTCCTGATTTGGAGAGTAATGAAAGGGGGTAGAAATTCCCCAGGTAGCAAGTAACCAAACAGCCACGGAGGGTTACTCCAAAGGAGAAGGGGTGACCCATTGTCAGAGGGTTAGGGATGACAGTGATCCTGAGTGCCCTGACACTAAAGCTAGGGACCCTAGTTTAGACACTGAAGGGGACCTGTCCCATGCCTTGGGAATGTGCAAGGAGTTTGCAGCTGCTCAGAAAAGTGATGCAAGTCTAGAGAAGCTGAGGGCTTGGCCAGACTCTGACGGAGCACAGGGAGGTGACAGGAAACATAAAGTTTATTGGGACAATGGACTGATGTATACACAGGATGACACAGGTGTCAGCGTGGCTCAGTTGGTAGCACATCCAACTCTGGACCAGAAGGTTGTGGGTTCTCATCCCACACCAGGATTGGACTTGCACCTAAAATCACTGGCATCCGAGTGCTGTATTGGGGGGTGCTGTACTGCTGGGGTGTGCCGTCCTTCAGATGAGACGTTAAACCGAGGTCCCTTCTGCCCATCCTGGTGGGTGTCCAGGTGGAAGTAAAAGAACCCAGGGCACTCTTTGCAAAGAGTAGAGAACATTCCCGGTGTCCTGGCCAACATTCCCCTTCCCATAAACCGGTTCATGCAATTATCCAGGCTGTGTGTGGGTGATGTGCGATATGGCTGCCACCACACATTCAGTCACTTCACTACCAGTCTAGCATTGCTTGTAAAGTGCTTTGGATGTATGAAAAGTGCTATATAAATGCTGATTCTTCTTCTTCTTCTTCAGGATGCCAAGACAGAGGGAGGGGTGATAGGCAGGCAGCTTGTTGTTCCCCAGGGGCGCCGTGAGCAGTTGCTCAAGATTTACTCACGATATTCCCTCATCTGGTCATCTGGGAAACATGAGCACTATGTAGCAGATGGCCCAGAATTTCTACTGGCCCAACTTCACCAAGCAGGTGAAGGAGTATTGCAGGTCTTGTCACCGGTACCAAGAAATAGGGAAGGCAGGCAAGAAAACCCAAGCCACCCTAATTCCTTTACCCATAGTGGAGGAGTCATTCCAGAGGGTGGGAATGGATATTGTGAGGCCTTTAAATACCCCCAGCTCCTCTGGGAAGAGGTTCATCCTGACAGTGGTGGATTATGCCACCTGGTATCCAGAGGCAGTCACCCTATTCTCACTGAGGACAGACAAAGTGTCAGATGTCTTACTTGGGATTTTCTCCCATGTTGGATTTCTGCAGGAGGTTATCACCGATTGAGGGATTTCATCATGTCAGACCTGATAAAATGTTTGTGGGAGAAGTGTGGGGTGGTGCAGAGGCACACAACACCTTATCATCTGCAAGCCAGTGGGCATGTGGAAAAATTTAATGGTACCCTTAAGTCAATGCTCAAAGTGTTTGCTGAACAGCATGGGAGGGACTGGGAGAAATACCTTTCCCACCTGTTTGCATACAGGGAGGTGCCCCAAGAGTTGACAGGGTTTTCCCCCTTCAAGCTCTTATATGGACGCTGGGTACATGGGCCCCCTAGATTCGATCTGGGAGGACTGGGAAGTCAAGCACACCACCCAGGCACACCACCCAGGGAACTCCCACAGTGTATTATGTCCTTAGGTTTAGGGTAAGGCTGAAGGAGCTTATGGGGACAGCCCAGAGCAACCTGGCAGCTGCCCAACAAAAACAAAAAGTGTGGTACGACCACAGAGCCAGGGCTCGCTCATACATGATGGGTCAGAAAGTCATGGTCCTCATCTCAGTCTAGAAAGACAAGCTGCAGGCTGAGTTGGCAGGACCATACAAAGTAGTCAGAAAGGTAAATGACATGAACTATATTATTGAGTTACCTGAGAGAATACATACATGGAGAATGTACCATGTCAACATGATGAAGCCATATGCTAATAAGGCTGACCTGGTGTTTGCAGTGTGTAGTCCTGGGGAGGGGGGATAGATGAAGGAGACCCCCTTCTGGACTTGCTGGAAGAAAGCAAGTGGGAGTCCTCTGTGGAGGCAATCAAATTGTCACACCAGTTAGCCCTGGACCAGATCCAGGAAGTAAGAGAGGTTTTAGCGGGCTTTGCTCCACTGTTTAGCGCCAAGCCTGGACTAACCCCCCTTAGAGACGCATGTTGTGGACACAGGGACACAGGGGCCCATACGGTGAAAAGCATATCTGGTGTCTGAGGCTGTCCAAAAGGACATTAGGAGGGAGGTGGAGGAAATGCTGGATTTAGAGGTAATCCAGAAATCCCCACAGCCCCTGGGCCTCACCCACAGTCCTTGTTCCCAAGCCAGATGGCTCTACTCATTTTTGTGCGGACTATTGTGGACTGAATGCAGTTATAAAGTCAGATGTCCACCCGATACCATGGACAGATGAACTCCTGGACAAGTTGGGAAGGATGACATACCTAACAACTATTGACCTGACAAAGGGGTATTGGCAGGTAGAGTTAACTTCCACAGCTAGGGAGAGGTCAGCCTTCATCACTCCGATATGGTTATTTGAATTTAAAGTAATGCCTTTCAGAATGAAGAACACCCCGGCCACTTTCCAAAGGTTGGTGAACAAGGTATTAAATGGTGCTGAGGAGTACACCATGGTGTACCTGGATGACATTGCTGTCTTTAGCGTCAGCTGGGAGGAACACCTGTCCCATCTTAGGGAAGTGCTGGACAGGATACAGAGGGATGGGTTCACTGTCAAAGCTGAGAAGTGCAAGGTGGCCATGGCTAAAGTGGCATACCTCGGGCAAGTTGTAGGCTGGGGACAGCTCCGTCCTAACCAAGCGAAAATAGAGGCAATCAAGGCATGGCCCAGACCAGAAATGCAGAATCAGGTCAGGAGTTTTCTGGAGACAGCAGGGTACTATAGGAAATTTGTACCAAATTACAGTTCCTTGGCCACTCCCCTATCTGGCCTGTTAAAGAAAAGGATGCCTAAGAAAATTACCTGGGAACCAGCCTGTGAAAAAGCCTTTACCAGACTGAAGGAGGCACTGTGCAGTGCTCCTGTATTGGCAAGTCCTGACTATAGCAGACCCTTTGTAGTCCATACTGATGCCTCAGATGTGGGTATTGGGGCAGTGCTGAGCCAAACATCTAGCCAAGGGAAAGATCACCCCATAGTGTACCTGAGTAAAACGTTACTTCCCAGGGAGTGGGCTTACTCTATTGTGGAAAAAGAGTCTCTTGTCATGGAGTGGGCACTAAAGAAGTTAGAGTCATACAAATACAGGCAGTTTTTGAGGTACAGACTGACCACAACCACCTGATTTGGTATTATAAATAAATGGTCTGTTTATGAAATTGTCTCACACCAGTCAGCAGTGTATGAGACTTGGCCTTTAACTTTCAAGGTGTCAATGGCTGAAACCAAAGGATGTTATTAAACTGACCATTAATTAAGACATCCTTCTAGAGAGACAGTTTATTATCCTTTATATCCTATGCATGCCTTTGAAGTTGATTCCCATGTAAGTCTTTATGACCTGGCAGAAAGAAAAGTAATTTGTCTGGTTCCTCTCATGTTGAGCACATAGCTGAGAAGTAGTGACAGAGTGTGGGATTGCTAAGTTCAAAGAGAAATGTTTGATACCAGACTGTCATATTTGGGAAATAGCTTTTTGCTGATGTTCACATTATTTAAAATACATCCTTGTAGATAATTTTAAGAATTAACTCCAAGGGAGGATTTAGCTGACCTCACAAAAGGGAAGGAGAGATTGTGTTTCAAATGAACAGCTAACAGAGGGAAACAGTGACATATTATTCCGGGACTCAAAGAGAGAAAGATTTCTCTGAACTTTTGAAAGAACTTAAAGGGTAACATCTAGAATAAGAAAGACTAAGTATTTGTTGTAGGAGTTTATATTCTGTAACTTCCCATTTTTTATATGACTTTGAGATGTGTGATATAATTGTTCTGTTTGATTTTACCTGTTTTTACCATTTTTAGTAAACAACCTTTTCTTTGAAATACTGCCTGTGTGTCTTCTCAGTTTTCCTTTGCATGTGATGCTGAACCTGTGTTTAAGTCTGACAACTGTTAAAAGCTTGACTGTGTTACTGAGCATGCTTAAAAGGTAAGAAATACCTAGGTCTCGTATAGAGTTGTAAGGGTTCATTTTGGATACTTGGCTGGATGCCCTTGGGAGAAAGATTATATTGCATCCCTCTGAAGAGAGTATTATCTGAGCCTGTTAATTGGGTATGCTAACATAAGGTTCACAGTTTGAATCCCTCCAGAAGTCAAGGCTAGAAGGTGATTCAGACCCTAAACAGACAGGAGGGTTACCCTGTCTGTCACCTGTTCACACTATTACACTCTGAGGTTGGCACTGTGGAAGCAGAGGGCCTGTCCTGTGGAGTACATTTGTGACATACAGCAGAGGGAGGGACTTAAAAGGCTGCACAGTGGTGCTGACCAGCAGGTCATTGGCCACAGGACTATACGCTGGTGCCCAATGGGTACACACCACACAGCCATCAAGAGTACTCAGCATGATAAGCTCCAGGCAGCCTTGCCACACCACACAGGTGAACGTGCAATGAGAGGCATGTGTGGTGAGGGATATGGGCTGCCCACCAGCACAAGGTGCCCATGACCCTGCAGAAATGGGTCCCAGGGCATGCACACACACTGTGCAGCATGGATGGCACACAGCCGATGCTGTACTGGCAGTGCTTCCATGTGGTGCTGTCCACAGGTGTACGGCATTGCAGGCTGTACCACACTTATGGCAGCACTGTTCTGAGGGGCAGTAGTGAAACCATCCATACCAATGTACATGGCGCCGGACCACCAAAGTCAACAGTGAGGTGGGTGAGGCACATCCATTGGTGTGATGCTGGCATGAAGGCCCATGGTGGTGGCCCTGTCCTGGATTGGCAGTGGGAACAGCAGCAGCATCCTGTGTGACAGTTGGGCCATAGCACAGGCATGCATGTGTGCGGACATGGCACACTGATGGCACAGTGCACAACACCCCAGGTGGACAGAACATAGTGGTGCACAACATACCATACACAAGTATGATGTCCCCAGCTGCCCCCCCTGTACAGTGGTCACCCACAGACAGGCAGACATGTCAGCAACATGTTGTGCACACATGCCGCACATGCATTACACATGCACAGCACCCATGGAGACCACCACCCAGGTGGTGGCACATGCTGGAACATCATCAACAGTCAATCCCCCACCCCACCCACCCCCTGGTCCCTGATATGGTTGTTGGGTGTAATCCTCAGCAGGAAATTCACCCAAGACCTGGAGGTTTCAGTGGGAAGTGTGGTGCAGTGGGGGCCCCCTAGAAGTAAGAAGCCTGACATTTAATAATTTCAACACTTAATTTTTTTTTTAGTGCAATACAGCTGAAATCATTGGCTGGATTTCATTTTGGCATGACTATGAATCAAAGTCCATACTCTTTGCATCACATTCCTTGACAAGTCTTTGGTTTGACTGGACAGGGGGAAGGCACCCAGGAGGGAGGTGTCAGTCTGCAGCATGCGCCTAACATCAGCTGTCTTGATCTGGCCTTGTGTAAGGTGGCTTGTGAATGCAGATTTGATTGCCAGTTGCTGTTGTTCAGTAAAAGATTGCTGGCAATTTGGGGACCGTATAGGTGGAGTGTGTGCCCCAATCATCTCTTGGCTTCTGCAGATATCCTGTGAGCCAAGTCCCCTTCTTGTTCTTGTTGCAATACAGGTACCTGGTGAAAGAGATGGCCCTTTTCCTGGTTCACCCATGGTAATTGAACTGCTCTCCAGGGTCTGTGATGGAGCACCTGCATGTGGGCTGATGGTGGTGCATGGGGCCTTTGTGGTTAACTGGCATATTTGTCGGCTCACTCTGATGCTCTGCTCTTTGCTGCCCATCAGGCAGTAGTATGCATCTGCTGTTGTGGCTCAGTGGCTCATGTGTGACGCAAGCTCATGTCTACCCTCAGGGTGAATGCTGTGAAACTGTGGAAAGAAAGAAAGTAAGATACATGCTTTGGGCCCACGTTTAACAACTAAGCAAATGGAAGTCTCCAACTTGGTGGGGGGGGCATCATGGTGCTCTGTGTCATCACCCCTGTGAGTTTGGGACTGCTAGCCCATAGGGAAATGGCCAAAGCAGGCCCTGGAAGTTTTAGTGGGAGATGCCTGCTGGTGTCCCCAGGCTTGGATGCACATTCCCTGAGGAAGGCATATGCTTTGGGACCCTGGGTAACAACTAATGCTGTGGAAGTCCCTGTCCTGGCAGGGCATCAGGAAGGGGAGGGCCATTATCCCCGGGTGTCTGGGAGTGTTAGACCTAAGGGAAGTGTTAACAACAGGACTTTGAAGTTTTAGGGGGTTGGGGTACCAGGCCAACCCACTCAGATAGCACCTTACCTGGGAAAGACATATGCTTTGGTACCCTGGCTAAAAAGTAAGCCTGTGGAAGTCCCTGCCCTGGCAGGGCATCAGGGAGGTGAGGGCCATTACCCCTGGGAGTCTGGGAGTGCTAGGCCCAAGGGAAGTGTTAACAGCTGGCCCTGGAAGTTTTAGGGGGCATGCCTGCATGTGTCCCCAGGCTTGGAAGCACATTCCTTGGGGAAGGCATATGCTTTGGGACCCTGGGTAAAAACTAATCCTGTGGAAATCCCTACCCTGGCAGGGCATCAGGGAGGTGTGGGCCATTACCCTGGGAGTCTGGGAGTGCTTGGCCCAAGGGGAGTGTTAACAGCTGGCCCTGGAAGTTTTAGGGGGACATGCCAGCTTGTGTCCCCAGGCTTGGAAACACATTCCCTGTGGAAGGCATATGCTTTGGGACCATGGGTAAAAACTAATCCTGTGGAAGTCCCTACCCTGGCAGGGCATCAGGGAGGTGTGGGCAATTACCCCTGTGAGTCTGGGAGTGCTTGGCCCAAGGGGAGTGTTAACAGCTGGCCCTGGAAGTTTTAGGGGGACATGCCAGCTTGTGTCCCCAGGCTTGGAAGCACATTCCCTGTGGAAGACATATGCTTTGGGACCGTGGTTAAAAACTAATCCTGTGGAAGTCCCTACCCTGGCAGGGCATCAGGGAGGTGTGGGCCATTACCCCTGGGAGTCTGGGAGTGCTTGGCCCATGGGGAGTGTTAACAGTTGGCCCTGGAAGTTTTACGGGGACATGCCAGCATGTATCCCCAGGATTGGAAGCACATTCCCTGGGGAAGGCATATGCTTTGTGACCCTTGGTAAAACCTAATATTTTTGAAGTCCCTATCCTGGGAGGGCATCATGAAGGTCATGGCCCTTAGCCTTGTGAGTATTGACTCCTAGCCATTAGGAAAGTGGTAAAAGCAGGCCCTGGAAGATTGAAGGGGTGAGAGTACCAGGTCTCCCCAGACTGAGTGCACTTTCTCTGGGTAAGGTATCTGCTGTGGGACCCACTGGAATAACCAAGCCTGTGGAAGTATGTACCCTGGGAGAGCATCAGGGAAGTCAGGGCCATCACTCCTGTGAGTTTGGGACTTCTAGCCCTGAGGGAAGTGGTTGAATCTGGGCCTGGAAGCTTTAGGGGGACAGGCTATCAATTCTACCCAGGCTGATTGTGGAGTTTGGAGGCATACTTACATTTGTTATGGTACTCTTCCACCACAGAGTCATGGAGAAGTGTTTAATTCTGAGTATGGCTGCCTGCTTCTTCACTGCTTTTGCAATGGCAGAACATGTCAGGTTTGATCCGTCTGTCCCAATGAGCACAGGGGCATTAAGTCCAGTAGCTGATGGTCTCAGTTTGGGGAGCAGCCGCCTTGTGTGGTGTGCATAGAGCTGAAGTAACTTGAATAGCTCTCCTTCTAGCACCAGTCTAGCCGGTCCATGTGTTGCAATGGTTTTGTGAAGAAAAATGGTTAAGACATAGCTGTCTTCACTATCAACTACCAGTCTCTCTGCATTCTTCAAGTCACCCAAAGACATATTTCGGATGGCAGCAAAGCACTGGGCATTGTGGAGGGCCAAGCTGAAGATGAGGTGATTTCTAGCCAGGCAGTGATCTTGGTTTCTAAGTGTCTTGGCTCTGGGTAAATTGTTAATTATCCTGACTGCCTCCTTCACAGCAGAGATGTCCTTGTACAGGGATGCTGTCTCTGGTGGTATCCGCATTTGTGAGTCCCTTAGCCAGATTTCATGGCGCCTCTTCATGGCAGAGGTTCTGAGGCCAGCTCTCCAGAAAGGAATTACCTTGCTGAGCATGTCAAGTTCAGCCTGATGGGTCCTGGCAAATCCATTCAAATCTAAGAATTTCAGGAAGTGAAGGAGGCTGTTTATATAACACTTGATAGTGCCTGGCTTAAAACCTGAGGCTTCAGCCTCTGGAATCCAAGTATCTCTTACGAATGCCCTGGAACCCAGCAGGGATGTGGAGCGAAAGGGGTCACACAATGGAGTTCCACAAGCGGGTCAGCATCTGCTGGTGAGTGGTTGCTATTTCTTGGTCTTTCTTCCTCCTCCAAGGTCTGGAGCCAAGCTCTATAGAGACTCAGCAGTTGAGGACTCTGTATCTCTGACTCTGTAGCCTGGCTAGGCAGCTGAGTATGTGGCAAATCCAGAGATGGAGAATATTGAGTCTGGGTGTCTTTGATACTTGGTTTGGCTTTAAAGCTGGTCAGAGTGCATTTGTGTACCTTCCGAAAGCACTGACTTAGATTTCTTACAATGGCAAAACAGTCTGGCTGTTGGCATTTGTAAAAACATTTTCCTGCAGGAGGTTGGGTCAGGAGTGACTGTCTCCCAAAGTATCATGCCTTTCCTGGTGTCATGTGGTGTACTTCCCAGAGGTGCCTCAGTAGATGCTTAATTTTCTTACCACAGATTGTGCAGGTACACAAGGGTCACACTGTCTTGCTTGGTATCCCCAAAGAAGCATCTGTAAAAGAGGAAAACAATTTAAGTAGTGCTGAACATTAACCCTGGTAGTGTGGGAATGTAAGACTCAATGGAAGTGTTAACAGCAGGCCCTGGAAGTTTAAGGGAGCATGCCAGCAGTTCTTCCCAGGCAGGGAGCACTTTCCCTGGGTGAGAGATATGCATTAGGACCCTGGGTGACAACCAAGCCTGTGGAAGTCTCTGCCCTGGCAGGCCATCACGGAGGTGAGGGCCATTAGCCCTGGGTGTCTGGGAGTGCTAGACCCAAGGGAAGTATAAGGAGCAGGACCTGGAAGTATTAGGGGTTGGGGGTACCATTCCTGCCCAGCCAGAGAGCATGTTCCTTGGGTAAGAGATGTGCTTTGGGACCCTGGTTAACAACCAAGCCTGTGGAAGTCTCTGCCCTGGCAGGCCATCAGGGAGGTGAGGGCCATTAGCCCTGAGACTGTGGGACTGTTAGAGCCAAGGGAAGTGTAAGGAGCAGGACCTGGAAGTTTTAGGGGGTGGGGGTACCATTCCTGCCCAGCCACAGAACATGTTCCCTGGGTAAGAGATGTGCTTTGGGACCCTGGGTAACAACCAAGCCTGTGGAAATCTCTGCCCTGGCAGGCCATCAGGGAGGTGAGGGCCATTATCCCTGGGTGTCTGGAAGTGCTAGACCCAAGGGAGGTGTTAACAGCAGGCCCTGGTAGTTTTGGGGGAATGCCAGCAGCTGTCTCCAGGCTAAGAGCATTGAGTCCTGGTGGAATCCTAGTGAGAGCTGAAGTCCCTGGGAGAAAGTGTGATCAGATGTCCCTTGGTCCTGGTGGGACCAGATGTCCCTGAGAGATTTTATGATGAGATGGCCTGACGGGCTTTTTAGACCAGATGGCCCTGCTGGCTGTTGGCTGGGATTTCTCTAAATAGTGCTGGTCAGGCTTAATAGTCACTCTAGGGTAGTTTGTTGAAGCCTAGCCAGGCTGTGATAGCACTTGATGGGCATGGCTTGAACCCTGAAGTTGGCAGGCTGATTCTGGAAGTCTCCAGGGTACATGCCAGCAGTTCTCCCCAGGCAGAGAGCACTTTCCCTGGGTGAGACATATGCATTGGGACCCTGGGTGACAACCAAGCCTGTGGAAGTCTCTGCCCTGGCAGGCCATCAGGCAGGTGAGGGGCATTAACCCTGAGACTGTGGGACTGTTAGAGCCAGGGGAAGTGTAAAGAGCAGAACCTGGAAGTTTAGGGGTTGGGGGTACCTTGCCTGCCCAGCCAGAGAGCATGTTCCCTGGGTAAGAGATGTGCTTTGGGACCTTGGGTAACAATCAAGCCTGTGGAAGTCTCTGCCCTGGCAGGCCATCAGGAAGGTGAGGTCCATTAGCCGTGAGACTGTGTGACTGCTAGAGTCAAGGGAAGTGTAAAAAGCAGGACCTGGAAGTTTTAGGGTTGGGGGTACCATTACTGCCCAGCCAGAGAGCATGTTCCCTGGGTAAGAGATGTGCTTTGGGACCTTGGGTAGCAACCAAGCCTGTGGAAGTCTCTGCCCTGGCAGGTCATCAGGAAGGTGAGGGCCATTAGCCCTGGGTGTCTGGGAGCACTAGACCCAAGTTAAGTGTAAGGAGAAGGACCTGGAAGTTTTAGGGGTTGGGGGTACCATTCCTGACCAGCCAGAGAGCATGTTCCCTGGGTAAGAGATGTGCTTTGGGACCCTGGGTAACAACCAAGCCTGTGGAAGTCTCTGCCCTGGCAGCCCTTCAGGGAGGTGAGGGCCATTAGCCCTGGGTGTCTGGTAATGCTAGACCCAAGGGAAGTGTAAGGAGCTGGACCTGGAAGTTTTAGGGGGTGGGGGTACCATTCCTGCCCAGCCAGAGAGCATGTTCCCTGTGTAAGATATGTGCTCTGTGACCCTGGGTAACAACCAAGCCTGTGGAAGTTTCTGCCCTGGCAGGCCATCAGGGAGGTGAGGGCCATTAGCCCTGGGTGTCTGGGAGCACTAGACCCAAGTTAAGTGTAAGGAGCAGGACCTGGAAGTTTTATTGGGTGGGGGTACCATTCCTGCCTAGCCAGAGAGCATGTTCCCTGTGTAAGATATGTGCTCTGTGACCCTGGGTAACAACCAAGCCTGTGGAAGTCTTTGCCCTCGCAGGCCATCAGGGAGGTGAGGGCCATTAGCCCTGAGACTGTGGGACTGTTAGAGCCAAGAGAAGTGTAAGGAGCAGGACCTGGAAGTTTTAGGGGGTGGGGGTACCATGCCTGCCTGCCAGAGATCATGTTCCCTGGGTAAGAGATGTGCTGTGGGACCCTGGGTAACAACAAAGCCTTTTGAAGTCTCTGCCCTGGCAGGCCATCAGGGAGGTGAGGACCAATAGCCCTGGGTGTCTGGGAGTGCTAGACCCAAGGGAAGTGTAAGGAGCAGGACCTGGAAGTTTTAGGGGTTGGGGTTTACCATGCCTGCCCAGCCAGAGAGCATGTTCCCTGGGTAAGAGATGTGCATTGGTACCCTGGGTAACAACCAAGCCTGTGGAAGTCTCTGCCCTGGCAGGCCATCAGGGAGGTGAGGGCCATTAGCCCTGGGTGTCTGGAAGTGCTAGACCCAAGGGATGTGTTAACAGCAGGCACTGGTAGTTTTAGGGGAATGCCAGCAGCAGTCTCCAGGCTAAGAGCGCTGAGTCCTGGTGGAATCCTAGTGGGTAGGTAGGTAAGTAGGTAAAATTTTTATTCATATTAAAATGAATATGGACATCATCACTGAGCCGAGGCTCATTTACAGTGGGGTCCATAAGTGCAATAATAGTTACTCTTGTATTAAATAATTAAAATACAAATTATCACATACCATCATAAATAAATTTAAACAGATAACATTAAAAGATTCCACTATAATATATAATTCAGTCATAACAATCAACAAAAACAGAACTACAATACACATACAAGTACAGATTTAATTCTCATTTCCCTCTCACTACAGAATTAATTCCCCTTCTATATTTGTATGGTTCACATACCACTCTTTTATCAAATTTATCTTAAATTTTCTATTTACTGGTCTCAGATTCTCAGGTAACTTGTTCCACAATTTGGAACCAAGGCATACAAAATGATTTTTTCCCAGAACAGTATTTCGTTTTGGTACCACACATGCCAAACTATGTGTAGAATGTAATTCCCTAATTGGTGTTTTTACTCTAATACCCTCACCAATGTAATCAGGGACCTTCCCCAACATACATTTTATCAGAAGTGTAATTGTATTTAGAATTCTCTTTTGAGGCAGGGAAACCCAATTTAACTTCTTATTCATTTCTAATCTATGTGTCATTTTCGGTACTCCTAGTATAAATCTAGCCAATTTATTGTACATAATATCCAATTTGGATAACTGCCCTTTTGTGGCACCCATATAGACAATATTACCATATTCCAATATGGGTAATACCATTACAGTAACAACAAGTTGTCGGACTTCACAAGACATGTAAGTTTTAATTCTATATAGGGATCCTAAACATTTCCCTACTTTTTTTAATATTCTCTCAATTTGAATATCCCATTTAAGATGACTATCCAAATAAAGCCCCAGATATTTATAACTATCTACTTGCTCCAGGGTAATCCCTGTAGCAGTCACAATTTGGAGTCGACTCTGTTCAGGCATAACCCCATTACCCTTACAAAACAGCATAACCTGTGACTTTTTTTCATTTAAGACTAATTTGGAGCTCAACAAAAAGTTCTGTTCATGATCAAACCCTTTTTGCAGTGCTAACTGAATTTGACCCAGTGACAATCCAGCCACATAAATTATTATATCATCAGCATATAAATGATACTGTATCCCTTGTTGTGAGAGATGTAAATCATTCATATAGAGATTATACAAAATAGGTCCGAGTATAGATCCCTGTGGGACACCCGAGATGGTTTCTCTCAATTTTGAGGTCCAGTCCTTTATGGTTACCTGTTGTTGTCTCAAATTCAAGTAATTTCTAAACCAATTGACTGCCGTCTTGGATATACCACAGGTTCTCAGTCTGGACAGTAGGATGCCATGATCCAGGGTGTCAAATGCTTTTGATAGATCAATAAAAATAGCTCCCACTGGCATCCTCCTGTCCAGATATTCTATAATGTCCCCAGTAACCTTCAACAAGGCTGTAGTGGTTCCATGTTCTGGTCTGAATCCCAATTGAAACTTATTAAGTAAATTAGTTCTTTTTAAGAAAGCCTGTATTTGACCTGCCACAATTTTTTCCAAAATTTTTGACATAGTTGGTAATAGGGAGATCGGTCTATAATTCTCAATCAACATTCTAGACCCTGACTTATGTACTGGGACAACTCTTGCAGTTTTCCAAATTTTAGGCATCTCTGCATATGTGAGAGACATATTAAATAGATTTGCCATTGGCTGATCTATAACAGGGGCTGCAAACTTTAATAAAATATTTGGAATTCCATCCATGCCTTCAGATTTATTTATATTAATTTTCATTAACAATTCTCTAACTTCCTTACTAGTTATTGGAGGGAATATAAACTGCGTTTGTTCATTCTGTTGTGCATTTTTATTACTTACATGATTCTCCCCATTATCTACAATAGATAACTGACTTGAAATATTCAATCCAGTTTTTAGTACATCTGTACCCATATTGATAAAAAAATGATTAAATGCATTTATTACTCCATTTCCTAAATCCATCTTAGCTCCATCAATTAAAAATTGACGAGGATAATCCATTTTCTGTCCTTTATGTAATTTATTTGTAGTACTCCAAAAGGCTTTTGGGTTTTCAATGACTTCTTTAGATCATTTGTCATTACAATACGCTTGTCTAGCCCTCCGTACCTCTTTAGTATATACATTCCGAAGCTGTCTAAATTTAATCCACTCCTGAGTTCCTTTTACTGATTTAGCTTTTTTCCATGCTCTCTCTCTGGCTCGTTTAATTTTATGTAATTCAGAGCCCTACCATGGTGCGTTATTTGATTTAACATGTTTAACCTTTAATGGGGCATGTTTATTACAAATACATAAGAAATCTTTGAAACATATCCCATGCATCCTCTACATTTGGGACCAACTCCATTTTTTCCCAATTATACCGCTCCATTCTTGCATAAATTAATATAATCAAAATGTTTATATGTCCCTAATATGTATGGTAAGCTTAGTCTCTCTCATTACCTTCTGTTTTCTTACACAAAAAATCATTTGATGATCTGACATAGTGTCAGGCAAAACCCCACTTTTCTCATATTTATCAAAGTTTGTGGTAAATATAAGATTCAGAGAAGTTGAGTTTACAGGATTAGTTGTATTTAATCTAGTAACCTCTGTTATAAATTGGTTAATCATAAGGTAGTGGCCATGTCTATCAAACCATGATGAGCTTCTATTGTGCCCCAGTCAACATTTAGATCTCCAATTACTAATAATTCATGTGTAGCCAAATAATCCTTCAGGATTTTCTGTATTTCTTCAAAAACTTCCAATTTACTTTTTGGTGGACAATACATACCCAGTAATAATACAGGTTTGCTTTAGGGAAATTTTATCTCTAGAGGGAGAATTTCTGCTCCAGTCCGTTTGTTTAAATTATCCATTTCCTTTATATTAATCCAGTCTATAGTATAAATTCGTTACCCCACCTCCTCATATGTTTGTATCTTATCTTTCCATACATTAAATTTTTCCAATGCTACATCATTATCTTGGATCCCTTTATGCAACCATGATTCAGTTATTATTAAAATGTCGGGCTTATATTGTTCTATCCAATTTCTCAAGGTTTCAATTTTTTTAAACAAACTACAGATATTAATGTGCATGATCTTCAAACCATCCTCCTTGAAATTTTCTGCAGTATAATCATTATTGATATGAAATGGGGGTCCTAGTGGGAGCTGAAGTCCCTGGGAGAAAGTGTGACCATATGTCACTTGGTCCTGTTGGGACCAGATGTCCATGAGAGATGTTATGATGAGATGGCCAGAGGAGCTTTTTAGACCAGATGGCCCTGCTGGCTGTTGGCTGGGATTTCTCTAAATAGTGCTGGTTGGGCTTAATAGTCACACTAGGGGAGATTGTTGAATCCTAGAAAGGCTGTGATAGCACTTGCTGGGCATGGCTTGAACCTGAGGCTGGCAGACTGATTCTGGAAGTCTCCAGGGTATATGCCAGCAGATCTCCCCAGGCAGAGAGCACTTTCCCTGAGTGAGAGATATGCTTTGGGACCCAGGGTGACAACCAAGTTTGTGAAAGTCTCTG
Organism: Neoceratodus forsteri; assembly: GCA_016271365.2. NCBI lineage: Eukaryota > Metazoa > Chordata > Ceratodontiformes > Ceratodontidae > Neoceratodus > Neoceratodus forsteri. The sequence continues at coordinate 1,533,075,826 of CM057449.1, read as the reverse complement.
CCCTGGAAGGACATCAGGGAGCTGAGGGGCATTAACCCTGAGACTGTGGGACTGTTAGAGAAAGGGAAGTGTAAGGAGCAGGACCTGAAAGTTTTAGGGGTTGGGGGTACCATGCCTGCAGACCCAGAGAGCATGTTCTCTGGGTAAGAGATGTGCTTTGGTACCCAGGGTAACAACCAAGCCTGTGGAAGTCTCTGCCCTGGCAGGCCTTCAGGGAGGTGAGGGCCATTAGCCCTGGGTGTCTGGGAGTGCTAGACCCAAGGGAAGAGTAAGGAACAGGACCAGTAAGTTTTAGGGGCTGGGGAAACCATGCCTGCCAAGCCAGAGAGCATGTTTCCTAGGTAAGAGATGTGCTTTGGGACCCTGGGTAACAACCAAGCCTGTGGAAGTCTCTGCACTGGTAGGCCTTCAGGGAGGTGAGGGCCATTAGCCCTGAGACTGTGGGACTGTTAGAGACAAGGGAAGTGTAAAGAGCAGAACCTGGAAGTTTTAGGGGGTGGGGGTACCATGCCTGCCCAGCCAGAGAGCATGTCCCCTGTGTGAGAGGATGGGATTTGCAATTCTTGCAACAACCAAGCCTGTAGTCCTCTGCCCTGGCAGGCTTTTCAGGGAGGTGAGGCCATTAGTTCTGGCTGTCTGGGGAGCAAGCTAGACCAAGGGAAGTAAGGAGCAGGACATGGAAGCTTTAGGGGATGGGGGTACCATTCCTGCCCCACCATAAAGCATGTTCCCTGTGCAGGAGATGTGCTTTGATACCCTTTGTAACAAGCCAGGCCAGTGGAAGTCTCTACCCTGGCGGGCCTTTAGGGAGGTGAGGGCCATTAGCCCTGGGTGTCTGGAAGTGCTAGACCAAGGGAAGTGTAAGGAGCTGGACCTGGAAGTTTTAGGGGTGGTGGAATGGCGCCTGCCCAGCCAGAGATCATGTCTCTCGGTAAGAGATGTGCTTGGGACCCTGGCACCACCAAGCCTGTGGAAGTCTCCTGACCAGGAAGGCCATCAGGTGTGTGAGGCAACAGCCAGGACTTGAGATCATGGAATGTTAGGAGCCAAGGGAAGTGTAGAGCAGGACCTGGAAGTTTTAGGGGTTGGGGGTACCTTTCCTGCCCAGCCAGAGAGCATGTTCCCAGTGTAAGAGATGTGTGCTTTGGGACCCTGGGTAACAACCAAGCCTGGGGAAGTCTCTGCCCTTGCAGGCCATCAGGGAGGTGAGGGCCATTAGCCCTGGGTATCTGGGAGTGCTAGACCCAAGGGAAGTGTAAGGAGCAGGACCTGGAAGTTTTAGGCTGCGGGGGTACAATTCCTGCCCAGTCAGAGAGCATGTTACCTGGTTCAGAGATGTGCTTTGGGACCCTGGGTAACATCCAAGCCTGTGGAAGTCCCTGCCCTGGTAGGCCATCAGGGAGGTGAGGAACATTATCCCTGGGTGTCTGGAAGTGCTAGACCCTAGGGAAGTGTTAACAGCAGGCCCTGGCAGTTTTAGGGAAATGCCAGCAGCTGCAGCATTGAGTCCTGCAGGAACTGTAAAATCTGGAAGTACCTGGGAGAAATTGTGACCAGATGTCCTTGCACTGGTGGGACCAGATGTCCCTGATAGATGTTATGAAGAGATGGCCAGACAGGCTTTTTTAGACCAGATGGCCCTGCTGGCTGTTGGCTGGATATCTCTAAACAGTGCTGGTCGGGCATAATAGTCACTCTAAGGGGAACTTTCTGTAGCTTCAGCCAGGCTGGTGAGTAATTCTGCTGGGCATGGCTTGCACCTGAGGCAGGCAGGCTGATTCTGGAAGTCTCCAGGGTACATGCCAGCAGTTCTCCCCAGGCAGAGAGCACTTTCCCAGGGTGAGAGATATGCATTGGGACCCTGGGTGACAACAAAGCATATGGAAGTCTCTGCCCTGGCAGGCCATCAGGGAGGTGAGGGCCATTAGCCCTGAGACAGTGGGACTGTTACAGATAAGGGAAGTGTAAAAAGCAGGACTTGGAAGTTTTAGTGGGTGGTGATACCATTCCTGCCCTGCCAGAGAGCATGTTCCCTGGGTAAGAGATGTGCTTTGCGACCCTGGGTAACAACTAAACCTGTGGAAGTGTCTGTGCTGGCAGGCCATAAGGGAGGTGAGGGCCATTAGCCCTGGCTTTCTGGGAGTGCTAGACCCAAGATAAGTGTAAGGAGCAGGACCTGGTAGACTTAGGGGGTGGCGGTACCATTTGTGCCCAGCCAGAGAGCATGTTCCCTGGGTAAGAGATGTGATTTGGGACCCTGGGAAGCGACCAAGCCTGTGGAAGTCTCTGCCCTGGCTGGCCATCAGGGAGGTGAGGGCCATTAGCGGGGGTTGTCTGGGAGTGCTAGACACAAGGGAAGTATATGTAGCAGGACATGGAAGTTTTAGGTGGTGGGGGTACCATTCCTGCCCAGCCAGAAAGCATGTTACCTAGTTAAGAGATGTGCTTTGGGACACTGGGTAACAACCAAGACTGAGGAATTCTCTACCTTGCAGTCCATCAGGAATGTGAGGGCCATAAGCCCTGGTTGTCTGGGAGATCTAGACCCAAGGGAAGTGTAAGGAGCAGGACCTTGAAGCTTTAGGGGTGGGGGTACCATTCCTGCCCAGCGAGAGAGCATGTTCCCTATTTAAGGGATGTGCTTTGATACCCTGGGTAACAACCAGGCCTGTGGAAGTCTCTGCCCTGGGGGGCCTTTAGGGAGGTGAGGGTCATTAGCCCTCGGTGTCTGGGAGTGCTAGACCAAGGGAAGTGTAAGGAGCAGGACCAGGAAATTTTAGGGGTGGTGGTACCATGCCTACCCAGCCAGAGATCATGTTCCCTGTGTAAGAGATGTGCTTTGGGACCCTGGGAAACCAAAAAGCCTGTGGAAGACTCTGACCTGGAAGGCCATCAGGGAGGTGAGGGTCATTATCCCTGGTTGTCCGGGAGTGCTAGACCCAAGGGAAGTGTAAGGAGGAGGACCTGGAAGTTTTAGGGGGTGGGGGTACCATTCCTGCCCTGCCAGAGAGCATGTTCCCTGGGTAAGAGATGTGCTTTGGGACCCTCGGTGACAACCAAGCCTGTGGAAGTCTCTGCCCTTGCAGGCCATCAGGGAGGTGAGAGCCATTAACCATGAGACTGTGGGACTGTTAGAGCCAAGGGAAGTGTAAGGATCAGGACCTGAAAGTTTTAGAGGGTGGGGGTACCTTTCTTGCCCAGCCAGAGAGCATGTTCCCTGAGTAAGAGATGTGTGCTTTGGGACCCTGGGTAACAACTAAGCCTGTGGAAGTCTCTGCAATGGCAGGCCATCAGGGATGTGAGGGCCATATGCCTTGGTTGTCTGGGATGGCTAGACCCAAGGGAAGTGTAAGGAGTAGGACCTGGAAGATTTAGGGGGTGGGGGTAACATTCCTGCCCAGCCAGAGAGCATGTTCCTGGTGTAAGAGATGTGCTTAAGGGGTCCTTGGGTAACAACTTCAAGCCTGTGGAAGTCCCTGCCCTGGCAGGATATCAGGGAGGTGAGGACCATTATCCCTGGGTGTCTGGAAGTGCTAGACCCTAGGGAGGTGTTAACAGCAGGCCCTGGTAGTTTTAGGGAGATGCCAGCAGCTGCAGCATTGAGTCCTGGTGGAATCCTAGTGGGACCTGAAAGTCCTGGGGAGAAACTGCGACCAGATGTCCCTTGGTTCTGTTGGGACCAGATGTCCCTGATAGATGTTATGACGAGATGGCCCGACGGGCTTTTTAGACCAGATGGCCCTGCTGGCTGTTGGCTGGGATATGTCTAAATAGTGCTGGTCGGGCATAATAGTGGCTCTAAGGGAGTTTGTTGAAACCTAGCCAGGCAGTGATAGAACTTGCGGTGCATGGCTTGAACCTGAGGCAGGCAGGCTGATTCTGAAAGTCTCCAGGGTACATGCCAGCAGTTCTACCCATGCAGAGAGAACTTTCCCAGGGTGAGAGATATGCATTGGGAACCTGGGTGACAATCAATCCTGAGGAAATTTCTGCCCTGGCAGACCATCAGGGAGGTGATGGCCATTAGCCCTGGGTGTCTGGGAGTGCTAGACCAAAGGGAAGTGTAAGGAGCAGGACCTGGAAGTTATATGGGGTGGTGGAACTGTGCCTGCCAAGCCAGAGAGCATTTTATCTGTGTAAGAGATGTGCTTTGGTACCCTGGGTGACAAGCAAGCCTGTGGAAGTCTCTGCCCTGGCAGGACATCAGGGAGGTGAGGGCCATTAGCCTGAGACTGTGGGACTGTTAGAGCCAAGGGAAGTGTAAGGAGCAGGACCTGGAAGTTTTAGAGGGTGGGGGTACGTTTCCTGCCCAACCAGAGAGCATGTTCCCTTGGTGAGAGATGTGCTTTGGTACCCTTGGTAACAACCAAGCCTGTGGAAGTCTCTGCCCTGGCAGGCCATTAGGGATGTGAGGGTCATTAGCCCTGGTTGTCTGGGAGTGGTAGACCCAAGGGAAATGTAAGGAGCAGGACCTAGAACTTTTAATGGGTGGGGGTACCATTCCTGCCCAGCCAGAGAGCATGTTCCCTGTGTATGAGATGTGCTTTGGTACCCTGGGTAACAACCAACCCTGTGGAAGTCTCTGCCCTTGCAGGCCATCAGGGAGGTGAGAGCCATTAGCCCTGGGTGACTTGGAGTGCTAGACCCTAGGGAAGTGTAAGAAGCAGGACCTGGAAGTTTTAGGTGGTCAGGGTACAATTCCTGCCCGGCCAGATAGCATGTTACCTGAATAAGAGATGGGCTTTGGGACCCTGGGTAACAAACTGCTCAGGGAAGTCTCTGCTCTGGCAGGCCATCAATGATGTGAGGGCCAAGGTTCTGTTGTCAGGGTGGGCTAGACCCAAGCGGAAGTGTCAGAGCAGGATCTGGAAGCTTTTAGAGTGGTGGGGTACAATTCCTGCCCAGCCAGAGAGCATGGGTCCCTGTGGGCGAGATGCCATGGACCTTGGGTAACAAATCAAGCCTGTGTAGTCTATGCCCTGGCAGGCCATCAGGATAGAGGCCATGGCCTCTTGGTGTATGTGCTAGACCCAAGGGAAGTGTTAGCAGGCCTGGCAGTTTTAGAGAAATGCCAGCAGCTGCAGCATTGAGTCCTGGTGGAATCCTCTAGTGGACCTGAAGTCCCTGGGAGAAACTGGTGACCAGATGTCCTCATAATTGCTGGGACCAGATGTCCCCGATAGATGTTACGACGAGATGGCTCGGCGGGCTTTTTAGACCAGATGGTCCTGCTGGCTGTTGTCTGGGATTTCTAGAAATAGTGCTGGTCAGGCTTAATAGTCGCTCTAAGGGAGTTTGTTGAAGCCTAGCCAGGCTGTGATAGCACTTGCTGGGCATGGCTTGAACCTGAGGCTGGCAGGCTGATTCTGGAAGTCTCCAGGGTACATGCCAGCAGTTCTACCCAGGCAGAGAGCACTTTCCCTGTGTGAGAGATATGCATTGGGACCCTAGGTGACAATCAAGCCTGTGAAAGTCTCTGCCCTGGCAGGCCATCAGGGAGGTGATGGCCATTAGCCCAGGGTGTCTGGGAGTGCTAGACCCAAGGGAAGTGTAAGGAGCAGGACCTGGAAGTTATATGGGGTGGGGGTACCGTGACTGCCCAGCCAGAGAGAGCATGTTCCTGTGAAGAGATGCTGGTTGGAACCTGGGTGTCAAACATGCCTGTGGAAGTCTCTGCCCTGGCAGGCTATCAGGGATGTGAGGGCCATTAGCCCTGGGTGTCTGGGAGGGCTAGACCCAAGGGAAGTGTAAGGAGCAGGACCTGGAAGATTTAGAGGGTGGGGGTACAATTTCTGCCCAGCCTGAGAGCATGTTTCCTGTGTATGAGATGTGCTTAAGGACCTTGGGTAACAACCAAGCCTGTGGAAGTCTCTGCCCTGGAAGGCCATCAGGGAGGTGAAGGCCATTAGCCCTTGGTGTATGGTAGTGCTAGACCCAAGGGAAGTGTAAGGTGCAGGACCTGGAAGTTTTAGGGGTTGGGGAGACCATTCCTGCCCAGCCAGAGAGCATGTTCCCTGGGTAAGAGATGTGCTTTGGGACCCTGGCTAACATCCAAGCCTGTGGAAGACCTCTGAGGGCCATCAGGGGAGGTAAGTGACCATTATCCCTGGGTGACTGGAAGTGCTAGACCCAAGGGAGGTGTTAACAGCAGGCACTGGCAGTTTTAGGGAAATACCAGCAGCTGCAGCAATGAGTCCTGGTGGAATTCTAGTGGGACCTGAAGTCCCTTGGAGAAACTGTGACCAGATGTCCCTTGGTACTGGTGGGACCAGATGTCCCTGATAGATGTTATGAAGAGATGGCCAGACGGGTTTTTTAGACCAAATGGCCCTGCTGTCTGTTGGCTGGGATATGTCTAAATAGTGCTGGTCGGGCTAAATAGTCATTCTAAGGGAGCTTGTTGAAGCCTAGCCAGGCTGTGATAGCACTTGCTGGGCATGGCTTGAACCTGAGGCAGGCAGGCTGATTCTCGAAGTCTCCAGGGTACATGCCAGCAGTTCTCCCAGGGAGCATCTCTCCCAGGGTGAGAGATATGCATTAGGACCCCTGTAGAAACCGTACATGGAAGTCTCTGGCCATGGCAGGCCATCAGGAGCAAGGGAGGGTCATTAGGCCCTGAGACTGTGGGACTGTTACAAATAAGGGAAGTGTAAAGAGCAGGACTTGGAAGTTTTAGTTGGTGGTGGAAAATTATCTGCCCTGGTAAGAGAGCATGTTCCTGGGTAAGAGATGTGCTTGGGGACCCTGGGTAACAACTAAACCTGTGGAAGTCTCTGTGCTGGCAGGCCATAAGTGAGGTGAGGACCATTAGCCCTGGCTGTCTGGGAGTGCTAGACCCAAGTTAAGTGTAAGGAACAGGACCTGGAAGACTTAGGGGGTGGCGGTACCATTTGTGCCCAGCCAGAGAGCATATTACCTAGTAAAGAGATGTGCTTTGGTACACTGGGAAACAACCAAGCCTGTGGAATTCTCTGCCTGGCACGCCATCAGGAATGTGAGGGCCATAAGCCCTGGTTGTCCTGGAGAGCTAGACCCAAGGGAAGTGTAAGGAGCAGGACCTGGAAGTTTTATGGAGTGGGTACCATTCCTGCTCAGCCAGAGAGCATGTTCCTGTGTGAGAGATGTGCTTAGGGACCCTTGCAACTACTGCTTGTGGAAGTTCCCCTGCCCGACAGGCCATCAGGGAGTGTGAGGCTATTAGCCCTGGTTGCCTGGGGAGTGCTAGACCCAAGGGAAGTGTAAGGAGGAGGACCTGGAAGTTTTAGGGGGTGGGGGTACCATTCCTGCCCTGCCAGAGAGCATGTTCCCCGGGTAAGAGATGTGCGTTGGCACCCTGGGTGACAACCAAGCCTGTGGAAGTCTCTGCCCTTGCAGGCCATCTGGGAGGTGAACGCCATTAGCCATGAGACTGTGGGACTGTTAGAGCCAAGGGAAGTGTAAGGATCAGGACCTGAAAGTTTTAGTGGGTAGGGGTACCTTTCCTGCCCAGCCAGAGAGCATATTCCCTGAGTAAGAGACGTGTGCTTTGGGACCCTGGGTAACATCCAAGCCTTGGGAAGTCTCTGCCCTGGCAGGCCATCAGGGAGGTGAGGGCCATTAGCCCTGGGTGTCTGGGAGTGCTAGACCCAAGGGAAGTGTAAGGAGCAGGACCTGGAAGTTTTAGGTGGTGGGGGTACAATTCCTATCCAGCCAGAGAGCATGTTCCTTGGTTCAGAGATGTGCTTTGGTAGCCTGGGTGACAAACAAGCCTGTGGAAGTCTCTGCCCTGGCAGACCATCAGGGAGGTGAGAGCCATTAGCACTAGGTGTCAGGGAATGCTAGACCCAAGGGAAATATAAGGAGCAGGACCTGGAAGTTTTAAGGCATGGTGGTACCATTTCTGCCCGGCCAGAGAGCATGTTCCCTGGGTAAGAGATGTGATTTGGAACACTAGGTAACAACCAAGCCTGTGGAAGTCTCTGCACTGGCAGGCCATCATGGAGGTGAGGGCCATTAATCCTGAGTCTGTGGTACTGTTAAAGCCAAAGGAAGTCTAAGGTGCTGGAACTGGAAGTCTTTGGGGGAGGGAGCACCATTCCTGCCCAGCCGGAGAGCATGTTCCCTGGGTGAGAGATGTGCTTTGGGACCTTGGGTAACAACAAAGCCTGTGGAAGTCTCTGCCCTGGCTGGCTATCAGGGAGGTGAGGGCCATTAGCCGTGGGTGTCTGAGAGTGCTAGACATAAGGGAAGTGTAAGGAGCAGTACATGGAAGCTTTAGGGGATGGGGGTACCATTCCTGCCCCACCATAAAGCATGTTCCCTGTGCAGGAGATGTGCTTTGATACCCTTTGTAACAAGCCAGGCCAGTGGAAGTCTCTACCCTGGCGGGCCTTTAGGGAGGTGAGGGCCATTAGCCCTGGGTGTCTGGAAGTGCTAGACCAAGGGAAGTGTAAGGAGCTGGACCTGGAAGTTTTAGGGATGGTGGTACCATGCCTGCCCAGCCAGAGATCATGTTCCCTGTGTAAGAGATGTGCTTTGGGACCCTGGGTAACCACCAAGCCTGTGGAAGTCTCTGACCAGGAAGGCCATCAGGTGGGTGAGGGCCATTAGACCTGAGACTGTGGGAATGTTAGAGCCAAGGGAAGTGTAAAGAGCAGGACCTGGAAGTTTTAGGGGGTGGGGGTACCTTTCCTGCCCAGCCAGAGAGCATGTTCCCAGTGTAAGAGATGTGTGCTTTGGGACCCTGGGTAACAACCAAGCCTGGGGAAGTCTCTGCCCTTGCAGGCCATCAGGGAGGTAAGGGCCATTAGCCCTGGGTTTCTGGGAGTGCTAGACCCAAGGGAAGTGTAGGGAGCAGGACCTGGAGTTTTAGGTTGTGGGGCAATTCCTGCCCAGTCAGAGCATGTTACTGGTTCAGAGATGTGCTTTGGGACCCTGGGTAACATCCAAGCCTGTGGAAGACCCTGCACTGCTAGGCCATCAGGGAGGTGAGGACCATTATCCCTGGGTGTCTGGAAGTGCTAAACCCTAGGGAGGTGTTAACAGCAGGCCCTGGCAGTTTTAGGGAAATGCCAGCAGCTGCAGCATTGAGTCCTGGTGGAATCCTAGTGGGACCTGAAGTACCTGGGAGAAACTGTGACCAGATGTCCCTTGGTACTGGTGGGACTAGATGTCCCTGATAGATGTTATGAAGAGATGGCCAGACAGGCTTTTTAGACCAGATGGCCCTGCTGGCTGTTTGCTGGGATATCTCTAAATAGTGCTGGTCGGGCATAATAGTCACTCTAAGGGAACTTGTTGAAGCCTAGCCAGGCTGTGATAGCACTTGCTGGGCATGGCTTGCACCTGAGCCAGGCAGACTGATTCTGGAAGTCTCCAGGGTACATGCCAGCAGTTCTCCACAGGCAGAGAGCACTTCCCCAGGGTGAGAGATATGCATTGGGACCCTGGGTGACAACCAAGCATATGGAAGTCTCTGCCCTGGCAGGCCATCAGGGAGGCGAGGGCCATTAGCCCTGAGACAGTGGGACTGTTACAGATAAGGGAAGTGTAAAAAGCAGGACTTGGAAGTTTTAGTGGGTGGCGATACCATTCCTGCCCCATTGTGAGCGCATGTTCCTGGGTAAGAGATGTGCCTTTATACCCTGGCAACAACTAAACCTGTGAAGGGTTGTGCTGGCAGGGCCATAAGGAGGTGAGGGCCATTAGCCTTGGCTGTCTGGGAGTGCTAGACCCAAGATAAATTATGAGGCAGGACCTGGGTAGACTTAGAGAAATTGGCGGTACCATTTGTGCCCAGCCAGAGCATATTCCCTAGGTAGAGATGATTTTGGGGACCCTGGGAAGCCACTCAGCCTGTGGAAGTCTCTGCCTGGCTGGCCATCAGGGAGGTGGAGGGCCATTAGTGGGGTTGTCTGGGAGTGCTAGACACAAGGGAAGTATATGGAGCAGGACATGGAAGTTTTAGGTGGTGGGGTCACCATTCTCACCAGCCAGAAAGCATGTTACCTAGTTAAGAGATGTGTTGGGGACACTGGGTAACAACCAAGCCTAAGGAATTCTCTGTCTTTGCAGTCCATCAGGAATGTGAGGTCATGCCCTGATTGTCTGGGAGTTTCTAGGACCCAAGGAAGTGTAAGGAGCAGACCTGTTTTAGGTGTGGGTACCATTCCTGCCAGCCAGAGAGCATGTTCCTATTAAGGATGTGCTGATACTTCTGGCAACAACCAGGTCTGTGGAAGTCTCTGCCTGGGGAGCCTTAGGGTGGGAGGGTCATATTCTCGGTGTCTGGGAGCTTGACCAAGGAAGTGTAAGGAGCAGACATGGAAATTTAGGGGTGGGGTACCAGCTCACCAGCCAGAGATCATGTTCTTGTGTAAGAGATGCTTTGGGACCCTGGGAAACCAAAAGCTCTGGGAAGACTTGACCTGAAGGCTATTGGGGAGTGAGGGTCAGCCTGGTTGTCGGAGTGCTAGACCCAAGGAAGTGTAAGAGAGGACCTGGAAGTTTAGGGTGGGGTACCATTCCTGCCCTGCCAGAGAGCATGTTCCTGGTAAGATGTTGGCACCCCCGGACAACTAAGCCTGGGAAGTTCTGCCTGCAGGCCATCAGGAGGTGAGACATAACCATGAGACTGTGGACTGTTAGAGCTAAGGGAAGTGTAAGGATCAGACCTGAAAGTTTTAGAGGGTGGGGGTACCTTCTTGCCCAGCCAGAGAGCATGCCCCTAGTAAGAGATGTGTGCTTGGGGACCCTGGGTAACAAATTCAAGCTCGTAGTTCTCAAATGGCAGGCTGAATAGATGTGAGGGCCATATGCCCTGTAGTCTGGGATGGCTAGACCCAAGGGAAGTGTAAGACAGGACCGAAGATTTAGGGGTGGAGGTATTCTGCCCAGCCAGAGAGCATGTTCCCCGGTGTTAGAGATGTGTTAAGACCTTGGGTAACAACCAAGCCTGTGGAAGTCCCTGCTCTGGCAGGTCATCAGGAGGTGGAGTAAGAGATGTGCTTTGGTACCCTGGGTAACAACTAAGCCTGTGGAAGTATCTGCCCTTCCAGGCCATCAGGGAGGTGAGGGCCATTAGCCTTGGGTGTCTGGGAGTGCTAGACCCAAGGGAAGTGTAAGGAGCAGGACCTGGAAGTTTTAGGTGGTGAGGGTACAATTACTGCCCAGCCAGATAGCATGTTACCTGGTTAAGAGATGTGCTTTGGGACCCTGGGTAACAACCAAGCCTGTGGAAGTCTCTGCCCTGGCAGGCCATCAGGGATGTGAGGGCCATAAGCCCTGGTTGTCAGGGAGGGCTAGACCCAAGGGAAGTGTCAGAAGGATCTGAGGCTTTGGGGTGGGGTACAATTCCTGCCCAGCCAGAGCATGGACTCTGAGTATGAGATGTAGGACCTTGGGTAACAACCAAGCCTGTGGAAGTCTCTGCCCTTGCAGGCCATCAGGGAGGTGAGGGCCATTAGCCCTTGGTGTATGGTAGTGCTAGACCCAAGGGAAGTGTAAGGAGCAGGACCTGGGAGATTTAAGGGGCAGGGAGACCATTTCTGCCCAGCCAGAGAGCATGTTTCCTAGGTAAGAGATGTGCTTAGGGACCCTGGGTAACATCCAAGCCTGTGAAAGAACCTGCCCTGGCAGGCCATCAGGGAGGTGAGGACCATTATCCCTGGGTGTCTGGAAGTGCTAGACCCAAGGGAGGTGTTAACAGCAGGCCCTGGCAGTTTTAGGGAAATACCAGCAGCTGCAGCATTGAGTCCTGGTGGAATCCTAGTGGGACCTGAAGTCCCTTGGAGAAACTGTGACCAGATGACCTTGGTACTGGTGGGACCAGATGTCCCAGATAGATGTTATGAAGAGATGGCCAGACGGGCTTTTTAAACCACATGGCCCTGCTAGATGTTGGCAGGGATATCTCTAAATAGTGCTGGTCGGGCGTAATAGTCGCTCTAAGGGAGCTTGTTGAAGCCTAGCCAGGCTGTGATTTCACTTGCTGGGCATGGCTTGAACCTGAGGCAGGCAGGCTGATTCTGGAAGTCTCCAGGGTACATGCCAGCAGTTCCCCCAAGACAGAGAGCACTTTTCCAGGGTGAGCAATATGCATTGGGACCCTGGATGACAATCAAGCCTGTGGAAGTCTCTTCCCTGGCAGGCCATCAGGGAGGTGATGGCCATTAGCCCTGGGTGTCTGGGAGTGCTAGACCCAAGGGAAGTGTAAGGAGCAGGACCTGGAAGCTTTAGGGGGTGGGGATAACATTCCTACCCAGCCAGAGAGCATGTTCCCGGTGTAAGAGATGTGCTTAAGGACCTTGGGTAACAACCAAGCCTGTGGAAGTCTCTTACCTGGAAGGCCATCAGGGAGGTGCGGGCCATTAGCTCTGGGTGTCTGGGAGTGCTAGACACAAGCTAAGTGTACGGAGCAAGACCTGGAAGTTTTAGGGGGTTGGGGTAACATGCCTGCCCAGCCAGAGAGCATGTTACCTGCTTAAGAAATGTGCTATGGAACCCTTGGTAACACCCAAGCCTGTGGAAGTCTCTGCCTGGCAGGCCATCAGAGATGTGAGGGCCATAAGTTTTGGTTGTCTGGGAGGGCTAGACCCAAGGGAAGTGTAAGGAGTAGGACCTGGAAGCTTTAGGGGGTGGGTGTCCCATTCCTGCCCAGCCAGAGAGCATGTTCCCTGTGTAAGAGATGTGCTTAAGGACCTTGGGTAACAACCAAGCCTGTGGTAGTCTCTTCCCTGGAAGGCCATCAGGGAGGTGCGGGCCTTTAGCCCTGGGTGTCTGATAGTGCTAGACCCAAGGGAAGTGTAAAGAACAGGACCTGGGAGTATTAGGGGTGGTGAGACCATTCGTGCCAAGCCAGAGAGCATGTTCCCTGGGTAAGAGATGTGCTTTGGGACCCTGGGTAACAACCAAGCCTGTGGAAGACTCTGCCCTGGCAGGCCATCAGGGAGGTGAGGACCAATATCCCTGGGTGTCTGGAAGTGCTATACCCAAGGGAGGTGTTAACAGCAGGCCCTGGCAGTTTTAGGGAAATACCAGCAGCTGCAGCATTGAGTCCTGGTGGAATACTAGTGGGACCTGAAGTCCCTTGGAGAAACGGTGACCATATGTCCAATGGTACAGTTGGGACCAGATGTCCCTGATAGATGTTATGAAGAGATGGCCAGACGGGCTTTTTAGACCAGATGGCCCTGCTGGCTGTTTGCTGGGATATCTCTAAATAGTGCTGGTCGGGCTTAATAGTCGCTCTAAGGGAGCTTGTTGAAGCCTAGCCAGGCTGTGATAGCACTTGCTGGGCATGGCTTGAACCTGAGACAGGCAGGATGATTCTGGAAGTCTACAGGGTACATGCCAGCAGTTCCCCCAAGGCAGAGAGCACTTTTCCAGGGTGAGCGATATGCATTGGGACCCTGGGTGACAATCAAGCCTGTGGAAGTCTCTGCCCTGGCAGGCCATCAGGGAGGTGATGGCCATTAGCCCTGGGTGTCTGGGAGTGCTAGACACAAGCTCAGTGTATGGAGCAGGACCTGGAAATTTTAGGGGGTGGGGGTACCATGCCTGCCCAGCCAGAGAGCATGTTCCCTGGGTAAGAGATGTGCTTTGGTACCCTGGGTGACAACCAAGCCTGTGGAAGTCTCTGCCCTGGCAGGCCATCAGGGAGGTGAGGGCCATAAGCCCTGAGTCTGTGTGACTGTTAGAGCAAAAGGGAAGTGTAAGGAGCAGGACCTAGCACTTTTAGGGCGGTGCCGGTACCTGCCCAGCCGAAGAGCATGTTCCTGTGTAGAGATGTGCTTTGGGACCCTGGGTAACAACCAAGCCTGTGGAAGTCTCTGCCTGGCAGGCCATCAGGGATGTGAGGGCCATAAGCTTTGGTTGTCTGGGAGGGCTAGACCAAAGGGAAATGTGAGGAGTAGGACCTGGAAGCTTTAGGGGGTGGGTGTACCATTCCTGCCCAGCCAGAAAGCATGTTCCCTGTGTAAGAGATGTGCTTAAGGACCTTGGGTAACAACCAAGCCTGTGGAAGTCTCTTCCCTGGAAGGCCATCAGGGAGGTGCAGGCCATTAGCCCTGGGTGTCTGTTAGTGCTAGACCCAAGGGAAGTGTAAGGAGCAGGACCTGGGAGTTTTAGGTTTCGGGGAGACCATTCTTGCCCAGCCAGAGATCATGTTCCCTGGATAAGAGATGTCCTTTGGGACACTGGGTAACATCGAAACCTGTGGAAGTCCCTGCCCTGGCAGGCCATCAGGGAGGTGAGGACCATTATCCCTGGGTGTCTGGAACTGCTAGACCCAAGGGAAGTGTTAACAGCAGGCCCTGGCAATTTTAGGGGAATGCCAGCAGCTGCAGCATTGAGTCCTGGTGTAGTCCATGTGGGTGCTGAAGTCCATGGGAGAAACTGTGACTAGATGTCCCTGGTACTGGTGGGACCAGATATCCAAATAGATGTTATGTGGCCGAGATGGCCCGGCAGACTTTTGACCAGATGGCCCTGCTGTGTAGGCTGGATGTCTTAAATGTGCTGGTCGGTCTTAATAGTCACTCTAAGGGGGTTTTTGTTGAAGCCTAGCCAGGCTGTAATAGCACTTGCTGGGCATGGCTTGAACCTGAGCCTGACAGGATGATTCTGGAAGTCTCCAGGGTACATGCAAGCCATTCTCCCCAGGTAGAGAGCACTTTCCTGGGGTGAGAGATATGCAGTGGGACCCTGGGTGACAATCAAGCCTGTGGAAGTCTCTGCCCTGGCAGGCCATCAGGGAGGTGAGGGCCATTAGCCCTGGGTGTTTGGCAGTGATAGACCCAAGGGAAGTGTAAGAAGCAGGACCTGGACATTTTAAGGAGTGGGCGTGCCATTCCTGCCCAGCCAGAGAGTATGTTCCCTGTGTAAGAGATGTGCTTTGATACCCTGGGTAACAATCAGGCCTGTGGAAGTCTCTGCCCTGGTGGGCCTTTAATGAGGTGAGGGCCATTAGACCTGAGACTGCAGGACTGTTAGAGCGAAGGGAAGTGTAAAGAGCAGGACCTAGAAGTTTTTGGGGGTGGGGGTACCACGCCTGCCCATCCAGGAGGATGTTACCTGGGTGAGAGATGTGCTTAGGTACCATGGGTAATAACCAATCCTGTTTAAGTCTCTACCCTGGCAGGCCATCAGGGAGATGAGGGCCATTAGCCCTGGGTGTCTGGGAGTGCTAGAGCCAAGGGAAGTGTAAGGAGCAGGACCTGGAAGTTTTGGGGGGGTACCATGCCTGCCCAGCCAGAGAGCATGTTCCCTGAGTAAGAGATGTGATTTGGGACCCTGGGTAGCAACCAAGCCTATGGAAGTCTCTACCCTGGCTGACCATCAGGGAGGTGATGGCCATTAGTCCTGGGTGTCTGGGAGTGCTAGACCCAAGGGAGTGTAAGCATCAGGACCTGGAATTTTAGGGGTTGGGGGTACCCAGGCAGCCCAGCCAGAGAGCATGTTCCCTGGGTAAGAGATGTGCTTTGGTCCCCTGGGTGATAACCAAGCCTGTGGAAGTCTCTGCCCTGGCAGGCCATCAGGGAGGTGAGGGCCATTAGCCCTGAGACTGTGGGACTGTTAGAGCCAAGGGAATTGTAAGGAGCAGGACCTGGAAGTTTAAGGGGGTGGCGTTACCATTTGTGCCAAGCCAGAGGGCATGTTCTCTGGTAAGAGATGTGATATGGGACCCGGGGTAACAACCAAGACTGTGGAAGTCTCTGCCCTGGCTGTCCTTCAGGGAGGTGAGGGCCATTAGCCGTGGGTGTGTGGGAATGCTAGACACAAGGGAAGTGTAAGGAGCAGGACCTGGAAGTTTTAGGTGGTGGGGGTACCATTCCTACCCAGCCAGAGAGCATGTTACCTGGTTAAGTGATGTGCTTTGGGATACTGTGTAACAACCAAGCCTGTGGAAGTCTCTGCCTTGGCAGGCCATCAGGGATGTAAGGGGCATAAGCCCTGGGTGTCTGGGAGGGCTAAACCCAAGGGAAGTGAAAGGAGCAGGACCGGAAAACTTTAGGGGGTCGGGATACCATTCCTGCCCAGCCAGAGGGCATGTTCCCTTTGTAAGAGATGTGCTTTGATAGCCTGGGTAACAACCAGGCCTGTGGAAGTCTTTGCCCTGGTGGGCCTTTAGGGAGGTGAGAGCCATTAGACCTGAGACTGTGGGACTGTTAAAGCCAAGGGAAGTGTAAAGAGCAGGAGCTGGAAGTTTTTGGCGGTGGGGGTACCATGCCTGCCCAGCCAGGGAGGGTGTTCCTTGGGTAAGAGATGTGCTTAGGGTCCCTGGGTAATAACCAATCCTGTGGAAGTCTCTGCCCTGGCAGGCCATCAGGGAGGTGAGGGTCATTAGCCCTGGTTGTCTGGGAGTGCTAGAGCCAAGGGAAGTGTAAGGAGCAGGACCTAGAACTTTTAGGTGGTAGGGGTACCATTCCTGCCCAACCACAGAGCATGTTCCCTGTGAAAGAGAAGTGCTTTGGTAACCTGGGTAAAAACCAATCCTGTGAAAGTCTCTGCCCTGGCAGGATATCAGGGAGGTGAGGGCCATTAGCCCTGGGTGTCTGGGAGTGCTAGACCCACGGGAAGTGTAAGAAGCAGTACCTGGAAGTTTTAGGTGATGGGGGTACAATTCCTGCCCAGCCAGAGATCATGTTACCTGGTTAAGAGATGTGCTTTGGGACCCAGGGTAACAACCAAGCCTGTGGAAGTTTCTGCCCAGGCAGGCCATCAGGGAGGTGAGGGCCATTAGCCCTGTGTGTCTGGGAGTTCTAGGCCCAAGGGAAGTGGAAGGGACAGGACTTGGAAGTTTTAGAGGGTGGGGGTACCATTCCTGCCCAGCCAGGGAACATGTTCCCTGTGTAAGAGATGATCTTTGGGACCCAAGGTAACAACCAAGCCTGTGGAAGTCTCTGCCCTGGCAGGCCATCAGGGAGGTGAGTGACATTAGCGCTGGGTGTCTGGGAGGCCTAGACAAAAGGGGAGTGTAAGGAGCAGGACCCGGAAGTTTCAGGGGTTGGGGTGCCATGCCTTCCCAGCCAGAGGGCATGTTTCCTGTGTAAGAGATGTGTTTTGCTACCCTGGGTAACAACCAGGCCTGTGTTAGTCTCTGCCCTGGCAGGCCATCAGGGAGTTGAGGGCCGTTAGCCCTGGGAGTCTGTGAGTACTAGAGCCATGGGAAGTGTAAGGAGCAGGACCTGGAAGTTTTGGGGTTGGGGGTATGATGAATGCCCAGCCAGAGAGCATATTCCCTGAGTAAGAAATGTGCTTTGGGAACCTGGGTGACAACAAAGACTGTGGAAGTCTCCGCACTGGCAGGCCTTCAGGGAGGTGAGGGCCATTAGCCCTGAGACTGTGGGACTGTTAGAGCCAAGGGAAGTGTAAGGAGCAGGACCTGGAAGTTTTAGGGGGTGGGGGTACCTTTCCTGCACAACCAGAGAGCATGTTCCCGGGGTGAGAGCTATGCATTGGGACCCTGGGTGACAACCAAGCCTGTGGAAGTCTCTCCCCTGGCAGGCCATCAGGGAGGAGAGGGTCATTAGCCCTGGGTGTCTTGGAGTGCTAGACCCAAGGGAAGTGTAAGGAGCAGGAAATAGAACTTTTAGGTGGTGGGGGTACCATTCCTGCCCAGCCAGAGAGCATGTTCCCTGGGTAAGAGATGTGCTTTGGGACCCTGGGTAACAACCAAGCCTGTGGAAGTATCTGCCCTCGAAGGCCATCAGGGAGGTGAGGGCCATTAGCCCTGAGATGGTGGGACTGTTAGAGCAAAGGAAAGTGTAAGGAGCAGGACCTGGAAGTTTTAGGGGGTTGGGGAACCTTTCCTGCACAACCAGAGATCATGTTCCCTGGGTAAGAGATGTGCTTTGGGACCCTGGGTACCAACCAAGCCTGTGGAAGTCTCTGCCCTGGATGGCTATCAGGGAGGTGAGGGCCATTAGCCCTGGATGTCTGGTAGTGCTAGACCCAAGGGAAGTGTACAGAGCAGGACCTGGGAGTTTTAGGGGACGGGGAGACCATTCTTGCCCAGCCAGAGAGCATGTTTCCTGGGTAAGAGATGTGCTTTGGGACCCTGGGTAACATCAAAGCCTGTGGAAGTCCCTGCTCTGGCAGGCCATCAGGGAGGTGAGGACCATTATCCCTGGGTGTCTGGAAGAGCTAGACCAAAGGGAGGTGTTAACAGCAGGCCCTAGCAGTTTTAGGGGAATGCCAGCAGCTGCAGCATTGAGTCCTGGTGGAATCCATGTGGGAGCTAAAGTCCCAGGGATAAACTGTGACCAGATGTCCCTTGGTACTGGTGGGACCAGATGTCCCTGATAGATGTTATGACAAGGTGGCCCGACGGGCTTTTTAGTCCAGATGGCCCTGCTGCCTGTTGGCTGGGATATCTCTGAATAGTGCTGGTCGGGCTTAATAGTCACTCTAAGGGAGTTTGTTGAAACCTAGCCAGGCTGTAATAGCACTTGCTGGGCATGGCTTGAACCTGAGACTGGCAGGCTGATTCTGGAAGTCTCCAGGGTACATGCCTGCAGTTCTCCCAAGGCAGAGAGCACTTTCCCAGGGTGAGAGATATGCATTGGGACCCTGGGTCACAATCAAGCCTGTGGAAGTCTCTGCCCTGGCAGGCCATCAGGGAGGTGAGGGCCATTAGCCCTTGGTGTCTGGGAGTGCTAGACCCAAGGGAAGTGTAAGAAGCAGGACCTGGACGTTTTAGGGGGTGGGGGTGCCATTCCTGCCCAGCCAGAGAGCATGTTCCCTGTGTAAGAGATGTGCTTTGGGACCCTGGGTAACAACCAAGCCTGTGGAATTCTCTGCCCTGGGAGGCCATCAGGGAGGTGAGGGCCATTATCCCTTAGATTGTGGGGCTTTTAGAGCAAAGGGAAGTGTAAGAAGCAGGACCTGGAAGTTTTAGGGGGTGGGGGTACCGTGCCTGCCCAGCAGAGAGCATGTTCCCTGGGTAAGAGATGTGCTTTGGTACCCTGGGTGACAACCAAGCCTGTGGAAGTCTCTGCCCTGGCAGGCCATCAAGGAGGTGAGGGCCATTAGCCCTGATACTGTAGGACTGTTAGAGCCAAGTGAAGCGTAAGGAGCAGTACCTGGACGTTTTAGAGGTTGGGGGTACCATTCCTGCCCAGCCAGAGGGCATGTTCCCTGGGTAAGAGATGTGCTTTGGGACCCTGGGTAACAACCAAGCCTGTGAAAGTCCCTGCCTTTGGTGGGCCATAAGGGAGGTGAGGGCCATTATCCCTGGGTATCTGTAACTGCTAGACCCAAGGGAGGTGTTAACAGCAGGCTCTGGTAGTTTTAGGGGAATGCCAGCAGCTGCAGCATTGAGTCCTGGTGGAATCCTAGTGGGAGCTGAAGTCCCTGGGAGAAAGTGTGACCAGATGTCCCTTGGTACAAGTGGGACCAGATGTCCCTGAGAGATTTTATGACGAGATGGCCCGACGGGCTTTTTAGACCAGATGGCCCTTCTGGCTGTTGGCTGAGATTTCTCTAAATAGTGCTGGTGGGGCTTAATAGTCGCTCTAAGGGAGTTTGTTGAAGCCTAGCCAGGCTGTGATAGCACTTGCTGGGCATGGCTTGAACCTGTGGCTGGCAGGCTGATTCTGGAAGTCTCCAGTGTACATGCCAGCAGTTCTCCCCAGGCAGAGAGCAATTTCCATGGGTGAGAGACATGCATTGGGACACTGGGTGACTACCAAGCCTGTGGAAGTCTCTGCCCTGGCAGGCCATCAGGGAGGTGAGTGCCATTAGCCCTGGGTGCCTGGGAGTGCTAGAACCAAGGGAAGTGTAAGGAGCAGGACCTGGAAATTTTAGGGGGTTGGGGTACCATTCCTGCGCAGCCAGAGAGCATGTTCTCTGGGTAAGAGATGTGCTTTGGGACCCTACGTAACAACCAAGCCTGTGGAAGTATCTGCCTGGCAGGCCATCACGGAGGTGAGGGCCATTAACCTGAGACTGTGTTACTGTTAAAGGGAGGTGAGGGTCATTAGCCCAGGGTGTCTGGGAGTGCTAGACCCAAGGGAAGTGTAATTAACATGACCAGGAAGTTTTACGTGGTGGGGGTACCATTCCTGCCCAGCCAGAGAGCATGTTACCTGGCTAAGAGATGTGCTTTGGGACCCTGGGTAACAACCAAGCCTGTGGAAGTCTCTCCCCTGGAAGGCCATCAGGGAGGTGAGGGCCATTAGCCCTGGATGTCTGGTAGTGCTAGACCCAAGGGAAGTGTACAGAGCAGGACCTGGGAGTTTTAGGGGGCCGGGAGACCATTCTTGCCAAGCCAGAGAGCATGTTCCCTGGGTAAGAGATGTGCTTTGGGACCCTGGGTAACATCGAAGCCTTTAGAAATCCCTGCCCTGGCAGGCCATCAGGGAGGTGAGGACCATTATCCCTGGGTGTCTGGAAGAGCTAGACCCAAGGGAGGTGTTAACAGCAGGCCCTGGCAGTTTTAGGGGAATGCCAGCATCTGCAGCATTGAGTCCTGGTGGAATCCATGTGGGAGCTAAAGTCCCTGGGAGAAACTGTGACCAGATGTTCCTTGGTACTGGTGGGAACAGATGTCCCTGATAGATGTTATGATGAGATGGCCCGATGGGATTTTTAGACCAGATGGCCCTGCTGGCTGTTGGCTGGGATATCTCTGAATAGTGCTGGTCGGGCTTAATAGTCGCTGTAAGGGAGTTTGTTGAAACCTAGCCAGGCTGTAATAGCACTTGCTGTTCATGGCTTGAACCTGAGGCTGGCAGGCTGATTCTGGAAGTCTCCAGGGTACATGCCAGCAGTTCTACCCAGGCAGAGAGCACTTTCCCAGGGTGAGAGATAAGCATTGGGACCCTGGGTCACAATCAAGCCTGTGGAATTCTCTGCCCTATCAGGCCATCAGGGAGGTGAGGGCCATTAGCCCTGGGTGTCTGGGAGTGCTAGACCCAAGGGAAGTGTAAGGAGCAGGACCTGGATGTTTTAGGGGGTGGGGGTGCCATTCCTGCCCAGCCAGAGAGCATGTTCCCTGTGTAAGAGATGTGCTTTGGGACCCTGGGTAACAACCAAGCCTGTGGAAGTCTCTGCCCTGGCAGGCCATCAGGGAGGTGAGGGCCATTATCCCTGAGATTGTGGGGCTGTTAGAGCAAAGGGAAGTGTAAGAAGCATGACCTGGAAGTTTTAGGGGGTTGGGGTACCGTGCCTGCCCAGCCAGAGAGCATGTTCCCTGGTAAGATATGTGCTTAGGGACCCTGGGTAACAAACAAGCCTGTGGAAGTCTGTGCCCTGGCAGGCCATCAGGGAGTTGAGGGCCATTAGCCCTGTTTGTCTGGTAGTGCTAGATCCAAGGGAAGTGCAAGGAGCAGGACCTGGAAGTTTTAGGGGGTGGGGGTACCATTCCTGCCCAGTCAGAGGGCATGTTCCCTTGGTAAGAGATGTGTTTTGGGACCCTGGGTAACAACCAAGCCTTTGGAAGTCCCTGCCCTGTCGGGCCATAAGGGAGGTGAGGGCCATTATCCCTGGGTGTCTGGAAGTGATAGGCCCAAGGGAGGTGTTAACAGCAGGCCCTGGTAGTTTTAGGGGAATGCCAGCAGCTGCAGCATTGAGTCCTGGTGGAATCCTAGTGGGAGCTGAAGTCCCTGGGAGAAAGTGTGACCTGATGTCCCTTGGTACTAGTGGGACCAGATGTCCCTGAGAAATTTTATGACAAGATGGCCCGACGGGCTTTTTAGACCAGATGGCCCTGCTGGCTGTTGGCTGAGATTTCTCTAAATAGTGCTGGTCGTTCTTAATAGTCACTCTAGGGGAGTTTGTTGATGCCTAGCCAGGCTGTGATAGCACTTGCTGGGCTTGGCTTAAACCTGAGGCTGGCAGGCTGATTCTGGAAGTCTCCAGGGTACATGCTAGCAGTTCTCCCTAGGTAGAGAGCACTTTCCCTGGGTAAGAGATATGCATTGGGACACTGGGTGACAACCAAGCCTGTGGAAGTCTCTGCCCTGGCAGGCCATCACGGATGTAAGGGCCATTAACCCTGAAACTGTGTTACTGTTAGAGCCAAAGGAAGTCTAAGGAGCAGGACCTGGAAGTTTTATGGGGTGGGAGTACCATTCCTGCCCTGCCAGAGAGCATGTTCCCAGTGTAAGAGATGTGCTTTGGGACCCTTGGTAACAACCAAGCCTGTGGAAGTCTCTTCCCTGGCAGGCCATCAGGGAGGTGAGGGCCTTTTGCCCTGGGTGTCTGGGAGTGCTACAGCCAAGGGAAGTGTAAGGTGCAGGACCTGGAAGTTTTAGGGCGTGGGGGTACCATTCCTGCCCAGCCAGAGAACATGTTCCCTGGGTAAGAGATGTGCTATGGAACCCTGGGTAACAACCAAGCCTGTGGAAGTCTCTGCCCTGGCAGGCCATCACGGAGGTGAAGGCCATTTTCCCTGAGACTGTGTTACTGTTAGAGCCAAAGGAAGTCTAAGGAGCAGGACCTGGAAGTTTTAGGAGGTGTGGGTACCATTCCTGCCCAGCCAGAGAGCATGTTCCCTGGGTGAGAGATGTGCTTTGGGACCCTGGGTAACAACCATGCCTGTGGAAGTCTCTGCCCTGGCAGGCCATCAGGGAGGTGAGGGCCTTTAGCCCTGGGTGTCTGGGAGCGCTAGACCCAAGGGAAGTGTAAGGTGCAGGACCTGGAAGTTTTAGGGGGTAGGGGTACCACGCCTGCCCAGCCAGAGGGCATGTTCCCTGGGTAAGAGGTGATCTTTGGGACCCTAGGTAACAACCAAGCCTGTGGAATTTTCTGCCCTGGCCGGCCATCAGGGAGGTGAGGGCCTTTAGCCCTGGGTGTCTGGGAGTGCTAGACCCAAGGGAAGTGTAGGGTGCAGGACCTGGAAGTTTTAGGGGGTAGGGGTACCACGCCTGCCCAGCCAGAGGGCATGTTCCCTGGGTAAGAGATGTGCTTTGGGACCCAGCATAACTACTTAACCTGTGGAAATCTCTACCTTTTGATAGCATCATGAAAGTTAAAACTGCCTTACCTGTTGTGGCTTGCCATGTACATAGTATTTCCTGTTCTGATTCCATGCCGACTTTCTAGCAAGTTGAGTTCTTGGTTCTTAGAAAAACCTCCAGCATCTGTGTTACTGTGCTGCTTTACTGCCGGTGCAGAGAATGTCAGCTGGTTTTCTGTGATCCCCTAGTCATGCAGCTGCTGATTCTGTGACCGTTTTATACCTGGTGGTGGGGGGAAGGAAGGGGTGGTCTAGCCTCTCTTCCCAGGCTCAGTGCACCGAATACTGGGTAAAGAGTGAACATCATCCCCCAAGGGAAGCATCACTGAAGTCAGGGCTATGATCCCTGTGAGGGTGTTAATACTAGCCCCCTTGGAATTGGTTTAACCCAGAGCTTGGAAGTCAGAGGGGCTCTGGACAAAATGGTTCCAATAGAGGTGACTCCCGAGCCTGCCGGGGCTTCGGCTCCCCCTCCTCCAGGACCAGGATTCTTTGGACCACCTTCCAGACAACTGCCGGGTCTCCGCTCCTAAAGCGATGCCTCCAAAAGAAAAGCAGCGCTCCTCCAGATCACCTGTTGCCAGGGGCCGCATCCAACCGCTAAAGCCGAGGAAGGGAACCAGGAGCTCGGCCGCTCCCTGGTACCTTGTGCTGCTGAAGGCGCAAAGCCCGCAAGGTACGTCCCTTCATCCTCCCTGCCGCCGACTCTCTTCTGCTGGGTCGGGACTCCAACTATACCATCCCTCACAGAAAGCGGCTGTTCTTAAGCCTTTTCTAAGGACTCCTCCTAAGCCCGCTGGGCTTCGCTCCCTCCTCCAGGACCAGGATTCTTTGGACCACCTTCCAGACAACCGCCGGGGTCTCCGCTCCTAAAGCGACACCTCCAGAAGAAAAGCCGAGCTCCTCCAGATCACCTGTTGCCAGGGGCCGCATCCAACCGCTAAAGCCGAGGAAGGGAACCAGGAGCTCGGCCGCTCCCTGGTACCTTGTGCCGCTGAAGGCGCAAAGCCCGCAAGGACTCTCCCGAGCCCGCCGGGGCTTCGGCTCCCCCTCCTCCAGGACCAGGATTCTTCAGACCACCTTCCAGACAACCGCCGGGGTCTCCGCTCCTAAAGCGACTCCTCCAAAAGAAAAGCCGTGCTCCTCCAGATCACCTGTTGCCAGGGGCCACATCCAACCGCTAAAGCTGAGGAAGGGAACCAGGAGCTCGGCAGGTCCCTGGTACCTTGTGCCGCTGAAGGTGCAAAGCCCGCAAGGACTCTCCCGAGCCCGGCGGGGCTTCGGCTCCCCCTCCTCCAGGACCAGGATTCTTCGGACCACTTTCCAGACAACCGCCGGGGTCTCCGCTCCTAAAGCGACACCTCCAAAAGAAAAGCCGCGCTCCTCCAGATCACCTGTTGCCAGGGGCCGCATCCAACCGCTAAAGCCGAGGAAGGGAACCAGGAGCTCGGCCGCTCCCTGGTACCTTGTGCGCTGAAGGCCAAAGCCGCAGGGACTCTCCACAGGCCAGGGCTCGCCCTCCTCTCCAGGACCAGGATTCTTCGGACCACCTTCCAGACAACCGCCGGGGTCTCCGCTCCTAAAGCAATGCCTCCAAAAGAAAAGCCGCGCTCCTCCAGATCACCTATTGCCAGGGGCCGCATCCAGCCGCTAAAGCCGAGGAAGGGAACCAGGAGCTCGGCCGCTCCCTGGTACCTTGTGCCGCTGAAGGCGCAAAGCCCGCAAGGACTCTCCCGAACCTGCCGGGGCTTCGGCTCCCACTCCTCCAGGATTCTTCGGACCACCTTCCAGACAACCGCCGGGGTCTCCGCTCCTAAAGCGACGCCTCCAAAAGAAAAGCCGCACTCCTCCAGATCACCTGTTGCCAGGGGCCGCATCCAACCGCTAAAGCCGAGGAAGGGAACCAGGAGCTCGGCCGCTCCCTGGTACCTTGTGCCACTGAAAGCGCAAAGCCCACAAGGTACGTCCCTTCATCCTCCCTGCCTCCGGCTCTCTTCTGCTGGGTCGGGACTCTAACCAGTACCATCCCTCACAGAAAGCGGCTGTTCTTGCTTCCTTTTTCTAAGGTTAGCTACCACTTTTTGAACCCTTGGGGACTGTGAGCGCTGCCATGCAGCCACGTGGTACAGCTCCTTCATAGAATTTGTAAAATACTTCTCTCACTTCATAGTCCACTCTCTACTCAACTGAAACCTGTACTTGTGTTTTTTTACCTAACTAAGTTAAATTCTGCCTGCTTAGTCTCTGGAACTGCCTACAACTGCCCGCCTGGGGTTCCCGCCTTTTCTGTTTAAAATTTTAACTGCATTGTGTACTAACTTTGTTTTTCCTTACCTGCCTAGCTCTGCAAATGTATCCTGCTTTGTGTAATCTCTTATGTATCACTGTGTTCTGTAACTGTACCTCCCGGGTCGTGCCTGAAAATAGTCACTTGTTGGCTAGTGCACTTACCCGGTCAACAAAAACTAAATAAATAAATAAAATAAATAGATGGTGGGTGCCAGTGTCTCTGAATCAGGTACCCAGAGAGACCAGCCTTATTGGGACCCCATGTCCTTGTATCATAGTCTATGGACCTGTGGCAAAGAACTTCTGTCCATGTTTTTCACTTTAAAAAGGGGCGCCAAGTACTTTTTTTTTGTGTCCAAGACCTTAAAGACCCTGGCCCACCCCCTGGTCCCATGACTCAGTAAACACACAGGTGTAATGTACATATCTCTTTAATGTGCAGAAAAATGTGATTATGCACAGCAGCATACAGACTATTTGAAAAATAAAATGCAATGCTCAGTCAGAAACAATATGAGGCACAATACACATTCACATCAGTCACTCCCGACGCAGGGGTTGCATAGTTGGTTGGGATCTGCTTCACCCAGCTCTACCCAGGTCCCATGTCCACCTAGGCCTGCTCCTCTTCTCTGGTGTAGCTGACGCTCGTGGACAGGTCATGCACTGTGCCCAGACACTGCAGCATGATCCATCATACAGGTCCCCTGTAGTACTGCAAATGAAAAGAAAAGCACAGTATGAGTGCTTGCCATGTGTATGAAATCAACAATAGTGATGCCCAATCAGGGGCACAGGCATACCAATACATGATGTCCAGTACTCACCATTGATGGAATGGTCACATGCCACAGCACCATCTCATCTCTTATGTAGTGCAGCTCATCACCCTTCAGTCACAGGGACATGTAATCCAGGAAGCCTAGCTGCCAACATCAGCGAAGGCAGGGTGGTGTCCACACCATGCAGGGTCTCCCATCTGGCTGCTCTACTCTTGTCAGTGCCAGGCATTCTAGATGGCCTAGGCAGTCCTGTATGGGATGTAACAAGGAACATCAGGTTAGGATTGTGCACAGCTGCCACACTCCACAGTGCCCCCATCACAGCCAACTGTCAAGGTACTCACCATCTCATGTCCCTGCACCTGCCACAAGGGTCCCACTGGCAAGGTTGTCAAAGTAGTTGTCCTCTGACACCCTCCACAGTCTCACTGGGAAATGTTCCACCCCAACAGCAGCAGCAGCAGTAGCCATTGTTGACACTCAGCGATGTACACAGCGCATAACAGCACTGACAAGTGTGCCTACACATGTCCACTGCCCGTGTTGGGGCAGTGTGCACATGTGCCACACCATGCCCACTTAAAGGCACACACAGTGTGCATGGCAGGATAAAGGGGATCTGCCAGAGCATGCGCAGACTACCAGAAATGGTATGGGGTGGAAGATGTGTCCTGGACTGATGATGAGCATGCACCTGCTTCACGAGGCGATAGTGCAGTGGAGGCATGCCCGTCCCCAGCCCAGGGTAGTCAGACCACGGCTGGATGCCACCTCACTGTGGTAAAGACACTGTATAGAGAGACTCCGGTTACCACAGGTCATGATTGAATGGCTGTGTGACATGGTTTGTGATGATGTTGCCCCATGGACACACCGGTCTAGGGCAATGTAAGTGGAGACAAAGATGCTGTGTGCCCTGGCATAATATGTGACAGGGTCCTTCCACAGGGTGACCAGCAGTCTGTGTATGCCAGTCATCAATGTCACGGGCAGTGGTATAGGTCACAGATGCCCTGCCGGCACATGTGCAGACCCACATCAGATTCCTGATAGGGGATGCAGGTGTATAAATCATATGACATGCTTGGCATGCCTAATGTGTATGGTACGATTGACTGCACCCAAATAGCCATACTGGCACTGCCCATGCAGGAGGAGGCATACAGGAACAGAAAAGGGTTCCACAGTGTGAATTGCCAGGTCATGTGTAACTCAGGTGGACTGTTTACCAACATATGCACAAAGTACCCAGGATCGAGCCATGATGTATACATTCTGGACGCATCACACCTTGGTGCCATACTCCATTCAGGGTTCATTGTCATCTGGCTGTTTGGTGAATATAGTAGTGGCAACATGTGTATCACCCCTGTATTGTTGCATGGTAACCCATATGGGACAATGTGCACAGGTGACAGAAGATATCCGCTGTGGCCATACCTAATGACACTGATCCTGGCATCTACCTATGCAGCAGAGAAGGCCTACAACTATGCGCTAAGGAAGGCATGGAATATTGTGGAGAGGACCATTGGCCTGTTGAAGATGTGGTTCCATTGCCTGGACCATACCAGGGTGACAATCATGCTGTCCCCAGTAAAGGCCTGCAGGGTGTTCACCGTGTGTGCCAAGCTACATAAAACTGGCCCTGCATCATAATGTGCCCCTACCAGTGCCACAACAGCAGGATAGACTCCTGGAGAATGTTGTGGTGGAGGCGTGCCATGATCAGGAGACAGTGGGTGTGCACGTGGCCAGAG
Source organism: Neoceratodus forsteri (assembly GCA_016271365.2). Lineage (NCBI taxonomy): Eukaryota > Metazoa > Chordata > Ceratodontiformes > Ceratodontidae > Neoceratodus > Neoceratodus forsteri. The sequence continues at coordinate 1,533,048,056 of CM057449.1, read as the reverse complement.
TGGCCCTTGTGCAGGGCACATTCCATCGGTAGTATGGTATCCTAGCATGACCATAGAACAGAATGGCATGAGCATCTGCATGGTCACATATGATTGTGCAACTGCAATGCGTGTCCAGTCATGTCTGTCCATGTTGTGGTTATTGCGGTGGTTCCCCATGTGTGTGTTGCATCAAGTGAGGGTGGCGAGTGCTTGATGATGATGTTCCGCACTGAGTGCATCCATCTGGGGGGGGCCAATCCAGCACATGAGATCATGTGGCTCATGTGGCTTTCTGTGCTGTCCAAGGTAGTGCATGGCAGAGGGTGTGTCATGTTGTGGTGGCCTTGCCCAGGTGACTGCCCCAGGGTGTTCATGTGTCCGTTACATCAGCTGTATGGTCATGCACTGCTGTGGCCTCATGTGCTGTACAGGATGTGTGGCAGGGGCCATACCGTGGTTACATACTGTGTGAGTGGGCCATGTGCAGGGGACGGGCTGTTTTTAGTGTGTGCCTGTGCTGTACATTAGGGATGTCTGTGTTATATGCAGTGTCACTGTCCTTATAAAAAATTAAAAATCTGGGCACACACCAAAAGGCTGAGATGAATTCAAAACACTGTTATTTTGTTTTAAAAGCACAGCATGTTGTGAAACAGTTCTAACACCCCTACATGGTGACCCATTCTCTTGGGTCTTCATCAGGGGTGGAGTTAGCTTGTACAAGTATTATTTAAATGTCCCATTCAGTTCAATTTAATTGATATAGTTCCACATCACAGCAGATTTCACTATCATTACATTTGATGCCTTTGTACAGGGAAATGTACCTTATCATTATTGAAACACCTTATGGACACTTTACTTCATGTAATTCCATATTAAATAGTAAGTGATAAATGAAAACAATACAAAGATAACACAATTATTATCAGACAATTGGTAATTCCAGGCACTACCATTGTTCAAAGGAAATTGTTAAACAGACACACACTCAAAAACTATCTCCAGTACCATTGAGACACAAAAGTTTTTTACAAATTATTTACTGATTTAAACTTTTCAGTTATTAAATACTAGTCTCGAACTAATACATGGCACAATGGAGATAGTTGCTGCTAGTTTTACACAAATTGCACTATAAAATCTCTTCACATAGTGGAAGGTCACCAATTCCTGCACAAGGTCAACTATTGTTGATTAACTTTAAATAATCATTTTTAAGCTTAAATTGTTTACATAAATACAGTGGCGTGAAAAAGTATTTGCCCCTTCCTGATTTTCTCTATTATTGCATATTTGTCACACTGGATGTTTTCAGGTCTTTAGAGAAAATGTAATATTAGATAAAGGGAACCTGAGTGAACAAATAACACTTTTTTTTTTTATTTCACCTATTTAATGAAAAAAGTTAACCAACACCAACTGGCACTGTGTGAAAAAGTAATTGCCCCCTTACACTTAATAACTGGTTACGCCACATTTAGCTGCAATGACTGCAACCAAACACTTCCTATAATTCAATATCAGTCTTTCACATCGCTGTGGAGGAATTTTAACTCACTCTTCCTTGCAGAACTGCTTTAATTCAGTAACATTTGTAGGTTTTTGAGCATGAACTGCTCGTTTCAGGTTCTGCCACAGCATCTCTATTGGGTTTAAGTCTGGACTTTGACTAGCCACTCAAAACTTTAATTTTACTTCTTTTAGCCATTCTGATGTGGACTTGCTTTTGTGTTTTGGATCATTGTCTTGCTGCATGACCCAACTACCTTCAGCTTCAGCTGACGGAAGGATGACGGACATTCTCCTTAAGAATTTTCTGGTACAGAGCAGAATTCATGGTTCCTTTAATTTTGGCAAGCCATCAGGTCCTTAGGCAGCAAAGCATCCCCACAACATCACACTACCACCACCATGTTTGACTGTTGGTATGGTGTTCTTACTGTGGAATGCTGTGTTTGCTTTACGCGAGACATTATGGGATCCATGTCGTCCAAAAGTTCCACTTTGGACTCATTTGTCCATAGAACATTTTCCCAAAAGGCTTGTGGATCATCCAGGTGCTTCTTGGCAAATGAGAGACGAGCATTTATGTTCTTCTTGTTTAGCAGTGGTTTCCGCCTTGCTACTCTACATGAAGCCCATTTTGCCCAGTCTCTTTCTGATTGTGGAGTCATGAACACTGACCTTAGCTGAGGCAAGAGAAGCCTGCAGTTCTTTGGATGTTGTTTAGGATCCTTTGAGACTTCCTGGATGATTTACGCTGCGCCCTTGAAGTAATTTTGGCAGGCCGCCCTCCTGGGAAGATTCACTACTGTTCCAAGTGTTCTCCATTTGGAGATTATGGCTCTCACTGTGGTTCGATGGAGTCCCAGAGCCTTGAAATAGCTTTGTAACCCTTTCCAGACTGATAGAGGGCAACACATTTTTTCTGATCTTTTCAGGAACTTCCTTTGATCATGGCATAATGTGCTGATTGAATCTTTGTGATGGCAACGTGACTCTGATGGTAAGGGTCAAAATAAGTGAGGTTTATATTGAGCAGGGCTGGCTGTAATCAAGCCTGGCTGTGTTCAATCAGCTGACTCTAATTATCCTTTAATTGGGTTGATTTAACTAGGGGCAATACTTTTTCACACAGTGCCAGTTGGTGTTGGTTAACTTTTTTCATTAAATAAATGAAATAAGTAAAAAAAAAAGTGTTATTTGTTCACTCAGGTTCCCTTTATCTAATATTATGTTTTGTCTAAAGACCTGAAAACATCCAGTGTGACAAATAAGCAATAATAGAGAAAATCAGGAAGGGGGCAAATACTTTTTCACGCCACTGTATATAGGATGGCCAAATCTTCCCTGCTGTATATAAAGATAGTGGAGCATACCATAATTACCAAATTCAAGTCCCAAATGATAATGTAAAATGTCACTATTAATTTTGCAACACGTTACACCAAAATACTTCTTCACATGCAGCAGGAGGCCACCACATACTGCAAAAGGTCGACACTGCATAGTTTACTTTGAATAGCCATGTTTGGGGCTTTAATTTATAGTTTACTTAACCAAAGCAGGTGAATCTAGCCTGCTGCATGCAAATCAAAAGCCATGTATGATACTGCATTTCAATTCTCAGACTTCAAATGTAACTCATTTAAAACATGCCCCACAATCTTATACAAATAATAGATGTTATGATAGTCATCTCAATTGCATCATCACTGACTCTTTTCTATAGTTGTTGTTATTCCCCATATTAGTCAATATCCACAAGAAAATAATGTTTTTACTAATAGAAATACGCGAAGAACAACCAATCATATATTTCCTTATTCTCTCCTTAAAAAACTGAGAGCTGAGTGCTAGAAGTTTTTTCCCCCAAAATATTTCTATTGTTTCATCAATACTCTGAAAACAATGCAGACAGATTATTCACACCGCATGTGCTGCAAGGGGCTATATTCTAAAAACTAGAATACATATGTAAGTGTACGTTATTACAGGCAGGGTTTATAATCTAGCTGGTCATTAAGACATCCTGAACTAGAGCTCCAAGTTTAGAAATTCACCTAGTTTTACAATGATTTAGATGATTTTTCCCGATTACCTCCTCAAAGGGAGTGGGGACACTGTATCAAGAGCTCCAAATTTTAAACATTTTGGATTTCTATTATGAGCCTCAAAAAATGGGTTCGTAGAGCATTCTCAATCTTGCTGTTAATTATCACCATAACATGTTCATGAATTCTAATTTTTAATGGGTGAATTGTCCTACCAACATACAGCTTTTTAGAAGTACACCAAGCCACATAAACTGTAAACGGACTTTGGCAATCCAGATATTGTTTCAAAACACATTCCTTCCCTGTTACTAGATGTTTAAAAACATTCCCATTACTGTATCTGCATAAAAGGGATAAGGTCAAACAACTGAATGGGAATGCCCACTCCCCTCCCCCATCCCAGATTACCACCAACAACACCACCATCACAGACCCCGCTGACATTGCAAACCTCCTCAACACCGCCTTTACAGACCTTAGCCCCATCCTCCCCAGTAACTTCTTTGATCAGCCACCCCCCCATCCTACCCTGCCCTCCATCGCCTTGCTTCACCTTGGGGTTACTACCCAGGAAGCCAGACTGCACCTGACCCATGCACTAAAGGCAACAGTTCCAGTGACATCTCCTGGATCACAAAATTCTCCGGTTAGTCCTGGATCAAGTCCTCACCCACTCACCTGCCTTCTTAACAAATCACTCTGCCTGGGACAATTCCCTCCTCATGGAAACTGCACGGTCACTCCAATCCATAAAGGAGGTGACAGGTCCTTAGCTGGGAACTATCGACCGATCTCCATTCTCCTCCCTTTCCAAGACACTGGAAAACTAATTTGCCTCACAAATATCTGAATACCTGACCAAATACAACATCCTCTGCAGGAACAACCTGCAGCTCGCGCGGGACACAGTACCAACACTGCTCTTATTGAATTCGCCTCCTTCCTTCACTCCTCATTGGATACTGGCTCCTAGGCGGGCTGTGTTCCTTGACCTATCAAAGGCCTTTGACACTGTCTCCCACCCCTACTTCTGGGAGCCCTCTGTCAGCTGGTTTGCCTCTGGACCACTGGCTTGGTGCTCCAGCTACCTGTCCGCCGCTCCCACGAGTCAAAATTGGTGGGACTCTTTCTGACCATGCTCGATCCACTCAGGGGTTCCACAGGGCTCCATTCTGGGCCCCTTCTTTTCTCGCTTTACCATAACACCTGCCCAGTGCGTGCCCTGGGAATAGTCTCTGCTGTGCACTCGATGCCGTCCCTTTTCCCACTTTCCCACTCCTCAGGCTTCCTACAAAGGGCCTATGACACGCTGAAGCTTGGCTTAAAGAGCATAGATTGGTCATAAATCTTAAAATCTAAAACCATGCTCTTCGCCCATCCTCAAAATAAATCATCCAACACCCCTCTCCGTATCCTTTCCGGCTCTAAACTACAACTGGAACAAGTCCAATCCTATAAGTACTTAGGGATCCTATTTGACTCAGCCCTCTCCTACCATACCCACATCGATGCACTCGCTTCTGTTACCAATATCCGACTTGGTATCCTGTACCGCCACAAAAACTGTCTCCCCCCCGATGCACTCCGGCTGGCGGTTACATCCTCCATACTCTCCCTGGTGGACTATGGGCTACCTATCTATGGGGCTGCCAACATGATGGCCCTCAACAAAATCCGCCTCCTCCTAAATAAGGCTTGCAGGCTAATCACTGGGGCCCTAAGCTCACTCATACCTGCCAACTCTATGACCTTGCAGTAATGCTTGAGCCTCGACGAATGCCTGTTATACCAAACGTGCCTCATTTCAAAAAAAAACTTACTAGGACTTTCTCCCCCCGGGCTGACTTCCGCCCTCCTCCCAGCACAGCCCCTTGTCAGCACCCGGACCTCCAGCAAAGCCACCTTCCTGGTTCCTCGTGCTAGGACTTCACTTGGACAGAGATCTTTCTGCCATAGAGCCCCTGCTTGGTACAACACTCTTCCTCGGGCCATCACTGATACCCCCACCATCTCCACTTTCAAAAATGCCCTCAAAAGCAAGCTATTCAGCAAGCACTGCTGCTCCTGTGCCTAACGGATGCTCAAACCCCCTCTTCTCTGACAATGCCCTCTGGGCAGCTCCGTCCCCTCGCTTCCTTATTCCTAACAACTTATCTACTCCCATGATTCCCTCTACCGACTGTATCACAACTGACTTGAACGAACCACGTTGCATTCCTATGCTGCTTATACTTATCTTATTTGCTACCCAGCCCTATACGGTTACCCCCGTTTCCTGTACTACTCCTGTCCCAGGCCCTACACTTAGTGTAATCTGATATCATGTCACCGGCATACTGCTCTATCGAGTTACCTGTACTGCGACTGCCTCATGCTGTATGTTCCTTGTAATCTGGCACAGTAGACCTGTTTGGCTGTAATCACACCTACATGACATACCGTTATGCTGCTAAACCCTTTTATTCTACTGTTGTCAATTATACCATATTTTGCTCTGTATCACACTACCAATGTTGCTGTTACCATGTGCCATTAATGCGTGTCTGTTTATACTCATGCGCTGCTCTGTATGTACCCTTCTTTCTGTATTACCTGTATTATCTGTTTTATTTGTATTATTCTGTATTTTCTACCATTGTTGACGAGGTACCTTTGGAAATGAGCCCTTGGCTCAAAGGTTGTAAACTGATTGCTTTATAAATAAATAAATAAATAAATAAAAAGCGCACATTGCAATGTCTACATCTGAAAATTCCAGTCCTTATTGAGACTGACTTCTTTGTTTCTGGAATCACATAGTGGCTTGAGGCTAAAATGTCCTTTAAATTTGCCCTCTATGATAGGAGATAAGCAGACCCCCACCTATTATTGGTCCAATCTGTTCATCTACCTCTAATACTGACCATCTATTTATAATAATATTTGCAATTTCATTCGATCTAGAATTACAGTCAGTGACAAATACCGTTGTATTCATGACATTCGCATTTACAGTGTTATTTTTAGGTTCCAACAATGTTCTTCAATTTAATTCTTTAACTTTCTCTAGGGCCTTCAGGTCAAGTTGTGCACTATAGCCTCGATTCCTAAATCTTTGGCTTAGCATTTTAGCTTCATTCTCAAAATCAATATTTAAAGTACAGTTTCTGTGCACGAGCAGAAATTGTCCAAAAGGTATACTCTGTACGAGTGTTCTGGGGCTGCATATTTCTGATCCTAATAGTGGGAGGCAGTATGGCGCAGTGGTTTAAGGCTCTGAGCTGCAAATTTGGTAACATCCACCAGATCTGGGTTTGAATCCCACAAGCTTCCACTTGCATACTGTGTGACCCTAAGCAAGTCACTAAACTTCCCTGTGCTCCCAGGTTGCACCTGTAAAAACACTTTCAGCTTAGTGTGCTACTCCTGGTTAAACAACAAAACAAAAAAAAAAAGTGTATTATCTGCCACAAGCTTTCTAAAATTCTTACTGATGACTTTGTTATCACTTACCACCAGATAATCAATCTGTATGGAATCAGATCTATATGTGCATGGGATTTTGACCTCATTTGCATTTAACCATGATATGAAGTGATGGTTTGTGATCTGGAACTACAGTTTATCAATTAAATTAGATTGAATAGGGTATTTAAATGATGCTTGTACAAGCTAACTCCACCCCTAATGAAGACCCATGAGGATGGGTCACTACACAGGAGTGTTAGCACTGTTTCATGACATGTTTTGTTTTAAAATAAAATAACTGGGCCGGCCCATCGGCGCAATGGTTGGATTTCTGCTTGCGACGCTGGCGACCCGGGTTGAGAGCGGACTCAGGTCACTGGAAGGCTGGCCGGGAGAAGGAAAGAAGTGTTCCAGGATGGCTTGCCTTCTCTGGGGAGGTGGGATGCACCTCGGTGCATGCTGGCCCTGGTGGAGACTGGGGCACAGTACTGACACCTGAGATGGAAGCACTGGGGGAGTGACGGACATTGGCATGTGCCTTGACGTCAGTGGCATGTCACTCCCCGGGGAGAAAACCATGAAACTGCCCTGGTTGACTGGATGATGGTCTCTCTGGTCCTCTGACTGCTGCCAGGCCTCCTAACCAGCACTGCCACCTCAGTGACACCCCCAGGCCAATACAGACACGATGGCCCTCCCCCACTGGTGCCTTCACCCTCGGAGGAGAGAGACCCATCTGGTGAAGGTTTACACTGGGTTACCTGGGGGGGTCACGATATGAGGTGAGTGGTAGGCGGGGGCGCGGGAGAGTGCGCGACCCGGGACAATGAGAAGACCCGAAAGAGTGGCTGGCCAGGGGTGGCAGGAGGAGGAAAAAAAAATAAAATAACAGTGTTTTGAATTCATCTCAGCCTTTTGGTGTTTGCCCAGTTTTTTCTTTTCTATATGTTACACGCTCTTTGGACTGGAGCACCATTAGAGCAACTGATGTCTGTTCTCCTATTCCTATTCCTATTCAAGTGTCACTGTCCTTGTGTGTCAGTTGGCTTTGCCTGCAGCCGGGTGGAGGTCCGTGTGCCCTGCCTCCAGACAGGGGCCTGAAGCCTGGTGGTACCCCACTGGTGCCTGCTGCCATGGGTCCGGTCTGTGTGCTCATCCTGCATGGCATCATCCACTGGGCCATGGCTGCTGGCCTGCCCCACCATGTCCTTCTCTGTGCTGTCAGTGCATTGTGCCTGTTCCCTCATGCTGTGTGCACCTTTGGGGTGTACGGGTGCTGGTACTGTGGCCTGGGACTCAGCCACCTGAGTGCTGTCTGACATGCATGGTTGTGTCCCTGCATCATGCTGTAGACTGATTTTGTTGATGGATGCCTGTGTGTGGACATGTCCTTCACAGGTGGTGTGTGGTGCATGCTGTCCAGCAAGGTGTTCAACCAGTCACTCATGGGCATCAGCAATGCATTCGATGCCATGGTGCATGCCTCACACCTCGATGGTCAGAACCACCAATGCTTCCATGTTGCATCACTGTGCCTCTAGCCTGAATACTTCCAGCTGCTGCAACTCCCTATACTGGTCAACAATGGCATTGTTGATGCTCACTGTGTGTCTCTATCCTGGTGGCCACCACAATGACCCTTCATCTCCACTGTCCTTGGTGACTGGTGGTGCCCACCCAGCAGGGGCTGTGCCATCCAGACACCGCTGCTTTAGCACAGATTGTGCTGTTCTGCCACTGGCCCCTTCATGACCTTGCCATGCATGGCCCCCAGGGGCGTGCAGGTGATCAATGTGGTCACACCTTCCATTGGTGGTGATCTCCTGAGTTTTATTGTCCACTGTCTCAGGTATGTTGTCCACCTCCAAATCAGACTCCATCTGGGTCTCCATCTCATGCTCAGTACCTGTGTAGGAGATTGGAGTGGTGAGCTACCCCACTGCTAGACCTTATTAGTAGATATAATTCTGTTATGTATATGTTTTTTTTATGTAATTCTATGTATATGTACATGCCACAGGATGCCAGTGTTAATTCCTGGGGACATAGAAAGACTGGATTTATTTTTTTTTTAGTTTCTGTTTATTGTTTTCATAATAAAACAATACATCAAGTATTGTCATGCGGGATAATTCAAATATCATTTGACATTATAGGCATAATTGAGATAACAAGTATATATACCCACATTCTGGTACAGAAGGAATTAGGAGAATAACATATAATCAGGCCATTTTAGCCTAAAGTCCCACTAGAAAGTCTAGTACTTGCCAGCTGCTTCAGTGGCTCAGGTTACTAATCATGAATATAGTTCAAAGGGATGATTCTGCACTAACCTGTAGAGCTATTAACCTGCTAAGTAAATTAAACTAACAATAAATTTGTTTCCCACCAACTCCCATCCAAACCCCTTACAGCCTTATAAGAAAAAATGTGAATAGATACTAAAGGCACTCCAACAGTAAGTACTTCATAGAACAAATAATGCTCCTAAGGACGCTAGGTATTAAAGTGTCAATAAGAGGAAAGGGGTACAGATATATGAAAATATTACAGCAATACAATACAGTATAGAAATTCTCCCTCATTCCCAACCTTACAGCCCTACTAGTCCTAGTATATAATATCACTTAAATCACTTTCAGGTCCTCATAACTGGAGCATAATAAGGCATTGTAATATATGTTAACAAGTCCCAGAGCACCATACTCAGCCCTTGTCAGAGTCTGATGCTTCCTCTTCATTCCTCTGAGGTTGCTGCGATTTAAACTCGGCTTCAGTTTTTTCGATCCAATGACCAGCATCCCTCGGATCCATGAATTGCCAGTTCTTTCCTACGTATATAATACAGAGCTGAGCAGGAAGCAAAAAGGAATGCACAATCCCCAGGGAGTGGAGCTTTTGACGAATTGCATCGAATTGCTTTTGGCGGGCCCGGGTTTGGTAAGACAAATCAGGGAAGAATTTTATGTCCCTCTCCTGGATGATCAAAGGGTAAGCCACTCTCGCTGCAGAAATTAAAATGTCCCACACCTCTGGGCCAACCGTTTTTAGTAGAATCATCTGGGGTTGACTGGTATCAGTTGGTCGCACTCGGGAGTTTATTCTGTACGCAAGGCGCAGTTCAGTACAGTCAAAATCTTCTGGTAAAGTTAAGTTTGTGGCCTTCCACTGCTCAAAAAAACCAAGGAGAAGCACTCCCTATGTTCCTTCTGGTAAATCCACTATACAGACATTCCCTGACCACAAGCTATTTTCAACCACCTCCAAGTGCCCCCGAAGCTGTTGATTCTCCTTCATCAGGAGAGCTGTTACAGCCTGAGTGTTAAGGGATCACTTATCTGTGTCAGCCACCGAATTTGTTAGAGTGGCCAAGGCGATATCGTGGGTTTCCAACTTCGTGAGTGATTTTTCCAGTTTCGCATCCATCGCCCTCACTGACTCTAGAATAGCTTGCCATGGTGGTTCCTTGGAGATTGCAGAGGGAGAGGTTTTTGGTAACTCTAGGCCCAGGCTTGCTAGAGGCTGTGATGCATCAGGCTGCATGGGACCCAATGCTTTTTGCTGAGTGTTCTTGGTTCGCCCCATGTTTGAATTTGGTATCCTTTCAAAGCTCAGACAATAAGGAGTCCAATTATATAATTCAAATGATAAAATCAGCACTCTTCATAGGATAACTTTAGGCTGAAATGTAGGTCTTGATGCAGAGCTAGTGTAGAAAATGTCCTGCCTGGAAGCTAGCTCTCTGGTGCCCCCTCGAAAGACTGGATTTTTTGAAAAAGGTTTGACCTTCCTCTGACCAGTACAGAAGCTGCTTGCAAGGAATTGAGATTGCATCCCTAGTTTTCTTTAGCAGAGATATGCCAAAATCCAAAAACATGCACTGTAGAAGCAGAATGCTTTTGATCCCAGGAAACTATTATATCTATCACATTTTATGAGGTAACAGGAAAGACAATCTTCTTCTAGCCAACCTATGAGAATTCTAACACTCTAATGCCAATGGTGTTGCTGTGGGACCTTGAGACTTCAAAAGGCTTAGACTGTACATGTTAGGATTTGAGTTTTGGAAACTGAAATGTGTGAGATTGTAATTACTGGTGTCATAAATGAAGGATGGGTGACATCACCAGGTGGCCAGCAAATTATGTTCTTGGGAAAGAGCAAGAGGGCCATCTTCTGGCCTAGAAGTGTAGGATTTTCACTCACTATTTCAGGGACTGAAATCAGAGGTATAAATAGCCCCAAATCAGGGCATTTTGAGACACTTTTCATCTGGACTCTACTGTACCTGACACACAAGAAGCCAGACTGCTGAGACTCAATGGCTACCAGCACATTTTCATCTGGACACTCTGCCTGACACACCAGGAAACAAAACTGATGAAACCCAATGTGGCTGCCTGGACTAAAGGAACTGAAAACCTTTATCTACTTTTTCTGGACTTCAATTCTCTGCAAATATAAGGTAAACATTTTAGCTAACAGTTTTAGTGCATTTCACTGTACATTTTTCCATTCTTGTTTATGTACTGTATACTGTAACCCCAATTAGTGTATGTTATTTTTAGTTATAACTATATTTATTTATATAAGTATTTTAGTAAAATGTTTGTTTTCCTAAATAATTCTGCCTGCATGAGATTTCTATATTTATATGTGACTATTGAAGGTTTGTTAATAATCTGTGACAACTGTTAATTGCTTAGAGGGACCACCATAAGCAACCAAATTGAGAAAAGGGTCTGTAAGGGACATCTGGAAGGATAGGGAGAATAACAGAGTCTACACAGATTTTGAACCAGGCTGTTGCATGTCCTATTGGGAGATGGCCAAATCATGTTTTCCACTGCTATGCTCGAGTGTGACACATGGGTCTTCCTCCTTTGTGTAATAGCCAAGGAAGGGTTCATATTTGGTCACAAGACTCGAGACTGATATTGTGCCCTTATCTTGAGTTAGAGGGATGCTCTGGGTCCTCATGGCAGAGGTGCAGTCATGGCCTTGGTGAGCATTCTAAAAGCAGGAGAACAGTATCCCTGTTCCCCCCATCATGGATTTCACTTAAGGGTGGACACTGTGAGCTCAGTGGGCCTGACCCCCAGGAGAGGGTTCATGACAGACCTGGGGCACAGCAGTGGGATCCAAGAGATTTGATTGCATATTGTTGTGATTCAAGAGATATTGGTGGCACAGGCATAACAGCTGGATTTGAGCCCAGTGTATCAGACTGATAAACTGAAAACAGCCCACACACAATCAAGGCAGAGATAAATAAAAAAAAAAATACTTATAATTTGGTTACAGTATAAAGTTCCCTACCTGATTTTGTTTTTTTCCTCAGGTGTAAAGCTAGCATAGCAGTAGTTAGGGAAGAAGATGGCTTCCATCTACAGCGAGTACACTGCAGACTACCTAAAGCAGTTGTGTCAGGAAAGAGGAGTCCAGTGCGAGAGGTGAACCAAAAAGCACCTTGTGAAGGCTTTTGAGGCAGCCAATGAGCAAGTGACTGCCCAGAATCTTGAGTCACAGCCAGTGACTGAAAATGACCAGACCTTGGTTGTGGGGGTGCCAAGGGACATCACAGAGTCCAGTCCCAGGGAGGAGGACAGGGAGATCAGAAGAAACCCAGAGCCACAGCTCCAGGGGAGAGTCACCACATAGCTGGAATCAGAAAGGGGATCAGGCTGCAGCTAGAGTTAAGGAGACTGGAGTTGGAATTTGAGCAGAAAATGTCTGAAGGCCAGCAGCAGAGGGAATTTGAGCAGAGGAAGTTCGAGCTGGAGATCCAGGAAAAAGAAAAGCAGCATTGGAGAGAGGCCAAGGAAAAGGAAAAACAGCTTCAGAGAGGGCTGAGAGAGAGGAAAGAGAACTCTGGAGGGAATTTGAACTGGCAAAGCTAAGACTCCAACTACCAGTGCCAGAGGAGGTAAGTGGCGGGGGTGAACCTGGAACTCTAGGACTAGGGTACAAGTTAAATTCTAAATTAATAGCTGAATTTAAAGAGGGGAGGATATGGATGCATTTTTGAATTCATTTGAAAAGGTCTGTATCCAGGCTAAAATACCCAGAGAGTCCTGGAGCTTCCAGCTATCCCTGCTGCTTACTGGTAAGGGCATGAGGCACTAGGCCAAATGGACAATTAGGACAGTAGTAATTATGAGAAACTTAAAGCTGTATTGCTTAAAAAGTATGAGTTAACTCCTGAAGCATACAGGGTTAAGTTCTGTAAGCTACAGAGAAGCCCTGACATGAGCTATGAGGAACTCACCACAAAGCAACATCAGTTTTTGAAACATTGGTGGGAGGGACAGAAGCAAACTCTGTAGAGAAAATTGAGGAGGTTGTACTTCTGGAGCAATTCTTTTGGGCTTTCCCAGCAGAGCTAAAAATCTGGTTAGAGGACCGAGACCCCAAAACATTGCAGCAGGCTGCAGAACTCTCAGACTGCTGTGCCAGGAACAGACCTGCTCTGAAAGGGAGTGGAGCAGGTGTGGCAGCCCAGAAGGGGAAAAGCGCACATTCAAGGCAGCCAAAACCCTCACTGCCTCCACAGAAAGGGGGAAGCCCCAGGTTACAAAAAAAGGATTTAACAGATAAAAAAAATGATAATTGCTGGTTTTGCAAACAGCCAGGGCATCTTGCTATACAGTGTCCTAAAAAAAGCACCGAGTGTTCAAAGTGATGCTCAAACAGAGTTGGATGTGCTGTGTATCCCTGAAAGCATGCCTATGAACATGAGGGAGCGCATACACCCAGTTACTGTAAATGGGGTGCACACCCATGGGTTAAGGGCCATGGGGGCATTTCTTACCTTAATAAAAGAGGATTTGACTGGGCCTGAACAGTTTATACCTAATCAGTTTGTTATGGTAAGGGGATTCACTGGGGAGGAGAAAACTCTGCCAATAGCTAGTGTTCTCCTGGACTGGGGTGAGACAGGAGACAGGGTGCAAAAGGTAGCAGTGGCAGACAACCTTGCCCTGGATGTGATTATAGGGAACATTCTCCAAAAGGGGGTGGTGTGTGCAGTTACCTGCAGTCAGACATCAAAGGCCTATTGTAGTTCCCTGGACTCAATAGAAGCTCCTGTGGAAAACAATGGGAGGCTGGTTCCCCAGCCTGTGTCTTCTGAAATGGAGAGCAATGAATGGGAGGTAGGACTTTCCCTGGTAGCAGTTTACAAAACAGCTACAGAAGGTTACTCTGAGGAGGGAGGGGTAACCAATGGTCAGAAGATTGGGGATGACAGTGACCTTGAATTCCCTGATGCTAGAGCTATGGACCCCAGTTTAGAAACTGATGGGAACATATAATATGCCTTTGGAAAATGTCAAGAATTTGCAGCTGCTCAGAGAACTGACCCTAGTTTGGAGAGGCCGAGGGCTTGTGCAGAATCTGACAGGACACAGGGAGGTGACATGAGACATAGGATATTTTGGGACAATGGACTGCTGTATACACAGGTTGTGAGGAATGAAGTAGGGGTGATGGGCATGAAGCTTGTTCCCAAGGAGTATCATGAGCGGTTGCTCAAGGTCACTCATAATATCTCTATGTCCAGAGATCTGGGAATTGAGCACACCACGTGGTGATTGGCACAGAATTTCTATTGGCTCAACTTCACCTAGCAGGTGAAGGAATATTGTGGGTCCTGTCACCAGTGCCAACGAATACGGAAGGCAGGTAATAAAACCAAAGCCGACTTAATTCCCTTGTCCGTTGTGGATGAGCCATTCCAGAGAGTTAGGAATGGATATTGTGGGACCTTTGAGTACCCCAAGTTCCTTCAGGAAGAGGTTTATTCTGACAGTGGTGGATTATGCCACCTGATACCCACAGGTGGTTGCCCTCTCCTCACTTAGGAAAGACAAAGCAGCAAATGCCTCACTAGGGTTTTTCTCCCATGTCAGGTTTCCACAGGAGGTTATCTCTGATTGAGGGGGTACCTTCATGTCAGATCAGATGAAGTGTTTATGTGAGAAGTGTGGGGTGGTGCACAGACATACAACACCTTATCACCTGCAAGCTATTGGGCTTGTGGAAAGGTTTACTGGTACCCTGAAATTGATACTCCAAGCATTTGTTGAACAGCATGGGAGGGACTGGGAGAAATACATTCCTCACCCGCTGTTCGCATACAGGGAGGTGCCCCAAGAGTCGACAGGGTTCTTCCCCTTCAAACTCTTACTTGGACATAGGGTGCATGGTCCCCTAGACTTGATCCAGGAAGACTGGGATGTCAAGCATACTACCCAGGGAACTCTCATAGTGGAGTATGTCCTAATGTTTAGGGAAAAGCTGAAGGAGATTATGGGAGCCACCCAGGGCAACCTGTCAGCCACCCAGCAGAAGCAAAATGTTTGGTACGACTGCAGAGCCAGAGCTCGCTCATACAGTGTAGGTCAGGAAGTCATGATCCTTATTCTGGTCTGGAAGGACAAGCTGCAGGCCAAGTGGGTGGGACCATACAAGGTAGTCCAACAGGTAAATGACATGAATGATATTGTAGAACTTCCTGACAGGATATGAGACATACCCACAGAATGTACTACGTCAACATGATGAAGTAATATGCAAATAGGGCAGACAGGGGTATTTGCAGTGTGTAGTCCTTGGGAGGGGACTGATGAAGAAGACCCCCTACTGGACTTGCTGGAGGAAAGCAAGCAGGAGTCCTTTGTGGTGGCAATCAAACTGTCATCCCAGTTGACCCCAGAACAGACCCAGGAAGTGAGGGAGGTTTTAGCAGACTTTGCCCCTTTGTTTAAGGCTAAGTTGGGATGTACCCCCTTTAGCAACACATGATGCAGATACAGGAATGCAAGCACCCATCTGACAGACAGCCTTCTGGATGTCTGAGGCCATCCTAAAAGATATTAGGAGGGAAGTGGAGGAATTGCTTGATTTAGGGGTAATCCAGAAATCCCATCGTCCCTGGGCCTCACCCATAGCCCTCATTCCCAAGCCAGATGACTCTACTTGCTTTTGTGTGGACTATCATGGACTAAATGCAGTCACAAAGTCTGACACCCACCCAATCCATGGACGGATGAACTACTGGACAAGTTGGGAGGGGTGAAATATCTTATCACAATTGACTTGACCAAAGGGTATTGGCAGGTGGAGTTAACTGCCAGAGCTAAGGAGAGGATGGTCTTCATCACTCCAATATGATTATTCAAGTTCAGGGTAATGTCTTTTGGAACGAAGAATGCCTCTGCCACCTTCCAAAGATTGGTCAACCAGGTGTTACATGGTACTGAAGAGTATGCAGTGGCATATCTGGAAGATATTGCCATCTTCAGTGGTAGTTGGAAGGAACACCTGTCCCACCTGAAGGAAGTGTTGGGCAGGATACAGAGGGCAGGGCTCACTGTCAAGGCTGAAAAGTGCCAGGTGGCCATGACAGAGGTGGAATGCCTAGGACATGTAGTTGGATGGGAGCAGCTCCGTTCCAATCAAGCCAAGACCGAGGTGATAGAGGAGTATCCCAGGCCTGAAACCCAAAAGCAGATTTGGAGTTTCCTAAGGACTGCTGGGTACTATCGAAAGTGTGTACTAAATTGCAGTACTCTGGCAGCTCCCCTCTCTAGCCTGCTAAAGAAAAGAATGCCCAAAAAGGCAAAATAGGAACCAGCCTGTGAACGAGCCTTTGCATGGCTAAAGGAGGCACTGTGCAGTGCCCCTGTTATTGGCCAGTCCAAATTACAGTAAGCCATTTGTGGTCCAGGCAGATGACTCAGATGTGGGGATAAGAGCAGTCCTCAGTTAGACCTCTAACTGAGGGAAAGATCACCCAATAGTGTACCTTAGCAAAAAGTTGCTTTCCAAGGAGCAGGCATATTCCACAGTTGAAAATGAATGCCTTGCGCTGGTATGGGCCTTGAAGAAATGAGTGCCATACTGTACCTGTACAGAAGGCACTTTGAGGTACAGACCAAGCATAACCCCCTGGTGTGGCTAACGCAGATGGGTAAAATGAATGGTCATCTCTTAAGATGGAGTATCATCTTACAGGGCTACTATATGACCATTACCCAAATAGTCAGATCGATCAATGCCAATGCAGGCAGTCTATCTTGCCAGTTAGAACAGTGAACAGAATTTGTGAAAATCATACCATGCATAGTGATGGATTCCCACAAATTCAGTCTAGGGGGGAAGGGTGTTATCAGCTACTGCAATGTTAGGCCTTATTTGTACAGTAGATATAATTCTGATATATATATATATATTTTTTTTTATGTAATTCTATTTTTATGTGCAGTACATGTCAGAGAATGCCGATGTTAATTCTTGGGGATAGAGAAAGACTGGATTTAAAAAAAAAATGGTTTGACCTTCCTTTGACATGCAAGGCAGCTGCTTGCAATGAATTGAGATTGCATCCCCAGCTTCCTTTAGCAGAGATATGCCAAAATCCGTAAACATGCACCACAGAAGCAGAATGCTTTTGATCCCAGGAAACTATTATAGTATATCACATTTTATGAGGCAACAGGAAAGAAAACCTCCTTCTAGCCACTCTGTGTGAATTCTAACACCCTAATGCCAACGGTGTTACTGTGGGACCCTGAGACTTCAAAAGGCTTAGACTATAAATGTTAGGATTTAATTTTTGGAAACAGACATGTGTGAGATTGTAATTATCAGTATCATAAATGAAGGCCGGGTGACATTACCAGGTGGCCAAAAAATTGTGTTGTTGGGAAAGAGCAAGAGTGCCATCTTCTGGCCTAGAAGTTTAGGATTTTCACTTACTATTTTAAGGACTGAAACCAGAGATATAAATAGCCCCAAAGCAGGGCATTTTGAGACACTTTTCATCTGGACTCCACCTGACACACAAGAAACCAAACTGTTGAAACCCAGTGTAGCTGCCTGGACTAAAGGAACTGAAAACCTTTATCTACTTTTTCTGGATTTCAAGTCACTGGAAATATAAGGTGGACTTTTTAGCTAATAGTTTTAGTGTGTTTTACTGTACATTTTACCATTTTTGTTTATGTATACTATAACCCCAATTAGTGTGTGTTATTTTCAGTTATAACAGTATTTATTTAAGTATGTTAGTAAAACCATTGTTTTCCTAAAGAATTCTGTCTATGAGATTTCTATATTTGTGTGTGACTGTAGAAGGTTTATTAATAATCTGTGACAATCGTTAATTGCTTAAAGGGACCACCATAAGCAACCAAATTGAGAAAAGGGTCTGTAAGGGACATGTGGAAGGACAATGAGAATACTAGAGTCTGCATAGATTTTTAACCAGGCTGTTGCATGTCCTGTCAAGGAAAAGGCCAAATCAGGTTTTCCAGTGCGACCTCTGAAGAGAGTGTGACGCCTGGGTCTTTCTCCTTTGTGT
Source organism: Neoceratodus forsteri (assembly GCA_016271365.2). Classification (NCBI taxonomy): domain Eukaryota; kingdom Metazoa; phylum Chordata; order Ceratodontiformes; family Ceratodontidae; genus Neoceratodus; species Neoceratodus forsteri. The sequence continues at coordinate 1,533,029,699 of CM057449.1, read as the reverse complement.
AATAGACAAGGAAAGGTTTATATTTTGCCACAAGACCTGAGACTGGTATTTTGCCCTTATCCAGAGTTAGAGGTATGCCCTGGGTCCTCATGGCAGAGGTGCAGTAGTGACCTCAGTGAGCATTCATATCCCTGTGTTCCCCTGTCACAGATTGCACTTAAGGGTGGGCACTGTGAGCTCAGTGGGCCTGATCCCCAGGAGTGGGTTTTTGACAAGTGGCATGGTAGACCAACTATACATGTGCCTTGCTGGTGCCACTCACAGGTGTGCACGGAGCACAGTGACCAACCTGTGCTGACCTCCACCTGCCTGGTGTCATTGTATGCTACCTGTGTTGCAGGTATGTCTTGGCTCTGCATTGCTGCAGCATGTGTCCTGTGTCCCTCACTGGACGAGTCTGTGGGAGAAACACACAGATGTTAGTCTTTGAATGGTGCTACAGCATTTACCCGTGCCCCGTCCATGACCTGTGTACCTGCCAAGGTGTTGAACCCTTCCACTTCACCGTGGACACCAACATCTGTGAGGTTGGCCACCACCATCCTCTCCACCGGTGTCAGTTGGCTATCCTCACTGTTGAAACTGCCTCTGGCGGCCAGGCAGTCACGGCAAGCTTCTTTTTCACTGTGGCATGCATGTCACACCATTTATATTTGATTACTGCCAATGTCTCTGCCTCTAGACCAGTGGTATTCACCGCGCACTGGATTTCCGAGTCATAGCCATGCCCTGTACAGCATTCAGTAGTGCATCTGGATGTCCATGACCATTGATGCCATCTGGCCCACTGTGAAGTTTGGGGCACATGGATGGGCTCCACCTCACATCCTCACATGGCTGCTGTGCTGGCCGCCTGCACAGACTGCCTGTGGTAGGGCGCAGGTGTACATGAGCAAATCAGATAGCGTGACACATGTAGCAGCTCCTTTTAAAGTTCCATATTTATTCTAATTCCTTCAAAAAGTTGTTTTCAGCCAGACAAATTTGATACAATGAACTAGTTCGACAGCTTGTTCTCAATTTTAGCACAGAAAATAAACACAGTCTCGCTCCTTATAGCACTTTACCAAAGCTCCCTGGAGTTCACCTCCAGACCCAGAATCCATCTGAATACCTATGCTAAATGTTCAGCTTTTATACAATGAAGGGGGTCAGGTGACATCTTAACCCCACCCCTGTACTTTATTTCAAACAGCGTATCTTTATCTACAACATTTTTATTTTATATAGCACATCTAAACATCTTAATTTACATAACAACCTAAGTTCATGCACAAAAGTGAATTACATTCTTTCTGTGGAGTTTTAATGCATTCTCTAGCCCTAGGAAGCACCACCCCTTTTGACACAGTTTAAAAGGATTAAAGAGATGGCCGGCCAGCTCTTAAGAGCAAGTTGCAGCTGAAAATGAAGGAACTCCAGACTTCTGAACTGCCCAAAAACACCGTAAACTCTTGTTTCAGAACAATCTTGAAAACAGCACCAAAGTAGAGAAATTCATCTCCGGAGGGTATGTAGGGCTATCCTCACTATGATTCAAGAAACAATGTTGCATTTATACAGCACTAGAAGGCTAAATGCCTTCATGACTGTGCGCTTAATTGAGCCGGAACAACTGCTCGTATGTGCACAGTCACGCAGGAGCTCAGCGACAATTTTATACAGGAAAAGCCGCTTTTCCTAAGAGCTCTTTTCAGGAGGGTAGAACAGGGGACAGGGAAGAGAACCAGGATGTCCTCTAATATCTTTAAACTGTACAGGGCACAAACGAGCCCTCGGGGGTACAGCAAGATTAATAACAGGACTTAAACGGAATGTTTACACAGCGCCCTGCAAAGGACTTCATGGAAGCTGTTTCCTCACAAAAACCCTCACTACTTAACATATAAGCAGGCAATTAACCAAACGGACGGGGGGAGTCTGTGAGGCTGAAAACAGCTCTGTACACTCTCCTAAGAGAAAGAACATATACTTTTTAGTAAAAGGAGCATAATGTAAGCTTCAAATACCCAACCAAAAAGGACAGGACAGAACAGGTTTTATTCATTATTGTAAAACCCACAATACCTAAGCAAACCTATTTTCCGACGGCTGATATTTCAGCCTATCAGTATATGTCCCATTTGTAACCTCACAGCATTTTATTTATTCCCTTACCAGACCATTTTCTACTACTTCTAAAAATGCAACAATTAGACAAAGCACTTGTTTCTTTTCTAAGCGCAAACTTTTTACTTAATCCAAGAAGGAGGGAGGGGGGTTGTTCTAAGCTGCAGCAAACCATAAAGAAATGCCATTTCTTTATCACAATCCAATGCTTACTTGAACATTTCCAAAGCAACAGATAAAGACAAGAGCATTGTTAATTTGTTAACTATTTTTAACAATAAATCCTTCACCCATTTAAATAATTTTATGATATGCTAGCGTGGAGGGTTTAAACAAGCTTAAGTCTCAGCTGGTACCCTCCCTTGTTTTAATATTTGCGAGACCATTATCTACTGACCCTTAAAAGTTAGTGCAGCTGAATATACAGCCTGACTGTGCGTTGATGAGTACAATTGCAGCACCCTATTTTGGCAGCAGCCAGAAGAACAAAGGCAATCCGAGTATACACTAGGAAAGCAAACAAAGAACCCCAACCACAAGCATCTAGCATTTGTAGACTAGCTAAATCTCTTGCTCCTTCCTAAATATCCTAAATAAAGGACATACATACAAACTTTCAGGGTCTCCCAACCCTTCACAGAGGCACTCTGTGACACTGCCCATTTGGGCTGCTCCAGAGATGGGCTGCACCCATCTGCACCTCTCTCATTCTCTGCCATTACCTGCGTGGTTGTCCCTCACACTCATTTCACTTCCATGGCTGTGCATGGGTCGAGGAGCATGTTCATCTATGGTGGGGTCAAGGAGCGGTTCCGCATATATATGGCATGCCTCTGTGCATTTTGCAGACCGCTGTGCTTCCCGTCCTGTACCTCTCACTGTGTCCCTGCAGCCCACTTGGGCTTTCAGGGATGCCTTGTATACCGCATAGCTACGCCATGGTTATGACATTTGCAGGTGTACTTTCCGCACCTTTGTGCATAGGCCCCAATATTTTTACATAAAAGGGGTTACATCATTGCCCTTATAGTGCTGATTGGAGTCTCACATGGATCCATCCCAGGGCTAATAGTGTCCACACAACACACAGAAACATAAAAAAGGACAGAAAAGGACAAAACAGTCTGTTCAGTCTGACCTAAGATTCTGACATGCCCCTGTGTTGGGAGGAGAATTTTTTGGTCTTTTAGTTAGGTGCAATGAATTGACCTGGGCATAATCTGAAGTTGGAATTGACCAATTCTTTTTTATAATAGTCTAGATTCGGCCTTTGGTCATATGGTTTATCAAGATACTTTGCATTATTTTTTTCAGTTCTTTACAGCTATCCAGTGAATCTCATATTAAAATTGATGGGCCTTGACTAAACCACTTGGATAAGAAAACACATGGGAAACAAAGAGGTGGATTTATCAAATTGCTTGTCCTTCATGTCCAGATTGTATTGCAAGGCTATGACTAGCAGAACTGTTTTTAAATATGTTTTATCATTTATTTTCTTACACTGTTTGTAATTGTCACTTCTGGGATGTCACAAGAATTCTATAAGCACATTAATGACACCGTTCCTATATAGCCTATATATAAATTTAGATTGTGCTTTATGTGGCTTCACCTTTGTAAAAGCACCTCACAATAAGTATGAAATGAGCAAAGGGATCAATGAGGCAGCCTCCAGTTCAGACCACATTTGTAACTCCCAAAGTGTGCGGGCTTACCAGTGTGACTTTCCTGAGCCAGCTGACCACTATTGATACTCCTTCTGTCCCCCACCACCAGGACTGACAAGAAAGAGAGTTAGGAGAGGAGTGCCTGTTTTGGGGCTAGTGCCATTCTTGTACTGTAGCTCAACTGCTGCATGTGGCTCCCTTCCAGCAAAGAGAAAGCAGAAAGTCACACATGGAGCAGGCCCTACTGGGTCATAATGTCGCATGCTTAATAGTGTACAACATTATGGCTAAACCCCAACAGCGCTGTAGCTTACAGCAAGTGGTGCAATACCATGGATACTGCTGAAGCAGTGTTGCACCACTGGAAACATCCCAGGCAGAGGATAAGGCCTCTGCTGGGATGGGGTTCTGCTGAGCAGCTGCCATGGCTCAATGGACTGAGCCACTGCAGCGAGAAACCCAGGTGCTGCATCTGGCACTGGGTTTGATTCCCAGTCCCAGAAACTTTTATTGTTTTTAACAGTTTGTGCGATCCCCAAGTTAATCCCTGGAGTTGAGTATCTTTATTGGGGGGGGTTTCGGGTGCACAGCCCCCCATAGGAGGGGGTGCAGGTGGCATAGCCCCCAGAAAAAAAGAGTTATGCTGCATGGCAGAAATTGCGCTGTATTAACAGCATGATTTTGCTATGCAGCATAATGTCTTGTGACATTATGACCCCGTACCGGAGCAGGCACCACCTTGATGCACCCACTCAAAGTCCCAATCTCACTGGATCTTAGCAACCATGGTCACAATACTAGTGAGAGGGACACAGATGTGATTAAGGGATAGATCTCTATTAAGGAAAGTCTTTGGGGCTGAATGCTTTAAAAACTACTAGCCACTGCCATCATTGCCTCTTCTGACCCCAAAGGGACATAGCAACCTGGATCAGAGGTTGGACCACAGTCTGTCTGCCCACAGATGCCACTATGACTAATGGACTTCTTGGAAGTCTCATTAATTCCCAATTAAATCTAGTATCATTAGCATATCAAGAAGCAGCCAGGCAGCCCTTCCTCCTTTGACTGACAGAAAGCCTCAAAATCCCTGAGTGAAAGGCTGTTTCCTCATGTAAAGAACCAGAGTTTGCTGCCGCAGCTATCAGCCTACTGCAGCCTGCCTGAGAGACAGCTTGGAGGCACCTGATATCTCCCAGACTCTTACAGTTTTTGGAGGCTTTTCAGCTTCAAGAGCTGAGAGCCATGAATTGATTGCTGGTCTTGAACAGCAGTGCAGGTGAAGTGATTGCTGAATGATTTGAGTGACCTAAGACTATTTCTTGCTGCTGTAGAGCAGTATCTTGTGAGGGTAAGCTGTTCTGTGGTGAGGGCTTGAGTAATTTTCTGAGATATTTAACAAATAGGTCTTCAACTGTGGTGACCACAGCTTGTCATAGGAGGCATCACCACCAGTTATAAGAAGCTAATGACTGGCATACAGAACTGAGGGAGTTTCTTTACTAGCAGCACTGGCTAGGTGATATGTTCTTCTGTGCAGGTGCTGCATATAGTTAAGTGATCCAGACTGACAGACAGAACCACAGTTGTGCTGATCCACCAGAGTCTTTAGAACTAGCTCAGATAGCATTGAGTCACACAAGACCTGATGCCTGACTAAGAAGCTGAACCAGAGACTGCAGCCATAACCTGGTATATCCAGGGTGCACTGCATTGTCAAAGTTCCATATTGTAAATAACAGAACAAGGACTTGGTCCTGCAACTACATAAAGATCGTTTAGTTTCCCGATTGTTACATTTGGACCTTTGAGACTTGGACCTTGTTTTATTTTTTTCATTCCCATTTGGGATTGTAGGATTGAAAATAGGTCAATGGGAATGGAATGCAAAAGGTGGACTTTAACTAAAATATTGTTTCTTCACCTGCTTAACAGGTGCAATACAACTATTGACAGGTCTACCACCAATCTAATGTTTCATAGAAACATTTAATTTGATAGCAGATAAGGAGTGCTTGGCCCATCCAGTCAGCCCATTTCCCCCTACCTACACTATTGCAGCAGATTGTACACAATCTATAGCTCTTTTTCTCTCCCCCTCTTCCATGCCACTATGATTTCCTTGTGCCTATCCCAAGCATTCTTGAACTCCACCACTGTTTTCACCCAGCCACCTCCACTAGAAGGTTGTTCCAGGAATCTACCACTCCTTCTGTGAAGAAGCACTTCCTCACATCTGTCTTGAATGTATCCCGCTCCAGCATCATACCATGTCCCTTGTTCTTGAGCACCTTTTCTTCTGAAAAATACTTCCCTCCTGTACCAAATTTACCCCTGTGAAGTATTTAAAAGTCTCAATCAAATCTCCCTCCTCCCTTCCAGGTTGTATACTGTATACTGAGGTCTTTAAGTTTCTCCCTGTATGACTTTTGTTGCAGACCCTGCACCATTTTATTTGCCCTTCTCTGGACTGCCTCCAGTCTGTCTATGTCCTTCCAGAGATGTGGTGTCCAGAACTGGACACAATACTCTAGGTGGGGTATCTCCAGCAATCTATACAGAGGCAACACCGCCTCTCTCTCTTTTTGCTGGTGACACCCCTCCCTATGTACCCCAACATCCCACTAGCCCTCCTGACTGCCTTATCACACTGCCTGGACACCTTTAGGTAATCCAGTATGACTACCTCCATGTCTTTTTCCTGCTTGCTGGTCAATACCACTCCACCCATTTTGTACTTTGCCCTTGGTTTTCTGTGACCTAAGTGCATTATTTTGCACTTTTATGCATGGAAACCCAGCGGTCATACAATTGACCAGTCCTTGAGTTTTCCCAGGTCTCTGACCACCCTTTCAACACATAGCCTCGGAGTGTTCACCCTATTGCAGATGTTGGCATCATCTGCACAGAGGCAGACCTTCCCTCCCAGCTCCTCTGCAAAGTCACTTATACAGATATTAAAGAGGACTGAGCCCAGCACTTATCTCTGAGGCACCCTGCTAATCACCCTTTCTTCCTTGGAGCAAACTCTGTTTACCACCACTCTCTGTTGCCTATCCCCTAATCAATTTCTTTTCCAGTTTACAACCTTTGGACCCACTCCTAAGCTACCCAGCTTGTTTATTAATTTCCTATGTGGAATGGTGTTAAAAGCCTTACTGAAATCTAGGTAGGCCACATCCTACCTGGTATGTAAATGAGTTTGGTATATCCAGCAGACCTGGGTTTGATTCCTTCAGTCTCCCTGAGTAGGCCACTTAACCTCTCCATTGCTCCCTTGTTGACCCTGAAAGCAGGCACTATGCCTAGTGGGCAATACTTGATTATCAAAAGAATAACAATAACGAAGGTGTGTGGGTCCTGAGATAACAAAATAATAACCTCTCCCAAAGCACTGTTTGGATGCCACAAGGATCAGTGTTGGGTCCGGTCTTATTCAATGTCTATATACAGTAAGTGACATTGCAGAGGGTCTAAAAGGGAAAGTGTGCCTGTTTGCAGATGATGCAAAGCTCTGCAATCGAGTGGACACACAAGGAGGAGAGGAGAGGATAGAATGAGGGGCGATCTATAAAAGCTAAAGGATTGGTCAAGGGATTGGCAGCTGAGGTTCAGTGTTAAAAAGTGCAAAATAATGCACATGGGGCACAGAAACCCGGGGGCAATATATAACTGGGAGGGGTGGTATTAGCAGGCTTGAAGCAGGAAAGGGACCTGCAGGGTAGTCATGTCTGATGACCTGAAGGTTACTAAGCAGTGTGAAAAGGCAGCAGGGAAGGCTAGCAGGATGCTGGGATGCATAGGCAGAGGCATCACCAACAGAAGGAGGGAGATAATACTTCCACTTTATGGATCATTGGTGAGACCACACCTCAAATACTGTGTCCAGTTTTGGGGGCCCTATCTTCGAAAGGACATAAACAGGGTGGAGGCAGTTCAGAGCAGGCAACCAAAATGGTGAGGGGACTGCATCAAAAACCCTATGAGGAAAGGCTTAAGGAACTAAATATATACTCCCTGGAGGAAATAAGGGAGAGGGGGATATAATAGATACATTAAAATACCTCACAGGAAAGAACAAGGTACTGGAGGGTATCATTTTCAAAACTAAAGATGATCAAGGATGAGAGGGAACACTATATAGTTGGAAGGGGGAGTTTCAGGGGAAATGTATGGAAATACTTCTTCATGGAGAGGGTGGTGAATGCATGGAACAGCCTGCCGGAAGACGTGGTGGGGGTGGAAACAGTTACTGGATTCAAGAATGCATGGGATAGGCACAAACAGATCTTGCAAGATGAGGGGGTGAGAGTCCTGAAGCCAATTAGGGCCTGCAGTTTTGCTATATATAGGGAAAATAGGACAGACTAGGTGGGCCTGGAGGTCCTTTTCTGCTGACAACTTCTATGTTTCTTTGTTTCTATCCACCACTACACCCTGATCTAAATCCTTTGTCACCCAGTCAAAGAAATCTATCAGATTTGTTTCACATTACCTCCGTTCTGTGAACTCTTGCTGCCTCAGGTCTTGTAACCCACTGGATTCAAGATATTCCACAATCCTTTTCATTCAGCAGTGATTCCATTACCTTTCCTAACACTGTTGTCAGGCTGATGGGCCTATAATTACCAGCCTTCTCCTTGCTACCATTTTTGTGTAGTGGGACTACATCCACTCTCCTCCAGTCCTCCAGAACCACTCCTGTTTCAAATGAGCTACTAAAAAGAACTGTGGAAGGTGCAATCAGTATTTCCCTGAGTAATTCCCTCAGTACCCTTGAATGCACCCAGTCCAATTCCATTGCTTTGTCCACCTTCAGATTAGCAAGTCTCTTCAACACTCTCTCCTCCAAAAAAGGACAAGTGTCCACTAGGGGTGTGAGAGTCAGCAAATTTGGCCCAACGGGCCAATTTCAAGTCAGGCTGGGCAAAACTTGAATTGGCCTGATTTAGCCCGAAATGGCCAGAAGTTAAAGGCCAAATTTGTTGACTCCCACAGTCCTTGTCTTCCCACAGTGGCAATATCACCGCCCCTGCATGCACATTGGGAGCTGGAGTGACAATTTTAATATGCACAAAATGCTGTGGTTAATTTTTTTTATTAAATTAAATGTGTTGTTGCATTGTAAAGTTTTGGGTTTCCATTTTGGGTCTGACAGTATGAAACCCAATTCAGACCAATAATTCCAAACACTGCCATACCCAAATAGCCCGAACTTGTGACCTGACCTGATGCCCACCCTAGTATCCACCTCTTTCCCTCCCAAGCTTCTGTTTCCTTTTGTTTTTTTGGCTCCTTCCCTTCCCCTTCCCTTCTCCTTCCTCTGTGAACTCTGAACAAAAGAATTTGTTCAAGATGTCTACCTTTTACTGGTCTCCCTCTGCACAATCCCCTTCCCCTCTTCCCTTTTTAACCTTACAATCATGCCCCTGTTCTTCCTTTTTCCCCTTACATGCCTGAAAAATGTATTGTCCCCTTTTCGTTACCTTCTGGGTCATTTTTTATTCAGTCTGTGCCTTTGTGCTCTTTACGGCTTTCTCTGCTTCCCTCTGTTTTCCCTGATACACCTCCCTATTCTCCTCACTGTGAATCTCCTTATACCTTCTGAATGCTACATTTTTAACCTTTACCTTTGCAGCCACCTCTGTAGAGAACCATGACAGTCTCTTTTTCCTCTTGCTTTGCTCACTTGTTTGATGCAGAGGTTTGTTGCCTTTTAGCTTGTCCACTGTTCATCCACAATCCAGGGCATCCTCCAACCCACCAGATCATCCCTGAGGCAATACCCATTTTTATAAAATCTGTCCTCCTGAAATCCAGGACACTCGGCCATGTGTTGTTTGATTCCACAGCTGTCCTAATATTGAACCACATTGTAGGGTGATCACTGGTCCCCAAGTGGCCTCCCACCTTGATGTCTGCAATACTGTCCCTGTTAGTAAGTACCAGGTCCAGCATTGCCCCATTAAAAGTGAATTCACTAACTAGTTGTCTGAGGAATGCCCCTGCAGAATTCATGATATCCCTGCATTTTGGCTGAAGCTGCTGCTGAAGGCCCCAGTCCACATTTGGCAGGTGGAAATCCCCCAACAATAGAAACATAGAAATTGACAGCAGATATCACAAGGCCCATCTAGTCTGTAAATTTTCCCTCCCTACTGTAAAAGCCGCAGACCCTACTTGATCTCTGACTTTACCTCTTCATTCTTATTGCTAGGGTTCCTCTATGCCTGTCCCATGCATGCTTGAATTCCCCCACTGTGTTTGTCCCCACCACCTCTGCTTGGAGTCTATTCCATACATCCACCACCATTTCCATAAAGAAATACTTCATCACTCTACTCCTTAATCTACCCGTTTCCAACCTCATGTCAAGCCCCCTAGTTCCTGGACATCTCCTTTTCTGAAAGATGCTACACTTCTGTACCAATAATATCTTTTAGATATTTGTAGGTTTCTATCATATCTCCTCATGTCTCTTCTCTCCTCCAGGGTATACATATTGAGTTCTTTCAGCCTATCCTCATATGATTTTTGGTGCAGGCCCTGCACCTTCTTTGTTGCCTTTTTTTAAACTGCCTCCACCCTATCTACATCCTTATAGAGATGCGGCCTCCAGAACTGGACACAGTATTCCAAATGAGGCCTCACCAATGACCTGTACAGTAACATCACCACCTCCTTCTTTCTGCTGGTGACACCTCTTCCTATGCACCCCAGCATCCCATTGGCTCTCCCCACAGCCTTGGCACATTGTTTTGCCACCATTAGTTCATCAGATATGATTACCCCCAAATCCAGTTCCTGTTTGGTGATCATCAGTTTCTCCCCCTCCCCATCTTGTAATCCTCCCCTGGGTTTTTGCACCCCAAATGCATGATGTTGCACTTATTTGCATCGAATTTCAGCTGCCACAGTCTAGACCATTCTTCCAGTTTACCTAGGTACCTCCTCATTTTTTCCACCCCTCCAGGAGTGTCTACCCTGTTGCAGATCTCAATGTCATTCACAAAGAGGCTCACATTCCTCTCAAGCCCCTCCACAGTGTCATTTATGAAGACATTAAACAGGACTGGCCTCAGGACTGATCCCTGTGGCACCCCACTGGTCACCCTCCTTTCCTCAGATTGAGCACCATTTACCATTACCTTCTGTCTTCTATCACTCAACCAGTTCCTAACCCAGTTTACCACCTTGGGACCCACTCTCAGACTGCCCAGCTTGTTCATAAGTCTTCTATGTGGAATGGTATCAAAGGCATTACTGAAATTCAGGTAGGCCACATCCACCGCTCCTCCCTGGTCCATGTTCTTAGTCACCCAGTCGAAGAAATCAATTAGATTTGTTTGACATGACTTTTCTACTGTGAATCCATGCTGTCTTTGATCCTGTGCTCTGCTGGATTCAAGGTGTTCCACAATCCTTTGTTTAAGTAGTGATTCCATAATCTTCCCCACTATGTAGGTGAGGCTGACTGGTCTGTAGTTTCCAGCTTCCTCCCTACTCCCACTTTTATGAAGAGGTACTACATCTGCCCTCCTCCAGTCCTCTGGAATTACTCCTGTATTGAGTGATTCATTAAACAGGGCAGCCAGTGATGCTGCCAGCACTTCCAGCAGTTCCCTTAATATTTGAGCGTGTATCCCATCCAGTCCCATTGCCTAGTCCACTTTCAGTTTTGTGAGTTCTTTTAGAACTCTCTCTTCCATAAATGGACTGGTGACAATCTCCCTCCCATATTTGCTCATGTTGCCTAACTTTGGTCCCTCAGCTTCTTCTTCTGTGAATACAGAAAAAAAAACATTTGTTCAATATTGATGCTTTTTCCAGGGCCCCTTCCACACACTGTCCTTCTTCCCCTTTAAGCCTTACTATCCTACCCCTGGTTTTTCTCCTTTCACTAATGTAGCTATAAAACATCTGGTCTCCTATTTTTACCTCCTGTGCTATTTTCTCCTCTGATTGTGCCTTTAGGCTAGTGACTGCTTTCCCTGACTCCCTCTGTTTATCCAGATACACTACCCTGTCCTTTTCCTGCTGTGTTTTCTTGTATTTCCTGAAAGCCATCTTTTTCACCCTTCCTTCCCAGCCACTTCCTTTGAGAAACATAGTGGCTTTCTCTTTCCCTTGTTTACTTGCCTAATGCAAAGGTTTGTCAGCTCCACCATGGTTTCATTCATATGGGCCCACTGCTCCTCCACTTCCCCCTTATCTCTCCATGACAGGGCATGCTTGAGACATATGCTTATCTTAGTAAAGCACCTCCCCCCTTTCTGCCATCTTGGCAATGGATTCCACCAGTACCTTATCTAATTCCTCCCCCTGTGCTGGAGGTCTGTAGATCACTCCAGTGTGAATAGTGGCTCAATTCCCCATCTTCAGGATGACCCACAGTACATCTGCCTCCCCCTGTATTCCCTGTATCTCCTTTGCTTTTATGCTTTCCCTCACATAAAGCATCATACCCCTCCTTTCCTTCCCACTGGTCCTTTCTGAATACAGTATAGCCTGGTATGGTCATGACTCATTCATGGTTTTCAGTGCGCCATGACTTGGTAATGGCCACAATATCCAGGCTGGCAACTGCCATGATGGCCTCTAGGACTAGAATCTTATTTCCTAGAATTTTAGCATTCACACATATGGCCTTTCAGATTTTGTTTCCATTCTGCTTGTTACCCTCCTTTTTTCCTTTTAGCCTTCCCTTCTTCAACACTCACTTTTTAATGCTCACATTCCCTTCCCCCTTTATTTTACTACCTGTCATTGAGGCACAAGTCAGAAAGCAAAGAAAAACTAGGAGCAGTTTCAAAATTCACAAATAGCATTTTATTTTTCTCAATAACACAAAATAAAAAATTAAAAATATTCAGTATAACTATTTACAAAGGCAGTATACAAAAAGAAAACTAAGTCCTTCTCCTGAGAGTATCTCTTAATTCCACGTTTCAGTCCCTTAGTCTCTCACTCTCCTTGTCTCTCTAGCAAAAGCATTGCTGCTTTTTTGATGAGTCTTTGTCTGTGAACTCGTTAAGAAAGCTTGCTTCTCACAGAATGTTCTTGTAAGTTTACAGAATGTTCTTATAAGTTTCATTCCTTGCAGGTGAAACAAAAAGAACATAGTGACCCAGAACTGACCTCTTGTTTACAGCTCTGTAAAAACTACATCTCAGGTTAACTCACTGAGTTCCAAATAGCTTTTGCAATCATTTCAACAGTATAACCATATACAGTTTTAAACAAAGGGATCCCAATTTCACAAACAGCTTTACACAGAGATTCACATATATTTTTATAACTGCAGATGATAATAATAATATTAATAATAAGTTTATTTTTAAGGTGCCTTTCAAAATGTCAAAGCAGCTGACACATTTTTAAACACATCAATTATCCAAGTCATAGAGTAATAAAGAAAATAAAACAGATAAAAATTTTCAGAATTAACCTTCACCAAAAGCCTGAGCCTACAGATGCATTTTTAAGGATTGTTTGAATCCCTCCACAGTTGTGCACTTCCGTAACTGGTGGGGTAAAGAATTCCAGAGGGTCAGGGCCATGTGCACAAATGCAAGGGCCCCAGAAGATTTCAAGCAAACCATCAGGATCTCTAGCAACCTCTCATCAGCTGAGTGAAGCAATCATTTAGGGCAGTAGGGGACTAGAAGCTCTTTCAGGTAATCTGGGCCGAGTCCGTGTAGGGCTTTAAAAGTCAAAAGACTGACTTTAAAGGTGATCCGCCACTGTACTGGCAGCCAGTGCAGTCCATGCAACACCGGTGCAATATGACAGGATCTAGAAATTCCCATCAAAAACCAGGCTGCAGCATTCTGCACTAGCTGCAAGTGGCGGATTTCCATCCCATGTAGCCCTAGGTAGAGGGAGTTGCAGTAATCCAGGCACGAGGACACAAAGGTGTGAACCAGCATAGGAAGATCATTGGATGGAATGAGGTGTTTAACCCTGGAGATATTCCTCAGATGGTAAAAAGAGGATTTGACAATGGCTGACACCTGCTAATGCAGAGTCAGCCCCTTGTCAAAAATTACCCCAAGGTCTCACACCCGTTCAGAGGATGGGAGTGAAACTCCCCCAAGAAAAAGCCCAGAGGGTGTACCCACCCCCAATCCTGCTATCCGGCACCCTAAATTCAACAACCAACACCTCAGTCTTATCCGAGTTCAACTTTAGCCAGCTGGAATCCATCCACTCCTGGATTTCTGCGAGACAGCTGCTAAAAGCTGAGAGAGCTCTATCTTGGTCAGGTGCAAAAGATAGGTAGAGCTGAGTATCATCAGCATAGCAATGAAACCTCAGCCCATACCTTCTTACAATGTCTCTGAGGGGCAGCATGTACACTACAAACAACATGGGGGACAACACCGAGCCCTGAGGGACCCCACAAGACAGAGAAACTGAGTCTGAGGAATAAACCCGAGACACCACTCTCTGAGTTCTTCCAGTGAGGAAATATGAAAACCACCTAAGGACTGTCACCAACAGTCCACAGATGAACCTCAGGTGATCAAGTAGCACCCCATGGTCCACAGTGTCAAATGCTGATGAGAGATCCAGAAGAACCAAGGTGGAGTGTTTTATTCTGTCTCTAGCCATCAGGAGATCATTGAGCACTCGAACCAACGCTGTCTCAGTACTATGGCTCTTTCAAAATCCAGACCGGAGGGGCTCATAGATGTCATGGATGGTCAAATGGTTCTCCAGCTGCACAGCCACTACTTTCTCAATCACCTTCCCTTAAAAGGGAAGGTTAGAGTTTGGCCTATAGTTTAAACGGCAGTCTGGGTCCAAAGAAGCTTTCTTTCAGAGTGGTGTTACCACTGCCTCCTTCAGGGAGCCAGGAAACTCACCTGTTTCCAAGGAGCACCAGACTATCTGTGCTAGGACTGGACTGATAGAATCAAGACAACCCAAAATCAGGGAAGTTGGTCCAGTATCCAAACTATAGCATGTATGGTGAGCACCTTGGACAATCCACATGACATCCATGAACTCCGGTCGGTCAAAGGTACTCCAGGAAAGCTGAGGAGTAGCAGCCTCAGCCCAAGCCACAGCACCACCAATAGAGTGTGCCAGCTGGAGTACCACCCTAATGTCAGCCACCTTAGCCGCAAAGAATCGAACAAGGTCATCGCACTCTATTTGCGAAAAATCTTTTCAAACTTGTAGACAGGCTGGGGTGCACAGTCTGTCAGCCATTCAAAAAAGCTGAGCTGGTCGATTCTGAGAGGCCACAATCTCCCCAGACAGGAACTCTGCCTTCTTACAGGTGATTGCAGATTGATAAACTTGATAATGATCCATCAATCTAGGTGGTTGGCATCAAGGGCGGATTTCCACCAGCAACGCTCTAACCTTTGTCCTAGTCGCCGCATCCCCCTCAAAGCCTCGTCAAACCATGGGGACTGAGGGTGAAGGGAGAGAGGGTGAACTTGGACTGGAGCAATGACATCCAGGGCCACCAAAATGGCTGAGTTATAGGCCACTACGAGGGTCTCTGGGTCACTGCTTGACACTGGGAGGGATGATAGGTCAAGTACCACCGCCAGGCCTTCGGAGCTTACATCTCGTAAAAGGCAATACCTGACCATCTCCACAGGGACAGACCTATGGAAGGGGGTTCTAAAACTAAACCCCATGGTGTAATGATCAGACCATCCAACTGATTCCACCCCCAGATCAGAGGCCTCGATCCCCAGGAGGAAGACTAAGTCAAGAGAGTGAACGTGTTTGTGGGTAGCAGTGGTAACTATCTGTGTAAGGCCCAGAGATGTCATCAACTGGAGGAAGTGTTGTCCAAACTGCAAGAGTTTGTCATCGACCCAGGCATTGAAGTCACCAAGGACCATCAGCCTGGGTGACTCAAATGCCATGTCAACAATGAAGTCTGCGACTTCCTGAAGGAACCGCTTCTCATCTCCAGGTGGATGGTAGATAAGGGCGATCCTACAACCTACACCTGCTACCATGGTACACTCAAATGACTCAGCCTCCTCAACTGGTACATTTGTGAGTTTAAGTTCGGTCTTGAAACAGACCGCAACCTCCCCCCCACCACGATCCAATCTCAGGTGATGAATCACTGATGAATCACTGAGTATCCATCTGGTGTTAAGGCTTTCAAAATGGGGCCAGAGTTCTCATCCAACCAGGTCTCGGTGATGCAAGCCAGGTTCACCATTCTAACAAGATCTGCAATAATTGCAGTCTTGTTTTTATTGGACCTGGCATTGCATAGCACCACCCAAGTTGAATGAACCTCCCAGACCGCCTGAACCACCTGCCCACCAAAATTGGTGGTGCCCTTGGGTATGGAAACCAGACATGGCTGACCACGATCCTGGTTACATTTCACCCCAGGGCATCTTCTGGATCCTGCAACCCTGATATGATGGCCCCGCTCGTTCATCCTCCACTGTTCACAGCCCCCGGCCTCCTCTTCCCCCTGTGAGCAATACCCAGCACCCTACAGTGCTGGTAAGTTGTAGACTGCAAAGGGGGGAGAAAAAGGGTTGGAGGACATGGAGATCAGAGGGTGAATAGTGCACAGCTGTGAGGGCAGGGCTCCAACACATTCTGGTGACTAAAATATCAACCAGCACTCCTTTGACAAGTCTATTATCAACCTAAAGCAGCATACAAAATGCCTAAAAAATAAAATAAAATTACACAAACCACTTACTACAAGAAATATCCCTGAGAGATCCAACCCCTCATAAAAATAAAAATAACCATTCATAAAATGAAGCAAATCAAAAGGAAACAAACTACAAAATAAATCAACAAAATCCTCCCCTCCCCAGTCCCTCCCACAGCCTCAGGAGATAAACAACAATATTAAACTTTAAATCATGAAATCCAAAGCAGCACTTTAAAAAACAATATCAGTTAAAATCAACAGATAAATGTCACTGTAACAGAAAAATCAAAGTATTTGGGGGAAAATTCAGTTTTCCAGGCCACACTGAGTCTCTCACCACCAGTAGAGACTGAAAAAACCTTCAGGATCTCCCCACCTCCTGAACAGACTGATGGAAATATCTTGACGATTTCAAAAGGTAAGAAAAGATAGAACAGCAAGTGAAGGCAGAGAGATAGCAAGAGGAGGAGAACTGTAAAATCGTCAGAGTGATCAGTTCCACGCCTCACAAGAAAATTTGGTTGTGCAACCAGACAGAGAAGGGACAGAAAAGGAGAGGATAGAACAGACCCTTGAGTTTAAACTCTTCCTGCATAGCAAATGTGGCAGGGCCTTATTCAACCCTGTCACACTACCCTTTTCCCTTTTTTTTTAATTTCTTTAGGTTCTTGGCTGGGGGGGTTGTGCCTTTGGTTCTCCCTTCCAGCCATCCTTCACGGCCACTGTTCCAGTCATGGCCAGAGCTCGCCTCCCCATTGCAGCCCTTCCAAGGCTGCATCGCAGTGGGTACTTACCCCACCACTGTGGAGACCTGTAGGGTAGGCCCAGGAGGGAGCTGACTTGGGCGTGCCCTTCAAGGCAGCACCATTGGGGCAACCGTCATGCTGCCAAGGGATTTCCTTAGATGCAGGTAGCCCCCCATCCGGTGCTGGTGTGCAATGGCGTCAGTGATGCAGCAATGCATGTTTCCATGTGTTGCACATCAGACGCTGGCAAGCTATCCCTTTCTGTAAGCCCCAAAGCTTGCACAGCCCCCAGCCACCGCCAGAAGCTGACATCTCAGTGGTTCTACCCACCCACCCACCCTCCCCAGAGGAGAAGAGCTGTCTCTGGGATGCTCAATCCTTCTCCTCCCGGCTGTCACCCAGTGATCCATGCCCACTCCCGAACACAGGTCGCTGGCATAGCACAAGGTGTGGCATCCAGTGCCTCAACTCTCAGTGCCTCTGGGCTGGCTATCCCATTTCCTTTATTAATTTGCACTCTGGAGATTCATCTCCCCTCAGGTTCTTCATACTCTCTACTTCAGCCTGTCAGGGGGGCAGTTTCAGCCTCCCCGACTCCTTCTGCTACCCCCTTGACTAGTTTAAATGTTCATTAATGTAACATTTAAACTGTTCACTGAGGTTTTCCGTTCCCCAACCAGATGGATGCAGGTCATTACTCCTGTATAGGCCCTTATCCTCCCAGGTGGGTCCCCTGTTCCCATTCTAGCCAAACCCTTTCTCTCTGCACCATTTCTTCAGCCATGAGTTGAAGCTCATGGTGCAAAGATCCCTCTCCTTCCCCTGTCTTAAACAGGCAGTACCTCAGCGAAAGCCATTGAGTGCTCCTTAAGAGAACAGGGGTATTAATATATACTGCTACCAGTAAGGGTTTGGGGCTAGGCGTAATACAATAGGAGAGAATGAAGAGGTGAAGGAGTTGGGGTGGACATTTGTAAGAAGCTATTACCATAGCCATTGTTCTTAGTTGAATACTGCTGATTATTGTTGCTTTTATTAATTATCCTTTTTCCCCAGCACTGTGTAAACATGTTCCTTTGTTGTTGCTGACATTTATATGAGTCACTGGCAGTCATTTGCATTTATGTCAACTGTTATTTCACTGTGAGGAGGCTTGGTGGAGTGAATCTTTTGCAAAAACAGAGGGTTGGATGGTATTGCTTTCCAGACTGCAGTACTGTTTACCTTCTTATTCACCATAATGTTCCCTAAGTGGAAACACTGTGCAATCATTACACCTTTGATAATCAACCCCATCAGTGATTTAATGACCCAGGCCCTCCACCTTATCTGAGTCCATATGGCAGGGGTAGTACTGATGCCAACAGTGACCCAGTACTCCCTGTCTGGAACTTTTAATCTGTAGCTTGCACAAAATAAAGTAACTTCTGGAACTGAGGATTTATAACTTTAGATTTTATTTGTTGTGACAGTCAGTGTCACATGCCAGCTTCTTTTGCACTGTTGAATTTGTATTGAGTTCTTATACCATGTACCCTAAAAGCTTTTCTTCCCAGCTGTGCTTTTCTGTGACCTTCAGCTTTTTTCTGGACAGGTACCACAGAAAGGCAGAAAGGATCTCACTTTAGCTCTGCAGTTTTCCTGGGTGAGATAGTGTGCATCAGTCTGTGGCTGAAGGAGTAGCTCTGCCATTCTTACAGCTCCAGAGGTGTCACTTACAGCTGTGAGCTCATTGGTAATTGTCTGACTGCTTCATGGACAGTTATGATATGACATCTGTTGTTAGGGCTGAATTTAACAGAGCCCTCGCCAACCCCACAGCCTTCTGACTTGGATATTGGCTTGGTTGAAGTTTGTGTGTGGTAGAGATGTGTGGCTTTGTTCCCAGCTCCACAGGGTATTCTTTGCTGTGTGACCCTGCAATCTTACTTGGCATGCATTTGCAATGATGTGACTGAGGGCACTTAGTCAGAATTGTTTATTGTGCCTGTAGTATTATAATCCTCCTCGATCAATACAGTATAACTGTTAACATCTTATTATATTCCTGCATTGTTCCTCCCATAAAATTTTCTGTTTTTAGACAGTGAGTTGCATGGGAAAATTTGTACAGATTTTGCTATGAACAATATGCACAATATAATGAGAAAATGTTTGAAAATATTTAGTTACAATGCACCACACTTGTTAGCACAGTCAAAACTAGAACAAAAAGTGCTTAAGAAAGTCAGGCCCTATACACTGTCGCAGCTGGTGGTGGTGCACTTTCTGGCTGCAAAAGGCTATGTGTTGCATCACCAACAAGTTACCAGTCCCTATGGTTTTCTCAGAATACAACAGATGTCAGTAACTATATCTTTTTTATGATAATTTGTTTTTTACCCATATTAATATTTTATTTCTTCAAGCCTTGACACTCAAAATGAATTTACCAATCAAGGGTATAAATTATGCAGAACAAATGCCTGAGCAGTGCAGTGATACACAGTTTTCTTCTTCAAGAGTTAGAGGATACCTTTTGCAACATTGCATTAATCAGTTACCTACAGTACAATACTTTATTCAGGGTGTTATGCTGTGTATTTGATGTGTTTATCAGGTTAAGCAGTAGGCAGTGTGCTCTAGTGGTTACAGCACCAGCCTGTGAACCAAAAGATTACAGTTTAAACACCCACTTGTATCAAATTCTGATGATGTTTCCTTGATCAAGTTACGTTACCTTCCAGTATTTCAGACCCCTAGCTAGAAAAGCAGCTACCGTAAAGGCAGGATGCCACTAAAAGCATGAAGTTAGCTCTCAGCTGGCCTTTCCCATGTAAATAAATTGTAAAAGCAGTTTCAGAATTATTTAAAAAAAGTAAATTGAGAATAATAATCTGATATGAGATCTCCTGAAAATACAGTAAATATATCCCAGAGGACTTTAATTATCAATAACAGTTGTAGAATGCCTATGTATACTTTAAATCTTATACCATTAGAGTGTAAGTATGTCTACACTAAAATGTCAGAAATTATTTGTTGCATTTCTCTGTCCATATAGACTCACTGCTGTGGATTTGTAGCCAGCCTCCAAGGATGTCATTATGCAAAGCTAGATTGTTTCTGTTACCATGGCATTTTGCACATTGATTTACTTACATAATTAATAATGTTATTATCATTTCACAACAGTACACATATACATTTGGGGCTACAAAATATCACAGAACTAGACTCAGACCATCAAATTAAATGAAAAAGGGAACATAAAATACACGCAATCATATGTCAGGACGTAGCTTTTATAAAATCAACTGTATATTTCTCATATTAATGAAAACAAAATGTTTTCCAGATATCAAGACAATTAGAAAGTCTGTGAAAAACAAGATGTCATCTAAAAGGTATTCATTACAGATTAATCAACAGTAGAATTACAGGAAAAAGACAAAATATATACTTTATCAGGAATATGATTTAACATAGAGTTTATTTACTTAACTATAATAATGCATAAATCAATACATAAAGATGTGTGGTTGCAGGGTGGCACTGTTGAAAGTGGCTCAGAAGAAGTCAAGAACTCTATGCATGTGTAGAAAAATATTCTTCTTTTACTATTTGGTGAATTTTCATGAACTACAGATCACACATTTCTTTAAAAATATTATTAGATTTTACTTAAATTGTATTAATTATTAATGCTGGGAAGCCTTACTTTCTCATTAAACCAGCAGGTATAGGTCGGTCATGGAACATATACAAAGCCTTTTTAACACATACAGTAGAAACATTGGCCCGGATATTCAAAGGGTTGCACAGCATTGAAATGCATCCAGTGCAATATTCAAAAGAGGGACTTGCACAGCACAAGTTCCAGTGTGCTGAGGCGCAAAGATGATGTATGTGGCACATCGCCAGGGGCCGTGCCCATGCATATGCAGTACATCCCAATATTCAGCCCAGTATGTGGGTGCATATGCTGGCACAACCCTGAGATGTGCCACATACTGGTGCACAAAGTTGAGCCTGAAAAAAAGGCTCAAATTGTAGCCACCCACAGGCACTCTGTCATAATGCAAGGTGCATCACAGCAGCAGCCAGCTGTGGGTGGCTACCCCCCCACACTGTGCAGATAGCACCCAACAAGGTCCCTCATGGTCTAGTGGTCCCCCACCCACCCGTAGCCCCGATCGCCATAAAATAACTTTTTAAATAGTCCCTGGTAGTCTAATGGCACCCCCTTCCCTCTCTGTAGCCTGATTGCCATAAAATAACTTTTTAAATATTCCCTGGTAGTCTAGTGGAACTCCCCACCCCTCCCATAGCTGTGATCCATGTAAAATAACATCTCAATTATTCCCTGGTAGTCTAGTGGTAACCCTCACCCCACCCGTATCTCCAATCTCCTGTAAAAGCAATGTGAATAATTCCCTGGTGGTCCAATGGCACCTCCTACCCACGCAAGACCCCCTGCCCACCCAGCTCCCCCATCATTGTTGGTGGCAGTAAATCCACCCACATACCTCTGCGGCTGCCCGGCGAATGACAGCTTACAGTATCAGCTGTAAGCCCATTGGTCTATACTGTGGACCAATGGGCTTGCAGTGCATACTGTACTAGTCATTTACAAATATGTGAATGAATGACTTCATTCACATATTTGTGAATGACTAGTACAGTATGCACTACAAGCCCATTAGTCCCACAGTATCAGACAATGGGCTTACAGCTGATAATGTTGTCATTCACGAACAGCTGCAGAATATGTGGGTGGGTTTGTTGCTGCCTGACAATGATGGAAAATTTTCAGCTAGATGAACACAGGGTCCTATATGGGTGGGGTGCCACTGGATCACCAGGGAATTATTCACATCACTTTTATGGGTGATCGGGATTATGGGTGGGGTGAGGGTTACCACTAGACTACCAGGGAATAATTGAAATGTTATGTTATGGGGATTGCAGCTATGGGAGGGGTTGAGGGTTTCACTAGACTACCAGGGAATATTTCAACAGTTATTTTATGGGGATCACAGCTATGGAAGGGGTGGGGGGTTCCACTAGACTACCAGGGAATATTTAAAAAGTTATTTAATGGGATTGGGCTGAGGAGGAGAGAGTACCACTAGACCCCTTTGGCAGCAGCACATGCTGTGCAGGGTGCCACATGCATTTCACTGGCCAGCCCTGTACAACTCATGCAAATGGGGCCATAATGTCAGGCAAATTGCCCCATTTGTGCCTTGCATACATTGTGGCCCCATGTGCATACTGCTGGCTGAATATCAGGAATTTGTGCGCAGTGTAACTCTGTTGCATTGGTGCAGTTACCATTCCTGGTATTCATCCCTGTTTGGGGGGGATGTGCCAGTGCAAGGTATTTGAGCAGTGTGCATTACCTGATATATTCAGAGAGATGAGCCATTGCTCATCTCTTTTGACTACATCCCTGAGTCGCACCACCTCAACACAGTTACATTGTACCACCACATGCTCCATTGCGGGCGCAACTCTGAATATCGGGCCCATAGAATTTGTTAGCATGAAAAGACCACCCAGTCTGCTCAGATGTTCCTTGCCTAATATTTCTCAGCTAACCCTAACTGGTCTGTGGCGAGCCCTTCCAGGCCTGTGGCCTTGTGCCTTACAATGCCCCTGGGCATGCAACAATATCTGTTCTACACACACCCCATTGTGTCTTATTGCACTTGTAAAAGGGAAAACTTTCCAGCATTCTGATTGGCTGAAACCATGTTTAGCCATGTTGTTATCAGGACATAACTTTGCAACCGGCACTAGTTGTGCCAACCTGATCCCACAACACAAAGGAATCATTGTGCCACCTCACCCAAAAGTTGTGCCAGCTTAGCATCAGCAGCCTAGAGAAGATGTGCAACAACCCCTCTGCCCCCCCACACACAGTATCTGTTACAAAAGGTACATAAGAAATTACCTAGATATTTTTTTTTTCAGAGTAATGTCTGACCTCTCCAGTGGTTAAAACTGACTTCAATGAACTCAGGGAAGAGTGAGCAGCAGCTTTGAAATGCTGCTACAGGTCCATCACCATTCATCCATTAGTGATCTAGGGAATGACGCTATAAAATAAAAACCCAGATCAGGTCCTCTGCCCCAGCTTTCACCTGTGCTTCATAAAATAAAAAATGCCATTGTTACTGAGCACCTGACATTACAACTCACACCTAGAAACCGCTATGTGAAAACCGTTAAGTATGGTGGCTGTGCAGGAACATGCTCGCTGTCAGTGAAAGTAGACAGCCTGTGTCAGGCAAATGGACACTCTCACCATTTCTACAGAAACACACCACAAATGAAAAATGAAATAAATGTATGTGGAGGGCTCTAATGGTACTAAACCCACCAGGCACAGAACCTAATAAATACATAGCTAACTCTGTACTGCTGATGAAATACAGGACTGTCGGTATCAAGCAAACGGATGCTCTGACCATTTCCATAGAAACACACCACATAAATTTCCACGGAAACACACCACAAAAGAAAAAGGAAGCGCCAGTCACAGACACATAACCTAATGCATACATAGCTAACCCTCTACTGCTGATGAAACACTTTTGAAAGTATTTCAACAAAGGGGACTACTTTTTACAGTTAGAGCTATTGAAACCACATTATTTACATTTCTGACTTTTTCATTCTGTTTTTTTAAACAATTACTTGGGGACTCTTTAAATAATTACTTGGGGGCCCATTTTATAAGCATAATAAGACACTCCAAGGTGTGGGTTATGGCCTGATAAGAGCACTTCCCAGGTGCTAAAGGCACTTGGCGCAAGCACCTGGACCTCCTTGTGAATGAGCTTGCTCAATAGAGTTTTCCTGCAATAAACTTGAACTTGAACTTGAACCTTATGCCTCATAACGCACCTGGGGGCGTGCTCTTATAAGGCCATAACCCACATCTCGTTGTGCCTTATTGCTGGCATATAGTAACACCTGGCATGCTGATAACCAGTCAGGTGTTAATTTATCAGGACAGCATGATTCATTCATGAATTTTGAACACTGAAGAGTGCACATGTTCCTGGCGCAGTACCATTTTCTTGTTCCCAGGTGTTGTGTATCCTTGATTTGGGGGCATGGGGGTAATGAGTGAGGTTGGCTGCTAGAGAGTGGGAAGAGTGAGGGCTTGTCACTTGAATTTGGGAGTCAGGGTAATTCAGGACAGGGAGAGGTGAGTGTTTATATGATTTGAAGTGGGAGGAATGATTCATTTTACTGTTATTAGTGCTATTATCAGAAACTTTGCTGGGATTGTGTGGTGGAGGAAGGATGTGGGTTCTAAAGAGTAGCAGTGTGGAGAAATTATTTTTCAAAGTTTGGGTGTTAGGAAGGAGTGGGATATGGTTACACAGTAGGTGGGGAGGCACAAGTGTTTAAAAACAGTTCTATAAAAACACTTTGCTGCATGACGTTGAAGGGTGAAGTCTGAAACTTCGCAGTGCTACACATAGTGCTAAGTTCCTGACTTCACTTCAACTTCATTGGTGAAGTTTACATTTGCAACATATCTACTCCTGCCTGCTAAATCCTGTGTAGTAAGACTCTCCTGACAGCCAGCCAAGATCCTAAAGCAGTTTGGGCCTTCATTTCCAAGAAACATCTGAAGAGCTATCTCATGACACCTTACTTGACTCCTTCTGTTTTCCAGTTCAGGATAAGCACCACAGGCATAGCCACTCAAAAGCTCTCAGGTAAGAAACGCTTAATCACTGGCCTGTCAGCAGCTCTTAATTTCACTGCTGCCAGCATCAGCTCCCTTATTTCCTCAGAACACTTCCTCAGTTACACCAGAATCAATGAAGCTCATGTGTTCAGCACACTTGCAGGAAAATAAGCCTCTGGAACCAGTACTGTATTTTAAGGCAGACATCCTATTATTTTGCCATATGTTTAACCTTTGGCTGTAAAAGTATTCTTAGACAGTTTGCCATATTTTTGGACTCTTCTGCTGGATATTATTAAAATTCTACAGGCACCCATTTCTCCTTTGCCTTGCCTATGGCTTCCTGCTTATTGACTCTCTTGATTACCTTCCAGCCACTGGAATTAACTGCCTCACAAAACTTCTCCCATCCCCACATATCCCCATCACTCAGGACACAGAAACAAAGTGATGGCAAGAAAAGTCCTCCTGGCCCAATCAGTCTGCTCTATCCTGCCTAATATGTGTATGATGGCCTCCTCATCCCTCCCCTTTTACACCCCCACCTGCACTTAGAAGGCCCTTGTGCCCATACCACCCATGTCTGAATCCACTCACTGTTTTGACACAGTCCACCACCTTTGGCAATCTGTTTCATTTGTCCATCTCTTTTCTGTGTAATCATACTTACAGACATCCCTCCCCAACCTACCCAAGCCAGCTTCACTGTATTTCCCTTGTGTCAGTGTTTGTACCTACTGGGAACAAATTCAGTAAAGCACAAACCACTGCTGAACTCACTTTCTGCTACTCTTTATCTATGGTAGTTTTCTTCAAATGTCACTGGAAATTTCTTTAAAAATCTGATGTTTCAGGGTAAAATGCATTATTCAGAGATTGTGATGAAATAATATAATATCTAATTCCTAAGCCACAGAGAAGCATGGCAAGACACAACTTGTAAACTGTAATTATCTGCTAACTTTGTTGCCACTGAAACTATACTTAAATCGTCAGTGATTTAGCTTGTTTTTCTTCAGTTCAGTGAGTGGGTTAGATAGTAGTCTCCTGCTGATTTTAAATGCTGCTTATTGTTTCTTTCCCATCAATAATAATAATAACTGTGTACAGTGACAAAGTTTTCAGCATTTAAGAATGTCATTGCAATAGTACATAGGGTGAACAATTCATTGCATTTTACGTTAATCCAATGGATATATTTAGTTTATTTTGGTCATAGCCCCCTTTTCCCTCATCTCCAAAGTGTAGATGTTTACTGTATGTCCCTCAGTCTTTCCTCATATGAGTTCTACCCCTGCAAAGGCAAAAACAGTATGATCATTTACCACTCTAGAGTTCCTTGGCATAGTTAGTCTTCACCGAGATGGAAGCTTGCCACAGTAGAAGCTTGATTGTATCAGAGGTCTTGTTTCCTCCTCTTCCTCCTGTTCTTAATACAAAAAATGAAAACTTTCATTCTTACTGGGACACATACATTTTACCAACAAATCATACCACAAGGATGATCATTCATATCATACCTGCTTTCCCTATTCACCTCAGTCTGGGCTCTGGATCACCATATCTCTAATGCTGATCTCAGATACGATCTTACCATGTGGTCCCAGTTCCACATCAAATGGAATTAATTTTTTTTTATTCTACAGGATCCCTCTCCTTCACCCATAATGGAGTACTTACAGTGCCCTCCATGTTTTGTCTATTGTCCATCCACAATTGTGCTGGTTTTGTATTCTTTGACATTTCAGATTCAGAATGACTGGTTTTTTTTTGTGTTTTTTTCCTTTTTTTTTGCTGCAGCTGGGGGCTCTTCACCCTTATCCCCTATATTTTCTCCCACTTTCTCTTTATGCTTTTGGGTTTTCTATTTGGTTTGTACCTCCAGCAGCTTTTTAGGTCAGATTTTATTCTTTCTACCTTCATGGCTGCAGTTTGTGCTTGCTTCCTTCCTTCTTCTCTCAGTCAACTACTTCTGCAGCATTCCTGTTCTCATGTACTGTACCTCTTGTGTTTCTTTTTGTTTTGGTTCTTTTGTGCTTCTAGTTTTCACAGTGTTCTGCCCTTGTTATTCCTGTTCTGACTTGTGCTACTTCAGGCTACACTTTTGCTGTTTCTTTCACACCATTTGCAATCTCTCAGTTCAGCTACAATGCTTAAATGTTTTACCTGGCTCCTATCAAGGTAGCCACTTCCATTTGTGTTCTTATGGTTTAATTAAATTGCTTAGTCCAGCAGCATGCTGCTTCCTGGTTTTCAATTCTTATATGCTCCTGTTTTTCCCTTGCAGCAGTTGAATTTGTTGTTCTCTTCAGCCTCAGCCTGCCTAGCATGCAGTGTATCAGCAATTAACACCTGATCTCCCTTATGAAACTGGTTTGCATGCATTTACCATTTAATCAAGGCATGTATCATTCAGTCTCATACAGGTCCTTGTTTTATTGATGTCTAAATCAGTTGTTTAGCCTTGCCTATGTTTGTTTCTACCTTGTGCTCATGGCCATCAAGCTTCATATTTGCCTCCTCCTACTCCTTCACATACTGGTCACAACTGTAGCATGGCTTCCAGGGCTCCCTGCCCTCTATGCTGATGGTCTCACTCTGCTCCCATGAAGTCTGCATCTTGAGGGTGGGTCCCAAGACTCTGGCGGAGTCCTTCTCTTTCTGCCCTTTAGGTGACAATGTCCAATGCTCTGGGGGAAGTTTTGGCCATGCAGATTTACTAGGTGGCATCTCTTGATGTAGCATTTAAGACTTCAGCTTCTGAAGGGTGGGGCCTCTAAGTCCACAGGGGCTCCCTTAGCTGTGTAGACCATGTCAGCAGTACTTTCAAAATCTGTTCCCACCTATGACCACCTAAGGCACACCTGATCTCTACCTTATTTCCTTCTTCTGCCCCTGAAGGGTGAAGATCATACAATTATTTAAGCCCCAACCCCTCAAGGACCCAGCACTATGCCTTACATTTCAAGAGTTCATTTTCCTCTCTAGGCCTCCCCACTTTTAGGCCAGTTGAGTGCCTTTGAGTGGTTGCTGCTCTCCCTTCCCCACACCTTGGGGGATGGGCCTTCTTCATGGGGAAAATCCTTTAACTACAAAGATTGGCTCACGGCACCCCCACTGTGTTCCTATTAAAGGGATAGACTGAGAGCTCTTCCTCTAAAAAACTTTCTCCTGAAATTGGGTCTGTATATTGTGGTAACCAAGCTGTTACTAATTTTATCCCTAGCCAGGAAGAACGGTGACCAAGGCTTTGGATCCCCAAAGATTTCCTCCTCACAGTGGGGTGAGGTTCCTCTCCTCCATGCCAAAGGTCATAAAAGTTAGGTAATTTCCATAGGAGTAGGTCCATAATGTAGTATATCTATATAACATTTGTGCTAGTAGGTTTCCACTGTGACCTGGAGTTGGATGGCAGTTCTCTTTTTCATCCTACAATTCCTTCTCTCCTTATGGAAGTCATGCCTCTGTCTGTTATCAGTTATCAATTACTGTCAGTCATTGCTCAGTTCAGTCACTTTCTGTTATTAGTCATCACTAGTTGTTGTTTACTCAGGTTCTGTGTTCACCACCTTTTGTGTAGTACTTCTGGCTCCTTTCTAAGGTCCAAAACAGCAGGTCATGGCTGGGTTCCCTTCTTTCTGTATACCACTATGTTTAGTTTCAGGGCTGGAGAGTGAAGTCATAACAGCTGAATGATATAGAAACAGCCACACAATTCACTGTAGAAGTCTCCAATTCATTTATACAGTTAATCTTGTGACAACGATCCTTAACCAATACCAGATGTTTTGTCCTGTCATGGGCTTCATCAGGGAAAGGATCTGCATAGAAAAGTCAAAACAGTTTTAAAAATAAATATTTACAATTATAACCACCACTTCTGGAGACCATATAGTTCCAGGTAATATGTACAAGTCCATAATTCTTCACCTTTCTAAGTAATGCTTATTCAATATTTTATATCAATTACAATTGCCATTACAATTAGAAATAATTCCAAATATTCATACACTCTTTAAATTTAACTTTGCCAGTTACAATAACCATTTTTATGTTGCTTGCACGCATGTGCAAAAACATAGTGCCATGAACAGAGATTTCGGGTGTGTCACCTCCTCCTCCAATCAGGCACTGGGCTGTGAGCGCTGCCTAAACCAATGCATTTTGGAGCTGTCTATGACACACTCCAAAATGCAGTGACTACTGATTGAAGGGGAGCTACTCTTGGTGAGCAGCGATAAGGCGCTGCTCATCGCATCCCAGGCATGCATGCTCCAGCACGCACTGTATAGCCGACAGGGTGCCCAAATCCCGTCGGCTAAACTACTAAGCCCCGCATAGCTGGTGCCACGCTGGGCCCACCCCAGCATGGCAATCACTTATGTAGTCGACGGGGTGCCCAATCCCCGTGTTCGCGCCCCCAAAGTGCTTGTGCCGCTGGAGCCCATCCCAGCGTTGCGCCTTTCTGGTTGTTTTTTTGCCGGCCAGGGTGCCCAATCCCCGTCGGCTGAGCGCCCCCAAAGTGCTTGTGCCATGCTGAGCCCACCCCAGTGTGGCAAGCGTCCCACGTTGTCTTTTTTTTCACCTAAAAACAAAAACCGTCCCGCGGAGCTTCTCCCGACCCCTCCTCCCACAACCCGCGCCCACCCACTGTGCACCCAGCCTCCCCACGCCCCCCCTCACCCCATACTTACCTCCAGACTCCGGTGCGATGATCTTCGGTGGACCGGGAACACGTCTGCACTCTTCAAAGCCGACCGCGAACTGAGGAAATGCCGGTAAGCTGTATAATGGGCTAGATAGGGGGGTTTCAACTTTATTGCATATCTCAGGCATTTTTGGGAATTTTTGCACCAAATTTTCAACATGGGGTTTTGGGACCCCTCTCATGAATGATGTCATGCATGCGTTATTCGCCTCGAAGGGTGATTTCGCGCAGTGACTGTGCAGTCACTGCAAATCACCCTTCCGGCCTGAATACCACCATGACAGTGACATCATTCAAGAGAATGGGTCCCAAAACCCCATGTTGAAAATTTGGTGCAAGAATTCCAAATGACTGTTTTATTTAGCTATGCGACAGTTCCTACGCAGGCTCGTAAGTTCGTGAAATTTCAATATTTTCACTCCAGATTTTCAACATTGCCATTTTACCATACCTGCTTATGAGTAGTACAGCTGTCATTTTCACATCTCACCAAAATGTGTTTCCACCCATGTAGCGCGTAGAATGGCGCCGAGTCGATGTCTTGAAATCAATGTACAGGACAAATTAAGAAAACCACAGTGACACTGTTCATGAGCAGAGGTCTTAAAATGGCTATGTTGAAATTTGGTGAAAAATTCCTAAAATGACTGTTGTACGGCGTCGTTACGCAGTTCCTCGCCGCAGGCTCGTGAAGTGCAAATTTTCAATATTTTTCACTCCAGATTTTTCAACATTGCCATTTTACCACACCTCCTTATGAGCAGTACAGCTGTCATTTTTCACATCCTGCCCAAAATGTGTTTCCGCCCATGTAGCGCACAATGGCGCAGTCGGTGTGCAAACTCAATGTATGGGACACAGTAACAAAATCACAGTGACACTGTTCATGAGCAGAGGTCTTAAAATGGCTATGTTGAAAATTTGGTGAAAAAATTCCTAAAAATGACTGTTTTACGAGCGTGCATTGCGCAGTTCCTACGCACGCTCGTAAGTCCACAAATTTTCAATATTTGCACTCCGATGACTTCCAAATACCTAAACAGCACATAGAAGCAAGCAACATTCGGCATTGACAAATGCTTGTTCATGATGAATTAAAAATAATATATTCTAAAATACATACTCTCTGGTGTAATGCTGATGAAACACTCCATAAGATTTACTATGTATTTTCCTATTTTCATATCTGTCAGGAGTTCCCCATTTCTGCATGCAGACACCCTTGTGCACTTATTGACTTATAATACATCTATATATAAAGTGGTTATATAGCTTGAAATTCTGTCTACTCAGAATATTTCCTAGTATTTTAAACATCCATTTTCTTTTAGGTGTAAAACTAAATACAACTAAATTATAATTTTTCCACCTTGGGTATTTAATGTATTCGACTAAGTGTCCTTCATTAAAGTATTAATTTGATATGAAAAATAAGTTAAAAAGATTTCTGTGAGCAAGCCAGTAATCAACATTTTTGCAAGAACTATATATTTTGAGCAATATTCTAAGGTACCTTTAGCCTTAAGGAATTACATTCCCTTGGCACATCTAGGGGTGGAACACTCCTCAAGAGGGTTCTGTTGTCTTTATGGTAACCCAGCAGGGTGGTAGTTCCTGATGGGACAGTTAGTTCGAATGACAAAAGTATCTACATATGACAGTCAACAACACATTCATTCAAATACCTTCTGACTATCAACAAGCAGAAATTATAGGGTGGATTTGGACCAGCTGAATTGGAGCTTCATGCGGGGGCACCACATAGGGAAGTGTATTTCATTCCTTACTGGACTTGACTGTTTGATTTTAGCACTGGGGTAAGGACTTCAGTGTATTTTATTCTATACTGGGCATGACTGTTTGTTTTAAACTCAGAGTAAGGGAACTTAGGCTGGTGTAGATGTGTTCATTGCTGCCTACTTCCGATTGTTTTTGTATACTGCAGGCACCCTCCCTCCTCCTCCCCATCCACCACCCCAGCTTCATCCAGATTTATAGTAAGGGAGCTGATTCCTGTTCTGTGACAGGATTAGGGAGAAAATGTCCACTGCAGCTTCAATAGTCACAGAAAACCAGCTTGAACCCATGTTAGGATAGTACCACAGTGTATGACAGTTACATGGAGATAATAAAATTTTAAAGAGGAAAAACACAGTAACAATAAATTATTTGGAGGGTAGCATTAAGAAGGGTGGGGGGGCAGAAAAGGCTTAGTACATAATCTGGAAGTATGGAAGGCACCAGGGGCTGGGGTAGTCTGAATGCAAGGGAGGGACTAGGAGAGGAGGTTACATAGCAGCAGTGTAAGAGGAGGGGGGATGGTAGTGGGCTGTGAATCAGCAATCTTCCTAGGGATTTCTTGGAGGGTGGGGGTGTATGGTGTGTAAACAGCTTAAGTGTGTCAAGGAGGAGATCAGAGGGCTGTGAAAAGAATTGAATGGAGGGAGAGGGAGAGCATGGTGGGACCATATGGGTCCAAGGGTCCAAAGAGGAGTGCCCCAATGGCATAGAGTACAGACTCAATTGGGAGAAGATGGGGGGATACATAAACCACAGTCATCATCTTCTCAAGGACAATTGAGAGCAGAGTCATGTGAGTGGATGTTAGTCAGAAATAGGAGGAGGACAAGACCTAAAACATAGCATGTATGGATGCCACAACATAGAGAACTGGGGGTAGCTCAGGGAAGGGGTAGGAAGCCAAGTAATAGGTTCTCAGAGCTGGTTAGCCTGGAGGATCAGGAGTGGCAGGAACTAGTAGAGAGGGAAGAGAATTGGGTAGCAGCAGCAGCAGTATGGGGGCTAGCAGTCAGATAACAAGCAGGGTCAGGTCAGTGGTAACTGACTAAAGAAAATAAGAAATTAGAGATTGGGGGAGTCACATACAAAAATGGAGGAAGGGGGAACAGGGGCTTCTTGTAAGGGGAGTGAATTTGTTGTTCCAGGGAGTGGAAGTAGGGAGGTGGGAGTCAGGTGCAGGAAATGGGCAAAGCAGGGAGCTCTACGATGCTGGTTCGACAACACATTTGTTGACCAGCATCACAGCATTGGGAGTTATGTCGACCATAATTCCTGAATGTCTCCCGGTCCTGATTTTCTATACGGGGGGCTTCACCTCAAATCCATATGTGGGGGACTCTGACCCTTGCACACCCCATACTTTAGATTATCAACTCCAGTTGGAGTTGATTTGGGGAGGGGGCACAGGACCAGGAGACAGTATGCCCCTGTCTCAGGCACACCAACACAGTGACCTGTCAGCGAACTGTCAATTTCATCAACAGCGATGTAGGTCACTGTGCTGGTGTTGGTGTACAAGGGGTATACCAAAGCAGACAGCTGGTGAGAGTTGTAAGGAGGCAGGAAACAGGATCAGGGAAGGGACAGAGCAGGGATTTGATGAGGGGAGAGAAATCAGAGCTATGGGCATTATAGTCAGGGAACAGGACTCTGACATGAAATACAGGGATGATCTGAGAGATGAAAGATAAAGGAGGCAGAGTACTCATTCTGGGGATTCAAAAGTAAAAGGAATAAGATGGGGTGACAGGGGACTCATGAAAAGCCTCATTTGAGTGCAGTGTATGCCAGGCATGACAGCTGGAATGGTGGGTCTGCTTATTCTTAAGTGTGTGGAGGAGAGGGGAACCTCACATTGTGGTGCACCTGGGCACCAATGACATAGAGGGAGAGCAGTGTTGAGGAGGTGCAGGAGGTTCAGGGAAGTGGGAAGCTACTACGAGAAATCAGGGCACTCAGTTGCATTTTCAGCAGTATTCATATACCTAAGGCAAGTGCAGCCAGGAAACAGTAGTGGAGTTTAACACATGGCTGGGGAATGGCACCAGTCCATGGGGTATGGGCTGGTGGTGGACTGTGTGAAACATGGGAAAACAAGACCCTGTATGCCCAGGACAGGTTACATCTGAGAAGGAAGGCTCAGGTGTTCTAAAGCAGAGGCTGGAGGAGTGCCAAGGGTCTAAAAACTAATTTAAA
This sequence comes from Neoceratodus forsteri, assembly GCA_016271365.2. NCBI lineage: Eukaryota > Metazoa > Chordata > Ceratodontiformes > Ceratodontidae > Neoceratodus > Neoceratodus forsteri. The sequence goes on along the minus strand of CM057449.1, from coordinate 1,532,996,119 downwards.
CTAAGTAATGGGGAGGCAAAAGGTTGGGTGACAAAATTGTTCTTCAAACCCAGGAGCCCAATGAGTCCCTCCCCAGCTAGTATGAAGAGAAATGTGGGGGTTCAACTAGGGGAGGAGATAAAGGAGCAAGGATGGGCATATTAGGGCAGAGGTCACACTGGAGAGTGATTTTCTTAAATGCAAGGAGCCTAGGTAATAAGACAGCAGACTTGCAGGCACTGATGGCAGAAGGAGAGGAGGACATAACTGCCATCACTGAAACATGGGCCACCCAATATCAAGACTGTGACCTGGTGGTCCCAGGGTACAGGCTATATTGCAGGGACAGTAAAAGAGGGAAGGTGGAGGGGTGGCTATTTATGTAAGGGAAGGGATAATATGTAGTATGGAGGAGGGGGAGCTGGGCAGGGTTGAGAGCTTATGGGTACAGCTCCAGGATTCAAAAGGTAAAAGGGTTGATTGAGAGTGTTGTACAGGCCACCAGCCCAATACGAAGATATTGATAGGGAATTGGTGAAGCAAATAAAGAGGGTAAGTGCAAAAAGAGTAGCACTGTGGTGTTAGAGGACTTTAATATGCCTGGGGTAGACTGGAACACCTCAGCTACCTCAATCAGCATGGAACAGGTACTCCTGGAGACTAAAATAATGGCAAATGGATATCAATAAAAGGTTTTAATTTTTCTATCATTTGAATATAATTTAGAGTTCATGAAGTCAATAGCAACATAATTGTAAAGTTATAATTTTGACTCAACAGCTTTGGAAATCAAATAGTCTGTTGAAGATATTTTCTATAAAATTATTATTGCATTAATGAATATTGAAATGGTTATTTTAGTAGAAAATAATTCTGGAAAAAGCAAAATAAAAACTGTTCAACATGTACTGCAGGTATCACAAAATGCCACCAGAGATGTTGGCCAACAGTGACATGATTGTTAAGTTGGTCTTGCTATTTGCAAAGAAGGTATATGCTATGGTGTGGCAGAATGCTCCTCAGTTCAATGATGTCATGTGCGACTTTGATGTCTTCCACACAATTTGCTCATACTTAGGAGCCCTTGGGATATTGTTACATGGTACTGGCTTTGCCTGCACCCTCATTGAGTCAGAGGTGTGTGCTAGTGATTTTATTGAAAAAGTACTGAGTGGCAAACACTACAACAGAGCCATGCGGGTGCATAAGCTTACCCTTGAGGCACTTGAACGTCTTCTTTTTCAATCATTCCAAAACAGCACTGATGTGCAGACATTGGCAGAAGAGGCCAAAGAAGAGGTAAAAAGGCTAATGGAAAACCAGGGTCTGTTACATCATGTGAGGCAATTGCCAGTGACTCTTGTCACCAACTTTACAAAAAGTACTTAAAGTTTAAAGAGAAAGTGGGGCATAGCAAACCTGGGAAGACAGCACAGTTTGGATCCAGTACATGGACAGAATCGGGTTGGTGCTTAGGTTTCTGCGTGCTACCAAGAAAGAATAACTTTGACATGCACCTAGCATGTGTTGAACAAATGTGTAAGTAAGTAAGTAACTTCATTTCTCTGTAGCTTTATATTATTTTGTATCACCATGAATATCTTGTGACCCTTAACTACTCCATGACTTGCATCTGATGTGGAACAAAGGTTAAGGAGGTTCATTGCTGATGTGATGTCTTCAATGTCACATGACGCATGTACCCTCATAATGTTCTGCTAATATTGTATCTATTAGGATACCTAATAAATCTAGTAATAAGCATGTTGGTCAATTGCCACAGTGCCAGGGCTGATACTCGTGATGTCAGTGACCTAGGTTTGGGAAACAGTTTGGGTCATTGGAGGACCAGCCAGGGAAGAGGAACTGAGCATCCCACAGGATGCTCTTCCTCTCCATGGAGAAAGGCCACAGAGCTCTGTGCTAGCACTGCCCGCTGGGTGACCCCAGGTGGAGGTGCAGAAAGAGCAGCAAGTGCTGGAAGTGGTGCCCACTGCCTCTGCACAGTGCCATGCACATGCTTGTACATGCATGATTTGGAGACCTTCTGTGTGAGCACCCTAAGTGGTGAAAATAGCAGAGGAAGAAATTCCTTGCTGACACAGTTTGATACCCAGTACACTCCATTCCTGCACAGTCTAATGTGTGCCTCACTACCCATATGAATTTCCAGAAAGGGGGGGCCCTACCCTCTTCCAAACCCCCAAGGAGTAAACTAGACATGGTCAAAAGGTGAGGGTCACAGATAGGGTGATGAGGCTGGGCAGGGAGGGTTGACAGGTGACTTTGGTAGACAAATGAGATTATCAGAACATTTAATGATAGACCTCAATGCCCCTACTGCAGATAGAGTGTCAGTAGACAACTATGTCACCCAACTGAAAGACAACCTCACTAAAACCCATTTGTTTGCTGCAAACAACTTGGGCCAAGCCCAATTGCAGTCCAAGAAGTACTTTGATGAACACGTCAAAGAAGTCGATTGGCAAGTAGGCGACAGAGTCATGATTCTGAAATTTGCTTCTCCAGCACGTGGCTTTGTAAACAAATGGTTAGGTCCATTTGATATAATCAACAAATTGAATCCAGCTGTGTGCCAAGTCCAAATCATTGATGGCAGAAGAAAGCCACTTGATAAGTGGTGCCATGCCAATCAGCTCAAACTGTACAAAGGTGATTAACCATTTCACAGTCTTCACAGTGGGGGTGTTCCTTCCTCCACCCTCGGGGGAAGGACGTTGTAATACAAGGACAGGGGAGGTGATGAGTATATTAGAGATGCAGCAAAATTTAATTTCGGCAGCAAAATTCTTCCCAACTCATGAATTTCACCACGCAAACTATTTTATGAAATTCGCTTATTCTGTGAAATATTTCAAGGGCATGAAATGCAGAATTTCAATGGCAAAATGTGGACTTTCACCCATGAATGGCAGAATTTTGCCTGTGAGTGGCAAAATTCTGTCATTCGTGGGTGAAATTCCTAATTTTGCCAGCAAAATTCCACATTTCACCGGCAGAATTTCACATATCACACCCTTGAAATATTTCACAAAATGCGCTAATTTCAAGAAATATATGCGTAGCGGAATTTGCATATTTCGCTTATCTCTAGAGTACATTATTTAGCCTAACATAAAAGGATCAGAGCTCCATGTGGTCCAGTAACTGTGCACATTTGGTGAACAATAATATGGTGGCTATTCATGCCAGATTTATTTCCAGAAACCATCGTCTCAGCCTTAGTTTCTTAAGCTACAAATTATTAAAGTAATGTTTCAAGGTTGGGCCACACACCACTTCAAAAATAAGTGTCACGTCTCTGTTAAAAGGCTCAGTCCATTTATTTAAAAAAAAAAACACAGAGCCATACCTGCCTAATGCATTTGGATTGTTCAAGATCCTTTATCAAAAGCCTTTGAAAAATTACATTTGTTCCAGTTTGGTTTTGCTGCACCACCATCCCAGTGCAAACTCCTTGTACGTTTAAATTGTTAAAGTAGCCGCTCTATACAGGAGCTTTGAGTTTTATTTTTTCAGTAAAATGGAGCACATGAGTTATGTCTTAAGACTTAAATGAAAGTCGGTTTTAGGTATAGTAGTACAATATCGTGGTCCAGAAACTCATGCATTGACAGCATTCTAGCATTTTGTTACAACTAAATGCATAACATTAATGATGTTCCCCTTACTTCATGTATCATATGTTGAGGCGCTGTGGCTACCTGCCATGATATCAAGAGTCTTGCATGCTATGCATGTCTCTTTGCAAGTAATAGCAACTGTAATTCTTCTGAATAAGCAACAAAAAATAAATCATACATAAAATAAAACCTTTTGCAAGTTGTTGTCCTAAACTGTTGAAAGGAAACAGCAATCACCTTCTGAGGGGAGATGGCACTCCAACTACAGAGGGAGAACTGGACCCTGGGCAGTGCTTCACAACAGACTGCACAGCAGAGTGTTAGCAAGTCTGGGAGGATGAAGTCTCCCTTACTCTGTTGGCAGTGCTGTTGTTAATTTAAACATCTTTTCTAAGCTGCTGTCCTGAACTGTAGAAACTGGTGTTGTGTTGCCTATGTGAATTCAGTCCTTCTTAATCCTTCCTGTTCTGATCAGCAACACCCAGACCTCTAACACATTGGTGATGGTGTGCAGTGGTGGAGGCTGGCTGGTGAGAAGAGCTTGCATTGCATTTTCAGGGAACACATAGATGCCAGGGAAGAGGCTGTTCTGTGTATTGTACTGTGGATTTTATAAAAATGGAGCTGAAACTGAAAGGGAGGTAGGCAAGGGGTGACAGCCCCTCCTCTGTTTCTGTTTTTTTACGGCTGCATGGGCGGACCCCTGCAGACGTTTTGCATGTACAAAAGGGCTCACATCATGTTTTCCATCCTTGGAACTGACTGAAGGTATAAATAGTCTTTTCCACCTGACACTCCTCCAAGAAACGATTATCACCCTGAAATAAATGCATTCTCATGTTAGTCAATGGTTGCAGGACAGTATTTTCTTTCTTAATTGGGAGGTACAAGAACTGGAACCTAAGTAGTGGGAGGGAGAATCAGTTTTTTTTTTTGGTAAGAACCGCCCCACCTCCACCCAAGCAGCTCCTAAAGATCCACCCCCATGTTTTTATTTTTGGTTCCCACCCCAAGCTGACTAAGGCTGAAAAGACAGACTTCAGATACTAAACAAAGAAACTTGATGCAATAAAAAAGAAAAAAAATTCTGATCGGAGGTAAAAAGGGAAAGGCAGGCGGGGAGGCGAATTGAGATGGCTCCAGCATGGGCATGGGCATGAGCCCTGGAAAGTGACTGTGACTTGCAGAGTCACACAGTCTGTATGCATGAAGTGGATGTTTCCCTGATTGCTTGCTTAGATTCACCCCATTGTGTGGATCTGATCTCAGAGGCTCATTAGAGGATTCTTGGCTCCAATGAAGCTCAGCAAATGGCTGGAGGAGCTTAAAGATTTGTCTGCCGACCGCTGAACCCACCTACTACAATTAACAAATGTAAAATAATGATATAATGCAAACAGTACTTGTATGGTTGATCTGTAATGCAGCAGTGGCTTTGGGAACAAGTGTGCAGATCCCGAGGTGGCATGGCTGTCCAACTCCTGACTCAAAAGTTCCTGCCAATGATAGCCTGTGGCTGCCACATGTGAGACTTTCCACACACCCCACACCACCAGCAGGTATGAGCACCTGAAATCTGGGCTAATAGCAAATGTTTGCAAATATAGTATTGGCATGCCAGGGGATAGTGAGATGGTCAGAGATCAGATAAAGCCTTCACATTTGGGCCACTGTCATGTCAGGCAGAGACACAGAGACAAAACAAGCCATCCAGTTAGATGCTGCAGAAATTTTACCACAGGACCCCCCTTGTCATCACAAAAGAATATCATCATCATCTCCTAGTTAAGTAAACATAAAGAGAAAAATACCTGGAAACACCAAAGCAACACTGCATTATTTCAACCAGATTGTGTAATATCTGCAACTGTTATGAAGTTTTGCAATACCCAATCATCCTGTCATTTCTATCATAGGAGACAGAGATACAGAAAATGTCTGTAAACAGCAATTTAACTTCAGGTAAAATACAATAAATGTATTGCCAAACTTCAGAACAGTTGCAGATTTTACATAATCCAGTTGAAATAATGCAATATTTAGTCACAGTTTTTATAATATCATCTGCACTAAAATAATTAGCTACTGTGTGAGTCAGTTGGATGTTCAGTCACTGAGGCAGGAGGTAGTGCAGTAGGTGGGTACAACAATACTGCATTTTGTTATTCCCTCCATAACTGGTTAAAATTAGTACCATGACTGAAAGCAGAGCTTTCAGATTTTAAAGAGATAGCCAAGGCGAGCTGCACATACTGCTGCTATCTGTTTGGCTCCTGTAGCAAGGAAAGAAGTTAAGCAGCTAACTTTGAACATATAACAACAACAAAAAAAAAAACCTAACAGAACAGTGCAGTATTTTAACAAGATTCAAAATCTACAACTATTATGATGTTTGGCAATTCCAATCATCCTGTCATTTCTATCACAGGAGACAGATATAGAAAATCCTATAAACAGCGGTTTAACTTCCTTACAATACAGCAAATGTATTGCCACACTTCAGAACAGTTGTAGATTTTACATATTATAGTTGAAATATAACAGCAGCAGTGAATGCTTACAATACACACACACACACACACACACACACACCTACCTGCATTACATGTAAGTCAGTTACTCATTGCATTTCTCTGGGCTCTTGTTGTATTGCAGAAACAAAAACTCACAATCTCAGTATAACCTACAGTATCTCCAACTAGGTTTTTATAGGGATAGGGAAACTCCTTAAACAGCCCATCATGTTAAACTGTTTTAATTTTATCTTTCCAGTGCAATATCTCAGAGATAAAATAACCTTTTATACAAGCATATTCTAAGTGAGGCAGGCAAATTGTGTGAGATTTGCTGCTGCCCTCACATTGTTCTCCACTAAAGAACAAAAAGATCCACCCTGTAGAGATTGTAACAATCCCCCACCCACATCTAGTTTCTCCTGCTTAGAACTTGTCGTCTTGACACTGATCCTGTCTGGGGCTCTCTGCAGGGCTGCATTTTATTCGCTCCAGTCAACAAGATTCATTTAATGTGCCAGTTAAAAAATCTTACATTTCTATTTCCATAATGCAAGTAACTAATTTTGATGTCAACCCATGGATCTTTGTCACCAGCTGAGGAGAAGTACCGGGAATGAAACTTATTCTAACTGTGTATTCTTAACTGCATTTGTCTTGGCTACCCCACAAAGTTTAACTCCTTCCTTACCTCAGCTAACAAATCCAACACATGCTGGAGGACAAGTAACATGTTGCTTCTCTTTTTATAATGTGAATGACAATTAATAATAATAATGTCAAGACCCTCTTAGGAATGCATACTCTCATGTCAATAAGTTGGGGGAGGGGGGGAGATGGTAAAAGAAACAAAAAAGGAAATGTGGAACCATTTGCTTGCCCTCCCAAGCTGCGCTGATCAGCAGGATCCTATGTTGTTTTTTGACTGCTTGTAAGTTACCCAATCGCAGTCTGGATCTCAACCCTCTGAACCGAGCACCAGGCAGAGACAATAAAAAATGTAGATAGATTGCCATTAAGAAGTTGTCAGAAAAGCAGAACCCTCTAGGAAGTGAATGCACTAAGATACATACTTTTTTTGTTTTTTTTTATTTTAATACGTACTTTAATTCAGAGCTATTAATGACAAATCATTTGATCCAAACTAGAGGCCATCGCAAAACCCAAGACAAATTGTCTCGTTTCCTTTGGGAGCCACCACTCCATTTTTTTTCAGAACTTCCTGGTTCTTGTTTTTTTTTTTGTTTGTTTGTTTTCAAATGATATATACCTGTGCCCCATAGGGGAGCTATCAAATAGATTATGTTTACCTGTTCATCAGTCACAGTTATATTCAGATTGCTCACGAACACACATGATCTGGCAAAGCATAACGTAACTGCAATTACAGATGCTCTCAAAAGAACAATCTAGAGGGCATCACAATTGTATTAAATAGGTATAGCTACAAATACTTAATTGTCATTAACTCAACCCAACCCATTATTACACAATATAAAAAATCATGAGTCTTGAAACCAGGTCTGGCTCCCATTTAGTACCAATAGCACAATACTGTCAGAATCTAAAATAATTAAGCCACAGTTTCTGATGCATATGCCTACTCACCCTCAATAACCATCGTAGTCAGCAATGTTGAATGATATTTCACCCTGTCAGGAATGCTACACTCTCATGTCAATATGCTGGGGACGGGAGGAGTTGGTAAAAGAAACAAAAAGGATTAACACTGCATGCTTCTTGCATCCTGGCATCGAAAATCCTAGAAACATTATGATCAAGTAGTATTAGCAATCCTGCAGAAGTGTGTACACACTGAATGGTCACAAAAATTATTTTATAAATTCGAAAATTCTGAATATAAGGAAATCAATTACTCATGCCACAATCCCATAGCATATCTATTTATTATTTCAAACTCAGTCGTTCTTTTATCAAGATTTGCTCCCGCAACCCTGAAGGTCAAAAGGATCAATATCAATAATATGCTCACAGTCCAATGATTCAGCACATTGGTTTAAGTATATAGGGTTTGGGGTAGACTGAATGGGCCTAATGGCCCTTATCTGCCGGCAATTTCTATGTTTCTATGGTATAGAAAATCATTCATACCAAAGCCGAGTTAAGATATATGCCCCATTAAACCAATGTGTTGAATCATTGCACCATGACCATATTATAGATATACACATTTCAGGTTGCAGGGCGAATCAAGATAAATGAATGAATGATGGAGTCTGGAATAAATATACAGATATATGAGATTATGGCATGAGTTACTGGTTTTCTTAAATTCACATTTTTTTTTTACTTCATTAAATAAGGTTTGTGACCATTCAGTATTTGATGGTTCAAGGCTGAAAAAAATAAAGAAAAAATAATGTCCAATCATTTTGAAGTGAAAATTATGTGTTTTGAGGGGAATTATCAATATCTTTAAAAAACGAAATGCTGCTCCACTCAATCAACACAGTACATTTACAGAAATCTCGTTTTTCAAGTGAACAAGAGCTAACGGGTTATTTTAGTGCTGCCACTGTGTTGCTGTGTTGTTTTTATTTGTTTTTTAATAAAGAGTAGTACAAAGAATTGATGTGTTTTCATTTCAGATGTCTTTTATTTTATTGTTAATGTGCCACTCTGTTGCTTTTTTTTAAATAAAGAGTAGTACTTTATGTTAATTTTTGGTTACTGTATTTGGAACTTTAAAATAAGGAAATACACTTTCATTACATACTCGCACCACGTGGTCAGACACAGTAGCTTAGCAACTCACTTAGCAACCCGCATTGGTGATATAGGGGTATCTTCTCATATGCTGTAGAATGAGTTACTGTGGGTTCTTGTGGCTAAACTGAAGAAAAAGTTAAATACATGTGAAATAAAAAGAAAATAAAGGATTTGAGAGTTTGCATGCTGTTTCCTAAGGCAGCAAAACATACATGCCATACACCAGCCATCCAGCATGCCAGAACCATGCCAACAGGCACTTCATGAAAATTAGGTCTTTTTTTGTTATATGCATCTTGGTGAAAAATAAATATGTCATGCATTTTTGTCCGCAGCTCTCTTCCAGAAGGAAGGGCTAGAAGGGTGATCACAGGAAGACATTCTGCTTCAAAATAGAACTCTAAAGAAATAGCACTTACTGTACATCTCAGAAAACATAATTTAATCAAAATTATGAAATGATCATGTGGGTAACAGTGGCATTAAAGTGAAATAAATCTGGGCTGTAACAGCAAGACATCTGCATAGCTCCAATCAATATAATGTCTTCTTGTGAACACCCTTCTTCCTTCCCAAAATCTTCCCTCTGGAAGAGCTTGTCCACAGCTCTCTTATACAGATTGTTTTTCCGTGGGGGCATAGTTGGAGCACACTACACAACATTTGTACTGGACTGACAACAGTGCTACACTGGCACTATCAACTAATGTTAGTTACTGAAAACTGAACTGGGTTAAAATATATCAAGTGTGTACCCCTGGCCCATATGTAACATCTGCCACTGTATGTAATCTAGTGAGGAAAATAAAGATGACCTCAATGCAAATGTTCCTGCTCCACAAAGATCTGTGCTGCAGCAGCTGGAGCACCCACCAGCTCACTGGCCACCGAAGCAGCAACCAGAGCTCCACCTCCCACATCCCATTCCTATTCTTACCATCTCATCTTCTTCCTCTAAGTGGCCAATTCCTCTACTGTGCCGCCCCCCACAAGTTATACTCATAATTCTGAGATTTATTGCAGAACTTGATAAATTTGTTACCAATGTTATCTAAGAAGCTATGATCATATTGTCCTTATTTTTAGCTTATGATACCTGAGCCTGAGCCAAAAAAGAAAATCACATGAGTGGGGGAGAATATGAAGTGAATGAACGATGCAGTTCAATAATCTCTACACACAGGGCAAACATTATGACAATATTCAGGATAAAAAAGTAAAAATAATAAAATAATACTGACATAATAAAGAATGCTGGAATTGTCACAACCGTTGACTCTGACCTGCATACATGACAGTATGCCAGTATTTGGCAGTGTCAGTGGCTCAGTAGGTAGCACACTTGCCTATGAGGCCGGGAGATCAGAGGGCTGTGGGTTCAGTTCCCACATCTGGCACTTGGGTTAATATCCTAGTACTGACACTGTAGTGCAGCATGAGAGGGGTGCTGTCCTTCCAGATGAGATGTTAAACAGAGGTCCCATCTTCCTGGATTGGTGGTAGTTCAGGTGGATGTTAAAGATCCCATGGCACTTATCGAAAGAGTGGGGAATTTTTATTGAAAGCATAACAAATTATATACAATTCACTATTACATCATACAAAATCATAAAAAAAGGAAAAATTAAGAACATAAATAAGTATTATTTCATACAGTAACCCCAAACATAAGAAAAACAGTATAACCAACCCCCCCCCACCCACAGAAAGAGTAGGGGAATTTCCCCAGTGTCCTGGCCAAATTTCCCTCATTCACTAAAAATACCATTAACAGCTTAATCTGGTTCAATGCCAGTTGGAATTCATCTGTATCCCCCTCCTCCGGGTAGTGCCTGAAAATAGGCAGGATTTGTCTAGTGCATTTACCTGGTCAACAAAAACTAAATAAATAAAATGACAAATCAGCAAGCATGCTGCTTACACTTTTCTCAAATCAGGTTCAAGCATAAGGAAATGTGTGGATAATACTGTAACTTAAAAAAAATGCTACTCTAGACTACAATATTATATACGTTTCTTTGTCACTATTCATTTGCACTGAGTGTTTTTTTACCAAGGACCATTAGACACTGACACACGTATGTGACAAAATGGCATTGTGAGAACAATTTTTCAGAATGGAACAGAGATAGGACAGAATTTTTTTTTCTATCCTCTGTATTGCTTGTTAATTATAGACCCCTGTAGTTTTTGAAATTGGATCTTGCATAACTTGCATAGGCACTATGTAATCATAACTACTTTGATGACTGCCGACTCCTTGTTCATTTTTTCTACTCTTCCTACATTGCAAGGCCACTGCAATTTATCTCAGCTTTTGGATATTCATTGTTTGAGTGTGATTATGTTTCCTGAAATTACACTCCTTTCTTCCTAGTCAAATTTAGATCCCTGATGGCAAGTATCAATTTTTATTTTTCAGAAGCACACTCCCCGATACATGGGGCTGAACTGTTTGTTTAGTATTAGATCTGCCGAAGAGCCTTTGCTGATACTACAATTGCCAATTATGTTGAATATTATTTTATAAACAGATTGATTCAGCCCTGTGGGGTATGCGCTAATGTCAGAATTTAGTGCTTTCTCCTCAGATATCATACCTGATTCAGCCCTGTGGGAATATGCAAGTGTTGCCTGAATTTGTTCTTGCTCCCTTGGATATTATACATGATTCAGCCCTGCGTGAATATGCAGGCGCTGCCAACATTTTTTTTTTTGCTCCCTCAGATAATACTGTAAAACAAATACATTTCACTTGCATTTTATTTTCACTATATTCGCTGACCGCACTAAATCTATGAAAATAATATGAAAGTGAAATCAGAAAACAATGTTACTTTAGGTTGATCATCTGAAAAAGCTTGCTTTCCTTTGACTGTCCCCTTAAAAAAAAAAAAAAATTCAGACAGTAAATTCAGTTTCATGAAAAAGTTTATTATTAACATACAGTTATGGCATTAAAAGCATTGCCATTAAAAACAAGGTAGGCATTTCATGAATTTAACAAATAAGGCTTTCAGCATACGTCTCCTTTACACCCAACTGTTGGAAAACTGGTCAATGCAGTAAAGAAATTGTTGTCGCGATAGAAGAGGTTCCACATAGAGCACCAACAATTATTGTATTTTCAGATTATCACTTCGACTGGAGGAGTTGAGGTAGAGAAGTAAAAATGGGGAGCTACTAGTAGGTTTTAAAATTATAAATGGAAACAGTAAAGAAGGCAAATGTACACTGTTACAGTTACTGAATTAGAGGATAGCAGAGCAAGGGGACTATAGCCTAAAATTAAGAAGGTAAATGGTACAAAGGAAAGAAAAGACAGAGAACAGCTTTGGCAAGAAAGCATTGGCATTAAAGCATCATTCCACATGCCACCTCCCGAAACCTGTCAGCACTATTTTGTTTCTTAACTGGAAGGTACAAGATCTGGAACCAGACTAGTGGAAGTATTTTTACATGGTCCCTCACTGAAACCTGTCAGAGGTTGAATAAATTAAAATAAATATCATTCACATGCCCCTCCCAAAACCTGTCAGAAATTTAAAAAAAGGGAAAAACAAAAGTTCCTGCCAATGATAGCCTGTGGCGGCCGCTACAATTGAGATTTTTCCCTGCCCTCCCCTCCCCCCCACACTGCCAGCAGGGATGATCACCTGAAACTGGGGCTAATATCAAATGTCTGAGATATAGTATTGGCATGCCAGGGGATTGTGAGATGGTCAGAGATCAGATAAAGCCTTCACATTTGGGCTGTTGTCATGTCAGGCAGAGACACAGAGACAAATTGAGCTGTCCAGTTAGGTACTGCAGAAACTTTATCACAGGATCCCCGTTGTCATCACAAAAGAATATCAACACCTCCTAGTTAAGTAAACATAAAGAGAAAAATACCTGGAAACACTAAAGCACATTAATACTGGATCCCCAGTTGTCTACTAGGCAGCTAACTCTTCATTGCATCAGTCGGGCTTCATAAGAATGCCAGCATGTTTGACTCCAACCACTGGGAGCACTGATTGACATCCCAAATGCAATCAGCACCAGCTGAGCAGGGCATGCTCCCAATTCAGGGAAGTACATTTAGTTTATGCTCCCAGATCAAAATCAAGATACAGGAAGAATAAAGTCTGGGAGAATGACTGCAAAGGACAACAAAACTGCAGTCTACTGTATTATAGAGGCACTGGAACCATGCAGGCAAATGGGGATGAGGGGCTGCACCGATACCACATATAGTATATAAACATGACTAGAGAGGGGTATTAAGTTTAACAATCTAGGTGCTAACCACTCATCTCCTGCATGCAGCCTGGATGTGGCAAGTCAATATACTGTGTATTTACAAGAAAACAGTGTGAGTAAAGACATAGCCATTATTTTTCCATTAAAATAGAACTTGCCTATTTATAAGTCATCTGTCTGTGAAGAAATGAATTGAATGCAGGGACTGGGAGTTAGAAGCTTGGACTGTCGCTTGGACCATCAGGTGGGTCACCTCACAGGCAGCAGCAGCACAGCACCACTCACTGAAACAGGGGTTGCATCACCGGTTCAGGGAAGTAGTTATAATTTACTTAAGTCTTAAGGTCAGAGGAACAAAATAAAAACAAAATCAAGTCAGAGTCAGCACTCAGTCTGCAGTGTACAGTGCATTAGAGGATACTCCCTTGGCTTGCAAGCCTGGCTTCGCATTCTTCTTATTCTCAGGCTCGGAACTTCTGTGGGATGGAGTCAGTACATTAAAAAAATTCCAATTGTTGCTGACTTTCCAGTTTAGTAGACCTAGAGGCAATAACAATGTGGAGGCAGGACATATCAGTTTAAATGTTTTGATTGTTAGCTGGCTTACTGGCTAGCTAGGTGCTATGTCCTGACTCCCAAAAACAAAGAGGAGACGAGAGGTGTTAAGAGCTGCTGGGCTGCTTGATTTAACAGAAGTGGTAAACTTCCTTTTGCATTATTGCAATTAACCCTAATTAACTCTTATTTTTTATTACAGATAGTAATACCCGAATATTTAATATTATCTCTTATTTGAAAATTTTAGTTGTATTCTCTGAATGTTTATAGTCCAGTTTATTTATAGCCATTATAACTGATTTGGCTTGATTTAATTTATATCCAGATACTTTGGAATATGTACATACCTGTTTTAAAAATTTGGGTAGTGCTAAATGTGTGTTTTTAATAATTATCATCTGCAAAGACATACATTTTTTTCTCTAAGTTTTTTACCTTTAGCCTTCGATAGCTCCATTAACTTCGATGTTATTCAAGAAAGGGTCCAAAGCCAATATATACAGTATTGGAGACAAAGGACAACCTTGCCTAATTCCATTGTTCATATTCATAAATTCCGACAGGTAGCCATTTATAGAGAATCTTACAACTGTTCTCCTATACAATTTGTAAATTACATTTATAAAGATCTTTGGAATTTTCCATGCTTCCTGACATGCAAACATGTAATTCCTATTTAAGACATCAAAAGCTTTGGTAGCATTGATTGCTAATAAATGAAAAGATTCCTCTTCTTCATGTATAAATTGTATTATATTTTGCACAATTTTGTAGCTTGAAAGCATTATGGCCCTGTACAAACCCATACTGTTCTTTATTAATAACTTCGGTAGATTTACCTTAATTCTATTTCCTATTAATTTCATAATTATTTTATAATCGGTATTTAACAATGCAATTGTTCGATAGCTATTAACTTTTTTAGGATCCTTACCTTCTTTTAATAAGAGAACAGTTCTAGACTCTTGCATAGAAGTCGGCACTTCATAATCACCTGTCATTAATTTATCATAGACAACAACCTCAGGGCTAATTGAGTAATAAACATTTGATAAAATTCTATCGTTAGCCCATCTAGACCAGGGATCTTATTCTTTGGAAGCATTTTAATAACATCATTAATATCCTGTTCAGTGAAAGTTGTTTCATACGCAAACTAATATTTATTTCATCTTTATTAGTGTCATAGTTTTGTTGATATATTTTCTGATAGTCCTCAATTACTAAATTACCCATCTCCTCATCTTTAACTATTTGCTCCCCTTTATCATTTTCTAAAACTGTTATTAACATTGCCTCTTTTTTTTTTAATTGATTGGCTAACAGTCTCCTGTGTTTTCCCCTTGTATATACCATGTTTGTTTAAGTTTTTAACATTTTAATAATTTATTTGTTAATCATCTCATTTTTTTAATCTTGCTTCAGCCCACTTATTATAATAGGTATTATAATCTTGCTTTACTTTATAATCAATATTTTAAGTTCCTTATCCAATTCCAGTTCCCTTTGTCTAGTCTTTTTAGTTATATGAGCCTGATGTGATATAATTATCCCCCTACTTACAGCCTTAAAAGCATCCCATAAAGCAGTTATTGGTTGTCCACCTTTATGATTTATTTCCCAAAATTCCTCCATTCCTGTAATCATTTTTTTCCTGGAAATCTTTATCCAGTAAAAATTATTATTAATTCTCCATAAATTGGATCTTTCCTGTTAGTCTCTTGAAAATATATATCCATCTCAATCAGGGCATGGTCTGAGATAATTATTGGTTTATGCTCCATTTGCTGTACATTCTTCATCAAAGATTTGGAAATAAATATATAATCTATCCTTGAAAAGCCTTTAGTTTTAGGATCATAATGCGAATATTCTTTTATTGAGGGAAATAACAAACTTCAACTATCAATGATGTTATGCTACCGTACAAAATTATTTAATAATTTGGTATGTAACTTATTAGAGTATATAGAATTGGTTAACCTATCCAGTTCTGGGTTCATTAATACATTAAAACCCCCATCAATGTTATTAGGTCAGATTGTAAATAAACCAAACCTTTTGTAAGTTCTGCTAAAAAATCCTGATAGTCAACAAAAGGAGCATAAACCGAGGTTACAGTTAAGACTTGATTCAACAATTTTATTTTCACCATTATAATTGGCCCTGTGTATCAAAGTATTTATCAGAACAATAAGACTGGGAATTTTCTTAAAGATCAACATAACCCGGCTTTTTTCCTGGTATCTGTGGAGAAAAAATATTCTGACATCCATCTTCTTTTCATTTTACCAACTTCTTTACCATCTAGGTGTGTTTTCTGGAGTGCAATACATATTGCCTTAGATTTTTTAATATATCCCAATATTCTAGTTATTTTTATGGAAGTGTGCATACTATTTACATTCATAGTAGCACATATCTTATTCCCCTTAATACTATTCATTGAGCTTCCAATTAAGTCTAAGAACTCTTTTTATTCTTTCTTTATTTTTCCCCAATACAATAGTATCCCAGAGTCTACAACAGGTCCTCCTTCCCTCTTTATCTTTTCCCATATCAAATTCCATATTTCCAAACATCCTTATATGTTTAACTATTATTGGAATGAACAGGGCCTCACCAATTAACAAACTGGCCAGGTAAATTCTAACTAGACTTCTGCCCCCCCGATCTCCCCGCTAACTCACTTCAACCATATACAGCATTTCCTACATTGTCAAAGGGTTTCCACTTTGATTAACATTATATTGAAGTATAATAATGGGAGAAGGGAGAAAAATTGTTCTAGTCCCTTTCATCCCCTTCTCACTTCTATTTCTTATTCAGACATTCAAAACATCATAGCATAGTTGATCAGTTTCTCTTCAGATCTTTCCAAGCTTGTTCAGGGTTATCATATAGATGTCATACTCCTCTAAACCACTTTAAGTTTAACAGAATGAAAAAGTGAAGATTTAATTCCCAATAGCCATAATATTTTCTTTATGGCATCAAATTTCTTCCTTTCCTGCAATATTCTTGTGGCAAATCATTGTGTACAGCTATAGTTGCACCATTCAGTGAAATTCTATTCTTATTTCTGTATATACCACATTCATTAATAAATCTTTATCACTGGTTTTGAAAAACTTTGTAATACTAGGTCGTGGAATAGTGTCTGGTTCAACGTTAGGACGAAATACTCTATGGATTCTGTCACAGTTACAGTCTATAACATCTAGATCCTTATCCATTTATGATGCCACTATTTTTTCACAGTGTTTAACAGTGTGTCTTGTTTATCTCATTGTTCCAGTACACCTATAATTTTAATATTGTTTCTTCTGGCTCTAGACTCAAAGTCCACCAACTGTAAGGTCTGTTTTCTTTGTAGTTCTTCTACTTGCTTAAACCGCCCTTTTAATGGAGACAGTGTTTCTTCTAGAGTAGTAATTCTTGTTTGTGCCTCCTTTAAATCCTGTTTTAGCATTTGATTTTCCTTTAACAATAAGTTTATTGTTGTGTCAGTGATTTGATTCTATCTGTCCTGTGTTCTTATATTTGCTGCTATTATCTTTTCCTCTAGCTGATTCAATTTATTTAAAATTAATTTTAGACATGGGGTGGTCACTACTTTCATTCTCTTTATTTCCTTTTTCTGACTCCGAGTCATTACCAGAGCAAACACTAGAAATAGAATCTGTTTCATCTCCCCAATTCATCACTTGCTTCTGTATTTGAGCATCATTACATGGAACCCCATTTGAAACTACATTCATAATGTTTTGAGAGATATCACCATAGATAGCATGCTGGTCCCCAGACCACATTATTTTTTCCTTCAGATCTAAATCTTTTTTTATTTTCCAGTACTGTTCCACATAGCATACTTTGTTGCACCATTTCTGTTTCTTTGGTTTTTGTTGAAACCTCCATCCGCTGGGTTGCTCTGACTAACGGACTTTTGAAAATTAAGGCTGCTGAAGACCTTTCCATTGAGGTAGTGCTAACTTCACCAAATATGTCAGGTGAACTCTTTCCCCTTCTGTTCTGATGTTCGTTTATGCCCTCTGGTTCCACAGCCCTTCATACAGGTGAAGCCTCTTTCCCCAATGTGCTTCCTGCAATAACTTTGGTCGTTTCTTCATTAACCTTCTCAGATGACTGTTGTTTCTGTCCTCCATTTGTCCAGGTAAAACCTTTTGATTTTAGGAACTCCTATATCGTAAAATTATTCCATGGTCATGTTCATAAGAATCTCTTTCTTTTTTTTTACCAGAGTTCGTTTTCTGAAAAATAGGAGCTGTAGCTGGAAATTTTCTCATTCAATTGTCCCACATTAACAAAGCGGCATTTATTACAGCTCCTTGCTACTCCATTTTTTGATCCTGTTTAAAACACATTGAACTCCCACTGGGAACCTCGCTATCTGCAACTTTCACCATCTTTTCTCCCAAAGTTTCAAACGTACCTTTCTTTGTGTTTCCAGCTGTTTCATAGATTTACTGAAGGAACTGTATCACAGTGGTTTCACATGCCTTTGGCTTGAGCAAGAACAGCAAAGCAAAGCTGAGCTGTTCTGGCTCAAGTTAAAACAAGTGAAACCACTCTGATATAGGAATGAGTAGCAATGGGGACATATTAATATATTATTGATCGAGAGTGATATAATATATATTTTTTAAAACTTCCTAAATGTGCCCATTTCTAGGGCATGTGCATGTGAGACAGTCTTCACAGAATAAGAGTGTCTCATGCAGGGAAAATAGCGCCCCATTGGTTAGAGTGCACCCTCTATAATTACATTTATACTGAAACTGCATTTATTAAAGTAGGATAAATGCAGCTTCATGGCATTTGAAATTGTAAACAAAGCCTCTTCTGATTCAGAAATCCTGCTTTAAGAATCCAACAATGGCTGCCTTGATGATGTCATTGAAGAGAGAGATGCCCAGCTGTGCAGATGAATTCTAGCTGTGCTAACCATATTCAAATGCAGATAACTTTAAAATGAAAAATGATAGCATGGTACTGTGAGCACTGAAATTGCATTAATCCTGCTTTAATAAATGCAATTTCAGTATAAATGTAAACAACAGCCTGTCCTTTACAAGACTATGGAGTCATTTAAAAAAAAAATGTGTAAAAAAGATGGTTTAGGTATCCTTTAACCAACAGCCTACGTCTTCCTACCGCCCACCAGAAATGCCTAATGCCTGTCCCATGTATTCTTAAATTCTTCCACTGTTTTTGACCCCACAACTTCCTCAAGATGGCTGTTCCATGCATCCACCACCCTCTCTGTGAAAAAATACTTCCTCACATTGCCCCTGAGCGGCCCCCTTCCCATCTTCAAATTGTGTCTCCTTGTTATTGCACACCTCTTTTTCTGAAAAATGCTACCCTTTTGGCCTTTGTTGATTCCCTTGAGGCACTTGAAAGTTTCTATCATGTCCCCCCTCCCCCTCATTTTCTCAAGGGTATACATATTATGCTCCTTTAGTCACTCTTCATATGGCTTCTGTTGCAGACCCTACCTTATTAAACCTTACTATACCTTACTAAAGTGCCACTTAGAACTTACATGTTTCAGTTATGAAGTTACTGAACCCCATAACTCTGTCTCGTACTCTGACTCCTGCTACTGCACTGAAGATAGCACAGTGTTAGGTTTTACTTCATCATGTTTGCACCCTGATGACCTACAAGTTCCAGTCTTAGTAAACTTCATGTAGTCCACACTTTCTTGCCCAGTTCTAAACTGTCATCAGCATGTACTGCCACCTACTGTGCCAGTCAAACCTTTATTGCTTACCATTCCTTCCATTGAAATCTATGCCTCCATATCTTTTCCTATTAATGTGTCTGCCTTCCTTAGTATGGAAAATAAAACAAATCTTACTAGTTAAAAAGCATTATGTTGTTTCCCCATGTCTCCTTCACAATTCCACATGACCTTATTAACTTCATAATGCAGCCATGGTGGATCTGATCAGAATTTGTTATTTCTGTGCCCACTGTTTGACTATCATATTCTTCCATTCCTCCACCAGTGTGTAGTCTGTTACCTGTGAGTCCTGGAACCTCCAGTGACAGAGACTGGGACCAGGAGCTCTGTCATGAGGTTGATAGTTACCTCTAGGTGAGAGACTGAGAGAAAAAACAATTGACTTTAGCATTGCTTATGCTTCTATCACGATACACTGATTCAGAGACTTTGCTTTTTGGACTGTACATTTATTACATTTCATTTTAATAAGAGCTGTTCCTGTTACTTCTGGATTATAACATCCTAGGAGGGATTATAACAGCTTTCAATGGTCTTTTTCATGCTATTTGGTTTAATATTGTGTAGTTTATTTATTGTTATTGTTTGTAATGTGTATGTGATTGTGTGTGTTAGTGTGATTAGTGCATGTTTAGTGTATGGAAGATTGGGTTAATATAGGTTAGGATATGAATTTGTATAAGAAATGTGATAGGTGATTTTAGTGTAGTGAGAATAAATTAAAGGTTTAATGTTAGCTGGCCATTTTAGTTAATGACTGTGATTTGTAGAAACCAGCAGCTCTAGGCTGAACTACTCCACATTCCTTCTCCGTGATCTGCACCCTTCTGTGACCCTTCACTGCCAATTGGGCAGCGGCGATGCAAGGAGATGGGTATTGGAATGAGGTGCAGGTGCAATGGGTGACAAGAAGAGGGCTAGTGAGTGGGGTGCCATTAAGACTGTGAGGACCAGGAGGCACCCTGGGGTAAAATGGGAGATTGAGTGAGGCAAAATGTGTATAGTTCCCATATTGGGGGATCCCACCAGGTCAAGTGGGCAGGTAGCTGAAGGAACAGCCACCTCTATGTGTCCTTCACAGGATGAGGACTTAGATATGGTACTGGGGTCCCAAATCATGGAAATGGCAAAAAAGGAGGAGGTGGTAATTGTGCTGAACTTGAATTTGCTTGGGGTAGATGGAAAATCCCAATTACCACCATCACCAGGGAGCAGGTACTGCTGGATGCATTCCAGAGTGGATTTCTGATACAGGGTGTCAATGATCCCACTAGGGAGAGGGCTGTACTTGAACAGGTTCTGTTGAACTGCAGACATGTCTGGGATATAAAGGTGGAAACTTGCAGGGAGCAACCACCATGTGATGTGGTATCACCTGGACTTGGGTAGAGGGCTAACCAGGATCAAGAGGAAGGTTTTGGATTTCAGGAAGGACAATTTTAATAAGAAGGGAGGAATTCTGGTAGGGTACCTTGCTGGGATCAGTAAGGAGACGGAGGTAGAACAGAAATGGGCCATAATAAATGAGGGATTGATGGAGGCCACTAGATAGTGTTCAAAAAGCAAGAAATCCAAGACCAAAAAACCCAACTGGTTTCAAAAGGAAGTGTCAATTGCAATAAGGGAAAAGAAGGCAGCCTTATAAAAGTACAAACCTACTCAGAATTAGGAGGATAGGGAGGTCTATAATAATAAATTAAGGGTGGCGTGCAGAGTTATTAGACAGGCAATGGCTGCTGAAGAAGTATGGCTGGCACAGGGAGTAAAGTCAGGTGAGAAGGCCTTCTTCAAATATATAAGGGAGAAGAGGGATATTAAAGATTAAGCTGTCAGGTTTAAAAAAGTAGGGGGTTAGGTTGAATGAAGTGAACAGAAAAAACAGACGCTTAACATCTACCTCTGCTTCATTTTCACTACAGAGAAGGATGGAGCAGTACCACAAGGGAGCAGGATGGTGTGGGCATGGAAGGGGGTGTCTCCAACAGCATAATAGAGATGGACAGGGTGCTAAAAGGTCTAAAGGGCCTGAAGGTGGACAAATCCTCAGGACCAGATGGAATGCACCTGAGGGTCCTAAGGGAACTTGTAGAGGTGCTGGTGGGCCCCCAGCAAACCTTTAACACCTCTCTGGAGTTCAGAGTGTGCCCTGGGACTGGAGAACTGCACATGTACTACCTTTCCATAAAAGTGGTCCAAGGGATGAACCAGGGAATTACAGGCCAGTCAGTCTGACCTCAATAGTGGGGAAATTGATGGAGACTATCCTGAAAGAGAGACTGATAGGCTTTCTTGAGGAAGAAGGGCTGCAAGACAAGAGTCAACATGACTTTGTGTTGAGGAGGTCCTGCCAGACTAATCTGATTAATTTTTTCAATTGGGTGACCAAGACAGTGGTCAGGGGTCAAGCAATTGATGTCATGTATCTGGACTTCAGCAAGACCTTTGGCTTTGTATCTGATAGGAGATTGGTGAGTAAGCTGGAGGATATGGGGATGGGGCCAAGCTCACTATATTTTCAGAAACTTCTTATGGACAGAAGCAAAAGGTGGTGGTTGGGGAGTATTCTTGGAAGCTAGGCCAATAACCAGTGTGGTCCCAGAGGGCTTGGTGCTCAATCTGGTATTGTTTAAAATCTTCATCAGTGACATAACAAATAGGATTAAGGGCAAAATCTACCTATTGGTAGATGACACAAATCTCTGTGTGAGTGTGGTTATGGAGGAGGGGAGACAGGAACTAAGAGAAGACTTGGCTAGGTTAGAGAAGTGGTCTTGCTTTTGACAGCTGAGATTCAACACTAAAAACTACAAAGTTATGCACTTATGGGCAAGGAACCCAGAGACCAAATATTGCCTGGGTGGTGTGCAAGTCACTAAGTCCAATGAAGAAAAGGACCGAGGGGTTATCATCAAGCATGACCTGAAGTACTTGGCACAATTCAGGAGAGCTGCAGCAAAAACAAATGGGATGCTGGGCTGCATAGCCAGTGGGATTACCAGCAGGAAGACAGAGGCCATACTACCACTGTACAGGTCACTGATTAGAACACACCTAGGGTACTGTGTGCAGTATTGATGCCCTTATCTTAAGAAGGATGTCAACATCTTTCAGATGAGATGTTAAACTGAGGTCCCATTTGTCTGTTCAAGTGGTAGTTCAGGTGGATGTTAAAGATCCCATGGCACTTCTGAAAACAGTAGGGAGTTTATTAAAGGAAAAATCAAACAGACAATATACAATAGAAATATCAATACGAAGTCAAGTAAATCAAGTTATATAAACCATATTGTCCAATAAGAAAAGGTTAACAAATTTTCAACATAAGAAAGAAGAAATTAATATTGCCTTGCCTTACTCTAATCATTTCTAGTATTTATGCAAAAACGTAAAAGGAAAAAAAAAAGCGTTGATTTGAGACTTTCTGAACAATCAAAAAAGTATACTCTTAACAAGGTTTACAACATCCTTGTATACCTAATGATACTGGATAATTCAGGTTACCGGGGCATCTGAATCCATAACCCAAGGCATATTTTTCCAGTTTGTCCTTAAATTATTCTGGGTAAATATACAGACTCTTTTATATATATATATATATATATATATATATATATATATATATATATAGTGAAGTTCATGTTGAATCTCAGCAATTAATTCAATGTGGTTAATTTGTTTCTGTTGTAATGTAAACAGTGATCTGACGTTCCAAATAAACCACTTAATTACTATTAGTACAACATGTAATGTACTTCTGTTCCATTTTATTGCATAGCCTGCATAATGCCCAAATATTAAAGCTTCATACGTAATAGTCTGAAACCAGGGTGCATTCCATTTTGTAACTAATAAGGCCCAAAACCCCTGTATATATGAACAGGTGAAAAATAGGTGCTGTGTTATTTCAATTTCCTGAAAAAAACTTCTGTCTACTACAGAACCTATCATCTAATTGCTTATGCTTCTGATTTGATTTGACATTTATCTTCTCGTGGCAACTCATCCAGTGAAGATCCCACATTTTGTTTGGAATTCTCCTTTCCTTAACCAAAAGGGTTAAGGAAGGAATGTAAGCTTCTGGGCAGTTTGAGAATGTTATGAATTCCTGGAAGGAGCTTCCTTGTACCCACAGATAAGTTTCCTTTCTTGTTTTAGTGATCACCATAGTTCTAGTAATTTTCCAATACTTAAGCTTCTGAAACACTTCTCTAATGTATTCTGGGTTAGTTGTGGACTTCTTAAGAATCCTAAGCACCCTTGCTCCACTGAGACAGCCACTGCGAATAGGTTGACAGAGGAAGGGGACCCATTCTTGCCCGCTGAAAACTAAAAGTGACCTAATGTTTGTGAATAAAAATACTAAAGAAGGAAATGGGATTGACCGTTCCCAGTCCCCTTGTTTTATAGTTAAATCACGTTATATTTCTCTTAATCGTATTCAACCGATTCCTAGACTGCCTGAAAGAAGATACTCAGAATGGATGTTTCTAACAGTTTTGGAGGCAGAAAGATGTGGCTAATATATAACAAAACAGGCACAAGAAATGTTTTAATCAATTAGACTTTCTTCTGCTTACTGTGCTTCCATTTATTCCAGCCTGCTATCAATTGTTGCCCCTGTTTTATTTTAGGTTCCCAATTAAGCATATTATCGTTCTCAGTAGGGGAATTTACCCGGTGCCCTAGCCAAATTTCCCCCCATTCACTGAAAATACCACCAGCTTAATCTGGTCCAAGGTCAGTTGGCATTCATCTATATCCCTCTCCTCCGGGTCATGCCTGAAAATAGGCAGAATCTGCCTAGTGCGCTTACCCAGTCAACAAAAACTAAATAAACTTATTGGAGAGTGTTTGTAAAGGACACCACACTATCACACCAGACATTCCAAAGAGTTATGAAGTGTGTATTAGAATGTTTATTTCCCTTGATTACCTATTACTTAGTGCACCTCTGCACTGCTGTCCCCAGACCATGCTTGAATAGTGACACATGTGCAGTATAAACGCTGAATAGTAACATCTGCAGACCACTGCAGAATGTTTGCGTCTGAAAAATTCTGATATTGGAACAATATATCGATATATTGATATTGGCTATTTATAATTAATGTTTTACAGTTATCTGCACCTTTACTTGCATTTGTACTGCATATGCCTAATTGTTGTACACATAATTGAAATTGTATGTTAATATCACCTAAATTGTATTCACCTACTTGTTTGTCCCAGGTCCACCGAAATGAACTTGCTCAACGGTGTCTGCCTGGTTAAATAAAGATTTTGATCGATTGATTGATTGATTGAAAATAAATAAAAATGAATGGCAGGTCAATGCCTGGATCCATGGTGCAAACTTTTGAAAACAGTGATGGCTACCACTGTATCCTTTTCACTGATTCACAGGATAGGTTGGGATCCTTAGTTCACATGTACCAGACATATTTGCAGATTGCCCAGTCTTATATAAGTACAGAAATTATCTCTTGTCATTTCCATGGCAGTTTTATCAGTGCTGAGAAAGGGTTTGACTGGATGAACTGGGATTCCTTCATTGGACGTTGCATGAGACATGGATAGCTGAAGTCTTCAGATGGTGTTTAGGAGAAATATATGTCTCAGCACAGACAGCAGTCAGGGTCAATGGGGCACTTTTGGACTGCTTTCACCTCACAAGGGGTAGTAGACCATGCTGTCCTCTCTCTTATCTCTTATTTGCACTCTATATGGAGCCATTGGTGGAGATGATAAGACGGAGTTCCTTCCAACTGCTACTTCTTCTACAGTCAGCTGTCTGAACCAGTTCTGCCAGTAGCTCAGTCCAGATTTGCATTCACAGCCAGGTCTCCCACATCCTTCAGTGCTGTCCCTTTCCACCCAACTGCCCTGTAACACTACTTTCCACTCCCCAGTGTGTACTCATTGTGTCCCTTGAGGTAGTGGGATTGTAGGTTAGGGCTGGGAGGATTGTTCCAACCAAGATCAGAACTCCTGGATTGAACCTGCAATCTATAGACTCAGATAAATATGGACTTCACCACAGAAGTCTGGTTCTGGGTCCGTGGAGTGCCAATTAGTGTATTGTTGCCATGGGGATGCTGTTAGCATGCTCGTTCCATGTACAGGCATCTGTCAGCATCAGATCAGGCAAAAGACAGTCACATGATACACTCACGGTATATAACCATACTGAGTGTGCAATGCGGCCATGAAGAGCTGGAGGATGGTCGGATGTGCTTGTGTTGTACCTCGCTCAGTGCAGCAGAGCTGCCAGAAATTATGCAGTGAAAAGAAAAAACATAAATATTAAAAAATATACAAAATAATATTGCTTTTTGAAGGGAGAAAGAAACTTGAGAGGAAAGAGAAGGGGACTTACTGGGTGGGGAGGAAAAACTTATCGGGGGGAAGGGGAGGAGTGGGGACTGGAAAATGAATCCTGAGGGACTGAGAGAGAGAGAGAGAGAGAGAGAGCGATAGTGGTGGTCTGGGTGGCTGCGGTGGGGGGCAACTGAGGCAAATAAAAGGCAGGTAGTGTAGCAGCAGCATGTGTACTACAGGGCAAGGGCAGGCTGGCAAAATAAATCTGTCATGCAGAAATTGAATCTAGAGAAACTCCTCCAGGCGAGAGAGAGAGAGAGAGACTACTGGGAGCCCTGGAGAAATTTTACAGTTACAGAAGATCCCAAATAAAAGTGTTTTTTTTCTCTTTTCTTGCCCTCAGACACTGTGGCTATGTGTACATGAGCAAGGGCAGGCTGGCAAAATCTTGGACTTGTGCCATTCCAGATCCAGAGGAGCAAGGGAGAGACTATTGGAGCCCAAGAGAAATTTTACAATGCCAGAAATCCATAACAGTTTTTTTTTCCTTTCTTGGCCTCAGTGTGGCTATGTAGTACAGGGCTATGTCAGACTGTTAAAATATATCTTTGGATTGTGCCATCCAGATCCAGAGGGGAGAGAGAGACAGAGACAGAGAGAGAGAGAGAGAAGAGAGAGAGAGAGAGAGAGAGAGAGAGAGAGAGAGAGACTGAGACTATAGGGGGTGGTACAGAAGTTTAACAGTCCTAGAAATCCAAAATAAAAGTTTCTTTTTTTCCCTGGCTTAGAAGTAGTCGTAGTACTAGAAAACATTAACATCTCTTGGACCAGGTAGTGTACCATATATCACAGTACAGTACACTGGAACATGCAATAGCAGTTGCATCATTCACATGGGTAGGGTGGGTGGGCTCTCTTAGTGCAGCTCATTTAATCATTCATATCCATTTCTTTGGCCTGTTCAGCTCTGACTGGAACATCCATCAAAATACTGTAATACCCATACAGCACCATTAAGAAAAAAAAAAATAGCTGCCTGGCAGTGCCTGCAGTGCATGGTGGCACTATGATATAGGTATCTGCATCTCTCTCTCTCTCTCTCTCTCCCTCCCTCCCTCCCTCCTTCTCTCTCCCCCGTGTCTCCCAGCACACTCATGTCACGGACCCAAGCAGGATATGCCACCACTACAGGCCAACCACAAGGGCTAGTAGTGAGTCATTGCATTTTATTTTACAGTTTTACATTCATTTTTATACAAATAATCCATTAAATTATTTCCTCTGGGCCTCTGTGTCAAATGTGACTGACTTTGGCCACTTTTATGCATTTTTTTCACATTTTTTCAAATATTTGTCAATAAATCAGAACTAGTAATGCACACCACACTAGAGGTGGGGAGGTTATGAAGAACATCCTGAATCTAAAAGTATGGGGGGGCCCTTTAGTATAAAAAGACTCTGCTCCAGAGATCAGTTAAAATTCTTTAATTTTCTTTATCTTCCCCTACATTTCGCTCCTTATTTGAGCTTGTTCATGGGGTAATTGTGTAATTCTCTTTTTTTTTACCTGTTAATATATAATTTATACAAATTTGAAAGCAGTTCATTTAGTTATTTGCTTATTCCAATTGTTTACTACAACAAAATAATGTTTTACAGTTCATAGTCACCATTCAGTTGCATTTAGGCTGTGGCTTTTTCCAAACTCTTGTCTTTTCCTCGTGTACTTTTTACAGTACTGCACCATGGACACGTATGCTCCCAAAATGGCTGAGCAGCTCCTCCTTGCTGTTGCTTTCTCCTTCCCTCTTGACCCTGTTTGTATATTCCTGTGGTGCGGCATGATGATGTCATGCACAAGCTACTGCACATGTGCAGGCTCAGCAAAGGAAGGAAACATTAAGAGAGGCCTTATTTGAAAGGCTCTAAAGCAATAGGTGAGCATCAAAACTTGCAATTGGATCTCTAAATTGAAATGATTTATAAACTTTGAGAAAGCATTGTACAAAATGGGTCAAGTAAATCAAATTGTTCAAACATTATTTTTTACAGAGATAAAAAAACCGAGCTAATTAAAACAGTGCCAAAAGGGAACAAGCATTTGTCAATGCCGAATGTTGTCTTGCTGGCATTGGCATTGGTAGTACAGGAGTTAGAGAGATGCATAATAGGCATGGCAGTGAAGTATTGAACTGATGCCAACACACCCTCACCCTGCATAGACTGACAGTCATTTGGGTGTCCCTTTGGGTGTTTGGTAGTGCAGTGCAGGAAAACATTTTGGGCAGGATGTGAAAAATGACAGCTGTACAGTTCATAAAGAGGTGTAAAAAAATGCCAGTCTTGAAAATGTGTCATGTAAATATAGCAAATTTGCGAAGTTACAAGGGTGCATGGGAAATATGCAATGCACGCTTGCAACACTACCATTTTATGGGCGTTCGGCACCAAATTTTCAACATAGGCATTTTAGCACCTCTGCTCATGTACAGTGCCACTGTTATTTCCTCAAAGTGTCCCAGGAAGTGATTTCGCAAGATGACCGCTATTCTGCACGGAGTCGAAACACATTTTGGGCAGGATATGTGAAATGATGGCTGTACTGTTCATCAAGAGGTGTGGAAAAATGGCAATGGTGAAAATGCAGAGTGAAAATATCACAAATGCACGACGGTACAAGCGTGAGTTCAATCTGCCAATGCATGCTCGTAACACAGTCATTTTATGGAGTATCATCACCAAATTTTCAACATAGGCATTTTAGGACCTCTGCTCATAAACTGTGTCACTGTCATTTTCATAATCTTGCCCAAACACTAATTTCCCATAGCGACTGTGCTATTGTGCGCCGGAAGTGCGGAAACACATTTTGGGCAGGATGTGGAAAATGACAGCTTTACTGTTCACAAGGAGGTGTACAAAAATGACAATGCTGAAAATCTGGCATTAAAATATTGTGAATTCGTGAAGTTACGAGCCTGCGTAGCAACTGCGCAATGCACATCGTAAAACAGGCATTTGTTGGATTTTTTCCACCAAATTTGGAACATAGGCTTTTTGAGAGGCCACCTCATGAACACTGGCACTGTTATTTTGTTAATGGGTCCCAAAAGGTGTTTTCGCGCAGTGACTGCGAAATCACCTTTTGAGGCTGATTAACGCCATGACAGTGATAGAATTCATGAGGAGGGGCCCCAAAAACCCCATGTTGAAAATTTGGCACCAATATTCCAACAAATGCCCGAGATATGCAGCAAAGTTGAAAAAACCCTATTCATTCTATTATACAGCTTACTGGCATTTCCTCAGTTTGCGATTGGCTTTGAAGAGTGCAGACTTGTTCCTGGTCCACCGAAGATCATCGCACCAGACTCTGGAAGTAAGTATGGGGTGAGGGTGAGGGGGTGTGGGAGGCAGGGTGTGCAGTGGGTGGGTGCGGGTGGGGGCAGGAGACTACGAGGACCGTTTTATGTTACGGGAGGAGGAAAAACTAACATCGAGGACAGTTTTTTTTCAGGGGACAGCATGCTAGGGTGGACTCCCCAGCATGCCTCTAACTGTTTGGGGGATGTGGGGTTGCTGCAGCTGATGGGGATTAGGCACCCATTGTCAGCAGACAATGGGGAGTTAATTTATGCCAATGGGGATTGGGCACCCGTCGGCACACAATGACAGCCGGGGGAGGCAAGAGCCGAGAGGATTGGGCACCCTCGCATATTAAAAAAGAGTGGGGACTGATTTATGCCGACTGGAAGTGGGCTCCGGCCGGGCACACAATGAAAGTAGGGGAGGCAGAACTGAGGGGATTGGGCACCTCCCTCAGCATATAGGAAATGGGGGGGGCTGCTGTATGCCGACAGGTAGTAGGCTTCCCCGTCGGCAAATGTGTGTGGCTACGGTAAGCCAGCTGGGGGATTGGGCACCCCCAAAGTCGGCCATTGGGCGGCTGCCCGCCATGCTGTTAATGTGGTGAGCATGCAGGAAGGGTCCGCTGCGTCTGACGAGCTTTTCTCAGATTGCAGCGGACCTTTTCTTAGATGTGCTCACCACATTAGCATGCATGGTGCGCTGCCGCATGCAGGCTAATTGGGAATGAGGACACACCTACTGATGCATGCCCTGCATTCGCCCAACAGCGGCCACGCCTCCAAAGCTGCACTACCGCAAGATGTTTACTTGCGCGCAGGCGCGGCAAGCCAACATAAAAAAGGCAAGAAATCTAAAGGTAAAAATTTATGTTGCTTTCTTCATTTAAAAAGTGTCAGGCTTATGTGATTTAAGTAGTAGTGAAATGGTATGCTAAAGGGAAGCATAACTTAAAGGGACATAATTGCTCACAGCTGCCCTGTTTCTGTTGTTTTAGGACATTTCTCCCTTTGTTAAAACAAGCATTTGTCAATGCCGAATGTTGTCTTGCTGGTTTTGGCATTGATAGCACAGGAGTTAAAGAGACACATAATAAAAGTAGCAGTGAAGTATAGGCCCAACATCAACCCCACCCCACCCTGCAGAGAGTGACAGGCATTGGGGTGTAAATTTGGTTCACTGGCCATAACGCTCATGCTATTTCACCTCACCCTACCCTGCAGAGTCTGACAAGTGTTGCATTGTGCCTTGGGGTCATCTGGCCTTATGCTCACCCCATTTCATAAGGAAGTACATTGAGATGGGTGCAGCATATGAGAATGGGTTGAACTTTGGGGCTGAAGAGTCCAAGTGACACCTTGATGCCTGTCAGTGACTGCAGGGTGGAGGTGGAGGACCAATGGTGTGAGCAGTACAGCAGACAATCCAAAGACACACCTCTGATGCCGTTAGTCTATACAGGGTGAGATTAGTAGTTAGAAACCCTAACGCCCTGAGCGCCTGTTGGTATTTGTGCTCCAAATTTTAAAACATGGCCTTTTGTGACCCACATCACGAAAGCATTTGGGACCTCTGTTCATGAACAGTGCCCTGTGATTTTGTTAATCTGTCTCAAATGTTGATTTCCCACAGTGACCACGCCATTCTGCACCACATGAAAATGTCAGCTGCACCATTGATAAGGAGGTGTGAAGAGATGGCAATGTGGGAAATCTGAAGTGAAAACATTAAACATTCTCGGTTACGAAGCATGTGTAAATGCACATGCACTCTCGTAACACAGTCATTTAGTGGAATTATTTCACCAATTTTAACATAGCCATTTTGGGATCTCTGCTCATGAACAGTGGCACTATGATTATCTTAATCTACCCGAACGTTGATTTCCCACAGCAACTGTGTGATTGTGCATCAGATGTGCGAAAGTACATTTTGGGCAGGATGTGACAAATGACAGCTGAACTGTTCATAAGAAAGTGTGCAAAAATGACAATGTTGAAAATCTGTAGTGAAAATATTACAAATTCTCAAACCTATGACTGTGCATGGACACTGCACAATGCACACTTGTAACATAGTCATTTTATGAAATTGTTTCACCAAATTTTCAACATAGACATTTTGGGACCTCTGCACTGAACATTGTTTAACTACAGTGACTGCGCTACTGTGCACCAGATGTGCGAAAACACAGTTTAGGTAGGATGTGGGAAATGAAAGCTGTACTGTTCATAAGGAGGTGTGAAAAAATGGCAATGGTGAAAATCTGGAGTACAAATATAAAAAATTATCGCAGTCAAGAGCGTGCGCGGAAACTGCACAATGCACGCTTGTAAAACAGTCATTTTATGGACGTTTGTCACCTAATTTTCAACATAGGCATTTTAGAACCTCTGCTCATGAACAGAGTCACTGTGATTTTCCTAATCTGTCCCAAACACTGATTTCCCACAGCGACCACGCTATTCTGCGCCAGAAATGCAAAAACACATTTTGGACAGGATATGAAAAATAACAGCTGTACTGTTCATAAGGAGGTGTGGAAAAATGCCAATGTTGAAAATCTGGAGTGAAAATATTACTGATTTGCAAAGTTACGAGCGTGCACGGAAACTGTGCAATGCACACTTGTAAAACAGTAATTTCTTTGAATTGTTTCACCTAATTTGCAACATAGACTTTTTGAGAGGCCACCTCATGAACAGTAGCACTGTCGTTTCATTAATCAGTCCCAAATGGTGATTCCGTGCAGTGACCACAAAATCATCTTTTGGGACCAAATTACGCCATGACAGTAACTGAATTAATGAGGAGGGGTCCCAATAACCCCATGTTGAAGATTTCATGGCAAAATTCCCAAAAATTCCCGAGATATGCATCAAAGTTGAAAAAACCCTATTTATGCCATTATACAGTTTACAGGCATTTCTTCAGTTCGTGGTCGGCTTTGAAGAGTGCAGACATGTTCCCAGTCCACAGGAGACTGTCATGCCGAGCTCCAGAGGTAAGTATGGGATGAGGGGGGTGGGGAGGTGGGGCACGGTGGGTGGGCACGGTTGGGGGAAGGGGCTGCAGACTGCGATAGATCATTCTCTACTTTACAGGGGGAAAAAAAACATTATGGGAAGGTTTTTGGTTTTACAGGTACATTTGACATACTGGGGTGGGCTCCCAGCGTGTCACCTGCATGTTTTTTTTGGGGGGGGACTGAAGATGATGGGGATTGGGCACCCCGTCGGCAAATAAAAAAGAGTGTTTGGGGGGGTGATGCCAATGGGGATTGGGATCCCCTGTCTGCAAATGAACTGGGGAGGAGGGGTGTCACCTGTGGGTTTTTTTCAGGGGGGGACTGTAGCCAATGGGGTTGGGCACCCCAATGGCAAATAAAGAGTGTTGGGGGGATGATACCGACAGGGTATTGGAAACCCCCAAAGTCAGCTTTTCTGGGGATTGTGTGAGATGAACTGTACAGTCGCCACCCGTCACACTGAAACTGACACCGGGAAGGCACACCTGCAATGAGGTAAAAGCTCCCTCATTGCATCAGCTAAAACCTTCAAGGTGGTGGACATGCTTTTGCACTGCTGTCATAGACAGAGCGCAATCTAATTCATGCCACAGAGCCTAGCCCCAAAAGCAGTGGCACCACAGGCCATAACTGAACCGCGCCTCCAAAACCTGCTATTCTGAAGTTACCACAATATGTTTTTTGTGCAGGTGCAAGACAACATAAAAAGAAGGCATGGCGTGTTATAGTACTATAAAAAGTACATGAGGAAAAGAAAAGTTTTTGGAAAAAGCAACAGCCTAAATGCAATTGAATGGTGACTATTAATTGTAAAACATTATTTTGCTATAGTAAACATTTGAACTAAGCAAATAACTAAATGAATTGGTTTAAAATGTGTATAAATTATATATTAACAGGTAAAAAACACAGAGAATTACATAATTGCCCCCGTAAACAAGCTCAAATAAGGAGCGAAATGTAGGGGAAGATAAAAAAAATAAAGGAATTTTAACTGATCTGTGGAGCAGACTCTTTTTATACTAAAGGGCTTCTCCCCATACTTATATATTCAGGATTTGCTGCCAGTTCCTTGGGGGAGGCTGAAGATCATGAAAAGAACATTTACTCCATTGCCCATCACAACTTTCTTAAAATAGGCTATGAAGAAGCCCTGGTGTTTGAAAATCTGATAGTGTGGTGCATGGTGGTCCATGGGATGTTGTAGTACAGTGTGTGCATGTACCATCGAGAAGAGTTATGGCAATGGATTGCTGGAAGAACTGCATACTGTCTGGCAGCTATTGACAATAAAACTCACATGCTTGATCCCAGCCCCTTTTGTACATCGGTTTGTGCTTAGTCTTATTTTCTTGGTGTCACAGAGAACGGCTTTAAGGTACCCCTGATACCCATCACCCCAACCCATGAAGGCAATGTGACTGGTGTAGGTGTTGAACTGATATTTTGTGGTATGAGGCAGGCAAATGCCATCATATACATCTAGTGCATGGCCCCTTATATAAGTAATAAAGCTTTTTACCTGTGAAGGCTACCTGTGTAGGCAACAAGGGTAGCCTACATGGGCAGTCTAGATGAATTGCACGGTCCCCTTCTACTGGCACTTTCTTATGTTCTTATGATAATAAGATCCAGCACCTGACCATGTGATGTTAGGAATTTAATGCACAGTCAGATGATGTCTCTCAGCCAATTAAGTTTCTAGATATTTTTTCATCATTTTATAAGCAATATCGCTGCTCGGTTCTGTGATGGGTGTTGACCAGTCATACGTCTCTATTTTAGCCACTCTTTTTCTACTAATTCCAAAAGTCAATAGCAGCATAACTAACAGAATAGATACATGAACAATTAATACATTTTAATACTTATGAGTTTACTTATTCATTTATTAAAACAGATTGCATTGTTCATTTATCTCTGCTATGCAGTTGCTTTTTAATGAAGGCACTGATTACTAATTGATTTATATTTCCATAGTAATTGAAACATATAAAGACAGTAACTAAATACATAAGAATTTCTAGTTTTTTTTTTTAAATCTCATGCATACCCATATTTTGTTTTGTGTTTTTTTTTTTTTTTTCATAAGAGGCTTCTGCAAGTTATCATTAATATTTCCCCAGAAGATTCAGCATAATTACCCTTCTTTACTGCATTTCCAAACCCTAGATCCCCTGTTCTGTTGTTTAACTCAATTTTAGCATTTCTTACAGGTGACAGGCAAGGTTGCTTCATCTATGCCAGTAATAAATGAAAAGTCAACACTGTCAGGAAACACATTAGAAATAATTACTCCTTTCTCCTAACAGTAGTCAATATTCCATCTGTGCCTGGTTACAATACTGTAGGTGATGCTTAAAGAAAAACTGCCTTCATTGTATTAAACAGTTTGTATTATGTACTACCATGCACAAGAGAAATGGGTATCACATCAAAAGAGTGAACCAAAATGAGCAACTCATAAATGAGTACATCATTTGAGTCGCTTTAAGGTTCAGCTACTGTGGAGGGATCGTGAAGGATAGAATAGCGAGGGAGGATTGGAAAAAACAACGAGGGTAAGGAATAGCAATGGGACAGAAGGATGAAGGATGATGGGCTAACTAGGGATGTGGAGCATGAGGCCACCGATCTACTTGTGTAGCATAACAGGTAGGGAGACCAGCTGCAGCTGTGGTGGTCCCGGGTTCGGGACTACAGACAGGTATGTTATTTTATTTTCAGCAGGTGTTGTTTTTTTACAATTTATTGCCTTCCTCTGTCCCTCATCTTTCCTCCAGTGTCGCCCCCTCGGAGATGATTATTAAAGTTTGGGGTTGTGGTGGGCTTAGCATGAATATGCAGTAATTTAGTATTTGGTGTATATGGTTGTTTACTGTATTTGTGTTAGCCAGGATGTACTCGCTCTTGTGCGAGTAGCTGAAAAGTTTCACTCTTGTGACATGGAACCTGAGAAATAAATGCATTTGCTATACATAACCTATTTTTTCTTCCTTCTACTTTTACAGCCCTTCTCTGCTCTCCTTGTAATCCTTGTTTTTGTGTATTACTGCCTATATAGCACTTATCTTTTGCTCCATTTGATTGTAGTCTTTCATGTATTATCTCATGTTAGCAGACATGCTACATAGAATTGTTCTTTGTATTCCTCCATTTGTTCTGTATCTACTGTCATTGTAATTAGGAGCTTCTTTGGATGTACTGTGCTTTTTATTCTTATTGTAACCAATGTATGTATTGAAAATTTTCTTTTTTTGTGTCCATCCAGGAGCACCTTGAAAATGAGCTTGCTCAATGGTGCTATTCCTGGTAAAACAAGCATTTGTCAATGCCGAATGTTTGCTTGTTGGTATTAGCATTGGAAATGCAGGAGTTAGACAGTAGCAGAATAGGAATGGCAGTGAAGTATTGAACGTCATGCCAACCCCACCCCCACCCTGAAGAGTGGACAGGCATTGGGGTATACGTTTGGGTTGTCGGCCACAATGCTCATGCCATTTCACCTCATCCTATCCTGCAGACACTGACAAGTGTTGAGGTGTGCCTTGGGGTGTTCGTCTTTACACTCACCCCACCCATAAGCATATACACTGAAATGGGTGCAATATAGGAAAGTGGGTGAACTCTGGGGCCGAAGAGTCCAAAGCACACCTCAATGCCCGTCACTGGCTACAAGGTGGGGGGTGGGGGTGGAATGGCATGTGCATTACAGTCGGCAATCCAAAGGCACACCCCCGATGCCTGTCAGTCTGTACAGGGTGGGATGTTATGGTTAGAAACCCTAACGCCCTGGGCATTTGTTGGCATTTGCACTACAAATTTTCAACATGGCTTTTTTGTCACCCCCACCTCATGAAAGCATTTGGGACCTCTTCTCATGAACTGTGCCACTGTGATTTTGTCAATGTGTCCTGAATTTAAAGTTTCCATGGCGACAGTGCCATTGTGCACCAGATGTATGAAAACACAGATCAGGCAGGATGTGAAGAATGACAGCTGTACCATTCATATGGAGGTGAGAAGAGATGGCAATGTTGAAAATCTGTAGTGAAAATATTAAAAATGCTCAAACTTCCGAGCATACGTGGAAACTGCGCAACGCAGTCATTTAGTGGAATTATTTCACCAAATTTTCAACATAGGCATTTTGTGACCTCTGCTCATGAACACTGTCACTGTGATTTTCTTAATCTGTCCCGAACATTGATTTCCCCAGCAACCAAGCTATTTTGCACCAGATGTGTAAATGCATATTTTGGGCACAATGTGAAAATGACAGCTGAGGTTGGAAAAATGCCAATGTTGAAAATCTGAGTGAAAATACTACAAATTTGTAAAGTTTAGGTGCGTGGAAACTGCACAATGCACACTTGTAACACAGTCATATTATGGACATTTGTCACCAAATTTTCAACATAGGCATTTTTAGGACCTCTGCTCATGAACAGAGTCACTGTAATTTTACATATGAACATACATACAAACATATGAACATGCAAATTTGCCAGCAGAACACACCAATCAGTCTATCTCAGTCTGCCCGAGTGTGCAGCTAGCACCCTAGATTGCAGCTGCCCCAGCCTCCTCCCCCTCAGTTCCTCCCTTACTTGTCCCAGCCCCTGCCCCCCCTGACTCTTCCGCTTGCTTTATCCCACTCCTTCTTAAAGCTATTGACTGCCCTACATGTTACCAGCCCCTCTGGCAGTGCATTCCAACTAGACACCACCCTCTAAGTGAAGTAGTGCCTCCTCATTTCCCTCTTGAAAGTCCCCCTTCCAACCTTAGTCTGTACCCCCTCATCGCTCTCTCTTCCACTTCTCAGTTTAAACACCCCCCTGGTGCTAGGTTTATTTACCACCCTCAGGTATTTAAATGCTTTAGTCATATCCCCCCTATCCCTCCTCTCCTCCAGAGTGTACATGTTCAGCTCCTTCCACCTAACTTCATATTTCTTTCCTTCCATCTCCTTTAACATTTTGTTGCCCTCCTTACCCCTCCAGTAACTTTATATCTCTCCTCAGGTATGGCCTCCAGTATACACATAGTACTCTAGGTGTGGTCTGACCAGTGATCTTTAGAGAGTAGGATCACATCCTGTGTCTGGATGAGAACCCCCTTGTGATGCACCCCAGCATCCTGTTTGCCTTTGCTGCTGCTCTCCTGCACTGGGCTGAGTTGTTCATGCTCCCAGTCACCAACACCCTAGGTCCTTCTCCACCACTGTGCTCTCCAACCAATAGTCCTCTTCTGGTTCTTATCCCCAAAATGCATCAGCATACACTTCTTTGCCTTGAATTCTAGCTGCCACTCCACTGACCGTGTCTCTAGTTTGGTTAGGTCCCCCTGCAGTTTTTCCCATCCATCCTCTTCGTTCACCACATCCCCTAATCTGGTATAATCTTTGAACAGACTAGCCCTGCTCTCCACTCTGCTATATCAGAGATAAAGAACCCAAATAGCACCAGGCCCAGCACTGACCCCTGTGGCACCCCGCTTGTCACTGCTCTGGGTGTCAAGAGCTCCCCCAACCCCATCACCCTCTGCACCCTCCCCTGTAACCAGTTCTCTATCCATTTAGTTAGCTTTTATCCCACCTCCACTGCCATCAGCTTCCCCCCCAAGTCTCCCATGAGGCACTGTATCAAAGGCCTTACTGAAGTCCAAGTACAGGACATGTACCGCTTGGCCCCTGTCCAACTCCCTTGTCACCCAGTCTTAATACTCTATTAGGTTGGTTTGACAAGACTTCCCTGAGTTGAACTCTTGTTGCCACCCATCTTGGAGGCCATTACTCTCTAGGAATGCCACCAGCCTCTCCTTCAGTATCGCCTCTATAAGCTTACCCACTATGGATGTGAGACTTACCGGCCGATAACTTCCTGGCACCTCCCTAGGCCCACTCTTGTGTATGGGCACCACATGGGCCAACCTCCAGTCCTGGGGCACACACCCCGTTTCCAGGGAGGTGTTGAACAGATCTGCCAGTGGCTCAGCCAATAGCTCTGCCATCTTCCTCAGCACTCTGTGGTGGATGCCATAGGGACTTGGTGCCTTGTCCACCCTTACTGCCATCAGCCCCTCTAGCACCCTACTCCCTGTGATCACTTTGTCCATCACCTCCTCCCCACCTTCCCCCCCCCCAGCCCATTCTGGTAGTGGACCATCCCTTTCCTTAGTGAAAACAGCGCAGAAGTACTCATTTAGAATTTCCACTTGCTCCTCCCCCTTTTCCACCCAATCCTCTCCCCGCTTTATCCCCACAATATGTTCCTTGCATGTCCTCTTTTCCCTGACATACCTAAAAAAGTCCTTTTCCCCTCCCTTTATGCACGGTGTGGACCTTAATTCCCTGGAGGCCGTAGCTTTTTTCACCCTCCCGGCCACCACCCTTGATCAACTCCTGAAATCCTCCTTATCCTCTTCCTTCCCTGTTTTCCTGTACTTCTGGTATGCAGTCCTCACCCCTTGCAGCACTTCCTTGTTCAGCCAGCATGGTTTCTTGGCTGTGCTCTTCTTACTCCTGGCCCTGGTGCAGGCTATTGTGGCCTATGTTAGCCAGTCTTTATGACTCCCCACTCTTGTTCTGCATCCAACCCCGGCCTTTTATCCTGGAGTCTCCCTTGCA
This sequence comes from Neoceratodus forsteri, assembly GCA_016271365.2. NCBI lineage: Eukaryota > Metazoa > Chordata > Ceratodontiformes > Ceratodontidae > Neoceratodus > Neoceratodus forsteri. The sequence goes on along the minus strand of CM057449.1, from coordinate 1,532,957,340 downwards.
GTATTGCTCCCATCCCCCCAAAGTCCACACTAATAAAGTCCACCACCTTAGTGCTCGTGCCTCCTGTCTCCCTGCCCAGCGCAAGAATGAGCCACACTGTTTGGTGGTCGCTACCTGCTAGTGGGTCCTTCACCCTTATCTCTCTCACCTCCTCCCCATTTGCTAGTACTAGGTCCAGAGTGCTACCAAGCCTTGTAGGCCCACTGAACAATTGCATCAGAAGGCCATCCTGGAATGCATCAAGGAGCACCTGCTCCCTAGTACTGCTAGTGGCCGGGGTGCTACAGTCAACCCGTGGTAGATTAAAATACCCCACAATCACCACACTTCCCCTTCTACATACCCTCCTTAATCTGCTCTGCCAACTCTTCATCCAGTTCCCTAGATTAGGCTGGTGGTCTGTACACCAGTCCCAACCTCAGTTTTCTGCTCTTGGAATCCAGGAGCTGCACCCAGAGCACCTATGTCTTCTCTTCTCCCTCGTCCCTTATGCATTTAATCCTTCCTTCATATACAGTGCAACCCCCTTCCAATCCCCTGGTCCCTCCTGTATATCCTGTATCCTGAATTGTCAGTTCCAATCATGGTACTCTGTAGCCCAAGTCTCTGTCACTGCAGCAATGTCTGCCTTCCTCTGAAAGGAGGCCTGAAGCTCTGTAATTTTGTTCCTCAGGCTTCTTGCATTGAGACAGACCACCTTCTGCCTGTCCCCTCCTTCTCCTCGCTCTTCACCTCCTTGGCCTGTGTCCTTCCTCCCAGTAGTCCGCACCCTTTCTCCTCCTTATTCTGACTGGGTGGTGGTGCCTTCTGTATTACACACAGACCACTCTGCCTGCTCCCTTCTAGGGTTACTCCGCCTCCACTTTTACCTATATCTAGGGGGGTGAGCTCATTAGGCTCCCCTGTCTGGACCTTTCTACCAACCTCAGCCTTTTGTCCACCCCTCCCCCACTAGTTTAAATCCATCTTAGTAGAGATATACCTCTCTAATCCTGCCTTTAATACTCCCCACCCCTTCCTGCTCAAGTGTAGCCTGTCACCCATGCACAATTCACAATTCCCCCAGACCCAACCCTAGTTAGTCACTAATCAATACTTTTTGGTGTGGCACCAATCCCTCAGCCACTCACTGAACTCCTCAATCTTACCCTTCCTCCCCATGCTTGTACATGATACCAGGAGTACCTCCAAGAATGCCACTGACTCCACCACCCCCTCACAATGCCTGCCCAACTACTCAAACCTCCCCCTCACTACTTCCACAGTCTCCCCTGCCAAGTTGTTTGTACTCACATGCAACACTAAATGAGGTTTCTTCCTCCCCCTCACTGCACATTTGAGTAGTGCCTGCCCTGCCCCTCCTGCAGTCAACCTGGGGATAGCTTCAACCCAAATATGGCTGTACCTTCCCCCTTCTGCCCCATCTCACCCCTTTCAGTATAGAATGCCCCAGGATGAGTACCCCCATCCCTTACCCCCTTTCCCTTCTAATGCCCCTTCCACCACCCCAGTATTTGTTCTTCTCTGCCCCTTACTCCCACCAGCTGCACAGTCTGTGACTTCTGTATCTGTACCCCCTACTTCCGCCTTACCCCTTTTCTCTGCCTTATTCCTCCCATCTCCCTTGAACCCCTTCCCAGCCTGACAACTTACTACTGGCCTTCCCATATTGACCTCCTCTCCTCCCCTGCTGATTTCCAACCCCTCTCCTATTCTCATTGTTGTCGATTTAGAGCCCCCATTCCCTTCTACCCTGATAGTGATGCCCATCCTATCCTTCTCCTTCCGTAGCCTTCTCTTCCAGTCACCACCCATCCTTCCTTACTAGCCCCTTCTACCCTTTCGTCCTCACTATCTCTTCCCTACCTGTTGCCATCCTTCATGCCCCACTTGTCCTCCCCTTCAGTATGTCCCTGCTCCACCTCTCTCTCTCTCTCCCATAGCAGAGTCTCAAATCTATTCCTAGTTGATAATCCTCTATATCTCTTCCACCTTCGGTTCCCCTCCTACTTGTTCCTCTGTGCCACCCTGGTCCCACCTTAGTCCCTCCTACCCACAGCCATCTGCTCTCTCCCTGGTACTCCTCCTGGTCTCTTCCTCCCCATCAGGTGGCCCTCGCCTCGGGCACGCCTCTATTCTCCTCTCTTTTCTGCTAGTGCCTCTGATACTGGGGTCGGTTTTAGTCCCTAGTTGTTCTTCCTCCATCCCCCTTGCCATCCCCTACCCCCAGCCAGGATGTCTACCATACTCATCTGCCCTGCCACTTAGACTCCTCCCTAACCTCCACAGTTCCTCCCTCAAATTAGACAGTTGTCTACAGACCATACACCCCCCATCCTCCAAGCCCAGTCCAGGATCATGGCAGACCCACACCCCGTACACCCCACCACCCTTCCAAAGATGCCCACACTATTGACATGTGGCACCTGCCCCATTTTGGCCCCCATCTTATGTTATGGGCTCTTACTCCTGGTTTCTGTACTGTACTACAACTGTTAGGCCCCTATTCACTAAAATTTCTGTCCCCCACACTAGTCCCCCTACTGCCCCCTTGCCGACCGGGTTAATTCCATCTTGAATCTCATCCATTAGATACTGTAATACTGTAGCAATCCTAAAGTCTTCTTGTCCATTTTTCACCCCTCAGCTGCCATACTGTTTGTTCTCAGCTCTCATATAGTTTCACTTAGGCCAATTAGAAATTCTATTGCACTCCAAGTATTACTCAGCTCAGTTAGAGAAATAAACAGAACAAATAAATATCTATTATTACAGCAATCCTAACGGTATAGCTCAGTACTTAGCTCAGTTAGAGAAATTAACAGAACAACTAAATCTGTATTATTACAGCAATACTAAAAGCATCCAGTCGTTGCTTTGTCCTCCGCAGAGACCCTGCTGTAATATAGGACCACAGAGGACACTGGGCGGAGGGTGGGCAACTCTAAAGTCCCAGCAGAGCTCCGTTGAGCTTGCTCATTCCACCCTCTCACTCACTCATTCTTAGTCTCCAGGTGCTGCAGGCTGCCCTTTGTACTGGACTCCTGCCTGGATTGGCACCTTTTCTGCCCACAAAGAAATCGCAGCAGTCCGAAGGAGCTCCATTGAGCTCACTCCTCCCCCTCTCTCACTTGCTCATTCTGTTTCTCCTGGTGCTGCAGGCTGCCTTTTTGTACTGGGCTCCTGCCTGAGTTAGCACCGTTTTCTTCCCGCAAAGAAATCCGCAGCAGTCCTGACAGAGCTCTGTTTAGCTCGCTCACTCCCCCTCTCTCACTCACTCATTCTGTTTCTCCCAGCACTGCAGGCTGCCCTTTTCTACTGGGCTCCTGCCTGTGTTGGCACCTTTTTCTGCCCACATAGAAATCCGCAGCAGTCCTTACAGAGCTCCATTGAGCTCGCTCACTTCCCCTCTCTCACTCGCTTGTTCTGTTTCTACCAGCTCTGCAGGCTGCCCTTTTGTACTGGGCCCCTGCCTGTGTTGGTGCCTTTTTCTGTCCAGAAAGAAATCCATAGCCATCCCGACAGAGCTCCACTGAGCTTGCTCACTCCCCCTCTCTCACTTGCTCTTTGTGTTTCTCCTGGCGCTGCAGGCTGCCTTTTTGTACTGGACTCCTGCTTGCTTGGTGCCTTTTTCTGCCCACAAAGAAAATCTGCAGCAGTTCTGACAGAGCTTTGTTGCGCTCATGGTCTCCCCTTCTCTTACTCACTTGTTCTGTTTCTCCCGAAGTTGCAGGCTGCTCTTTTGTACTGGGCTCCTGCCTGCATTGGTGCCTTTTTCTGCCCACAAAGAAATCTGAAGCAGTCTCGACAGAGATCCGTTGAGTTTGCTCGCTCCCCCTCTCTCACTCACTCGATCTTAATCTGTCCCAAACACTGATTTCCCACAGTGACCACGCTGTTCTGCGCCCGAAGTGCGGAAACACATTTCAGCCAGGATGTGAAAAATGAAAGTTGTACTGTTCATAGGAGGTGTGAAAAATGCCAGTGTTGAAAATCTGGTGTGATAATATTACAAACTTGTGAAGTTGCAAGAGTGTGTGAAACTGCACAATACACTTGTAATACAGTCATTTTAAGGACTTTCATCACCAAATTTTTAACATAGGCATTTTAGGACCTCTGCTCATGAACAGTGTCACTGTCATTTTCTTAATCTGTCCCAAAAACTGATTTCTCACAGTGACCACGCTATTCTGCGCCGGGAGTGTGAAAACAACTTTTGGCCAGGATGTGTAAAATGACAGCTGTACTGTTCATAACGAGCTGTAGAAAAATGCCAATGTTGAAAATATGGAGTGAAAATATTACAAATTTGTGAAGTTACGAGCATGCGTGGAAATTGCGCAATGCACTCTTGTAAAACAGTCATTTTTTGGATTTATTTTCACCAAATTTGCAAGATAGGCTGTTTGACAGCCCACATCATGAACAGTAGCACTGTCATTTCATTACTCGGTCCCAAAAGGTGATTCTACACAGTGACCGCAAAATCACCTTTTGGGACTGAATAACGCCATGACAGTGACTGAATTCATGAGGAGGGGTCCCAATAACTCCATGTTGAAAATTTGGTGCCACATTTCCCCAAACTACCCAAAATATGCACCAAAGTTGAAAAAAAAAGATTTATGCCATTATACAGCTTACCGGCATTTCTTCAGTTCGCGGTCAGCTTTGAAGAATGCAGACATGTTCCCGGTCCACCGAAGATTATCTCGCGGGCTCCAGAGTAAGTATGGGGTGAGGAGGGTGTGGGAGGTGGGGTATGCAGAGGGTGGCGCAGGTTGGGAAGGCACTGGATACTGAGGACCGCTTTCTCATTTACAGGTTTAAAAAAATACAGACAATGTTGGTTGTTTTTACTTTTGCTGATGTGTTTTGGTACACTGGGGTGGGCTCCCAGTGTGCCAACAGCATTTGGGGAGGAGACCGAGCCGACAGGGACTGGACCCCGTCGGCACAAAAATGAGTGGAGGGTGCATGATGCCAAGGGGGATTGGGCATCCCCTTGGCAACTGGAACTGGGAAGGGGGACTGAAGCTGACAGGGATTTGGGCCCCCCATCAGCACAGAAATGTGTGTGTGGGGGGGCACTTGATGCCAAGGGGGATTGGGTACCCCTCTGCACACAACTGAAATTGGGGGTGGGGACATTATGCCGACGGGGAGTGAGCTCCCCATCGACAAATGAAGTGGGTTGGGGGCATGCCAACAGGGGGACTGGGCACCCCGTCAGCTCTCATGGGGCTCTGAGGCAGCGGCATAGAGTTGCCATGTGCCTGGTAATGTTACACCAGGCCAGGTACCACCCTGCAATGATGGGTGGCTGCCTCATTGCAGCGGAATGGTTGATGCTGCAATGAGGAGGTGGCCCCTGATTGCAGTGGCGAAATCCTTACAAGTTGGTAGCACTCTGCAGAACCAGTGTCATCAAGACACTGGGCCTGCATTGGTAGATCACTGCCAAGCCCAACAATGCAGTGCTGGCATTGGCTGCCACAGTGCCGCACCTCCACAACCCACTTCTCTCCTAAGCTGCCACATAATGTTTCTTGTACATGCGCGCAAGCAAGCATAGTAAAAATGATTCATTGACTGATTAACATTCATATTCTTTGTCTTGAAAATATCTTTCCTAACAATTGGCACCCTAAGCCCTGACCAAATTGCCCTGCAGCTTACCCTGACTAAGCAGCCCCCTTGTCTAAGGTTAATGTGCCCTGTCCAATGCTTGCCCCCCAGTCTGAGTAAGCCACCTGCCTCTGGCATCCCTCAAGTCTGGGTTAGACTTCCCTGTCTAGTGGACAACTCCCCAGCCCTTGTGAGCATATTGTGACCACTGAATTCCCCCCCCCAGCTTAGGACAGACTACTGTAATGACAGCCTCCACAACAGTAAGTAATGCAGCCTCATCACTGACAACCCACTATCCAGTTACTGTACCCTGCCTTGACAACTGACAGTGCACAAACCAGAGACAATGAATTCTGATCTAACAGCCAACATCCCAACCCCCCTCCCAACTCTGTCAATTGTACCCTGTTCATTGAACATTCACAGTCTGCACCATTGTATCCAGATAACTGTTAATTCCCCATCACCAACCTTGGTCAGCCTTCCCTGATCGCTGATTGTCCCATCCACCTCTGCCTACTGACAGCCTCCAGCTTGCACTAACCTACCATAACCACTGGCAGCCTTTCCAACTCTGACCAGCCTTTCACCCCCCCCCTTTCCTGGTATGAATCTAGTAACTAAAGGGTTAACTGTGTTCTCAGAGAAATGTCTGAGTTCTGATACATTCCAAGCTCTCCCATGCTTTTCTAGACTGCTGACTCTCTCTACATGCCTGCACATGTGCCAATGTTTGTGAAAATGCTAGGTTGCTGATAGCCCTCCCACTGACAATATAAGGAATAGGAAGTGCTTTTGGTTTACTCTGATCTCTTAGCACAGAAGGAGTGCAGAGCTCCTGACAGTAGAGGAAAAAGGAGAAAATAGAGAGATCAGAAGCTTCTCCCAACCCAGCTCTCCATGCAGCAGTGCTTCTGGCAAGAGACAACAAGTTTAAATTCATAAACATAGAAGAGAAAAAAGATCTGCAGGGGCACAACTACATGAGAGAGAGAGAGAGAGAGAGAGAAAGAAAGAAAAGCAGGTGCAGTTTTGAAGAAAAAGTGAGAATGAGAGCTCTGAGGTCACACTGTCTCGCATGCCACCTGGAAAGAATAATGCAGAAGAGAAGTGGGGGTTTCACACTAGGGAATCATCAAAAAGTCCATGAAGGCTTACTCAAGGTTTCATTGTGGTGGTCATTGCATCGTAGGCCATAAGACAAAACTGTGGAAGAGCAAATGAAAAATCATTTAGCTGCCCCTAATGAGTAGTTGTGACTTCAGAGGTCACACACGTCTGCTGACGTGACCTGCCAGGTATTGTCAGTGCCTCGGCATGCTCAGAATGTTTACCCTTTATGAGCTGAAGCTTGGGGTGGGGGTCTGAGAAAGCCTGGATAGAGGCACACATATATGTCAGGCCTTCTAGAGGAGGTAACATTTGCACCAGTGTATGTTCCAGAGGGTCAGGATTGGACTACTATGGTAGGATGCACAGCTTTTAACCTGTGTGGAGAGAAGTGCTCGGGCCAAAGACAGTAACTAAATACATGAACAGAGATGCAAGAAAATATCTAGAGGGACTGAGCAGCTGAGAGAAAGAAAGGAAGCATATGTAGTTTTGAACAGACAAAGTCATAATTAGAGTTCCAAGGCCACATGGTCTCACATATCAGAGAAGATAATGCAGAGAAGAAGTTTGTGTATGTTTGTGTGTGGGGTGTCCCTCAAGGTAAGCATCTTTTTATATTGTACTTTTACGAAAATTAACAGGAGAGCAATACACACAAGAAAAACATGTGATTTAATCATACAAATAGACATATGCATACAGTATACATTTCAAAGCTCATATGAATAGCCCCATATAAGTAATTATATGGAATAACTACAGATGTTCCTCAGTTTTTAATGAAAAAGTGAAATATAAGTCATAGCAGTATGACTCAGTTCCTGAGAATCAAAAATAGATGTAAACTAGTATCACAGACATCTCAAATACCTAAACTAAACTAAGCCATAAACTAAACACATCCTTAAAAAAAATGTAGAAATAAGAGAGTATTTATGGATATAAATATAAAATGGATATGAAGGAGATCAGGGAGAGATAGTTCACCCTAAATGCTCACAAAGGCCATAAATCCCATGAATAAAAAGGAGAAGGAAAAGGGGAAAAGAAAGAAAACCCCACCACTCATTCCATCAACCAAAAACTACAGCTCAAGTCGTTACCTAGTAATATGCTTACCCCCAGGTGGAGTACTCAAATTATCCCTTAAGAGACAAAATCAGGGTAATGGGCAGTCTGATGCAACACCCATTTACACCAACATAGTTCAAATACATACATGTAACTGCTGAATCTAGCTGAGAGGCATTCCAGGACAGAGCAACGTACGCCAAGCCTCCTTGGAAGGAATATTCCTGGTTCACCATAATCTAGTGATGGCCTTCTTAGCTGCCAAAATTTAAAGTGTAACCTGTCTATAGGTTGTTTTATCCACTTTAAGGCCCTCTGGGGTAGTCACAGTTAGAACATAAACCAGTATAAGGAGTTCTGGACAATCATAAATAAGATTAATTTCCAGAATAACGTCAGTCTAGTATGGGGTTAAAGATGGGCATTCCCATAAAATATGGGTGTGGTCCACAGTTTTGACTACAAACTCTCCAACAATTTCCAAGTGAAACAGTGGAGAATGTGACAACCAGAGCTGGGGTACGGAAAAATCTGTTTTTAAGGTTCCAGATGTATTTCTTCCAATATGGAGAATTGGAATCTTTAAAAGCCCTAAGATGTAATGCCCTCCAGCTAGATATGGGAAGATCGACCCAAAACTCCTTTGACCAAGCCATTCTAACTGTGTCATTGGAGTCCACTGGCCTCTTCCTGAGCGCTTTATATATAGAACTAATTAGGTGTTCAGTGGACACGCCTTTAATATTACATTGAAACAACACCATCAAATGTGAGGACTTTCTGCTATATTGGAAAGGGCCTCCTCTGAGGAGCACAGATGCAATCTAAGTTGCAAGTAAGTAAAGAAATATTTCTGTGGCAGCCCAAAAGTTGCCTGTAGGGATACAAAATAATGTAAACCTGTAGGGCCAACCAATTGAATACGTATTTTAGATTATAGTTCCACCATAGACTAATGGCCTTGGTAACTTTATTAGGAGGAAGGGAAGCCTCATGTGCTAATGCTCTAAAAAATAAAACTTCTGGGGTTGTAAAAATACTTTTCTAAAGTGGCAAGCCAACATCAAAAGGGCTCAGCGGTGTATTGGGCAAATTTTGTAAGTGGCAAACAATGTAGAGGAAAGCTAAATAGGCATCCCGAAAGGTCAAAGAGATCACCCCAATGAAGTTCAAATTGTTTCCAAGGTAAGCATCTGAGGTCCATGAAGGCCTATTTCAGGTGGTGGTGGCAGCAACCTAGACCTTAAGGCAGAGTCCTGGGGAACTGTAGGAAAAATTCTCTATTGTAGAGCGTAAATAGCTCTGACTGTGGAGGTCACACACTTTTATGACATGCCTACAAGGGGACAGTAACATCAGCCAAAGTATGTGTCCCAGAGGTTGGGGGCTATAACACTATAGTACTAGTACACTCTTTGTCTTAATATCATCCTAGATAAAGAGAAGTGTAGACCTCAGAATGCATGTGTGCTGGAAAATAATAAATTGTGTTGAGGGCTTCCTGATATTCAGGGATCCTAGGGAGGAGCCCAGAGACATATGGCATCTGTCTATGTTCCATCAGAGTATATGTGTGGAGGGGAAATAATAAATGATGTTGAAAATTTCCTAATATTCAGCACCCTTGAGAGAGAATTATAAAGCTGTGTAACTGCCTCGGCCAATCACAGCCCTAGATTATTGTACCTCTCATCCAGCATACAGTGTCATCTCACACTGCTCCATGCTGTCCTGAACATACACAAGCACTTCTGCCTGAACTGAGGGAAAAACACAAAAAACAGATAAAATTGGAAATGAAAAAAAAAATAATTGAGAAACTACATGCCCAAGAGTAAGCAGTATAACACTGAATTATCCCATTCATACCCACCACCATTAACCACTGTGTAAGCGGGGTTAACGTTCTCCAGGAAGTTACCATTATGTGTGTGTGGAGGCTGGGAGATGACAAAACTGAAACTAAATTAAACTTCCTAGGCTATTTCCTTCAGTAGAGGCAGTTACACTGCTTCATAATACATTAATACGTATGGTAGCTGATAGGTACCACATGTCTCTGGGCTATATATTAATACATATGGTAGTCAGTGTTTCTTATGAGATAAGAAGGTTATCTCATGCTGATTTGGGTGAGAGGACCACAAAGCGAAGCTGAGTGGTTCTGTCCGCCCAAACCAGTATGAGATAAGCTTCTTATCACATAAGAAACACTAGTTACCATATGTATTAATATATAGCCCAGAGACATGTGGTACCTATCAGTGTGTTCTGTCCACCATGGGGGGGGAGAAAGTTTTTCTATATGAAGAGTTAATAAAATATGTTGTTCTTGACTCTTCTGACCCCAAGTAGACAATGGCCTTTATGTGTGAAAATATTTCATTTTAACTAGCATCCCTTTGGGACCACGTTTCCACAGTGTCCGAACACACAAAAATGAAAAATGTTGGCCAGTACCCTTCCCTTCCCTGAGTGGTGGGCTGTTAGTATCCTGTGTCCAGGGTACTGCTTACATACTGTAATAGCTGCTGAGCAAGGATTGTGGTGTATTTGGGATCCACCACCTGCAGTATGTGCAGCTGTTCAAGACCAGTTTGTGCAAAATCAGTGCTTACATGACCAGTTTACATACAAAGGAAAAAAGTTGTAATTCAGTTATTTTTTTTTGCCTCAGCAAGATCAAACCAGCATTTGGTAAGGTACAGGGGAATGTGCCACATCCCCATACAAATGTGCTAGCAGATATGGGCCTTATGGTCTATCAAGTCTGCTCGGAATGTGAAGTTCCCACTGTGTTTACAGATGGAACTTCCCTTGCTCCCAATGTCCCCCTGACTCACATCAAGTACCCTACTCCCCCTTACCCCCATTGCCTACAACTTTCCCCCTCACCCTATCCTGACCTTTCTTGAAGCTATTCACTGTTTTAAGGGATACCATCTCTTTTGGCAACTCATTTCCCTTAGCCACCACGATTTGGTGAAAATGTGCCTCCTTGTGTCCTTCCTGACCTTTCCTCCTACCTGCTTCAGTACCTCGTGGTCTTGTTCACACTAAGGCTGAAGAGGCCCTAGGTGCTCATCTTGTATATACCCTTAAGGTACTTAAAGCTCTCTGTCATGTCCCTTCTCTCCTGCCTATCCTCAAGAGAGTACATTTTGAGCCCCCTGAGCCGCTCCTCATAGGTGTTCCTTTGCTGACCCTTGATCATCTTTGTCACCCTTCCCTGGACTGCTGGCAGCAAGTTGATATCCTTCTTGAGATAACTTCTCTAAACCTACACACTGTACTCCAGGTGTAGTCTTACCACGGACCTGTACAGCGGCCAAATGACTTCAGTCTTCCTGTTGGTGATTCCCCTGGTTACACAGCAGAGCATCCAATTTGCTTTGACTGCAGCTTTCCTGCATTGTGCCGAGTGTCTTAGATCTCTCTTGATAATTACATCCAGATCCTTCTCCTCCTCTGACCTGGTTACTTGCACAGTGTCCAACCAGTATTTGGTCCCTGGGTTTTTCACCTCCATTAATACTGCTCTTTGTCCATTATTGTCTGTGCTGTTGCATCTAGGTCATGCCTGAAAAAAGCAATCAATCATTGCCAGTGCACTCACCTGGTCAACAAAGTTCAATAAATAAGTGTATAACTTGACACTTTTTAGCATTGAATACCAGCTACCAAATGCCAGGCCACTTCTCCAGCCTAACCTGAATGCCTTTTTTGAGTTCCTGCCTCTCATTCTCCAGGTCCACCCTCCCAGAAAGCTTGGTGTCATCTGTGAACAAGCATATTTTACTCGTAATCTTGTCCATGATATCACATATGAATATGTTAAACCACACAAGGCACAGAGTCCTGGGGGACCCCAACTGATCACTGGGGGGATACTGGGATGCATAGGGAGAGGCACCAACAGTAGAAAGCAAGAAGTTGTTATCCCTCTCTACAGACAGTTAGTGAGACCCCATCTGGAGTACTGCATGCAATTCTGAAGACCCCATCTCCTCAAAGACATAGACAGAGTGGAGGCTATTCAGAAGAGGGCAACCAAAATGGTGCAAGGTCTGCACCAGAAGACATACGAGGAGAGACTAAAGCAGCTTAATATGTATACCCTTGAGGAAAGGAAGGAGAGGGGGGACATGATAGAAACTTTCAAGTATCTCAAGGGAATTAATAAGATACAAGAAGGTAGTATCTTTCAGAAGAAGAGATGTGCAAGAACAAGGGGACACAATTTGAAAATAGAGGGGGGACGGCTCAGAGGTAATGTTAGAAAGTATTTTTTCACAGAGAGAGTTGTGGATGCTTGGAACAGCCTTCCTGAGGAGGTTGTGGAGTCAGGAACAGTGGAGAATTCAAGAATGCATGGGACAGGCATAAGGCAATTCTAGTGGGGGGCAGGAGGAAGTAAGCTGTTGATTAACTAGAATCTGCAGCTTATCCATCAGGTAGGGAAATGGGCAGACTGGGTGGGCCAAGTGGTCCTTATCTGCTGTCAAATTCTATGTTTCTATGGCCTAGCCTGGAAGAGTTCCCGTTTCATTACCACTTCTGTCCAACAGCCACCTTCTGACTCACCCAACTAGTTGAGCAAGCACCCCTAGGTCTTCCAGCTTTTTGAACAGTCTCCTGTGATGCACAGAGTCAAAGGCCTTGCTGAAGTCCAGGTATAGGACATCAACCTCTTGTACCCTGTCCACTGCCTTGGTGACCCACTCAAAGAAGTCAATCAGGTTCCTCTGGAAGGACCACCCTGCCCCAAATCCATGCTGTCTCACATCCTGGAGCCCACTATCCTCCAGAAATTCTACTAGTCTGTATGTGAGGATGAACTCTATCAGCTTATCCACTACTGAGGTCAAACTGACAGAAGCTTATAGTCCCCTGGTTCATCCTTTGGCTCACTTCTGTAGAGAAGCACCATGTGTGCAGTTCTCCAGTCCTAGTGCACAATCCTGAAATCCAGGGAGGTGTTAAACAGGTCTGCCAGCTCATTTGAATGGCATTGTATGGTTGGAGAAAGAGCCTTGCTGAGCCCATCCCTGCATTTGAACTGCAGAGGGTTGAAGAGGGCCTGCATTCCATCCCAAAGCAGAGACAGATACCTGATCAAGAAGGAGTGAGGAAAAGGACAGCTGCTAATGAACATCATCACAGATCAAGTGCTGACCTGAAGGGACCAGCAGAGATTATCATGGGATAACCAGCCATCCATGTGGGGGCACTCATTGCCAATCCAGAACCTTTCCAGACCCATTAGAGATCAACAGAAGGAGTTGCTGAAACAGAGCAGCTGGCATCACAGCTGCTTGAGCTTGGAGTTCTGTGTCCCACCCACCCACCAACAGGAGAATGCACAGTGTAACCAGCAAAAAACATCCATGGCAAAGCATCCTATGGTTCTTTTTCATTTTACAATAGTGCTAGAGAATGAAAGCAGGATACTATTGTGTCATTAAAGTAACTTTGCAAAGCTCATTGATGTACAAATGTGTGATGCAGGACAGTGCAACTAAATAAATGAAGCTGTCAGCCAGAAAGTAAAGCAGGACCTCACACTGTGAACTGTATGCTTTTGTCAGCTTCTAGCCCAACAGCAAACTAAAGCTACTGAAATAAAAGACTGCATTTTAATTGTGGTGAGGGTCTCCTTATAGACATTGCCCTATAGCAGGCCAAACTGTGCAACCTTCCTCCCAGACTGAAGACATGTATACCCAGCTGGTGTAAGTATGGTATGGGAAACTCCATGAAATGGGGTTACCAAAGTGTGACATGAGTGGCAATATTTATTACCGATAGTAGCAGCATTTTGTACTTATTTTATGGTGCTGCTGCTCACCACTTAACAAAAGGAGTATGTTGGAAGATAAGTCCCTTAAAAGGACATGAGAAAAAGGGTCTTTAAATTTACACATGTAGCAAGGGAAATGAAATAAATGTGACAGAAGTGTCTGTTTTCACAGCACACTGTAGTGAATATCTGTTATGCATTTTGAGATGCATGGCCCACCAGTGAATAAAGGTGACTTGTTGCGAGATATCGCCCTTATAGACACTTGAGAAAAGGCATCTTTAAGACTGCACGTGTAACAAGGGACACCAAACCACCATTTAAGTTCAAACAATTTCACTAAAAGTTCACTATTTATCACATAATATATCAAATACAATACATGGTAGAAAAGTATAATCTTAACAATGAGTTGTACTAATATCAGCTTTGCAGTGATAGTCTATGCAATGTTGTACAATCATATAATGTGCAAAGGTGGAATAGTGAACAAAATATTCTGGTCATGAAGACAAATCTAGTTAATTAAAACATTTCGTGCATGAAGGCAAAATAAGTAAAATTTTGGGGATTTGGTGTTTTAAATCCCTGACTCTAAATAACACCTGTTGTCATACTTAATTGTCTTTTGTGAAATCAAGGATGAATGCAACAGGGACACCATATTGTGCTATACCAGTTTAAAGAGCATCACTTTTCTCAAGAAAACCTTGGGGGAAAAACAAATCATAGACACATTTCTAATTAATACATTTACCTTGTCTGCCTTGTATATTAGCAGACATGTGTATATTGTTCCCATGGGAATCCCGTGTGATGAGCTCTGATAAAGTAGATACTGAGTTAATCCCATTGTTGTCTTAGTCTCTGACCTATCATACTTTTCAAGGATTTCCTTCAGTTCTTCCATCTTGATTTAAAGCTGCTATTTTCCCCAAAATGTATAGGTCCATATTGTTCTCCATTCTACTCTGTTATGGTCTTGATGCTGTGACTATGTAAATATCATATCCTTGCACTGATGGAGACGCTCGAATGAGTACAATTGTTTTATAGCATCTGTGTCCATAATATGACCAATATCAAATGTCTTTGGGAAATGGCATAACATTTATTCATTTGTATTTAGCCTGGTGCTGTGATCCTTATTTCTGTTGGCAGCACAGCAGTACAGTATGTATGCTGGCCTTAGGTGACACAGTAACAGTTAAAATCAACAGATAAATGTCACTGTAACAGAAAAATCAAAGTATTTGGGAAAATTCAGTTTTCAGGCCACACTGAGTCTCCACCACCAGTAGAGACTGAAAAACCTTCAGGATCTCCCACCTCCTGAACAGACTGATGGAAATATCTTGACGATTTCAAAAGGTAAGAAAAGATAGAACAGCAAGTGAAGGCAGAGAATAGCAAGAGGAGGAGAACTGTAAAATCGTCAGAGTGATCAGTTCCACGCCTCACAAGAAAATTTGGTTGTGCAACCAGACAGAGAAGGGACAGAAAAGGAGAGGATAGAACAGACCCTTGAGTTTTAAACTCTTCCTGCATGTAAATGTGGCAGGGCCTTATTCAACCCTGTCACACCACTTTTCCTTTTTTTTAATTTCTTTAGGTTCTTGGCTGGGGGTTGTGCCTTTGGTTCTCCTTCCAGCCATCCTTCACGACCCTGTTCAGTCATGGCCAGAGCTCGCCTCCCATTGCAGCCCTTCCAAGGCTGCATCGAAAGTGGGTACTTACCCCCACCACTGTGGAGACCTGTAGGTAGGCCCAGGAGGGAGCTGACTTGGGCGTGCTCCTTCAAGGCAGCACCATTGGGGCAACCGCCATGCTGCCAAGGGATTTCCTTAGATGCAGGTAGCCCCATCCGGTGCTGTGTGCAATGGCGTCAGTGATGCAGCAATGCATGTTTCCATGTGTTGCACATCAGGCGCTGGCAAGCTATCCTTTCTGTAAGCCCCAAAGCTTGCACAGCCCCAGCCACCGCCAGAAGCTGACATCTCAGTGGTTCTACCCACCCACCCACCCTCCCCAGAGGAGAAGAGCTGTCTCTGGGATGCTCAATCCTTTCTCCCTCCCGGCTGTCACCCAGTGATCCATGCCCACTCCCCGAACACAGGTCGCTGGCATAGCACAAGGTGTGGCATCCAGTGCCTCAACTCTCAGTGCCTCTGGGCTGGCTATCCCATTTCCTTTATTAATTTGCACTCTGGAGATTCATCTCCCTCAGGTTCTTCATACTCTCTACTTCAGCCTGTCAGGGGCAGTTTCAGCCTCCCACTCCTTCTGCTACCCCTTGACTAGTTTAAATGTTCATTAATGTAACATTTAAACTGTTCACTGAGGTTTCGGTTCCCCAACCAGATGGATGCAGGTCATTACTCCTGTATAGGCCTTATCCTCCCAGGTGGTCCCTGTTCCATTCTAGCCAACCCTTTCTCTCTGCACCATTTCTTCAGCCATGAGTTAGGCTCATGGTGCAAAGATCCCTCCTTCCCTGTCTTAAACAGGCAGTACCTCAGCGAAAGCCATTGAGTGCTCCTTAAGAGAACAGGGGTATTAATATATACTGCTACCAGTAAGGGTTTGGGGCTAGGCGTAATACAATAGGAGAGAATGAAGAGGTGAAGGAGTTGGGGTGGACATTTGTAAGAAGCTATTACCATAGCCATTGTTCTTAGTTGAATACTGCTGATTATTGTTGCTTTTATTAATTATCCTTTTTTCCCCCAGCACTGTGTAAACATGTTCCTTTTGTTGTTGCTGACATTTTATATGAGTCACTGGCAGTCATTTGCATTTATGTCAACTGTTATTTCACTGTGAGGAGGCTTCGGGTGGAGTGAATCTTTTGCAAAAACAGAGGGTTGGATGGTATTGCTTTCCAGACTGCAGTACTGTTTACCTTCTTATTCACCATAATGTTCCCTAAGTGGAAACACTGTGCAATCATTACACCTTTGATAATCAACCCCATCAGTGATTTAATGACCCAGGCCCCTCCACCTTATCTGAGTCCATATGGCAGGGGTAGTACTGATGCCAACAGTGACCCAGTACTCCCTGTCTGGAACTTTTAATCTGTAGCTTGCACAAAATAAAGTAACTTCTGGAACTGAGGATTTATAACTTTAGATTTTTATTTGTTGTGACCAGTCAGTGTCACATGCCAGCTTCTTTTTGCACTGTTGAATTTGTATTTGAGTTCTTATACCATGTACCCTAAAAGCTTTTCTTCCCAGCTGTGCTTTTCTGTGACCTTCAGCTTTTTTCTGGACAGGTACCACAGAAAGGCAGAAAGGATCTCACTTTAGCTCTGCAGTTTTCCTGGGTGAGATAGTGTGCATCAGTCTGTGGCTGAAGGAGTAGCTCTGCCATTCTTACAGCTCCAGAGGTGTCACTTACAGCTGTGAGCTCATTGGTAATGTCTGACTGCTTCATGGACAGTTATGATATGACATCTGTTGTTAGGGCTGAATTAATAGAGCCCTCGCCAACCCCACAGCCTTCTGACTTGGATATTGGCTTGGTTGGAAGTTTGTGTGTGGTAGAGATGTGTGGCTTTGTTCCCCCAGCTCCACAGGGTATTCTTTGCTGTGTGACCCTGCAATCTTACTTGGCATGCATTTGCAATGATGTGACTGAGGGCACTTAGTCAGAATTGTTTATTGTGCCTGTAGTATTATAATCCTCCTCGATCAATACAGTATAACTGTTAACATCTTATTATATTCCTGCATTGTTCCTCCCATAAAATTTTCTGTTTTTAGACAGTGAGTTGCATGGGAAAATTTGTACAGATTTTGCTATGAACAATATGCACAATATAATGAGAAAATGTTTGAAAATATTTAGTTACAATGCACCACACTTGTTAGCACAGTCAAAACTAGAACAAAAGTGCTTAAGAAAGTCAGGCCCTATACACTGTCGCAGCTGGTGGTGGTCACTTTCCTGGCTGCAAAAGGCTATGTGTTGCATCACCAACAAGTTACCAGTCCCTATGGTTTCTCAGAATACAACAGATGTCAGTAACTATATCTTTTTATGATAATTTGTTTTTACCCATATTAATATTTTATTTCTTCAAGCCTTGACACTCAAAATGAATTTACCAATCAAGGGTATAAATTATGCAGAACAAATGCCTGAGCAGTGCAGTGATACACAGTTTTTCTTCTTCAAGGTTAGAGGATACCTTTTGCAACATTGCATTAATCAGTTACCTACAGTACAATACTTTATTCAGGGTGTTTATGCTGTGTATTTGATGTGTTTATCAGGTTAAGCAGTAGGCAGTGTGCTCTAGTGGTTACAGCACCAGCCTGTGAACCAAAGATTACAGTTTAAACACCACTTATCAAATTCTGATGATGTTTCCTTGATCAAGTTCGTTACCTTCCAGTATTTCAGACCCCTAGCTAGAAAAGCAGCTACCGTAAAGGCAGGATGCCACTAAAAGCATGAAGTTAGCTCTCAGCTGGCCTTTCCCATGTAAATAAATTGTAAAAGCAGTTTCAGAATTATTTAAAAAAAGTAAATTGAGAATAATAATCTGATATGAGATCTCCTGAAAATACAGTAAATATATCCCAGAGGACTTTAATTATCAATAACAGTTGTAGAATGCCTATGTATACTTTAAATCTTATACCATTAGAGTGTAAGTATGTCTACACTAAAATGTCAGAAATTATTTGTTGCATTTCTCTGTCCATATAGACTCACTGCTGTGGATTTGTAGCCAGCCTCCAAGGATGTCATTATGCAAAGCTAGATTGTTTCTGTTACCATGGCATTTTGCACATTGATTTACTTACATAATTAATAATGTTATTATCATTTCACAACAGTACACATATACATTTGGGGCTACAAAATATCACAGAACTAGACTCAGACCATCAAATTAAATGAAAAAGGGAACATAAAATACCAAGCCAATCATATGTCAGGACGTAGCTTTTATAAAAATCAACTGTATATTTCTCATATTAATGAAAACAAAATGTTTTCCAGATATCAAGACAATTAGAAAAGTCTGTGAAAAAACAAGATGTCATCTAAAAAGGTATTCATTACAGATTAATCAACAGTAGAATTACAGGAAAAAGACAAAATATATACTTTTATCAGGAATATGATTTAACATAGAGTTTATTTACTTAACTATAATAATGCATAAATCAATACATAAAGATGTGTGGTTGCAGGGTGGCACTGTTGAAAGTGGCTCAGAAGAAGTACAGGAACTCTATGCATGTGTAGAAAAAATATTCTTCTTTTTACTATTTGGTGAATTTTCATGAACTACAGATCACACATTTCTTTAAAAATATTATTAGATTTTACTTAAATTGTATTAATTATTAATGCTGGGAAGCCTTACTTTCTCATTAAACCAGCAGGTATAGGTCGGTCATGGAACATATACAAAGCCTTTTTTAACACATACAGTAGAAACATTGGCCCGGATATTCAAAGGGGTTGCACCAGCACAACCCCAGAAATGCATCCCGGTGCAATATTCAAAAGAGGGACTTGCACAGCACAAGTTCCAGTGTGCTGAGGCGCAAAGATGATGTATGTGGCACATCGCCAGGGGCCGTGCCCATGCATATGCAGTACATCCCAATATTCAGCCCAGTATGTGGGTGCATATGCTGGCACAACCCTGAGATGTGCCACATACTGGTGCACAAAGTTGAGCCTGAAAAAAAGGCTCAAATTGTAGCCACCCACAGGCACTCTGTCATAATGCAAGGTGCATCACAGCAGCAGCCAGCTGTGGGTGGCTACCCCCCACACTGTGCAGATAGCACCCAACAAGGTCCCTCATGGTCTAGTGGTCCCCACACCACCCGTAGCCCGATCGCCATAAAATAACTTTTAAATAGTCCCTGGTAGTCTAATGGCACCCCTTCCCTCTCTGTAGCCTGATTGCCATAAAATAACTTTTAAATATTCCCTGGTAGTCTAGTGGAACTCCCACCCCTCCCATAGCTGTGATCCATGGAAAAATAACATCTCAATTATTCCCTGGTAGTCTAGTGGTAACCCTCACCCCACCCGTATCTCAATCTCCTGTAAAAGCAATGTGAATAATTCCTGGTGGTCCAATGGCACCTCCTCTACCACAAGACCCCTGCCCACCCAGCTCCCCATCATTGTTGGTGGCAGTAAATCCACCCACATACCTCTGCGACTGCCGCGGAATGACAGCTTACAGTATCAGCTGTAAGCCCATTAGATCTATACTGTGGACCAATGAGCAGCAGTGCATACTGTACTAGTCATTACAAATATGTGAATGAATGACTTCATTCACATATTTATGAATATTAGTACAGTATGCACTGCAAACCATTGGTCCCATATGAACAATGAGCTTACAGCTGATATTGTCACTCGCGCAACAGCTGCAAATATATGGTGGGTTTACTGCTGACAATGATGGAAGCTGATTCAGGTGAACACAGGGTCTATATGGGTGGGGTGCCACTGGATCCCATGAGGTATTCACATCACTTTTTATGGGTGATCGGGATTATGGGTGGGGTGAGGTTACACTAGACTACCAGGGAATAATTGAAATGTTATGTTATGGGGATTGCAGCTATGGGAGGGGTTGAGGGTTCCACTAGACTACCAGGGAATATTTCAACAGTTATTTTATGGGGATCACAGCTATGGAAGGGGTGGGGGGTTCCACTAGACTACCAGGGAATATTTAAAAAGTTATTTAATGGGGATTGGGGCTACGGGGAGGGAGAGAGTACCACTAGACCCCCTTTGGCAGCAGCACATGCTGTGCAGGGTGCCACATGCATTTCACTGGCCAGCCCTGTACAACTCATGCAAATGGGGCCATAATGTCAGGCAAATTGCCCCATTTGTGCCTTGCATACATTGTGGCCCCATGTGCATACTGCTGGCTGAATATCAGGAATTTGTGCGCAGTGTAACTCTGTTGCATTGGTGCAGTTACCATTCCTGGTATTCATCCCTGTTTGGGGGGGATGTGCCAGTGCAAGGTATTTGAGCAGTGTGCATTACCTGATATATTCAGAGGAGATGAGCCATTGCTCATCTCTTTTGAATACATCCCTGAGTCGCACCACCTCAACACAGTTACATTGCACCACCACATGCTCCATTGCCGGGCGCAACTCTGAATATCGGGCCCATAGAATTTGTTAGCAGAAAAGACCACCCAGTCTGCTCAGATGTTCCTTGCCTAATATTTCTCAGCTAACCCTAACTGGTCTGTGGCGAGCCCTTCCAGGCCTGTGGCCTTGTGCCTTACAATGCCCCTGGGCATGCAATAATATCTGTTCTACACACACCCCATTGTGTCTTATTGCTTACTTGTAAAAAGGGGAAAACTTTCCAGCATTCTGATTGGCTGAAACCATGTTTTAGCCATGTTGTTATCAGGACATAACTTTGCAACCGGCACTAGTTGTGCCAACCTGATCCCACAACACAAAGGAATCATTGTGCCACCTCACCCAAAAGTTGTGCCAGCTTAGCATCAGCAGCCTAGAGAAGATGTGCAACAACCCTCTGCCCCCCACACAGTATCTGTTACAAAAGGTACATAGAAATTACCTAGATATTTTTTTTTTCAGAGTAATGTCTGACCTCTCCAGTGGTTAAAACTGACTTCAATGAACTCAGGGAAGAGTGAGCAGCAGCTTTGAAATGCTGCTACAGGTCCATCACCATTCATCCATTAGTGATCTAGGGAATGACGCTATAAAATAAAAACCCAGATCAGGTCCTCTGCCCCAGCTTTCACCTGTGCTTCATAAAATAAAAAAAATGCCATTGTTACTGAGCACCTGACATTACAACTCACACCTAGAAACCGCTATGTGAAAACCGTTAAGTATGGTGGCTGTGCAGGAACATGCTCGCTGTCAGTGAAAGTAGACAGCCTGTGTCAGGCAAATGGACACTCTCACCATTTCTACAGAAACACACCACAAATGAAAAATGAAATAAATGTATGTGGAGGGCTCTAATGGTACTAAACCCACCAGGCACAGAACCTAATAAATACATAGCTAACTCTGTACTGCTGATGAAATACAGGACTGTCGGTATCAAGCAAGCGGATGCTCTGACCATTTCCATAGAAACACACCACATAAATTTCCACGAAACACACCACAAAAAGAAGCGCCAGTCACAGACACATAACCTAATGCATACATAGCTAACCCTCTACTGCTGATGAAACACTTTTGAAAGTATTTCAACAAAGGGACTACTTTTACAGTTAGAGCTATTGAAACCACATTATTTACATTTCTGACTTTTCATTCTGTTTTTAAACAATTACTTGGGGACTCTTTAAATAATTACTTGGGGCCCATTTTATAAGCATAATAAGACACTCCAAGGTGTGGGTTATGGCCTGATAAAACACTTCCCAGGTGCAAAAGGCATGGCGCAAGCACCTGGACCTCCTTGTGAATGAGCTTGCTCAATAGAGTTTTCCTGCAATAAACTTGAACTTGAACTTGAACCTTATGCCTCTTAAGCACCTGGGCGTGCTCTTATAAGGCCATAACCCACATCTCGTTGTGCCTTATTGCTGGCATATAGTAACACCTGGCATGCTGATAACCAGTCAGGTGTTAATTTATCAGGACAGCATGATTCATTCATGAATTTTGAACACTGAAGAGTGCACATGTTCCTGCGCAGTACCATTTTCTTGTTCCCAGGTGTTGTGTATCCTTGATTTGGGGGCATGGGGGTAATGAGTGAGGTTGGCTGCTAGAGAGTGGGAAGAGTGAGGGCTTGTCACTTGAATTTGGGAGTCAGGGTAATTCAGGACAGGGAGAGGTGAGTGTTTATATGATTTGAAGTGGGAGGAATGATTCATTTTACTGTTATTAGTGCTATTATCAGAAACTTTGCTGGGATTGTGTGGTGGAGGAAGGATGTGGGTTCTAAAGAGTAGCAGTGTGAGAAATTATTTTTCAAAGTTTGGGTGTTAGGAAGGGTGGGATATGGTTACACAGTAGGTGGGAGGCACAAGTGTTTAAAAACAGTTCTATAAAAACACTTTGCTGCATGGCGTTGAAGGGTGAAGTCTGAAACTTGCAGTGCTACATAGTGCTAAGTTCCTGACTTCACTTCAACTTCATTAGTGAAGTTTACATTTGCAACATATCTACTCCTGCCTGCTAAATCCTGTGTAGTAAGACTCTCCTGACAGCCAGCCAAGATCCTAAAGCAGTTTGGGCCTTCATTTCCAAGAAACATCTGAAGAGCTATCTCATGACACTTACTTGACTCCTTCTGTTTTCCAGTTCAGGATAAGCACCACAGGCATAGCCACTCAAAGCTCTCAGGTAAGAACGGCTTAATCACTGGCCTGTCAGCAGCTCTTAATTTCACTGCTGCCAGCATCAGCTCCATATTTCCTCAGAACACTTCCTCAGTTACACCAGAATCAATGAAGCTCATGTGTTCAGCACACTTGCAGGAAAATAAGCCTCTGGAACCAGTACTGTATTTTAAGGCAGACATCCTATTATTTTGCCATATGTTTAACCTTTGGCTGTAAAGTATTCTTAGACAGTTTGCCATATTTTGGACTCTTCTGCTGGATATTATTAAATTCTACAGGCACCATTTCTCCTTTGCCTTGCCTATGGCTTCTGCTTATTGACTCTCTTGATTACCTTCCAGCCACTGGAATTAACTGCCTCAAAAACTTCTCCCATCCCCACATATCCCCATCACTCAGGACACAGAAACAAAGTGATGGCAAGAAAAGTCCTCCTGGCCCAATCAGTCTGCTCTATCCTGCCTAATATGTGTATGATGGCCTCCTCATCCCTCCCCTTTTACACCCCCACCTGCACTTAGAAGGCCCTTGTGCCCATACCACCCATGTCTGAATCCACTCACTGTTTTGACACAGTCCACCACCTTTGGCAATCTGTTTCATTTGTCCATCTCTTTTTCTGTGTAATCATACTTACAGACATCCCTCCCCAACCTACCCCAAGCCAGCTTCACTGTATTTCCCCTTGTGTCAGTGTTTGTACCTACTGGGAACAAATTCAGTAAAGCACAAACCACTGCTGAACTCACTTTCTGCTACTCTTTATCTATGGTAGTTTTCTTCAAATGTCACTGGAAATTTCTTTAAAAATCTGATGTTTCAGGGTAAAATGCATTATTCAGAGATTGTGATGAAATAATATAATATCTAATTCCTAAGCCACAGAGAAGCATGGCAAGACACAACTTGTAAACTGTAATTATCTGCTAACTTTGTTGCCACTGAAACTATACTTAAATCGTCAGTGATTTAGCTTGTTTTTCTTCAGTTCAGTGAGTGGGTTAGATAGTAGTCTCCCTGCTGATTTTTAAATGCTGCTTATTGTTTCTTTCCCCATCAATAATAATAATAACTGTGTACAGTGACAAAGTTTTCAGCATTTAAGAATGTCATTGCAATAGTACATAGGGTGAACAATTCATTGCATTTTACGTTAATCCAATGGATATATTTAGTTTATTTTGGTCATAGCCCCCTTTTCCCTCATCTCCAAAGTGTAGATGTTTACTGTATGTCCCTCAGTCTTTCCTCATATGAGTTCTACCCCTGCAAAGGCAAAACAGTATGATCATTTACCACTCTAGAGTTCCTTGGCATAGTTAGTCTTCACGAGATGGAGCTTGCCACAGTAGAAGCTTGATTGTATCAGAGGTCTTGTTTCCTCCTCTTCCTCCTGTTCTTAATACAAAAAAAAACTTTCATTCTTACTGGGACACATACATTTTACCAACAAATCATACCACAAGGATGATCATTCATATCATACCTGCTTTCCCTATTCACCTCAGTCTGGGCTCTGGATCACCATATCTCTAATGCTGATCTCAGATACGATCTTACCATGTGGTCCCAGTTCCACATCAAATGGAATTAATTTTTTTTTTATTCTACAAGGATCCCTCTCCTTCACCCATAATGGAGTACTTACTGATGCCACTCCATGTTTTGTCTATGTGTCCATCCACAATTGTGCTGGTTTTGTATTCTTTGACATTTCAGATTCAGAATGACTGGTTTTTTTTTGTGTTTTTGTTTTTTTTTTTTTGCTGCAGCTGGGGGCTCTTCACCCTTATCCCCTATATTTTCTCCCACTTTCTCTTTATGCTTTTGGGTTTTCTATTTGGTTTGTACCTCCAGCAGCTTTTTAGGTCAGATTTTATTCTTTCTACCTTCATGGCTGCAGTTTGTGCTTGCTTCCTTCCTTCTTCTCTCAGTCAACTACTTCGCATTCCTGTTCTCATGTACTGTACCTCTTGTGTTTCTTTTGTTTTGGTTCTTTTTGTGCTTCTAGTTTTCACAGTGTTCTGCCCTTGTTATTCCTGTTCTGACTTGTCTACTTCAGGCTACACTTTTGCTGTTTCTTTCACACCATTTGCAATCTCTCAGTTCAGCTACAATGCTTAAATGTTTTACCTGGCTCCTATCAAGGTAGCCACTTCCATTTGTGTTCTTATGGTTTAATTAAATTGCTTAGTCCAGCAGCATGCTGCTTCCTGGTTTTCAATTCTTATATGCTCCTGTTTTTCCCTTGCAGCAGTTGAATTTGTTGTTCTCTTCAGCCTCAGCCTGCCTAGCATGCAGTGTATCAGCAATTAACACCTGATCTCCCTTATGAAACTGGTTTGCATGCATTTACCATTTAATCAAGGCATGTATCATTCAGTCTCATACAGGTCCTTGTTTTTATTTGATGTCTAAATCAGTTGTTTAGCCTTGCCTATGTTTTGTTTCTACCTTGTGCTCATGGCCATCAAGCTTCGACATTTGCCTCCTCCTACTCCTTCACATGCTGGTCACAACTGTAGCATGGCTTCCAGGGCTCCCTGCCCTCTATGCTGATGGTCTCACTCTGCTCCCATGAAGTCTGCATCTTGAGGGTGGGTCCCAAGACTCTGGCGGAGTCCTTCTCTTTCTGCCCTTTAGGTGACAATGTCCAATGCTCTGGGGAAGTTTTGGCCATGCAGATTTACTAGGTGGCATCTCTTGATGTAGCATTTAAGACTTCAGCTTCTGAAGGGTGGGGCCTCTAAGTCCACAGGGGCTCCCTTAGCTGTGTAACCATGTCAGCAGTACTTTCAAAATCTGTTCCCACCTATGACCACCTAAGGCACACCTGATCTCTACCTTATTTCCTTCTTCTGCCCCTGAAGGGTGAAGATCATACAATTATTTAAGCCCCAACCCCTCAAGGACCCAGCACTATGCCTTACATTTCAAGAGTTCATTTTCCTCTCTAGGCCTCCCCACTTTTAGGCCAGTTGAGTGCCTTTGAGTGGTTGCTGCTCTCCCTTCCCCACACCTTGGGGGATGGGCCTTCTTCATGGGGAAAATCCTTTAACTACAAAGATTGGCTCACGGCACCCCCACTGTGTTCCTATTAAAGGATAGACTGAGAGCTCTTCCTCTAAAAACTTTCTCCTGAAATTGGGTCTGTATATTGTGGTAACCAAGCTGTTACTAATTTTTATCCTAGCCAGGAAGAGCAGTGACCAAGGCTTTGGATCCCCAAAGATTTCCTCCTCACAGTGGGGTGAGGTTCCTCTCCTCCATGCCAAAGGTCATAAAAGTTAGGTAATTTCCATAGGAGTAGGTCCATAATGTAGTATATCTATATAACATTTGTGCTAGTAGGTTTCCACTGTGACCTGGAGTTGGATGGCAGTTCTCTTTTTCATCCTACAATTCCTTCTCTCCTTATGGAAGTCATGCCTCTGTCTGTTATCAGTTATCAATTACTGTCAGTCATTGCTCAGTTCAGTCACTTTCTGTTATTAGTCATCACTAGTTGTTGTCAATCTGTCCTTACTCAGGTTCTGTGTTCACCACCTTTTGTGTAGTACTTCTGGGCTCCTTTCTAAGGTCCAAAACAGCAGGTCATGGCTGGGTTCCCTTCTTTCTGTATACCACTATGTTTAGTTTCAGGGCTGGAGAAGTGAAGTCATAACAGCTGAATGATATAGAAACAGCCACACAATTCACTGTAGAAGTCTCCAATTCATTTATACAGTTAATCTTGTGACAACGATCCCTTAACCAATACCAGATGTTTTGTCCTGTCATGGGCTTCATCAGGGAAAGGATCTGCATAGAAAAGTCAAAAACAGTTTTAAAAAATAAATATTTACAATTATAACCACCACTTCTGGAGACCATATAGTTCCAGGTAATATGTACAAGTCCATAATTCTTCACCTTTCTAAGTAATGCTTATTCAATATTTTATATCAATTACAATTGCCATTACAATTAGAAATAATTTCCAAATATTCATACACTCTTTAAATTTAACTTTGCCAGTTACAATAACCATTTTTATGTTGCTTGCACGCATGTGCAAGAAACATAGTGCCATGAACAGAGATTTCGGAGGTGTGTCACCTCCTCCTCCAATTCAGGCACTGGGCTGGCTGGCGCGGCCCCTGTAAACCAATGCATTTTGGAGCTGTCTATGACACACTCCAAAATGCAGTGGCATACAGTTGAAAGGGGGAGCTACTCTTGAGTGAGCAGCGATAAGACGCTGCTCATGCGCAGCTCCCTCCCAGGCATGCATGCTCCAGCACGCACTGTATAGCCCGACAGGTGCCCACAATCCCGTCGGCTAAACTACTAACCCCCATAGCTGGTGCCAGCTGGGCCCACCCCAGCATGGCAATCACTTATGTAGATCGACGGGGTGCCCAATCCCCGTCGGCTAAACGCCCAAAGTGCTTGTGCCACGCTGGAGCCCATCCCAGCGTGGCAAGCGCCTTCCTGGTTGTTTTTTTGCCGGCCGAGGGTGCCCAATCCCCGTCGGCTGAACGCCCCCAAAGTGCTTGTGCCATGCTGAGCCCACCCCAGTGTGGCAAACGGTCCACGTTGTCTTTTTTTTCACCTAAAACAAAAAACCGTCCCAGGGCTTCTCCCGACCCCTCCCCCACAACCCGCCCACCCATTGTGCACCCAGCCTCCCCGCCCCCTCACCCCATACTTACCTCCAGACTCCGGTGCGATGATCTTGGTGGACCAGGAACACGTCTGCACTCTTCAAAGCCGACCGCGAACTGAGGAAATGCCGGTAAGCTGTATAATGGGCTAGATAGGGGGGTTTCAACTTTATTGCATATCTCAGGCATTTTTGGGAATTTTTGCACCAAATTTTCAACATGGGGTTTTTGGGACCCCTTCTCATGAATGATGTCACTGTCATGGCGTTATTCGGCCTCGAAGGGTGATTTCGCGCAGTGACTGTGCAGTCACTGCGAAATCACCCTTCCGGCCTGAATACCACCATGACAGTGACATCATTCAAGAGAAGGGGTCCCAAAAACCCCATGTTGAAAATTTGGTGCAAGAATTCCAAAAAATGACTGTTTTACGAGCGTGCGTTGCGCAGTTCCTACGCAGGCTCGTAAGTTCGCGAAATTTCAATATTTTCACTCCAGATTTTCAACATTGCCATTTTACCATACCTGCTTATGAGTAGTACAGCTGTCATTTTTCACATCTCACCCAAAATGTGTTTCCGCCCATGTAGCGCAGAATGGCGCCGATCGTATCTTGAAATCAATGTGACAGGACAAATTAAGAAAACCACAGTGACACTGTTCATGAGCAGAGGTCTTAAAATGGCTATGTTGAAAATTTGGTGAAAAAATTCCTAAAAATGACTGTTGTACGAGCGTGCGTTGCGCAGTTCCTACGCAGGCTCGTAAGTTCGCAAATTTTCAATATTTTCACTCCAGATTTTCAACACTGCCATTTTACCACACCTCCTTATGAGCAGTACAGCTGTCATTTTTGACATCCTGCCCAAAATGTGTTTCCGCCCATGTAGCGCACAATGGCGCAGTCGGTGTGCAAACTCAATGTATGGGACACAGTAACAAAATCACAGTGACACTGTTCATGAGCAGAGGTCTTAAAATGGCTATGTTGAAAATTTGGTGAAAAAATTCCTAAAAATGACTGTTTTACGAGCGCAGCATTATGAAGTTCCACGACGCCGTAAGTCCACAAATTTTCAATATTTGCACTCGATGACTTCCAAATACCTAAACAGCACATAGAAGCAAGCAACATTCGCATTGACAAATGCTTGTTCATGATGAATTAAAATAATATATTCTAAAATACATACTCTCTGGTGTAATGCTGATGAAACACTCCATAAGATTTACTATGTATTTTCCTATTTTCATATCTGTCAGGAGTTCCCCATTTCTGCATGCAGACACCCTTGTGCACTTATTGACTTATAATACATCTATATATAAAGTGGTTATATAGCTTGAAATTCTGTCTACTCAGAATATTTCCTAGTATTTTAAACATCCATTTTCTTTTAGGTGTAAAACTAAATACAACTAAATTATAATTTTTCCACCTTGGGTATTTAATGTATTCGACTAAGTGTCCTTCATTAAAGTATTAATTTGATATGAAAAATAAGTTAAAAAGATTTCTGTGAGCAAGCCAGTAATCAACATTTTTGCAAGAACTATATATTTTGAGCAATATTCTAAGGTACCTTTAGCCTTAAGGAATTACATTCCCTTGGCACATCTAGGGTGGAACACTCCTCAAGAGGTTCTGTTGTCTTTATGGTAACCCAGCAGGGTGGTAGTTCCTGATGGGACAGTTAGTCTGAATGACAAAAGTATCTACATATGACAGTCAACAACACATTCATTCAAATACCTTCTGACTATCAACAAGCAGAAATTATAGGGTGGATTTGGACCAGCTGAATTGGAGCTTCATGCGAGGCACCACATAGGGAAGTGTATTTCATTCCTTACTGGACTTGACTGTTTGATTTTAGCACTGGGTAAGGACTTCAGTGTATTTTATTCTATACTGGGCATGACTGTTTGTTTTAAACTCAGAGTAAGGAACTTAGGCTGGTGTGATGTATTCATTACTGCCTACTTCGATTGTTTTGTATACTGCAGGGCACCCTCCCTCCTCCTCCCCATCCACCACCCCAGCTTCATCCAGATTTATAGTAGAGAGCTGATTCCTGTTCTGTGACAGGATTAGGGAGAAAATGTCCACTGCAGCTTCAATAGTCACAGAAAACCAGCTTGAACCCATGTTAGGATAGTACCACAGTGTATGACAGTTACATGGAGATAAAATAAAATTTTAAAGAGGAAAAAACACAGTAACAATAAATTATTTGGAGGGTAGCATTAAGAAGGGGTGGGGAGGGGCAGAAAAGGCTTAGTACATAATCTGGAAGTATGGAAGGCACCAGGGGCTGGGGTAGTCTGAATGCAAGGGGAGGGACTAGGGAGAGGAGGTTACATAGCAGCAGTGTAAGAGGAGGGGGGATGGTAGTGGGCTGTGAATCAGCAATCTTCCTAGGGATTTCTTGGAGGGTGGGGGTGTATGGTGTGTAAACAGCTTAAGTGTGTCAAGGAGGAGATCAGAGGGCTGTGAAAAGAATTGAATGGAGGGAGAGGGAGAGCATGGTGGGACCATATGGGTCCAAGGGTCCAAAGAGGAGTGCCCCAATGGCATAGTACAGACTCAATTGGGAGAAGATGGGGATACATAAACCACAGTCATCATCTTCTCAAGGACAATTGAGAGCAGAGTCATGTGAGTGGATGTTAGTCAGAAATAGGAGGAGGACAAGACCTAAAACATAGCATGTATGGATGCCACAACATAGAGGAACTGGGGTAGCTCAGGAGGGGTAGGAAGCCAAGTAATAGGTTCTCAGAGCTGGTTAGCCTGGAGGATCAGGAGTGGCAGGAACTAGTAGAGAGGGAAGAGAATTGGGTAGCAGCAGCAGCAGTATGGGGGCTAGCAGTCAGATAACAAGCAGGGTCAGGTCAGTGGTAACTGACTAAAGAAAATAAGAAATTAGAGATTGGGGAGTCACATACAAAAATGGAGGAAGGGGAACAGGGCTTCTTGTAAGGAGTGAATTTGTTGTTCCAGGAGTGGAAGTAGGGAGGTGGGAGTCAGGTGCAGGAAATGGGCAAAGCAGGAGCTCTACGATGCTGGTTCGACAGCACATTTGTTGACCAGCATCACAGCATTAATTATCGACCATAATTCCTGAATGTCTCGGTCCTGATTTTCTCTAGGGGGCTTCACCTCAAATCCATATGTGGGGACTCTGACCCTTGCACACCCATACTTTAGATTATCAACTCCAGTTGGAGTTGATTTGGGGGAGGGCACAGGACCAGGAGACAGTATGCCCCTGTCTCAGGCACACCCAGCACAGTGACCTGTCAGCGAACTGTCAATTTCATCGACAGCGATGTAGGTCACTGTGCTGTTGAGTATGTACAAGGGTATACCAAAGCAGACAGCTGGTGAGAGTTGTAAGGAGGCAGGAAACAGGATCAGGGAAGGGACAGAGCAGGGATTTGATGAGGGGAGAGAAATCAGAGCTATGGGCATTATAGTCAGGGAACAGGACTCTGACATGAAATACAGGGATGATCTGTGAGAGATGAAAGATAAAGGAGGCAGAGTACTCATTCTGGGGGATTCAAAAGTAAAAGGAATAAGATGGGGTGACAGGGGACTCATGAAAAGCCTCATTTGAGTGCAGTGTATGCCAGGCATGACAGCTGGAATGGTGGGTCTGCTTATTCTTAAGTGTGTAGGGAGGAGAGGGGGAACCTCACATTGTGGTGCACCTGGGCACCAATGACATAGAGGAGAGCAGTGTTGAGGAGGTGCAGGAGAGGTTCAGGGAAGTGGGGAAGCTATACGAGAAATCAGGGCACTCAGTTGCATTTTCAGCAGTATTCATAATACCTAAGGCAAGTGCAGCCAGGAAACAGTAGTGGAGTTTAACACATGGCTGGGGGAATGGCACCAGTCCATGGGGTATGGGCTGGTGGTGGACTGTGTGAAACATGGGAAAACAAGACCCTGTATGCCCAGGACAGGTTACATCTGAGAAGGGAAGGCTCAGGTGTTCTAAAGCAGAGGCTGGAGGAGTGCCAAGGGTCTAAAACTAATTTAAACTAAGTAATGGGGGAGGCAAAAGGTTGGGTGACAAAATTGTTCTTCAAACCCAGGAGCCCAATGAGTCCCTCCCCAGCTAGTATGAAGAGAAATGTGGGGGTTCAACTAGGGGAGGAGATAAAGGAGCAAGGATGGGCATATTAGGGCAGAGGTCACACTGGAGAGTGATTTTCTTAAATGCAAGGAGCCTAGGTAATAAGACAGCAGACTTGCAGGCACTGATGGCAGAAGGAGAGGAGGACATAACTGCCATCACTGAAACATGGGCCACCCAATATCAAGACTGTGACCTGGTGGTCCCAGGGTACAGGCTATATTGCAGGGACAGTAAAAGAGGGAAGGTGGAGGGGTGGCTATTTATGTAAGGGAAGGGATAATATGTAGTATGGAGGAGGGGGAGCTGGGCAGGGTTGAGAGCTTATGGGTACAGCTCCAGGATTCAAAAGGTAAAAGGGTTGATTGAGAGTGTTGTACAGGCCACCAGCCCAATACGAAGATATTGATAGGGAATTGGTGAAGCAAATAAAGAGGGTAAGTGCAAAAAGAGTAGCACTGTGGTGTTAGAGGACTTTAATATGCCTGGGGTAGACTGGAACACCTCAGCTACCTCAATCAGCATGGAACAGGTACTCCTGGAGACTAAAAATAATGGCAAATTGGATATCAATAAAAAGGTTTTTAATTTTTCTATCATTTGAATATAATTTAGAGGTTCATGAAGTCAATAGCAACATAATTGTAAAGTTATAATTTTGACCCAACAGCTTTGGAAATCAAATAGTCTGTTGAAGATATTTTCTATAAAATTATTATTGCATTAATGAATATTGAAATGGTTATTTTAGTAGAAAATAATTCTGGAAAAAGCAAAATAAAAAACTGTTCAACATGTACTGCAGGTATCACAAAATGCCACCAGAGATGTTGGCCAACAGTACATGATTGTTAAGTTGGTCTTGCTGTTGCAAAGAAGGTATATGCTGTCGTGTGGCAGAATGCTCCTCAGTTCAATGATGTCATGTGCGACTTGATGTCTTCCACACAATTTGCTCATACTTAGGAGCCCTTGGGATATTGTTACATGGTACTGGCTTTGCCTGCACCCTCATTGAGTCAGAGGTGTGTGCTAGTGATTTTATTGAAAAAGTACTGAGTGGCAAACACTACAACAGAGCCATGCGGGTGCATAAGCTTACCCTTGAGGCACTTGAACGTCTTCTTTTTCAATCATTCCAAAACAGCACTGATGTGCAGACATTGGCAGAAGAGGCCAAAGAAGAGGTTAAAAGGCTAATGGAAAACCAGGGTCTGTTACATCATGTGAGGCAATTGCCAGTGACTCTTGTCACCAACTTTACAAAAAGTACTTAAAGTTTAAAGAGAAAGTGGGGCATAGCAAACCTGGGAAGACAGCACAGTTTTGGATCCAGTACATGGACAGAATCGG
The DNA here is from genome assembly GCA_016271365.2 of Neoceratodus forsteri. Taxonomy (NCBI): domain Eukaryota; kingdom Metazoa; phylum Chordata; order Ceratodontiformes; family Ceratodontidae; genus Neoceratodus; species Neoceratodus forsteri. The sequence continues at coordinate 1,532,924,214 of CM057449.1, read as the reverse complement.
GTTGGTGCTTAGGTTTCTGCGTGCTACCAAGAAGAATAACTTTGACATGCACCTAGCATGTGTTGAACAAATGTGTAAGTAAGTAAGTAACTTCATTTCTCTGTAGCTTTATATTATTTTGTATCACCATGAATATCTTGTGACCCTTAACTACTCCATGACTTGCATCTGATGTGGAACAAAGGTTAAGGAGGTTCATTGCTGATGTGATGTCTTCAATGTCACATGACGCATGTACCCTCATAATGTTCTGCTAATATTGTATCTATTAGGATACCTAATAAATCTAGTAATAAGCATGTTGGTCAATTGCCACAGTGCCAGGGCTGATACTCGTGATGTCAGTGACCTAGGTTTGGGAAACAGTTTGGGTCATTGGAGGACCAGCCAGGGAAGAGGAACTGAGCATCCCACAGGATGCTCTTCCTCTCCATGGAGAAAGGCCACAGAGCTCTGTGCTAGCACTGCCCGCTGGGTGACCCCAGGTGGAGGTGCAGAAAGGAGCAGCAAGTGTTGAAGTGGTGCCCACTCGCTCTGCACAGTGCCATGCACATGCTTGTACATGCATGATTTGGAGACCTTCTGTGTGAGCACCCCAAGTGGTGAAAATAGCAGAGGAAGAAATTCCTTGCTGACACAGTTTGATACCCAGTACACTCCATTCCTGCACAGTCTAATGTGTGCCTCACTACCCATATGAATTTCCAGAAAGGGGGGGCCCTACCCTCTTCCAAACCCCCAAGGAGTAAACTAGACATGGTCAAAAGGTGAGGGTCACAGATAGGGTGATGAGGCTGGGCAGGGAGGGTTGACAGGTGACTTTGGTAGACAAATGAGATTATCAGAACATTTAATGATAGACTCAATGCCCTACTGCAGATAGAGTGTCAGTAGACAACCTATGTCAACCAACTGAAAGACAACCTCACTAAACCCATTTGTTTGTTGCAAACAACTTGGGCCAAGCCCAATTGCAGTCCAAGAAGTACTTTGATGAACACGTCAAAGAAGTCGATTACAAGTAGGCGTAAGAGTCATGATTCTGAAATTTGCTTCTCCAGCGTGGCTTTGTAAACAATGGTTAGGTCCATTTGATATAATCAACAAATTGAATCCAGCTGTGCCAAGTCCAAATCATTGATGGCAGAAGAAAGCCACTTGATAAGTGGTGCCATGCCAATCAGCTCAAACTGTACAAAGGTGATTAACCATTTCACAGTCTTCACAGTGGGGTGTTCCTTCCTCCACCCTGAGGGAAGGGCGTTGTATCTACAGGACAGGGAGGTGGATGAGTATATTAGAGATGCAGCAAAATTTAATTTCGGCAGCAAAATTCTTCCCAACTCATGAATTTCACCACGCAAACTATTTTATGAAATTCGCTTATTCTGTGAAATATTTCAAGGGCATGAAATGCAGAATTTCAATGGCAAAATGTGGACTTTCACCCATGAATGGCAGAATTTTGCCTGTGAGTGGCAAAATTCTGTCATTCGTGGGTGAAATTCCTAATTTTGCCAGCAAAATTCCACATTTCACCGGCAGAATTTCACATATCACACCCTTGAAATATTTCACAAAATGCGCTAATTTCAAGAAATATATGCGTAGCGGAATTTGCATATTTCGCTTATCTCTAGAGTACATTATTTAGCCTAACATAAAAGGATCAGAGCTCCATGTGGTCCAGTAACTGTGCACATTTGGTGAACAATAATATGGTGGCTATTCATGCCAGATTTATTTCCAGAAACCATACGTCTCAGCCTTAGTTTCTTAAGCTACAAATTATTAAAGTAATGTTTCAAAGGTTGGGCACACACCACTTCAAAAATAAGTGTGCACGTCTCTGTTAAAAGGCTCAGTCCATTTATTTAAAATAAAAAAAAAAAACACAGGCCATACCTGCCTAATGCATTTTGGATTGTTCAAGATCCTTTATCAAAAGCCTTTGAAAAATTACATTTGTTCCAGTTTGGTTTTGCTGCACCACCATCCCAGTGCAAACTCCTTGTGACGTTTCAAATTGTTAAAGTAGCCGCTCTATACAGGAGCTTTGAGTTTTATTTTTTTCAGTAAAAATGGAGCACATGAGTTATGTCTTAAGACTTAAATGAAAGTCGGTTTTAGGTATAGTAGTACAATATACGTAGTCCAGAAACTCATGCATTGACAGCATTCTAGCATTTTGTTACAACTAGAAATGCATAACATTAATGATGTTCCCCCTTACTTCATGTATCATATGTTGAGAGCGCTGTGGCTACCCTGCCATGATATCAAGAGTCTTGCATGCTATGCATGTCTCTTTGCAAGTAATAGCAACTGTAATTCTTCTGAATAAGCAACAAAAAATAAATCATACATAAAATAAAACCTTTTGCAAGTTGTTGTCCTAAACTGTTGAAAGAACAGCAATCACCTTCTGAGGGGAGATGGCACTCCAACTACAGAGGGAGAACTGGACCCTGGGCAGTGCTTCACAACAGACTGCACAGCAGAGTGTTAGCAAGTCTGGGAGGATGAAGTCTCCCTTACTCTGTTGGCAGTGCTGTTGTTAATTTAAACATCTTTTCTAAGCTGCTGTCCTGAACTGTAGAAACTGGTGTTGTGTTGCCTATGTGAATTCAGTCCTTCTTAATCCTTCCTGTTCTGATCAGCAACACCCAGACCTCTAACACATTGGTGATGGTGTGCAGTGGTGGAGGCTGGCTGGTGAGAAGAGCTTGCATTGCATTTTCAGGAACACATAGATGCCAGGGAAGAAGCTGTTCTGTGTATTGTACTGTGGATTTTATAAAAATGGAGCTGAAACTGAAAGGAGGTAGGCAAGGTGACAGCCCTCCTCTGTTTCTGTTTTTTACGGCTACGTGGGACCCCTGCAGGACGTTTTGCATGTACAAAAGGGCTCACATCATGTTTCCATCCTTGAACTGACTGAAGGTATAAATAGTCTTTCCACCTGACCTCCTCCAAAACAATTATCACCCTGAAATAAATGCATTCTCATGTTAGTCAATGGTTGCAGGACAGTATTTTCTTTCTTAATTGGGAGGTACAAGAACTGGAACCTAAGTAGTGGAGGAGAATCAGTTTTTTTTGTTGAGAACGCCCACCTCCACCCAAGCAGCTCCTAAAGATCCACCCCATGTTTTTATTTTTGGTTCCCACCCAAGCTGACTAAGGCTGAAAAGACAGACTTCAGATACTAAACAAAGAAACTTGATGCAATAAAAAAGAAAAAAAATTCTGATCGGAGGTAAAAAGGGAAAGGCAGGCGGGGAGGCGAATTGCGATGGCTCCAGCATGGGCATGGGCATGAGCCCTGGAAAGTGACTGTGACTTGCAGAGTCACACAGTCTGTATGCATGAAGTGGATGTTTCCCTGATTGCTTGCTTAGATTCACCCCATTGTGTGGATCTGATCTCAGGGCTCATTAGAGGATTCTTGGCTCCAATGAAGCTCAGCAAATGGCTGGAGGGGAGCTTAAGATTTGTCTGCCGGCCGCTGAACCCACCTGCTATGCAATTAACAAATGTAAAATAATGATATAATGCAAACAGTACTTGTATGGTTGATCTGTAATGCAGCAGTGGCTTTGGGAACAAGTGTGCAGATCCCGAGGTGGCATGGCTGTCCAACTCCTGACTCAAAAGTTCCTGCCAATGATAGCCTGTGGCTGCCACATGTGAGACTTTCCACACACCCCACACCACCAGCAGGTATGAGCACCTGAAATCTGGGCTAATAGCAAATGTTTGCAAATATAGTATTGGCATGCCAGGGGATAGTGAGATGGTCAGAGATCAGATAAAGCCTTCACATTTGGGCCACTGTCATGTCAGGCAGAGACACAGAGACAAAACAAGCCATCCAGTTAGATGCTGCAGAAATTTTACCACAGGACCCCCCTTGTCATCACAAAAGAATATCATCATCATCTCCTAGTTAAGTAAACATAAAGAGAAAAATACCTGGAAACACCAAAGCAACACTGCATTATTTCAACCAGATTGTGTAATATCTGCAACTGTTATGAAGTTTTGCAATACCCAATCATCCTGTCATTTCTATCATAGGAGACAGAGAGATACAGAAAATGTCTGTAAACAGCAATTTAACTTCAGGTAAAATACAATAAATGTATTGCCAAACTTCAGAACAGTTGCAGATTTTACATAATCCAGTTGAAATAATGCAATATTTAGTCACAGTTTTTATAATATCATCTGCACTAAAATAATTAGCTACTGTGTGAGTCAGTTGGATGTTCAGTCACTGAGGCAGGAGGTAGTGCAGTAGGTGGGGTACAACAATACTGCATTTTGTTATTCCCCTCCATAACTGGTTAAAATTAGCCACCCATGACTGAAAGCAGAGCTTTCAGATTTTAAAGAGATAGCCAAGGAGCGAGCTGCACATACTGCTGCTATCTGTTTGGCTCCTGTGGCAAGGAAAGAAGTTAAGCAGCTAACTTTGAACATATAACAACAACAAAAAAAAGAAAAAACCTAACAGAACAGTGCAGTATTTTAACAAGATTCAAAATCTACAACTATTATGATGTTTGGCAATTCCAATCATCCTGTCATTTCTATCACAGGAGACAGATATAGAAAATCCTATAAACAGCGGTTTAACTTCCGTTACAATACAGCAAATGTATTGCCACACTTCAGAACAGTTGTAGATTTTACATATTATAGTTGAAATATAACAGCAGCAGTGAATGCTTACAATACACACACACACACACACACACACACACACACACACCTACCTGCATTACATGTAAGTCAGTTACTCATTGCATTTCTCTGGGCTCTTGTTGTATTGCAGAAACAAAAACTCACAATCTCAGTATAACCTACAGTATCTCCAACTAGGTTTTTATAGGGATAGGGAAACTCCTTAAACAGCCCATCATGTTAAACTGTTTTAATTTTATCTTTCCAGTGCAATATCTCAGAGAGATAAAAATAACCTTTTTTATACAAGCATATTCTAAGTGAGGCAGGCAAATTGTGTGAGATTTGCTGCTGCCGCTCACATTGTTCTCCACTAAAGAACAAAAAAGATCCACCCTGTAGAGATTGTAACAACTCCCCCCCACCCACATCTAGTTTCTCCTGCTTAGAACTTGTCGTCTTGACACTGATCCTGTCTGGGGCTCTCTGCAGGGCTGCATTTTATTTCGCTCCAGTCAACAAGATTCATTTAATGTGCCAGTTAAAAAAATCTTACATTTCTATTTCCATAATGCAAGTAACTAATTTTGATGTCAACCCATGGGATCTTTGTCACCAGCTGAGGAGAAGTACCGGGAATGAAACTTATTCTAACTGTGTATTCCTTAACTGCATTTGTCTTGGCTACCCCACAAAGTTTAACTCCCTTCCTTACCTCAGCTAACAAATCCAACACATGCTGGAGGACAAGTAACATGTTGCTTCTCTTTTTATAATGTGAATGACAATTAATAATAATAATGTCAAGACCCTCTTAGGAATGCACACTCTCATGTCAATAAGTTGGGGGAGGGGGGGAGATGGTAAAAGAAACAAAAAAGGAAATGTGGAACCATTTGCTTGCCCTCCCAAGCTGCGCTGATCAGCAGGATCCTATGTTGTTTTTGACTGCTTGTAAGTTACCCAATCGCAGTCTGGATCTCAACCCTCTGAACCGAGGCACCAGGCAGAGACAATAAAAAATGAATGGTGCCATTGAAGTTGTCAAAGCAGAACCCTCTAGGAAGTGAATGCACTAAGATACATACTTTTTGTTTTTATTTTAATCGTATCTTAATTCAGAGCTATTAATGACAAATCATTTGATCCAAACTAGAGGCCATCGCATAACCAAGACAAATTGTCTCGTTTCCTTTAGGAGCCACCACTCCATTTTTTCAGAACTTCCTGGTTCTTGTTTTTTTTTGTTTGTTTGTTTTCAAATGATATATACCTGTGCCCCATAGGGGAGCTATCAAATAGATTATGTTTACCTGTTCATCAGTCACAGTTATATTCAGATTGCTCACGAACACACATGATCTGGCAAAGCATAACTTAACTGCAATTACAGATGCTCTCAAAAGAACAATCTAGAGGGCATCACAATTGTATTAAATGATGGGTAGCTACAAATACTTAATTGTCATTAACTCAACCCAACTTCGTATTACACAAATATAAAAAAAATCATGAGTCTTGAAACCAGGTCTGGCTCCCATTTAGTACCAATAGCACAATACTGTCAGAATCTAAAATAATTAAGCCACAGTTTCTGATGCATATGCCTACTCACCCTCAATAACCGATAGTCAGCAATGTTGAATGATATTTCACCCTGTCAGGAATGCTACACTCTCATGTCAATATGCTGGGGGCGGGAGAGTTAGTAAAAGAAACAAAAGGATTAACACTGCATGCTTCTTGCATCCTGGCATCGAAAATCCTAGAAACATTATGATCAAGTAGTATGCAATCACAGAAGTGTGTACACACTGAATGGTCCTAAAATTATTTTATAAATTAGAAATTCTGAATATAAAATCAATTACTCATGCCACAATCCCATAGCATATCTATTTATTATTTCAAACTCAGTCGTTCTTTTATCAAGATTTGCTCCATAACCCTGAAGGTCAAAGGATCAATATCAATAATATGCTCACAGTCCAATGATTCAGCACATTGGTTTAAGTATATAGGGTTTGGGGTAGACTGAATGGGCCTAATGGCCCTTATCTGCCGGCAATTTCTATGTTTCTATGGTATAGAAAATCATTCATACCAAAGCCCGAGTTAAGATATATGCCCCATTAAACCAATGTGTTGAATCATTGCACCATGACCATATTATAGATATACACATTTTCAGGTTGCAGGAGCGAATCAAGATAAATGAATGAATGATGGAGTCTGGAATAAATATACAGATATATGAGATTATGGCATGAGTTACTGGTTTTCTTAAATTCACATTTTTTTTTTACTTCATTAAATAAGGTTTGTGACCATTCAGTATTTGATGGTTCAAGGCTGAAAAAAATAAAGAAAAAATAATGTCCAATCATTTTGAAGTGAAAATTATGTGTTTTGAGGGGAATTATCAATATCTTTAAAAAACGAAATGCTGCTCCACTCAATCAACACAGTACATTTACAGAAATCTCGTTTTTCAAGTGAACAAGAGCTAACGGGTTATTTTTAGTGCGCCACTGTGTTGCTGTGTTGTTTTTTATTTGTTTTTTTAATAAAGAGTAGTACAAAGAATTGATGTGTTTTTCATTTCAGATGTCTTTTATTTTTATTGTTAATGTGCCACTCTGTTGCTTTTTTTTTAAATAAAGAGTAGTACTTTATGTTAATTTTTGGTTACTTATTTGGAACTTTAAAATAAGAAATACACTTTCATTACATACTCGCACGAGTGGTCAGACACAGTAACCCAACTCCTTAGCAACCGCATTGGTGATATAGGGTATCTTCTCATATGCTGTAGAATGAGTTACTGTGGGTTCTTGTGGCTAAACTGAAGAAAAGTTAAATACATGTGAAATAAAAAGAAAATAAAGGATTTGAGAGTTTGCATGCTGTTTCCTAAGGCAGCAAAACATACATGCCATACACCAGCCATCCAGCATGCCAGAACCATGCCAACAGGCACTTCATGAAAATTAGGTCTTTTTTGTTATATGCATCTTGGTGAAAAATAAATATGTCATGCATTTTTGTCTCAGCTCTCTTCAGAAGGAAGGGCTAGAAAGGGTGATCACGGAAGACATTCTGCTTCAAAATAGAACTCTAAAGAAATAGCACTTACTGTACATCTCAGAAAACATAATTTAATCAAAATTATGAAATGATCATGTGGGTAACAGTGGCATTAAAGTGAAATAAATCTGGGCTGTAACAGCAAGACATCTGCATAGCTCCAATCAATATAATGTCTTCTTGTGAACACCCTTCTTCCTTCCCAAAATCTTCCCTCTGGAAGAGCTTGTCCACAGCTCTCTTATACAGATTGTTTTTCCGGGGGGGCATAGTTGGAGCACACTACACAACATTTGTACTGGACTGACAACAGTGCTACACTGGCACTATCAACTAATGTTAGTTACTGAAAACTGAACTGGGTTAAAATATATCAAAGGTGTACCCCTGGCCCATATGTAACATCTGCCACTGTATGTAATCTAGTGAGGAAAATAAAGATGACCTCAATGCAAATGTTCCTGCTCCACAAAGATCTGTGCTGCAGCAGCTGGAGCACCCACCAGCTCACTGGCCACCGAAGCAGCAACCAGGCTCCACCTCCCACATCCCATTCCTATTCTTACCATCTCATCTTCTTCCTCCTAAGTGGCCAATTCCTCTACTGTGCGCCCCACAAGTTATACTCATAATTCTGAGATTTATTGCAGAACTTGATAAATTTGTTACCAATGTTATCTAAGAAGCTATGATCATATTGTCCTTATTTTTAGCTTATGATACCTGAGCCTGAGCCAAAAGAAAATCACATGAGTGGGGAGAATATGAAGTGAATGAACGATGCAGTTCAATAATCTCTACACACAGGGCAAACATTATGACAATATTCAGGATAAAAAAGTAAAAATAATAAAATAATACTGACATAATAAAGAATGCTGGAATTGTCACAACCGTTGACTCTGACCTGCATACATGACAGTATGCCAGTATTTAGCAGTGTCAGTGGCTCAGTAGGTAGCACACTTGCCTATGAGGCCGGGAGATCAGAGGGCTGTGGGTTCAGTTCCCACATCTGGCACTTGGGTTAATATCCTAGTACTGACACTGTAGTGCAGCATGAGAGGGGTGCTGTCCTTCAGATGAGATGTTAAACAGAGGTCCCATCTTCCTGGATTGGTGGTAGTTCAGGTGGATGTTAAAGATCCCATGGCACTTATCGAAAAGAGTAGGGGAATTTTTTATTGAAAGCATAACAAATTATATACAATTCACTATTACATCATACAAAATCATAAAAAAAGGGAAAATTAAGAACATAAATAAGTATTATTTCATACAGTAACCCCAAACATAAGAAAAACAGTATAACCAACCCCCCTCCCCCAACCCACTGAAAGAGTAGGGGAATTTCCCCAGTGTCCTGGCCAAATTTCCCTCATTCACTAAAAATACCATTAACAGCTTAATCTGGTTCAATGCCAGTTGGAATTCATCTGTATCCCCTCCTCCGGGTAGTGCTGAAAATAGGCAGGATTTGTCTAGTGCATTTACCTGGTCAGCAAAACTAAATAAATAAAATGACAAATCAGCAAAGCATGCTGCTTACACTTTTCTCAAATCAGGTTCAAGCATAAGAAATGTGTGGATAATACGTAACAAAAAAATGCTACTCTAGACTACAATATTATATACGTTTCTTTGTCACTATTCATTTGCACTGAGTGTTTTTTTACCAAGGACCATTAGACACTGACACACGTATGTGACAAAATGGCATTGTGAGAACAATTTTTCAGAATGGAACAGAGATAGGACAGAATTTTTTTTTCTATCCTCTGTATTGCTTGTTAATTATAGACCCCTGTAGTTTTTGAAATTGGATCTTGCATAACTTGCATAGGCACTATGTAATCATAACTACTTTGATGACTGCCGACTCCTTGTTCATTTTTTCTACTCTTCCTACATTGCAAGGCCACTGCAATTTATCTCAGCTTTTGGATATTCATTGTTTGAGTGTGATTATGTTTCCTGAAATTACACTCCTTTCTTCCTAGTCAAATTTAGATCCCTGATGGCAAGTATCAATTTTTATTTTTCAGAAGCACACTCCCCGATACATGGGGCTGAACTGTTTGTTTAGTATTAGATCTGCCGAAGAGCCTTTGCTGATACTACAATTGCCAATTATGTTGAATATTATTTTATAAACAGATTGATTCAGCCCTGTGGGAGTATGCCGCTAATGTCAGAATTTAGTGCTTTCTCCCTCAGATATCATACCTGATTCAGCCCTGTGGGAATATGCAAGTGTTGCCTGAATTTAGTGCTTGCTCCCTTGGATATTATACATGATTCAGCCCTGTGGGAATATGCAGGCGCTGCCAACATTTTTTTTTTTGCTCCCTCAGATAATACTGTAAAACAAATACATTTCACTTGCATTTTATTTTCACTATATTCGCTGACCGCACTAAATCTATGAAAATAATATGAAAGTGAAATCAGAAAACAATGTTACTTTAGGTTGATCATCTGAAAAAGCTTGCTTTCCTTTGACTGTCCCCTTATAAAAAAAAAAAAATTCAGACAGTAAATTCAGTTTCATGAAAAAGTTTATTATTAACATACAGTTATGGCATTAAAAGCATTGCCATTAAAAACAAGGTAGGCATTTCATGAATTTAACAAATAAGGCTTTCAGCATACGTCTCCTTTACACCCAACTGTTGGAAAACTGGTCAATGCAGTAAAGAAATTGTTGTCGCGATAGAAGAGGTTCCACATAGAGCACCAACAATTATTGTATTTTCAGATTATCACTTCGACTGGAGGAGTTGAGGTAGAGAAGTAAAAATGGGGAGCTACTAGTAGGTTTTAAAATTATAAATGGAAACAGTAAAGAAGGCAAATGTACACTGTTACAGTTACTGAATTAGAGGATAGCAGAGCAAGGGGACTATAGCCTAAAATTAAGAAGGTAAATGGTACAAAGGAAAGAAAAGACAGAGAACAGCTTTGGCAAGAAAGCATTGGCATTAAAAGCATCATTCCACATGCCACCTCCCCGAAACCTGTCAGCACTATTTTGTTTCTTAACTGGAAGGTACAAGATCTGGAACCAGACTAGTGGAAGTATTTTTACACATGGTCCCTCACTGAAACCTGTCAGAGGTTGAATAAATTAAAATAAATATCATTCCACATGCCCCCTCCCCAAAACCTGTCAGAAATTTAAAAAAAAAAGGGAAAAACAAAAGTTCCTGCCAATGATAGCCTGTGGCGGCCGCTGCAATTGAGATTTTCTGCCCTCCCTCCCCACACTGCCAGCAGGGATGATCACCTGAAACTGGGCTAATATCAAATGTCTGAGATATAGTATTGGCATGCCGGGGATTGTGAGATGGTCAGAGATCAGATAAAGCCTTCACATTTGGGCTGTTGTCATGTCAGGCAGAGACACAGAGACAAATTGAGCTGTCCAGTTAGGTACTGCAGAAACTTTATCACAGGATCCCGTTGTCATCACAAAGAATATCAACCTCCTAGTTAAGTAAACATAAAGAAAAATACCTGGAAACACTAAAGCACATTAATACTGGATCCCCAGTTGTCTACTAGGCAGCTAACTCTTCATTGCATCAGTCGGGCTTCATAAGAATGCCAGCATGTTTGACTCCAACCACTGGGAGCACTGATTGACATCCCAAATGCAATCAGCACCAGCTGAGCAGGGCATGCTCCCAATTCAGGGAAGTACATTTAGTTTATGCTCCCAGATCAAAATCAAGATACAGGAAGGAAGAATAAAGTCTGGGAGAATGACTGCAAAGGACAACAAAACTGCAGTCTACTGTATTATAGAGGCACTGGAACCATGCAGGCAAATGGGGATGAGGGGCTGCACCGATACCACATATAGTATATAAACATGACTAGAGAGGGGTATTAAGTTTAACAATCTAGGTGCTAACCACTCATCTCCTGCATGCAGCCTGGATGTGGCAAGTCAATATACTGTGTATTTACAAGAAAACAGTGTGAGTAAAGACATAGCCATTATTTTTCCATTAAAATAGAACTTGCCTATTTATAAGTCATCTGTCTGTGAAGAAATGAATTGAATGCAGGGACTGGGAGTTAGAAGCTTGGACTGTCGCTTGGACCATCAGGTGGGTCACCTCACAGGCAGCAGCAGCACAGCACCACTCACTGAAACAGGGGTTGCATCACCGGTTCAGGAAGTAGTTATAATTCTTAAGTCTTAAGGTCAGAGGAACAAAATAAAAACAAAATCAAGTCAGAGTCAGCACTCAGTCTGCAGTGTACAGTGCATTAGAGGATACTCCCTTGGCTTGCAAGCCTGGCTTCGCATTCTTCTTATTCTCAGGCTCGGAACTTCTGTGGGATGGAGTCAGTACATTAAAAAAATTCCAATTGTTGCTGACTTTCCAGTTTAGTAGACCTAGAGGCAATAACAATGTGGAGGCAGGACATATCAGTTTAAATGTTTTGATTGTTAGCTGGCTTACTGGCTAGCTAGGTGCTATGTCCTGACTCCCAAAAACAAAGAGGAGACGAGAGGTGTTAAGAGCTGCTGAGCTGCTTGATTTAACAGAAGTGGTAAACTTCCTTTTGCATTATTGCAATTAACCCTAATTAACTCTTATTTTTTATTACAGATAGTAATACCCGAATATTTAATATTATCTCTTATTTGAAAATTTTTAGTTGTATTCTCTGAATGTTTATAGTCCAGTTTATTTATAGCCATTATAACTGATTTGGCTTGATTTAATTTATATCCAGATACTTTGGAATATGTACATACCTGTTTTAAAAATTTGGGTAGTGCTAAATGTGTGTTTTTAATAATTATCATCTGCAAAGACATACATTTTTTTCTCTAAGTTTTTTACCTTTAGCCTTCGATAGCTCCATTAACTTCGATGTTATTCAAGAAAGGGTCCAAAGCCAATATATACAGTATTGGAGACAAAGGACAACCTTGCCTAATTCCATTGTTCATATTCATAAATTCCGACAGGTAGCCATTTATAGAGAATCTTACAACTGTTCTCCTATACAATTTGTAAATTACATTTATAAAGATCTTTGGAATTTTCCATGCTTCCTGACATGCAAACATGTAATTCCTATTTAAGACATCAAAAGCTTTGGTAGCATTGATTGCTAATAAATGAAAAGATTCCTCTTCTTCATGTATAAATTGTATTATATTTTGCACAATTTTTGTAGCTTGAAAAAACGTATGGCCCTGTACAAACCCATACTGTTCTTTATTAATAACTTTCGGTAGATTTACCTTAATTCTATTTCCTATTAATTTCATAATTATTTTATAATCGGTATTTAACAATGCAATTGTTCGATAGCTATTAACTTTTTTAGGATCCTTACCTTCTTTTAATAAGAGAACAGTTCTAGACTCTTGCATAGAAGTCGGCACTTCATAATCACCTGTCATTAATTTATCATAGACAACAACCTCAGGGCTAATTGAGTAATAAACATTTGATAAAATTCTATCGTTAGCCCATCTAGACCAGGGATCTTATTCTTTGGAAGCATTTTAATAACATCATTAATATCCTGTTCAGTGAAAGTTGTTTCATCGCAAACTAATTGAGAAATTGAACTGTTTGTTATATATTTATTTCATCTTTATTAGTGTCATAGTTTTGTTGATATATTTTCTGATATTCCTCAATTACTAAATTACCCATCTCCTCATCTTTAACTATTTGCTCCCCTTTATCATTTTCTAAAACTGTTATTAACATTGCCTCTTTTTTTTTTAATTGATTGGCTAACAGTCTCCCTGTGTTTTCCCCTTGTATATACCATGTTTGTTTAAGTTTTTTAACATTTTTAATAATTTATTTGTTAATCATCTCATTTTTTTTAATCTTGCTTCAGCCCACTTATTATAATAGGTATTATAATCTTGCTTTACTTTATAATCCAATATTTTAAGTTCCTTATCCAATTCCAGTTCCCTTTGTCTAGTCTTTTTAGTTATATGAGCCTGATGTGATATAATTATCCCCCTACTTACAGCCTTAAAAGCATCCCATAAAGCAGTTATTGGTTGTCCACCTTTATGATTTATTTCCCAAAATTCCTCCATTCCTGTAATCATTTTTTTCCTGGAAATCTTTATCCAGTAAAAATTATTATTAATTCTCCATAAATTGGATCTTTCCTGTTAGTCTCTTGAAAATATATCCATCTCAATCAGGGCATGGTCTGAGATAATTATTGGTTTATGCTCCATTTGCTGTACATTCTTCATCAAAGATTTGGAAATAAATATATAATCTATCCTTGAAAAGCCTTTAGTTTTAGGATCATAATGCAATATTCTTTTATTGAGGAAATAACAAACTTCAACTATCAATGATGTTATGCTACCGTACAAAATTATTTAATAATTTGGTATGTAACTTATTAGAGTATATAGAATTGGTTAACCTATCCAGTTCTGGGTTCATTAATACATTAAAACCCCCATCAATGTTATTAGGTCAGATTGTAAATAAACCAAACCTTTTGTAAGTTCTGCTAAAAAATCCTGATAGTCAACAAAAGGAGCATAAACCGAGGTTACAGTTAAGACTTGATTCAACAATTTTATTTTCACCATTATAATTCGGCCCTGTGTATCAAAGTATTTATCCAGAACAATAAGACTGGGAATTTTCTTAAAGATCAACATAACCCCGGCTTTTTTCCTGGTATCTGTGGAGAAAAAATATTCTGACATCCATCTTCTTTTCATTTTACCAACTTCTTTACCATCTAGGTGTGTTTTCTGGAGTGCAATACATATTGCCTTAGATTTTTTAATATATCCCAATATTCTAGTTATTTTTATGGAAGTGTGCATACTATTTACATTCATAGTAGCACATATCTTATTCCCTTAATATACTATTCATTGAGCTTCCAATTAAGTCTAAGAACTCTTTTTATTCTTTCTTTATTTTTCCCAATACAATAGTATCCCAGAGTCTACAACAGGTCCTCCTTCCTCTTTATCTTTCCCATATCAAATTCCATATTTCCAAACATCCTTATATGTTTAACTATTATTGGAATGAACAGGGCCTCACCAATTAACAAACTGGCCAGGTAAATTCTAACTAGACTTCTGCCCCGATCTCCCCGCAACTCACTTCAACCATATACAGCATTTCCTACATTGTCAAAAGGGTTTCCACTTTTGATTAACACTTATATTGAAGTATAATAATGGGGAGAAGGGGAGAAAAAAATTGTTCTAGTCCCCTTTCATCCCCTTCTCACTTCTATTTCTTATTCAGACATTCAAAAACATCATAGCATAGTTGATCAGTTTCTCTTTCAGATCTTTCCAAGCTTGTTCAGGGTTATCATATAGATGTCATACTCCCTCTATAACCACTTTAAGTTTAACAGAATGAAAAAGTGAAGATTTAATTCCCAATAGCCATAATATTTTCTTTATGGCATCAAATTTCTTCCTTTCCTGCAATATTCTTGTGGCAAATCATTGTGTACAGCTATAGTTGCACCATTCAGTGAAATTCTATTCTTATTTCTGTATATACCACATTCATTAATAAATCTTTATCACTGGTTTTGAAAACTTTGTAATACTAGGTCGTGGAATAGTGTCTGGTTCAACGTTAGGACGAAATACTCTATGGATTCTGTCACAGTTACAGTCTATAACATCTAGATCCTTATCCATTTATGATGCCACTATTTTTTCACAGTGTTTAACAGTGTGTCTTGTTTATCTCATTGTTCCAGTACACCTATAATTTTAATATTGTTTCTTCTGGCTCTAGACTCAAAGTCCACCAACTGTAAGGTCTGTTTTCTTTGTAGTTCTTCTACTTGCTTAAACCGCCCTTTTAATGGAGACAGTGTTTCTTCTAGAGTAGTAATTCTTGTTTGTGCCTCCTTTAAATCCTGTTTTAGCATTTGATTTTCCTTTAACAATAAGTTTATTGTTGTGTCAGTGATTTGATTCTATCTGTCCTGTGTTCTTATATTTGCTGCTATTATCTTTTCCTCTAGCTGATTCAATTTATTTAAAATTAATTTTAGACATGGGGTGGTCACTACTTTCATTCTCTTTATTTCCTTTTTCTGACTCCGAGTCATTACCAGAGCAAACACTAGAAATAGAATCTGTTTCATCTCCCCAATTCATCACTTGCTTCTGTATTTGAGCATCATTACATGGAACCCCATTTGAAACTACATTCATAATGTTTTGAGAGATATCACCATAGATAGCATGCTGGTCCCCAGACCACATTATTTTCCTTCAGATCTAAATCTTTTTATTTTCCAGTACTGTTCCACATAGCATACTTTGTTGCACCATTTCTGTTTCTTTGGTTTTGTTGAAACCTCCATCCAGCTGAGTTGCTCTGACTAACGGACTTTTTGAAAATTAAGGCTGCTGAAGACCTTTCCATTGAGGTAGTGCTAACTTCACCAAATATGTCAGGTGAACTCTTTCCCCTTCTGTTCTGATGTTCGTTTATGCCCTCTGGTTCCACAGCCCTTCATACAGGTGAAGCCTCTTTCCCCAATGTGCTTCCTGCAATAACTTTGGTCGTTTCTTCATTAACCTTCTCAGATGACTGTTGTTTTCTGTCCTCCATTTGTCCAGGTAAAACCTTTTGATTTTAGGAACTCCCTATATCGTAAAATTATTCCATGGTCATGTTCATAAGAATCTCTTTCTTTTTTTTTACCAGAGTTCGTTTTCTGAAAAATAGGAGCTGTAGCTGGAAATTTTCTCATTCAATTGTCCCACATTAACAAAGCGGCATTTATTACAGCTCCTTGCTACTCCATTTTTTGATCCTGTTTAAAACACATTGAACTCCCACTGGGAACCTCGCTATCTGCAACTTTCACCATCTTTTCTCCCAAAGTTTCAAACGTACCTTTCTTTGTGTTTCCAGCTGTTTCATAGATTTACTGAAGGAACTGTATCACAGTGGTTTCACATGCCTTTGGCTTGAGCAAGAACAGCAAAGCAAAGCTGAGCTGTTCTGGCTCAAGTTAAGGCAAGTGAAACCACTCTGATATAGGAATGAGTAGCAATGGGGGACATATTAATATATTATTGATCGAGAGTGATATAATATATATTTTTTTAAAACTTCCCTAAATGTGCCCATTTCTAGGGCATGTGCATGTGAGACAGTCTTCACAGAATAAGAGTGTCTCATGCAGGGAAAATGAGCGCTCCCATTGGTTAGGAGTGCACCCTCTATAATTACATTTATACTGAAACTGCATTTATTAAAGTAGGATAAATGCAGCTTCATGGCATTTGAGAATTGTAAACAAAGCCTCTTCTGATTCAGAAATCCTGCTTTAAGAATCCAACAATGGCTGCCTTGATGATGTCATTGAAGAGAGAGATGCCCAGCTGTGCAGATGAATTCTAGCTGTGCTAACCATATTCAAATGCAG
Source organism: Neoceratodus forsteri (assembly GCA_016271365.2). NCBI lineage: Eukaryota > Metazoa > Chordata > Ceratodontiformes > Ceratodontidae > Neoceratodus > Neoceratodus forsteri. Next base: position 1,532,906,988 of record CM057449.1, on the reverse strand, counting down.
ATAACTTTAAAATGAAAAATGATAGCATGGTACTGTGAGCACTGAAATTGCATTAATCCTGCTTTAATAAATGCAATTTCAGTATAAATATAAACAACAGCCTGTCCTTTACAAGACTATAGAGTCATTTAAAAAATGTGTAAAAAGATGGTTTAGGTATCCTTTAACCAACAGCCACGTCTTCTACACCACCAGAAATGCCTAATGCCTGTCCCATGTATTCTTAAATTCTTCCACTGTTTTTGACCCCACAACTTCCTCAAGATGGCTGTTCCATGCATCCACCACCCTCTCTGTGAAAAATACTTCCTCACATTGCCCTGACCCCCCTTCCATCTTCAAATTGTGTCTCTTGTATGTGCACACCTCTTTTTAGAAAAATGCCCTTTTGGCCTTTGTTGATTCCTTGAGGCATAGAAAGTTTCTATCATGTCCCCCTCCCCTCATTTTCTCAAGGGTATACATATTATGCTCCTTTAGTCACTCTTCATATGGCTTCTGTTGCAGACCCTACCTTATTAAACCTTACTATACCTTACTAAAGTGCCACTTAGAACTTACATGTTTCAGTTATGAAGTTACTGAACCCCATAACTCTGTCTCGTACTCTGACTCCTGCTACTGCACTGAAGATAGCACAGTGTTAGGTTTTACTTCATCATGTTTGCACCCTGATGACCTACAAGTTCCAGTCTTAGTAAACTTCATGTAGTCCACACTTTCTTGCCCAGTTCTAAACTGTCATCAGCATGTACTGCCACCTAGTGCCAGTCAAACCTTTGTGCTTACCATTCCTTCCATTGAAATCTATGCCTCCATATCTTTTCCTATTAATGTGTCTGCCTTCCTTAGTATGGAAAATAAAACAAATCTTACTAGTTAAAAGCATTATGTTGTTTCCCCATGTCTCCTTCACAATTCACATGACCTTATTAACTTCATAATGCAGCCATGGTGGATCTGATCAGAATTTGTTATTTCTGTGCCCACTGTTTGACTATCATATTCTTCCATTCCTCCACCAGTGTGTAGTCTGTTACCTGTGAGTCCTGGAACCTCCAGTGACAGAGACTGGGACCAGGAGCTCTGTCATGAGGTTGATAGTTACCTCTAGGTGAGAGACTGAGAGAAAAACAATTGACTTTAGCATTGCTTATGCTTCTATACGATACACTGATTCAGAGACTTTGCTTTTTTGGACTGTACATTTATTACATTTCATTTTAATAAGAGCTGTTCCTGTTACTTCTGGATTATAACATCCTAGGAGGGATTATAACAGCTTTCAATGGTCTTTTTCATGCTATTTGGTTTAATATTGTGTAGTTTATTTATTGTTATTGTTTGTAATGTGTATGTGATTGTGTGTGTTAGTGTGATTAGTGCATGTTTAGTGTATGGAAGATTGGGTTAATATAGGTTAGGATATGAATTTGTATAAGAAATGTGATAGGTGATTTTTAGTGTAGTGTAGAATAAATTAAAGGTTTAATGTTAGCTGGCCATTTTAGTTAATGACTGTGATTTGTAGAAACCAGCAGCTCCTAGGCTGAACTACTCCACATTCCTTCTCCGTGATCTGCACCCCTTCTGTGACCCTTCACTGCCAATTGTGGCATATCGGCGATGCAAGGAGATGGGTATTGGAATGAGGTACGAGGTGCAATGGGTGACAAGAAGAGGGCTAGTGAGTGGGGTGCCATTAAGACTGTGAGGACCAGGAGGCACCCTGGGGTAAAATGGGAGATTGAGTGAGGCAAAATGTGTATAGTTCCCATATTGGGGGATCCCACCAGGTCAAGTGGGCAGGTAGCTGAAGGAACAGCCACCTCTATGTGTCCTTCACAGGATGAGGACTTAGATATGGTACTGGGGTCCCAAATCATGGAAATGGCAAAAAGGAGGAGGTGGTAATTGTGCTGAACTTGAATTTGCTTGGGGTGGAAAATCCCAATTACCACCATCACCAGGGAGCAGGTACTGCTGGATGCATTCAGAGTGGTTTCTGATACAGGGTGTCAATGATCCCACTAGGGAAGGCTGTACTTGAACAGGTTCTGTTGAACTGCAGACATGTCTGGGATATAAAGGTGGAAACTTGCGAGGAGCAACCACCATGTGATGTGGTATCACCTGGACTTGGGTGAGGGCTAACCAGGATCAGAGGAAGGTTTTGGATTTCAGGAAGGACAATTTTAATAAGAAGGAGGAATTCTGGTAGGGTACCTTGCTGGGATCAGTAAGGAGACGGAGGTAGAACAGAAATGGGCCATAATAAATGAGGGATTGATGGAGGCCACTAGATAGTGTTCAAAAAGCAAGAAATCCAAGACCAAAAAACCCAACTGGTTTCAAAAGGAAGTGTCAATTGCAATAAGGGAAAAGAAGGCAGCCTTATAAAAGTACAAACCTACTCAGAATTAGGAGGATAGGGAGGTCTATAATAATAAATTAAGGGTGGCGTGCAGAGTTATTAGACAGGCAATGGCTGCTGAAGAAGTATGGCTGGCACAGGAGTAAAGTCAGGTGAAAGGCCTTCTTCAAATATATAAGGAAGAGGATATTAAAGATTAAGCTGTCAGGTTTAAAAAGTAGAGGTTAGGTTGAATGAAGTGAACAGAAAAACAGACGCTTAACATCTACCTCTGCTTCATTTTCACTACAGAGAAGGATGGAGCAGTACCACAAGGGAGCAGGATGGTGTGGGCATGGAAGGGGGTGTCTCCAACAGCATAATAGAGATGGACAGGGTGCTAAAAGGTCTAAAGGGCCTGAAGGTGGACAAATCCTCAGGACCAGATGGAATGCACCTGAGGGTCCTAAGGGAACTTGTAGAGGTGCTGGTGGGCCCCCAGCAAACCTTTTTAACACCTCTCTGGAGTTCAGGAGTGTGCCCTGGGACTGGAGAACTGCACATGTACTACCTTTCCATAAAAGTGGTCCAAGGGATGAACCAGGGAATTACAGGCCAGTCAGTCTGACCTCAATAGTGGGGAAATTGATGGAGACTATCCTGAAAGAGAGACTGATAGGCTTTCTTGAGGAAGAAGGGCTGCAAGACAAGAGTCAACATGACTTTGTGTTGAGGAGGTCCTGCCAGACTAATCTGATTAATTTTTTCAATTGGGTGACCAAGACAGTGGTCAGGGGTCAAGCAATTGATGTCATGTATCTGGACTTCAGCAAGACCTTTGGCTTTGTATCTGATAGGAGATTGGTGAGTAAGCTGGAGGATATGGGGATGGGGGCCAAGCTCACTATATTTTTCAGAAAACTTCTTATGGACAGAAGCAAAAAGGTGGTGGTTGGGGAGTATTCTTGGAAGCTAGGCCAATAACCAGTGTGGTCCCAGAGGGCTTGGTGCTCAATCTGGTATTGTTTAAAATCTTCATCAGTGACATAACAAATAGGATTAAGGGCAAAATCTACCTATTGGTAGATGACACAAATCTCTGTGTGAGTGTGGTTATGGAGGAGGGGAGACAGGAACTAAGAGAAGACTTGGCTAGGTTAGAGAAGTGGTCTTGCTTTTGACAGCTGAGATTCAACACTAAAAACTACAAAGTTATGCACTTATGGGCAAGGAACCCAGAGACCAAATATTGCCTGGGTGGTGTGCAAGTCACTAAGTCCAATGAAGAAAAGGACCGAGGGGTTATCATCAAGCATGACCTGAAGTACTTGGCACAATTCAGGAGAGCTGCAGCAAAAACAAATGGGATGCTGGGCTGCATAGCCAGTGGGATTACCAGCAGGAAGACAGAGGCCATACTACCACTGTACAGGTCACTGATTAGAACACACCTAGGGTACTGTGTGCAGTATTGATGCCCTTATCTTAAGAAGGATGTCAACATCTTTCAGATGAGATGTTAAACTGAGGTCCCATTTGTCTGTTCAAGTGGTAGTTCAGGTGGATGTTAAAGATCCCATGGCACTTCTCGAAAACAGTAGGGGAGTTTATTAAAGGAAAAAATCAAACAGACAATATACAATAGAAATATCAATACGAAGTCAAGTAAATCAAGTTATGTAAACCATATTGTCCAATAAGAAAAAGGTTAACAAATTTTCAACATAAGAAAGAAGAAATTAATATTGCCTTGCCTTACTCTAATCATTTCTAGTATTTATGCAAAAACGTAAAAGGAAAAAAAAAAGCGTTGATTTGAGACTTTCTGAACAATCAAAAAAGTATACTCTTAACAAGGTTTACAACATCCTTGTATACCTAATGATACTGGATAATTCAGGTTACCGGGGCATCTGAATCCATAACCCAAGGCATATTTTTCCAGTTTGTCCTTAAATTATTCTGGGTAAATATACAGACTCTTTTATATATATATATATATATATATATATATATATATATATATATATATATAGTGAAGTTCATGTTGAATCTCAGCAATTAATTCAATGTGGTTAATTTGTTTCTGTTGTAATGTAAACAGTGATCTGACGTTCCAAATAAACCACTTAATTACTATTAGTACAACATGTAATGTACTTCTGTTCCATTTATTGCATAGCCTGCATAATGCCCAAATATTAAAGCTTCATACGTAATAGTCTGAAACCAGGGTGCATTCCATTTTGTAACTAATAAGGCCCAAAACCCCTGTATATATGAACAGGTGAAAAATAGGTGCTGTGTTATTTCAATTTCCTGAAAAAAACTTCTGTCTACTACAGAACCTATCATCTAATTGCTTATGCTTCTGATTTGATTTGACATTTATCTTCTCGTGGCAACTCATCCAGTGAAGATCCCACATTTTGTTTGGAATTCTCCTTTCCTTAACCAAAAGGGTTAAGGAAGGAATGTAAGCTTCTGGGCAGTTTGAGAATGTTATGAATTCCTGGAAGGAGCTTCCTTGTACCCACAGATAAGTTTCCTTTCTTGTTTTAGTGATCACCATAGTTCTAGTAATTTTCCAATACTTAAGCTTCTGAAACACTTCTCTAATGTATTCTGGGTTAGTTGTGGACTTCTTAAGAATCCTTAAGCACCCTTGCTCCCACTGAGACAGCCACTGCGAATAGGTTGACAAGAGGAAGGGGACCCATTCTTGCCCGCTGAAAACTAAAAGTGACCTAATGTTTGTGAATAAAAAAATACTAAAAAAGAAGGAAATGGGATTGACCGTTCCCAGTCCCCCTTGTTTTATAGTTAAATACGTTATATTTCTCTTAATCGTATTCAACCGAATTCCCTAGACTGCCTGAAAGAAGATACTCAGAATGGATGTTTCTAACAGTTTTGGAGGCAGAAAGATGTGGCTAATATATAACAAAACAGGCACAAGAAATGTTTTAATCAATTAGACTTTCTTCTGCTTACTGTGCTTCCATTTATTCCAGCCTGCTATCAATTGTTGCCCCTGTTTTATTTTAGGTTCCCAATTAAGCATATTATCGTTCTCAGTAGAGGAATTTACCCGGTGCCCTAGCCAAATTTCCCCCCATTCACTGAAAATACCACCAGCTTAATCTGGTCCAAGGTCAGTTGGCATTCATCTATATCCCTCTCCTCCGGGTCATGCCTGAAAATAGGCAGAATCTGCCTAGTGCGCTTACCCAGTCAACAAAAACTAAATAAACTTATTGGAGAGTGTTTGTAAAGGACACCACACTATCACACCAGACATTCCAAAGAGTTATGAAGTGTGTATTAGAATGTTTATTTCCCTTGATTACCTATTACTTGTCACCTCTGCACTGCTGTCCCCAGACCATGCTTGAATAGTGACACATGTGCAGTATAAACGCTGAATAGTAACATCTGCAGACCACTGCAGAATGTTTGCGTCTGAAAAATTCTGATATTGGAACAATATATCGATATATTGATATTGGCTATTTATAATTAATGTTTTACAGTTATCTGCACCTTTACTTGCATTTGTACTGCATATGCCTAATTGTTGTACACATAATTGAAATTGTATGTTAATATCACCTAAATTGTATTCACCTACTTGTTTGTCCCAGGTCCACCTCGAAAATGAACTTGCTCAACGGTGTCTGCCTGGTTAAATAAAGATTTTGATCGATTGATTGATTGATTGAAAATAAATAAAAAATGAATGGCAGGTCCAATGCCTGGATCCATGGTGCAAACTTTTTGAAAACAGTGATGGCTACCACTGTATCCTTTTCACTGATTCACAGGATAGGTTGGGATCCTTAGTTCACATGTACCAGACATATTTGCAGATTGCCCAGTCTTATATAAGTACAGAAATTATCTCTTGTCATTTCCATGGCAGTTTTTATCAGTGCTGAGAAAGGGTTTGACTGGATGAACTGGGGATTCCTTCATTGGACGTTGCATGAGACATGGATAGCTGAAGTCTTCAGATGGTGTTTAGGAGAAATATATGTCTCAGCACAGACAGCAGTCAGGGTCAATGGGGCACTTTTGGACTGCTTTCACCTCACAAGGGGTAGTAGACCATGCTGTCCTCTCTCTTATCTCTTATTTGCACTCTATATGGAGCCATTGGTGGAGATGATAAGACGGAGTTCCTTCCAACTGCTACTTCTTCACTACAGTCAGCTGTCTGAACCAGTTCTGCCAGTAGCTCAGTCCAGATTTGCATTCACAGCCAGGTCTCCCACATCCTTCAGTGCTGTCCCTTTCCACCCAACTGCCCTGTAACACTACTTTCCACTCCCCAGTGTGTACTCATTGTGTCCCTTGAGGTAGTGGGATTGTAGGTTAGGGCTGGGAGATTGTTCCAACCAAGATCAGAACTCCTGGATTGAACCTGCAATCTATAGACTCAGATAAATATGGACTTCACCACAGAAGTCTGGTTCTGGGTCCGTGGAGTGCCAATTAGTGTATTGTTGCCATGGGGATGCTGTTAGCATGCCGTTCCATGTACAGGCATCTGTCAGCATCAGATCAGGCAAAAGACAGTCACATGATACACTCACGGTATATAACCATACTGAGTGTGCAATGCGGCCATGAAGAGCTGGAGGATGGTCGGATGTGCTTGTGTTGTACCTCGCTCAGTGCAGCAGAGCTGCCAGAAATATGCAGTGAAAAGAAAAACATAAATATTAAAAATATACAAAATAATATTGCTTTTTGAAGGAGGAAAGAAACTTGAGAGGAAAGAAAGGGGACTTACTGAGGTGGGAGGAAAAACTTATCGGGGAGGGAGGTGGGGACTGGAAAATGAATCCTGAGGGACTGAGAGAGAGAGAGAGAGAGAGAGCGATAGTGGTGGTCTGGGTGGCTGCGGTGGGGGGCAACTGAGGCAAATAAAAGGCAGGTAGTGTAGCAGCAGCATGTGTACTACAGGGCAAGGGCAGGCTGGCAAAATAAATCTGTCATGCAGAAATTGAATCTAGAGAAACTCCTCAGGCGAGAGAGAGAGAGAGACTACGGAGCCCTGGAGAAATTTTACAATTACAGAAGATCCCAAATAAAAGTGTTTTTCTCTTTTCTTGCCCTCAGACACTGTGGCTATGTGTACATGAGCAAGGGCAGGCTGGCAAAATCTTGGACTTGTGCCATTCCAGATCCAGAGGAGCAAGGGAGAGACTATTGGAGCCCAAGAGAAATTTTACAATGCCAGAAATCCATAACAGTTTTTTTTTCTTTTCTTGGCCTCAGTGTGGCTATGTAGTACAGGGCTATGTCAGACTGTTAAAATATATCTTTGGATTGTGCCATCCAGATCCAGAGGGGGGAGAGAGAGACAGAGACAGAGAGAGAGAGAGAGAGAGAGAGAGAGAGAAAGAGAGAGAGAGAGAGAGAGAGACTGAGACTATGGGGGTGGCACGAGAAGTTTAACAGTCCTAGAAATCCAAAATAAAAGTTTCTTTTTTTCCCTGGCTTAAAGTAATTAGTAGTACTAGAAAACATTAACATCTCTTGGACCAGGTAGTGTACCATATCACAGTACAGTACACTGGAACATGCAATGCAGTTGCATCATTCACATGGGTAGGGTGGGTGGGCTCTCTTAGTGCAGCTCATTTAATCATTCATATCCATTTCTTTGGCCTGTTCAGCTCTGACTGGAACATCCATCAAAATACTGTAATACCCATACAGCACCATTAAGAAAAAAAATAGCTGCCTGGCAGTGCCTGCAGTGCATGGTGGACTATGATATAGGTATCTGCATCTCTCTCTCTCTCTCTCTCTTCTCCTCCCTCCCTCCTCCTCTCTCTCTCCCCCGTGTCTCCCAGCACACTCATGTCACGGACCTAAGCAGGATATGCCACCACTACAGGCCAACCACGAAGGGCTAGTAGTGAGTCATTGCATTTTATTTTACAGTTTTACATTCATTTTTATACAAATAATCCATTAAATTATTTCCTCTGGGCCTCTGTGTCAAATGTGACTGACTTTGGCCACTTTATGCATTTTTCACATTTTTCAAATATTTGTCAATAAATCAGAACTAGTAATGCACACCACACTAGAGGTGGGAGGTTATGAAGAACATCCTGAATCTAAAAGTATGGGGGCCCTTTAGTATAAAGACTCTGCTCCAGAGATCAGTTAAAATTCTTTAATTTTCTTTATCTTCCCACATTTCACTCCTTATTTGAGCTTGTTCATGGGGTAATTGTGTAATTCTCTTTTTTTACCTGTTAATATATAATTTATACAAATTTGAAAGCAGTTCATTTAGTTATTTGCTTATTCCAATTGTTTACTACAACAAAATAATGTTTTACAGTTCATAGTCACCATTCAGTTGCATTTGGCTGTGGCTTTTCCAAACTCTTGTCTTTTCCTCGTGTACTTTTACAGTACTGCACCATGGACACGTATGCTCCCAAAATGGCTGAGCAGCTCCTCCTTGCTGTTGCTTTCTCCTTCCCTCTTGACCCTGTTTGTATATTCCTGTGGTGCGGCATGATGATGTCATGCACAAGCTACTGCACATGTGCAGGCTCAGCAAAGGAAGGAAACATTAAGAGAGGCCTTATTTGAAAGGCTCTAAAGCAATAGGTGAGCATCAAAACTTGCAATTGGATCTCTAAATTGAAATGATTTATAAACTTTGAGAAAGCATTGTACAAAATGGGTCAAGTAAATCAAATTGTTCAAACATTATTTTTACAGAGATAAAACCGAAGCTAATTAAAACAGTGCCAAAAGGAACAAGCATTTGTCAATCCGAATGTTGTCTTGCTGGCATTGGCATTGGTAAGTACAGGAGTTAGAGATGCATAATAGGCATGGCAGTGAAGTATTGAACTGATGCAACACCCTCACCCTGCATAGACTGACAGTCATTTGGGTGTCCCTTTGGGTGTTTGGTAGTGCAGTGCAGGAAAACATTTTGGGCAGGATGTGAAAAATGACAGCTGTACAGTTCATAAAGAGGTGTAAAAATGCAGTCTTGAAAATGTGTCATGTAAATATAGCAAATTTGCGAAGTTACAAGGGTGCATGGGAAATATGCAATGCACGCTTGCAACACTACCATTTTATGGGCGTTCGGCACCAAATTTTCAACATAGGCATTTTAGCACCTCTGCTCATGTACAGTGCCACTGTTATTTCCTCAAAGTGTCCCAGGAAGTGATTTCGCACAGTGACCACGCTATTCTGCACCGGAAGTGCGAAAACACATTTTGGGCAGGATATGTGAAATGATGGCTGTACTGTTCATCAAGAGGTGTGGAAAAATGGCAATGGTGAAAATGCAGAGTGAAAATATCACAAATGCACGACGGTACAAGCGTGAGTTCAATCTGCCAATGCATGCTCGTAACACAGTCATTTTATGGAGTATCATCACCAAATTTTCAACATAGGCATTTTAGGACCTCTGCTCATAAACTGTGTCACTGTCATTTTCATAATCTTGCCCAAACACTAATTTCCCACAGCGACTGTGCTATTGTGCGCCGGAAGTGCGGAAACACATTTTGGGCAGGATGTGGAAAATGACAGCTTTACTGTTCACAAGGAGGTGTACAAAAATGACAATGCTGAAAATCTGGCATTAAAATATTGTGAATTCGTGAAGTTACGAGCCTGCGTAGCAACTGCGCAATGCACACTCGTAAAACAGGCATTTGTTGGATTTTTTCCACCAAATTTGGAACATAGGCTTTTTGAGAGGCCACCTCATGAACACTGGCACTGTTATTTTGTTAATGGGTCCCAAAAGGTGTTTTCGCGCAGTGACTGCGAAATCACCTTTTGAGGCTGATTAACGCCATGACAGTGATAGAATTCATGAGGAGGGGCCCCAAAAACCCCATGTTGAAAATTTGGCACCAATATTCCAACAAATGCCCGAGATATGCAGCAAAGTTGAAAAAACCCTATTCATTCTATTATACAGCTTACTGGCATTTCCTCAGTTTGCGATTGGCTTTGAAGAGTGCAGACTTGTTCCTGGTCCACGAATCATCGCACCAGACTCTGGAAGTAAGTATGGGGTGAGGGGTGAGGCGGTGTGGGAGGCAGGGTGTGCAGTGGGTGGGTGCGGGTGGGAGCAGGAGACTACGAGGGACCGTTTTATGTTCTGAGGAGGAGGAAAAAAACTAACATCGAGGACAGTTTTTTTTCAGGGGACAGCATGCTGGGGTGGACTCCCAGCATGCCTCCTAACTGTTTTGGGGGATGTGGGGTTGCTGCAGCTGATGGGGGATTGGGCACCCATTGTCAGCAGACAATGGGGAGTTAATTTATGCCAATGGGGATTGGGCACCCCGTCGGCACACAATGACAGCCGGGGGGGAGGCAAGAGCCGAGAGGGATTGGGCACCCCCCTCGGCATATTAAAAAATGCAGGGGGGGACTGATTTATGCCGACTGGAAGTGGGCTCCCCGACGGCACACAATGAAAGTAGGGGGGAGGCAAGAACTGAGGGGGATTGGGCACCTCCCTCAGCATATAGGAAATGGGGGGGGCTGCTGTATGCCGACAGGTAGTAGGCTTCCCCGTCGGCAAATGTGTGTGGCTACGGTAAGCCAGCTGGGGGATTGGGCACCCCCAAAGTCGGCCATTGGGCGGCTGCCCGCCATGCTGTTAATGTGGTGAGCATGCAGGAAGGGTCCGCTGCGTCTGACGAGCTTTTCTCAGATTGCAGCGGACCTTTTCTTAGATGTGCTCACCACATTAGCATGCATGGTGCGGCTGCCGGCATGCAGGCTAATTGGGGAATGAGGGACACACCTACTGATGCATGCCCTGCATTCGCCCAACAGCGGCCACGCCTCCAAAGCTGCACTACCGCAAGATGTTTACTTGCGCGCAGGCGCGGCAAGCCAACATAAAAAAGGCAAGAAATCTAAAGGTAAAAATTTATGTTGCTTTCTTCATTTAAAAAGTGTCAGGCTTATGTGATTTAAGTAGTAGTGAAATGGTATGCTAAAGGGAAGCATAACTTAAAGGGACATAATTGCTCACAGCTGCCCTGTTTCTGTTGTTTTAGGACATTTCTCCCTTTGTTAAAACAAGCATTTGTCAATGCCGAATGTTGTCTTGCTGGTTTTGGCATTGATAGCACAGGAGTTAAAGAGACACATAATAAAAGTAGCAGTGAAGTATAGGCCCAACATCAACCCCACCCCACCCTGCAGAGTGACAGGCATTGGGGTGTAAATTTGGTTCACTGGCCATACGCTCATGCTATTTCACCTCACCTACCCTGCAGAGTCTGACAAGTGTTGCATTGTGCCTTGGGGTCATCTGGCCTTATGCTCACCCCATTTCATAAGGAAGTACATTGAGATGGGTGCAGCATATGAGAATGGGTTGAACTTTGGGGCTGAAGAGTCCAAGTGACACCTTGATGCCTGTCAGTGACTGCAGGGTGGAGGTGGAGGACCAATGGTGTGAGCAGTACAGCAGACAATCCAAAGACACACCTCTGATGCCTGTTAGTCTATACAGGGTGAGATGTAGTAGTTAGAAACCCTAACGCCCTGGGCGTCTGTTGGTATTTGTGCTCCAAATTTTAAAACATGGCCTTTTTGTGACCCCACATCACGAAAGCATTTGGGACCTCTGTTCATGAACAGTGCCCCTGTGATTTTGTTAATCTGTCTCAAATGTTGATTTCCCACAGTGACCACGCCATTCTGCACCACATGAAAATGTCAGCTGCACCATTGATAAGGAGGTGTGAAGAGATGGCAATGTGGGAAATCTGAAGTGAAAACATTAAACATTCTCGAAGTTACGAGCATGTGTGAAAAGTGCACATTGCACTCTCGTAACACAGTCATTTAGTGGAATTATTTCACCAATTTTTAACATAGCCATTTTGGGATCTCTGCTCATGAACAGTGGCACTATGATTATCTTAATCTACCCGAACGTTGATTTCCCACAGCAACTGTGTGATTGTGCATCAGATGTGCGAAAGTACATTTTGGGCAGGATGTGACAAATGACAGCTGAACCTGTTCATAAGAAAGTGTGCAAAAATGACAATGTTGAAAATCTGTAGTGAAAATATTACAAATTCTCAAACCTATGACTGTGCATGGACACTCATGAATGCACACTTGTAACATAGTCATTTTATGAAATTGTTTCACAAATTTTCAACATAGACATTTTGGGACCTCTGCACTGAACATTGTTTAACTACAGTGACTGCGCTACTGTGCACCAGATGTGCGAAAACACAGTTTAGGTAGGATGTGGGAAATGAAAGCTGTACTGTTCATAAGGAGGTGTGAAAAAATGGCAATGGTGAAAATCTGGAGTACAAATATAAAAAATTATCGCAGTCAAGAGCGTGCGCGGAAACTGCACAATGCACGCTTGTAAAACAGTCATTTTATGGACGTTTGTCACCTAATTTTCAACATAGGCATTTTAGAACCTCTGCTCATGAACAGAGTCACTGTGATTTTCCTAATCTGTCCCAAACACTGATTTCCCACAGCGACCACGCTATTCTGCGCCAGAAATGCAAAAACACATTTTGGACAGGATATGAAAAATAACAGCTGTACTGTTCATAAGGAGGTGTGAAAAATGCCAATGTTGAAAATCTGGATGAAAATATTACTGATTTGCAAAGTTCTGACGTGCCGAAACTGTGCAATGCACACTGTAAAACAGTAATTTCTTTGAATTGTTTCACCTAATTTGCAACATAGACTTTTGAGAGGCCACCTCATGAACAGTAGCACTGTCGTTTCATTAATCAGTCCCAAATGGTGATTCCGTGCAGTGACCACAAAATCATCTTTGGGACCAAATTACCATGACAGTAACTGAATTAATGAGGAGGGTCCCAATAACCCCATGTTGAAGATTTCATGGCAAAATTCCCAAAATTCCGAGATATGCATCAAAGTTGAAAAACCCTATTTATGCCATTATACAGTTTACAGGCATTTCTTCAGTTCGTGGTCGGCTTTGAAGAGTGCAGACATGTTCCCAGTCCACAGGAGACTGTCATGCCGAGCTCAGAGGTAAGTATGGGATGAGGGGGTGTGGGAGGTGGGGCACGCAGTGGGTGGGCACGGTTGGGGAGGGGCTGCAGACTGCGATAGATCATTCTCTACTTTACAGGAAAAAAAACATTATGGGAAGGTTTTTGTTTTACAGGTACATTTGACATACTGGGTGGGCTCCCAGCGTGTCACCTGCATGTTTTTGGGGGACTGAAGATGATGGGGATTGGGCACCCGTCGGCAAATAAAAAGAGTGTTTGGGGGTGATGCCAATGGGGATTGGGATCCCTGTCTGCAAATGAACTGGGGAGGAGGGGTGTCACCTGTGGGTTTTTTTCAGGGGGGGACTGTAGCCAATGGGGTTGGGCACCCCAATGGCAAATAAAGAGTGTTGGGGGGATGATACCGACAGGGTATTGGAAACCCCCAAAGTCAGCTTTTCTGGGGATTGTGTGAGATGAACTGTACAGTCGCCACCACGTCACACTGAAACTGACACCGGGAAAGGCACACCCTGCAATGAGGTAAAGCTCCCTCATTGCATCAGCTAAAACCTTCCAAGGTGGTGGACATGCTTTTGCACTGCTGTCATAGACAGAGCGCAATCTAATTCATGCCACAGAGCCTAGCCCCAAAAAGCAGTGGCACCACAGGCCATAACTGAACCGCGCCTCCAAAACCTGCTATTCTGAAGTTACCACAATATGTTTTTTGTGCAGGTGCAAGACAACATAAAAAGAAGGCATGATGCAGTTATAGTACTATAAAAAGTACATGAGGAAAAGAAAAGTTTTTGGAAAAAGCAACAGCCTAAATGCAATTGAATGGTGACTATTAATTGTAAAACATTATTTTGCTATAGTAAACATTTGAACTAAGCAAATAACTAAATGAATTGGTTTAAAATGTGTATAAATTATATATTAACAGGTAAAAAACACAGAGAATTACATAATTGCCCCCGTAAACAAGCTCAAATAAGGAGCGAAATGTAGGGGAAGATAAAGAAAATAAAGGAATTTTAACTGATCTGTGGAGCAGACTCTTTTTATACTAAAGGGCTTCTCCCCATACTTATATATTCAGGATTTGCTGCCAGTTCCTTGGGGGAGGCTGAAGATCATGAAAAGAACATTTACTCCATTGCCCATCACAACTTTCTTAAAATAGGCTATGAAGAAGCCCTGGTGTTTGAAAATCTGATAGTGTGGTGCATGGTGGTCCATGGGATGTTGTAGTACAGTGTGTGCATGTACCATCGAGAAGAGTTATGGCAATGGATTGCTGGAAGAACTGCATACTGTCTGGCAGCTATTGACAATAAAACTCACATGCTTGATCCCAGCCCCTTTTGTACATCGGTTTGTGCTTAGTCTTATTTTCTTGGTGTCACAGAGAACGGCTTTAAGGTACCCCTGATACCCATCACCCCAACCCATGAAGGCAATGTGACTGGTGTAGGTGTTGAACTGATATTTTGTGGTATGAGGCAGGCAAATGCCATCATATACATCTAGTGCATGGCCCCTTATATAAGTAATAAAGCTTTTTACCTGTGAAGGCTACCTTGTGTAGGCAACAAGGGTAGCCTACATGGGCAGTCTAGATGAATTGCACGGTCCCCTTCTACTGGCACTTTCTTATGTTCTTATGATAATAAGATCCAGCACCTGACCATGTGATGTTAGGAATTTAATGCACAGTCAGATGATGTCTCTCAGCCAATTAAGTTTCTAGATATTTTTCATCATTTTATAAGCAATATCGCTGTTCGGTTCTGTGATGGGTGTTGACCAGTCATACGTCTCTATTTTAGCCACTCTTTTCTACTAATTCCAAAAGTCAATAGCAGCATAACTAACAGAATAGATACATGAACAATTAATACATTTAATACTTATGAGTTTACTTATTCATTTATTAAAACAGATTGCATTGTTCATTTATCTCTGCTATGCAGTTGCTTTTTAATGAAGGCACTGATTACTAATTGATTTATATTTCCATAGTAATTGAAACATATAAAGACAGTAACTAAATACATAAGAATTTCTAGTTTTTTAAATCTCATGCATACCCATATTTTGTTTTGTGTTTTTTTTTCATAAGAGGCTTCTGCAAGTTATCATTAATATTTCCCCAGAAGATTCAGCATAATTACCCTTCTTTACTGCATTTCCAAACCCTAGATCCCTGTTCTGTTGTTTAACTCAATTTTAGCATTTCTTACAGGTGACAGGCAAGGTTGCTTCATCTATGCCAGTAATAAATGAAAAGTCAACACTGTCAGGAAACACATTAGAAATAATTACTCCTTTCTCCTAACAGTAGTCAATATTCCATCTGTGCCTGGTTACAATACTGTAGGTGATGCTTAAAGAAAAACTGCCTTCATTGTATTAAACAGTTTGTATTATGTACTACCATGCACAAGAGAAATGGGTATCACATCAAAAGAGTGAACCAAAATGAGCAACTCATAAATGAGTACATCATTTGAGTCGCTTTAAGGTTCAGCTACTGTGGAGGGATCGTGAAGGATAGAATAGCGAGGGAGGATTGGAAAAACAACGAGGGTAAGGAATAGCAATGGGACAGAAGGATGAAGGATGATGGGCTAACTAGGGATGTGGAGCATGAGGCCACCGATCTACTTGTGTAGCATAACAGGTAGGGAGACCAGCTGCAGCTGTGGTGGTCCCGGGTTCGGGACTACAGACAGGTATGTTATTTTATTTTCAGCAGGTGTTGTTTTTTTACAATTTATTGCCTTCCTCTGTCCCTCATCTTTCCTCCAGTGTCCGCCCCCCCCTCGGAGATGATTATTAAAGTTTGGGGGTTGTGGTGGGCTTGCGCAGATATGCAGTAATTTAGTATTTGGTGTATATGGTTGTTTACTGTATTTGTGTTCGCCAGGATGTACTCGCTCTTGTGCGAGTAGCTGAAAAAGTTTCACTCTTGTGACATGGAACCTGAGAAATAAATGCATTTGCTATACATAACCTATTTTTTTCTTCCTTCTACTTTTACAGCCCTTCTCTGCTCTCCTTGTAATCCTTGTTTTTGTGTATTACTGCCTATATAGCACTTACATCTTTTGCTCCATTTGATTGTAGTCTTTCATGTATTATCTCATGTTAGCAGACATGCTACATAGAATTGTTCTTTGTATTCCTCCATTTGTTCTGTATCTACTGTCATTGTAATTAGGAGCTTCTTTGGATGTACTGTGCTTTTTATTCTTATTGTAACCAATGTATGTATTGAAAATTTTCTTTTTTTGTGTCCATCCAGGAGCACCTTGAAAATGAGCTTGCTCAATGGTGCTATTCCTGTAAAACAAGCATTTGTCAATGCCGAATGTTTGCTTGTTGGTATTAGCATTGGAAATGCAGGAGTTAGACAGTAGCAGAATAGGAATGGCAGTGAAGTATTGAACGTCATGCCAACCCCACCCCCACCCTGAAGAGTGGACAGGCATTGGGGTATACGTTTGGGTTGTCGGCCACAATGCTCATGCCATTTCACCTCATCCTATCCTGCAGACACTGACAAGTGTTGAGGTGTGCCTTGGGGTGTTCGTCTTTACACTCACCCCACCCATAATGACATACACTGAAATGGGTGCAATATAGGAGAATTGGGTGAACTCTGGGGCCGAAGAGTCCAAAGCACACCTCAATGCCCGTCACTGGCTACAAGGTGGGGGGTGGGGGTGGAATGGCATGTGCATTACAGTCGGCAATCCAAAGGCACACCCCCGATGCCTGTCAGTCTGTACAGGGTGGGATGTTATGGTTAGAAACCCTAACGCCCTGGGCATTTGTTGGCATTGCACTACAAATTTTCAACATGGCTTTTGTCACCCCCACCTCATGAAAGCATTTGGGACCTCTTCTCATGAACTGTGCCACTGTGATTTTGTCAATGTGTCCTGAATTTAAAGTTTCCATGGCGACAGTGCCATTGTGCACCAGATGTATGAAAACACAGATCAGGCAGGATGTGAAGAATGACAGCTGTACCATTCATATGGAGGTGAGAAGAGATGGCAATGTTGAAAATCTGTAGTGAAAATATTAAAAATGCTCAAACTTCCGAGCATACGTGGAAACTGCGCAACGCAGTCATTTAGTGGAATTATTTCACCAAATTTTCAACATAGGCATTTTGTGACCTCTGCTCATGAACACTGTCACTGTGATTTTCTTAATCTGTCCCGAACATTGATTTCCCACAGCAACCAAGCTATTTTGCACCAGATGTGTAAATGCATATTTTGGGCACAATGTGAAAAATGACAGCTGAGGTTGGAAAAAATGCCAATGTTGAAAATCTGGAGTGAAAATACTACAAATTTGTAAAGTTACGAGGGTGCGTGGAAACTGCACAATGCACACTTGTAACACAGTCATATTATGGACATTTGTCACCAAATTTTCAACATAGGCATTTTTAGGACCTCTGCTCATGAACAGAGTCACTGTAATTTTACATATGAACATACATACAAACATATGAACATGCAAATTTGCCAGCAGAACACACCAATCAGTCTATCTCAGTCTGCCCGAGTGTGCAGCTAGCACCCTAGATTGCAGCTGCCCCAGCCTCCTCCCCCTCAGTTCCTCCCTTACTTGTCCCAGCCCCTGCCCCCTGACTCTTCCGCTTGCTTATCCACTCCTTCTAAAGCTATTGACTGCCCTACATGTTACCAGCCCTCTGGCAGTGCATTCCAACTAGACACCACCCTCTAAGTGAAGTAGTGCCTCCTCATTTCCTCTTGAAAGTCCCCTTCCAACCTTAGTCTGTACCCCTCTCATCGCTCTCTCTTCCACTTCTCAGTTTAAACACCCCCCTGGTGCTAGGTTTATTTACCACCCTCAGGTATTTAAATGCTTTAGTCATATCCCCCCTATCCCTCCTCTCCTCCAGAGTGTACATGTTCAGCTCCTTCCACCTAACTTCATATTTCTTTCCTTCCATCTCCTTTAACATTTTTGTTGCCCTCCTTTGCACCCCTCCAGTAACTTTATATCTCTCCTCAGGTATGGCCTCCAGTATCGCACATAGTACTCTAGGTGTGGTCTGACCAGTGATCTTTAGAGAGGTAGGATCACATCCCTGTGTCTGGATGAGAACCCCCTTGTGATGCACCCCAGCATCCTGTTTGCCTTTGCTGCTGCTCTCCTGCACTGGGCTGAGTTGTTCATGCTCCCAGTCACCAACACCCCTAGGTCCTTCTCCACCACTGTGCTCTCCAACCAATAGTCCCTCTTCTGGTTCTTATCCCCAAAATGCATCAGCATACACTTCTTTGCCTTGAATTCTAGCTGCCACTCCACTGACCGTGTCTCTAGTTTGGTTAGGTCCCCCTGCAGTTTTTCCCATCCATCCTCTTCGTTCACCACATCCCCTAATCTGGTATAATCTTTGAACAGACTAGCCCTGCTCTCCACTCTGCTATATCAGAGATAAAGAACCCAAATAGCACCAGGCCCAGCACTGACCCCTGTGGCACCCGCTTGTCACTGCTCTGGGTGTCAAGAGCTCCCCCAACCCCATCACCCTCTGCACCCTCCCCTGTAACCAGTTCTCTATCCATTTAGTTAGCTTTTATCCCACCTCCACTGCCATCAGCTTCCCCCAAGTCTCCCATGAGGCACTGTATCAAAGGCCTTACTGAAGTCCAAGTACAGGACATGTACCGCATGGCCCCTGTCCAACTCCCTTGTCACCCAGTCATAATACTCTATTAGGTTGGTTTGACAAGACTTCCCTGAGATGAACCCTTGTTGCCACCATCTTGGAGGCCATTACTCTCTAGGAATGCCACCAGCCTCTCCTTCAGTATCGCCTCCATAAGCTTACCCACTATGGACGTGAGACTTACCGGCCGATAACTTCCTGGCACCTCCCTAGGCCCACTCTTGTGTATGGGCACCACATGGGCCAACCTCCAGTCCTGGGGCACACACCCCGTTTCCAGGGAGGTGTTGAACAGATCTGCCAGTGGCTCAGCCAATAGCTCTGCCATCTTCCTCAGCACTCTGTGGTGGATGCCATAGGGACTTGGTGCCTTGTCCACCCTTACTGCCATCAGCCCCTCTAGCACCCTACTCCCTGTGATCACTTTGTCCATCACCTCCTCCCCACCTTCCCCCCCCCCAGCCCATTCTGGTAGTGGACCATCCCTTTCCTTAGTGAAAACAGCGCAGAAGTACTCATTTAAATTTCCACTTCCTCCCCTTTTCACCCAATCCTCTCCCTTTATCCCACAATATAGTTCCTTGCATGTCCTCTTTTCCTGACATACCTAAAAAGTCCTTTTCCCTCCCTTTATGCACGTGTGGACCTTAATTCCCTGGAGGCCGTAGCTTTTTCACCCTCCCGCCACCACCCTTGATCAACTCCTGAATCCTCCTTATCCTCTTCCTTCCCTGTTTTCCTGTACTTCTGGTATGCAGTCCTCACCCCTTGCAGCACTTCCTTGTTCAGCCAGCATGGTTTCTTGGCTGTGCTCTTCTTACTCCTGGCCCTGGTGCAGGCTATTGTGGCCTATGTTAGCCAGTCTTTATGACTCCCCACTCTTGTTCTGCATCCAACCCCGGCCTTTTATCCTGGAGTCTCCCTTGCAGTATTGCTCCCATCCCCCCAAAGTCCACACTAATAAAGTCCACCACCTTAGTGCTCGTGCCTCCTGTCTCCCTGCCCAGCGCAAGAATGAGCCACACTGTTTGGTGGTCGCTACCTGCTAGTGGGTCCTTCACCCTTATCTCTCTCACCTCCTCCCCATTTGCTAGTACTAGGTCCAGAGTGCTACCAAGCCTTGTAGGCCCACTGAACAATTGCATCAGAAGGCCATCCTGGAATGCATCAAGGAGCACCTGCTCCCTAGTACTGCTAGTGGCCGGGGTGCTACAGTCAACCCGTGGTAGATTAAAATACCCCACAATCACCACACTTCCCCTTCTACATACCCTCCTTAATCTGCTCTGCCAACTCTTCATCCAGTTCCCTAGATTAGGCTGGTGGTCTGTACACCAGTCCCAACCTCAGTTTTCTGCCCTTGGAATCCAGGAGCTGCACCCAGAGCACCTATGTCCTCTTCTCTTCTCCCTCGTCCTTTATGCATTTAATCCCTTCCTTCATATACAGTGCAACCCCCCCCCCTTCCAATCCCCTGGTCCCTCCTGTATATCCTGTATCCTGGAATTGTCAAGTTCCAATCATGGTACTCTGTAGCCCAAGTCTCTGTCACTGCAGCAATGTCTGCCTTCCCCTCTGAAAGGAGAGCCTGAAGCTCTGTAATTTTGTTCCTCAGGCTTCTTGCATTGAGACAGACCACCTTCTGCCTGTACCCCTCCTTCTCCTCGCTCTTCACCTCCTTGGCCTGTGTCCTTCCTCCCAGTAGTCCGCACCCTTTCTCCTCCTTATTCTGACTGGGTGGTGGTGCCTTCTGTATTACACACAGACCACTCTGCCTGCTCCCTTCTAGGGTTACTCCGCCTCCACTTTTACCTATATCTAGGGGGGTGAGCTCATTAGGCTCCCCTGTCTGGACCTTTCTACCAACCTCAGCCTTTTGTCCACCCTCCCCACTAGTTTAAATCCATCTTAGTAGAGATATACCTCTAATCCTGCCTTTAATACTCCCCACCCTTCCTGCTCAAGTGTAGCCTGTCACCCATGCACAATTCACAATTCCCCAGACCCAACCCTAGTTAGTCACTAATCAATACTTTTTGGTGTGGCACCAATCCTCAGCCACTCACTGAACTCCTCAATCTCACCCTTCCTCCCCATGCTTGTACATGATACCAGGAGTACCTCCAAGAATGCCACTGACTCCACCACCCCTCACAATGCCTGCCCAACTACTCAAACCTCCCCTCACTACTTCCACAGTCTCCCCTGCCAAGTTGTTTGTACTCACATGCAACACTAAATGAGGTTTCTTCCTCCCCCTCACTGCACATTTGAGTAGTGCCTGCCCTGCCCCTCCTGCAGTCAACCTGGGGATAGCTTCAACCCAAATATGGCTGTACCTTCCCCCTTCTGCCCCATCTCACCCCTTTCAGTATAGAATGCCCCAGGATGAGTACCCCCATCCCTTACCCCCTTTCCCTTCTAATGCCCCTTCCACCACCCCAGTATTTGTTCTTCTCTGCCCCTTACTCCCACCAGCTGCACAGTCTGTGACTTCTGTATCTTGCCCCCTACTTCCGCCTTACCCCTTTCTCTGCCTTATTCCTCCCATCTCCATTGAACCCTTCCAGCCTGACAACTTATACTGGCCTTCCCATATTGACCTCCTCTCCTCCCCTGCTGATTTCCAACCCCTCTCCTATTCTCATTGTTGTCGATTTAGAGCCCCCATTCCCTTCTACCCTGATAGTGATGCCCATCCTATCCTTCTCCCTTCCCGTAGCCTTCTCTCTTCCAGTCACCACCCATCCTTCCTTACTAGCCCCCTTCTACCCTTTCGTCCTCACTATCTCTTCCCCTACCTGTTGCCATCCCTTTCATGCCCCACTTGTCCTCCCCCCTTCAGTATGTCCCTGCTCCACCTCTCTCTCTCTCTCCCATAGCAGAGTCTCAAATCTATTCCTAGTTGATAATCCTCCTATATCTCTTCCACCTATCGGTTCCCCCCCTCCTACTTGTTCCCGTCTGTGCCACCCCTGGTCCCACCCTTGGTCCCTCCCTACCCACAGCCATCTGCTCTCTCCCCTGGTACTCCTCCTGGTCTCTTCCTCCCCCATCAGGTGGGCCCCCCTCGCCTCGGGCACGCCCTCTATTCTCCTCTCTTTTCTGCTAGTGCCTCTGATACTGGGGTCGGTTTTAGTCCCTAGTTGTTCTTCCTCCATCCCCCCCTTGCCATCCCCTACCCCCAGCCAGGATGTCTACCATACTCATCTGCCCTGCCACTTAGACTCCTCCCTAACCTCCACAGTTCCTCCCTCAAATTAGACAGTTGTCTACAGACCATACACCCCCCATCCTCCAAGCCCAGTCCAGGATCATGGCAGACCCACACCCCGTACACCCCACCACCCTTCCAAAGATGCCCACACTATTGACATGTGGCACCTGCCCCATTTTGGCCCCCATCTTATGTTACGGGCTCTTACTCCTGGTTTCTGTACTGTACTACAACTGTTAGGCCCCTATTCACTAAAATTTCTGTCCCCCCCACACTAGTCCCCCTACTGCCCCCTTGCCGACCGGGTTAATTCCATCTTGAATCTCATCCATTAGATACTGTAATACTGTAGCAATCCTAAAGTCTTCTTGTCCATTTTTCACCCTCAGCTGCCATACTGTTTGTTCTCAGCTCTCTATATAGTTTCACTTAGGCCAATTAGAAATTCTATGCACTCCAAGTATTACTCAGCTCAGTTAGAGAAATAAACAGAACAAATAAATATCTATTATTACAGCAATCCTAACGGTATAGCTCAGTACTTAGCTCAGTTAGAGAAATTAACAGAACAACTAAATCTGTATTATTACAGCAATACTAAAAGCATCCAGTCGTTGCTTTGTCCTCCGCAGAGACCCTGCTGTAATATAGGACCACAGAGGACACTGGGCGGAGGGTGGGCAACTCTAAAGTCCCAGCAGAGCTCCGTTGAGCTTGCTCATTCCACCTCTCTCACTCACTCATTCTTAGTCTCCAGGTGCTGCAGGCTGCCCTTTTGTACTGGACTCCTGCCTGGATTGGCACCTTTTTCTGCCCACAAAGAAATCCGCAGCAGTCCCGAAGGAGCTCCATTGAGCTCACTCACTCCCCCTCTCTCACTTGCTCATTCTGTTTCTCCTGGTGCTGCAGGCTGCCTTTTTGTACTGGGCTCCTGCCTGAGTTAGCACCTTTTTCTTCCCGCAAAGAAATCCGCAGCAGTCCTGACAGAGCTCTGTTTGGCTCCTCCCCCTCTCTCACTCACTCATTCTGTTTCTCCCAGCACTGCAGGCTGCCCTTTTCTACTGGGCTCCTGCCTGTGTTGGCACCTTTTCTGCCCACATAGAAATCCGCAGCAGTCCTTACAGAGCTCCATTGAGCCGCTCACTTCCCTCTCTCACCGCTTGTTCTGTTTCTACCAGCTCTGCAGGCTGCCCTTTGTACTGGGCCCCTGCCTGTGTTGGTGCCTTTTTCTGTCCAGAAAGAAATCCATAGCCATCCCGACAGAGCTCCACTGAGCTTGCTCACTCCCCCTCTCTCACTTGCTCTTTGTGTTTCTCCTGGCGCTGCAGGCTGCCTTTTTGTACTGGACTCCTGCTTGCTTGGTGCCTTTTTCTGCCCACAAAGAAAATCTGCAGCAGTTCTGACAGAGCTTTGTTGCGCCTATGGTCTCCCTTCTCTTACTCACTTGTTCTGTTTCTCCCGAGTTGCAGGCTGCTCTTTTGTACTGGGCTCCTGCCTGCATTGGTGCCTTTTTCTGCCCACAAAGAAATCTGAAGCAGTCTCGACAGAGATCCGTTGAGTTTGCTCGCTCCCCCTCTCTCACTCACTCGATCTTAATCTGTCCCAAACACTGATTTCCCACAGTGACCACGCTGTTCTGCGCCGGAAGTGCGGAAACACATTTCAGCCAGGATGTGAAAAATGAAAGTTGTACTGTTCATAAGGAGGTGTGAAAAAATGCCAGTGTTGAAAATCTGGTGTGATAATATTACAAACTTGTGAAGTTGCAAGAGTGTGTGGAAACTGCACAATGCACACTTGTAATACAGTCATTTTAAGGACTTTCATCACCAAATTTTTAACATAGGCATTTTAGGACCTCTGCTCATGAACAGTGTCACTGTCATTTTCTTAATCTGTCCCAAAAACTGATTTCTCACAGTGACCACGCTATTCTGCGCCGGAAGTGTGAAAACAACTTTTGGCCAGGATGTGTAAAATGACAGCTGTACTGTTCATAACGAGCTGTAGAAAAATGCCAATGTTGAAAATATGGAGTGAAAATATTACAAATTTGTGAAGTTACGAGCATGCGTGGAAATTGCGCAATGCACTCTTGTAAAACAGTCATTTTTTGGATTTATTTTCACCAAATTTGCAAGATAGGCTGTTTGACAGCCCACATCATGAACAGTAGCACTGTCATTTCATTACTCGGTCCCAAAAGGTGATTCTACACAGTGACCGCAAAATCACCTTTTGGGACTGAATAACGCCATGACAGTGACTGAATTCATGAGGAGGGGTCCCAATAACTCCATGTTGAAAATTTGGTGCCACATTTCCCCAAACTACCCAAAATATGCACCAAAGTTGAAAAAAATTTATGCCATTATACAGCTTACGGCATTTCTTCAGTTCGCGGTCAGCTTTGAAGAATGCAGACATGTTCCGGTCCACGAAGATTATCTCGCGGGCTCCAGAGTAAGTATGGGGTGAGGAGGTGTGGGGAGGTGGGGTATGCAGAGGGTGGGCGCAGGTTGGGGGAAGGGCACTGGATACTTCGAGGGACCGTTTTCTCATTTTACAGGTTTAAAAAAAATACAGACAATGTTGGTTGTTTTTTTACTTTTGCTGATGTGTTTTTGGTACACTGGGGTGGGCTCCCAGTGTGCCAACAGCATTTGTGGGGAGGGAGACCGAAGCCGACAGGGACTGGACCCCCCGTCGGCACAAAAATGAGTGGGAGGGTGCATGATGCCAAGGGGGATTGGGCATCCCCTTGGCAACTGGAACTGGGAAGGGGGACTGAAGCTGACAGGGATTTGGGCCCCCCATCAGCACAGAAATGTGTGTGTGGGGGGGCACTTGATGCCAAGGGGGATTGGGTACCCTCTGCACACAACTGAAATTGGGGTGGGGACATTATGCCGACGGGGTGAGCTCCCCATCGGACAAATGAAGTGGGTTGGGGGCATGCCAACAGGGGACTGGGCACCCCGTCAGCTCTCATGGGGCTCTGAGGCAGCGGCATAGAGTTGCCATGTGCCTGGTAATGTTACACCAGGCCAGGTACCACCCTGCAATGATGGGTGGCTGCCTCATTGCAGCGGAATGGTTGATGCTGCAATGAGGAGGTGGCCCCTGATTGCAGTGGCGAAATCCTTACAAGTTGGTAGCACTCTGCAGAACCAGTGTCATCAAGACACTGGGCCTGCATTGGTAGATCACTGCCAAGCCCAACAATGCAGTGCTGGCATTGGCTGCCACAGTGCCGCACCTCCACAACCCACTTCTCTCCTAAGCTGCCACATAATGTTTCTTGTACATGCGTGCAAGCAAGCATAGTAAAAATGATTCATTGACTGATTAACATTCATATTCTTTGTCTTGAAAATATCTTTCCTAACAATTGGCACCCTAAGCCCTGACCAAATTGCCCTGCAGCTTACCCTGACTAAGCAGCCCCCTTGTCTAAGGTTAATGTGCCCTGTCCAATGCTTGCCCCCCAGTCTGAGTAAGCCACCTGCCTCTGGCATCCTCAAGTCTGGGTTAGACTTCCTGTCTAGTGGACAACTCCCCAGCCCTTGTGAGCATATTGTGACCACTGAATTCCCCCAGCTTAGGACAGACTACTGTAATGACAGCCTCCACAACAGTAAGTAATGCAGCCTCATCACTGACAACCCACTATCCAGTTACTGTACCCTGCCTTGACAACTGACAGTGCACAAACCAGAGACAATGAATTCTGATCTAACAGCCAACATCCCACCCCCTCCCAACTCTGTCAATTGTACCCTGTTCATTGAACATTCACAGTCTGCACCATTGTATCCAGATAACTGTTAATTCCCCATCACCAACCTTGGTCAGCCTTCCCTGATCGCTGATTGTCCCATCCACCTCTGCCTACTGACAGCCTCCAGCTTGCACTAACCTACCATAACCACTGGCAGCCTTTCCAACTCTGACCAGCCTTTCACCCCCCCCCTTTCCTGGTATGAATCTAGTAACTAAAGGGTTAACTGTGTTCTCAGAGAAATGTCTGAGTTCTGATACATTCCAAGCTCTCCCATGCTTTTCTAGACTGCTGACTCTCTCTACATGCCTGCACATGTGCCAATGTTTGTGAAAATGCTAGGTTGCTGATAGCCCTCCCACTGACAATATAAGGAATAGGGAAGTGCTTTTGGTTTACTCTGATCTCTTAGCACAGAAGGAGTGCAGAGCTCCTGACAGTAGAGGAAAAAGGAGAAAATAGAGAGATCAGAAGCTTCTCCCAACCCAGCTCTCCATGCAGCAGTGCTTCTGGCAAGAGACAACAAGTTTAAATTCATAAACATAGAAGAGAAAAAAGATCTGCAGGGGCACAACTACATGAGAGAGAGAGAGAGAGAGAGAGAAAGAAAGAAAAGCAGGTGCAGTTTTGAAGAAAAAGTGAGAATGAGAGCTCTGAGGTCACACTGTCTCGCATGCCACCTGAAAGAATAATGCAGAAGAGAAGTGGGGGGTTTCCGCACAAGGGAATCATCAAAAGTCCATGAAGGCTTACTCAAGGTTTCATTGTGGTGGTCATTGCATCGTAGGCCATAAGACAAAACTGTGGAAGAGCAAATGAAAAATCATTTAGCTGCCCCTAATGAGTAGTTGTGACTTCAGAGGTCACACACGTCTGCTGAGCGTGACCTGCCAGGTATTGTCAGTGCCTCGGCATGCTCAAGAATGTTTACCCTTTATGAGCTGAAGCTTGGGGTGGGGTCTGAGAAAGCCTGGATAGAGGCACACATATATGTCAGGCCTTCTAGAGGAGGTAACATTTGCACCAGTGTATGTTCCAGAGGGTCAGGATTGGACTACTATGGTAGGATGCACAGCTTTTAACCTGTGTGGAGAGAAGTGCTCCGGGCCAAAGACAGTAAGCCTAAATACATGAACAGAGATGCAAGAAAATATCTAGAGGGACTGAGCAGCTGAGAGAAAGAAAGGAAGCATATGTAGTTTTGAACAGACAAAGTCATAATTAGAGTTCCAAGGCCACATGGTCTCACATATCAGAGAAGATAATGCAGAGAAGAAGTTTGTGTATGTTTGTGTGTGGGGGTGTCCCTCAAGGTAAGCATCTTTTTTTATATTGTACTTTTTACCGAAAATTAACAGGAGAGGCAATACACACAAGAAAAACATGTGATTTAATCATACAAATAGACATATGCATACAGTATACATTTCAAAGCTCATACAATGTGAATAGCCCCATATAAGTAATTATATGGAATAACTACAGATGTTCCTCAGTTTTTTAATGAAAAAAGTGAAATATAAGTCATAGCAGTATGACTCAGTTCCTGAGAATCAAAAATAGATGTAAACTAGTATCACAGACATCTCAAATACCTAAACTAAACTAAGCCATAAACTAAACACATCCTTAAAAAAAATGTAGAAATAAGAGAGTATTTATGGATATAAATATAAAATGGATATGAAGGAGATCAGGGAGAGATAGTTCACCCTAAATGCTCACAAAGGCCATAAATCCCATGAATAAAAAGGAGAAGGAAAAGGGGAAAAGAAAGAAAACCCCACCACTCATTCCATCAACCAAAAACTACAGCTCAAGTCGTTACCTAGTAATATGCTTACCCCCAGGTGGAGTACTCAAATTATCCCTTAAGAGACAAAATCAGGGTAATGGGCAGTCTGATGCAACACCCATTTACACCAACATAGTTCAAATACATACATGTAACTGCTGAATCTAGCTGAGAGGCATTCCAGGACAGAGCAACGTACGCCAAGCCTCCTTGGAAGGAATATTCCTGGTTCACCATAATCTAGTGATGGCCTTCTTAGCTGCCAAAATTTAAAGTGTAACCTGTCTATAGGTTGTTTTATCCACTTTAAGGCCCTCTGGGGTAGTCACAGTTAGAACATAAACCAGTATAAGGAGTTCTGGACAATCATAAATAAGATTAATTTCCAGAATAACGTCAGTCTAGTATGGGGTTAAAGATGGGCATTCCCATAAAATATGGGTGTGGTCCACAGTTTTGACCACAAACTCTCCAACAATTTCCAAGTGAAACAGTGGAGAATGTGACAACCAGAGCTGGGGTACGGAAAAATCTGTTTTTAAGGTTCCAGATGTATTTCTTCCAATATGGAGAATTGGAATCTTTAAAAGCCCTAAGATGTAATGCCCTCCAGCTAGATATGGGAAGATCGACCCAAAACTCCTTTGACCAAGCCATTCTAACTGTGTCATTGGAGTCCACTGGCCTCTTCCTGAGCGCTTTATATATAGAACTAATTAGGTGTTCAGTGGACACGCCTTTAATATTACATTGAAACAACACCATCAAATGTGAGGACTTTCTGCTATATTGGAAAGGGCCTCCTCTGAGGAGCACAGATGCAATCTAAGTTGCAAGTAAGTAAAGAAATATTTCTGTGGCAGCCCAAAAGTTGCCTGTAGGGATACAAAATAATGTAAACCTGTAGGGCCAACCAATTGAATACGTATTTTAGATTATAGTTCCACCATAGACTAATGGCCTTGGTAACTTTATTAGGGAGGAAGGGAAGCCTCATGTGCTAATGCTCTAAAAAATAAAACTTCTGGGGTTGTAAAAATACTTTTCTAAAGTGGCAAGCCAACATCAAAAGGGCTCAGCGGTGTATTGGGCAAATTTTGTAAGTGGCAAACAATGTAGAGGAAAGCTAAATAGGCATCCCGAAAGGTCAAAGAGATCACCCCAATGAAGTTCAAATTGTTTCCAAGGTAAGCATCTGAGGTCCATGAAGGCCTATTTCAGGTGGTGGTGGCAGCAACCTAGACCTTAAGGCAGAGTCCTGGGGAACTGTAGGAAAAATTCTCTATTGTAGAGCGTAAATAGCTCTGACTGTGGAGGTCACACACTTTTATGACATGCCTACAAGGGGACAGTAACATCAGCCAAAGTATGTGTCCCAGAGGTTGGGGGCTATAACACTATAGTACTAGTACACTCTTTGTCTTAATATCATCCTAGATAAAGAGAAGTGTAGACCTCAGAATGCATGTGTGCTGGAAAATAATAAATTGTGTTGAGGGCTTCCTGATATTCAGGGATCCTAGGGAGGAGCCCAGAGACATATGGCATCTGTCTATGTTCCATCAGAGTATATGTGTGGAGGGGAAATAATAAATGATGTTGAAAATTTCCTAATATTCAGCACCCTTGAGAGAGAATTATAAAGCTGTGTAACTGCCTCGGCCAATCACAGCCCTAGATTATTGTACCTCTCATCCAGCATACAGTGTCATCTCACACTGCTCCATGCTGTCCTGAACATACACAAGCACTTCTGCCTGAACTGAGGGAAAAACAAAAAACAGATAAAATTGGAAATGAAAAAAAAAATAATTGAGAAACTACATGCCCAAGAGTAAGCAGTATAACACTGAATTATCCCATTCATACCCACCACCATTAACCACTGTGTAAGCGGGGTTAACGTTCTCCAGGAAGTTACCATTATGTGTGTGTGGAGGCTGGGAGATGACAAAACTGAAACTAAATTAAACTTCCTAGGCTATTTCCTTCAGTAGAGGCAGTTACACTGCTTCATAATACATTAATACGTATGGTGGCTGATAGGCCATATGTCTCTCAATATATTATCACATATATTCAGTGTTTCTTATGTGATAAGAAGCTCATCCATACTGGTTTGGCGGACAGAACCACTCAGCTTCGCTTTGTGGTCCTCTCACCCAAATCAGCATGAGATAACCTTCTTATCTCATAAGAAACACTGACTACCATATGTATTAATATATAGCCCAGAGACATGTGGTACCTATCAGTGTGTTCTGTCCACCATGGGGGGAGAAAGTTTTTCTATATGAAGAGTTAATAAAATATGTTGTTCTTGACTCTTCTGACCCCAAGTAGACAATGGCCTTTATGTGTGAAAATATTTCATTTTAACTAGCATCCCTTTGGGACCACGTTTCCACAGTGTCCGAACACACAAAAATGAAAAATGTTGGCCAGTACCCTTCCCTTCCCTGAGTGGTGGGCTGTTAGTATCCTGTGTCCAGGGTACTGCTTACATACTGTAATAGCTGCTGAGCAAGGATTGTGGTGTATTTGGGATCCACCACCTGCAGTATGTGCAGCTGTTCAAGACCAGTTTGTGCAAAATCAGTGCTTACATGACCAGTTTACATACAAAGGAAAAAAGTTGTAATTCAGTTATTTTTTTTTGCCTCAGCAAGATCAAACCAGCATTTGGTAAGGTACAGGGGAATGTGCCACATCCCCATACAAATGTGCTAGCAGATATGGGCCTTATGGTCTATCAAGTCTGCTCGGAATGTGAAGTTCCCACTGTGTTTACAGATGGAACTTCCCTTGCTCCCAATGTCCCCCTGACTCACATCAAGTACCCTACTCCCCTTACCCCCATTGCCTACAACTTTCCCTCACCCTATCCTGACCTTTCTTGAAGCTATTCACTGTTTTAAGGATACCATCTCTTTGGCAACTCATTTCCTTAGCCACCACGATTTGGTGAAAATGTGCCTCCTTGTGTCCTTCCTGACCTTTCCTCCTACCTGCTTCAGTACCTCGTGGTCTTGTTCACACTAAGGCTGAAGAGGCCCTAGGTGCTCATCTTGTATATACCCTTAAGGTACTTAAAGCTCTCTGTCATGTCCCTTCTCTCCTGCCTATCCTCAAGAGAGTACATTTTGAGCCCCCTGAGCCGCTCCTCATAGGTGTTCCTTTGCTGACCCTTGATCATCTTTGTCACCCTTCCCTGGACTGCTGGCAGCAAGTTGATATCCTTCTTGAGATAACTTCTCTAAACCTACACACTGTACTCCAGGTGTAGTCTTACCACGGACCTGTACAGCGGCCAAATGACTTCAGTCTTCCTGTTGGTGATTCCCCTGGTTACACAGCAGAGCATCCAATTTGCTTTGACTGCAGCTTTCCTGCATTGTGCCGAGTGTCTTAGATCTCTCTTGATAATTACATCCAGATCCTTCTCCTCCTCTGACCTGGTTACTTGCACAGTGTCCAACCAGTATTTGGTCCCTGGGTTTTTCACCTCCATTAATACTGCTCTTTGTCCATTATTGTCTGTGCTGTTGCATCTAGGTCATGCCTGAAAAAAGCAATCAATCATTGCCAGTGCACTCACCTGGTCAACAAAGTTCAATAAATAAGTGTATAACTTGACACTTTTTAGCATTGAATACCAGCTACCAAATGCCAGGCCACTTCTCCAGCCTAACCTGAATGCCTTTTTTGAGTTCCTGCCTCTCATTCTCCAGGTCCACCCTCCCAGAAAGCTTGGTGTCATCTGTGAACAAGCATATTTTACTCGTAATCTTGTCCATGATATCACATATGAATATGTTAAACCACACAAGGCACAGAGTCCTGGGGGACCCCAACTGATCACTGGGGGGATACTGGGATGCATAGGGAGAGGCACCAACAGTAGAAAGCAAGAAGTTGTTATCCCTCTCTACAGACAGTTAGTGAGACCCCATCTGGAGTACTGCATGCAATTCTGAAGACCCCATCTCCTCAAAGACATAGACAGAGTGGAGGCTATTCAGAAGAGGGCAACCAAAATGGTGCAAGGTCTGCACCAGAAGACATACGAGGAGAGACTAAAGCAGCTTAATATGTATACCCTTGAGGAAAGGAAGGAGAGGGGGGACATGATAGAAACTTTCAAGTATCTCAAGGGAATTAATAAGATACAAGAAGGTAGTATCTTTCAGAAGAAGAGATGTGCAAGAACAAGGGGACACAATTTGAAAATAGAGGGGGGACGGCTCAGAGGTAATGTTAGAAAGTATTTTTTCACAGAGAGAGTTGTGGATGCTTGGAACAGCCTTCCTGAGGAGGTTGTGGAGTCAGGAACAGTGGGAGAATTCAAGAATGCATGGGACAGGCATAAGGCAATTCTAGTGGGGGGCAGGAGGAAGTAAGCTGTTGATTAACTAGAATCTGCAGCTTATCCATCAGGTAGGGAAATGGGCAGACTGGGTGGGCCAAGTGGTCCTTATCTGCTGTCAAATTCTATGTTTCTATGGCCTAGCCTGGAAGAGTTCCCGTTTCATTACCACTTCTGTCCAACAGCCACCTTCTGACTCACCCAACTAGTTGAGCAAGCACCCCTAGGTCTTCCAGCTTTTTGAACAGTCTCCTGTGATGCACAGAGTCAAAGGCCTTGCTGAAGTCCAGGTATAGGACATCAACCTCTTGTACCCTGTCCACTGCCTTGGTGACCCACTCAAAGAAGTCAATCAGGTTCCTCTGGAAGGACCACCCTGCCCCAAATCCATGCTGTCTCACATCCTGGAGCCCACTATCCTCCAGAAATTCTACTAGTCTGTATGTGAGGATGAACTCTATCAGCTTATCCACTACTGAGGTCAAACTGACAGAAGCTTATAGTCCCCTGGTTCATCCTTTGGCTCACTTCTGTAGAGAAGCACCATGTGTGCAGTTCTCCAGTCCTAGTGCACAATCCTGAAATCCAGGGAGGTGTTAAACAGGTCTGCCAGCTCATTTGAATGGCATTGTATGGTTGGAGAAAGAGCCTTGCTGAGCCCATCCCTGCATTTGAACTGCAGAGGGTTGAAGAGGGCCTGCATTCCATCCCAAAGCAGAGACAGATACCTGATCAAGAAGGAGTGAGGAAAAGGACAGCTGCTAATGAACATCATCACAGATCAAGTGCTGACCTGAAGGGACCAGCAGAGATTATCATGGGATAACCAGCCATCCATGTGGGGGCACTCATTGCCAATCCAGAACCTTTCCAGACCCATTAGAGATCAACAGAAGGAGTTGCTGAAACAGAGCAGCTGGCATCACAGCTGCTTGAGCTTGGAGTTCTGTGTCCCACCCACCCACCAACAGGAGAATGCACAGTGTAACCAGCAAAAAACATCCATGGCAAAGCATCCTATGGTTCTTTTTCATTTTACAATAGTGCTAGAGAATGAAAGCAGGATACTATTGTGTCATTAAAGTAACTTTGCAAAGCTCATTGATGTACAAATGTGTGATGCAGGACAGTGCAACTAAATAAATGAAGCTGTCAGCCAGAAAGTAAAGCAGGACCTCACACTGTGAACTGTATGCTTTTGTCAGCTTCTAGCCCAACAGCAAACTAAAGCTACTGAAATAAAAGACTGCATTTTAATTGTGGTGAGGGTCTCCTTATAGACATTGCCCTATAGCAGGCCAAACTGTGCAACCTTCCTCCCAGACTGAAGACATGTATACCCAGCTGGTGTAAGTATGGTATGGGAAACTCCATGAAATGGGGTTACCAAAGTGTGACATGAGTGGCAATATTTATTACCGATAGTAGCAGCATTTTGTACTTATTTTATGGTGCTGCTGCTCACCACTTAACAAAAGGAGTATGTTGGAAGATAAGTCCCTTAAAAGGACATGAGAAAAAGGGTCTTTAAATTTACACATGTAGCAAGGGAAATGAAATAAATGTGACAGAAGTGTCTGTTTTCACAGCACACTGTAGTGAATATCTGTTATGCATTTTGAGATGCATGGCCCACCAGTGAATAAAGGTGACTTGTTGCGAGATATCGCCCTTATAGACACTTGAGAAAAGGCATCTTTAAGACTGCACGTGTAACAAGGGACACCAAACCACCATTTAAGTTCAAACAATTTCACTAAAAGTTCACTATTTATCACATAATATATCAAATACAATACATGGTAGAAAAGTATAATCTTAACAATGAGTTGTACTAATATCAGCTTTGCAGTGATAGTCTATGCAATGTTGTACAATCATATAATGTGCAAAGGTGGAATAGTGAACAAAATATTCTGGTCATGAAGACAAATCTAGTTAATTAAAACATTTCGTGCATGAAGGCAAAATAAGTAAAATTTTGGGGATTTGGTGTTTTAAATCCCTGACTCTAAATAACACCTGTTGTCATACTTAATTGTCTTTTGTGAAATCAAGGATGAATGCAACAGGGACACCATATTGTGCTATACCAGTTTAAAGAGCATCACTTTTCTCAAGAAAACCTTGGGGGAAAAACAAATCATAGACACATTTCTAATTAATACATTTACCTTGTCTGCCTTGTATATTAGCAGACATGTGTATATTGTTCCCATGGGAATCCCGTGTGATGAGCTCTGATAAAGTAGATACTGAGTTAATCCCATTGTTGTCTTAGTCTCTGACCTATCATACTTTTCAAGGATTTCCTTCAGTTCTTCCATCTTGATTTAAAGCTGCTATTTTCCCCAAAATGTATAGGTCCATATTGTTCTCCATTCTACTCTGTTATGGTCTTGATGCTGTGACTATGTAAATATCATATCCTTGCACTGATGGAGACGCTCGAATGAGTACAATTGTTTTATAGCATCTGTGTCCATAATATGACCAATATCAAATGTCTTTGGGAAATGGCATAACATTTATTCATTTGTATTTAGCCTGGTGCTGTGATCCTTATTTCTGTTGGCAGCACAGCAGTACAGTATGTATGCTGGCCTTAGGTGACACAGTAACACACATGCCCTTGGTGTGATCACTTTACCAAAGTACCAAGCACTTGGTCATTCAGCAAGCCAGTGGCATGCTGATCAGCTAACATGTAAATGACCATGGGATTTGTAGATAGAGTGGAAAGTCTATCACTGAAGTGACCATTCAGGTGTTAGTACAGGGTGCTCTTCAGTGTGCAGTATGCAAATGATGGCCATTGTTGAAGTGAGCACAGAAATAGTGGAATTTGTAGGTGTCTTCACCTTCCATTGTTCAACAAGCAAAGCCCCTGACTGGGCAATGCTTCTCCTCCTAAAGCTGAGGATGGGAAGCAGCCAGCCCTTCTGCTTTTCTGCCTACTCAGGTACTCACCATGAAAAGACATGGACTGAAGGCTAGGATTCCCATTGGCCCCAGCCTCTTCAGTCCCTGCTGTCTATTGCATGCTTCTCCTCTGGCTGACTCCTCATTGGCTGCCTACTCAGGTGTTCTTCCACTACTTCTCTCTGCTGCTTTTCTTTCAGCTAAATAATTCTGCAGAGTTTTAAAACTGGAATCCCCCATCCCCGGCACTTTTAAATACAACACTTCCCCTCCAACCTTGCTGTACTTCTCCACTATTTGTTGTCCTAGAGATCAAGTTCCAGCCTTAAAGAAGCCTTCTTAGATTGGTCTACTGCTGTTCTAAGCACTACTATTAACCCTCCCTTGCAATCATGCACCCCACTGCATTCCTCTTTTTCCTGTACCTCCTCTCCTACTTTCTCTCTTCCTCCTCCTACCACCCACCTCATGACTGCTCTTACCCCTCCCTCCCCCCCGCTTCTTTGGCACCCATTCTTCTACATCACCATCTTACTCCCTCACTACCTTCTAGGATCCCCTTTCCCACTCCATCCTATCATTTGAATTCCCCAACCTTTTTACCTCCACATATAAGCTTCTGCTTCACTCTAATTCACTGCTCCAGGTGAAATCCCTATTTCCTCAATACCATAAAAGGTGGAAAACTACCAGCTACATTCTCTGTACTCGTTTTCCTTTTGCTAATTGTGGGTGATATTGAAAGGAACCCTGGCCCCTGAAATAAACACCACCCCACAAAGGCTTAAAGATCATGCACATCAACATTAGGAGTCTTCTCCCTAAGCTAAACCTTTTAAATGGTTGGTTAACCCAGAATGCCCCTGATATTCTATGTCTCTCAGAGATATGGCTATCTACCTAAACTCTGGACTCTTCTGTCTCCTTCCCAGGATATCACATTGTCCGGCAAGACTGTGGCAAAAGAGGAGGTGGTGTAGCCATGATCATTATGCAACACCTCTCTTACTCAGTTATGAAAACAAGAATCCTGCCTCAGACCCCATGTATTGATTCTGTCTAAATTCTCCTTCCCACAACTCTCCACACGTTCAATAGATTTGTCGATGCCTCTCCTTGACTCAGTCAACAAGCACTTACAGCATGCATCTTTGCTCTCCTGCCATTGGCTCACTCTGGTGAACTTATACTACTTGAAGACTATAACCTCGACTGACTGTCCCCCTCATCCAAATCCATAATATCCAGAGTAGAATCCCTAACACAGTTAATCGCGGTACCAACCCACTACAACTCCCACTCTTCTAATCACTCCCTCATAGATTGATTCTTTCCTCCCACCCTATCATATATCCGCAGTGGGAGTCCTGGACCCCATCCTAAGTGACCACTGCATCACCTACTGCATAAGAAAAACATACCTACCCATATCCGCGCCAAAGTATATCAAAATACACCCTCTAACTGCTCTAGATACTAACTCCCTCCTCTCTGATTTACATAATGCCAGTTGGGCATCAGTTTACTCTGCAACTACTGTTGATACTGCCCTACCCCAGTTCATAAATATCTTCAACAGTGTATGGGATTTCCATGTACCCCCTCAGAAAAGCCAGAGTCAGGAAACGTCACCACCTCTGGATTACTGCTCCTATAGTCGCCCTCTGCAAAGCCCATGACAAAGCCTGGTCTTCCTTCAAGGCCTCCTAGACGTCTAACTCAAGACAAGCATACAACACCACAAGAAATGCTTACACCAAGGCCATTCATCATGCAAAGGCAGACTACTTTAAACACAATCTCAGCATAGCACACACCTCTTCCTTCTGGAATATAGTCCACTCCATTGTTGACCCTCCTCTGCAGTCCAGCACCCCAACTCTTGAGCACAACAACATTGTAATAATGGACCCTGTCCAAGTCATTGATACCCTCAACACTTTCTTCACTACTTGTGCTTCCCCTGTACCAACCTCTATCTACCTACCTCCCTCCAAACCTACTCCACAGCACAGGCCAATTAATACTTCCTTCTTGCCCCTGCTTCCACAAATGAAGTATTGTTTGCCCTCCTATCCTTCAACACAACTAAATCAAGCCCTGGTGGCCTACATCCAAGTCTCCTGCACCTTTCTACTCCCACCATCACTCTCCCCCTCACCTACATCATAAATTTGTCCTTTTCCTCAGGCACTCTTCCAAAAGCCTGGAAATTGACATGTGTCATCCCTCTCCACAAAGGTGGTGACCCCACCTCACCTAGAAACTACCACCCTATCTCCCTCCTCCCCACCTTGACAAAACTACAGGAATGCCTCATATAATCTAGGCTGACTGAGTTTCTCACCTCTACCAACTTTCTATCGACATACCAATCCAGTTTCAGAAAAGATCGTTCCACCATATCCTCTCTTCTCTGTGTCACTGGTCACATTCAGTCAGCCATGATAAAGTCCATCTCACTGCCATGGTCTTCATCAAGACAGATAAAGAGAGAAAGTTGAGGGGGGTACTTGTGCCTTTTGAGGCTATGGGAGAGAGGTATGGTGGGTGCAATGGAGAAGGGACTTGAAGTTTAGTAGGGGGATGAAAGCAAACCTCTGTGAATGAGAGAACAAGAAGAGCAGGGAGGGGGGTTGGCAAGGGTGGGGTGAGAGGAGAGAAGGGGGAGTCAGGCTGGAGGGGGAGATGGGGTTTTGGGAGGGGGAAGAGCGGGGAGTGAGGGGGTGGGTAGAAATAAGAGAAGGTAGTAAGAGAGAAGGCTGAGGTGAAGCATTATAGGGGTAGGAGGAAGAGACAACAGAGGGTTTGTAGAGATAAAAGGGTAGGTAAGACAGAAGTAAGTGGTGGTAGAAAGGAATGTGGGTTTAGTGGGTGGGGGCTCAATCAGAATAGTAGTTCACGAACACAGTAGGCTGGGCTATAGTCCTCAGCAGTTGGCTTTGCACAGTCACTTGGGGAGCAATGTAGCCAACCCTGGTGACATAAATTTTGACTATCATCAGTAATGCAATATAAACAGTTAAAAAGTAAAATTCAGTATGTACTGTATGTTTGTACACCAAAAATACAAAGTAATAAACTACACTACTTCAGCAGTAGGTCTGAGTGACTTAAAATACCATTTTAGTCAAAAATGGAACAAAAGGTCACTAGTAGTGGCAAACAAACAAGGACTACATGGTGTTTCAGGTCTCAGTTTATCATTTTCAAAATAAACAAAAAAATCAATGTCCCCATTCAATCACAGACATACTTTCTATAGCTGCTTGCATAACACTGTCGAGCTGTGTTGGACACCATCTGTTTCTGATAGGTTTGATTACAGCAGATAGGGGCTCTGTGAATAATGACACCATCTGTTCCTGACAGATTGAATTACAGCAGAAATGGGCTCTGTGGATGAAACTGGCATTTTTATAGTCTGTGACAGCCTGCCCCACTCTCCCTTTGCTGCCGGACCTCACACACACATGCAGAGGCATCTCCCTATGGTTATGATGTGACAAACACACTTCTGGGCATCCTGGATACACCAATTATTCAGGGGCAAAGGTCATGTATAGCAATCACACTGTACATGCTCAGAATGAAATCACAGTTCTGTCCCATTGTGGGATATTAAACAAACATAAACAGCATAAAAAAGAAGAGGAAAAAAATAAATAAAAAATTGCATTTTTTAAGCACAAAGAGCAAATGTAACTCTTGGGGACACGAGTGGTTACATTCATCACCCTAACTTCATGGCTATTTTTTGGGAAAGAAAATTAAAATAACACAACCAAATGGAATAGCAAAGCAAGATGGGAGACATGGCATTAAGGTAAAAGTTTATTAAATGGAAGCACATACAAATAACTACCATATTCACAGTGAGTTTAGCCATATCACAAATTAGCTTCCCTAAACTACAGTATTTACCACAAATACATCATTTTTTTATGGAAAGGAATGCATGGTGGCATTCACTTTATGTATGTATCTGCTTACATAGCAGAGTGTTAAATGCTATCATAATGAATTGCTCTCAGTTTATAAATCAAGTGGGGCTTTAAAGATACTTTTGGGACTCCATTGGTAACCCTTTTTTCATGGAGTTGCTCATATATCCTGCTCGCACGCTCTCAGGTGTTTTGCTGCCCACCTATAGCATTACCTCAGGGGATGTCATTACTTTGATGGATACAGTGAGGGAGTATTTAGTGCTGAAGAGGGTCCTTGCAGACTAGGGCAGCACTTAAGAATGGGAGGAGAGAGTACTTTTTGCAGATGCCAGTGGGTCCCTTGGATTGGATGTTACATATGGTTTAGGACTAAGAGGTGGAAAACCTTTTATCTAGCGAAGATTTTTCTTTGCCGTCCAAACTATCTTCAGTTACTGACAGTGTAGACAACACAAAATGTGGAGCTCACCCCTATTGGAATCAGGAGCTAAATAAGTTCAGATTTACAAGAAATAGGTACTGTGCCTTTAAATACCTGCCTTTTTAAGGTGTGCTGTTCCTCCATGAGACTGCACTCTGATGAAGATTGGAAAGAACTGACACTCTGGGGCAACTGGTGAGAGGCACCGAGTATTAATTTTGTACTTTTATCTTGCACTTTATAAAATATTCTAGTTGTGCAACTGTACACTGCTCTGTAATGTGGTTGTGTTAAATGGATGCAATGATAACAGCACTGCTGTTGTTAGTTACTGTCTCAATATTTGAAGACGTATGACTTCAAACACTATGTGAACAGATTGTCTTTGGAAAGCTTTGAATGAACACAGTGAATGAGCAGCTTTAAGATTTCTGTAAGCCTGGACTTATTTAACCTCTAAGCCTAACAAGGAAGAGCTCCACATTTGGTTCTGTTTATATCTTAGAGGTTTAACTACCCTACAGTAAGAGCTTCCAGACCTCCAACACAGAGCGCAGCCTGCAACATGGGTGGGACAATGTGGAGAAGCTTATCTCAACTGCATCTGAGACTGAGTCTGTAGACAGTGATGGTGCTGAGCTTGTCTTGGAAGGACATGACACTAGTTTAAGTTGGGAAGAGTGCGGCCCTTCTTTACCTGCTACTATCTGTAAAGATGATGATGCTGCACTTCCATCACTATGCCTTCTTGGAGATGGGGAACAAATGGCTTTTCAGCAGAGGTTCACCTGTTGTTTTCAAGTTCCAGAAGCTTTTTCCCTTTGATCCAGTATGCTGTTTGCCGGCCCTGGTAGGAGAAGCGTACCTACATTTGAGACCAGGGACTCCTGTGTCCGCTTCTTCATTAGGGAGTGGCACATTCCCCATTCCAGTGTTTTCTCATTAAAAGGGAAGATAATTGTAGACTCAGGATGGGACAGTGAGTGGGAGATGTCAGTCCAGCCCAAGGGAGGGAAGGAAGAAGATGGCAGCTGGTGCTGTATAACATTTAGTTTACACATGTTCATACAAGAAGCAGGGAACATTTCAGGAACAGTGTCCATATGACACTTGGGATCTCTCGCAAGGAACCATACCTTGTGGAAGCAGACCACAGTCACTTTGACTGTGAAAGACACACATGTTTATCCCAGTCTATATCCCAGTTTCTAGTTCCTTTTACTTTATATAAAAAAAAATATTTTTAGAGCCCACATACTGTGCATTGGGGTATGTTAGTTA
Source organism: Neoceratodus forsteri (assembly GCA_016271365.2). Classification (NCBI taxonomy): domain Eukaryota; kingdom Metazoa; phylum Chordata; order Ceratodontiformes; family Ceratodontidae; genus Neoceratodus; species Neoceratodus forsteri. Next base: position 1,532,866,132 of record CM057449.1, on the reverse strand, counting down.
TTTTTGTAACAAGAAATGAGGGAAAATAAAGAAGATCAGAATTTGAAGGTTGAAAAAACGTCTGTGTGGGAATTCAAAATCTACGGATAAAGGAGATAGTGTATGAATTTTTGTTACTGGTGTCAGGTTATATGAATGTTAGTGTCTGTGAGTAGCTTGTTTTTCCTTTTCAGAAGCCAGAAGAGGAGATGGTGTAGAGAATGGAATTGTAAGCACGGCTATGGGTGGTATGGTGTAATACCCAGCCCTTCAGCTGACTGTAGAATAGGTTTATGGACCACTGAGTATTTTGGAACATTGGGCATGCTATCCAAATGTATATGTATAAGTGAACAGTGTGGTAACTGGTTAAAGTGAAGCAGTGAACACCCAACTTTTGAGGCAATCTGTTCACAGAGTCATCAGGCTCCTATGAAGTATGGTTTAGGATTGACAGAAACACTAGTAAATATTGTATGTGTCTGGAGAAGAAGCCAGAAGGGGAAGGAAACATATTCAGTTCAGTGCTTTACAGTAACTGGTAATTGCTATTTTTCTTTTAAACTTAAATTGTGGGCTTTTAGTGACACTGTAAGTTCTTTGCTGTCTTTACTTAGAATTGTTTTTGGGCTGTTAAAAATTTAAAACGTAGTGGTGGTGTATTTCTTTGCTGTCTTTAATTGCTGCAAATTTTCGTCGAGAATGAGGAGTACTTGGATGACAGTGGGCTCAGGAAGGGTTAGAGTGGTCAGGCAGAGGCACATCCCAGATCCTATTCCACTCAAGAACTCATATGCCACACTAGCAAACGGGGACAACCAAATAGAGGTACCCAGAGAAGTGGAAGGAAAGGATGCGGAGGTTAGCCAAGGAGGTGACCTCAGCGGGGAGAGCAGTGGACCCCAGAGGAGGAGGAGGAGGAAGTGAATTCTGGTGGGGGACTCCATCATAAGAGGGATCCAGCTAGGAACACAGGAGGGGGAGGACAGGGAGGTGAGGTGTCTACCAGGTGCCACGGCATGGAGGGATGGAAGGAAGATCCTGGGGATCACTGGGAAGGCTAGACGGGAGGGTGAGCTGGATGTCATTATCCACCTAGGTACTAATGACCTGGCAAATGGGGAGCCAAAGGAAGTTCAGGAAGAGTTTAGGAAATTGTGGAGGGGTCTCAAGCAAGTAGCTACTTCTGTCACTTTCTCAGAAGTACTACCTGTGAGAGGCAAGAGAGAGCATAGGAGTGCATGCACCAGGAACTTTAACTCATGGTTGAAGAACTGGTGCTGTGAGGAAGGGTTTGGATTCATAGATACATAGATACATAGATACATAGACAGTGTCGGCAGATAAGGGCCTATGGCCCACCCAGTCTGCCCATTTGAGCTTGTAAGTTCAGTTTGTTTTCCTAGAAGTCTGCTGCCCTTACCCCGACCTCTAGAATTCCTTTATGTCTATCCCATGCATTCTTAAATCCCTTGATTGTTTCAGCCCCACCACTTCCTCTGGCAGGGTGTTCCACTTGTCCACCACCTGTTCTGTGAAGAAATTCTTTCTCATGCTTCCTCTGAATCATCCTCCTCCAACTTCATCCCATGCCCTCTAGTCCTGGAACTTCTTTTCGCTTAAAATAGTGTTTTCCTGCACCCTGTTCCTCCCTGTAAGATACTTGTATGTCTCTATCACATCCCTTCTCTCCCTCCTCTCCTCCAGGGAGTGCGTGTTCAGTTCCTTCAACCTGTCTTCATAGGACTTGTGATGCAATCCATGCACCATCTTTGTTGCCCTCCTATGAACCTTCTGTACCCTGTCTATGTCCTTACGTAGGTATGGTCTCCAGAACTGTACACTGTACTCCAGGTGGGGCCTCACTAGTGTCTTGTATAGTGGAAGCATGACCTCCCTTTTCCTGCTGGTGATGCCCCTGCCTATACATCGCAGCATCCTATTTGCTTTACCTGCTGCCTTGTCACACTGTTTCCTACCTTGAGGTCATCAGAGATGACAACCCCAAGATCCCTTTCCTGCTTGGTGCATGCTATATCCTCACCCCCAACTGATATATTGTGCCAGGGTTTTTGTGCCCATATGCATTATCTTGCACTTCTTTGCATTGAATTTCAACTGCCAAACCCTTGACCATTCTTCAAGTTTCTGCAGGTCACTTCTCATTCTGTCTACACCCTCTGGTGTGTCTACTCTGTTACAGAGCTTTGTGTCATCAGCGAACAGTGAAATTCTGCCTTCTAGATCCGTAGCAATGTCACTGATGAAAATGTTGAATAGGATGGTCCCAGCACTGATCCCTGTGGTACCCCACTGGTCACTCTTCCCTCTGTGGAGTGACAGCCATTTACCACCACCCTCTGTGTCCTGCCACCCAGCCAGTTACCTACCCACCACACTACTGTCCTGCCCACACCCATATTCCCCAGTTTGTGTAATAGTCTTCTATGTGGCACAGTGTCAAAGGCCTTGCTGAAGTCCAGATAGGCCATGTCCACTGCCCTCCCTGATCCACCTCCTAGTCACCCAGTCAAAAATTCAATGAGGTTGGTCTGACATGACCTCCCCCTGGTGAAACCATGCTGCCTTGGGTCCTGTAGTCCATTGACAACCAGATGTTCCACCAATCTCTCCTTCAGTAGTGCTTCCATGATCTTCCCCACTACCGAGGTGAGGCTGACTGGTCTGTAGTTCCATGCTTCCTCTTTGTTCCCACTTTTGTATAAGGGGACGATTCATTGGTGACTGGGAACCCACCTGGAGGGAAGGAGGTTTGTTTAAGCGTGACGGTCTGCATCCATCCTGGAGGGGAATCCAAGCACTCAATGATAAGTTTAAATGCTACATTGACAAGCATTTAAACTAGCAAAGGGGGTGGCAGGCCAGCAAGGAGGGTACCTACTTGCTCACCCCCCACAGCTAGCAGTGGAACTAGTGAACCGGAGGAGTGGCTATCTCTACAAAGCAGTGTGCAAAAGATGGAGATTAGCACCCAAGAGGTGAATAGGCAGAAAAGGGGCAAAATTCAGCAGAAGGGCAGACATCAAGGAGAACCAGGGATAAAGGACAACCAAGGAAAGGGCTGGAGTAGAACAGCGAAACAGTCTAGGGAGGTCAAATCATGGAAAGCCATGTAGCAATGCCAGGAGCCTTAGCAACAAGGTGGAAGATCTGGAGGCTGTCATGGTGCAGTCAGACCTGGACATTGTGGCCATCACTGAAACCTGGTGTAATGATAACCACGACTGGGAGATGGCCATACCTGGCTGCAAACATATTCAGAAGAGACAGGGCAGGTAGAGGGAGGAGGAGTGGCACTGTATGTGAAAAATGACATAAGGGCCACAGAGATCCAGGAGGAACAAAATGGGGAGAGATACTGTGGGTTAAGCTGGAAAGGAAAATGGGCCAGCTATCTGCACAGGTGTGGTCTATAGACCACCAGCTCAGGAGGAAGAAACAGATAGAGTTGATGCTAGCCATCCAAAGGATGGCAGACAAGGTTGAGGTAGTACTGGTTGGAGACTTCAATATTCCAGACATGGACTGGAGCATCCCAGCAGCAACATCAACTAGAAGCAGATTTATCCTGGACTCCCTTCAGGGTGCCTTCCTCAAGCAACTGGTCATGGAACCAACTCGGCAAAAGGCAATACTGGACCTTGTACTCACAAACAGGGACAGTGTGATGGGGGTAACAGTGGGGGAGCACCTGAGGAATGGTGACCACCAGTCATTGTGGTTTGAAATCACAGAAAGAGCAGACCCAAACCACACAAAAACACGTATCCTGGATTTTAGGGGGGCGGACTTTTGGAAAATAGGGAGATACTTGAAAGAGGCATTAAGGGGAATGGGGCAGGAATCAGGGGTTGAAGAACAGTGGGCAGTATTTAAAATGGGAATTACAAGAGCAACAGAATTATGCATTAAGCAGGTTAGTAAGAGGAAAAGGAAGAGGAGACCATTATGGTTTTCCAAAGAGCTAGCAAAGAAAGTGAAAGCCAAAAAGATTGCATTAAGGCAATACAAAAAGACACAGGCAGAAGGGGATAGGGAGAAGTACCAGGAGAAGCAAAGGGAGGCAGGGAGGTCAGTAAGGGAAGCCAAAGCTCAGACAGAAGAACATATTGCAAAATCAGTGGGTAGAGGGGAAAAAACCCTTTACAGGTACATAAGTGAAAAGAGAAAGGCAAAGGAAGGGATAGTGAGACTGAAGGGGAGGATGGGGGCCCGTGGAGATGACAACAGTAAAGCTGACATATTGAACAGGTATTTCTGCTCAGTCTTTACTGAGGAAGAGGAGTAATGGGTCTGAAGGAGTACAAGAGGTGAGAATGGTGCAGAAATGGATACAAGTCCCTTTACACAGAAAGGGCCCTGAAGGAACTGAAGTAATAAGAGTTGATAAAGCAATGGGGCCAGATGGGATGCACCCCAGGGTCCTTAAAGAACTAAAGAGGTGGTAGCTGAACTCTGGCTATCCTGTTTAGCCAATCACTGGAAACAGGAGGTACCCAAAGACTGGAGGACAGACAGATGTAGTCCCCTTATACAAAAGTGGAACAAAGAAGAAGCGGGGAACTACAGACCAGTCAGCCTCACCACGGTGAGTGGGGAAGATCATGGAAGCACTACTGAAGGAGAGACTGGTGAGACATCTGGTTTGTCAATGGACTACAGGACCCAAGGCAGCATGGTTTCACCAGGGGAGGTCATGTCAGACCAACCTCGTTGAATTTTTTGACTGGGTGACTAGGGAGGTGGATCAGGGGAGGGCAGTGGACATGGCCTATCTGGACTTCAGCAAGGCCTTTGACACTGTGCCACATAGAAGACTATTACACAAACTGGGGAATATGGGTGTGGGCAGGACAGTAGTGTGGTGGTAGGTAACTAGCTGGGTGGCAGGACACAGAGGGTGGTGGTAAATGGCTGTCACTCACAGAGGGAAGAGTGACCAGTGGGGTACCACAGGGATCAGTGCTGGGACCGTCCTATTCAACATCTTCATCAGTGACATTGTTGCAGGACCTAGAAGGCAGAATTTCACTGTTCGCTGATGACACAAAGCTCTGTAACAGAGTAGACACGCCAGAGGGTGTAGACAGAATGAGAAGGGACCTGCAGAAACTTGAGAAGAATGGTCAGGGGTTTGGCAGTTGAAATTCAATGCAAAGAGGTGCAAGATAATGCATATGGGGCACAAAACCTAACAGCTATCAGTTGGGGGTGAGGATATAGCATGCACCAAGCAGGAAAGGGATCTTGGGGTTGTCATCTCTGATGACCTCAAGGTAGGGAAACAGTGTGACAAGGCAGCAGGTAAAGCAAATAGGATGCTGCGATGCATAGGCAGAGGCATCACCAGCAGGAAAAGGGAGGTCATGCTTCCACTATACAAGACACTAGTGAGGCCCCACTTGGAGTACAGTGTACAGTTCTGGAGACCTTACCTACGTAAGGACATAGACAGGGTAGAGAAGGTTTCAGAGGAGGGCAACAAAGGATGGTACATGGATTGCACTCACAAGTCCATGAGGACAGGTTGAAGGAACTGAATATGTACTCCTGGAGGAGAGGGGAGAGAGGGATATGATACAGACATACAAGTATCTTACAGGGAGGAACAGGGTGCAGGAATACACTATTTTTAAGTGAAAAAGATGTTCCAGGACTAGAGGGTATGGGATGAAGTTGGAGGGAGGATGATTCAGAGGAAACGTGAGGAAGAATTTCTTCACAGAATGGGTGGTGGAAAGTGGAACACCCTGCCAGAGGAAGTGGTGGGGGCTGAAACAATCACGGGATTTAAGAATGCATGGGGTAGACATAAAGGAAGTCTGGAGGTCAGGGGTAAGGGGCAACAGACTTCTAGGAAAACATAAACTGAACTTACAAGCTCAAATGGGCAGACTGGGTGGGCCATAGGCCCTTATCTGCCGACACTGTCTATGTATCTATGTATCTATGTGTTTCTGCAACTGTTTACTTTGGCATACACTCTCTCCATCCCTATTACAAGGACTACCACCCTATCAGGGTGCCATTAAGACACAGGAACCCATAAGGAAAATCTCAACCACTCAAGATAAAATGGGGACAAGGTCCCTGAGACCAAAGGCACCTTAGGGAAGAAGGCTCAACATCAAGGAGAGAGGCTGGTGTACTGCATGAGGAGAAAGGGAGAAAGATAGCAAGAAGAAATTTGAGCATCTGAAGGATGCTTGCACATGAGTGGTATATATACCACTCCGAAGGAGGGCATGGCCTGTGTCACCCACTGCAACTTTGAAGCACAGGTAGTGCCTTTCAATTCACAGGGTCCTTGCCTGTGAAGTATGGTTTAGGATTGACAGAAGGAATGATAGTCTGTGGTGCTAGTGCAGCTGTTTACTTTGGCTAACTCTCTTCCTTTATCTGCTGAAGGGACTACCACCCTGTCGGGGCGCAATAAATACACAGGAACCCTCAGAAAAGATGCCAACACTCCCTCAGGGAAATGGTTCCAGAGATCAAAGGCACCTTAGGGAGGAAGGCCCAAAAAAACAAAAACAGATGCACCCCTTCTTCCTAAGTAGAGGAGAGACATAGCCAGACTGAGACCCTGAAACAAGGAAGCAAATCTTCATTCATTTCCTGCTCCTGCTGAAACTTTTATAACCTTTGGCAGAGCTAAGAAAAAGAAAACAAAAACCTTTTTGGAGGAAGCTCTTGTGACCCAAGGCTTAGTTAACCATCCTTCCAGGATCAGGGCAATATTAGTGACAGCTCAACTACTGCAGTTTAGAACCCCAATTCAGGGGAAGGCTTTCCTTGTTTAGGGAAGGTCTCTCACTCTATTCCCTTAACATGAAATATGATGGAGGTGCTGTAAACTGATGGCATTTCCTGTTAAGGGGATAGGAAATGCCATGATGGTGTCGTGAACTGATCTCTGCAGCTAAAGAACATTACCCATGAAGGAGGCCACTCCCAGGGTGAGAAAGGAGGACAGAAATGACTGCTAAAAGGTGCTCACCTACCTCTAAACTGAGAGAAGGCTTAACTGCATAGGAAGCAGAGCCCTTGAGGAGCAAAGCAGTAGGAGCTGAGCCATTGAGGGGAAGAGTTGTGTCATAGAGTAGAACTTTACCAATGAGGAGCAGATGAAGGAAAGGGAAACTGGAGGAGACATGGTGAATCTTATGTGAACGTAGGGAGAAGAGCTTATGAGGGTGCTGTTGATGTGGTCTGCAAAGACAAAGTAGCCCCCAAGGCTGAGTGACCTCACCGTCTGGTAGCTGAATTAAAAAAATACTACACCAACGGGTGCTGTTGAGTCAATATGAACAGCTAAAGTCCCCGCTCCCGAGCATAGGACATTCTCACCTGAATGGCAGAGAGAGAAGAATCCTGCCCTAGTCAAAAGACCCAGCCTCAATGTCCTGATTTCCAGAGAGCAGAGCGAGATCATTGGCCTGTGGTCAGGGGAGCCTTAGAAGCCAGTGGATATGATCATGGCTGGAATGCATTTGATTCAGTTGCAAGAGTTTGCAGGAGGCGGTAGGAGGCTGATAGCAAATTCTGATGGCTGTAGCAGGGTTATGTGAGCTGATGGCAATACCTGATAACTGATTGGAATGCAGGGGATGCCATGTGGAATAAATAAGTCTGATGGATGCTGATAACCATACAATGGATGGAGGCATGCAATTGATTCTCATATAGGATCTGAAATGTTAGCCATGTAGACTAATAATATGCATGTAATGATAGCCAGGTAGGTTGACAATGAAACAAAATAATGCAACAGTTATTTAGAATACACACAATTGACAGAGTATTCAAATTCAAACATGACTGAAGGCCATGTGCGATGTTGCATAACATCTAAAAAAACAAGACAGACAATCATTTAGCAAAAGTACAACCTAAAAACAGGTAAATCCCAAAGGAAAAACAACAGACGACAGGGCAGCAATTGCAGGTGGCACTTTAAATAGATGGCCAGTATGATGCACAAGGTAGAGGGGAACAAGAGCTAGTCTGCAGTGGGGCAGGCAGGGAAAAACAGAAAACAAAGAAGTAGAAGGACTCAAGGCACAGCAGTAAATGAAACCCCAGAAGGCACAGAGAAGACAGACTTTACTGCCACCAAGTGGACAATGGGCTTTTTGTGTTGAAATATTTATTGCATTGTAAGTAGTAGCCTTCAAGAACCCTGCAGCTGCCTAGTTCTGGGACACAAATGAAAACCATGGCAGGTTCCTTGCCCTGAGAGGCAGGACTCATAGTATCTGGAAACTGAGTGACCAGTAACATACTCTTATCATTGACAGCTCCCCCCCCCCCCCGGGCCTGGCATAGCCTACACTGATCACTGACAGCCCTCCAAGTCTGAGCCAGCCTACCCTGAGCACTGACAGGAGGGGTCCCACCCCCATCAGGTCAGCTTACTTTAACCTGACTTCCCATCAAAGCACAGACTAGCCTTCCCGACCTGCAGAAACTCTCCCAATACAAGGAAATGTAGTTACTGACAATAAATAATCAATCCGAGACTTGAATAAATAAATAAGGGATATACAATGGTGAGCTGTCAGATAAATGATTTATCTACACAAGTGCTGTTTGACCTCGGGTAACATCATGAGTGGCTTAAGCCATGAGTGAGATGTCCAAGGTCAAACAGCACGAGTGTAGATAAATCATTTATCTGACAGCTCACCATTGTATATTTCATTTATGCAATAGGGATGCTTTCTGTCAGTGCAAGGACGTTTGCTTTTGATTATTTATCTTTTTTTGCATATGTTTGTCAAAAAAGTGAACAAAAAATTGTATTTTCTGCTCTTTTTTGCTAATTATAAAAAAAACTATAAGGTATCTTTAAATGAAATACCACTCATTTTGTAAATAATGTTGTGCTGCACAACTTTCATGCTCATAGCACTATGCTAATTTTTTCATTTAAAGTTATTTGTATTTGAATATAGTTAGTACTAGTACTGAGGCTGAACATTCTAAATGAGTTCTGGAGTGATTGTGACATATCTACTATGTATATAAATCTGTGATGATGTGTCTACTATGTGTATAAATGTAAAAGTTTGAATTTATCTCATAGCAGCTCAGATTTATCACATAGGATTTATGTCCATGCCTATTGCATAAATAAATAAATAAATAAAATTGAAAAAAAAAAAACATAATCCCTCGCACCCTTCACAAATCATGTCAAAACATATATACCAATCAGAAGTTCAATTTTAGTTCAGCTGCATTTCATCAGTCTGGAGGCAGTCATGTTACTGTAACATTTGTAGTCATCAATCAGTACTCATCATCTTGTCAGTTTTTGCTTCTTTGTGTGAATTACTATTTATATTAGGTACAGCTGTCAATTAAAACCATTGACCATTCAGAATCATTGTTAAAGTCACAGGGACCATGAAAGTGATCACAACACACATTTAGGTAATTGCATCACAGTAACTGAATGTTTTCTGGTCAAACTAGAAAACGTATATCACCAATGTAAAGCATCAGATTCTTAGGTCATTAATGGCCTTATTAGCATTGTTCATGCACCCTCCACTTTTAATTTCAAGAATGAACAGGTCTGCTGTCTCCAGCCCTCTGCCTTCCCAAACCATGTGCACCTCCCTTTCTTAAAGTAGCCCTCCCAATGCTCTCTCCTACCCAGCTGTAATCTTTGAGTCCCTACAGATATAATGTTAAATCTTAAACCTGCTGTAAGGTTCTGCAGGAGAATAACCTGATGATAAAACACCACCAACACAGATGTGCAGAAAATTGTTTTATTTCTCCATAGTAATAGTACTAAAGAGAGAGACGTAAGAAATATCTTACCAACTGGAACACAGACACAGTAATAAAACCAGATGTGGAAGCTGGTTGCTTCCGGGGATCCCAAGGAGGTTTGGCCATGTACTAAGATTGTATACTGCAGATAAGAACATTACATTACTGGAGCAACGAGCTTATAGACATCAGTGTGTTTATGTACTCGGTGTCCATTGGGCAATATATGGGAATCTAACACCCAGGACTGATACTTTTTGTAGCAGTTACAGCTATTCACTGACTAACTAACTTAAAAGAACAATAGGGTTCTTCTCATATAATTTGCTAGCTAAGCATACTGACTTTGGAACGTACTGTAGGTGGTACTACAAACCACAGAATATTATATCATTATTATATCATGTTAGGCTTCTAATCTCACAGCTGTCGCTAGATGTCCTTCCAAGACAATAATACACATTCCTTGCTAACGCATTAGACATTTGGCTGAACAGGAGAGTTCTGACTAAGCCCTAATATAGAACAAAATATCAGTACATTAGTAATCAGTAGTACATAATAAATTCTCCTTTGTCTGTCATGGTATCAGTGAGTGTCCTCATATGGGACAGCAGGGCAGGCTGGTCTACATATTGTCTCCCTTGTTGCCTGGACAAAAAAGGCAACACTAATTAGGGTGGTAGGTAAGTTACTTCATTACTGAGTGTGATTCATACAGAAACTTCAATTGATTACAATGTGTCAAGATTTTACATAAACAGATCTAGGTAAGAACAAGGAAAATAATAAAAAACACTTGCATAATAACAAAACCTTTGAAGGTCAATTCTAACCATTTCTCAAAGTGGTGTTGAGGTCACCGTCATGGAAAAGAGCATTTAATGAATTGCCTCTCTAGCAGATATTTGAGATTCAGAGTAAGTAGATCAGTATGCACATTAAACACTGGTAAATACTAGGCTACAGCATACAGATAGTCAGGGTCATTATTGGCATTATCATGTTCCGGGGTGGGAACTGGGATTGTAACCATATGGACTATGATAGAGTGTTCCTGGTCACAAAATAGAAGTTTGGAAAGGGTATGTCAGAAATTAAAGTTCCATAGAAAAAAATCTGATGACTGCTCACAACACAGTATTGTCCATCAGAGTTGTAGGTCACACAAACTTGACAAAGACACCACTTCTTGAGCTGGACTGGGCAGGTGATGGAAGTTAGGGCTGTGCACAGCCCGAATATTATTTCCCAAATACCATGAATAATGCACTATTCGTTATTCAAATCCCGAATAATGAATAGTTTACTATTCTTCTGGTATTCGGGAAACACTGTTTTTTTTTTTAAAAAAAGACAAGAACAGGCCCCCTCCCTCCTCTCCCTGCCAATGTAAGTAGCAAAAACATGCCAGCCCTCCATCCTCTGTCAAAAAAGCATACCTCCCCAGCACCCAAAAGTTTGTTTTTTTTATATTAAATGCCCTGATAAAATATTAATAAGAACTGCGGGTGACTGGCTCTACCTGCCTGCTTCCACAGTCAATCCCCCCACTGACAGCACCTGACCCTGGCACCCACCCAGTGAAGCATACAGGCAGTAATCCAAATTGAAGCTCAGAAGGTGCTCGCCGGCACAACCTTCCCTCCTCCACAGCCGGCTACCTTGTCATGAATGAGGCACTCATGCACTTGAGTTGCTATAGTAAAACCAGTTGCTCAGCTGGTTTTACTATAGCAACTGAAGTTTGTGAGCACTTCATTCATTACAAGGTAGCCATGGAGGAGGGAAGGTTGTGTTGGCGGGCACCTTCTGAGCTTCAATTTGGATTACTGCTTGAATGCTTGACTGGATGGGTGCCAGGGTCGGTTGCTCTGGGTGGGTGGGGACTCATATCAGCTGGTGTTGCTTTCAATAGCAACTCAAGCGCACAAGCACTTCATTCATTACAATGTAGCTGGACATGGAGGTGGGAAGGTTGTGCTGGCAGGCACCTTCTGGGCTTCAGTTTGAATTACTGCCTGGATGCTTGACTGGGTGGGTGCCAGGGTTGGGTGCTGTGGGCGGGGGGGGTAGTTCATGATGCAGACAAAGCTTCAGAACTTTACAGATTTAACGTGGAAGCAGGTGGGTAGAGCCGGTCACCTGCAATTTTGATTAATATTTTATGGGGGCATTTAATATGAAGAAAAAAAAACTTTTGGGTGCTGGGGAGGTATGCTTTTTGACAGAGGGCAGAGGGCTGTTTTTTTCACTGATTACATGGCTGGGAGAGGAGAAATGGGGCTAGTTCTTATTCAGTATGTTAATGACTGAATGCCAAATACAAATACCAAATATTTGGCCACCGAATGCAGAATATTTGGCTGAATATTCAGAAAAAGGTATTCGCACAGCCCTAATGGAAGTATTCATGATGCTGCTGTTGTGGATGTTGTCTTGAGATGCATTTCTGGAAGCTGTGCTGGAGGCGTTGAAGTTGGGTTGCGCTTGACTCAAAGTGGGTCCATCTTGATCCATAGCAGGTATTGCAAAAGCTGAAGATAAACTTAATTTAGGTCATTATTAAACTTTAATGACCAGTCCATTGTATTAGAGGAGTAACCACAAACTGGTGCAGTTATGTCAAAGGCATCACATCTGCAAAGATAATGATATCCCTTTTTAGCACAACAGTTTGTATGTGGAGCAACCCAGGAGTCGAGGTGAGGATGAAACACCAATAGAAGAAGTAGATTAATCCGTTCTCTGTAGATGCTGCCCTGAAGATGGCCATGGATTGGATAATGGCAAGCTTGTTGAAGACAGAAGAATCCTTGCTGAAAACTAGAAGAGATAATGTAAATGTGACAAACATGGTGTCTTTAATGCTACAATGATTAGCTGTGTAGCAAGATCCTTGATTTTGGTGTGGTGTACTGTAACCCAAATATTGTGCAGTAGCCAGTGAAAAGGATACAGTCTTAAACATACACTTCACAATACAGCAAAGAGAAATGCAGTGGGGGCAATACCATTTAGCCATACACTTACCTTGGATCAAATCTGGGATCCACCCTGATTCCAGATCCCGGAAGAGATTAGTGATAGTGTTAAGTGTAAAATTACCATAGGCTGAACATATTATGTCCCTGCATATGTGTTGATCCCTAAGTTCTTTATTATTTAATGCAATTCATTCATTCATTTTATTACAAGCTTCATCAAACAATCTAGCAATATCATGCATATTATAGATAGTACATTTTTCTTCTTGTGAGAGTCCTTCTATACCATGTAGCATGGGTGTTACCACATTATCTGCTAATTTAAAATTGAAGAGATTGTTATGCCTCTGAATTTTGGCCAAATCAGCATGGTTCCAAATTGACATTACTGAGTCAAATAAACCTGTTACACTGCCAGCTATGCCAGTCATTGCACTCAACTATCGAAGACAACATTGAGGCTGGAACACTCCACGATGTTCAATTGCATGGTGCCCTGCTACAGGATCTTGAGGCCCTAACTTGATATGCTGCCATTAAATCTAATATCATCATAGAATGAAAATTTGATACATTAGTAGAAACACATTGTCCAAACCCCACCATGTTCCAGTGGATTTGGTTCAGTACCACTGGCACGTGCAAGTACTGCACGTTATTAATCAAAGTTCCAAGTATTGATGTTGCTGCCAGGCCACTCTCTGGGACAGCATCCAAGGTGGGACACTAAAGAGGGGGTATCTTTATTAACTGGAGTCCCTGCATATCTTCTGTACAGTTATATTACAAAAACGTGTGCAAAAGTCTTTATTAATATTTGCTGTAAGATTGTAAAGTCCTATATGTTGCTGTGTAACTTGGTGAATGCACAAAGTTCCATTAGGGTAAATACGGGTATTAGGCCAGCCTTAAAACGTTCTTTTGGCAAGGTGGGCCACTGGCAATTGCTGTCCATCAAGGTTATCAGTTTTCCAGTCAATTTGTAAAGTACACAAAGGCAGTTATAAGTGTACTAAGGTAAACATCTTGACCTGACTGAACAGAAACATGTGTACAGGGTATATCAATGGTAATGCTAACATCAGGGGAAGGGGAAAATTCAGGTAAAGAGGCATATGCTGGGTCATTGGGGTTCATGGCATGAAGAAAATCACAAAGGTGGGTCTGGTATGCCTTTGGGTGTGGGAGCTTCTTATGTAAGGCCTCACTCAGCAGGAACTTCTGGTGAGGGGTCCACTGGATCGATGCCAAATCTCTAGGCCAGAGATCTAGGAACAGCAGGAATAACAGGAATCTCAGTCTGGATGGTCCCATCTTGGTATACCAAAGTCTTCAGAATTTGGGTTCACAGGAGCTTAGAAAAGGAGAAAATAAGGAGAAACAAAAGCATTGTTAGTAAATGGTGCTCCTTCCTCTGAGGCAGAGGAAGGAGTGTCTTCACATCAGCTTCTCTCTGACATTCATCAGTAGTTGTTTGGTATCAATCAACAGTCTTCAAATTACTTGGCTTTTACAGCAGCTAAGAACAGAAAGCAAAAGGAATCAGTTACTTTTACAACGTTCTTCTCCCCTGGGGTGGAGGAAGGAACACCCCCACTGTGGAGACTGTGAAATGGTTAATCACCTCTGTACAGCTTGAGCTGATTGGCATGGCACCACTTATCAAGGGCTTTCTTCTGCCATCAATGATTTGGACTTGGTACACAGCTGGACTGAATTTGTTGATGATTTCAAATGGACCTGACTATTTGTTTACAAAGGCATGTGCTGGAGAGGCAAATTTCAGAATCATGACTCTGTTGCCTACTTGCCAATCAACTTCTTTAATGTGTTCATCAAAGTACTTCTAGGACTGCGGTTGGGCTTGGCCCAAGTTGTTTGCAGCAAACAAATGGGGTTTAGTGAGGTTGTCTTTCAGTTGGGTGACGTAGTTGTTTACTGACACTCTGTCTGCTGTAGACGCACTAAGGTCTATCATTAAATGTTCTGGTAATCTCATTTGTCTACCAGTTATTACCGCAAAGGGTGTACATCTGGTTGATGCTGACGGGGTAGCTCTAATTGCTATCAGGAGTAAGGGTAACAAAGTATCCCAAGTTTTTCAAATATCAGTAGCAAATGTATATGATATTGTTTTATGTGTCTGTTTGCTCTTTCTACTTTTCCTGATGACTGAAGATGGTAAGCTATGTGAAATTTATGGCTCCCAGTAACTTCATATTTCCCTCCATACGTTCACCAGTGAATGTTGTTCCTTTATCTGACTCTATCTTGAGAGGTAGGCCCCATTTGATAAATACTTGTTCTACCAAGATTTTGGCAGTGGCTTTTGCAGTTGGGGCCTTGCATGGAAAGGCTTCAACCCACTTGGAAAATAGGTCCGCGATCATGAGTGCAAATTTGTTGTTTCTGGGGGCACAAGGCAGTGGTTCAATCAAATCAATCTGGATATCATTCCAAGGGCCAGAGTGCCTCTGAGGCAGAAGTTTGGTGTTCTTCTTGCCTGGGGTGGGGTTATTTTATGCACAGGTAAGGCAATTGTCCATGTAATGCTGGACATCAGGTGTTATACCAGGCCACCAGCCCACAGTTTTCACTCTCTAGACTGTCTTGTCCACCCCTTGGTGTTCATCTGTGGTGGTGTAATGAACCTGATGGATGACTTCAGAACAAAGTGATTTGGGAATTACTCAGTATTTATGATCACCTGAGTACCAGAAAATCAATCTGTGACCCTGGGACAGATAGAGTTTGTCTGCATGTCTTTTGAATGGATTATTTGTAAACATTTCTTTTTCTGTGTCTTTGGAGAGGTATTGATATGCCTCTTTTATCTCTGGATCAGCTAATTGGAGCTCAGTCCAATCCAGAGGGACTTCTTAGCTTCTCTTGTTTGCAGCTATCATGGGTGTTGCAATAGGAGGAGCCTTTTGCCATACCCCCCCCAACTCCCTCTTTGCTTAAAGAGTCTGCTCTGTCATTGTAGTGGTGAAAGGATTCAGCTTTGGAGTGGGCCTTCACTTTGTGGATAAACAGTTTGAATATACATTGTGCAGCCAGGCTGACAATGTATATGAACAAGTCTTTGTACTTGAATGGGGTACTTTCAGAGAAGGTAAAATCATGGGCCTTCCAAAAGAGAAGGCATTCTCTCAAGGAGTTGCACACCCAAAATGAGTCAGAAAAGATGGTGGTATCCTGATTTCCTTTACTCTCTATGATCTCTAAGGCATAGGCAACAACTGCAAGTTCTGCATACTATGATGACTTGACACTGCACTTCACTGACACCTCAGAGGTGTCACCTGTGGGTACCAGGACCAAGACCCCAAATCCTGTGATTTGAATCCCCATATCATATGAGGAAGAATTATCTGTGAAGACATGATGCATGGCAGTATCATTCAATGTGTTTTCTATTGCTGGGAGAAGTGGGCCTCGTTCAGGTAGAACTGGTGGCTCTAGACAACATTCATGTGGTTTTCCTTGGTATAGGAGACCATGTGCCAAGATGGATGGCATTTTGGTGGAAAGCACAGAGGTGTTTCTATTTTGGAGTAATAGAGACCAATGTGTGAGTCTGGTGTTGGACACATTGCCATCTTTGATCCTATCTGTCAATAAGACATTGGTGGGGATGTGATTGGTGTGTAGCATGACAGGACAAAATCTTATTATGCATGTAAAGTGTTTGACCACCCAAAGGGCTGCCAGCAGATTCCTTTCACACAAGGAATGCTTAAGCTCTACCATTGAGAGCATTTGTGAAATATAGGCAATAGACCTCAGGATACCATTGGCCTTTTGAGCAAGGACTGCTGACATACCTACTTCAAAGGTGACAGTTTCAAAATGGAATGGAAGTTCTGGGTTTGCATTGACCAGTGCTGGAGCAGACACCAGGACCTTTTTCAGGGAGGTGACAGCATCAGTGTGCTCAGGACCCTATTGCAATGGGAGGTCCTTCTTCAGGGAATTCATACAGAGGGGCGACCTTCTGTGAAAAATTACAATTAAGATCCCTGGAGTAGTTGACCATACCCAGAAAATGACTGAGGGTTGCCACACTGGTGGGTAATGGCAAATCCTGTAGGTCATGAATTTTGTTTACTTCAAGGCTCCTCCCTTCTCCAGTTATGTGCAGGCCCAGAAATATCACTTCTGGCTGACACTATTGTACTTTTGCAGGATTACATTTGAGGCTTGCTCTCTGTAGCAGTGTGAGGAGCTCATCTAGGAGTTCCAAGTGTTTTTCCATGTCCACTATGGCTAGAAGGACAAAAACACTGATTGCATCCTTCATGTGGATGTGAAACAGTGAAGGGCTATTACTGAACTCTTGAAGAAGACAGTTCCAAGTGTACTGGCTCCTTCAAATGTTAAGGCAAAGTTGTACTAGCTCTCCTGGGCCAAGGGTAGGGACCAGAATCCATTGTAGCTGCCCAATGTACTGAGCCACTGATGTTCAGGTTTGAGAAGTTTGAGCACATTGGGGCAGATGCCATAGTTGGAGTACAGCTGGAGGTCACTTGATTAAGTCTGCGATAATCAATCATGAGTCACCTACTATTGTTGGGTTTCTTCACAGTCCAGATAAGTGAATTGACTGTTGACACACAAGGCCTTATGACTCCCTGTTGGCCAATTGAGTCAATGGTGGCCCTCAACGAGGGTAAGGCTTCAATTGGGAATATGTATTGCTTTTGGTGGGGTGGATTCTCCCCAGTGATCTGTATGAGGGTGTCCATCCTTCCACAGTCATGTTTGTTCTTGGCAAAGGCCTCTTGGTGTCTTTCAAGGACTGGTGGGATCTGAGGTAGTAGCTTGTGATGACATTGCATGATGATGATATCATACTGTTTGTCATTGAGGACCACAGCTGTCAACACATATGAGTCAGAGATGAGTACCATGGGGAGCTGTCCTTGTATTTGGAATAATAGTCTGTTGGCTATATCCACAACGCATCCTTTTTGTGACTGGAAATCAATTCCCAAGATACTTTGGTGATGATGTAAAACCATGAGGTCAAAATGATGTTCCACCACAAAGCTACCATTGGTGACTGGTATGGGTTTGGATCGGTAGGTGGTAACCACAGTACCTTCAATTATCTGGGCATAAGTTGCCCTTCCAGTGGACCATGGAGATGACTTTGGGTTCTCTTGATGTAACACAGAGACAGCGGCCCCCGTGTCTAGAAGCAGTTCCTGTTGGTGGCCCCCTACCAGTGCTTCTATACACGGTTGGCTGATTTCATCCATCACTATGCCAGTGATGATGTGTGCCGGTGCCTGACACCATTGTTCAGAATCATCATTCCCAGATGCAGTCAGGGCCTGTGAATCCTTGAACATCTGGGTACATTCATGGTAGGGAGACTCTTAGGTCTCTTGGGCCTCCTCCAGATCTTCAGGGTATGGAGGCACAGATGAGACACGTGCAAGGCTGAGAGCTGCAATTGGATTTTGGGCAAGGCTTGTAACTTTGGATTTTACCTGTGCTTGGAACTCTCAGAGCCGGTTGTTCTCCTCCTACAATTCCTTGTAGGTAGGGCCTGTTTGCTTTCAGTTCAGGCCCTGGTAGTGGTTCTAGTTCTCCTGCTTTTGTTTTGGGTTACCAGGTCTCTTGGGATGGTAGGCCTGGGTCTGGGCCTTTTGTTTACCTCCCACTATGTACTGCATAGCCAGCTCGGCACTAGGCTGCACTGCGGCCACCTTGGACTTCTGTCCAGTGTTCAGCTCTCGTACATACAGCTGGTACGCATGTAGCATCTTTTCCAAAATCTAGGTACAAAGGTCCATTCTTGGGAGGCTAGAATCCTATATCTTGTCCCAGACAGCTGGTAACGTGTTTCAAAAACAAGTTTTTGTACTTTAGTAATTCCCTGTCTGAGGCCTTGTTCATGACTCCCTTTCCAGTATGAAATGACAGCCAAAGCTGACTCTCATACTAATCGGGGGTTTTCTTCATGAACTGTTTGACTTTGTAGACCATAGACACTCCCACTAGGTTGGGATGGTGCGTGAGCATTAGGCCTGCTGCAATGCCATTGAACCTTGCTGAGGCGTAACTGCATAATGCACTTGGCAATTTGGCCCAGAGCATAGGCTCTACTGTCTGTTTTAAAACCTGTACTTCCTGCTCAGCCAGTAGACTAAGCATTTCACACTGACTTTTCACTTTTTCCAAATAAACACTCAGATTATGACCAGGCCCCATTTGGTCTACTATGTTTGTGATAATAGCAATGGCTTGGGCCAACTGGAGGATATTGGAGGCTCGCTCCAGTTGTGCCATGATGGTTTTCACCACAGCATCAGCCATTGCATCGGCCATGCCATGGATGAGGCTGTTTTGGCCTACCTCATTGTGGACTAGGTCCACCATGGCCTGCAAAACCATTGGGATGCTGGCCCTGTCTATTGCATCATCGACCAGGCGCTCTACCTCACGCCGGTCACCAGGTTGTAAGATAGCTATCAGAGGTGGCTTAGGCTGTTGCCCTCTGGAGTCCCATGGACCACCATCTTGGATGTCATCGTCATCCTCATCATCTCTGTTATCATTGGGTAATGAAGTCTGGTTGATGGGTGGAGTAAAGGGTAAAGCCTTGACGTGCCCCTTCAGGATATCAAACTGCTGACATAACTGTGCATACCTCTGCCTGCACTTTGCATGTTTTACTTTCACACCTACATGCTGTCCTGTACTAAGATGTTTCTGTAAAACTCTATATGCAGCAGTAACTTTGCGATTCTCATTAATCTCCCTCTCCAAATCTATCTGACACTTAGCCATTTCTCTCAACAAATCATTTGCATTCTTTAATTCATCATTTGCATCAGTCAACATACCATTCATTTGTAATGCCTGCTTTCTGTCATGATACACTAAGCAAGCACTAGCAATGCCGTTCAGAAGGACCACACCAGGGAGGTGCGCCTTTGCAGTAAGGGCTCCCACCTGGATAAATGAACTCCCAAATGCCATTACAGGCCTCACATGCCTTAGTCCCTTCAAGACCAAGCTTAGAAAATCTGTCTCCACTCCTGTACACTGCTACTGCCACTCTCAACTCTGCTGCATCAATCTTCCATGTGCCTTGGGCCCTGATAAGCCTTAACTTACCTACCATATACTTTTATCCCTACCTACCCCACCTACACCCAATGAACCCACCCCTTATTCCACTTTTGTCTTCTCATCTGATTCCACTTCTGTCACCTACTCAGATTCTCCCCATTTTTCTATTACCTCTTCCCCACTATGACTGTTTCCACACTCCTGGTTGATGCTGCCCTCTGTGCACACTTAGGCACTGACAATGCTGTTTAGCAACTGATTCTGAGTCCTCTAATGAGGACATACTTGGGCTGTTGCACTTTCTTTAGCTAAGTTACTGTGTGTACTGTATTCCTATATACTCTGCACCCATGCCTTGTAGTATGTGTTGTTTCGCCTATGTTATTCTATATTACTGATTACACTATGTTCTATTATAGACAAGTCCTTTTTAGCTGCTACTGTCTTCTCTACTCATGTTTTTTTGCTTCCCCCTCCCTTGTTTGTTGAGGGTCCTCTGTAAAAGAGCTTGTAGCTCAAAGGTTGTAATTCCAATTTTCAATAAATAAATAAATAAAAAATAAATAAATGTTACCACATTGCTTTCCCAGCCTAGCAATATCTTTGTCCTTCTCTAGCAGAGTGTTGAACAACTATGTCTGCGTCACATGCCTGTGATTTTCCATCTCCTTCTCCCAAACCTTCTTTTACTTGCCTTTCTCTCATAGCGTGGATTCCAGCTTTGTTTCCAATGCTGACACCCTTGCTTCCACTGCCTGTAGGGCAGTGTACAAGGCTGCAACCATTACACCCTTACGGTTATACTTCTTCACAGTTAGTTTTGTTTTTTATTTATTTTTTCATTTATTTCATTTTCAGATTAATACCTATGAGTCTAGGGGCACCTTTACAAAGGTTCTAAGTCAAAACATACAGCACAATACATTGGATACAGGTAAACACAGGCACACAAGACAGTGGATACAGAAAAGGTTACACAGTTTCAGTTACAGAAGTGCTATGGGTGAAAGTACAACAGCACTCCATGAGTGTGGCACATCATTTCGGTAGGTTCAGTATGCAACTTACAGACAGAGAAAATTCCTGGGCTACCTGGGTATGTAGAATTGAAATATATGCAGCCAGATGTGTCTTTGTTAAGAGTAAGGCAGAGAGGAACAGTATTGAGGGGTGAGAGAAGGAGGGATAGAGTAGGGGGAGGTGGTGAGAAGGGGGTGGGATGTAACAATTAATGGTAGAGAGGGAGTGAACTCTGGGGTAAAACTTGGGTAGTCCGAGTTTACACAGGGCAGCAGTAGTCATTTTTATGAGCTAGGTAGGAGTGGAGCCCAGTTCTAAACTGTCCCAGTTTACTGTATTTGATAAGGGGGGCTGGGAGGTAATGTAACCACTTAGGTCCCTGATATAACAGGGATCACTGACCAAACGTAGTGCACTTAAATGGCACCAGTAGCACCCCCTATGTCACAGTTCTGGTGTTTTTAGTGGGTTGGGCATTTTTAAATAAATTAGCGGTACATACAGGTGTCGGTCCTAGGAATGATTTTTCCCCAGCATGCTAGACTGGTATTTTACTCTGCGATGGAGACAGAGAGAGAGCCATCCATTCTCTTTATATAGTGCACAGGTGTGGGTCAATCTGCTCTAAGGATCAGCCTACAGGCCTTATTTAGAAGGGTTTTTACCCTTTTCAGCATGGTGTCTGGACCAGCCCCATAGATCACCAGCCTGTAATGATAGTGGACAACACAGAGTTTCATGCGACCAGTTTCAATGCACCTGGTGTCATAGCATGCCTGTGGCAGTAGTGAACACCTAGCTTAGTATTTGCTGATTTTATGACTTGGTCAATATGCGTGAAGAAGGTGAGGGTGTCATCTAGGTGAACACCCAGGTACTTAAATGTGTTTTCTTGCTCCAGTGTTTCCCCTTTATAACTATATATTAACAGTGGACTGTACTTTTTCCTGTATGTCTGAGTACAGTGAACACACATACTATATAGGATGAACTTCAGATGCTGCACTTTATGCAAAATCACCCCAACCTCCATGGGATGTTAAAAAGTTTGCGACTTCTAGTGTTAAATCAGCACTGATTGACATTTTGACTGTCCTGCCCCCTTTCTGTACAAGCTGAGAAGCCTCTAATGGTCCGGATCCCCCTGTACTTTCCCTGAAAGACAGTTACACTTTTGAAGTCATGGAGCCCCTCGGACAAAGACTTAGGGTTGTTCCATGCAAATAAAAGAACAGGAGGGCACAAGGGTTTTCACATTCAATCACCAAAGGTTCAGAGTGTGCAGCAGAAGCAAGCAATTACCAGTCTTCACAAAATACACTTGCAAAAGAGAGGTTAAATTTGCCTGGACTGTAGCCCAGCTCTCTTACTGCAAGGAGTTCCTGTGAGCTGTTTCACAGCTGTTGGCCAGACCTTAAAGTAAAGCCAAAGCATGTAAGGTAAGACGCAAGCCACTATCAGTACATTGTGAACTTCTCTGATTGAGAAAAATGTTTCTTACCTTGAAAATGTCTTTGTCCCCTGTTTCCAAAATTCACATACACCTGTAAATTACTTAAGTGGCTTTTGTTCTACAGTATTATAATTAAGTCCTGCCAGCACAGTGGCCATTTGTAAGATTCTGCAGGAGACAAACCTGACAGTAAAACACCACCAACACAGATGTGCAGAAAATCAGTTTATTTCTCCATAGTAATAATACAAAAGACAGAAGCATAAGAAAAATCTTACCAGCTGGAACACAGACACAGTCATACACCAGGCATGTAAGCTGGGTGCTGGAGGGAAAAACCTATGAGGACAGGCTGACTAAGTTGAATATATACACCCTGGAGGAGAGGCGGGATGGGCTGGCAGAATAGCCTACAGGTTAGAGTAACAAGCTGTGAACGAGCTTGGTGCATCTGGAAGACCAGACCTGGGTTTGATTCTCACAACCTCCACTTGCATACTGTGTGACTCTGAGCAAGTCACCTAACAGCCCAGTGCTCCCAGGTTGCCCCTGAAAACAGGCATTTGTGCCTAGTGGGCCTTACCCGGTTACCAAAGACTAAAATAAAAAAAAAAATCCCAAAGGGGTTTGGCCATGTACTAAGATTATATACTGCAGATAAGAACGTCCCATTACTGGAGCAAGGAGCTTATAGATGTCAATGTGTTTCTGTACTCTGTACCAGTTGGGAGGGATTCAGACAGAGGTCAGTGTGGAGGAGAAGGATCTAGAGGTGATCATATCGGGTAACATGAACAACTCAGCTCAGTGCAGGAATGTGGCAGCTAAGGCCAACAAGATACTGCGGTGTATTGTGAGAGGGATGTGATCCTGCCACTGTACAGTCATGCCACTTTTGGAGTACTACGTGCAATTCTGGCATCCCTTTCTGAAGAAGGATATCAGATTGCTGGAGGGGGTGCAGCGTAGGGCAACTAAGATGATTCAGGGACTGGAGGACAGGCTGACTAAGTTGAATATATACACCCTGGAGGAGAGGCGGGATCGGGAGGATATGATTGAGACCTTCAAATATTTGATGAGGATTAGCAAAATGGGCACAGAAGGGATATTTAAGCTGAGGAGAGGAGGGGACACCAGAGGGCACGGTCTTAGGTTGGAGGATGGAAGATATCGGAGAGAGATGAGGAGGTATTTTTTCACAGAGAGGGTGGTGAAGAAATGGAACAATCTTCCTGAGGAGGTGGTATCCTGTAGCACAGTGGGCAGTTTTAAAAATGCATGGTATAGGGTGCAGGGGGAGTAAAGGTGAGGGGGGAGAGGAGGGTGGGGAAGATGCAGTATAAGGGTGCTAGCTGTGTATTCAAGCAGACTAACTTGATAGACCATAAGGCCTGTTTCTGCTGGCAGATTTGTATGTTTGTATGTACTCGGTGTTCTATTGGACAATATATGGGTATCTAGCATCCAGGACTGATACTTTTTGTAGCAGTTACAGTTATTTGCTGACTAACTTAGAAGAACAATAGGGTTCTTCTTATATAATTTGCTAGGCTAAGCATGCTGACTTCGGAACACAGGTGGCACTACAGACCATACAATATTATATCATTATATAATTATATCATGTTAGGCTTCTAATCTCAGAGCTGTCATTACATGTCCTTCTAAGACAATAATACACATTCCTGGCTAACTCATTAAACATTTGGCTGAACAGAAGATTTCTGACTAGGCCCTAGTATAGAACAATATATCAGTGCATTAGTAATCAAGTAATACATGATACATTCTCCCTTAGTCTGTCATGATATCAGTGAATGTCCTCAAATGGAACAGAAGGGCAGGCTGGTCTACACTGTTCAGCTGGCCCATCAGCACAATGACAACATTACCACCTATAATGTCAATGACCTAGGTTCTAGAACAAGCTCAGTGCGGCAGAGTGTCAGCAAGTGGAGGAGGATTTAACATTCCACAGGAAAAGTCTAATACACTTATGAGTATTTAGCACCAATTAGTATACCGATGTCTATTGCAGGGGTTGAGTACTGATGTAATTTTAGAGTGCCCATTGTATTACTGTATGTGCTGGCAATGTCACTTTAATTACATCATTGTGTATGATGTCTATGCTATTTTAGGGCATGATCACATTGACAGTTATCATAAGGCATAAGGTTTTGTTTACAAATTTCAAGTGATACAAAATGGTTAAATGTACAGTTTGTCAGTAAGGAACTACAGTGTTTAAAATAGCATCTTCTATTGAACAAATGTATGGGATCTGTTTTTGCAAATATTTAATGGACAAATAGGGTTTTAGGTGTCCTTTAAGCAAACCTACAGAACTTTGTGCTTCTGCTGGTACCTACAGGGAAGAGCTGCATATTTGGGGAGCAATGGAAATATTTAGTAATGATCTGTGCAGTGTTAAGTATTTCTTTTAGCTGTGCATGTTTGGCACGCACGACTCACCACCAGATTCAGTGCATGTGCATAACATTGTGCATAACCAAAATCCCATTATTCATGGCCATCAGCATGTAACACCCATTGACCATAACACACATGCCCACTTTCAGATCAGGAGGGTATATAGCCAGATGTCCAGCAGTAACTGAATGAACCGCAGAATCTTTTTCCCACTATGCTTCGCCTCCATGACAAATGCATTATGCAAGGTACTTCTACTGGTGTTATCTGTGAATCTGTTGGCTTCAGTATAACTTCAGCAGGGGCTGGTTGTGGTGGAGGTAGAGCAGGAAGGTATTCCGTTCAGTGAGCACTACCAGAATAGCACCTCACCATATGGTGCTAGTCCGGAAAGTGCTCACATGAAAGGCGAGGGGGGGATTTACAGCGCTTGCTGTAAGCGCTCCCATGGTCCGCTGTCTGGGGTGCTGAAAGGAGACAACAGCA
Source organism: Neoceratodus forsteri (assembly GCA_016271365.2). Classification (NCBI taxonomy): domain Eukaryota; kingdom Metazoa; phylum Chordata; order Ceratodontiformes; family Ceratodontidae; genus Neoceratodus; species Neoceratodus forsteri. The sequence goes on along the minus strand of CM057449.1, from coordinate 1,532,840,878 downwards.
CCAGGAGTCAAGAGGCTGACTGAGCTGTTCCCTTGGTATGGAGTGCTTTTGGAGACCAGGGTTCTAATCCTGATTTCTAATATGTTTTGCTGCACTTGGGACTTACACTTATTTACGTGGGGCCAAGGAAACAGTATTCCATGTCCCCACAATTTCTAATTTTCCCTGATATCTGCTCCCCCCAGAGTTAGAATCCTTTAGTCTGGGGTTGTGGGGGTGGAGCCCTCCTCATCAGGGTGCCCCGCCCGCAAAGCAAAAATCGGTGCTATTTTTGCTGTGTAGTCCTTGACCATGCTATTCTTGTTGGTGCTGTTTAGACCCAGTGCTGGGCAGAAATGGTGTTGGTTTTGTTTGTTGTGTACAAAATCCAGTGGGCAGTGAGAATTGTGCATCTTTGGTTTGCACTACTGCTCTATATATCACTAGGGAATTGCACAGAACCCCCCCCCCTTCCTCTTTCACAAGTGTCACCATCTGTGTGCATGCTGACTCATTCTCACTATGGAGAACATGCCTAGAAAACCTGAAGTGTGATGGAATTTTGTATTTGGGTTTCAATTCATACAACAACCTTCAAAAACTAGAGCCCTCTGTAATAGACTGTGGCTGAAGAGCAAATGCCATCATCTTAGTAGTAGTAAAGTTTTATTCTGAAAAGAATTCCAGAAAGGAATAGCCCAATTTAGCCAAAGCCCATTTTAAATGGGATCCCACAGTACAAGGAAAAATCTGTTCCACATTAATATTACAAAAATACACAATAAACATACAAAACATTTTAAATAGATTATACATTTAGAAACAAAAGATTAATAATATAAAGCCATACATGCTCAGCTACAGCAGAAGTTTAATAACTTAGCAACATCTGCAAACCACATTCTAATGGCACACTCCTCAAGGTAAATTACTATTTTTGCAGCCGCAGATGGCCAGTTAGGCCATTCCATAACTTAGGACCCATACATACAAAACTGAGCTGCCCCTATCTGTTTTTATGTTTGCTTGCATGCATGCACAAGAAACATTATGCTGCAGCTTAGGAGAGAAGCGGATTGTGGAGGCACAGCACTGTGGCAGCCAATGGAGGCATAGCATTTGGGGACTTGGCACTGGTGGACCAATGGAGGCACAGTGTGCTGATGACACTGGCTTCCAACAATGCCACCAACTTTTAATTTTTTTTTGGCAGCAATCGGGGCTGTCTCTTCATTGCAGAGTCAGCCATTCCGCTGCAATGAGTGAACGACCAGTCATTGCAGGGCAGAATGTTGCCTAGTGTAATATTGTTTGTGAACACGGTGGCAAGCCACCGCCATGTTCATGAAAAATATTGCACAGCCTCCAATGCTGAGAGGGTGCTGAATTCCCCCTTGGCATCTTGTGCCTCCCCAAAACTCTTTGTTTGCAGATGGAGGCCCCAATCCCCATCGGCTTCAGTCACCTCCCTGCCCAGTGTAATTTGTCGACAGAGGAACCCACTCCCTATCTGCATAATGCCCCCAAAAAAACAGTTGCTTTCTGCTGAGGTGGGTATCCAATCCCCTTGGCTACAGCCCCCAAAAAACAGTCGGGTGGCACATTGGGAGCTCACCCCAGCATACCAAATGCCCCGTGAAAACAAAAAAACATCCCACAATGTTTTTTTTGTTTTGAACCTGTAAGCCAGGAAATGGTCCCTTGTTGAGTCCGGTGGCCCACCCCCAAGCCCATGCCACCCTCTGTGCACCCTACCTCCTACACGCCCCATCCCATACTTACCTCTGGAGCCGAGCATGAAAATATCCAATGGACAGGAACACATCTGCACTCTTCAAAGCCAACCACGAACTGAAGAAATGCCGTAAGCTGTATAATGGCATAAATTGGTTTTTCAACTTTGGTGCATATCTCAGACATCTTTAGGAATTTTTCCACCAAATTTTCAACATGGGGTTATTGGGACCCCTCCTCATGAATTCAGGCACTGTCATGGCATTATTCAGTCCCAAAAGGGGATTTCATGGTCACTGCACAGAATCACCTTTCAGGACTGATTAACAAAATGGCAGTGCCAGTGTTCACGAGGTGCACGCTCAAAAAGTCTATGTTGCAAATTTGGTGGAAAAAGTCCAAGAAATGACTGTTTTATGAGTGTGCATAGTGCAGTTGCTACGCACACTCATAACTTCACGAATTTGCAATATTTTCACTCCAGATTTTCAACATTGCCATTTTGCTGTGCCTCCTTATGAACAGTACAGCTGTCATTTTTCACATCTTGGCCGAAATGTGTTTTCACACTTCTAGTGCAGAATAGTGTGGTCACTGTGGGAAATCAGTGTTCAGGACACATTAACAAAATCACAGTGACACTGTTCATGAGGGTCCTAAAACTCCTATATCGAAAATTTGGTGATGAAAGTCCATAAAATGCCTGTGTTACACGCGTGCATTGTGCAGTTTCCACGTATGCTGGAAAGTGCGAGCATTTTTAATATTCCCACTACAGATTTTGAACATTGCCATCTCTTCACACCTCCCTATGGATAGTACAGCTGTCATTCTTCACATCCTGCCTGATCTGTGTTTTCATACAAGGGGCGCAGAGTGGCATGGTGGCTGTTGGAACTCAAAGTTCAGGACACACTGACAAAATCACACTGCCAGTCTTCATGAGAAGAGGTCCCAAATGCTTTCATGAGATGGGGTCAGAAAAAGGCCATGTTGAAAATTTGTAGTGCAAATACCAACAAACGCCTGGGGCGTTAGGGTTTCTAACCATAACGTCCCACCCAGTACAGACTGACAGGCATCTAGGTGTGCCTTTGGATTGCCGACTGTACTGCTGATGCCATCCCACATCCCCAGCCACTGACAGACATCGAGGTGTACCTTGGACTCTTCGGCCCCAGACTTCTCTCCATTCTTCTATGGTGCACCCATTTCAGCGTATGTCCTTATGGAATGTGGTGACTGTAAAGCCCAACACTCCAATGCACACCTCAACATGAGTCGGTGTCTGCAGAATAGGGTGAAGTGACATGGCATGACCGTCATGGGAGATAACCCAAACACTTACTCCCAATGCTTGTCCATCTCTACAGGATGGAGGTGGGGTTGGTATGAAGTTCAATACTTCACTGCCATTCCTATTCTGCATCTGTCTAACTCCTGCATTTCCAATGCTAATACCAGCAAGCAAACATCCGGCATTGACAAATGCTTGTTATAACTGGCACCACACACTTGATAGTCCATGAGGTATGCAGACCCTTCCTAACATTTCTTTCCTTCATTAATTCTATCATGTGCTGAGGCATTATCGTTTGCTTACATCTATAAATTAAATGTACCATGTGTAGTTTACATCGTTCCAACAAATCCATCCAGTCCAAAACTCTATAAAGGGAGTAATGGTGTGAATCCCTAGGGGTATCCAGGATATACTGCACATATCTTTTATATATAACATCTAATCTGTGCAGCAGTCTCCCAGATGCTCCCCCATAGACAACCCCACCATAGTCCAGTAAAGGAATTACAGTGGAATTTATTATCTTTAATCTAACATCCTGTGGTACGCAGTTCTTATACTTCTACAAACCGCCCAATTTTTGTTTAATTGTTTCGTGAGCAAATCAATATGTATGTTCCATTTACAATGGGTGTCTATCCAGACTCCCAGATATTTATAGAAAATGACTACAGCTAAGCTGCAGTCATCTAAGGTTCTTATATCCAAGGTTCACTAAACTTGGGCCTGCTTCCCAGAAAGCAGCATGACTTGTGATTTCTTATTATTAAGTATCAGGCCATGATCCCTAACATATTCCTGTATTATGTTGAAATCTTTTTGTAGCTAGGTTTGAAATTCACTGGTAGCCCCACCTTCTGTGTACAACACCATGTCCTCAGTGTACAAATGATGTTGGATGCCTGACACCATTTGTATATATGTTGAACAACACATGTCCCAGCACTGACCCTTAGGTGACCACAGTTTTAATATCCAAAAATGTTGATGTATGTTTGTTGTTCAGTGTTACACACTGCTGTCTCCCAGTCAGGTAGCCATGGAACCATTTTTGCATTACCTGGCTGAGACTAATAGATCTTAAATTTTCAATCAGCCTGTCATGTTTCAGGATATCAAAACCTTTGATAGGTCTATGAATATGGCCCCAACCAGGAGGTCTTTATCCATGGCTACCTGAAAGTCTGATACTAATTTAACTAGTGCTGTAGTGATGCTATGCAGTGCCCTAAAACCTGATTGGTATTTGCTACACAGTTTTTGTGTTTCCAAAAAATTACTTAGTTGGCCCGCTATGATTTTTTTCAAATATCTTTGATGTAACTGGTAGCAATGATATCAGTCTATAATTCCCCATAACACCCTTTTGTCCACCTTTAAAAATTGGTATAACATTCGCCTCCTTCCAGGCTAAGGGATCAGTATTGGTTTGTATGGAAAAATTAAAAATATATGTTAAAAGGGGAGTGATCACAGGCACAGCAATCTTAAATAAGTAGGAAGGGATACCATCCAAACCCTGAGCTTTGTTTATATTTATTTTCCATAGTTACCTAAAAACTTGGTCTACGGTGATTTCTTTAAAAGAAAATTGGCACTTTTTAAAATTTCCTATCTCTAGGGTCCGTTTGTTGTTTGTGAACTTCAGGGGTGGAAAAAGTACCAACACCATAGGATCCTGTATCTATCTACAACCCATTGAACATGTCAGCCACGTCATCTGAGATGATGTAGGAGACATTATCCACTATAAAAGCTCCTGGCAATTCAAAGGTTTTACTACCCTTTAGTTTTTGTACCATACTCCAAAAGTCTTTTGGGTTATTTTCTTTTGCTGACATAAATCTGGCTAAGAAATAATCTGTCTTTGCCTTCCATCCTTTTTATATTGTCTTGCACGAAAGTGCAAGCAATATATTGTGGTATCTTGGAAAAGCAGGTTTTGGAGGTGCGGTCATGTTGCGACCAATGGCGCCACTGCTTTTTCGGGCTGTGCTGTGTGGCATCAGTGAAACAGCACACTATCTATGACAGCAGTGCAAAAGCGTGCCACCAACTTGAAACAGTTTCACCACTGAAATGAAGGAGTGGCCTGTCATTGCAGGACGTGTCGTGCCTGGTGTAACATTTCAATAAACATGGTGGTGGCTATCACCATCTGCTTCTCATAGTCCCACCTGAAAGCCAATGTTGGGGGTGCCTAACCACCCCTGTTGGCATGCCCCCTTCCCAGTTCATTTGCTGATGGGGGAGCCCAATCCCAGTCGGCATAATGCCCCCCTATTTATTTAATTTGTATGCCGAGGGGTTGCCCAATTCCCCTCGGCATCATGCGCCCCCTAAACACAGACACATTTTGTGTGCCGATGGGGGTCCCAATCCCTGTCGGCTTCAGTGCCCTTCCCAAAAAAGTACAGGTGGCACACTGGGAGCCCACCCCAATGTGCCAAAATGCACATGTAAAAAAAGTCCCACAATGTCTTTTGTTTGTTTTTTTATCTGTAAAAAGAAAAAATGGCCCTCGTTGTCTCTGGTGCCCACTCCCTGAACTCGCACCCACCCTCTACATACCCTGCCTACCCGCACCCCCCTCACCCCATACTTACATCTGAAGTCCGGAGTGATGATCTTCAGTGGAGCAGGAACACGTCTGCACTCTTCAAAGTCGACTGCGAACTGAAGAAATGCCAGTAAGCTGTATAATGGCATAAATGGGGGAAGGGGAGTTCAACTTAGGTGGCTATCTCAGCCATTTTTGGCTCCAAATTTTCAACATGGGGTTCTTGGGATCCCACCTCATGAACTCAGTCACTGTCATGTTGTTATTTAGTCTGAAAGGCAATTTTGCAGTTACTGCATAGAATCACCTTTTGGGACTGAGTAATGAAATGACAGTGCACTGTTCATGAGGTGGGTTCCCAAAAAGCCTATGTTGCAAATTTGCTGAAAAAATTCCAAAAAATGACTGTGTTACGAGCATGCATTGTGCAGGTTCCATGCACACTCACCAGTTTGAGAATGTTTTATATTTTCTCTCCAGATTCTCAACATTGCCATTTTTTCAGACCTCCTTATGAACAGTGCAGCTGTCATTTTTCACATCCTGCCTGAAATGTGTTTTTGCACATCTGGCACGCAATGACATGGTCATTGTGGGAAATCAATGTTTGGGACAGATTAAGAAAATCACAGTGGCACGGTTCATGAGCGGAGTTCCCAAAATGCCTATGTTGAAAATTTGGTGAACAAATTCCACTAAATGACTGTGTTATGAGCGTGCCCTGTGTAGTTTCCATGCACACTCATAACTTTGAGAGTTTTTAAAATTTCCTCTCCAGATTTTCAGCATTTCCATTTCTTCACACCTCCTTATGAATGGTACAGCTGTCATTTTTCACATCCTGCCTGAAATGTGTTTTCACACATCTGGTACAGAATGGCGTGATTGCTGTGGGAAATCAACTTTCGGGACCAATTAACAAAATCATAGTGCCACTGTTCATGAGCAGAGGTCTCAAATGCTTTCTTGAGGTGGGGTCACAAAAAGGCTATGTTGAAAATTCGGAGTGCAAATACCAACTAACGCCCGAGGTGTTAGGGTTTCTAACTATAACGTCAAACCCAGTAGAGACTGACAGGTGTCAGGGGTGTGCCTTTGGATTGTTGGTTGTAATGTTCACACCATTGCACCCCCATAACCCGCCCTGCAGCCAGTCACAGGCTTCAAGGTGTGCCTTGGACTCTTCGGTCCCAGACTCACCCATCTCAATGTACTTCCTTATGGAATGGGGTGAGCATAAGGCCTGATGACCCCAAGGCACAATACGAAACTTATCATAGTCTGCAGGGTAGGGTGAAGTGAAATGGCATGAGTGTTATGGCCAATGACCCAAAGGCACACCTCAATGCCTGTCAGTCTCTGCAGTGTGGTGTGAAGTTGACGTCAGTTCCATACTTTACTGCCATTCCTATTATGCATCTCTCTAACTCCTGCACTACCAATACCAACGCCAGCAAGACAACATTCGGCATTGACAAATGCTTGTTCAATATATAAATTTTGTGCAAAATGATACTTATCCCAAAGTACTCTTTCTTTTTTATTTTTCTTTGCTAACTTCCAAGCCATATCTCTTGCATTACGATGTTTCCTAAGATCTACTGTATACCAGAGAGAATTATTTTTATTCACCTTTTTTGCTTTGGATTGGGGCAAAAGCATCACACACAGACAAAAATTCACTTTGGAAGTACTATCAGACACTATAAACATCAGGGATTAGAGCCAGCCTGTCCCATTTCCTACCCTCAAGTTTCACCATGAAGGAGGTGCAGTCCAGATCTTTTACATTCTGAAACATTTTAACTTGTGATAAGCTGGATTTCTTATTCTTATCTCCAATACAACAGATCACCTGATGGTCACTAAAAGCCTCTGGCAATATGCCAAATGTAGAAACATTGTCTGGGGCTGAGGTAAAAATTAAATCAGAATGGAATTAGAGGTGGGATCTTTGGAGTTTAATCTCGTGAATGTTCATATTACTTGTGTCAATCTCGGAGTCAATGAACAGTCCATCAATGTACCAGTGTGTGATGCTTTGCCCCAATCTATATTTAAATCCCCTTTAACAACAATGTCATGCCTATCCCTAAAGGGGAATAAAAAGTCTTGAATGGCAAGGAGATTTTGTTCACGTCCCTTAAGGGGACGATAACACCCGGTCCCACCAAAATAATGGGTTTACAATATGTCAATTTAATTTCTAATATTACCCTTTCCATGCCTATTGTAGGTATATAGCAATCCAAACTTTTAATTTCCAGAGCCAAAAAACCATAAATTATAATTCCCCACCTCTTTTCCCATGGTCATGCCTCCACAGTTGATATCCAGGAATCTGAAGCTGGTCATCTAATACTCTCTTACTTAGCCATGATTCTGTTATTATTAAGAAATCTGGTTTTAATTCTAATACCCATTCCCGAATCTTGTCAATTTTTGGCAATATGCTTCTAACCTTTAAATGTACAAAGCTAACATTGCTACCCTTCAGGATATCTGCTGTATATAAATGTTCTTCCCCTGGCTCTGGGTTAAAGAGGTAATGTAAACTGGTTATAGAACAACGGCGAGTGGTTATGCTGTATTTGGGAAAGAACTGAGTGTTTGTGTTGTCATGACTCATTACATGGTTTGTGATGAGATTTACATTCTAATGAGAATGATTCAAAATACTGTTTTTTTTCAAAATCATCCCCATCATATGAAGTGAAGATAGTCTCAGTGACGTGGTGTGAGGTGCAACGTCAGTCATTTTTGATAGTGCCAGCTGTGTGTGACATACACTGTGGAAGTTTTGCACTTGGTCATTTGCACTTCCTGGAACGCGCAAGTCATTTGGTAGTGCTGTCTGTCTGAAGGCTTTCAAGGCAGTTCTGTTCTTTTATATGTAGTTTTGGAGTCTGCTTTTGAGATTGGGACATGCATTTTTTGTTATTGTATTAATATTATGCTTTATTTTCTACTGTTTTCTTGTTTTGAGCAGTCCACTTATGGTGCAGGTTTCTGATTTTGATTAACAGTTCGAGAAGAGCTTTTTGATTGTTTATTTAATTAGAGGTCATAAATTTCCTGGTAGGATTACTGTTTTCTGGCATTGTCATTGCTACCAAATTGCATAAATGCCTAAGAGATGTGTTATGTATGGCTGCAGCAACACTGCAGCCAACAATGTCTCTTTACATTTTTTTCTCTGCTGACGGGAAAATAAAGCAGCTGTGGATTGCATTTGTAAATAAGACATGCATCAATTTTATGTGGCCTAAGCACTCAGTGATATGTAGTGCCCACTTCGATCCTCAGGATTTTGAAGAGGTGTCTTTTCTTAAAATTGCATATGGATTTAAAGGCAGTCCTGGGTGAGTTAGTAAAGGGACTGGGAAGACCAGAAAACAAATATGAGAATCAATGCTTGTGCAAACACAGGGTGCGTGACAGGGTGACATGTAAGAGTTGGTGGAGTGTATGCCACTGTTCCTGTTACAGTGTTTGATGTATTACCAATGGACATAATGTGTGATTTTTTTTTTTTTGGATCAAGTGTTCCTGCAGCTTTGTACTCTACAGTTTAATGTTTTGTTTTTTTTTCTTGAAATGATATGCACAAGTCTGACATGATCTGAATGTGACAGGTGAAGTGAGCTGTCCAGTATCATAGTAGCAGTGACATGTAAGTGGAGTCCAGAGAATGAGTTTTCATTTATAGTATGAAATTTCTGTTGTGTACTGTATCCATGCGTGCCCATTTCTTGCCTTACTAAAGAAAGACATGTAACAAAGTTTTGATGAAGTAATGAGTTATGTGATCATATTTTCGCATTGTCATTTATTACGTATGTAAATGCATTTATTTTTAGGTTTTTTATTTTTTAGTTGCAGCCTATGGAGTCAACCCCAATCTATGGTGTTACTTGTGGGGTGGGGGTGGGGTGTTAGAGGCCATGAAATCGATCTTGTCCTAGTTTATGGTGGTTACAGTGGGAGTTTGGGGGGGGGGACATCTAGTTGTTGATGTTGCTTAGCATGCTGGGTTTTCAGTGTGTGTCTGGACCAGTATTGCCATGGAGTGTCGTTGCAAAGTGCATATATTACGGTACTTTGATTCTGACTTCATGATGTCATTTCTGCTGTCATGCAATGTGATCCCCCTTTGTTTTCCCTTTTTTTTCTGTTTTGAGGGAGAGAGTGTGAACCACACATCTGTTGTGATGTCAATTAAAATGTGGAAGGTGTGTGGGAGGGCTCAAGTATCGTTTTTCAGAGATATTGTTATGTCGTATGAAGCAAAAAGGTTGTTGTGTAGAAAGGTTGCTGTCATCTGACATGCCAGGAGATGGAGAAGGGCATAGACAGCAGAGCTGTGGGGGATATGTATTGAACATATTTATACGTCACCATATAGCTGTCCTTCAGCAGGGGTGCTAGTGAATGTTTGTTGAGCGGTAAGTGGCATTGGATTTGATTGTGCCCCATTTGTATACTTGTCATCCTGCTTAGCAATGCTCACAGTTATTCTGGTTTTTACAACTGTGTGTTTTCTTTATTTTGGGGGCTTTAGTTTTTATTAGTGGCAGATATGTATTTCCCGTGCTGATTTTGCTATGTTAGATACTTGTACAAAATGATGTCGAAGTACTGCAATATCTGAAGTGTGGGTATTTTGGATCAAGTAGCATGTTTTTTTTTTTTTTCCTCTCATCTGCACATGCAATTTTGTTCTTCTGAACTGAGGTATTTTATCAGTTTTGCAATGCACATGAGTGGCAGTGTGTCACTGGGAAACACTGTGGCAAAGGAGTTCCATGTTTCCTCTCATATTTGTGTGTGGGCCTGGGCATGACGTATGAATCAGCAGATATCACCTGTGATTTGATAGCAGTGATGTGCTCTAAGCCCTTATTATAAATGTAGCATGATTATTTGTGGATCACAAATGATTGGTTATCCTGCCACTAGGTGTGTGAGTTGTTGGGGGTATCTGGTTTTACTTTGATGTGATGTGTTTTTCTTGGAAGAAATAATACGTGATCTGTAGTACTTTCTGATTTGAGAGAGTTTATTTGGGATTGAAGTGTTCTGTGTAAGTGCATTGTTGCTTTGATGTCATTGTATTGTTTAATATTATGTGGTTGTTTCTACCTAATTAGAATTAGAACGTTGGTACTCCTTTTAGTAACAACGAATTGCAGGCCCCTCCCCACCTACATCCTCCCCACTGTCCATAACCGGTTTCCTGTTCCTAAGTTGTAATGCTTAATATTGTACAGTGACTATATGACCTGCATAGAGTTCTGTCCTCTGTCAGAAATACTTGATGGTATATTTTGAATGTATCTGTATGTTTTTTTATGTTGACACTGTGTGTGTTACTCATTTGCTCTCTACGTGTACTGGTTAATATTTACAGGTTAGTGGTTATAAACCACTGCCAGCGAGTGCTCAATATCTCCATAAACCACATATGTGGTTTATGGAGCTCCGTAAACCACGGGCAGAACAGTACCGCAGCATCACCAGAAAAACCACCAGGCAAGGTATAATCACACTGGATGTTCACAAGCACTACACAGTCAGTCATACATCATGAGACAAGCTTATCGGCAGTAACAGTGACCCTCGCAAACTGACAAAAAAGACAATTTAAACCAAAAAAGCACCATTGTATTTCCCTCTTCCTTACAAGGTTCCCGTCCCCCAGTAGGGCTCAGGGATGCACCCCCCCCCATACCTATCTGTTTCTGTAACCCCTGCACAGTTGCTGCAGCCTCCAAGCACTCAGACAGTACATTCCAGGGCCCCACCACCCTTTCAGTTAAGTAGTGTCTCCTTGTTTTCCCCACTCTGCTTTCACAACTACAAGCTTCCTTGCATGACACCCAGTGGCCTCCATTTCCCTCAGCTGAAGCACTCCCTCAAGGCTTGCACTGTTTATTCCTTTGAGATATTTGAAACCTATATAATATCCCTCCTGTTCCCTTTCTCCTCCAGTGAGTAAGGGTTGAGCTCCTCCAGCCTCTCCTCATAGGGCCTTCCCCTTAGTCATAATATCATCCTGGCCACCTTCCTCGGGAACATCTCCAGATCAGCAATATCCCTCTTTAAGTAGGGATGACAAAACTGCACACATAGTGTTCAAGGTGTAGTCTAATCAGGCAATTGTGCAGCAGAAGGAGCACATCTATACTCCTTCAGGTTATCCCCCTTGGCTATGCACCCCAGCTCTTATTTTTTGTGTGTGCTTTGGCCGCTGAACTTCTACACTGCTCTGAGTTACTCATTTTGGCTTCCACCACCACCCTGTGGTCATCCTATCCCCCTAGAAACCTACAGCATTTTGCATGTATTGACATAGTAAACATTTTTATGTGTGTGAGAACTGATTTTCAATAACATTTTTAGTTTAGTTCAATGCTATTTATGAAGAATCATTTTTGTGGTGTTGCAGGAGACAGCTAAAGAAGGATGCAGTGCCATGTCTGTACCCTAGTTTGGATGAGCCACCACTAAAGAAAACAAGGAGTGGAATATTCAGAACTGTGCCTGGCAGGGGTGCAAGCCGGGTGCAGTGCAACTGGGATGTGCCAGGGCATGGACTGGGCGATATTCAACGGTGCTGCGCCATGGCGCAGCACCATTGAATATGGCACTGGGGCCACCTGCATTGCACATGGCACAGTGGCACTGCACCAGCACAAGTGGCCAGAGAGGAGCATGGGGATGCGCTAGTGCAGGTGCCGTTGTGCTAGGTGCATCAACCACAATATTCAGCGGTGGACATACAAATGGGACCATAATGCATGCAAGGCACAAATGGGGCCATTAGCATGTCATTATGGCCCCATTTGCATGCAGGTGCACCGATCCCAGTGATTTGCGCTTAGTGCCCTGCCAGGCAGCAGCCGTCGGGGACTGACGCCCCCTACCGCCACCGGCAACACGCTCCGACGCCCGATCGCGGGCATGAGTATAATATTTAAACATCCAAACCATCCCTGGTGGTCCAGCGGTACCCCCCACCCACCCACTGGGCCTCCCATCCCTCCCACCTGGTCAGCGGGCAGCTCCCCACCCACAAAGCACCCCAGCCACCCGGTGACTGACTGTGTACAGTATGTCTGTATGCCCATTGGTCCACAGTGTGGGCCAATGGATGTGAACCGTGCCGTACTACAGACCAGATATGAATGGATTCATTACATATCGAATATCAAATGCGGTGTGGTCACATGCCCGTATTACGCTGTGGACAAGCCATGCAACTAACACTGCTCACGCGGTCAGTCAGCGGGCAACTGCGTAACACCCAGGGGCTGCGCCCTGACAGGGGGGCAATGAGACTCCGGGAACACCAAATGAACTGGACATTTAAATATTATACTTATACCCGAAATCAGGCTGGAAGCAGTCCACTGGACCACCAGGGATATTGAACATTTAGATTTCATACCAATGCCAGCGATTGGGCTGGAAGCGGTCCACTGGACCACCAGGGATATAGGACATTTTATTTTCATACTTATGCCTGTGATTGGGCATGGGGGGCGCTACCACGATGGACGGTGCCGCCGGAGCTTGGGTGGCCACCCACAGCTGGCAGCTGCCGTGTTGCGCCCTGCAATATGGCAGCTCACCTGTGGGCGGCCAGCCGTTGCTCCTGTTTTTGTCAGCTCAACAGTATACGGCGCAGGTAGGGGTTGCACCTGCATCTGCAAAGCTCATCCTGGGCTGAATATCGGGATGTGCGGAGTATGCATGGGCATGCCCCCCCTACTTGGGCAGCATACATTACTGATGCACCCCAGCTCATCGGGATTTGTGCCACGCACTTTCCCCTTTTGGCACTTTCCGCCGGGGCACATCAGTGAGTTGCGCCATGCGCAACCCTTCTGTATATCCCACCCAAGGTATTCAAGTCTGGAGGTGGAAAATACATCAGTAAGCGTGAAGCTGTTTGATCTGTAGTGATATGTGATATGATACACAGGTCATGGATTGGGTTACATACTCATTGCATTGTGCCAATTATTCCACTGTGGTGTCTCTCACAGTTGAAATGAATCTTCTCATATTGATGTACTGCTTTAGCTACTGGAATGAGTACAGGAAATGCAGTACGGTAATGAAAATGTGTTATGGTAACCTCAGTGTAAGTAGCCCAAAGACGAAAGTAGTACAGTGAGTGATGCCAGTACAACTAACCAACAGCAACTACAATCAATGTGTGACATTGAATCTTTGCAAAGTAAGCTGTGGCTCAGATGTCTTGATTCCCAAACCTTAATAAACAAATAACGGTACAATAAAACAGAAAATACAAATGGATACACCGTAAGGAATACATTATGAACTGCAGATATGTCTCTGTATTGTCATTTGTAGTACTTCTGGAATGTTACTGATATATGTCATGGTACACATGCCATTGATTGTAGTGAGATTTGACTTTCCAACTTGTTTTGCAGAGGATGAGTGAATGTGAACATCAAGGAATGTGTAACGACTACATTGGGGTTCAATGAGTGATGGATAAAGGTGTCCTGGTAGTGTATGGGGCTGAGATGCAGAGCGCCTTCTGTGACACCAAGCCGGCAACCTGCTGTTGGGGGAAAGCCGGTGTAGCCATGGGGTTTCATTGGGGAGACAGCATGTGATGTGTCATCTTGGAGAAAGAAAATTAGAATTTCAATATGAAGATACAGTAAGTATCACCAAGTTCATGATTTATATTATGTTTCTTGTTATAGGCTTCTTCTTTTACCTTGATGCAGCACAACGTGGAAGAACCAACCACTTTCCCTGCTGAAGACATGCTTCATTGTGATAATGTGGTATATGCTGAAGAGATAGATGAGCAGTCGGCATGGGAACTGGAAACTTGTAATAATGAATATATATGTCTTGCAGAGTATGAGGAATTTGGTGTGCAAACAGACAAAGTTATGTGTTCATTACCCCTATGTGACTGTTACTTATTGGATGATGTAGTTTTTAATAACACTGATAATGATTGCCCAGGGAGGAAGTTAATGTCCATGAATGTTACACATGCTCACACCTATGTAGCAAGAACACAGAAAGTGAAAATGTCAAACAAGGGTACTCAGACATCTAAGAGTGTTTCTTCGAAAGGTCAGTTTTCTTGACTGTATTACCCTAGTCTGATTTTCTTTCGAGGTGTACTTTTCCAAGGACTGTGTCACAGTACAACACATATGTATGTCTCCTGTAGTCATGGCAGTAAACTGAGGTCTGTCATGAAGGAAATGTTATGCGTTTGATCAATGTTGAAGTAAAGTAAGGCCATTTAGCAGAAGTACTTTGTAAGTAAATATGCATTTTCAATGTCTCCCTTCCGATACTTCCTATTGTGCCCTTTGACAGTTGCTCCCCTGCCATGTCTTTACTGACATATCTTTGAAATGTGTTGTCTCATTTTTTTATTCTGACTGTGCTAAACCTGCATAAATTACTGGTGTTGCTCAGATTACTGACATCTCTGCTTCTAACATAGTAACATACTAAGATGCTAGCAGATGAGGCCTTAAGGCCTGTCATGTCTGCTCGGGAGTCTGCGCCCCATAAGTCTCTGCCTTTGCCTTCAAGACCCTACTCCTCCCACACCACCCCATCCCCTGCCAGGGCTTCCTCCTTTCCTTGGTTAGCATTACTCAGTTTCTCCTTCCCTCAATAGTGTCTCAGTATCTCTTGATCCCTTCCACAGTGGCAGCTGCTACCAGCTCCTCAGGCAGTGAATTCCATGGTTTCCCCACTCTCTTAGTGAAATAAAGTCTTTTTCTCCATTATTAAATTGGCTACCTACCAGAAGGGGCCAAGGGCCTGAGGGACTGCGACCAACTGGAGTGGCTACCCTGGATTGGCTGTAAGTTAACTTGCATAGTGTTTTTGATCGAAGCTGCTATTCTTTTTAGTGCAGCTTTTACATTGTAAAACTGATAGGCTCTATGCTTTGAAAGGTATTACATATACAGTTAAGTGTAGAGAGCAGGGGGCATTTTGCCAGGGAGGGTGAGAGGATGGCTACAGTGAGAACTGAAATCGTGTGGGGCCCTCAACACAGGTTGGGACAAAGATAAAGTAGGGGGCCCACATTACTAGGACCGGCATCTTTGGTAGGATGGTGGGGTGTACTGGGTGTGGGTCGGCCATGGTTCTGGACTGGGCCTGGAGGATGGGGCAGTATGGTGTATCTCCAGTTGGCACAATTAAGGGAGGGGCAGAGGACAGGGGGAGGAACAGACAGGAGCAAGTTGTGGGAGTGTGCCAACAGGATGGGGAGAATGATGTGACTTGATTGGAGGTGAATAAAGGGGTGGGGGGAGGGATGGTCATGATGGATGGCCCAAAAAGGGGGCAAAAGGGAGTGGAATCTTGCATGGCATCACAGTAGGGGTAGGGGGAGCTGTCAATGGAGGGAAGCATGCAAATGTGGCAGGAAGAGATGGACGGAGCAGGGGTTCCCACGATACATGATGTTTCATGGCTGGTGCATGAAGGGGGGTTGATATTGGGGTTTGGGGTTGGTACAGTGAGAATGAAGGCTGGGATAGGAGGGGAGGGTGATGGAACAGATGGATCATCTGAGAGAATAAACAATGTTAGGGTAACAGATGGGTCCACTTGGGAAAAGGGAGGTTTTTAAGTATTTAAATGGGTAAATAGGGTGTGGGCTAATAAGATTTTGCAGTGGGGAGGGGGGTGTGGCCTCAAGGGTGCACAGTTGGAGGCTGGAGAGGAAGAGACTCAGGGGGGAGATAATGAGGCAATATTTCACAGACAGGGTGGTGAAGCAGACACGCTAGACCATGAGGCCTACTCTGTTGGCATTTTTTCATATGTTAGTATGTTCTATCCCCCTTAAGTCTCCCCCCCCCTTCCAGTCTTCTACTGGGCCCTGTGGTAGTACCCCCCTCCATCTTCTGAAAAGCATTATCTGTCATAACGATATTTACCCGTTTTAGATACGGGAAGACCTCGATCATATCCTACTGTCCCTTCTCTCCTCCAGTGAATAAAATCTGAGCTTCTCAAGCCTCTCCCAATAGGACCTATCACCCATCCCGTGTATCATTTTTGGTTGCCCTTCTCAAACCTTCTTCAAGAGAGCAGCATCCTTTTTCAGGTTGGGATGCCAACACTGCACGCAGTATTCCAGGTGTGTCCTAACAAGGGATTGTACAGAGGGAGGATCACCTCCATGCTTCAGGGGGAAATGCCCTAGCAGTGCACCACAGCATGTTATTAGCCCTAGCCACAGCTCTTCTACACTGCTCTGAGGTATTCATTCTGATATCACTACTACTCCTAGATCCACCCCCCCCAACCATGACCCTCTGGGTATGTCCTGATAGCCAATTACCAATCTATATGTCCATCAGTATTCCCACCCCCGATCCCCCCCAACTTTTCCAGTAGGTCAGAGTGAGAGACATAGTCAGACAGCTTGCTGAAGTCCAGAAAGATGACATTCACTGCCTTTCTCTGATCCAGTGCCAACATCACCCAGTCATATAACTCCAAAAGATTAGTGTGATACGATCTGTTAGGTTCAAGGGCATGTTGGTGAACATCCAGGAATCCTCTCTTTTCCAGAAATGCCCGCAGACTGTTCTTAAGGATGAGCTCCAATAATTTGCCCACTACCAAAGTTAGGCTGATGGACCTGTAATTCCCCTGCTCCTCCCTTGAGCCACTCTTATGGATGGGCACCATATGCGCCACCCTCCGGTCATGAGGCATTCTCCCTGTATGGAGGGAAGTGTTAAAGAGGTATGCCAGGGGTGCATCCAGGGTGTTAGCCAACTGCTAGAGTAACCTGGGTGAATATCATCCAGTCCCAGGGCTTTTTCCTTTTTGAGTTGTTGGAGGGCTCCCCACAGTCTGCCAGTTAGGATGCCCATGTCCGTGTCCCCCTTCCATTTCTGTTTTCTTTTTATCCTTGTTTTGATTTGATTTGATTTTTATTTGTATATGGGTAAGCACACTGGGCTACAATCCCTTTTACAGGTACGACCCGTGGTCAATCAGATACATTCATAGACTACATCAGACATATAGGATAGTGCATGGGGAACAGTTGACAACAGGGCTATTCTTTCACCAAGTTGGCACTATGACGACGGATTACCTCAAGAGCACAGCTCAAGAGGTAATCCGTCATCATAGTGCCAATGAGGTGAAAGATTAGCCCTGTTGTCAACTGTTCCCCATGTACTTTTCTTTATAGTGTATGGTGGAACGTCGTTTTATGGGGAAAAAGAAAATCACTACAGCATGTTTCTGCTTTAAAACATTTTTACTGGGTTACTAGAAGGAAAAAAGAGCTTTACATTTTGAACGTTTTCACACTTGACATTTTAACTGTTTATTCACTGCCATCTAACCTTCTTATTTTATAGATAAAATCGGCTAACAGTGGGTCTAACTCTGTAGTGGGAATATCATGTATTGCCCTGTGCTCTTCATTGTCTCTCAGGAAACTATGTAATTGCTGCATATCATTTCTCATTTTTTTTGTCATTTTTTTGTTTTCCTGATCGAGGATGAATCTATCCCATTCCGATAGCGGCTTTGATAATACTGCCACTGACATTGCTGCTTTCGCTATGTGTCCTGTCTATGGAGTGAGACCTAACTGTCAAATGCTGCCCGAGGACACAGTGTGTGACGTGCGCAGTGCAGTAGAACAAAAATCGTCTCTGCACTGCGAACGTCACCAGTGTAGGAGAACAACATTTCGACAGCGATGGATTTCGGTGGAGAACGATGTTCCACCATACACTGTATGGTTATACTTATTATAAAACATATTAATAGGAATACAAATTCCACATCTAAGTAAAATCACAATTGAATGTAAGTTTAAAAACCCTAATACAGTTTAAGCTGTTATACAGATCTGTGTCACAAGGATCGTGGCTCCATAGCTAATATATACATTCAATAAGTATCAATCTAGAAAACAGCTGCACTTAGACAAATTCACAAAGTGTGCTTTCAAGGCTGCTGTAAACAAGCCATAACTACCCATACCTCTAATATGTACTGGAATATTGTTCCATGTTGTTGGTGCACAGTATGCAAACGATCGCTGTCCTCTTGAAGTATGCATAAATGTGATTCTTAACATAGTTGGGTCCCCTGATAATCTAGTATGTAATTTAGAACTAGAAATCTCAAAGTTTTTTTTTAGTTTTAAAGGTACCCCTGTTTGTTGTGTTTTATAAACAAATTTAGACATTGCATACTTATGGTAATATTCAACTGATAGCCATCGAAGATTTTCCAATGTAGTACAATGATGTGAATTGTTAGATCTTAATAAAGCAAATCTTCCAATTTTATGCAACAGTACCGCTTTCCACCTTATAGTACGGTAAGGAGCATTGTCCACCACTATGGAAGCATAGTTCAAATTGGGCAGCAAACATTGTTTAGCAATTGCCAAACATGCCTCATCTGTCAAGAAGTTGTGCAGCCTATATAGCAAAGCAATTTTGGAATGAATGTTATATGTAATAGCAAGTATATGTGACTCATATGTTAATGTGGGGTTTAAAACTACCCCCCAAGTACTTAAAGCTATTTACATTTTCATACAAAACCCCATCTAACGATTCAACTTGTAAACTCAAACCAATAGCTTTTAACTTGACAGAAGTACCAAATACCATCATTTTTGTTTTTTGCTTATTTAATACTAATTTTTTATTTATCAACCTATTTTGCATAGCTTTAAATTCCTTGGTCAGAGTTATATTAAGCTCTGATAACACTCCCCCATGGTAAAATACAACAGCGTTGTCTACATACATAACCACATGTGTGTCCTTAACAGATGAAATAACAGAATCAACAAAAATAAAAAATAAAATTTGTCCCATTATTGAGCCCTGTGGGACTCCACACTTGACCAAAACCTTATCAGATAAACTACTTCCAATCTTTACCATCTGAAACCTATTTGAAAGATAATTTGATACCCAAAGCAATGTTGGTGTCCCCGCCCCAATATACTTAAGTCTCTGGACTAGGTGGGAATGATCCACCAAATCAAATGCCTTGGTCAAGTCCATGAACGTGGCCCCAGTCAGGCACCCCCTCTCCATACCTTCATGGACCGCACTCGTGAACTCGATCAAGGCACTCTCAACATCCCTCCCTTTCCTGAAATCATGCTGATATTGTTTTTTTTTTAATTCACACTTTATTAACAGATTTTCCACAGTACAGGAGGCAGCAATTATAGCATATACAACATGTTCGTAGTATGTTACATGATCTGCCCCCCAACCCTCCTCCCCTCCAGTACAGCAGTACACTACAACATTGTAGTTTTATATCCTATAACAATAACCTTGTGTATGCTGAGATAACTAACTGCCAACAGCTCATTTATCCATAGCAACCATGATTAAAGTGGGAAGGGGATCTCAGATTCGTTTATAACTATGCAACCTGTTGTGGAGACTCGCTATGGCTTTCTCTGTGCGAAGGTTAGCAAGGATTTCATGAATCCATTCCTGGTATGTTGGACTGACCTCATCCTTCCAATGCCTAAGTATAATTTTTTTGACAGATAATGCAATCATAGAGATGTGAAATCTCCGAGCTTTAACCTTAATGGAAGACAGGTCTCCCAGGAGGCAGATGTCAGGTGTGAAGCAGCCCTGCAAACCCAGTATGGGGTCCAGGTTGGCTTTAATTGAGTCCCACAGTGGAATTATCTTGGGGCATGACCAGAATATGTGAAGAAGTGTTTCTTCTTCCTGGGAGCATCTGGCGCATAGCTCTGATTCAAGAAGACCCCATTTTGCCAATTTAACTGGGGTATAATACATGTTGTGTAAAATGTGATATTGCATAAGGTGTTGTCTGTCTTGAGACACGTATTTATGACAGAACATCCATAAAGCCAGCCAATTCAAGGTGTATTGGGGAAAAATAGAACCCCAAAACCTGGTAGGGCCATAGGAACCCCCATACCGCCAGTGAAACAAAACTTAATATATTTTAGAAATGACACTAGAAGATCCAATTAGGGAGGAAAGCTCAGGTATCAATGCAAAGGCCGGTGGGTGGGGAGGGGTATTACCCAGCACAGTGGTGAGCAAATGTTTTAGTTGGAAAACCCTGAATTGCTGGGATACTGGGATGCCAAATTGTGGGGTAATTTTAGTTGCAGGGAGCCATGCCCCCTCGCCATCCAGAAACGTGGATACTATCCCATCCCCGTGGATACTATCCCATCCCCCACTTGGGGCAACCACGTATGGGGGATCCTCTGCTTGTTTATAGTTAAGGCCGGGGAATTCCAAATGGACTGGGACAGGTCCAGATATGGAGTATATCGCAAAAAAGAACAAAGCTGCACATGTACTTTTAATGAGGTCATGAGCATGGGGCATTCACTAGCGTCTTGTAGAAGAGAAAGCTTGACATAAAACATAGTCAAGGGGTCCATGTTCATAGCCTGGATAAAATCTAATTCAATGTTGAGCCAGACCGGTCTCAAACTCTCGGGACCCAGACTCACCCACTTCAGGTATTTAGCAAGATGACTAGCCCAGTAGTAGATTGCCAAGTGAGGAATCCGCAGTCCCCCATCTGCTTTTGAGGCGGTCAACTTATAGTAAGCCAGTCGGGAGTGTTTGTTAGACCAGATGAAATTGGTAAAGATTCTGTGCATTTTCTGAAACCAGGATAATGGGATGAATAAGCTGAGGTGCGAAAGGGGGTTAAAAAGTCGGGGAAATGCATTCATCTTAATTATATTGATACGACCCCATAGTGAAACTGGAAGCTTAGACCATCTATCTAGGTCCTGCACAATCAACTGAGAAAGGGGCTCTAGATTTTCTTTAAACCATAAGGAAGGATTCCATGTTAATTTGATACCCAGATATTTAAGAACACGGGGTGACCAGCACAAACCAAAAGGGATAATATCAGTCTTAAAGACCTTATGGTTAAGGAGAAAAAAGGATGACTTGTTAGCATTCAATTTATAATTTGAGAAGGAGCTAAACTTGGCAATCTCCCCTAACATTACCAGGATGGATGTTACTGGATGAGACAAATGAAGGAGAAGATCATCAGCATATGCAGTGATCTTCACCACATTACTCCCAATCGGCATATCTTGTATACCCGTATTGTTGAGGATATTTTGAATAAGGGTCTCCAAATATAAATTAAATAAAAGAGGGGAAAGGGGACAGCCCTGTCTTGTACCTGAATATAAAAGGAAGGGTTTAGGAAAATGCACCATTACTTGAAATCTTAGCAGAAGGGGTCCGATAAAGAGCACGGATCCAGTCTATGAACATGGTAGGAAAATGAAATGCCTTAAGAACCTGGAATAGAAAATTCCAATTCACACGGTCAAATACCTTCTCTGCGTCCAGGGAGACCAGCTCAGCAGGAAAGATGGTGTCCCTGGACTCCGAGAAGACATGCGAAAGGGTGCGCAGATGGTCTGATGATGAACGTCCCCTCATGAATCCATCCTGGGACATGCCAATCAGAACCGGGAGGACCAGAGTTAACCTGTCGGGCAGTTTCTTCGAGAGAATTTTGATATCCTGATTCAAAAGGGATATAGGCCTGTAACTCTGTACTAACTCAGGGTCTTTATCAGGTTTGGGGAGAAGGACAATCAGGGCTTCAAACAGATAGGCATCTACAGCTACCCCAGAGAGAATGTGGAGGTACAACCGGTGAAGCACCGGCAATAATTGTTCTTGAAAAACTTTGTAAAATAATGAGGAAAAACCATCCGGTCCCAGAACTCTATCTGAGGGCAAGGCCTTAATAACCTCCGAAATTTCCTCCAGGGATAATGGGGAGGACAGAAAACTTCTCTGCGGACCAGACAGGGAAGGGAGATGAGAGTCCCTAAGATACGCCTCCAACATCTCCAGAGGAGGAGGACAGTCCATGTTCCTGTATAATTGCTCGTAGTACAATGCGAACTCTTGCACTATCTCAGAAGGGGTTACCCTCAGAGACCCGTCCGCCAGAGCCCTGACTGGAGGAATAAATCTTGCAGACTCCTGCTGCTTTAACCTTAAAGCGAGCATGCGCCCCGCTTTTTCTCCTTGATCATTGAAACGTGCTTTAGTGCGGATAATGGCTAACTCTGCCTTTTCCCTCAACAAGTCTAAGTATCTATCTTTAGCCACCAAAAGTTTCTTCCTGTCCTCATTCGGAGTGCTGGAAGATAAGTTAGCTTCTGGTGACCGTAATTGAGACAGTAAGGATAATAGTTCTGCTTCTGGTGCCCTTTTCCTCTTTGTAGCTAAACTAATAAGAATTCTCCTCATTTAGGCCTTGAAAGCGCCCCATAAAATATCCAGCTCCGTACTTTCTATTGGGTTAGTAGAAAAAAAAATCAATCTGCTCTTTTACAAGATTGCAGTACCTAGCATCCTTTAATAATTGTTCATTTAATTTCCACCTGGTCTCCTTCTTAGGAATATTAAGAAAAGCCAAATTGCATACCACCAGGGAATGATCAGATACAAGATCAGGCTGAACTGAGACGAACAAAACCCCCGGCAAGAGCACCTGGGAAACTAATAGGTAGTCAGTGCAAGACTGTGATCCGTGCACAGGCAAACTAAAGGTATATTCCTTGGAGTTAGGGTGTAATACTCGCCACAGATCCCTAAAAGCCCTTTGCCCAGGAGACAGTCCCCTCAATCCATTACCAGACTTGTCCATGTTAGGGTCCGAAACCAAATTGAAGTCACCACCCATAACTATCGCAATAGGAAGCATAGGGAGAAAAATGGTGATCAGCTTCATAAAAAAGCCGGGGTTGTCTGTATTGGGCCCATAGATACTACAGAGTAAATATGGCATGGACCAAAGAGTACCCTGAACCAGAACATACCTGCTCCCTGGTCTTTAAAAACCTGCGTGGAAGTGAAAGGAATGCCTCTGTTAACAATTAACATGACCCCACAGCTATTAGTGGACCCTGAAGCATTAAAAACTTGCCCAACCTGTTGCCTCTTGAGTTGTAAAGCTTCAGAATCTAGCAAATGGGATTCTTGCAAAAACGTTATCTGGGAACGCAATAGGCTCAGGTGTTTAAGCACCTGGTATTGTTTAGGTTTTTTCCTTATCCCCTTCACATTCCAAGTAGCAAGATTGATATTGCTAGCCTTCTAAATTGGTAAAAGTAAGCACATAATTGTGATCCAGGTATTACTACAACAAGAATCCAAATTCCAATACCCCTTGATTACTGCTGTACCACCCTCCCAACCCCACACCCTCCCATCCAGACCTAATCTACCCCAGTCCCACCCCCATAGAACACCCCAACGTCCCATAACATAAGTAAACCAGATCTCATAAATCTGACCATAACCCCACCCACCTACCACCCCAACTGTCACAAACAATGCTCAACAAAATACCGCTTCTTCCTCTCCCCAGCCTCCCAGCATTGCCCCCACAAACCCAAACAAGATCTGCAAGCCCCCCATATAAAGAACAGGTAATTGTTAAATGAAGATGTAAGGAAGTACAACATTCCAACTAACATCTTATAACTAGCCAACTCCTGATAGCCAGAGGGAAATGCTCAGCATTTTGAGATTTGAACTCAGCGAATAAATTGACATAGCCAAAGAACTGCGTACGACCTGCCGAGTAAGCACAATTACCTAATTACAACAAATGGCAGGCAGTACAAGATAGAACAAGTCCACCATGAGGCCATGCCAGCAGCAGGACTAAGTTGCCCAGAGAGAAATATATTAACTAATCCCAGGCCTCAAATAGAGAGTTCCTGCAAAGAAGTAAAATCCCAGGTTGTCAAGTAGCGCTAACCTGCTAAGCAAATGACCGGAACTCCCTCTGCCGGTACACAGGCAGCATACCATAAGCGCAATTGAACAAGAAAAGCCCAGCGCCACTCCCCAATCGGTCCCTCCTTTATATTAAGTAAAGAACCAAGGGGGTACGAGCCTGGTAAATCAACAATCCCCCTACTGCACATACAAATAGGCACCAGACAAGCTCTTTTCAGAATACCCTCACCCAAATTAAGAGTCCTTCGATTGAAGCAGTCTCCTGATAACATCAGCTGTCCCAGGCGTAAATAGGACATATAAGTGTTATGAAAAACTAAATGAACACAACAACATGATGTCCCTTTAGCCTTCAATATCAGGATCTCACAGTCTCGAACAGCTATTATCACTCATCCCCATCATACATCTTGAAGAGCAGCCTCATCCCTTCAATTCAGATCAGATCTCTCCACTTCAGGAAATGCAGGGCATGTCACGGATCGTAAAACAGATCAGGCAGGGCTAGTTTTAAGCCAGAGAGTGCAGCATCTGGATCATCATAGGCTGACCAGGTACCAGCCACTTGCACCTGCAGCCTAGCTGGGTACCCCATTCTGAACTTCAGCCCTGCAGCAATGATCTTGGATACTATAGGGTGGAATGCTGTGTGTTTCTGTCGGATAGAACCCCGTAGATCTTGTGCTATCCTGAGTTTAGTATTCTCCCATCTGACTTCCTGTACTTCTTTAACTTTTGCCAGAAAATGCTGCTGTTCTAAGTAATTCAAAAAAAACAGCATATAATAGGACGAGGTGCAGCTCCTGAGGGAGGCTTTGGCTGTAAGGACCTATGTGCCCTTTCGATGATGTACTTGGCCCCAAAGGGAGAGGGACCGGCGATCCTTTCAACCAGCTTGTGAATAAATGCTATGGTATTCTGGCCCTCTTCTCCCTCTGGAAGCCCAAGTATGACAATGTTGTTCCTGCGGCTACGACCCTCGAAGTCTTCTCATTTTGTTTCGAGACGTGAAAGCTTCTGCCGCATAGCCACAATCCCAGGGTCAATCTTTTCCACATGCTTCTCTAGGGAGGAAATACGGGCTGTATTATCCGAGGTTGTAACAGAGACCTCATTGAGTTTTTTAGATAGAGATTTGAGCTCCAGAGAAATTTCCTTTACTTCCTTATGGAAGGGCTTGAATTCCTCTAAAAACCTGCTCAAGGTTAGCGGCTCCTGCTCCGTGGCCTGGCTCAAGTGTTCTGGCTTGTCTGACCCACTCGAGGCCCGTGATTTCTTTGGGGCCTTCTCGGGGGTGACCGGTGGGGTATGTTTCTGCGACGCCTTCTTCATGTAGACCTCCATCGATGTTCCGACCCACTAAACAGAAGCTCGGGATGATAAGAAGGCAAAGTTAGGTAGATTCAGAGGGTTTAAGTCGGGAGGCTGGAGCTGCAAAGAGGAGCTTCTACCCAGTACCCTGCTTCATGTGGTCCCCCATCATGCTGATATTGTGATAATAGACCATATGTTTCTGTATAGTGAGTTAATTACCCAAAAACAATCTTTTCCTGCAATTTAGATAGAGTCGACAGAATAGAGATTGTTTGAAGAGGTGATCAACATATAGTGTTAATGAACTCACATCTTAATCTGTAGTTTATTACTGGATGTTTCCTTTTTCAATGGAATGATGCATGTATGGCTCTGTGAGTACGTGCTAAAATTATATTCTCCCTACAGCAGTCAGAGTTCTATTAGGACACGTTCCATAGGCACCCATGTGAAGCCATCCATGCTGCCTAGGCATCATGACAAAGATATGACAGATGACAGCAGTGATTCCTCTGATGAGATGGAATTTGTGGATGATCCTGAAGATGTAGACTATCATTCTGACAGTGAATTAGATGTTGAATTGGGCAGTAGGTAAATGTTGCTGATTATTAAGTTGTCTTTCTACATTTACACTATGGTTATCAAAATATAATTCAATAAATATAAGCATCAGTACCAGTCCTGTCTCAGAAACTGAAGTCCTGTTAGCTTTACCTCATTGGTAGGGAAAATGGTGAAAGAAAGATTTGTTGAGTACCTAGAGACCCACGGGGTACAGGACCCAAGGCAGCATGGATTTACAATAGAAATGTCATGTCCAACAAATGTGATAGATTTATTTGACTGATTTACCAAAGTAGTCAATCAGGGTGGGGCTGTTGTCATGGCCTACCTAGACTTCAGCAAGTTATTTGATACAGTCCCATACAACAGATTAATAAACAAATTAGCCAGGATGGGAGTGGGTACCAGGGTGGTAGCTTCTATACAAAAAAAAAAAATTGCTGGACCACTTCTGGAGTACTGTGTTCAGTCCTGGAGACTCCATCACCGCAAGCACATGGACAGGATGGAGACAGTCCAAAGGAGGGTACAGCATAGAACTGTCTAGCAGCTGCTCTGTACTGATGTAGTTCAAGTGCTGGAAGCATTGAGCTGAAGAGCACATAGTTAGTACTGCAAAATATTGTTTTTTATCTATATTGCAATGGGCCCACAACTTCAAATGAGACACATGATCGTAAGAGGTACTGCATTGTGACTGAATCCAGCTTACTATATTTGTTCACGTTCTGTGTGTACTGTTTCATGCCTCATACTGTTGCTGAGATGACCAAATTGTTTGGTACCATGGTTATCATCCGTCAGATATGCCGAACATACAGGTATTATTGCGTTCCACTTGGATAACATACTGTATGCTCTAATTTCATGTTTCCTTGTCCTCACTGTGTGTTTGAGAAGAGGTTGGTGGAAATTCTGGCACATACATACTTAATTTCTGTGTCTGTTTTCTGAGGATGTACAAAATCTTTGCAGTAATTTGACAGTCAGTGTATTCTCAGCAAGTCATGTCCGGGGGTATTCACATTCCATTCAGATAGTAGTTATTGTAAGCTGTACTGTGTCAGGGGTTGCACTGTGCATATGTGTTCTGCTTCGGGAAGGTAACCCTCTCCGGGAAAGAATAATGTGGATATCACATACAAACATACAAACATATGAAATGCCAGCAAAAACAGTCCTCATGGCCTACTGCATCTGCTCATCATGTCACATGTGATGCATCTGAATAAGACTTGCCCCAAGGTAGAATTAGTAAACCAAGGACCAGACAGCCACAGCTCCACTGTGGGATTCACAGCAGAGACTAATACTGGAGGGTTTACTTATCTAGTATCAGGGTGGTACCAACTGAGGTCCCATGTATCTTGGCAATGGTGATGAGATCGCTGCTGTCCATGGACAGCTTGAAAAGGGGGAAGGAAAGGTTGAGAGTGAGGGGAAGCAAAATGACACTGAAGGATCCATTGGGAAAACCAAGGATGATGATGCAACAGGACAGTGGCAGATGTGGTATGTGTGTCAGAAGTTCTGTGCACACACAAGCTGACTAGAAAGAGCATTATGACTGTATCTGCTGGCAGTGTTGTGTGTTCATCTACCCCAGAGTTCTGTGCACACACAAGCTGACTAGAAAGAGCATTATGACTGTGTAACCCCCCTGCAAATGGGGGTTCCCAAAAGACTTCCAGGAGCTTGCTTGAATGCTCCAAGCCTGAATGGTGTTTGGCGTTTAAGCCATTTATCAGTGAGTGTTTTTAGAGCCTCTGGTACTGTCTCTTTAAGAGCTGTCTGCTTGCAGACATAATTAGTTTGTATGGGGGGACTGTGTGCTTCTCTGTTTGAGTACCACTCGAGATGCTGCCAATTCACTCCATTTTGCAGTCACTAGGAGTGCAAAGGAACCTATCTGAAAGATGTTACTGTTTGCCAGAAATCATTTACAGTAATAATGAAATTACAGTTTGTCTAGCCTGCTTTCTTTGCAGTCAGAACTGTGTCTGCCTAGTTCCCCATTCTGGTTTTGAACTGCTGAACTGGACCAATCAGTGTGGGGTAAGCTAGCTCTAAAATGGTGCCTTGGACGAATCAGAACTTGGACTCATAATCTGAGCCAGCCACAAGAGGATTGTATGGGCAGTGACTCTGGGAGATGTAGTTTAGACTTCGGCGCCTTTTTGGACCAACAGCAGCAGTCTATTGTGAGTGACAGCCAATCCAGTCAAGAACTGGGAGGAACTCAAAGGAAGTGCCCGGTTTTGTCTGTTGGAGTTTCAGTTTTTAGCTCTGGCAGTGAAGGGGAAAGGAACCCTGTGCTCCTTCAGTGCACAGTTTTAGTCAAAAAACATGTGTAAGGTCCAGAGTTCTGGTCTGCAGCTTGTGTAACTGCTTGTTAGGACTGAATCCATCTTGTGAAGAGAATCAAAGGATATCTGAAGAGTAGAAACCAGGCTCACCCTGTAGAAGACTGGAGGAATTGCGGAATTGCACTCGGTCTGTCAGGAACTGAATCTGCTGTGTGTCCTCCCGGGTATTGTGCAGTAATTGCGATCGGGATACAGATGCAGCCTGCCTGGTATAATGCTTTCTTTTTACCATATATATGTGTGAAGAGGTTTGTGTACCTCAAGTGAATCCTGCTGCCATTACGTGACTTTTGCCTGTGACTGTTTACCATATAAATGTGTGAGGAGTCTCTTGGAGCTCAAGAGTAGCCCTGCTGACATTGAAGGACCCCATCTTGTTTGGATGTCGTGAGTACTAATTCAGGGTCGCTCCCTGTTAATTGCTACATTAAATCAAATGGAATTACCTACTGCTAACTGTTTAATTTTCCTTTTCTCTGTGTGAAAGGGCCCCTACCAGCTGCCACGGTTTGGACTAGCCACTAGGGCTTGGGTACCCAGGGACAGTAACTGGTAGGGATAGGCCTATGCACAGAGCCATAAATGAATAGTAAAGTGATAAGCTAATTAACCTGATTTCCCCTGTCCTTGTTATATCCCCCTAAATAAATCAGAGCTGCTTGTTTCAGCAAAGTTATACTGCCTGAGGTATTTGTCTATGTTAAAGTACTGTACTGTGATTGTTGCACTGTATCTTATTTCTGGGAGGTCCCAGTGCCGAGCTAGTCCTGGGGGTAAGTGTACACTGTGAAGGTAATTCTGATATATTGTGTGGGTCACTAGTGGGAAGAAAGGGGGTTGCAGTGTCCCCAGAGGCTGTGACCAAGTAAGTTTAACTATTGCAAACCCTGACCTCTGGGTGGAGGCACCCGCCATTGATCCAGGCCCTCAACCTGTTAGTGGCAAATCAGGCAGGGTAGTAGCCCTGGGATAGCACCATCTAGGGGTTACATCTTGGAGGCTCACGCTGGGATTGTGTGTCCTCTAGTGGCCATATTACGAACCACTGTTAAAAAAAAAAAAAATGGGTACCCGACAGAAGTGGCTGTGCACCGCTGGTGGAGTGGTGTACTGGGGAGGAGATTGACCCCAAAATGCTATGCTTATCCTGGACATCCCCTGGGTATCAATACAGACACTGTACAGGAGTACTTTCCAAGGTGGAAGGTTTACAAAACCCTGTAGTGGTGGGTCGGCATGCTAATCTGCTCACCCACACTTTCCTGGCCTAGTAGAGTTTAAGGATCCCATAGATAGCTCCAAAGTGCCACAGACCATTACCCCAGAGGGAGCCCTCACTGCCTGGAGAGTGATAACTAAGTACAGTAAAGACCCGGGGGGGAATGAGCCCCCACCACTATCTGAAACTTTTGAGGAGAAATTTGCTACATGGTTGCTGGGAGAAGGGAAAACTGTGGAGGACTTGAAGAAACTATTCTTGCCACCTTGGGGTGTTCCTCCCCAACACCCTGTCCCGCTCCAGTGCCCGTAATGGTGGCTGAACCAATGCAGACTCCTATTTCTGCACCTGCCATTAGTCACGACTCTTACCGAAGGTTGAGGATCTTCTCTGGCACCTCCCACCCCCAAGGGAGGATGACTGGGAGACCTGGATAGACTATGTTGCCCCCCAAGTGCTAGAATGGCAATGCTCGGAAGCCAAAAAGCGAAAGAGGGTTAGTGAGAGCCTCCGAGGTCCTGCCCTGGCTACCATCTGTGCTAAATGGGCCAGTAACCCTGAAGCGACTGCACAGGCCTATCTTGAGGCCTTGGAGAATGTGTATGGGAGCCCAGATTCTGATAAGGATCTATGGTGGAGAGTAAGAAATGCACAACAGTACCAAGGGGAGTTGTTGTCTTTGTATGTATCTAGGCTGGAAAAATTGTTGCAAGAATGCCTCAGAAAGGGTAGTTTGCCAGCGATTGAACTGGACCGAACCAGGCTGGACAGGATCCTTAAGTCTGCCCCCTTCTCAGAACTGCTGTTGCTTCAGTTACGCCTGGCAAATCGACTGGAATCCCCACCCTCCTATGATGAGTTAATGAGAGAAATTCGAGGAGTTGAGAAAAGGCGACCTCGGGAGGGACCTGCACCAATAGCTGCGGCTATGACCCGAGTGACTGAGGGTGGCCCATCAAGTGAAGTTCGGGCAGAGGTTGGCAGTCAATGAGTGCTCTGACAAGGAAAAGATATGCCACAATGGGGCTAACTGTTGAGTGAGATCCGGAATTCAAAAACAGTCCTTTATGAAGGCCACACCTGCAAGTACGGGCCCCGACCTATATCCGACTGCATCTGCTATGGGGGTGGGGGTACCCACCCATGTATCTCCTGCTGATAACTGCTCCAAACTCAATTCCTTGACCATGGAAGTGGAGAAACTGACGAGATGTCTCCAAATGCTTATCACGCCGCAGACAGAGATGGCACCAAGGTTTCCAGTTAGTAATACCCCTGCCCTGGCTCCCAGTGTGGCACCTCGGCCAGCTCAAACTCCAGAAAATATGTTTTGCTATAATTGTGGGAAGGATGGGCACATGAAAAGAGAATGCCGGTCCCCAAAAGACACTGACAAAGTTGCATATAGGCTACAAGGAGAGCTTGAGAACAAATCAGTGGTTAAGAGGTGCACGAAATGATCCCAGTGAGGGCACCAAAATGCTAATTCACATCCTTTGTGGCAAGGTCAGTTGCCCAGGCCCCCACTATCGCCTCTCCAGACTGGTCCAGAATAGTGGGTCCCTCCATGGAGACCACTGTAAAGGTGAATGGAGTGTCTACAAGAGCTGTATTAGACAGTGGCTCCCAAGTGACAATTATGTTCCAGGATTGGTATCAGAAGCATTTGTCAGATGTACCCTTACAACCATTAGAAGGACTGCATGTATGGGGGTTAAGTGAAGGCCTACCCCTATTCTGGGTATATCCGAATTTGGCTGTCTTTCCCCACCTCCGTGGCTGGAGTGGCCGAACAAGTAGAGACCCTAGCCTTAGTGTGTCCCCCCACTGGACTGTATGATGGTGTCCCTTTGTTGATTGGAACAAATGCTCATATGTTCGGAAGGCTGGCACAGTTGTGTTATGAAAAACAGGGGTCGAAGACTAGTAGAGCTTTAAGAGTTCCGGCTTTAATTAAGAAGGCCTATGAGGCACAGAGAGATGCTGAAAAAATAGAACCAGAGGAACCGGTTGGAATTGTATGGAAGAAGGATCCTGAGTCTCTGATCCTGGTGCCAAATGCCCAGTGTACCTTACAGGGAGAGGTCTGTATCAGAAAGGATGTTAAGAATAAAATATTAATGTTGGATGCACCAGGTGATGGAAAATTGCCAGAGGGACTGCTGGTCAAGCCTAGTATTTTGCCCGCTAGAGCCCATGCTTATGCCAGAAGGGTAATGGTCCAAGTTCATAATGTGTCTGAAAGAGACATTCGAGTAAATAGAGGTTGCATCCTGGCTAATGTGCATTGTGCAGATACTGCAGTGCTACCCAGCAGCAAGAGTTCGAGGAAGAATGACAGAGTAACGCCTGACTTGTTTGATTTTGGCGACTCCCCGCTGCCAGCTGAATGGAAAGTGAGGATCAGTGAGAAGCTTGCCCAGAGAGACCAGGTGTTTTCTTTAAAGGAATGGGACGTAGGATGCATGCAAGGAGCTGAGCACAATATCCGGCTGCATGACGAAAGACCATTTCATGAGAGGTCTCACGCCTGGCACCTGCTGATATAGATGATGTGAGACGGCATCTGCAAGAGATGTTAGCTGCTGGTGTAATACAAGATCCAGAAGCCCTTATGCTTCCCCATTGTGGTAGTGAGGAAAAGAATGGGACAGTAAGGATGTGCGTGGATTATCGCACCTTAAACCGCTGACTATCCCTGATCAGTACACAATGCCCCGTCATTCAGGATGCTTTGAACTGCCTAAACGGGAGCAAGTGGTTCTCTGTGCTGGATCTCTGCAGTGGGTACTACCAGATCCCGATGGCCCCAGAGGACCATGAGAAGACAGCCTTTATCTGTCCGCTTGGCTTCTATGAATTCATGAGGATGCCTCAAGGGATTTCAGGTGCTCCAGCCACTTTTCAATGATTGATGGAGCGTGCAGTGGGGGACATGAACTTACTAGAGTGCCTGGTATACCTAGATGATGTTATTGTGTTTGGCAGCTCACTGGAGGAACATGAGAGCAGATTATTTAAGGTATTGGACCGACTGGAGGACTTTGGCCTTAAACTGTCCATTGATAAGTGTCAATTCTTTCAAACATCAGTAAAGTATGTGGGACACATAGTATCCACCGAGGGAATAGAGATCGACCCAAGTAAAGTTGAGGCCTTGACCACCTGGCCACAGCCCAAAAATCTAAAAGAACTGCAAAGATTCCTGGGATTCTGTGGTTATTATCGGCGCTTCATCAAGGACTATTCAAGAGTGATCCGCCCTTTACTTAACTTTACTCAAGGGTATCCCCCAACCCACAAAAAATACCAAAAGTCAGCGTCCCTCAAGACTGAAAGAGTGTATTTTCATCCGAGTGAAGTATTTGGGGCCCGCTGGACTCCTGATTGTGAGACTGCTTTTCATGAGATCATATATCAACTTACCCATGCTCCAGTGCTGGCCTATGCCGATCCAAGAAAAACCTTACGCCCTGCACACTGATGCTAGCTTGCAAGGGTTGGGGCTGTGTTGTACCAAGAGACCAGAATGGCCTGAGACCAGTGGCCTTTGCCAGTAGAAGCCTGACCCCATCCGAAAAGAACTATCCTGTACATAAGTTAGAGTTCCTAGCTTTGAAGTGGGCTATTGTTGACCAATTCCATGAGTACTTGTATGGGGCTAAAATACTAGTAAAACTGACAATAATCCTTTGACCCATGTGCAGACCTCAGCTAAGTTGGATGCCACTGGCCATAGGTGGCTTTCTGCATTATCTACATATGACTATGCTCGAATACCGAGCAGGTCTGAACCACATAGATGCTGATGCTCTCTCCGGAGGCCTGTTCCCCAGAATGATTGGGTCAGATTGGCAGAACCTGACATTCGGGCACTCTGCCGGAAGTTTGACAGGAAGGAACAAATGTCCACGGACGCAGTGGACTGCATGGTGGATTGCTTGGGATCCTCTGAGAATTGCATACCTGCTGCTTATTGCCACTTTCCTGCAATAGACATTGGTGCACTGCCTCAGCTGGACAATGACAGTATTCGGCGGGCTCAATCCCGCGATCCCATGATCAAAGCAGCTTTAGAAGCCCTCTATGCAGGAAAAGATGTTTCCAAATTACGCTCCACTGATTTGAAAACTGCACTGTTATACAAAGAAGGTCCTAAGTTGAAACTGATCAATAAACTGTTATACAGAGAAACAGTAGACAGAGGGACAAGTAGACAAACAACAACTAGTGCTGCCCACTGCCTTTCGAGACTCAGTACTGAGGTCCCTGCACAACCACATGGGGCACCTTGGTATATACAGAACACTTGACTTGGTGAGATCCAGATTCTATTGGCCTAAGATGGGGCTGATGTGAGCAACACATTTGAACTTGTAGTCACTGCTTACAGAGGAAAGCTTTGCCCCAGAGGGCTGCCCCTTGTTAACATCACCACCAGTGCACCCATGGAGCTGGTCTGTATTGAGTTTCTGAGTTTGGAGTCAGATCAAAGAAATATCAGTAATGTGCTGGTGGTCATTGACCATTTCACGAGATATGCCCAAGCTTTCCCACCAAAGACCAGAAAGCATCCACTGTGGCCAAAGTACTTGTAGAAAACTTTTTGTTCACTATGGGCTCCACAAAGAATCCATTCTGATCAAGGGAGACTTTGAGAGTCGTCTGATCAAAGAGATGCTTTCTCTGTGGGAGTGCGAAGTCCAGAACCACTCCTTACCACCCCCAGGGGGACCCACAGCCTGACGTTTCAACCACTTTGCTAGATATGCTAGGCACCCTGCACCCAAAGGACAAGCCTAGATGGAGCCAACAAATTAGCACCTGGTACATGCTTATAACTGCACCAAAGTGATGCCACTGGGTTCTCCCCTACCGCCTGATGTTTGGAAGAGAAGCTCGACTACCAGTAGATGTGTGTTTGGGGTCTCTCCTGATGGGGTTCAAGCTGACAACTATTTACAGTATGTACAAAAGTTAAAGGCCCAGCTAACTCATGCTTACCAACTGGCTCAAACCATGGCTGCCAAAAGAAATTTGGCCAACAAAGAACGGTATGATAAAAGGTGAAAGCACAGGAACTCCAGGAGGGAGATCGGTATTGCTAAGAAATCTGGGACTGCATGGCAAACACAAGATTGCTGACAGATGGCACCATCTCCTCACATTGTAGTGGGCAAACTAGATGATCTGCCAGTGTACAAAGTAAGGCCTGAGAACAATTCAAAAGATGTAAAAACAATGCATAGAAATCATTTACTGCCCATTGGACAAATCCTGATTGAGTCTGAGCCCCAGAAGATGCCCCTCTGGACCAGTGACTAGAGCTGCTGCTAAGAAAAATCAAGAAGTCTGCACCTACAGAAGCAGAGTTAAAGTGTTCCCCTGCACAAGTCCCAGTTGAGCATGACTGTCAGTCCATATCAGAAGAAAGTGAGAGTGACTTTGAATACTATCCTTCTTACGAACTGAGTCAATTGTTTGGGCAATCCTCTAGTCAATACTGGAGACAAAGCTGGGCCTTCTGGACTGTCTAAGCCCCAAGCTTCATCCTGGAGCCAATGCTCCCAGAAAGTGAAGTGCAAAGCATCAGATCAGATGAAATGGAATCATTGTGCATGGTTGAACTGTTTGAGCTTTCAGGGAGGAAAATGATAGATTGGGGCAGACTGGTGATACACCAGAACAAGAAGAGTATTTTGAGTGCCCTGACAGTCCACTGCCAGTGTCTGAAAGCTCTCCATGTGAGCCAAATGTTGTGGACTCAGAAACTGTAACTCCTGGAGCTGAAAGTGCCCCAAGTTCTAGCCTCTACCCCCATGGAGACTCCTGACAAGTGAGGACAATGCTGAAAATGAGGCTCAGAGTGCAGAGACTGTAACAGTTCCCCTAGAAAGACTGGTCGAGCTGTAAAGCCTGTGGTGCACCTCAGTTATGATTCCTTGGGAGGCCTGTGGATTTGCCTCAATGTTGTCCATAAAGGAGTGTATGTGTCCCGAGCTCATTGCCCAAACTGAGCATCAGTGCTAACTCCAAGTTACTTGTGTTGCCTCTATATGGTGCCCTTGCCCGTCCAGTCCCAAGGTAACTGATAGGAAGGGCCCCTCTTCAGGTTTCATGTACAAGAGGTAATAACTTGAGTTATGGTACAATGTGTGTAATACTATGTAAAGAGACGTACTGCAATGTTTCAGAAATGTGTTCTTGGTAAAATGATATATTGACTGATGATTACATGTGTGAGCCTAATGCAAATGTATATGGTTGCAGTTAAAACTTATGGGTACTTGCTTGACGTGGACGCAGCTTTCCCAGGCCAGGAAGGGTGTAACCCCCCTGCAAATGGGGGTTCCCAAAAGACTTCCAGGAGCTTGCTTGAATGCTCCAAGCCTGAATGGTGTTTGGCGTTTAAGCCATTTATCAGTGAGTGTTTTTAGAGCCTCTGGTACTGTCTCTTTAAGAGCTGTCTGCTTGCAGACATAATTAGTTTGTATGGGGGGACTGTGTGCTTCTCTGTTTGAGTACCACTCAAGATGCTGCCAATTCACTCCATTTTTGCAGTAACTAGGAGTGCAAAGGGAACCTATCTGAAAGATGTTACTGTTTGCCAGAAATCATTTACAGTAATAATGAAATTACAGTTTGTCTAACCTGCTTTCTTTGCAGTCAGAACTGTGTCTGCCTAGTTCCCCATTCTGGTTTTGAACTGCTGAACTGGACCAATCAGTGTGGGGTAAGCTAGCTCTAAAATGGTGCCTTGGACGAATCAGAACTTGGACTCATAATCTGAGCCAGCCACAAGAGGATTGTATGGGCAGTGACTCTGGGAGATGTAGTTTAGACTTGGCCCTTTTGCACCAACAGCAGCAGTCTATTGTGAGTGACAGCTAATCCAGTCAAGAACTGGGAGGAACTCAAGGAAGTGCCGGTTTTGTCTGTTGGAGTTTCAGTTTTAGCTCTGGCAGTGAAGGGGAAAGGAACCTGTGTCCTTCAGTGCACAGTTTTAATCAAAAACATGTAAGGTCCAGAGTTCGGTCTGCAGCTTGTGTAACTGCTTGTTAGGACTGAATCCGTCTTGTGAAGAGAATCAAAGGATATCTGAAGAGTAGAAACCAGGTTCACCCTGTAGAAGACTGGAGGAATTGCGGAATTGCACTCGGTCTGTCAGGAACTGAATCTGCTGTGTGTTCTCCCGGGTATTGTGCAGTAATTGCGATCGGGATACAGATGCAGCCTGCCTGGTATAGTGCTTTCTTTTACCATATAAATGTGTGAAGAGGTTTGTGTACCTCAAGTGAATCCTGCTGCCATTACGTGACTTTTGCCTGTGACTGTTTGCCATATAAATGTGTGAGGAGTCTCTTGAGCTCAAGAGTAGCCCTGCTGACATTGAAGGACCCTATCTTGTTTGGAGGTCGTGAGTACTAATTCAGGGTCGCACCTGTTGAATTACATTAAATCCAAATGGAAT
Source organism: Neoceratodus forsteri (assembly GCA_016271365.2). NCBI lineage: Eukaryota > Metazoa > Chordata > Ceratodontiformes > Ceratodontidae > Neoceratodus > Neoceratodus forsteri. The sequence goes on along the minus strand of CM057449.1, from coordinate 1,532,803,520 downwards.
TACTGTACTGCTGACTGTTTAATTTTCCTTTTCTCTGTGTGAAAGGGCCCCTACCAGCTGCCATGGTTGGACTAGCCACTAGGGCTTGGGTACCCAGGGACAGTAACTGGTAGGGATAGGCCTGTGCACAGAGCCATGGGTAGATAGTAAAGTGATAAGCTAATTAACCTGATTTCCCCCTGTCCTTGTTATATCCCCCTAAATAAATCAGAGCTGCTTGTTTCAGCAAAGTTATACTGCCTGAGGTATTTGTCTATGTTAAAGTACTGTACTGTGATTGTTGCACTGTATCTTATTTCACAGGAGGTCCCAGTGCCGGAGCTAGTCCTGGGGGTAAGTGTATACTGTGAAGGTAATTCTGATATATTGTGTGGGCCACTAGTGGGAAGAAAGGGGGGGTTGTAGTGTCCCAGAGGGCTGTGACCAAGTAAGTTTAACTATTGCAAACCCTGACCTCTGGGTGGAGGCACCCGCCATTGGATCCAGGCCCCTCAACCTGTTAGTGGCAAATCAGGCAGGGGTAGTAGCCCCTGGGATAGCGCCATCTAGGGGTTACAACTGTATCTGCTGGCAGTGTTGTGTGTTCATCTACCCCAGAGTTCTGTGCACACACAAGCTGACTAGAAAGAGCATTATGACTGTATCTGCTGGCAGTGTTGTATGTTCATCTACCCCAGACACCAAAACACAGCTGTGATCATTGTATTTGCAGCATAATCTGCTACTTACTGCAAATCTGAACTTTTGATACCCTTACTTTACTGAACTAGGAGAGTATACAGCTGGAGAGGTCAAAACTTGTCAGTAGGACTACCAGACTTCAGTCTCTGTCTGTCTGCTACCATTCTGTTTGCTGGAGAAGTTCCTTCCAAGATTCTGAAAGTCATGAAGTTTGCCAACATTGCCACCATCAGGAGATCATCTTTCTTTAATCATCAGAAAAAAATATCTGCATAAGGCAATGTTAAATGTATGGAGAAGTGAGCAAGACTTACTACGAATGGAAATCTCACAAAGGGATGATGCGATGCTTGTGGCAGGTGACACTAGATGTGACAGTCCTGGCTTCAGTGCCAAGTACGGCTGTTATTCTCTGATGGACATTCATAGTAGTAAAATTGTTCATATTGAGCTTCTGCAGGTCAGTGACATGTTTAGTTCTTTCTATTACAGGTTGGAAGATATATGTGCTGGTGAATTTGAAGGATGGGTATCACAGTAATGAATTGTGATCCATTATACTGTTAGTGCCCTGACATCCATACACAAAGATTTGGTTGTCATCTGAAATATGGGGTCCAATTCTGGAGGCCTTACTAAAAAAACTATGTGGAGAGGGTTGAGTGGGTACAAAGGAGGGCAACCAAGATGGTGAAGGTGTTCATCCACTTGCCGTATGAGGAGAGACTGGGAGCCCTTGACATGTATTCTCTGGAACAGAGGAGGGAGAGAGGGGACATGATAGAGACTTTTAAGTACCTAAAAGGGATCAACAAAGTGCCTACAGAGAACCTGTTCCAATTGAAAGGGTGTGCCAGGAAAAGGGGTAATGATGTCCAACTCGAGGGGGGGTAGGTTTAGGGGTAACATCAGGAAATACTTCTTTACCAAGAGGGTGGTGGACACCTAGGATGGGCTGCCTAAAGAAGTGGTGGGCGAGAATACATTGAAGGGGTTCAAGAGGGCTTGAGACAGACATAGAGGGCTGTTGAAGGGAGTGGGAGGGAAATCAGAGCAAGCCTAGAGGATGCTAGGCAAATGTGCAGACTATGTCGGCCTGGCAGTCCCTTTCTGCCATCAGTTTCCTATGTTCCTATGTTCCTATTGCAAGTAATGTGTCTATGTTTACATCATTTATGATAACAGAGTAATGAGACTGGTGGTAGCTACCACATGGAATTGGAAGGCCTCAAGAAGTGCCTAGATGAAGTGAGTCTGTGGGGTGATACAGAGGTTCTGATCACTGATCATCACAGACAAATAGAGAAATATGTGAAGGATACCTGGTTATCTGCTTTTCAGCATTTCTTCGACATATGGTATGTCGCAAAAGGCAATCCATATTCATATTTTATAATGCATATCTCATAGGCAATACATGATAACATTTGTATGACTGCATTTCTTTGTACTATTAACAATATGTTGCTCTTCTTGTATCAGGTATCACAAAAGCGATTGAAAAATTGTCTACTTTTAAGGAGTGTGAGATACTAGGAAGGTGGAAGCAATCAACTAACAATTATGTCTATTAGTTAGCCAATTCATCTGCAGGAAATGGAGACATGGCTGAAGCAAAATGGACAAGCATATTAAATCATGTACGGAATGTGCATAGTGGGCATGGCGAACCCTACAATAACTGTAGTCATGGCCCATTGCAGGGTAGCACTGCTAACCGAAGATAGATAACCCAGGGTTTGTACATAATGTTGTAATTACTGTGGAAACAGTTGGTTGCATATGAAACAGTTTCATAATGTCCTGTTATGTAAACCTCAGATGGAGGACAGGGATAACCATCTTCTCCCTGTCAGGGATGCCTTGCCCACTGAGAGGTCATTATTTATTTAGTTAGTTTTTGTTGACTGGGTAAGTGCACTAGACAAATTCAGCCTATTTTCAGGCACATCGCTGTATCACTTCACCCGATGGTGGTTGTAAACACTGGGGAGGGGGATGGCTTGACACATTTGGTGGGGGGGGGGTTGTTTAGGACCAGCCTACCACCTGGAAGACTTTATGCAGGGACTTTATACAAGGACATGGTTAGCCAACTAATGACTGACTCCCCAACCTGCCCTCTAATCTGGAATGTGTGTTGCCTCCCTTATCCCTATCCAATACCACCTCCCACCACTGCTCCCCCCATTCTCCTCCTCCTCTCCACACCTGCCCCTCATCTTCTCTGACCCAACCGTGGTGCCCACTCCCACCCCCCCAGCTCTTCCTATTGGTCCACCTGCCTTCACATTTCCTCAAGCCTCGCTGACTACTCCCCCCATGTTCCACTGACAAAGCCTTGCTTATGGGCTGCTCACCACCCCCTCTTTCCACCTTCCTTGTAAACTAACCAACTAGTTTCCCCTACCCTGTCTTCTTGGTAACTCCTAGGGGTTTGCACCTCTCTCTGCACCTAACCCACCTCTAGCCTTGTGCTACCTGCTGCTGTTGCAATTTGCTTGGACTGTGTAAGGATCTGACTCTCTGTATCAAACTATGTATTGTTTGAGTGTACCTACCCTGTAACTTGGCTGTTTGTTTGTCTAGTACTGTCATATGATGTGGAACCTTTGTAAGATAGCCTTGGCTCAAAGGTTATTTCCAAATCATTAAATAAATAAATAAATAGTTATTTGGGGGTGTGGATGGCTCTGGGTCAAGTGAAACAGTTCTCCTAATAGAGGCTGAGAGGGCCTGTTTACAATGTTTTGGAAAGGGGAATGACTGATTGCTTGTCAAAAGAGAACACAGACTTACCTTTCAGTTACTGTCGAAGGTCACTAGGTACACTTCAGAAAGTATGCCACTTACTTACCATTCCAATTATTGTATTACTGAGACAATAGTGTTCGTGGATTTATCGAAGGCTTTTGATACTGTAGCCCATGACCTGTTGGAGAAACGTTTGGAAGAAATAGGAATTGGAATGGTGCCATTAAATTGGTTGAAATTTTATCTGGGGAAAAGAACCCAACAAATATATATTGATGGTACTCTATCTGAGAAAGCTATGGTAACACGTGGAGTGCCCCAGGGTTCGATTTTAGGACCAACTCTTTTCCTCATATATATAAATCAGATAGTGGACAGTGTTAAAAATTCAAGTATTCGTTTATATGCAGATGATACCATATTGATTTCAGGAGGTAAGACTCCAGAACTTATGGGAAAGTACTTACAGGAAGATTTTATAGGGCTTTGTACATGGCTATCAAACTCTGGTTTAATAGTTAATAGTAAAAAAACAAATTTAATGATATTTCAGAAACAAGGAAAAGAGTTGAATTTAGGAAATAAATTAATTCAAATTAAAACATTACAAAATGAAACTTTGCCACAAGTAAAGGAATATAAATATCTTGGAGTATGGATCGATAATCAGTTGAAATTTGACTACCATATAACTAATACATTATCGAAGATATACAAAAGGCTGGGGGCGTTTAGACGTTCCAGCTTTTGTTTGAATAGACAAATGAGAGAGATGGTGATAAATCAGCTTATTTTACCCGTGTTGGAGTATGGTAGCCATGTATATGGCCTAGCTTCAAAAAGTTTGCTTTCAAAGATAGATGTGATGTATAATCGTTTGGCTAGGTTTATATTAAAAAAGGATCACTATGAACATCACTGTAAATTATATGAGGATTTGGGATGGATGACTCAGGATAATAAAAGGAAAATTATTTGGGCCCAGCAGGTTTATAGGGTTATAAATACAAATCAACCTTTGTATCTTCAAAAATAAAAATAAATTATAATTATAATATGCGGAGTTCAATTATTAGGAGTTTTAAGTCCCCTAAATTAAAGAATAAATTTAGTTATATGCGCTTCCCTACAATTACGAATAGATTATGGAATTCATTAAAACCATATATAGCAAATCAATATGAATCAGTTAAAGATTTTATAATTATTTTAAAAGCTGGATTAAAGGTAAAATGTGAATGTTTGGGATAAATTTGGTTTTATTGTATAGTGTCTATGTCCAATTATGTCATGTTATATGTTTTTGTAATGTATGGTTGTTAAATTAATATTTGTGAATTGTATGTAAGTATGTGATTTGTTGTATATACAGGACCATCTTGAAAATAGGATTCGTCCTAATGATGTGAAATTGTCATCTACTATCCTGTATAAAAATAAAGGTTTTTACTACTTACAATAATTACTGTTAATGATACCTTGAACTCATGATGACAGTACCCTGTTTTTACAATTATGTACCTATATGTTCCAAATGATCCAAAGCCGATTCAAAACTAGCAAACACTCTTATGAGAAAGGGTCTACTCAGGGATGAAAGGAAACTTTCACCATATGGACAGACCTCTTCAATGAGGCATTTCATTTTGTGATCAATTACTTTGCTCCCAAACTGTATCATTTCTCTTATTTGGGCATGAAGAATAGGTATTTATTAAGTAGTTCAATAGATTTCACCAATTGCAGTACAGCTGTCGACTGTGAACTAACCAATAATTTTCATTTGGCAAGTAATAGGACTGTGACCTGTCTTGCTGACAGTCGATTTTAGCCACGATGGTGGAAGCATAGTCTTAAATGCTATGCTACCAGTCCATGTGTCAGTGTGTAAGGTGGAATGCAACATCTAGCAAACCATTTGACATTTCAGTTTGTACACACTGTTACAGTGAAATCCGACCAAGCCATCCCACCCGGGCTTCATCCATTGGGTTGAAAGCATACACAACATTTGAAGGGGCATCATGACACCCTACTCACTCTGGTAGTGTGTAACAGGATTACACTGACAATCTATGTTAGCTCTGATGCCCAATATACAACACTGCATGTATGTACACCTACATATGTGTAAGTACATCTTCAATACTGATGCAGTGTATGTCCACCAAACTCACATGCACAGGGGCAAACTCCCCCCCCCACTCTTAGAAGTAATGCCTCACATGTGCATATAGCTGGCCTCCATTACAATAATTTGGAAATTCATTTGAGGGAAGGGGTCACCACGAGGTGTGTACTACAGCTGTCCTTAGACAAGAAACAATTTCAGTAATATCAATTTTGCATATCAATGATGACATGGGTCATGTGAGAAGATGTAAATTCTGAGCAGTGAAGTCTGACCATAGTTAAATGTGTTATAAAGATACTGAATATGAACATTATGCCTATTGTAGATTCACCAAACCAGCGACAGTTACACACATTCATATTGCAGACTCTATTTGGCAGTTTTACACTTCAATGAAAATTCAACAATGGAGCAGTACAAAAATTGAAAAAGAGAAAAGGTCTTCAATGTTGTGTTCCCAAAATTCAAACATGGAGGACACACAGTTAGGAAAGTCAAAAAGAATGCAGATACGGTCAGATGTAGCATGTCTGATCCCATACCTTTTGATAGTCAACACTGTGTCAGCCAAGAGTAAAAAGGCAACAAAGAGAAAATGAAGATATCACTGTAACAAAAACAACTTATAGGTATAACAAAATTAAAGACACCAAGTGTGGCGTGCATGGTGCCCCAGAGGAGGGTTCATGAAATGTCTCCATTTGTATAGCTTATATTCATACCTCTAATGGATCACTATATAAGTGTGCCTGAATAAAAACTGTAGCTGTCAATTTGGTCTTGTATTGCTAAATTTATGTAGGCAACAATATGTGCCATTACTTTCATGACATACACTTGTAAGACAGCACAACTCAAAAAATGCATTGCTCAACTTAATGTGATTTAATAACATCAGATGAACTCATTCAGTGACAGAGATACATCCTTGGCATGCACAATTGCACATGCATAAGTAATAAACAGCTGTATATATTCCACAACTCATATCTACAATGCTGTGAACATAATAATCCTTTAACATTGCAGCAGTCCAAGTAGAGTAATGAAAGAGTTATATAATCAAACACAGTGACAGAGTAAAGTACATAAACTTTCAGTTGTCATTAGTTAGTACCACACTGCTACCAATGAAACATATAAGACAATCCATAACAGTGCTTTCCCTTTATGTAGTACTAATGCAGAGGTGGGTAACGAAAACCTACAAAGTTGACATCACCAGGAGCAGGTGAGAAAGTTTCACGCACAACATGTGCCACACAAGATGGAATCAGCACCCGTATGTGCCTTCCCCTAAAAAAAACAGGCCCATCTAACTGAATAATGGTATGCAACATGCCTGTATTTCTTGTGTTCTGGACCATCATGCAGATTGCCATACTGGTGATGTAAGTCGTTCCAAGCTAACTGCAGACTCCACACATCCAAACAAATAGCATAAAATCCAGGGTGCTATGTGATGCAGCTTGATCCCATCTCATTTAGCATTGGTATCACAACTGTGATTTCTGAACAACACATACTTTCTGTCTCACTAGCCATCACTATGCACTGAAGACGTGCACCTGTGAGACTACACCAAAATACACGATAAGCAACTCTTTCAATTCACACTATGCAATTATGAGCATAATGTGCTTTGTTCGACTAAAAACAAGAGTCTAAATGCCTTACCATTTGGCACCACACCATGTACTGTTTAGTCCTAACTCACAGAAATTTGAGATGATTAAGTCATAGCTAGTTCCACTATTGGTTTTCAGTACAAGGACTACATTTCTATATAAATGACATGGTGCACAACTACAGCTGGTGGATAACAGAACATCTGAGGAGTAAGCAATAAGACATAGATGGGTGTTGGTAGTACTGAGATACCCATACATCCAGAGACGTAGTTAAGCACGAGACCACAGATCGAGTGCATTTGGCCTCTGGGTGTGCGGGTATCTCGGTACTACCAACACCCAGCCATGTCTTATTGTTGAAATAAAATTGGCCCATAGGCAACTTTTTAAAAAAATACATTCTGAAAGTTTTCAACGTCACAAAAATATATACTAAAATGTTGCTAAACAATGTATTATAGATCGAGGGAGTGCTCCCAACCAATCGGAGCGTCCTTCTTTCCCCTGCATGTGAGGCACTCTTATTTTGTGAAGAGCATCACATGCGCAGATGCCCTGGAAAAGGGCAGGTTCTTGGAAGTTTTTTTTTTTAATATACTATCGATCGCTCTCGATCAATAATATATTAATATGTCCCCCATCACCACTCATTGCTGAAAACGAGTGGTTTCACTTGACATCAGCTTGAGCCAGAACATCTCAGCTTCACTTTACTGTTCTCGCTCAGCTGAAGGCATGTAAAACCACTCATTTTCAGCAACAAGTGGCTCCGGGGGATGTATTAACACATAAAATAGTCCTTCCACAGATGTTTTTCACCTGTCAGTCATCTGTCTTTCTTCACACTCAATAGATTGTGTAATTGTTTACCATGGCATACAAGAATTCAAAGCCCTGCATTATTCAAGCAATAGAATGCTCCCCATCCCCCCACACACACACACACAGAATGGTAACATGGAATACATAAATTCAACATTCTTCAGCGCTCATGTGGCATACAAACAAAAGGTGCAGTTGAAAAAGAGGAAGTTATGAAGGGCACAGAAAAGTATTAGTAAGACGATGAGGAGTGGCGTATTTGCGGTGGAAGGGAATTGCAGATGTTAGGGAAGTGGTGGGTAAAAGCTGTGTGGTCTGTCAGGGTAGAAGCAGACTGACTGTAAGTCATTTATAAAAAATGTAAAAGAGAATGGGTCCCAGCACTTATCCCTGAGGTACTCCAGTGTGACTTTGGTATGGAGGGTATTTGGACTCAGCAATACTAACTGACTGCTCCCAACCAGAGTGGTAGTCCCTGAACCAATGTGTAGCAGAGGGTAAGAGACCATTGTAGAAGAAGGAGTGGACAAGCAGTGATTGGGAAATAGTGTCAAATGCTTTGGCAAGTCTCACAAAGGTAGCCAAGGTAATCAAGCCTTTGCCTATCCTATGATAAAAGATTCAGTAAGCATGAGTAGGGGGGTTGTGGTAGAATGGTGTTTCCTAAATCCTCATTGGACAGGAGTACAGACATTAGAGATACAGACACACACGAGATTTTGAGAGATAACCTACTACTCAATATTTCAAATTCTTACTGGTTGGTCTCCATTCTGTGTGTCTGCAGGTTCCTGTTCATCTCCAGATTCAGATCCTGATGGTTCAAACTGATATGATGCTATTCCCAAGATGACAGAGGGTGGCTGATGCAGCTCTTCATCCTGCTCCATTACATCTGACAATGATGTGTCACTGTCTTCAAGGTAGTATCAGCAGTAGAAGAACTGCTCCCATCATATGAATCCATGACACTGAAATGACATTAATAAACATCATAGAAAGATCCGCTAAGATGAACTGGTTATAATCCTATATTCAGGTGAATACTATCTGATTTTGAAAATCCTTATCCACTCTGACTGCACTTTAGTACTATTACACTTACAAAAGCCACTTAAGATTCAACAGTTACTGATGTAATGCAATTTCAGACAGTAATGTCACAGGTAAAAAATGCAATGTATGGAAACTGTGTTGAAGAAGCTTGACTGATTAATTGAATCTCAAAAAAAAAAAGGAATGGTTGAACAGCGTTCCATGGCTGATCATAACTTCCTGTACAATGTAATGCAGCATAACATCACACTACAGAGAACGGAAATGGACAAGTATAAGAACACGGTGCCACCCAATGGAAGTTATAGAAAATGACTTTTTCAAACAGTTTTGCACAATTTCAGAACCCATGGTACAAAGAACATTTGTAACTGAACCATAATGTCTCATACCATCCTTACTTGAAAAAACTGTGACATGCATAAATATACAGTGACGCTCAAAACACTGCAAAAAAACTGTTGCTCCATATTCTGGAACACTGCAGGATGTTGCTGCAAAGTTACTGTGAAAAATAGAGTAACTGCAAAGACAATTACATGCATGTGAGTATGACATTCAGTTCATCCTGACAACATCATAATTTTCCTACATAACATAGAGAACAATGTATAGGTAGGTGGTTATAATGAGAATTTTACACACACCCGAGGTGTGGGATGCCACATAAACCCCGAGGGTGAAGCCCGAGGGGTTTATTAAGGCATCCCACACCGAGGGTGTGTGTAAAATTCAAGTTATAACCACCTACCCATAGTTTATTTTTTATAATTACAGAATTCCATTTTTTTGCCTCCACTCCCCAGGATTGTAAAACCTCTGATTGAGAGAACTGTAGTATGGTAATTCATTAAGCTTTTTACCACAGCAAAGAGATAGCACAGTGGTTTTAATACTTTGTAAAATTTCTTTGTAAGGAAACAGTTTCAATAGATGTCTTATTTAAAACTTAAATATATTGAAACTTACAGTCGTTTATGCAGTAACTTTGTGGTGGTTGCCACTTTTTTTGCCAGTTCTGAAAGTTTTTGCTGAAACGTTAAACGCAAAACGAATGTTTAACCAACAACATTTTTAAGTTTTTTAGGAATGCTTTTAAAAGGTTTTAACTGTAAAGTCCAGTTTCGGTTTAGTCTTGAGGGTTTCAGTTGCTCTGGTGCTGCTAAGGAGTGCCCCAGTTTCTATGGTGTTGCTAGGTAGTGCACCACTGACTAATCTTGCATTGCCTGAGGAGAAATTTACTTTTTCTCCTTTTTAATTCCAGTTCTGTTTCATTTTGGTAGGAACCATCCATTAAACTTTTCAAGTCGAACCACCGAGAGGAGGGACGGAGCTGACAGGAGAGAAGTGGCTGACAGAGCTTAAGTGAGAGAAAGCTGCCGCATGTTTCTGGCCTTCTCTGTGGAAAAAAATGGAAGTCAGTAATTATAAAATAGATAAATTCCAATTAAAATGACACTTTACAGCAGTAGTTCTGCAGCAGCATATTCCAGAATACTACAACAGTGGGTGTCATGAAGGTGAGCTTCACTATATATTCAGGCAAGGTTGATGGCAGGAACGAGAATGGTTCACAGCCATACATGTTTAAATATCTATGGTAGGATTACAGTTTCATGCCAGACATCTGTTATGTGCAGTATATTTGCACACTTTCATCATTATGTACTTTTCATGGCAACAGCTCAAAAGATGGCACCGGCAGTATGATATACACTTAGCTAATGGTACCGTTCATGCACTGTAATGTACTTCCAATATGCAGACATACTATGTCTGCATGTAAACCACTGTAACTAATCTATGCACAATTACAAATGTGTGGTAACTGAGTATGAATAAATTGTGAATTTCCAAAAACTTAGAGTACACAGTCTCCACAAATTCCGACATTTAGCAGCACAGAGGGAAAAAAATTAAATATCTGTCTTTGCAACTTATTTCTTCTTCGCTCTTACTGTTCAGTATGAAATACAGTTATAATTGCTAATGTTTGGATGCTTTCTCTAGAGAATTTGTTCATAATATATGTAGAAATATAAAACATTTCATTAACTAGTAATGTTGTACCAATATGCTTATCAAATAAACTATTTCGTCAACAAACAATTAAGTGACAGGACAGCCTCTGTATTTCAGTTCAAGAAGGTATGGGCAGGAATCAGATGACTGTCTAATGCAATAATATATGTTGGGAGAGGAAAGGCGCATGCTTGGGCAATACTTCACATGATGGATGTGGGGGAGGGGTGGCCTCAGAGCACACAGGATTCCAGTCAGGCATTGATCTGTTGAGGGTGCTTGATTTTAGGAAAGCAGATTTAAAGAGAATGGGGGAAGTAGTACAGAGTATTCTGAAGGTGGTGGAGGAAATAACAGATGTGGAGAATGTGGGAGAGGGTAAAAATAAGTTATTGTAGAGGTCATGGACCTATGTGCCAAGAGATCAAGCACAACATACTGTAAGCGGAGGAGGAGGAGGAAACACCTGTGGTTTAATTGGGTTGTAGCAGAAAGGGTCATGGGAAAGAGTAAGGACTTTAAGAAGTTCAAGATAACACAGGCTGAAGAGTACTGGGACAGATACCAGGTGAGCCACAGAGAAGCTGGGGTAGAATTAAGGAGGGCAAAGGCATGAACAGAAAAGAGCATAGCTAGCGAGGTCAAACAAGGGGATAAAACTTTTTTAGGTATGTCAGTAACAGAAGAAAGACTAGGCAGGGAATACTCTGGCTAAAAACACACGCGTGTTAGCTGATACACAGGGACAGAGAGAAGGCAGAACTACTAAACAACTATTTTTGATCAGTGTTCACTAGGGAGGAAGAAGGGGTAAGCAGCAGAGCAGGAGAAGACCAGGCAGGGGAAGGGAGAGTGAATACAAGTACATTTAGCATGGAAGAGACTCTAGGAGAACTAGGCTGCATGAAGGTGGACAAGGTAATGGAGCCAGATGGGGTTCACCCAAGGGAGTTGAAGGAACTTAAAAACATACTGGCTGCACCCTTGACTGCACTCTTCAACTAGTTCCTGGAGTCTGGAGTGGTACCGGAGGACTGGATGCAGGCACATGTGGTCCCTCTGCATATGTGGGATGGAGGGAGGAGGTGGGAAATTACAGGCTCGTGAGCTTGACATCAGTGTTGGGCAAGCTCATGGAGAAATTAATGAAAGTCAGGATCACCAATTACATAGAGATAAGTGGCCTGATGAATCCAAGGCAACATGGCTATACCAGGGTAGATCCTGTCAAACAAACTTGATAGAGTTTCTGATGAGGTCACTGTGGAACTGGAGCAAGGGACAGCAGTAAATGTCGCTTATCTGGATTTCAGTAAGGCATTTGACAACGTGCCACACAGGAGACTGCTGTATAAGCTGTCATGCCTGGGGCTGGGACAGAAGGTGGTTAAATGGATGGAAAACTGGCTGAAGAACAGGAGACAGAGAGTCATTATTAATTGGGAGGCATCTGGATTGGGCATGGTCACTAGTGGTGTCTCTCAGGTGTCAGAGTTAGTGACCCTATTGTTCAATCTATTCATAGGGACATCATGGAGGGCCTTGATGGGGTGTAAGTCTCTGTGCAGATGATATTAAAGTTTGCAATAAGGTGTACACTCCGGAAGGGGTAGAAAGAATGCAGAGAGAACTGGTGAGACTCGAGGCATGGTCAGGGAGGTGGCAGCTTTCATTCAACATGCTCAAGTGTAAGATCATGCATCTTGGATACAAGAACCGGCGGGCAGGGTACTGTATGGGGGACCACTACCTGGAAGTAACAGACCAGGAAAGGGACTTAGGCAACACTATATCAAGGGGCCAGAAGGTGGAAAGGCACTGCAAGTGAGCATTGACTAGGGACAGCAGAATGCGGGGCTGCATCGGAAGTGGGATAACCAGTAGAAAAAGGGAGATCATACTACACATGCACACCAATATAGTCAGACCCCATTTCAAGTATGGGGTCCAGTTCCAGAGGCCATATATCAAAAAGAATGTGGGGAGGCTGGAGCGAGGTCAGAGGAGGGCAACAAAGATGGTTAAGGGGCTGAGCCACCTGTCCCATGATGAAAGGTTAGGAGAATTAAACATGTACTCCTTGGAACACAGGAGGTAGAGGGAGACATGATTGAGACCTTCAAGTACCTTAAAGGTATAAACCAGGTGCCAGTGGTAAGCATCTTCCAGCTAAAAGGGAATCAGAAGGCGAGGGGGTATAGGTTACATATTGAGGGGGGGACATTTCAAGGGTAACATTAGGATGTACTATTTCACAGAGAAGATGGTGTATAAGTGGAATAGGCTTCCAGAGAAGCTGGTTGTAGAAGCAACAGTGGAAGACTTCTAAAGTGCGTGGGACAGAGACAGGGAATTGTTGCGTGGGATGGGGGGTGGGCATGTCCTATCAGTTAGCTAGACAAATATGCAGACTAGGTAGGCCTGTCAGTCATTTTCTGCCATCACACTTCTATGATTCTATGTGTTTAAAATCTACCAACCATTACTGAGCTTTCTCAAGTAATTCTAGTACAGTGGTGTGCCTTGATGCAAGCATACGTAACATGGGAGGGGTGTCAGCACCATGGGGCACAATTTATGTTATGAACACATTGTAAGACCACCCCACAAGTGCCCCTCATCATTAGCAAGTTCCACTCTATGCTCTAACACAGCATACTACATCAACCCCATCTCACAACAAGCAAGATAGTCAGTCAAGAATACAGCGACCCCTTATTTAACACAATCCACTGACAAACCACCTACGTGAATGAAAAAACAGCCATCCCACACCCTAATCCCCACAATCACCTCAGTATGCCAGCACACAAATATCTTGATGACCCCGTACACCCATGCGCCCCCTTCCACCCTTTAGCTTTGATATCACCACGCATGCCACCACCCCAACCAGGCCACATGAAATTGGGCAGACAGCACAACCTTCCTCAAACTACCAGGAATGGCTATCAACAATACTCATACACAGGAGTTATACGCTAAAAGATGGGCAATATTAGATGCGATCTATTCTCAGCAAGCTTCAGACACTGGAACCCAGGTCTGTCTGTCAGGGGATGACTAGCAAAGAGATATATGCTGGAATGTCTAATGTTTATATTGTATTGTGCTGGTGTAACATGTTATTTTTTCTTTAATTTTTCCAATACTCTGTATAATGTTGGATTTATAGCTTCCCAGATGGCTAAATCTGGGCCATACTGGGTTCACTATTAAGATAATAGGGATAATGTTGTGGTCTGCAGGGGCTCAAGGGGATGGGGACTCTTCTCTCTTTCCAGGGGACACACTGGGAAGCCGTCTGGGGTGATGCAGGCTTCACGGGGCCCTAGGATGCTATACACCTGTCAATCGACATATAAGGGAGGAGTGATCTAAAGAAGGGATGGGTGTTTCTAACAATGGGCAGTGTCTTATATAAAAGCACTACTGAGTTTGAATTGAGCTATAGTGTGGGGCGGCGCCCCAGTGTGATTGTACATAGGGGCTGTACATAGTTTACACAGCCAGTTTTGGGCGGTGTCCCTGGCATGGCCGGGTTTCTGTAGTGTATGTTTGTTCGTTGTTTGTCTTTTTGAAAACGAATAAATACGTTTAAAAAAAAAAAAACAATACTCATACTGACTACTGTAATAAGTAACTGACAACTGGGTCTCATTACAGATCTCCCACACAGTAGCAGTGTGCAATTGTCACTGCAGATTCATCAACCACACATACTTGTATTCAGAGGGTGTGGTGGCAGCCAGTAGAAATGAAAGGTTTTGGGGGGGATTGTGGCTAGACTATATCTCAAAGGATGTGGGGGTGGGGGCTGAGCCCAAATACAGATACTGGGATAGATATTTTTTCCTGTTGCGCAGAACAGTTACTTGCTACTCCAGCTCCCAGACTGCTGCCATATCAACCACCACTGCAGGGTCTGAGGAGGGGTGGAAGAGTACCCTACCTATGGGTACATTGCAGTCTCATTCCAGCTGCATCACCTACCATGTGCAGGTCCCATTCAGTGCCCAGTCACAAGGAAATTCTGCAAACCTCGATTTCACTGCACAAAAATCAACATTATCATACACCCATTGCCAGCCCTATTTTCTGCCATGCCATTTCAGAACTACGGGGAAGGTTCGGAGCACTGCTCTCCCACACAGTCAACACTGTATGGAGACTCCACAACACGCATGATGATGATTCACTGTGGCCCCATTTTCCACCATTTCCATCAGCTGTTCACTCACAAACCCACACACTCTGTCCCATAAGTCAACAGGCAGCCAGCACTATCCTCCGCCCACCTTTATGTCTGGCAGCTGCTGGATTTCACATGAAGACAGTACCATAAGTGAATAACAGATCATTCACATGAATGAGCTGACATGCACAGTGCACAGTCCCTGCAACACATTCATCAGCCAGAGGTGGAGGTGGAGGCGGGGGAGATAACTGCTGACTGCAGCTTGCCTTGTAGGAATTACTGTCTCAGATTGTGTGAATGGGGAAGAACAATGACTGGATCTTCACCAGGACCCCATACCAAATACAACTATTGAAATCCTCACACGACTGCAGCTTGACAAATGTTTTGGCAGCCCACCACACTTACTACAAGATAACATGCACAGTGTTTTGTGGCAAAACAACTTCCTAAAAGGATTACTGACAGCATGGGCATTGGCCATGAAAACAACACAGAAAGCCATTCTGACACACTTTCTTGCCTGTGTGTGTGTGTGTGTGTGTGTGATGGGGGGGCACAAAATCATCTACTACATCTCCAGCATAACATCACCGTAAAATAGACTCTAACAATTAAAAAAAATCTGATCAATTTGTTTTCCCACAGATTACTCATCTCAAGCACTGCTTAGGAACGTAGCACAAAAAGAGTGCTACAACACTGACGGCTCACTTTTACATAGCTCATCTTGTCAGAAAGTCTGTGCTAAATCCCATTGCCGTAACACATTGTGTCACCAGCTGCACTGAAATTGGTCATCAACCTGTGCCACAAAAATGCCATACGAACCTAAAATTTCTGTTTATCCACTTCCCCTCTGGTCAGAATTGCTCATGCACAGCTGCCAATATTTGCAACTTCACCACAGATCCTAAAGAAAAAAACATAGAATGAGAAGTTCCTATGCAGTCCTGTTCTGAGCAAAACTTCGTTAAAAAAATGTGGTTACATTAAAAACATTTTGACAAGCACAACTTGTAGTAAATAGGCTAACTCACTGGGCAGCTTTAGGGGACTGCCGCTTTAAATTACAGTATGGCGCTGAATGACAGCCTTCCTCCCACTAGACAACTGCCACCAGAGCATGACTTCCGCTCCTTTCACCATGCAAGTTAAAAACAGCAACAGTGAGGATATTCACCTAGGGAGAAGTAAGGCTAAACTATATTCCTTACGGAAAAAAATGGCAACAGGCAACACAACAACCAGGTCCAGTACAAAACCCGGTTAAATAACATAGTTTACACTACCTCTTTAAGATGAATATCTCCGGACAACATTAGATCGATATTATTATTGAGCTTAACTTGACCACTAGATTACTATGTCTCCAAAACAACTTCTTTATTATTAGGCCAAAATGTTGTCTGTAGTTCATTATATCTTTATATTTCTTTTGTCAAGAAAACAAGGCTGCTAATTTACTCAGTGTTGTAATTTGGGTTTGGCTAATCAGTTGGACATTCAGTTTAATTAAATTCACTGTAGTGCCAAGCAAAAAGATAAAAGTTTCCCCATTTGGCTTAGCATGTCTATTTTTTAAAATAGGCACATTTATACTTCCCAGCCCAGGGCATATTGCAAACAAAGCTAATAGTTCAAATGCACATTATTATACCTCTCAGATTTGTCCCCATGCTTACTGTTTTGCAAAAAATGTCTGCTTTTCATTAAGGCCTATGCAAATCAATATAAATTAAAAAAACATGAATGCTATAGTTAAAATGGACAATTGCTATAACACTGTAGTTAAGAACAACAGTAATTAACACTTTCGGATGAGACGTTAAACCGAGGTCCCATCTGCCTGGATTGATGGTAGTTCAGGTGGATGTTAAAGATCCCATGGCACTTACCAAAAAGAGTGGGGGGAATTTTTATTGAAATCAAAACAAAATCGTAACAAGGTATACGCAAATCAATATTACATCATACTTAGACATAAAAGGAAAAAAAACAAAAACATAAGGAAGCATTAATTCATATGATATCCTTGAACATATGAAAAACAGTACAACCCGCCCCCTCCCCCTCCTCACTTTAAGAGTAGGGGAATTGTTATTCAACTCAAAACAAAATCATAACAAGGTACATGCTAATCAATATTACATCATACTTAGACATATAAGGCAAAGGCAACAAACATAAATAAGTATTAATTCATACAATACCCTGATCATAAGAAATACAATATAACCCACCCCTTCCCCTCTCCCCTATAAGAGAAGGGGAATCTTTCCATGTAAACCAGAAAAAAACAATAAACAAAACAGTACTGCATCATACTAAATCATAACAAGGAGTTCTAAAACATAAGTATTTCATACTACTTTAGTTCCATACTTAACTACATATACTCCCCCACTTAAAGTAGGGGAATCTTTAATTTAGCTTCCTAAACAATCAATTCTCATACCTTAAAATTACATTATTCCCCATCCTAATGAAATTCCTAAGCTAAAGAAAAACAGAAAAGGATAAATCTCCTAAAGACAAGGCTAAGTTCAATAATTCTATGTCAAATTTAGCAATAGGAAAGTGAAGCAATCAAATATAAACAAACTGATGATACCATAAAGCTGACCAAGTCTGTATATTATATTTTGTAGATTCCTTCTGTTTTAAGGCGCATAAGTCTGTTTGTAGAATACAAAACAATTCTAGTTCAGAAATAAATTGCTGTTGTAGCACCAAACGGCATCTGCTTATCCAAAGCCAATATAACAAATGAATATGTATAATATGGAGGGTACTAAATACTTCTTTCCCATATGCAGTTGAAGGGATCCCATAAATTACAAGATCTGAATGAGGTGGGGAATCCAAACCATGTTTCCAACGCTCCTTCAAAACGTCCCAAAAACAAATAACATACGCACATTGAAAATACAGATGGTTCATTGTTTCTATCTCTTGTTCACATCCAGGTCTAGGGCAATATCATTTCTGTAATGCCTTGTGTTTATGATTTCCTTTAACGTTAATTTTCCCCTGCAAGCCCAACCACACTGTATCCCACATATGTACCAGAATGCGGGTATCCAAAACATAATCCAATATATATGCTTAATTTATTTTAGAAAAGGCAACAAAAGGACTGTCTGCAAACCATTTATCTAAAATTTGTGCATATAAGGCTTAATGCTTAATGGTCAAAATATACTCAAACCCTATACCCCACATCTTAATATTATCAAAAACTTCTTTCCATCTTTTCAATAATCTAAGCTTTTGTTTGTTTTTATGTAAAAAATTATTCTCTTTCCATTCCTGTAAAATCCCAACCAAGAATGACTGCCCAATTGACACCCACAATGGGTTACCACAACTAATAAGAGGTACGAAATTAGCATACACAAAAATAGAAAAAAAGAACACCACAGGGTTTAATATGTTCAGCCCCCTTCTCGAATCCTAAAATACAATATATTCCTTTTAACAGTGTTTAATCTGCTCCCCCAAAAACAACTAAAAAAAATGTTCATTAGGGACACTTCCAATACTTTAGTCAAGGAAAAAATCATACTAACATATAAAAAAAGGGGAACTAAAAAGGTTTTTATGAGAAAACCCTCTTTTTTTTTTAAACCTTCCATTTATTCCACATTGTCACTTTCTGTTTCCCTTTAACAATAACTTTCTCCCAGTTATAAAAGGCCATGTCCTCCCCGCCAAAATATAAACCCAAAATACGACTCGGTTCCCTAGCCACTGGAAACCCACCCATATACTGTGTGGATGTCGGGAAACCAGCTATTTGTAGGATTTTTGTTTTAGACAAATTTATCCGTGCTCCAGTTACCCTCCCAATATTTGGTATTACATCACATGCTAGTCTTAGTGAAGATTTATCCCGCAGTATCAAACATAAATCATCCGCATATGCAACGACCTTTTATTGTTCTTCAAGACCACCACCCAACCCATAAATTAATGGGGATTTTAATAATATTCTTAGCAAGGGGTCCAAAGCAAAAACCTATAGACTGGGGCTTAAGGGGCACCCTTGTCTAACACCCTTCAAAATATGATGATGTGTACCCCGCCATCCATTTTCATATGGAACTACGTAAGCCAAAGCATAACACAAGTGTAGACACTGTATAAATTCCTCTGGAATGCCATATACTCATAATGTTGGCCATAAATAAAAATGAGATACTTCATCAAATGCTTTAGCTTGGTCTAAGCTAATCAGATATCCTCCATGTTCCCCTGACAGAGTAGTATTTCTTGTGGAGTCCATCAAGTCTCATAAAATTAAAAGAACATCAGAGATACATCGTCCTAGGACCCCACAAAATTGTTGTGCACTAATTAAATCCATCATTACCCCAGATAATCTATTACATAAAAGTTTAGAAAATATTTTAAAATCCTTATTTAACAATGTAAGTGGCCTCCAATTCCCTATATCCTCCCGATCTCCAGTTTTATATAAAAAATCATTAGACCCTCATAAAATTGAGTCGGTAAACAACATTCGGTCAAAAAATAGTTGTATAATTGTACTAACTCTGCCGACATGTATCCCAATAAACATTTGCACAATTCATTTGATAATCCATCTGACCCCGGGGATACCTCATCCCATAAAGATGTTATTACCACCTCTATTTCTAAAGCTGAAAAAGGGTGCACAAGAGAACTCCTCTGTTCAGGCATTACCTGTAGAAGATTTGCAGCCTGTAAATCTGAGCCACAAACTGAGGATCTTCCATTGGGCAACTAAAGGTCTCATGAATGTGTTTGTCTAAAATCTGCATAATCCCTTTATTATCTTTCTGAATTACACCTGTGTTAGTTTGTAAACCAGTAAAAAGTTGTTAATTCGTTCTTGCATGGCTATCCAAAAAGGGGTTCATAACTTCAGACTTCTCTGAGTTCCAAACTTTTGCGCCTTATGCAAGGAACAAATTCTATCGTACTGAAAATCCTCCAGTTCTACCTTAAGGGCTCCAATTTCTACACTAAGATGAACCTGGTTTCAAATTGTTGGGCCAATAATGCACTTAAATCTTTATGAAGGGCATCATATTTCTCTTGTTTAACCTTAGCTTGGTGCTGCCCTGCTTGAGAAAAAAAAACAGTAAGACAATTCTTAAAATCTTCCCACCAACTACTAATATTAAACATAGAAACATAGAAACATAGACTTTGACGGCAGATAAGGACCGCTAGGCCCATCTAGTCTGCCCATTTCCCTACCTACAGGATAGGCTGCAGATCCTAGTTAACCAACAGCCTATTTCTTCCTACCCCCCCCCACAAGAATTGCCTTATGTCTGTCCCATGCATTCTTGAATTCTCCCATAGTTTTAGACCCCACAACCTCCTCAGGAAGGCTGTTCCATGCATCCACTACCTCTCTGTGAAATAATACTTCCTCACATTGCCCCTGATCTGCCCTCCTTCTATCTTTAAATTGTGTCCCCTTGTTCTCGCAAGTCTCTTTTTCTGAAAGATGCTACCCTCTTGGACTTTGTTGATTCCACTGAGGTACTTAAAAGTTTCTATCATGTCCCCCCCTCTCCTTCTTTCCTCAAGGGTATACATATTAAGCTCCTTTAATCTCTCCTCATATGGCTTCTCTTGCAGACCCTGCACCATTTTAGTTGCCTCCTCTGGACTGCCTCTATCCTGTCTATGTCCTTGCGGAGATGGGGTCTCCAGAACTGGACACAGTACTCAGATGGGGTCTCACCAACTGTCTGTACAGAGGGATAACAACTTCCTGTTTTCTGCTGATGATGCCTCCCTATACATCCCAGTATACCCCCAGCCCTCCCTACTGCCTTCTCACATTGCTTGCTAACCTTAAGGTCATCTGATATGATTACCCCAGGTCCCTTTCCTTTTTGTTCTTGTTACTACCTCCTCACCAATTGTGTATTCTTCCCTGGTTCTTATTTCCCAGGTGCATTATTTTGCACTCTTTGCATTGAATCCTAGCTGCCATACTTCTGACCATTCCTCCAACCTTGCCAAGTCCCTTTTCATCCTTTCCATGCCTCCTTGTGTATCAACTCTGTTGCAGATCTTTGTGTCATCTGCAAAAAGGCATACTTTTCCTTCCAGTCCCTCTGCAATGTCACTGATGAAGACATTAAAAAGGACTGGACCCAATACTGAACCCTGCGGTACCCCACTAGTAACCCCCCTTTCTTCAGAGTGGACTCCATTTACAATTACCTTCTGTGTCCTGTTGTCCAGCCAATGTTTTACCCAGGCTATCACCCTGGGTCCCACTCCCAGGCTGGTTAATTTGACTATTAATCTTTTGTGTGGGACTGTGTCAAATGCCTTGCTAAAGTCTAGGTAGGCCATGTCCACAGCCCCTCCCTGGTCTACTACTTTGGTCACCCAGTCAAAGAAATCTATTAGATTCGTCTGACATGACCTTCCCACTGTGAATCCATGCTGCCTTGGGTCCTGTGCTCCACTGGCCTCTAGGTACTTGACTATTCTTTCCTTCAGAAGTGACTCCATCACTTTCCCTACCACAGAGGTCAGACTGACAGGTCTGTAGTTTCCTGCCTCTGTCTTATTATCATATAAAATTATCGTAGTCAATGTATCTTGTATAATACTACCCAAATCTGACTGCATTTGCTCGTTCAGCAATAAAGAGGTGTTCAACAGCCAATACCCACTACCTGAGACCCTTACAGGAGCTGAATCAATTGTCATTCCTAATAGCAAATGGTCCGAAGTTTCTATAGGTAGAACTTGAACGTTAAGCACATTTAACATATGTTTAACAAAAATAAAATCAATATGAGAGAATAATGGACCCTTAAAAAAGGTCAGTTTTGGACCATACTGTAAACCATCCTGAACATCCCATAGATTAGCATGATGAAGCACTTGTTTTAAAAATGCTTTGTCACAATAGTGTTTCCCCTTATCCATTTTAGGGAGTAAATTAATATTAAAATCTCTCCCCCCAAAAAATCTGTCTACTTGTATGCAGAAATGGTTGGACTTTAGTAAGTAATTCAATCTGAGCACACTTCATTTGTGGGTTGTACACAATCAACAATTAGCAAGATAGACCTTTAATCGTAACATCCAGGAACAATGCCCTCCCAGGAATTATATCCACTTGAAGATGTACCTTTAGCTCCTGTGTGGTAAAAACATATCCTACCCCACTACATAGTTCTGTGCCTAAAGACCCTATGTGGGCCCCCATTCCCAGTCTTTAGAAGCTTGAACACATTCCCCAGAAGTGTGAAGCTGAGTATCTTGTAAAAAAATCACATCAAATCTCAAGGACTGGATTACACCGAATGTCATCATTCGTCGTCTGGAAGACTTGATACTGTTTACATTTAGGCCAGCAAAATTCAACTCACGAGGCTCAGGGAGGAGGTTTAATCAGTTTACCACTAGACCTAATTATCCTTTTGGAAGCAGTCATATTTTGGGGTTTCTGGGTTTGTAGAGCCTCCCCTCCCTCCACTGATTCATTAGCCACAGGTTGGGAGACTTCTATATCATCCATAGGGTGTTCTTGATTTACACAGTCTCCCCAGGATTCAAATGGGGCAAGTTTATTAAATAGTGGTAGCAGGGATAAAGGAATTTTAGAGTTCCCTCCACTCTCCATCTCAACTTCTATATTAATCCCTTTGTCGGCCTCCAGAAGTGAAGGTTCCAAAATTTTGTTTAGGACCTTCCAAAGTAGAGTCATTAAAAAGTTGGCTATATGAAGAGCTGTGGGGTAACCTGTCTCCACCTCGCTGGGGGGAACCTAGAGGGGTAGCATAAGGGGTTGCTTGGGACTCCAAGGAAGCCAATGGAGTAATTGGAACAAGAGCTTCACCAATAGACTGGATAGAGGTAATAACTGGGCATTCTGTAGTGAGAAAGGCCCAAGGAAAGTTTCCGAAGTCCTGTCTCCCATGTTAGTTCTTGAACCCCTTTCTCTCCATCTCCCTCGGGTTCCTGAATCAGTCCCAAAATTAGGGGTTACATCATAGGATTTTTTTTTGCCTGACTTAAAAAGAATTCTTGGTCAGAGGCCTCATCTCTGTCATGCATAGCCCAGGGGAATGTAGCAAAGGAATGGTTTAAATTCCCACATAAATTACACATTGGAGGGGCTTCACATTGCACCAAAGTATGCCCCAACAACCCACAACCAAAACATTTCACCTGGTCACAATCATTATTTAAATGGTCTAAAGATCCACATTTATAACAGCTTTTCGGCTGTCCTGCATAAAAAATAATACCCCTATCTCTGGGGAGATGTTGTATGCCTGTGTCTGTATGAGATAGTTGTACATGGAAAGTCCATCTCCTTGTCCAAAACCCATTGTCGTCCAATATAGGTTTAGGGTGATCAAACAATGTACATCTTTTTCCAGCCAAAAGATAATATTAGAAACATTCACTCCTTTGTTATGGAATAAAACCATAACAGTCTTAATAGTAGTTTTAGTAATGGGGATTGCTAAGAAGTCCCACCAATTTTCTGTCTCCTTCACCTTGCAATAGATTTTCCAGAATTTATCCAACAGTTGCATTGTATAAAAACTAATGTCATAGTTATGGTCCCCCAAGGAGTGTATGAACGCATACACCTCTATTGACGTGAACCCCATACTTCCCATAAGTAGAGTCTTACCAACCCATAATCGATCTGGTAATACCGGGGCCTTACAATGATAGTGTAGACATACTAAGAACCATCGTTTGGCTGACTCTGCAGGTTTCTGAAATAGACCTGCATAAGACATCTGACCAGAAGGCCCAGGCTGTGGGCTTGGTCTAGTGCCATCTGTTGTGGGGGAATGGAGGTTATCCAAATTAGGGTTATCTGGAAAGGCCACAGGTACCTGGGAACACTTCTGAGAAGTAGGAATCATAGGAGAAGCCCCAATCCATACTGTATTGTGCAAAATTACATGCTTACTGTGCAGAACCGGAGAGATTGTGTCTGGCGTAGGCTGTGTTTCACCCTCAGTCTCAATCCTTTGCGCAGCCGCTAATGGATTTTCTCCAGGGTAAGAACCATCTGTAGCAGGGGATCTCAAAATCCCTTCAATACCATG
Organism: Neoceratodus forsteri; assembly: GCA_016271365.2. Taxonomy (NCBI): domain Eukaryota; kingdom Metazoa; phylum Chordata; order Ceratodontiformes; family Ceratodontidae; genus Neoceratodus; species Neoceratodus forsteri. The sequence goes on along the minus strand of CM057449.1, from coordinate 1,532,779,118 downwards.
AACAGAAGTTCCTAAACCCAAATGAGCATGTACCATGGACCCTGGCAGAGGGATAGCCAGATCAGGTATCCAAATCCCATTCTGCAGTAACCAGCTAGCCCTCGGCAGCACATCTTCAGGAGTCCAATCGGAAGGGGTTTCTACAACATTCAAAGTTCTAGCACTATCTCCCAAGCCTCGATTAACAAGTTCTTGTACAAACTGTGCCTCTAGCGGACCTTCCAGCAACTTACCCATTGTAACCTGCTTGTGTTCTGCAGGTAAAGGACTTGCCACTGATCGTTTCCTTTTTTTTTTGTCTTCAAGTTTTTGCTGACACAGTGCGAAATCTTTTTCAGCCACAGTAATCATAGCTAACAACTGGGATTTCTTCAAATCCAGCTCATGCTGTAGAATATCAGCCTCTGTCAAGTTATCCATATCCTGGTTGCAAACGCCTTTGAATCCAAGAGCTCCAATTCAGTATCATGGACCTCGCTCTGCAGAATTATTGCAGGCAACTCTGGTGTGACTTCTATGAGCTCCTGAGCTGCAGCAAAAGGTCGTCCTCCTCTGACATCCTCAGTCAGACTTGGGACCTCCATTCTTCTGCAGCGCAGCAGCGCCCCCTCAGAAAGAGTAGGGGAATTTTTTATTAGAAACTTCAAAAATAAAATAAATACACAATAGTGTTCAGTCACACAAGAGAACATACAAAGTATAAGAAAAATCAAATAAGAATTACAGTCATATGAATGATTACAGTACTGCCAAATAAAACCATAAAACTCAAAGACATCCTAATCCTGAAAAGAACCCCGCTCCCCACCCCTACTAAAAGAGTAGGGGAATTTGTTAAATAGAAATTTCAAAAATCAAATAAATGCACAATAGTGTGAATACACATAAAAGAAAAAGCAAATAAGTGTTGCAGACATACAATCATTGAGATACTGTCATAAAGCTGCTAAACTCAAATATATCCTAATCCTGAAAAGAACTCCACCCCCCACCCCCACTAAAAGAGTAAGGGATTTTGTGTTAAGAACATCAAAAATAAATACACAATAGTGTTAATTCACACAAAGAAATATACATATCATAAGAAAATGAAAGAAGTATTAGACTCACACCTCTCCTTTTCAAAGTGCATTCATATAAGGCTATAAAACTCAAATTTATCCTAATACTGAAAGGAGCCTCACCCCCCACCCCTCATTCAAGGCTCATAACCAAGGGGAATACACAAAAAGGATGGAAAACAATATAAAAAGTGATAATTCCACAATGTAGGTGCGGGTCTCTGTAACCATATGAGATACCATTTGCAACAGAAACTCAGCACTAAGTCAAACCTAGTGAAACAGCAAAGTACGAAATACAACAATGTTGGTTCTGATAAATAAGCAAATGGACATAAAAGGATATCAGTACATCCATCATAGGGCTGTAAAGAAACTCTCCTAAATAGAACAATAAAGGAGTCATATAACTAGGTAAAGTCTCAGACCCCTTGTTTCTCCCTTACACTAGACAGAAATCAATCAAGTCTCATAGTATAGCAGACACAGTACAAAGGGCAATAACAAATGCACAAGATAAGTTTTCAATAATCTGGCAATGACAGCAGTTCCAAACTGTCACAGAAAAGAAAACTAATAACAGTCAATCGATGTCCATCTTATTCATAAATGTCCACATGTGTCCATTTATTCTCATTCATAGAACATTTAGTACATTCCTGATACTTAGTAGTACTAATATTGTCTCTTATCAAATTGAACAATTGTTCTGGTGACCATTCTTTCTGTTGCAAAGTAAGCTGACATCTGGCTTGCCAAATCCAATATTTAATACATGTGATTATAACCCGCAAGGTCCCCACTTCATATTTAAAATTATGTGTCAGAAATATCCCATAATATAAAGCATCAGGAATGGTTCAGACCCATGTACTATAAACTAGAGACCAAAAGGATTGAACAAAATAGCAGTGAAAGAAAAGATGATCCATTGTCTCAGGTATATCCTCACAACCTATTCTCAGGCAATTCCTTTCTGAAATCTTTTTGTGTCTTTGGCTATCCTTAACAGGAAGCTTCCCGTGTACACACAACCAAGTGTTATCCCACATCAGAGGAGATATCCTGCGTTCCAATAATAAGGCTGTAATATACTGAATCTCTCTGTCTGATCTGGACATGTAGTTTGGCAGTTGTGTGAAGAATTTCTATTGTACATCAGCATAAAACGGTTTCCTATTCATTAATTTAATCATTCCCAAACTGACTTTCCATACTTTCAATTTACTGACACAATCCTTAAAATACAGCGGAATCCCAGTCTATTGACTCGGTCTAGGAATTACATCAAATGTCCCCCACATATGCAAAACCTGCTGAAAATTATCTCTTACCCATGGGCCCCATATAAGTAACTTCTCTTGAAGTAAAGGTATAACATTTGCGTATAAAAAATGCTATGATAAAATGAAATGGGCTTTATCAATTTTAATCCTCCTGCCCTAATGTCAAAGGATAGTATGCCTTGTTTAATGGGGTTCAACGTACTGCCCCATATCGCTTGAAAGAAACAACTATATAATCTTGTTTCAATTTGTTTTGGGGGTGGAAATATATAACTTAAATTAAGAAACATTGGCAATAAAAAGGTGTGAATCATATATACTCTTTTTTTTTTTGCTCATCCTCCATCTATTCCATTTAACTACTCTATCCAAGGCTATATTCAATAAATACTCCCAATAATATAATGCAACATTAGGTACCCCAAAGAAGATACCCAAAATTTTAATCCCGGTAGTATTTTTCGGTATATTGTATACATGAGTGTCATGTGAAAAATCTCTACCTACAGTAAGGCAGAAGCTCTTTTTAAAATTAATCATCGATCCTGAAATGATAGAAAATTCTTCCAACATATGTCCCAAAGAGACTGATGAATTCACAACTGCCAAAACAATACTGAGATCATCCGCATACCCCAGTGTTTTTATTTCAGAGTCTTGGCTGGATACCGATAATCCTTGTATGCCCGGGTGTAAATGTATCCTCCTAATTAATGGATCTAATGATAAAATATAAAGAAGCGGGCTCAAGGGTCACCTTTGTCGTACTCCTATTCTAATCGGGCATGCTTTCCCTAACCTTCTATTCACATAAGGCCTCCCCTGGGCTTGGGCATAACGCAATCTAATCCATTCAATAAATTTTAATGGGAAGCCATATTGTGCTAGACAGGTCCATAAATACTTATGCGAGACCAGGTAGAAGGTCTTGGATTGATCAAGGTTAACTATGTATCCTGACATCTCTCCAGTGTCTACCTTCTCAATTATTTCTCATAACAGGATTAGAAGGTCAGAAATCTTCCATCCTGGAAGAGAGCACATCTGTGAATAATGAATTATTGATGCCAAAGCTGACGATAATCGATTACTGAGCAATTTAGTCAGAATTTTGAAATCTGAATTCAGTAAGGAAAGTGGTCTCCAATTATCTATGCTGTCTTTAGGGCCTCTATTATGAATTAAGAGAAGAAGCCCCTGATACATTGAGTGTGACATCACCTTACTGGTCAAGATCATGCTATACACTGCCGTCAGCTCAGGCCCCATATATTCAAGTAGTATTTTACAAAAAACATTTGGCAAATCATCGGGTCCTGGTGATGTCCCTACCTGTAACTGACTTATAATTGACCTGAGCTCTTGTATCGTGATCTCTCTAGTAAGCACCTTTGTAACAGTGTGAGATAGTTGAGGTACATTACACTCATGTAACCAATGTACAGTATTATCAGGGAGATCAAGGGCTGTCCCAAATAACTGCTGTACATAACTCTCAACTGCTGTTAAAATGTTCGAATTACCAGTAATGACATGGCCGTCCGATGTCAACAATGAAATGTATTTCTTATTAGATTGTGAGATGCAATTTTCATAAGGGTTAGTCTGTGCTTGTTTACCCTTAATGCCATACCTTTGCTCAAATTCTATGCACTTATTCCTGTCATATTGTAAAGTAGTCATTTCCCTTTTAATACATGTAATTTGATCAGAAAAATCATGGCTACCATCAAGCTGCAAAGAAATCAACAAATAAAGTTGATCTTGAAATTGACCATATATTGTATTCTTGAATACCCCCATCAAACGCCTCGTGCTTTTGCAATACTTAGTTAAATCCACCTTCGTTTGTTCCCACCAATCTATCATACTGTCATATAAACATACAACTGAAAGTCTTGCATTGATTGTATCCAAAAAAACTCTTTTTATATCAAGAATATCCAATAAGGAAGTATTACATCTCCAATTTCCCTTCCCCAATGTTAATTCCGGGGAATAGGATAGAGTGATGTCCAACAATAGACGGTCAGAAGTTGCCATCAGGTGCATCCTAGGATTTTGAATGGGAAGATATGATGAAATAAACCAATAATCTATCCTGGTTTTAAGACGACCTCTAAGATAGGTATATTGTGTAGTAGAGTGAGTGGTGTGAAAAACATCTATCAAATTTGTTTGAGAAATAATTCTATTCAGCAATGCAGCATCACAAAATATCTTCTCAGTCCTAACGCCACAATCCCCTTTTAGTCTGCTGCAATTGAAATCCCCACCCCATAATACTACATGTGCTGTCAGTAACGGGGGCTGTAAGGTATTAAACAACTTCGTGTGGTTCGCTCTTTCCTGTGGCGCATAAACATTCAATAAATGAAAGGCTTGTTGCTCTACTACAAAATCTATTAACATGGCCCTACCAGGTATGATGTCCTGGGTTCTAGTAACTTCTATTGTGTTGTTTGTAAGGCATATCCCAACCCCACTACAGGTATCAGTTCCCACCGACCAATAGGAGGAACCCCTTATCCATTTATCTTTCGCTTTTTGAATCTCAGTACATGAAAAAAGCCATGTATCCTGAAAGAGGACAATATCAAAAGTCTGGGAAAGGAAATACTGAAAAGTCAATTTCCGTTTCTTATTAGACTTTAAGCTGTTCACATTAAGCGATGCCAACCACAAAGAAAAATCCTTCAGGAGTTACTGGCATCAGTTGCGTTCTTCTTTCTTAAATTATATTGAGTCCCCAAATGGCGTTTTTTCTTAACTTTCCCAGCTAATTGGGAATCTTGCTCCTCACGATCTGAAATTTTCCCCTACACAGGAGGAATTATCCGACATCCAAGCCAAATCATCACTCATCTCAGAGTCACCCCATTGTATGACCTCAGATTTATTCTGCAGAGGAATCTCTACAACAGGTTGCCCAGGCACTGGATGGGATTTAGAGACCACAGTAGTAAAAGTAGTTTCTGAAGAGGAGGGAGCTTGGGGCGGGGGCATGGCAGATCCAAGAGCAGCTGTTCCATTCGGCTGACTAGAGAGTACTACAACTTCTACCTCTCCCACTGGAGACCCCCCCCTTCCAGATCAATCACCGATGTCATGGAAGAGGGCTGTAAACCCAGATCCCTATGTGTCAACAATAATGGCAGCTCCTCCTGTGGACTAGTGGGGGGGGAAGCTGTAGCTTCCTGTCTAGGTGTAGGGGTAGCTGCTGCAGTCTGCAAAGGTGGGGGGGAGCTGCACTCTTCTGCCTGGGGGGAAGGGGATGAGTGCCACTGTCCTTTCTAGTAGCTCTATTGATATAAAAATCTTGTTCAGCAAAGTCTTCATTCCCATTATGAGAAGCCCATTGACAAGAGAAAACAGAGTGACCTACTTCATCACATAAATGACAAACAGGGGGAACTGTACATCCTGAGCAAGTATGCCCCTGACTACCACAATGCAAACATCTCTGAATCTCACAAGTGTTACTAAGGTGTCTCGGAGAGCCACACTTATAACATTGTCTGGGTTGTCCCATGTAAATTAGTACCCCTTTGTCTTTCCCTAGATAAAAGCAATTAGGTAAATGTTTAATCCCAAAATCATCCTGTCAAAGTTGAATTTTAACTTTCCATCCCCCTGTCCAAAAACCCTCCTCATCCATTATAGGTTCAGGAGTATCTTTTACGTCACACTTTGTTCCCAACCAGTAAAGAATATCTGTGACGTTTACCCCTTCGTTCCTAAAAAGGATGGTAGTTATCTTAAAGGTTGGTTTTGTAAGTGGAATCGCTTGAAAAGAGGCCCATGGGGGCTACATTTATGAGCATTATACAAAAGCAAAATCCATCCAACAATGAGGAAGAAAGGAAACTTAAATCAAAAGAGACTTTCCCCAGAGCATGTATTAATGTGTACACCTCTAAAGGTGTAAAACCCATGTCTTGTTTAATTAAACATTTCCCAACATAAGCCCTATCTGGAGGTAGTTCTAAATCTCCCAATATCTCAATCATACCGCAAACCATCTTTTAACTTGTTCTAAAGGTTTTTTCAATAAGCTGGCATAAGTAACTCTATTGCCTACAGGCACTTACCTATCAAAAAGCATATCCCCATCATTAGGTAAATCATGCCCCTCAGTGTCCTTAATAACGTCCATATTGGATGATACTTCTGTAGACGTCTTCACAAAGGATATTGTTCGAAGACAGTACCAGGGAGTAAGAATACCTTGAGAGTCCCGGGCCCCCTGCAGCGGGGCTGCACCCGTCGGCTGTCCCTCACTCGGTGGGAAACCATAATCTGTGTCCGTCTGCTCAGTTCGTATGTCCACATCTGGTACAGACAGCTCTTCGTGTCTTGCCAAAATACAGGGAATCCTGTTGTCCACACCTCCAGTAGCTACTCCTGCAGCCCCAGTGTTCGCTGTGTGAGGTTTTAACACAACCGGGGATGAACCTGGAAGTGGAATCAATGGATCAGGGACCCAAGTCCCGACTGAATCTTGGATCCATCCAGCTCTCTCCAACACAGACCTAGCATTCCACTCTTCCCTTTCAGAAGATTGAGCAAGTCCTACTCCACAACTGCCACCATTAGACTGCAAGGCATCGGCATCATTTGGAAAACAACTGTCAGCTGTTGGCGCAGCTACACATCGAGTCGGAGCTAAGGGTTCCTTCAAAGAGTGAGTCGACATACCTGTTGAAAGCTTTTCTGTAGAAAGAATGTAACAGTGTTCCACAAGTTGTAATCATGATGCTAGGTCCCCTGTTTGTGGAGTTTCAGCACCCTCATTCTTGCGAAGATGTGTCGATCGAACCTCAGAGCTATGTGCTGTCATTTGTGGAGTCTCAGATCGTCTGCTAGATACTGATGAGGTCTCAGCCTCAAAGATGCCATGCTGGCCATCATGCAGGGGATGCAAACCAGCTGTCTTCTCCACAGCCAGATCGACTTCTGGCTCCTCCATCTCAGACGTAAAGTCCCCCCCTCAGGAGAGATGGGGAATTTCCCCAGTGTCCTGGCCAAATTTCCCTCATTCCCTCATTCACTAAAATACCACCAACAGTTTCATCTGGTTCAAGGTCAGTTGACATTCATTTGTATCCCCTTCCCCCGGGTCATGCGTGAAAATAGGCAGGATTTGTCTAGTGCACTTACCCGGTCATCAAAAACTAAATAAATAAACACTGTAAAACTTGAGTTAACATTTAAATCTCGCACTAAATACAGTCTAAACCCTCCCCAACAAACTAAATAAAAATAGATATACTTGCTGTAGCAATTCTAGTTCATATTGTTAAAATGCACAACAAACATAACTCTCATTTCTGTAACTGAGTGGCACTCGCTGATGCTCATGCACTGTGGCAGGGCCAAGATTTTAAAGGCAGAGTCCCTCCCATTGGGGTGCTTTCCTGCACTATTATTTGCTCGCCAATGAGCCCCCTGCCAACCGTGGGAGATTTGCAGCACTCCAGGTACACACCAGCAGCAGTTGTTCTTGTTTGGAGGGCTTTTCCAGCTGTGGCAATGCTGAGATTTTAAAGACTGAGTCCCTCCCACTGGGGTACTTTCCCGTACTACTATTAGCTTGCCACTAAGCCCCCTTCCAACTGTGGAAGATTTGCTGCACTCCAGGCTCACACCAGCAGTAGTCTGGATCAATATTGCAACACAGTTCAGATGTCAATGGCAAATCACAGCACAAGCAAGTCCAGCAATTCACAGAAGCAGCGGTAAGTTACCACACAGTTCTTGAAGTGTTAGCTGCTGTGATTAATAGCAGAACAGTACATGCAGGTACTGTATATAGGCTTACAGATGCGCTGTGCAGACCATATGAACAGAGTGCTGGCTCATGCAGCAGGTGTTCTTGCTTTGGAGGGCTCAATCTTCCCAATCAGTTGTGTTATTCAGAGGCTGGAGAAACTGGTGTTAGTTTAGTGGAGCATGTAATGACTTAGGCACTGCAGTTGGTTTTGTTGGTGGTTGTTAGAGTGGTATTTTGAAGCAGAGTCAGTACCTAGGGAGGCATTAGTTGGTTGCTGTGGCTGCTAAGGAGGCCCCATTTTTTGAACAAACTTTCTTATTCCAAAACTCTGGCCTGATTGTCCCTGCTGCAGCTGACAGCCCATGAGACCAGAGTGAGGACTGGGGATTGATGTAACTCTTATGCAGATACCATGTTCAAGCTTTAGATAATCAACCTGAACACTGGTTCCCAATGTCTGAGTAGGCTGATTCAGACTGATCTTTCTGTCGCACAGATTGTAACATACTCTAAGTAGGTTTGTGGTGTCCATGCAAGGGTGTAAGTGTTGCTGTGTGAAATGGCTGCGACTACACATTTATGGTTACTTCACTACCAGTCTCTCATTGCTTGGAAAGCGGTTTGGGATACAATGTATATGAAAAATGCTATATAAATGTTTCTTCTTCTTCTTCTCCTCCTCCTCCTCTCATTTCCCATCCTCTGCACATCAGCATGATTTAACTAGGCTGCTTGTCTTAACTACGGGTAAATAATGAGGACTACCTATCTGGAATGATAATGTGGGATTCTGTAAAGATTTGGATTTTTTCTAATCAAAAGTCACTCTTTTTCACATAAAAGAGCTCCTTCAGTAGCCAAGTACTTTCTCTGAGAGAGAGAGAGAGAGAGAGATGCAAATGGCAGCTAAATGTGTGCAGCATGAGTAGGTCTCGATCTCCAGCATTACTGATTGGCTGCTGTATTTCATGAGGCTTGCTAGCAACTCTGACCTGCTATTTGTGTGCTTCCTGTAAAACCTGCTGTGTCACAATTCCAAAGTGCAGAGATGACAATGGAAAATCAAGTTGCTTTGGACATGCTTCGCCAGTATCCAAAATGCTGGATTTTGGTACGTTCACTGAATGCAAAGTTAGCATTGGCTCATCCTTAGTGGTGGGCAATGCAAATTAGCTGTAAATCTGTTAAACTGGTGCAAACATAGATTAACATAGCACAGATATTTTACAAGATTCAGTTAAGTCTCAGACACATACACACACACACACACACACACACACACACACACGCAAACATGCACACGTGCACACATTAAAAACTGTACTATATATATACACATACCTGGTTAGATTTCAAGCCATCTTTCACTAGTGAAGCAGGTAGAGAATGTCAACAACTTTTTTTCAGTAACTTTGTTATTTACACAGCTTAGTGCGATAGGGAGAACAGAATACTGGCCCTGTGATCCATCCAGTCAAGGAATAAACCCAAGAACACATGCAGGCGATTTTGCTGGGCTGTTTAGACAATGTATTGGATGCACATTTTCATTAACTGCACAATTTGATCCCTGTGAAATATACTTCATGGGGATTAAGTATGTCCCTGCACACCCAGGTGGAGAGGGGAGAGATCAGATCTTTTTACAAAAATAATGTAAGTGGATCTTGACTATTCAGAACCTTAGCCCTATATACTGTAGTTAATAGCATTGACTTTTTTCCCTCTTCTTTAAGCTGAAATATACATGTCAAAGGTTTAGAGACTTTGTGCATCATTGGATTAGAGAGTCCATGACGGTGGGGGGTTTTAAACAAGGACTAAAATCCTTTCTATGGAAAAAGGCATTCGGAGATGGTATTGACATGGACTGATGCTGTTTATTTTATTGTTGATTTTAATGTTTTTATGATGTTTTAATATGATGTTATTTTATTGTAATGCACCTTGATTTTAGAAAGGCGCAATATAAATAAAGATTATTATTATTATTATTATATCTCTGTACCCCAGCTAGGTCACTAGGCAAGCAATAAGACATGTCAGGATGTGAGTAGGGCTGAGATACCCACACACCCAGGAGGGTAGTGAGGCCAAATGCTGCGAGGGGGGGGGCCTTACTGCCCCTTGAAAGGTGGTTATCTAGCTTATTCCACACCCTGGAGTGTCCTATATACCAATAAAATGGAAAAACTGAGAAACAATTTAATAAAAAATGACAGCTTTTTTATTAAACATGAGTATTTTCAGGGAGCATGGCTAGTCACCATCAGGATGGCTACTTAGCTATTTAGCTGCAACCTAACCCAGGAAAATCATTGACCATCTGAGTGCCCAAAATTTATGTAGGTGGCCTTGCAGTACAGGAATAAGTTATGCCTAGTGGTGGGCGAAGTGGCCCCAATTTGCTCCGTGAAATGATCTGCGGAGTGAAGGCAAATTCGCGGAGTGCTCCGCAATGTGAAGAGGAGTGCTTTGCGTTATTAATGGGTAACATGAAGTCCATTGAAAACAATGACTTTGTGTTACTCCACCTCACTTTGCCTTGTTTTTAAGCTCCAAAGGCGAATTTTGCAGTGATTCGTGAGATTTCAGGTCACATGGGCTCTAGATTGTTCTGCACAGCCTCAGTTTGAGGTAGTGTGTGTATGAAGCTGTAGGAGACAATCTGCTCTGAGAGCTCTGCTATTAAAACCTTCTAAAAACTGTTAAAAAAGCGTTTTGGGGTCACTTGTTTTGCTGAAACTTTAGTTCATCGATTATAGGAAACCCTCCTGTGCTCATATCATCGAGCGTTTATTGTTTCTGTGTGGATTTTGAATGTTAATGTACAATATTCAGTCTGTGTACTGAGAAACAGTGGAAGTGTGCTTTGGGGGAGGGGCATATCTGTGGTGTAGATAGATTAACTTGGAGAAAAAGACAGTGCTTTCTGTTTTGGTGATATTTTTCTTGTATAACTGTGTTAATGTACACACAGTAATATTTTCAATAATTCTTGCCATTTTTTTGCTGATTGTGGTGCAGCAGTGCATAATTTTAGTTTGTTTAAAATATGTGGTTATATTACTGAAGTTTTCAATTTGCTACGCATTACTTGGTGTGTGTGAGTATGTGTGTGACTCGTGTCATCAAATCAGACACCTTTTATTGTGCCACATAATTTCAGCAATTTGAACCTGCTATCCACTGCAGGCGTGTAATTTTTGTACTTCTTTGTGGTATCTTTACTAGTACTAGTGACTGTTACTGCAGCAGTGCAGTACACTGCCCCCCCATGGCCCGCCCCAACCGGCAAAGGAATTCTTTTCCAGATTTGAGTTTCTGATGGTGAGCACTGGTTAGGTGTTGTGCCTTTGCATCTGCATCTCTTCAGTGCACAGCACAATCTTAATCTGTCTGTACATTTGCATCTCTTTAGGGCCCAATCTCCATCTCTAAGTTAAGTCACAGTTGTTTCTTTGGCTTCCCTTTAGAGTACTGGGCAGGTGTGGTGCATAATTCTGCATGAACATTGTACTCATTAATATGCGTTTTTAAGTCAGAACCAACATCATGAGTCACTCGTGATACAAATCACATTCTTCATCATCACAGTCACAAATGCAGTCACAAATCATAATTTATGATCATGTCACGAATCACAACCATAATCTTTTTAATAGTTACTTGGATGTATGGTAAGCCTGTTTTGTAGTATCTCTCCATGCTTCACCACCCCACCATTGTACTCATTAATGAGTGTTTTTAAGTTGGGGAGTTTTGTGCTACACCTCATCTGGGCCTGTTGAAGTACAGCCATAGGCATTCACATTTCTTCATTTTCATGGTCACAAATGCAGTCACAAATTACGATTTACAATCACATCACGAATCACAACATTAATTTTTTTTAATAGTAACTTGGATGTATTTTAAGTCTGTTTTGTAGTATCTCTCCATGCTTCACCACCCCACCATTGTACTCTTTAATGAGTGTTTTTAAGTAAGGGTGTTTTGTGCCACACCTCATCGGGGCCCAGGGAAGTACAGCCATAGGCATTCGCGTTTCTTCATCATCACAGTCACAATTGTAGTCACAAATCATGATTTACAATTATGTCACGAATCGCAACATACATTTTTTTACTAGTTTCTTGGATGTAATGTAAGCCTGTTTTGTAGTATCTCTCAAGGCTTTACTATCCCACCATTGTACTCATTAATAAGTGTTTTTAAGTCAGAGATTTGGACAGTGTCTGCAGTACATACACAGACTGGAAAGAAGACTGACTGCACACATGCAGTTTAACACAGTATACTTGCACTGCTCAGAATACAAAGTGTCACACATACGGAAGACAACAAAAAAGGGCATAATTACATACAAGGGTCGGGGATGGTAGAGGAATACATTTTATAACACAGCAAGAAAGGTGTGGGGGGCACATTGTGTGAGGAACAAAAAACTAATGTGGGATCCCATGGTGATCCAACAGCAGGTTCCAGCATTGACATAATTTGCAACTGATGTCCCTCTATGCGATCCTGGTGGAGCAGCAGGTACTGCTGTGGCCCTTCTCTTCTTAGGGATGCCACCATGCACAGCTGCACCCTCTGCCACAGAACTGCCAGCAGGTGCAGGCATGGTCCATTCTGTGGCAGCTTGCCACTCCAACTGGTGGAGATTTATCATATGGGTGTACTGGCCCCCAGTCCCCAGGTGAGTGCCCCGGGGGCCATGGTGCACTTCCACCTCACATAGGCAGCATCTGACCACACTGCTGCCCCCCTGACACAGTCAAAAAACTGCCAAACAATGGAGGTGCGGGGATAACCAGGCACATGCAGGGGAGGGCCAGATGAACTGGCAGCTGACTGGTCACGGTGCTGAACAAGGATGGAATCCACACCTGAGCCCCGGGGGAACAGGCACATCCTGCTCCAAAGGACCTGGTGCTAGACTTGGTGGTGGTGGTTCAACTGCTTCAGAGTCAGGACAGGAGGCGGTGCTGGTCCTGCTTCTGGGGGCAGGGAACAAACAACTAACTACTTATAAAGGTAAGAAAAATAACATTTACAGAAAGAATAAATTAAGTAAAAAAGAGTACAGAAAAGACAAAAAAATGTAGCTTTTAAAAAAGCTGTTGGGTCTAAATCAAAGTTTAAATCTCCTAGCTCTGATCTCAAAGTATCAGCAGTCACAAAAAACGCTCTTCTCTCTCTGTTTGCACAGGAAAAAGTAAAAGTGTCTGCTTGTATGACTCACTTCCTTCCTGCCTAGCTAAAGAGCATGTGACTTACAGTACTGTAAGCCATGTGAAGTGTGGGGTTGCTGCCAAATCTGAAACACCAGGCGGATCACTTAGAATCATAATGAGGAACGTGAAGTCCATTAAAAACAATGACTTCGCCTTACTTTGCATTGCCATTCCGCCTTAACATGAAGTGGTAATGACAAGGCAGAGGAGCACTTTGCTTTGCCCACTCTGTAGCGGAGCAGCAATGCGCGGTGCCTACTTCGCGTTCACTTCGACGGTGGAATTTAAATTCGCTGCATCTCTGGTTATGCCTGTTCTGCTGCATTGGTAACAGCTTTCAGTTTGCTCCAACTGTGCCAGATTCTTAAAAAATCTACATTTAAGGTCTCTGCAGTCTCTTTGGTCTGGGAAAGTAAAAGTGCATTAGCTTTGAGGCTGTTGACTGTGGTACTAGGCCAGCCCAATTTGCAGCATGGCATCAAAAGTATAAATTCTCTCAACCTCACACCCATCACCAATATACTGGAGAGAATTCTACAGGACACTGCTGACCTTAACTCATTACTTCCAATAGCATTATACGAAGTCCAAACTATCCACTGTTTACCTGACACAAAATGGCATCCCAGGTAATAATGAGTACAAGCTGCTCAAACAAACTGGGATCTTCTCCATCTTGGAGCCGTGGTCAAGGGTCCAGAACAGTGTCTGGGCCACCTTGAGGGATGACAGGCAGATGTTACTGCTCAGCTGCATGATCAAGACAGGTTGATTCAGTACCTCATCAGTAAGGTAGACAATTTAGAAAATCGAGCTAGAAGTAACTGAGACTGATGGAGGTACTTGAAGGGGTGGAGGGTCCAGACATCATCAGATTCCTTCAGGCAATGATACCAATCATACTGAATTCCTCAAACTGCCCACCAATTGAAACTGAAAGGGCACACAGGACACTTGTCCCGCACCCGAAACCTGGTAGTAGTCCCAGACCAATCCTAATAAAATTCTTGAGATACCTGGACAAAGAAAATCTACTGTGGCTTGCATGGGAGTGGCACCAGTTCTGTTTGTTCAAAATTTGTCCAATGAGCTCTCCCATCATTGAAGGGCTTACACTGCACTAAAGTGGAAACTATTCCACTCTGGATGTAAACAGCACTGCAATATCCTGCCCTGCTCAGAAATTTTCTCAGTGGAGCCCAGTATCAATTCAAAACCACAGAAGTGATGAAGGACTCTATACAGTGGCAAAAGCCAGACTATAAGTTTCCTGTCTCACCATTTGATCATATTTGCCAGAGAGCCTCTGAAATGCTTATGGATATCACAGAGGCACCAGGGCATGGGTAGCCAATGGGGCTAACCACCCCAGAGGAGAACCAAGGACAGTCAGTCTAGCAGAAAAGAGGACAGGGCAGGAAACAGCAGAAGGTAGGATTCAGGCTCATTAACAGAAGCGCTCTGAACTGCTATGGGAGCCACAGCTCCCCATGCTCTGTCTCACCCAGCAGCCCTTCATTGACCTCAGCCTTCCAACTCAAAACAGATTTGATCCACTGCTTCAGGACCTGACTTGGAAGGCTCAGCTCTCCTGTGTCTGCTGGAACCAGCAGCCCAGCAGGGACCAGGTCCATCTCCAACCAAATTACTGCCATCAGCACAGCTACAGCAATCCTGGGCTGAGCGAGCTGCCACCCCACAACTTCAACCTACAGTTTGTCTGGCTCTCTCCCATCATTCAAAGCTTGCTAAATTCTCAAGGTTCCTTGCTGAAGCAGCTGGGATGACCTGCTTGTGACAGTAAGTTTGCTTCACTCAGCTCTTGTTAGGGGCCTTTTGCTTACTTCATAGACAATCTTAATATATTTCAGTGCACCACCCTACTTAAGCTATCCTGGGACTTCTAAAGCTGAGCCTCTTTCCATTTCCTGGCTCAGGCCATGGGAACATTGACTTTTTTCTTGGCTGCAATGGGAACTGTGAGAGAGTGGGCCACATTGACAGACTGCATGTTTTATGGCTTGTTAAACAATCCTACTATCTGAACTGTGTGGAGTAGATAGCTTTTCTTTCAGTTACCTTAAGCAGCTTCAACTGAATATCATTTTTTGATATGTTCCCTGTGCCTGCTTTTTTATATGCATTCCTGAGATGTGTTGTTTGCATCAGTTTAAAACATTGCTGAATGAATGTTTTATTACTATCTCTTTCACATTATCATGTTCTTCTGGCTATGACTCTGGGGGATCAGAATGCTGGGTTTTGTCATTACCCTCCTGCTTCCTCCATTCTCCCTTCCTCTCTTCCCCCCAGTGCTCCCGCTTTTGACCCTAAACACACTCTGGTATACATGAGTGGTTAACTTGCCATCTTGCTAAAAAAAGAGCAGTATGCAGTGGAATGGGTGGCATCCTAGGATGTGCGGTGAGATGACACTAGGTCAGACATATACATGTTTTAAAGTACATAAATAGTTGATGCACAGTGCTTGCAAGGTGTTCACTCCCACCCTCCCACCAGAGGTACCAATTACTTTTGGCATGATAGTGGAGTGAGCATGACCACCCCAGGTATTTCAGCTCAATACAGGACTATTTTATGGATCAGTTTGACCACCCCCTGGTGGACATGATTTTGCTGCCTCTTTGTGCCATTAGTATCAAGGTCAAAGGGTCTTTGCCCTGCAGTAATTCCAGATGGATGAAAGGACATCTGCCTCCCCTTCCTTACCTGGGGGCATTTATATCTACACTGTACTTCTGCTGTGCAGCATTTGAACAATCATACACCTCCCCCTGTTCCCTATGTCGTCTCTGTAAGTATGCTTCTTTTTCTCCCTTCCTACATTTCAGCACCCCTAGGCAGTTTTTTTTTCTCCAAGGGGGTCCAGCAGATCTCATCTAAGGCAGCAGGCTAGCTGGACTGACCTTTCTTTATATTTTCTTGCATTTCCACCTTAGCTATTCTTTGTATGGTGCATTGCATTCATTAAGGTGTTCAAACTTTTATTATCAAAAAATCAATGATTTTACCTCCGTTTGCTGTCTAGGCAACTGCTAAGTACATTCTGTTTCCCACCACAGTAGACTATGCACCACTCTTCACACAGTAGGGAAGTGGGGATTGGTGGTTACAGGACTGTAGCACCCCATAGGTCTGCATGGGTATAGATGGAGGTCTACTCTTGCTTCTGCCATATATATTTCATATTGTTGTGATATATTTGTTTTTTCTGAACACTAAGTGCTGGCACCACTTAGGTTGGGGGGCAGGGCAAATTCTGAATATCATTGCACATCCCCGCCCCCAACTAGCATGAAAAAATGTGGCCCCAGAAGAATGATGCCAGCGTTGGTCCCCACTCCACAGTCGGGACCCCCTCTCTGCTCTAACTGATAGAAAAACCAGCCAGGAAGTCATCGGCCCTGCCTTGGGGGGGTGACCTGGGGTGCGGGCTGGAGGAGGGGGTTCACTGACAAGGTAGATATAGTGGGACGGCACTGAGTGGATGCCGGTCAGGGGCCCACAAAAAATAAATATCACCCTGGATACCTTCCTGGACAGAAACATGGGAAAAGCTGCATACCAGGGCACTAGCTGAACTGCAGGACATCATGGCCCTTTTATCCCTCCCTGACATTTGGGGTTTGAAGGTTACAACACCCCCAGGATAGGGATTACTCCTGCTTTTGCTCTAAATATTCTACCTCCAGCTGGTTGGATTTTTGGCTGACATCACTATCAGTCACCCAGATAGAACTGCCCCCTCTATCTTTTGGACCATACACCAATGGAACTGATATTTTTATTGGGTCCAGCTCCTGCTAAATCTGCCCCTGGTGCCTGGACCCACTCCTGTTGTGAAATGAGGTTTTTGTGGAGTGGCTTGAAGTGGAGGTGTCCTCCTACTTCCTGCTTACTGGCACTAGGGACACTAGCAAGGTACTATTACATTAGAGGCATTTATGGCTACAATCCAGGGTCATATAATCTCCTGTGCAGCTGCTAGAAGAAAACAAACTCTAGCCAGAGCCGATAGGGCTGTGAAGAGCTACCAAATGGCCAAAGTTATTTTCTTGTTGGTGGCATATAGTGCTGTTTAGTCACAATAATCAAAAACTGGCATGCTGCTAATTTCAGTCCTCTTGAATTTATTTAGAGTACATGCTGCTCATGCTGCTGTGTGTGTGTGTGTGTGTGTAGGAGTGTGTGTGTGCCCATAGGAATCAGATAGCTATCACATGCTGCAAACTGCACTGTATGTAATCTGACACTGCAGTCTGACATTCAGAGGTTCAGTAAAATCCAGGCAACATATAATGAGTTAACCCCTAGATTGCTGAAAGAAATAGAATAAATCTATTAGACTGAGCTGGACAGATGACAAAAACAGCAGTTTAAACATTTTTTTTGTTAATATCTTGGGACGTTCTGAGGTACAATACAGTAGCACCCCCCTTTCAGATGCCTTTAACATAAAGCAGCAAATAAGTTGGACCTCTTCAAGCTACAAGACATCAGATACCTCAGAATGCAGTTTAATGTGTTGATCACTATGAGGGGAGAACAGGCAGTCACTAGATTGAAATACAAATTCCAGGATGGTGGAAGAAGGCTGAGAAGCTGCACTCAAACAGGTTAAGGAAGCAACAAGCAGACCAATGCATTTGATGCCTTAAAGACTTTTCAAGTAATCTGTAGTCTCAGCCTGAGAAGCTTGATGAGATTTTGTGGTGCTTCTATTAGAAACTGTATAATGTGCAGGGCCCTCTAGAAAAAGCTTGCTTTGACAATTTGGTTAAAGGTTTACCCCTCCATCACAGACACCCAAAGAGAATCTCTTGAGACCCCCTTTCAGTGGCTGACATTCAAACTGCTATTGCAGTTCCATGTCATAATAGCAACTGCAAAACTGCGATTGCTATTACGGTGAGTGTATATCCCTGAAAAGCAAATTGGTGATATACACTCTACAGCGACCTGACTTCTGGTTCTAAATAGCTGTGCCCCCCCACACCCCTGAATTAGGATCCTCAACTCCAGGGGGATGCATGTCGAGGAAGGAGGGAAAACCCATACCTCGCAAAAAATTAAGTGCCGCAGATCACAGCTGCCTCAAAACGTAACCCACTCCCAGACTCAAATCCAGTACCGGCACTGCCAGAGCCAGCCTCCCACATCACCACACCACACAGCTAGCTCAGCAGTGGTAGGTACACCAGTGCCTGACAACCCCTTCCCTGTCCCTCCCCTTCTCCTCATTATTTCTCCCTTCTGTTTGCCCTTAACCCTAGTCACTTTCACATACCCTTGATATTCTACAGGATAGCCCACAACAAAAGCACCCATAATGGGTCGCTATAATTCTAGTCACTCATTTTGGGTTGCTCATATAACATGATACCGCTATTGCTGCCCCGACCTTGCATAAAGCACCTGTGGAGATGGTTTACCCATTGATTTTTATCTAGTCTTTCCTGACACTGTGGCCCCGGTGTTCTGGGAGGTAATCCTAGAGGTTCATTACAACTCTCAGCCTCCCCCTACCATGGAAGAGGCTGTGATTACAGTGCTCCCCAAGGAATGGAAAGACCTACACCATCAAGTGATAGACCAAGCAACATAATTAATGCAGATTTCAAAATACTAGCCAGAGTTCAGGCCTATCACCTGGACCACTTGCTCCCATTTCTAGCACACTTGTCCAAAGTGGAATTTGCGAATGGGAAACTTAGCATGGACCATCATAGATCCATCTTATAGTATATGGTCGCCCTCAATTCTAAACATATTTCAGCAGCTCTCAAAATTTTGTAGGACAGCTCAAAAGTCATAAAAGTTTTACTATCGTTCTGATGTCAGGTTGATAGTACAACAACTTATTTTCCTTTGAATGCACGTGCACTATCACCGGCATTCCCAAACACTCTGAAAGCTGCTATTCTGACTGAGCCACTCTTTAAGGTACAAGTCAGTGAAAATCTGAAATCATGACAACAATGCCTCAGCAGTTTTAAACTAGCCTGATTTGCTTTATTTTTTTTGTCCAATGGTATTAAATTTAAAAAAAAAGCACTCAGAAAAGTGTAGAGGGGTTGGCACCACAGTGATAGCCAGAGACAGACTGAAACACAATGTGGCCACTGAGCTGTTACTGATTACTCTCTCTCTCTCCTTTTTTTACTACTTTTTAAACATACTGCCTTAGCTGCTGAAATCTGTTTAGAAATGAGGCAACCATATGCTGTATAAAACAGTATATGGGTAACCACACTTAGTCTGAATGCTGCTTAATATGTATAATGTAACACCTCAAGGCAGTGTTTCCATCTAGGATTTGTGATAACATCATAGGGGCCTCCCACTCCGACACTAACTGGAAGGACATTAAGGGCCTGCGCATTGTTCACCTGAATATCAGGAGCCTTCCTCATAACTTAACCAAACTTGAGGCTTGGGTTACTCTATATAACCCTGACATTCTATGCTTGTTATGCTGAATAGAATGAACCATGGGTGGGCAGAGGGGGACAGTGAAAAAGCAGGGATACTGAATGAATATTTCTGCTCAGTATTCACAAAAGAGGAGGGGGAAGTGCCTAATCTAATTAACAGAAGCACTCTTGATAGGGAGGTCGATCCCAGTCCTTTCACAGAAGAAAGGGTTCTGCAAGAACTCCTAAAACTGAAGGTAGACAAAGCAATGGGACCTGACAGAATTCACCCCAGAATTCTAAAAGAATTAAGGGGGGAACTAGTGAAACCACTGACTACTCTTTTTAACAAATCATGGGAGGATGGTGTGGTATCCGAGGACTGGAGGAAGGTGGATGTGATTCCCCTTCACAAAAGTGGGGCCAAGACAGAGGCAGGAAACTACAGACCTGTCAGTTTAACCTCTGGGGTAGGGAAAGTGATGGAGTCACTTCTGAAGGAAAGAATTGTTAAGTACCTAGAGGCCAGTGGGGTACAGGACCCAAGGCAGCATGGGTTCACAGTGGGAAGGTCATGTCAGACAAATCTAATAGATTTCTTTGACTGGGTGACCAAAGTAGTAGACCAGGGAGGGGCTGTGGACATGACCTACCTAGACTTTAGCAAGGCATTTGACACAGTCCCACACAAAAGATTAATAGTCAAATTAATTAGCCTGGGAGTGGGTCCCAGGGTGGTAGCCTGGGTAAAACATTGGCTAGACAACAGGACACAGAAAGTAATTGTAAATGGAGTCCACTCTGAAGAAAGAGGGGTTACTAGTTGGGTACCACAGGGTTCAGTACTGGGTCCCGTCCTTTTTAACGTCTTTATAAGTGACATTGCAGAGGGATTGGAAGGAAAAGTATGCCTCTTTGCAGATGACACAAAGATCTGCAACAGGATTGATACACAAGGAGACGTGGAAAGGATGAGAAGGGACTTGGCAAGGTTGGAGGAATGGCCAGAAGTATGGCAGCTAGGATTCAAATGCAAAGAAGTGCAAAATAATGCACCTGGGAAACAAGAACCCAGGGGAAGATTAAACAATGGGGGGAGGTAGTAACAACAACAACAAAAGGAAAGGGACCTGGGGGTAATCATATCAGATG
This sequence comes from Neoceratodus forsteri, assembly GCA_016271365.2. NCBI lineage: Eukaryota > Metazoa > Chordata > Ceratodontiformes > Ceratodontidae > Neoceratodus > Neoceratodus forsteri. Next base: position 1,532,758,172 of record CM057449.1, on the reverse strand, counting down.
ACCTTAAGGTTAGCAAGCAATGTGAGAAGGCAGTAGGGAGGGCTGGGGGTATACTGGGATCCATAGAGAGAGGCATCACCAGAAGAAAACAGGAAGTTGTTATCCCTCTGTACAGACAGTTGGTGAGACCCCATCTGGAGTACAGCATCCAGTTCTGGAGACTCCGTCTCCACAAGGACATAGACAGGATAGAGGTAGTCCAGAGGAGGGCAACCAAAATGATGCAGGGTCTGCAAGAGAGCGTGCCAGGAGAGACTAAAGGAGCTTAATATGTATACCCTTGAGGAAAGAAGGAGAGGGGAACATGATAGAAACTTTTAAGTACCTCAGTGGAATCAACAAAGTCCAAGAGGGTAGCATCTTTCAGAAAAAGAGACATGCAAGAACAAGGGGACACAATTTAAAGATGGGGGGGCAGTTCAGGGGCAATGTGAGGAAGTATTTTTTCACAGAGAGGGTAGTGGATGCATGGAACAGCCTTTCTGAGGAGGTTGTGGGGTCTAAAACTCTGGGAGAATTCAAGAATGCATAGGACAGACATAAGGCAATTCTTGTGGGGGTAGGAAGAAATAGGCTGTTGGTTAACTAGGATCTGTGGCCTATCCTGTAGGTAGGGAAACGGGCAGACTAGGCGGGCCAAGCGGTCCTTATCTGCCGTCAAAGTCTATGTTTCTATGTTTCTTGTCTGAAACCTGGCTAAAACCCTCCACTCCTGATCACTTTTGCTCATTACCTAATTACAAAATAATAAGCCAAGACAGGCTCACGTCATAATGTGGAGGTGGATTTGCAATCTTCTATGAACCTCATCTATTACTACACCACCTCGTCTCACCCACCCTCTCTTACTGTGAATCGATTCACACTACTGTACAACTTGGCTCTAAGAAGCTGCACATAATGTGTGCCTATAACCCTCCCGTTGGTAACATCACTGGTCTTGAGTAACTTCTTTCCCAGGTGGGCACAGCCATTGGACACAATGGGGTCCTCATTCTGGGGGATATAAACCTAAACTGGACTGATAAAGCAAGTCAGACCTTCCACACTGTGGTACAAGGCCACAACCTCCACCAACTAATCACAGACTCTACTAGGGTCATGGCCCTCCCCCTTCCCATATCCAGCTCACTAATTGACTGGGTCCTCATGAACGTCTTGATAGTATAGTCTCTGCAGTTACCCTTATAGATGCTATAACTGATCACTTTCCAATTTTCTGCAGCTGGCGCTCCACTAGACAACCATCTCCTCCTCCAAAACTAATCACCTTCCGCAACCTGGCTAACTTTAATCAGACACAATTTATGCAGTATCTCTCTATGATTAACTAGTCTCCCATCTTTGCCTCCTCAAATGCTCAGTCTGCCCTAGACTACATCCTTATAAGTTTTGGTTTTCTCCAGGATCTCCATGCTCCCCACGTCACACGCTGAATAAGTGGAACACAAACAAAGTGGCTTACCAAGGACCTTCTTACTCAAATTAGGGCCAGGGACAAACGCTGGCAGCTTTTCAAGGCCTCAGGGCTGCAGGCAGATTACAATGACTACAGGGCCCAGAGAAATTCCTGCAAAAGGAATATTCCGTTAGCCAAAAGCTCCTTCTGCAAAGACTTACTAATAAAAGCTGCAGGTGACTCCAAGAAATGGTGGTCCGTTATAAAAACTGTCCTTGGAAGGAATCAAATGACCATTACTAATGACATGCTGCTAAATGGCATACATTGCAACAATCCAGAGACCATTGCCAACTCCTTCAATTGCCACTTCTCTGACCTATCAAACTAAATGGCCTCCTTCCCTCTGGTCACCCAAATACCCCCCACCCCACCCCGTGAATACAGAACCCTGCTCTCTCATCTATTGTTCTGGTTTCGGACCTTTACCAGAGCTGAAGTTCTAAAGTTGCTAATCACCATCCCTGACAGCACTAGTTCCGGTGCTGATGGCCTGGAAGGAACCCAGGCTCCTGAAAGTCACTGCCCCTCTCATTGCCTCCTCCTTAACCAAAATTTTTAACTTGTCAATATGCCATGGCACAGTTCCCAACATCTGGAAGACAGCGAGAATTACTCCTATTCTTAAAAAAGGTGATACTAAAGACATTTCCAACTATCTTCCCATAGCCATTCTTTCTGTGCTCAGTAAAATCCTGGAAAAATTAGTGGCAACCCAAACCATAGCATATTTCCAGAAGCATAACCTCCTCTCTGGTTCTCAGCATGGCTTCCACAAAGGCCACAGTACTTTTACTGCCCTCCTAAGACTTACTAATGACATTTATGCTGCTATGGAATCCAGTCTCTTGGCAGGTGCTGTCTTCATTGACTTAACTAAGGCTTTTGACCTGGTTAACCATACCCTTCTCCTTACAAAACTTTGTTCGCTTGGTTCCTCTGCTGAAATGGTGACCTGGTTCAATAGCTATCTTTCAAACCGGAAGAGGGCCATAGCATTTAACTAGGCCATGTCCGATCTTTCTCCCATACATATTGGTGTTCCCCAAGGCTCCATACTTGGCCCCTTACTATTTACAATTTTCATAAATGACCTCCCATCGCTTGCACCAACCTGCTCTTCCTTGCTCTACGCGGATGACCTTGTCATCTACAACAGTGCTAGAAGCATCTCTGATACAAACCACTCCCTAGCCACAGATTTTTTTAAGCATACAGTCCTAGCTAACTGTAAATAATCTTGTTCTTAATGTAAGTAAAACGTATTCCATGCTCTTTGGCTCTCCTGCCAGACTCAAAGCGAATCAAAACTCCCTCAAAATATCATGTGCTGATGGTTCCCCTTTAGTATGTACTAGCTCCTTCAAATACTTGGGCATACTTCTCAATGAATCCCTGGATTTCAATCTCCATATCACTGCCACATGCAAATCAGTTAATGCTAAGATCAGAGGTGCCTACCAAACTAGCTATGCCCTAACCTCATTGGCCAGGCTTGCTGTGGCACAAGGCCTTCTGCTCCTGGCCCTGGCCTATGGCTCAGTTACCTACCTAGGCACAACTAAGACCTCCCTCCATAAGTGGGACACCACCTATAATAACATCTGCTGCTACGCCTCTGCATCTCCACATTACAAACACCACTGCCAGCTCTATGCTGACCTAAAATGGCCCAGCTCTGCTGCCCACTGACTCCTGTCCTACGGCTCTCTAATCAATGGTATAACCAGATCAGGCCTCCCTCAATCCCTCACCTCCTTGCTTCACTCCCAAACCCCCTCCTATGGGCTCCGATCCAATGACCAAGCCCCTCTCTACATCCCCAGATGCAAAACCACTGTGGGTGCACAAGCTTTCTCATACACTGTCCCTAAGTACTGGAATTCTATCCTCCAAGCCATTCACCTAGCTCCTACCCATACTGGTTTCAAGAAGCTACACTGTGATCACCTACGTGCTTCTTATCCCTGTACATGCTTCCATCTACCTTAGCTCATTCATCCTCGCTATCTCTCACCCTTCCCTTTCCCTCACATCACCTTCTTACCCTCTCCCTGTATGCTTTCATCCTTCTCCCCTTTTCTCTGCTTCCAGCACCTCCTCCTCTTCCATTCTACTCTTTCAAAGCTTAATGGCCTCATTATGGCACTTACTGCATATTGTACATAACACCTGGTTCGACCAATACTGTACTGTATTTATTTCACCTGTTTGCACTAGTTTATAGCTTGACTTTGTCATAACTGTATGAAACACAGAAACATAGAAACATTGTCTTTGATGGCAGATAAGGACCGCTTGGCCCACCTAGTCTACCCATTTCCCTACCTACAGGATAAGCCGCAGATCCTAGTTAACTAACAGCCTATTTCTTCCTACCCCCCACCAAAAATTGCCTTATGTCTGTCCCATGTATTCTTGAATTATCCCGCAGTTTTAGACCCCACAACCTCCTAAGGAAGGCTGTTCCATGCATCCACTACCCTCTCCGTGAAAAAATACTTCCTCACAATGCCCCTGAACCACCCTCCCATCTTTAAATTGTGTCCCCTTGTTCTTGCATGTCTCTTTTTCTGAAAGATGCTACCCTCTTGGACTTTGTTGATTCCACTGAGGTACTTAAATGTTTCTATCATGTCCCCCTCTCCCTCCTTTCCTCAAGGGTATACATATTAAGCTCTTTTAGTCTCTCCTCGTATGGTTTATATTTTGACTTTGTCCACCTCTGTGTTTCTCCCAGTCCCCAAGTTGTTGGTATTCTGACCTCCTTCCCACTGTTTAACCTATTCTATATGCTGTGTCACATTGTATTGTTTATGTATTTTACCTGTTCTATGTGCTGCGTCACATTGTATTGTGTATGTATTTTACCTATTCTATGTGCTGCGTCACATTGTATTGTTTATGTATTTGACTTGTATCCTCCTGGGTCATGCCTGAAAATAGGCATCCCAATGCCTAGTGCACCCACCCAGTTACCAAAAGCAAATAAATACAGTCCCTATGATGTCATCATAAACCTTCAATGGAATCACAGACTTGTTGTGTATGGCTACCCATACACTATTTTATATTTCCCTCATGGCTCAGGTTAGGAATGTCCTGACTCCAGCTGCAGTGGTAGCTATTGATTTTGGAAAAAGCCTTTGATTCAGTGGAGTGGGGTTACCTCAACCTGGTCATGCAGAGATTGGGCCATGGCCCTCTCTTTGGGAGGTGGATTCAGAACATTCACACTATGCCTCAAGCCAGGATATTAACTAGATCATACCTATCCTCCCCTTTCCCTTTCCATAGGGGGACATGCCAATGTTGCCCCCTCCCCCCTTAATATATGTGTTGGTTAGAACCCTTGGCTGTAGCTATCTGCTAACACCCAAGAGGCCAGGCATAGAAATAGGGAGTCAGGACTTTTTCACACATTTGTATGTGGATGACTGCCTTGTACTGCTGAGAGATGCACTGGGAAGTCTCCTGGCTCTGCTATCATTCCTCTCTCACTTTCACACCACCTCAGGCTTGGAGACCAATCCCAGAAGAACAGAAATCCTTCCCCTCAATCAGGTATGCTCTCAAACAACACTAGGCCATTTTGATTCTGGAGTGGTGCCCAGAAGGCATAACTCACCTAGGAATTTGAATTCTTCCTGATTCCTCTGAGGTACTCAAGTGTAACCTCCTGCCACTCTTAAAACAGTTGAAAGAGGAATGTTGTAGACTGAAACATCTCCAACTCTCTTTGGTGGGGAAGTTTTCAGTTACCAAAATGATTACAACCCAAAATCTCCTCCACTGCTTAGCCCACTTGGCTATTGAGATCCCCACCATTTGGTTTACAAAGATAGATCAGCTGATTAGTGATTTCCTCTGGGAGGGGAACACCCTAGGTGTAGTAGGGTAAAACTTTGAGTACTATGGAGCAAGGGTGGGTGGCCCTTACCCTGGTGTTATACATATTAAGTAGCATTCAGAGTTGGTCAGGTGATTCTGTGGCTACACACACACTTACATGCCCCTCCTTAGTAGTTGGGAATAGGGAAAGGTCTTTTACAAGGTATGCACCCATCCCCATTTCTCTAATCCTTATCCAGAAGTCTGTCACTGAAAGGCCATGACCCTTTCCTCCTCAATTAAGGCATGGAAGAAGCTAGAGCAATGGGGTGTACCTCTCTCTGACCACTAGACTTAAATATGCCTCTCTGGCACAATCCCAAAGTACAAGTGAGGGGATGTAAAATGCATTGGAAGTCATGGAAGGACAATGGGATCTAGAGAATCTGAGGCCTCTTTCAGTCTTGCTGCTCTCATCAAGATTCTTTTGACAATCTTAAGACTAGATATACTCTTCGTAATGGAGATTTCTGGAAATACCTCCAAATCCACAGTACCATTGATACCTTTCTGAGAAAAATGCCACCGGAAGTCCCCTCCATTCCTTCAAAGGTTTTGAAGTCCTATCTCAATTCTCTGAAACAGTTATCTGGGAAAATATGCAAACTTATTAGCACCTACCAGATCCATCTGATAAAGCGAGGCAGAAGAGGAAACATGCTTCAAGTTATTTCCATTTCTAAGGAACAGTGGCACCAGCAATGGTCCTTTGCCCATAAGGCTAGCCCTGATCCCAGGAGCTTACTCATTCACAACAAAGTCATACACTACTGGTGCCATACCCCAGCTCAACTTGAGAGGTTAAGTCTGCTGTCTCATTACTTATGTTGAAAATGCCAGCAACCTGGAGCAGGCCTAGTGCCTGTCCTTTGGTCCTGCAGTAAGCTTTCTTTGTTCTTGCTGTATATTCACAAATGCTGCTCTAGTGTCCTGCAAACTACTTACCCATTTTATCCCCCTCTGTAACTGTTAGGGCTCCCATCAGCACGTGTTACCTTATGCAGACATCAACTATACTGGATCTTAATGGGCAGCCCAGCGACTAAGAGACTGATTTTGCAGAATTTGAGGATGAGACTATTCCGTCTGGGTCCCAATGGCTTTCAGCATTTCAGAACCTGGCTGATCAGGCAAGAATGTCCATTTTGCTAGGAACACAATGGACGTTTATCAGGGTGTGTGGGTCCCTTTTTTGGGGGTCCCAATATGCACTCACTGACATACCTTAGACCTACCATTTTGGTCAGTTGTCAAAGACCCAGAGGCCTCAACTCCCCTTCCTCTTCTCTCAAGGTGATTGTCTGTTTATCATGTATACTGTAAGTATTTCCTTGTATGGTTCTTCTATGGTTGTACTTAATATTTTAATGAGCAAAAAAGAAGAAAATAATAGAACAATCAAAATGTAAAACACAGACATTGTGACAGGGCAATCCTGCCACTCTTGAAGACTGACCTTTTCTTAAATCTGTTGCAACAGTTTTTCTATTTCTTAGCCTAATCTATCCTTTACAATTTCTAGTCCATAAGGCTGGCCACCTATGTACACCCCTCCCCTTTCTTGACTATGCTATAGTGTCCTCTTTAATTTTCCTTTTCCCTCTCAGGTCCTCGTAAAGGGAGGTTATTTGTTGTGACCTCCAAGCTGATGTAAAACAACACGCTGTGTTCCTCATAGTTGTATTTAATATGCAATGGCACTTTATCATAAAATATCTTGATGTATATACCTTATGTATATGAAACCTGTAAATGTTGAAAATGCCATTGCACTATGAGTTTTTAATAAAAATAAAAAGTACTAGGTGTCTGTATAATAGAAATTAAGTTACTGGGGTAGAGATATCAGAAAATCCCTGTTGTGTTGTTAAATGCATGCAAATTGCAGATTGTTTGAGAGCCCTCTTGGTACCATAAATTTCTGCTGTAAATTGAGCCAGTCTGAAATTTCATGGTGATTTACATATATATCCCATGATGCTTTGCATTATTTGGGTATGTGTGATGTTGTGTTTCTTTGAAACTTGGCTTTATTGCCAATGACCTTTGGGGTAACCCTTGCTTCGATGCTTCTGCACTGAGGTTATTTGTCTTTAGCTTATTTTTTTTTTATTTGAGTCCCCACCACCCAAGCAAAGATGGCCCGCATAGGGGAAGCTGAATCTCAACTGAAAAGTGAGATCAGTAGATCAGTGGGTCAGTAGATGCTAAGTGCACAGGAAGTACATGCATAGTCTGTTGCTGCAAACTGATGTACTGAAGAAAGGATATGCCATTGCATGAAGGTTATCTACTATATTTTAAATAAACATCACACAGAGATTGTGTGTTGAACCTGAAGTTCAGTGTCTGGTCCATCTATTATCTCACACCCCCCACCCCAACAGACTTGATGTCAGAAGTGGGATAATTTGCTGGAAACATCAGGACTGGTCTAAGAGGGATGTTTTCCAGTGAATATCACCCAGATATCCCAGGTGGACAGATGCACAAGGAGTTGCCAGAGAAGAACTCAGAGAAGAAAGTCTGTGGAGTTCTGACAAGAACCATGGCCAACAGACTGGGAAAGAGGCTGCTGCCTGGACTGGACCTGGGAGCTTGGAGGAAGGCCAAGGCTGAAGATGATGAGGAACTACCATGGGGTCAAGGCAGACTGGCTGTGCAGAGAGGTGGAACACCAGTGCCAGATACTTGAGAGGTCACTGCCAGAGAGTTTGGATAAGGAATCGGAGGAGGATTTTTCATGGGCTCAGCTGGAGGAGGGCCCCTTGACTGAGCAGGATGTTCCTTTGTTGCTTGTTTTCCCAGGATGTTACCTGTTGGAGATCAGAGATGCAAGTATGGAACTTGAATGTGAGACCCCAGGTAAGACTGTGCCCATTGATATTGTGCTGGGGTTGAAGACTGCAAGCAAGCAGGAAGAAGCCAATGAGGCTGAAGGGACTTTTTCTTGTATTGATACAGCTGACTCTATTAACAGTATTGACTGGGGTATATTTAAGCAATAAGGCATGACAGGGTGCGTGTTATCGTGTAATAACGTCACTCCTGGGGTGGGTTGAAGCACGAGGCGAAGCCGAGTGCTTCCACCACCCCAGGAGTGACATTATTACACGATAACACACATCCCTGGAGTGCCTTATTGCTATTATACAATGGCTCATTGTTGTACAAAATAAAAAAAAAAAATAAACATAAAAAAATGATTTTAAGGAATCCAAATGGTCATGAGGAAGGTGGTCAGGATCCATAGAAAAGCAATACAGTGATGTTATTGTGTAATAACATCACTGTCTCAGGCACACATTGACCAATCAGAGTCCAGGAAATTTTCTTGCCATTGTATAATGCAGGCTAAATATGCTAATGTTGCCAAACTGTACCATTAGTCTCTGTTGAAAAATGTGTTAATGCCTCAGGGTAAGGCATGATGATATCCACTGTGTTTATGTCAGACTGTTTATCATTAATAAGAACCCTGAGACAGAGCTTCTGAAAATGGATGGGTGAAAGCTCCATCCCTTCCTGGTACAGGAAGGTGGTAAGCAGTCCAAAATAACTGCTTCCCTCTTAAGATGGGGGATATATGACAGGGAGATCCTGCTTCTCTTGAAGACTGACCATTTCTTAAATCTGTTGCAACAGTTCTTCTATTTCTTAGCCTACTCTATCCTTTACAATTTCTATTCCATAAGGTTGGCCACCTATGGGCACCCTCTCCCCTAATTGTCTATGCTATAGTATCCTCTTTAATTTTTCTTTTCCCTCTCAGGTCCTGGTACAGGGAGCTTATTGTTGTGACCTGTGAGCTGATGTAAAACAACAGGCTGTGTTCCTCATTGTTGGATTTAGTATGCAATGGCACTATGTCATGAAATATCTTGATGTATATACCTTATGTGTATGAAACCTGTAAATGTTGAAAATACCATGGCACTAGGTGTTTTTGATAAAGGAAAAACATAGTAGGTGACTGTATTATAGAAATTAAATTACCGAGGTAGAGATATCAGAAAACCTCCTGTTGTGTTGTTAAATGCATGTAAATTGCAGATTGTTTGACAGCCCTCTTGGTGCCATGTATTCCTGCTGTAAACTGAGCCAGTCTGAAATTTCATGATGATTCGCATATACATCCCATGATACTTTGCATTATTGGGGTGTGTATGATGTTATGTTTCTTTGAAATGGGTGAAATTGGGTGAAATACAGATCATGCATAATATTAAACTGCACTAAACAAAGTCGGTCCTGTTTTATATATTTATAGAGATTCTACCAAGGGGACCACCAATAATCTCTTTCATCAGGTAATTGGAGAGTGTGGACCCAATAATGACAAACCCTAGAGGGAAGATGGGGGTCTACAGACTGGAGGTACTTATAAAGCAGGGACTCTGAGTGAGGCTGCATGGCCAAGAACAGCAAGGAGTCCACATTATCCAAATGTGACAGGCACCACAGTCTGGGCCTCAAAAAAGCAGTTATAGCACCTTTGAGCTGCAAAAATTTAAACACAGCCTGACTCTTTAATTGGAATTTAATTTGCAGGGTATGGAAAGGGATTAACTAATCTTCTTGTCAAATATCAGCCAGGGTACAGGCACTCAGCTGGAGGAAAATGCCAATTTAAATGGGACAGCCACCTATTTTAAAATGAGGGTTATGAAATATGGGCTGTGAGGTGACCACCACCCAAGACCAAGACAGGTAAGACTGTGTTTGCCCCCAAGCCTTAAGTGACCATTCAATGGGAGTGGCATGAAGAAGATGGAGTAGTTGAGAAGGTCTAAGGTAGAGGAGGCTGTTCAGAGAACACCCCACCCTACCTGCTAAGGCCCTCTCAATATCCAGCCAGAGAGGACTATACATAAGGGACACGACTGAGTGCCCTCTGATCCCCATCGTAAAATTTTACTTGGATGCCGGGCACAATAATACAGGAAAACCAAGGGAAGAGACAACCATCCATGTAACTTCGAGGCAGTCAATTTAATGTAAGCCCTCTGAATGGTAGAGGATTTCCAAAGGAATTTTTTGAAGAGGTGCTGGATTTGGAAAAAAAAAAACAGATCTTGGTGAGATGGAAGCCCAACATTCCCAGGGGATATAACAGGCATGGCAGGACATTCAGTTTAAGAATGTTAACTCACCCCCATAAGGACAAGGGAAGTGCAGACCATCTATCGAGATAAGTCCTAAAAACATCCAGGAGATTGAACAGATTCTCCTTCACCATGGTAGAGACTGAGTGGGTGATTTTAACCCCCAGATAAGTGAGAACTTAAAGCTCCCATGAGAAGCCCATATTCACAATGTCTTTTTTGATGACCAAATTATTTAGGGGAAACACTTTTGTTTTGGAGAGATTCAATCTGTAAAAGGAAACTCTAGAGAAATTAGAGATCTCCTGCAAAAGAGTTGGAATAGAATGTGAGGGATCATCCAGATGTAAAAGCAGATCATCAGCATATGCCGAAAGAGCATAGCGCTTACCTGCCACAGGAATCCCTTTAAGAACTGACATGGTGCATAAATGCTTAATAAGCAATTCCAAATAAAAATTAAAAAGAAGGAGAGACAGAGGGCACCCCTGTTGGGTACCACGCTGTAGAGGGAATGATGTGGAGAGGTGACCATTGCACTAAACATGAGCAGATGGCGAAGCATACAGCAAATGTACCCATTTAATGAACTCATCAGGGAGGACAGATTTATGAAGGCTGGCGAATAAGTAACTCCAATTTTCTGCAATAGTTGGGCGATGAGATGCCAGAGAGTATCCCTATGCAAACCTTCGCTCAGCATGTAGGTTTCACTCACAGGGGAGTGGTCAGACAAAACTATAGGGTGAATATCAGCAGAGAGAATACCCTGTAATCAAGACTCACTAACCATGTTATAGTTAGTCTGAGAGAAGGTTTTATGGGGTGGAGAAAAATAAGAAAATTGTCACGTTCTGGGGTTGAGCATGCGCCAAACATCGACTAAGCCTACCCCCCCCCCCATCAAGTATAGGAGTGCCCGCTGAGCTGGGGATAATCCAACTGCTTTAGGATCTGAGAGACACAAGGTCAATTGAAAAACAATATTCCAGTCTCCCCCTAATAGGATAATGGAGGGAGAAGCAGAAGCCAGAAGAGAAATTAATTGAGTAAAAAGGTGGGGTGAGTCCATGTTTGGACCATATACAGATCCAAGCACAACAGAATGGATCCCGATAGTCCTTCTAACAGTAATATAATGTCCCTCAGGGTCCAACAATTCTTGAATGAGTTGGAATGGTAATGATCTTGCAGTTAACAAAACTACCCCCCCACCCTTTTTAGAGGAAACCCCAGATCCATAAGCCTGGCCTACCGGTCCCGTCTAAAGAAATGGACATCCTCCAGCTGGAAATGGGATTCCTGGAGGCAGGCAATTCCCACATGGAATTGTTTAAGATGGTGCAGAATCATTGCACTTTTACCCTTATCTTAGGCACCCTTAACATTCCAACTAATAACACAACAAGGGCCACTCATATCTCAAAACAGATATGAGACGGTATGCCCAATTTAACTAAGGGGAGCATACCTTGACCTACCAGCCAAGTGAAAAAGTAGGGTTGCAGACAAGCACCCTCCCACCCCCACCCCAAAAAAAACAACTCTCAAAAATCACTCCAGCCCTCTCCACACCAGCACCCCACCAATCCCCAAAACCTTGCAATAACAAGAAAAATAGAAAACAATCAAGTACATAAGATGCTAACTCCTAGTCCTAGTGACCGCACTCCCATTACAACCCCATCCATGATGATTACACACCAACTGCCCAAGTCCTTCCCTTATCATGCCTCCCCTCCACCATATAATAGTACAATCATCCCCCAAAGTCTATAAGTAACAATAGAACTTTGAACCATGGAAAAGAAGGACTAACAGGTCCCCAAACCTGAATTACTAAACAAACTAGAAACATTAGAATAGCTACCCCCTCATCGACACCTAGGGACGCAATCAGGGCTCATGAGTACACCATTCAAATGGCAATAAAACATAATAAGCTAGAATGAAGCAGTACTCAAGGCAGAACAATATAAATTCACTTAGTAGCTAACACTGTGAAATAGACCCCGGGTGCCTAGGAAGAGGGGAAATACCCCTGGAACCATGTTCCCTAGAGATCCCCCCTTTAAACATTCAATATATACTGAAAACCCATAAGCAAATTAAAATAGTTACATGCCCCAACAATACATAGGTAAGATAAAGCCATAATCAGGAGGAAGGTACAAACCCCTCCCCCATCCAACAATAACACTTTTGCTATGCCGCAGTTCAGTAAGGTTCTGCCCCGATAAGAGATACCCAGAATTAAATTATTCCAACCAGCAAGTCCATCCAGAATGCACTGCTACACCTGAAAAAGTCCCTCCACGAGTAAGCTTCCATGGCGTTCTCCGCAGGAGCAGCAGGCCCCTCAAAAAAGTCTCAAATAGTCAATGGAGGGGTGGGATGAAGACAGAGGCAGTTCAGGCACCAAAACACAGGAAGAAGAACTCTTGTACCACAACCGATGCACATGCTGGAACCAGGGAATGTCCACCAAGCATCAGTCCCTGTTTAAAAAAACAGTCAGAACCCAAATATACTAGGCAGTAGGGGGCATTTTTCATAATGCAGGGAAAGCAAGAGAGCAAAAATTATCGAAGCTCTAAAGTCCAGGGGAACCCATACACAGCACGAATCCACAGTTCCTCCAAAAACTGGCAAAAAGGGTCCAGTTTTACAGGACAAATCTATCATGCCAGAGTGTCCAAGACTAAAGGCAGGGACTGAAGCTGAAACAAACACATAACCAGTCATTTAAATACTTCAGGAAACCAGTTCTTAAGCTCTGTAATCACCTGTTCAGAGGTTTCCAAGAAACGCCATTGTTTATTGTACTGAACTTGTAACACTGCAGGGTATTTAACCCAGAATGGCTTCCCAGCAGCTATTAGCTTGGACACAAGAGGGTGCAGCTCTGTGCATTTAACCTGAACAGACTGAGGCAAATCCTGTGCCAAGTGCAGCCTGTGACCTTTCCAGAGCAATTCTTTTAACTCCCTTGTTTTGGCCAAAATGTGTTGTTTATCAAGGAAGTTCAGCAGTCTGAAAATAAAGGGCCTGGGAGGTAAGCCTGGAGGAGGTGATGGCTGCAGTGAATGATGGGCCCTCTCAACTATATACACAGGCCCATTGGGAGAAAGACCAGCCACCCAGTCATAAAACGTTTGGGCAAACAAAACAGGTTTTGTGTCCTCATCCTTTTCGGGCAGCCCAAAAAGAACCAAATTACTGTGCTGGTTCCTGCCCTTGAGGTCTTCTAGCTTATCTTCAAGCTGGCAGAGCTTGTGGTGCATGGTAGAAATGTCAGGGTCCATCTTCAGTTACCAGCACTCCATGGATACTTTATGGGCATCTGAATCAGTAACCCGGTTGGCTAATGAGTCCACAGAAGTGCGAATATGCTGCAGTTCCTCCATTAGAGCAGAGACTGCTAACTGAAGGGGTTCCATTTCTTCAAGACAATGCTCCTCAGACAAAGTGGTCCCTGCAGATTAAATTTTGGCTGAGGCTGTGGCCTACTGCCACATCCATTTCACATTTTTTCCTTCTCCAGTGTAGCAGGTGGCATGTGGCATGGCAGTGATTTTTTTCTTCTCCGCATCAGCCATGCTTTCCATTTGAGTATACTGGGGTGAGCACCAGACTGTGCAAAAAGTGATACAGGTAAGCTGGTGACTCAGACACTGAGAAATATATAAAAAAAACACAAATATTTGTGAGCAATGGAAGAAAGGAGTCAAGAGGAGATGTTTGTCCACAGGCAGCCATCATGTGATCTCCATGTATTATCGAGCGGTATTGTTGCAGGTGTAAGTGCAGTAGTGCTGCCAGCATGGACCTGTGCTGTATATAGCCCACAGGGAATAGCACTGCACAAAAAAGGGTGGCACCATGACCCATGTGGGTAATATTCAGCCCCAACATGTAAATTAGCCCACTGGACATGCAAGGTGCTAAGGGGACCTTTTCATGCCCATTATGGGTTGATTTGCATGGGTGCAGCAGCCCCTTAGCACCATTGACACTATTCTGGAAGCCCTGGTGACTAGTGGTACCCCTTTGCTCATCCATTCCCATCATCAACAATGCTCACCAGAGTCTAACCCTCCTCTCACCTTCTCAGCTAGCTGCCATATAAGCTGTCAGTGGGTGTGCATAAAGTATCATACTTACTGACAGATCATATGGTGGCTGACTGGCTGAAGAGGTGAACAGAGGTCTATGCTAGTCACCATATCAGGCTGCAATGATCTTTGGCCAACCTGGTGGGGGAGGTGTTGGGAATTTCTTTGAGAGCAGGCAGATAAGGTAAGGGGTTACTGGACCACCACTGATTCCTTGTAGGTGTCAGAATGGGTGAAAGGGGTACCACTATCTGCCAGGGATCACTGATGGCGATGGAAATGGGTGACTGAGGACACAGTAGACCTCCAGGGAACACTGAGAGTGATGGGAATGGGTAATTGGGGGGGACACACTAGACCATGAGAGAGCATTGACAGTGACTGGAATGGAAGACTAGGGGGAGGCAGCTGCAGTACAGCTGCCCTGCCTTCAGGGTGAGGATACATCATTAGTACACATTTAGAGCTGGTTTTCAGTGAAGATGCAGCGCCACTTTGGGAGCTGTTTACCACTGCCACAAACCTTTGAAAATTCCACTGACTTAACCCTTGCAGGGCCGCGGACTGATATGTCAGTCCAAAATTCCTATGCATTCTAATTCTGTGGCAGCCTAAGGGCTAATACGCATGAGGGGGACCATCTCTTTTGCATAAGAGGCATTTTATTGCATGGGCACTGCTGCGCCTAGGGGGCCCTACGTGGGCCTTTGAATATGGCCCCACCCCAAGTGCAAGCACAAACCCGAGTTGCGCTAGTGCAAACCACATTAGTGTTGGTACTACCTTTTGAATATGAGGCCAATGTTCTAAACTGGCACAGTGTTATTTTTATGTTACAGGGCACTATGGTACTAATACTTTTTTCAGTGGGCCTTATGCAGTGATAAATGCACAGCTGCCAGCCTGTCACAGCCAATCAAAGCATGGAAAAATAGGGAGGGGAGCTGAAAAAGGCTTCCTATACTGCTCCTGTAAGAGCTCACCGAAAATGAAATGCCTCAGTTTGACTATCCTTGGTAAATACATGGTTAAAAAAGAGGGTTCCCTAATACAGTCCTCATATATTGATCCTTTGTCCCTCCATTTAATTTTCTATAATGATTAGGACAACCAGATGTTTTTCCTTAATGAAATATTAGCCACTGCTAAGCAATTTTAAATCACAAGCCTGGGTTCAAATCCAAGTGGGTCACATTATTTCTTTCTCACTTCAAGCTGTAATAAGTACTGCATTTTGTAAAACTGGCCTTTTTTTAAACTCATTTTTATTGTGGAAAAGAACATCACATACATTACATAGGTTCTTATCTACCAGAAAGCATCAAATAATTATACAAGTTATACATTAGACTTTTAATATGTTTCTTTCACTGTAAACATCTAGTCATACTGTAAGAAAAACTACAACTCCCCAAATTCTGTGAGGCATCAAGAGATGCACGGCACTTAATTCCTCATGTGACTTCCTGAACCTTCTCCATATTTGAATTGACAGTTGAACAGCTCAGGGCTGGGAGATCTGCATGGATTAACTGGACTCATACATTTTGCAGGTACAGTACTATATTTAAAGAGAAAACTTTAGTTTTTTTATCTGAGAAAATCTGGAGTAACCTGCAAATTGATAAAGAAAGATTTATTTATTACAGATATTTAAGTATTTGAATGTGTGTGGAGGAAAGGGAGGAGGTTATTTTTTTTGTGTGCATTTGATATTGTATTTGATTAAAACATTTGTTCTGTTAATCCATGATATTAAATAGTAATGATGGGACCCTTGTACTTGTTTTTTGATGTATATAATGCTGCTGACTGCTGTTTATGAAAATATCTCCTTATATACATTACTTGTGCAACAATTTATATTTGCTTGCATATCCCGTTTGTTTGTAAACTGATTCGAGGTGGGGTGGGAAAGCTATGTGTTCAGCATTTGATATTGTATTTAATTAAAACTTTAGCATATATAAATCCATTACATTAAATTAAATAGTAATGCAAGGATCAGTGTACAGGCTTGTTTTTTTTTCTTTTTATGAAGACTGCTGATTATTAAAATCTCTCTTTTGTTTGTGGAAGAATTTCTTGAGTAATTTTCCTTTTTCTGAAAAGCATGTCTTTTTTAACCGATTCATTGAATCCATGTAGCTGTTCTTTTTAAAGGTGCTGTGCTCAGTTTGAAATCTGGAGTATGTTTTGTATGTTAGTGTCTCACATTTTATTTATACCATGTTGAGAGGTATGGGGTCTGTGATTATGGAAGGGTGATCTGGGGAGGGGGTCTAGTTGAAGGGAGGGTCATCTGGGGCAAGTTCTGCTCTTGAGGGAGGGTGGGTTCAGCTCCTGGGAAGGTGGCCAGCTGGGTATCCAGCCTCAGGGAAGGAGCTCAGCTGGATATCCAGCCCCAGGGAGGGAGCTCAGCTGGGGAGGCTGTTTCATCGGTGAGAACAACGGTCCCAGGGGTCCAGCTGCAGGGAGGGTTGTCTGCTGGGGAAGGCTGGTCCAGGGCATGAAAGGGTGAGTCAGTTGGAGGGAGGATGGCTGGTTGGTGGGGTGGGGCTTGTACATGGATGGAAGGAAGGTCAGGCTGCAGAGTTGGTGGTCAGCTGGGGGGGCTAGAACTAGGCTTGTGGTGGGTCCTGGTCTAGGTAGAGTTGTTGGCTAGGGGAGTGCTGGTCCAGGGGCTTGGGGGTACAAATGCAGAGACTGTGGTCTGCTGGAGGGGAGGCTTAGGGGAGTGCTCCAGCTACATGGAGGTTGTTTGCCATGTGGTTGGAGGCTGGTCCCGATGCAGGGTGGGTGGTCGGCTGGGAGAGATCCTGGCCTGGAGGCTGCATAGTGCTCTAGCTCCAGTGAGGTTGCTCATCATGGGACATTTTAGGGCTAGAAGGGTTGTCCAGCTGCATGGAGGATAGTCTAGCGCCAGGAAGGGTGCTCTAGCTGAGAGGAGAGTGGTTGGCTGTGGGGGGAGGAGGCTAATCCGGGCACTGGATGGTGAGGGTGGGGGTTGCATTGGAATTGTTAGGATATATAATAGGTAAATCTTGACTTTTTAGGATGATCTATTAACTACCAATAGTCATAACAACTGTCAGTCAGAAGTTAATCCATTAGGGTCAAACTTTTCCCTCTGTAGCCCTCAACTGATATGTCTAGGACTGCTAGTTCTGCGCTCTGCCATATACAATCCCCTCATCGCAGTGTCATGTGCACTGCCAACAACTCTCTGTTCTGCACACACTGCCACCACTGTGCAGTGCCATGATCACCACCATCTCTGTGCAGTAACATATGCTCTGCTGACTCCATGCTGTGCCATGTGCTCTGCCAACACAACACATTGACTCATGTTGTATTGTCATCACTGCATTGCCACATGCACTGCCGACTCTTGTGCTATGTACACTGTCATCACCACATGGTGCCCCTTGCACAGCTGCCAACTTGCTGTTCTATACACAATGCCACCACTTGCTGTGCCAAATGCACAACCGATTCCACATTGAGCCACTTGCATTGCTGTCAGTGTTTGGTGCAATGTACACTGCTGATTCTGCTGGAACTGTGCCTGGTGTTTACCATTGCTGTTCCTTTGCTCATTGGCCCTGGGCTGGAGGCTGGGGTATAGGTGGCATCAGTTGTTTTCATCCACCCACACTTGAAGGCCCGAGTATTGATACTTGCTGTGCAGGTCTGGTAGTATCCATAGGCAGCATCAAAATGAAAGCCTACACTTTAATGCTATGGTCAGGCTACTCCCCTGACCAGTTCACAGTGGCAGCCATTTTCAACCCAGTTTTAAAGCTGGGCAAACGTGTGACATTCTCAAGGTCATACTGTGAGCCAGTGACAGTGGTGGGATTTGAACTAGGGATCACTGGGCTCATGTATGTAATATCTATGCTATCTCTGTAGCTCTTGTACCTCTCTGGAACTCTGTCTCTACTCTTGCTTTTATTTTTTCCTTATACTAATCCATTGTTTCCTTTATTTCTACAGGTCTGAGAGGACATTGACCCCAGTCTGACAAGGCACAGACTCCCTGCATATCAGATAAGTATTGCTTATGTTTAACTTTCCCTATTGGTACCATTTTGTTCTTGAAGAACTATAGATCCTTTGTGACCACAAGGCTATTCTTTGTTTTTTTACAGGTACAGTATGATTGGAAATCACTCAGAGACACCCATCTCAGGCTCCTCAGCACCCAGGTAAGAGATCTGTTCTCTATGCTAGGTACGCAAACTGTAATGATGCAGCCACAGCTGTGCCTTGCCTGTCTCCTGCACCTTTTGCATTGCCTATGCCTATGACCCACATATCATGTTAATGCATTTGCAGTGGAACATCAGGAATCAGAATGCCAGAACCAGCAGGAATGCAACAAGCAGAATACGGGTGTATTCAGGTTCTCACATGGCATTTCCTAACCCTGCAGGAAGAAAAGTTTTGAACTAAAGCAGATTTGTCAGTTTAAGGGTCTTTCCTTCACAGTGCCAACATAAATGTGTGAGGACAGCCCTGAGTAAGTTACTAAGAGTGGTAAGTTCTTGCCTCCCTCCCAGATTTAGGTAATCTTCAAAGGTTCAGAAGGTCCAGCATTTCTCACCGGTAATGACCAACAGAAGCTGATTTTTCACCATGGGCAGAGGTAGCCACTTGAGGTAAAACATGGGCTAGGTAGTAGGCAAGCTATGTCTATGACCCTTTTGAAGAACAGGATGGCATGATGCCAGGAGGCTGAGACACCCACTGGAAGAGGTGCTGGGTGTTGCTGCTCCAGGTGCACTGAGGGGGTTGAGGAGTGTAGCACGCTGTTAGTGACCCCTTGTTAATGCTGGAATGCTACCTCTAAGAGGGTTTGCAGGCTATGGGCCAAGCCTGGGCTGGCACCTGGGTCCAGGCAGCAACACCTTATTTCTCCAGCAGGAAAGAGGTTGGTCTCTCAGGGGCAGGATAGGGAAGACTTGAGCTGTTGCTGGCATGTGGGGGCAGATTAAGTAGTATCAAGGAGAACAGACTCAGCCTAACGTTTGGCAGGCACATTGGGAGAGGCTGAAGGACGGGTGCAGCAAGAGAGTGGCAGTATTGTGAGTGAGAGATAGGCTGCTGCTGTATCTCTGACTGTGAGGAAAATACGGCAGGAAGTTCAAGTGGCTTCATCACAACAGTTGGGTGAGGAATGTACACAAATAGTATTATCATTATTTTTAATATTATCCTGGTGTCTATGCACATGCTGTTGCTTTTCAAACAGGGAGCTTGCTCTGTGACCCCGAGGGAGGGAGGCAAGCAAGCAGGTGTCTCATGGACTTTATCCAGGATTCACAACCCACACATCAGCTTGTCCTTTACAGGACCACACAACTAGAAAGAACATAAAAAAGCAGCAGTTGTGATTCAACCAGTCCGTGTAAAGGCTTGCAACAATCATGTTACAGATTAGTAGCACTTCTGAATCCTATTGTGATCCACAGCATGGTGCCATGCTCAGTGTACTCACACCTGGAAACATTGAGGGGCATTGCCATTCTATTCTTCTTTGTAGTTCTCTGTAATCTGCCATGTGGCAGGGTAGGTTACAATAATAGCTCTTAAAAAAGATGCTTTGATCACACTGCTCACTTATTCTGTTTATTTACAGCAGTACATGTGCTTGTGGTCAGTGGGTGTGACAGCATGCATGGGATTGGTGGGTGTGACAGCATGCATGGGGGCATGGGGTCAGTTGGTGTGACAGCATGCATGGGAAGGCATGGGGTCATAAGGTGTGATAACATGCATGGTGGTATAGGTCAGTGAGTTTATAATAATAATAATAATAAACTTTATTTGTTTATTTTGTTTATTTGTTTATTTGATTCTAGGATTACAAATACCTTTGAGCCGAAGCTCTTTTACAAAGGTTCCACGTCAGTAGGTACAGGCATACAGGTCATACAGGTTACATACATTATAAAACAAACGGTAACATAATCATCATAACATGATATTACAAGGACTTTACAGGAAGCACAAATGGGAAGATGTAGGTGACACAATGGGAAGACGTAGGTAACAAACAAAGAATGAAAAAGTTAGTGTGAGGAGGTGCTAGGAAAGGGGGGGGACAAAGAAAGGCAGCCAAAGGGCTTTTGTCATGACAGAGCAGGGGTAAGAGCAAAAGTTGGGCAAGGTAGGAATGAAGTGCTATGTAGGTTGTCCACTGCAGACAGTAGAGGCTAGGGCAGAGGTGCATTAAACAGGGCATTCACAGGTGCTTGAGCCTGTTAATGAGAGGCGGAGCTTATTCTTGAAAATGCCCAGTGTAGGAGAGTTAGAGATGTCAGTTGTGAGACTGTTTAGCCAGCTAGGGGCCCTAAAGGCAAATGACCTTTGGCCTTGGGTTGTGTGACAGTAAGGGATTTGCAGGATTAGGGGTTTTGAACTCCTGGTGTTAAATTGTTCACTCTGGGTTTGAGAAGGGAGCTGACCCCTGGGGGAGCAATGCCCATCATTATTTTCTTTGCTGCGATGCAGGTTTGATACTTTATTCGGTTGTTTAGTTGCAGCCATCCAACTTGGGAGTAGAGGTCGCAGGTGTGGGTTAAACGGTGTGCTCCAGTGCCAAGTCGACAGGCATTATTCAGGGAGGTAGAAACATGTCAAGAGCATCAAGGCGCTTTACATAAAAGCATAAATAAAACAGAATAAAATACCAAAAACACTATAAAACAGATAAACAATAAACTCCAACAAATTAGGCAGCGTATGCTTGGCGTCATAGAAATGTTTTTAGTGCCTGCTTGAAATCCCCCACGGTCGGACACTCCCGTAGCTGATGGGGTAGAGAATTCCATAGGGCTGAGGCTACATACATAAATGCACGGGCCCTGAAGATTTTAAAGACACCCTTGGAATTTCTAGCAACCCCTCAGTGCGATCGTTCGGGGCCGTAGGGGGACAGAAGCTCTTTCAGGTAGTCCGGGCCAAGCCCATGTAGGGCTTTATAAGCCAGAAGTCCGACTTTAAAGGTGATCCACCACTGAATCGGCAGCCAGTGCAGTTCACGCAGCACCAGTGTAATATGACATGACCATGAAGTCCCCATCAACAACTGGGCTGCTGCATTCTGCACCAGATGCAGGTGGCAGATATCAACCCCCAGTAGCCCTAGGTAAAGGGAGTTGCATTAATCCAGGCACGAGGTCACAAAGTCATGTCCCAGTGTGGGAAGATCACTGGACAGAACAAGGTGCTTGACCCTAGTGATGTTACTCAGATGGTAAAAGGATGACTTGACAACTGCTGACACCTAAGATCGCAGTGTCAGCCCATCATCAAGCACCACCCCCAGACCTTGCACCCGTTTGGAGGCAAGAAGTTGGGAGCCCCCCAGGAAAAGCCCCATAGGCTGACCAGCCCCCAACCCCCCTTTCTGGTGACTTGGATCCACAACTATCACCTCCATCTTACCTGAGTTCAACTTCAGCCAGCTGGAATTCATCCAATCCTGGATTTCATCGAGGCAGTTATGAAATACCGAGAGTGCACTGTCCTGGTCAGGTGTGAAAGACAGGTAGAGCTGGGTATCATCTGCATAGCAATGAAACCTCAGCCCATACCATCTTACAATGTCTCCAAGGGGTAGCATGTACACCGTGAATGACATGATGGAAAGCATCAAGCCCTGAAGGACCCCACATGACAGAGAAAGAGGACAGGGTGTATGGCTGGGTGTATGGTGGATGATGGGTGTGTTAATGCATGTGGTCACTGGATCTGACAGAGTGAATGGGGGCATGTGGTCAGTAGATGGATGTGACAGCATGCATGAAGGTATGGAGTCATGAGGTGTGACAGCATACATGGTGGTATGGGAGGACAGCATTCATGGGGCTATGGGGTTGTGAGGTGTGACAGGGTACATGATGTTATAGGGTTCTTTGGTATGACGACTTGTATGGGGTTGGTGGATATGACAGTGTAAGAGGGTGCACGGGGTCATGATCTCTAACAATTCTTGCCCCACCTGCAGCAAAGCAGACGATACCATGCTAAAGAAAGTCACTTCTCAGCTGAGCTGCTGTGTTAATTCTGTTGCAGAGAGATGTCATTGGAACAACCTATGGTGGCAAGTGAGTATGGAATTAAATTGTCTGAACTTCCAGGAAGACCCTTTCCCCTACATCTAGGAACAGGTAGAATCAGGGCCTTTTACTTTATTGTTTTTATTTTTGTAGGGAGAAGGGGTATCCCACAAGGTCACTTTGTGCTTACCATGTGAACAAGGAGGGTTCCTGCACTGAGGCGGCATCATTTTGTGAGGCTAGGTGGACACTGTGTAGCATAGACTAGGGTCATGACTGGTATGCGGATAACTTTGGTGGGATTTCCAAAGTACAACTGGTGATTAGCTAATGTTGGATGACACCTGCATTAAAGATGTATGGCTGAATTTCAAAAGTCCCTGCTGGTCCAATAGTTCAATCACCCTGTATACATTTATCCCAAAAGTCCCTGGTGGTCCAGTGGTTCTCCCCAACCCCTGACCATATACAAACCCACCACCCAACCTCATGCCAAGGACACCTGCCCCACATACCCCTTTCTCTGAGTGCTGGTCTGTGAAAGCGGTGGTAGACACGGCTCTCCTCTTTCCTCTTCAGCTGGCCACCGTCTGACAGTTAAGGAGTGTAGTCATGTACTTGATTGAAATTTTGGATTTAATTGGATAGTCATAATGACAGTAACAAAAATTTTGTCTTTCAGGTCTCCCTAAAACTGCAAGAAAAACAATTTAGGCCCAAGTTAGTTTTTTACACCACTACAGGATGTGTGGCAAGTGAGGCCTTGAAAGAGCACTGTTAGAAAAGGTGGATAATTTGCTTATGAAGTTGACAATGCCAAAAAGTAATCTCTTCTTGTTGGAGCAGCAGACACTGCATCCACTTAGTGATCTATCTGGGGTAGTGATCAAGCCCTCCAACAAGTGGGGCAACCTTTCTATTATACCAGAACTTATGCATAGAAACCAAGCATTGGAAATGCAGTCTGTTACTGATAATTACCTTCCTCTAACCAGGGACCTCACCAAAGAGTTTCAAACACAGCTATATGATCTAGCAGATAATGCCCTATTTAGAGAATGTATAAGTTTTGAAGATGTGGGTTTCCTTAAAGTAGCCCATCCTGTGGCACCCTCTTTTTTTTATTTATAGTTTATGCTCCCCAGCAGAGGCTTTGCCCCCAGCTTGCCCCCAAACAACGAAACACACTCTGCCGGGGGATGTGAACCCCACGAGATTACCTCTTCATGGTGGGGCTGTCCGGGGGGCATGGTAGTACCAACAGTGCCCCTGCAGCTGCTATGCTCAGGACCAGTGACCAAGCCAGGAGGTCCTGAGGCATGGGGGGATCCTTACAGGTGAGTTTCCCCTGGAGGGATGCAGCATACAATGACACCATCATGCCATGACAACACTCCATGCATCCCTAGGGAGCTGTCGGCGTCTGTCCACCCCTCCAGCCTGATTGTGACAGCCTCTGGTGATCCCTCCCCCAGCTGACTGCTAGGGGACAGGTGCGCACTGAGCATGTAACTCTCTCCTCACCTGATGGCAAGAGCAGTCCCTTGGATGGTCATCCTCCTGCCCCTCAGCTGTCCCTCCAGCAGCCCAAGTTCGCTTCTCAACCCAAGTCGCCAGCGTCGCAAGCAGTTGCACAACTACTGTGCTGGTGGGCCAGCCTGTGGTACCCACTTTATATATAATATCTAAGGTGCACAAGGCAATTGTTGATCCACCTGTTTATCCCATTGTCTCAGGAGTGGGATCCCTGACTCAGAGCCTGTCACTCTTTGTGGACTCTGTTTGATAAACTTTGCTTTTAGGTCTGGCATCCCTCACTCAAGACATTATGGACCTTGGGGGAAAATTGCCAGACTTAGTGTGGCATGTTAATTACAAATGACTTGCAATTAATTTAATCAGCCTTACACTGTGATTCCTCATCAAAAAGGACTGGAGGCAGTGGAACACTTTATTGGTCACAGTGCAGCCAGAAATGACATTGCTGGATGTTTTCTGCTACAAGCCCTTGATTTCATCTTGCATTAGAATTCTTTTATTTGATGGCATATACTGCCTGCAACAGTGTGGTACTAAAATGGGGGCATCAGGTTCCTGCTCATATGCTAATTTGCATATTGTCCTGTGAGAGGAAGAACATATTTATTCTATCTCTAATCCTTATTCCAAGCTATGCTTTATTGATGACATTGTGTGTGTGTGGCTGGGAGAGGGTGATGTCCAGAAATTCCTTGAATACCTGAATTTGAGTGATAGAAATTTTCAGTTCGCTTGTAAGGTGGATGATCATAAAACTGATTTCCTTCCTGGACATCACTCTCTCTGGTGTTCATTGTAAAGTGGTGGCCATAGCTACAGGAAAACAATAGCAGCCAACACGGTGTTATACTCGTCCTGTGTCCACACAAGAAAAATGATTACTGTAGTTCAGTTCCATATGGGCAATTATTATGCATCAAGTGTAATTTTTCTGGTACTGAAACCTATGGAAAACAAACACAGGAGATGCTGGAGTGATTTAGGCTGCATGGATATGAGGAATCCACACTTCAAGATGCACTGTGAAGGGTCTCTCTACAGGACAGGAAATAACTCAACTCCTAAAAAGAACAGAGCTACTGTACTGTCAGACAGCCAAGGAACTCCCTATTACCACCAAGTACAGCCATACTGTTTGCAAAGTAAGAAGCTTGGTACATAAATTTGGTCCTTATTGAAATCAGAAGAATATCTGGGTAATATTCTCCCAGACAAGCCTAGGATGCTACCAGACACACCTTGGGTGTCCTTTTTATGGGCAAGGAACCTTTAGGACATCCAAATATCCAGTCATTATATTAAAACACAAAAAGAGCACAGTATGCATAACTTGCTGCCCTCCAAACCGAATGGATGTTTTAACTCGTACTATCTTGTGCAACCATTTTGGGTTGGGTTAAGCAATGGATGGTTCCAATGCCATATGCCACTACTGGTAAGAATGGTGCAGAACTGCTTCATATGTAAGTATGCAGCCCCTCACAAACAATTTAAGAAGAATAATACTATGGCACTGGTCAACATAACCTCCTTCATTACATATGCAACCTGCTCTCTGTGTAAGTTCTTTGGTGCTGTTTCGGTATGGACTATATAAAAACATATAAGAACACTCCTTGTATATTCTGCAAAAAAGTGCAGTAGTACATTAGTTTGAGTTGCAACACAGTGTCAGGCTTTCATTGAGTTGATCTGGAGCACGTAACTCCCCTCACCCCACCCACACACACACGCACACGCACACAGGAGGGGACACATTCAACATCCAGTGACAAAAGACGACAAAGTGGACCATAAAATTAAACAGAGTAGAATCAGCTGGGCGTCAATTAAATAGTGCCATTTGGCCCTTTTTTGAAATTTATTGGTTAATGTAGTTAATTGTTCTTATCGTTCCATAACAGAAAACAGAGGAGGCCAGGAATAAGTGTTGCCTTTTCCATTTCTACACTTTTTGTCATCAAAAAGCTTTTAAATCAGTTTCCTAGCAGCTATGATTACAACCAGTGTTAATAAAAGCAACTGTTGGATATTATTAAAATAGAGAATATAGAACACCATTAACAAAGATGGGTTAGACACCAAGTGTTTCAATGTGTAGTACTAGGAACAAGATCCTGTCTGGAGACGTGTTTCTCTCATTCAGTCTTATTTGTATTCATCATATTTTTTGATACCTGACTTAAATATTAATGTTCATATTTTTTTAGTGGATCTAAAATAAGTAGTCAGTTTGTTATGTATTGCTCTTGCTAATATTATAATAACTTGAAGCTTCTGTTCCCTTTTGGAAATCTCTTGCATGAAATAATTAAAAGGGATATACCCTTACTCTTAATATTTATAAATGTATTTATTAATAAAGAAAATTCAAGGAACTCTAAGTGGCAGCATTAGTACAATCATAGCAGCCTTTTCTTTTACATTTTTCTGTTCTCTTCACCTTTTATCATAGCCTTTTTTTAACTAGATTTTTGTATGATAAAAAATGTTTTAAAGATTGTTTAGTGGGGAGGCAATATAGCACAGTGGTTTAAGGCTGTGAGCTGCAAACCTGAACACCTGGGTTTGAATCCAAAAGCCCCTACTTGCATAATGTGTGATCCTGAGCAAGTCACATAACTTCCTAATGCTCCCAGGTCACCCATAGAATCAAGCTTTGGCTTAGTGTGCCTTTAATGGTTAAACAATTTCCCCTTTCACCTTTCCCTTAGTTCAGGATATGCACATACCTGACTTAGCATATTTGCATGTGACAAGAGATTATTACACATACCTGTTACTAAATGTGCTCATTTGTACTTGTGCCTTTAAGAAAGCTCTATGATTTTGGAGAGGAAATGACTGGTGGACATGCCCCCAAACCATTTGGGTCAAAGCAACAGGTCTCATTTGTTTTGTGTTTTCAGACAGAGTCAAGTGTTATAATGTTCACTTTGCACAAAAAAGGGGTCAGTAGCAACTATAAGTTGATTTTTCAAGTATTCAGTTCAACTCTTTATTGTGCTGCTTGAGTGCTGACTCTCCAAGAGTGTTTAGCATCCCTGTTTCCCTCACTGTGTTTACCATTTATGGCATTGTCATGCAGAAATAGTACATAATTGGTTGGAAGGAAACCCACTTAGCCAGAATATTCATACTTCCCCAAGTTAAACCTTCTCTACAAAGGGGAGCCCAATATTCCAGTGGCAGTGCATCATGTTACATGTTGGTGACCCAGGTTCAAGAGAGGTTGCTGGGATTGAATTAATTATCTACAGTTGGCCTACACATCTGGCAAGGCTACCATTATGCCGCTTGAATGGCACTACGTCTTGCCACCACAGTGACTACTGAAGTGACCCAGGGAGCATGTTCCTCCAGATGCAGTTCACCATATGCGTGCAAGACCAATGGTCATGGCATAGCGCCATGTGGAAGATGAGTAGCTAGGGGCAAAAATACAAAAACCCACTACTACAATTTCAATAAGAGTCAGTGGCTCTTTCAGGTCCCACTCTGCATCATCACTCATCTGGAGGATGTTGGGGTTAGTGGCTGATGGGGCAGGGGGTCACCGTGAGAACCCTATGGTACCTCTGAAGGGTAGACAGACTAAAACTAGAAGACAAAAAGCTATATGGAAAAAACATCTCTCCTAAAAGTATATTGAGGGCTAATAGTTTTATTACAATTGTAAGATAAAATGACCCAGTTTGTGACAAGTGGGGCTTTCCTTGCAGGCCCCATCCTTGGTTGTCAGCTGGCTCATTACTCATGTGGTGTGATACAGCTTGTATTACACCACTGAGACATGAAAACAATCATCCTGTGTCAATTTCAGTTTCTATGTGCCAGACATCAGTATGTATGGACCCTGGCTATGCCCCAGTCAGTCCAAATTCTGGGAGCTGCCACTGTCTTCAGGGGGACTTGAGGTGAATGTGTGTGTGTGTGTGTGTGTGTCATAGTACTTGTGTGGCAGGTGCTGCTGAGAGTGGTGAGCCAAATTATAGTGCTGCCAGGGCCACTTGGAGTCTGACTTGCCAGCTGGAGGTATAGGAGTGGGAATAACAGTAGATGTAATTTGTTAGACATGGGAATAATCAAATTAAGTAGAGGAAGTTAATCTGTGATATGATGAAGTTTTAAAGGCTAAGAATTCAATATTTTCTGGATCTAGGCTGGAGCAACATGATGAGGCAAAATCACAAGTTGTAGTGAAATGTCTTTCCAAAGTGATCACTGTTAGAGCCCACAAGCATGCATTAATGTTCAGGGCAAATCCTAGGTGTCACAAGGGGGTGCTTCCTCCTGTTTTCATCTTTTTGCAGTATGTTTCCTGGTTCTTATGCTGTTTGGTATACTTTCTATTTAGAACAGAAACAAACCTTTTAGTCACTGTTTGGCTTAGTAGCATTCAATTCAGCTCAAAATGAATTATTCCCCCAACCCAGTTTGGTGGGGTGTACTGAGAGCATGTCCACAAGACAGAGCAAATAGTATTCCACGCAGACACTATTAAGAGTGTTGTCTTTAAAGAGACATTGTCTGAGACCTTCCTGATAGCCAGCAGCAGTGAGTCACACTGCCCAACAGGCACCAGTTTGGGAGCAAAGCTAGGTCACTGCATTGACCTGGCTGAGGTAGCTGCTGCTCAGCAATGCACCTGAGTTGGAGAGGCATGACAATGAGTTCTGATACCATGGGGATTTCTACAGCTGGGCCAGGGAGCTTACATCTCCATGAGGGGATGCTGTGATGTTGAGGCCAATGAAGGTATTGCTCAAGGCATGGGGGTAAAGGAAGGATCAGGGAGAAATCGAGGGAGAAAAAGGCTGTCTCAATGATGGTTCATACAACTTGAACAGGGTATATCCTTGATTTCAGGGTATATCCCTGGTAAGATGGCAGGGAGGAGAAAATACAAGATTGAAGAGCAACACTGTTAACACCACAGACTTTTTTTTTCAAATTTACTGAACTTTATTAAGGTCAGTCAAGTCAGGATTTCAGAGACAAACAAGAGCCAGTACAATATCTAAGTGAAGACAATACACTGACAAGCATATACAAATGGAAACAATATATTGGGTCACACTGGTGAAGCAAAGTGATATAACTATCTGGACAACCTTGATACAGTGCACCTACCTGACTGTACCCCTACAAAACCCCAATCCCCCTCCCCAACCCCCCGCACCACCTCCTTGCCCCCAGAGACTAATCTTATCCTGAGAGTACCCATGTCAGGAATTAAACAATCCTAGATAGTAAAGCATCTGACTTTGCTTGATATTATGTGACTGGGAAATGTCTGATCCAATGGAGAAGGGGTATGACCCACATACTGCACCTGTAAGACCCAATCTACCCTGCCCTAATATGATAGAGCATAGGAGCTCCAAAGAGCTAGGCCTCAGCCAGCCCTGAGTGTTAACAAAGCATAAAGGGGTTCCCAGACCCGATGGAATTTCCTATTGTGACCAGATACCAGTATATTCGCTTTGATACGTTCAGCCTGGAGGGTAAAAAGTATTTCTCGGCACCATTCTCTGTAACTAGGAATAAGTTGGTTTCACTAATGCCTCAGTATGACTTTCTTAGCACATGCAGCTGTTAAAGCAATGTGTGGTATCTAACTACCGATTGGGCCACTGTTATAATCTCCCAGGATGCAAATTTCGGGCATAAACACTTGGTCCAGCCCTAACAAAGGAGCCAGATGCTGTTTAATATTCTTCCAGAAAGGCCTGACCTTTTCACATAACCAGAGAATGTGGAGAAGGGTATCAGTGTCCTTCCAGCACCTGGTACATAAGTCTGAGGCCAACTTGCCCATATGGTATAACCTTATCGGGGTATAAAACATATGTAAGATTTGGAATTGCATGAAGCTGTACCAATCCCATTTGATGTGTTTATAAATGACCTTCCAAATGTGCATCCAATCACAAGGACCCTGAGAGGGGGGGAAGGGATTGGTCCGAAACATAGAAAAAATCAGGTTCACTCTCAGCAAGGGCTTCCCATAACCATGCATGATAGACGGCATGACATAACATGAGAAGTGGCGCAGCTGAGAACCAGGAAAGCACTCTGTCCCCATAAAACCTAGACCATCGACCAGTTCCAAAGTGATGTAGGAGCATGTAAATAATCTGGTAGTATTTAAAGGACAGGGATGGAGTCCAGGAAAATTTAAGTTGGGCTTTGGAGAAGGTAAGAAGTTTGCCATCCTGCACAAAATGCTTCAATGAGAGGGAGTAATGAAAAGGCCTAGCCTGCTGGGTTAGAGTCTTCCTGGCAATTTTCAAATTAGGGTTTCAAAAAATGGGTTGAGAGATGTCCTGACCAGGATTTAGCTTTAACAGAAGATATAATTGCTTGAGGGTATAACGGGAGTTACCAATTGGGGTAGCTTTTAAAGAGCCTTAACACCATAGACTTAAAGATTAACTGCAGATACATTACAAACATATTATAAACATCACTCCTTTTCCCTAACATAAGGACAACCAGGCCTTATTTATGACATATGAAATGAAGAAATTGTCAGCAGTGTTTCTTGGTTGTTGTCAATCTCATCCAGGACTCGTTACGCATACACATAACATAGTGCTGCTTCAGGTTGTAAATTATCCCCTGATCAAAGGGTTGAATAATGCATGTTGTGTTAGATGGCAGGAAAATTATTGTTATGTTGCGCAGTCCTGGGATAGCTGGGTTACTGGTAAATGTTATCAAAAATTAGAGCAGTCTTTCGCCCACTGAGATGTCTGTCCCAAATTCTCAGTCACTCAGTAAAGATGACAGCAGTCATCCACACAGACCTGTTGGACTGATGGAAAACTGGCAGGTGATTCACCCCTCTAACACAACATGGGGAAGCCAATTTGCGAACAACATCCAGCTCAGATTTCTTTGTGCCCTCCATATTGCAGCACACCAGCACACAAATTCTTTCCCTGGCCATTTTTTCTGTCCCTGAGTGCCTTGCTTTTGAAAGGCAGTGTTGCCTGGCCAATGCACTGGAAAAATAGCTTGGTTTCATCACAGTCAAAAATGTCCCAGGGTAAAAAGGAAGACAGGAGACCGGGCAAAACATTGGAGAGCCAGTGGTCAGCACTGGCAGGGTCAGAATTCTATTTTTCCCATGCTGTCTGCAGAAACAAATTTTGTTCCTGGCCTTCCACCTGTGTAGCCAGCCTTCAGAAGGTGTGAAATCAGTATGCCCCAAAGCAACGGCTAGTTCTTGTGCCTTCTGGAGTAACAAGGAACCACTTATGAGTGCGTCCCACCCTCATGCATTACTGAACCACTAAACCAAAGCCTCCTCAACTTCCCTGTCCTTTCCTTCCCATTTTCTTTTATGTTCAGTGTTCACATTTTTATGCCAGTCACTGAGAATTTACTTTTTCTGCTGTTACAGATCAGCAAGAGTAGATTTTAGCAGAGACAGATATTGCGCTAATTCCCGCTGACTCATCTTTGGTAAAGTATCAATTTTTTTAAAGTTCTACCTTGTCATTAAGTGACATAACTTTCCGTTTGCCTGCCATTCTTCTGATGCTGCTGCTGACTGAGCTGTGCAAAGTGTGACAACAAGCTGACAATGAGCCGCCAGCAATACCATTCTCAGATTAAAAAACATACACTTAATTGCAGGGCTGTACATTGCGTACTTGTTAATTAAGTTTATTTACACCTCATCAGAGCTGTAGTTTTGCACAGAAAGTGGGCGATATAGACAGAGGGCAATACACATTGTAACAGTAGGATTTAACATTGAAGTATATTGGAATGGCATTTGGTAATTAAAAACTGCCCTCTAAAACCGATTGCCCATGATACCCGTGTGCACTATAAGTGCAGCTGACTGTAGCAAGAAAATGCTAAAATGCTAAGTATTAAAATGTGCAAGTTGTTACGTTTCGCAGGGGGTAAATAAATCTCCAGTTTAACAGGCAACTAATATTTAACAAGCTGTTTCAGTTTCCTATGGCCATCTGATATGCAGTTTGGAGTTCTGTCTCCATTATGCTAAACAGAAAGAAGGAAGTATTTTATTTCAAGTGACATAGTGATTTGTAGGTGTGGAAGGATACATTGAAAACTCCAAAAATGTTTTCCATGGTATTCTATTTTTCCAGCTACAGACAGTACGATGGCTGTAGGCTCTGCCCACAGCCATAAAAACATATTTTATGATTGCTTAACTGCTGTAGAATTTGTTGATGTACTGTAGCTGTCTTTTCTGGTTATTTTGTATTCCAAAAGTAAACAAAATAGCAATTGGTAAAATCTTTTTTTTTTGTTACATGCACTTTTTGCCCTCTGCTTCTCCAGTCACTCCCATGTGACTTGGGACAACCAGACACCTCCCAATTCCCCCTACCCTGCAATCATGGCCACTCACCTCCATGGAGCCTTGGCTTCATCCACAGGAAGGGTCAGGGTGGGGGAGTCCCCCAAGACACAGTGTTGCGTCAGGCAAGGGCTTGTGTCAATGAGGCTGGGGACACAGATTCATGCTGGAGACTGTCTCCATCACAGAGGTGCTGGGGTCACAGTATTTTTATCCTGTCACTGTCCCTAGGAATACTGCATGCAGGACATCAAGGCATGTGTGCATATGCAGAGCATGCTGATGTTGCAATGTTCCTCCCTCCTCCCTGTTCTCCGTTCTTCTCCAAGTACACTGCCATCTGTGTGCATCCAGGTGTCAGTGTTGTAGCATAGTATGGAGCCCTCAACACCAGGGGAGGAGAGCGTCCTGTTGGACACTCAATCCTCCTCCCCCTCTGCCGGCCCCCAATGACTCTGTCTCGTTCCCAAACCCAGGTCACCAGCACCATGAGTGGTAGCACTACCACTGCACCGACGGGCCAGTCAATTGGCATAAACATAGCAAAACATTTTTTTCGAATCTCACTGTACTCTTTCTGAAGACTAGGAATGCAAATTGACAAACCACTCATCATTTAGTAGATTGCTCCCACTGCATCATGAATGGTTAGACTCTTCCAGAGTGTTCCCAAATTACAGTAAGGATGCAGTTTAAGTCATTCTAGGACTGCAAAGAAACAGGTTTTAGTTTGGTTTCACTAATATGGTGGACAGACAGTTATTGTGGTTTGGTAAGAAAAAGAAAGATGCTATAAAGCAAGAAAATGTATTAGCACATTCTATAGAAGGTGAGCAATCATAAAATGTGCTATTTAAACTTGGGTCAATTTGACTTCTGGTCACATCATTTACTGTACCTAATGGTGAGCTTCCTCCCAGACTGACACAGAGACACAGGTATGGGCAAAGGTCACTCAGAAAGACAAAACAGGAAGGAGGACAACACAAACATTTCCTGTATGTGAGATAAGCAGATGTTGGAAGGGTTGAACGGTAATAGCTGCAGCAGGGAGAGTCCCTATCTGGCAAGCTCTGAAGGATAAGATAGGAACTTAAATACAAGTGTGCAACAGGCAGAAAATATCTCAACAAACTACACGTGAAGTATTCTCACAATAAACAATAAACTTTCAGAAAGAGACTTTCAAATAATTGCTGGACTTAAAAAAATCTAACAAAATGTAAGAGATGGTTCTGACATGCCAAACCCCAGACCATGACACCATAAGATGACGTTATGAAATATGTCCAAGCAGATGCCAGCACTCCCTGCTCTAGAAGAAATGCAAAGATTGAGACAGCAGATTCAGAAATGTTTGATTCGGTGAAGGCATGGCATGCTGGAGGGGAAGAAAGGTGGCTGCATGATGGCGGGGGGGGGGGGATGAGTGGCTGCATGATAGATTTCATAAGCAGCTTATTAAAAGGCTACCTAAAGTTACAAGAAAAATTAAAAGCTGCACACTGAGGTGTGCTCATAGAGCACTGATTTAAAAAGCTAAGATATAAA
This sequence comes from Neoceratodus forsteri, assembly GCA_016271365.2. NCBI lineage: Eukaryota > Metazoa > Chordata > Ceratodontiformes > Ceratodontidae > Neoceratodus > Neoceratodus forsteri. The sequence goes on along the minus strand of CM057449.1, from coordinate 1,532,724,096 downwards.
CACTAGGCCATGTTCCATAGTTCTAAACACTGTACATTAAAAAGCACACCGGAAAAGGAAAGAAACCTATCACAAAAAGAAATGTCCATATCGTGACAATGACCATGGAACCAACTACATAATAGGAGCCAAGAGAATTCAGATATTTATTTGTTTATTTATTTGATTTACGGGTAAGTGCACTGATCCAGAGGACCGTTTTCAGTCACGACCCGGGTCACAGTGAAGCAGTCAATACAGAGATCACAGCAGAACATACAAGTAGATACAATCCATGCAGTAAATTCACACCTCGGACATATCAAAACTGCTATCAGAGAAAATAAAATAAAGTTTTACATTTTCCAGCCAAACTGTGACTGCTTATAGTAGAGGATGAATTGCATTTCTATTCAATTAAAGAATTGGAAATAGCTTAATGGCCAGGAATATCCTTGTACAGAAGGTAGATTGGAAGGCCAGAAGAGAGACAAGGTGGGAGCAAGTGACACACAAAAAAGAAACTTCAGTCTGTGAGGATGAAGGTTGCTTCATTGACAATGGCAGGGATGTGGTTGCTGACTCAGACCTCTAGGACCGAGGACTGAGAATTCCTGGAGTATACATATATAGAAATCAGCAAGAGATGAGAGACACAATGGTTATTCAGGATTTTACAAATAATTTATTTTGTGTCTAAATAGACTCCGAAACCAAATAGGGAAGTCTAGACTACTAATAAATCTTTCAGCTTTATGAGCATTGAACTAATTTGTATCACAGGAAGCAGGGTCATCAGGCCCTTTAATAGTTTATCTTACAGACATACAGTACCTATGAATGCTTATTTGGTTTAAGGTCTTTTTCTATTGGGATGCAAATGTAGAGGGTAACAGCACTGGTTAGAAAGAACAGAAATCATTAACCAGATATCTACTCCCCCATAAATAATACCCTCATCCTACAGATACAGTAAAAATAGTTCCAATACTAAACAATCAGATATTTCAAACTTAGTTTATATAAAGGTAAAAGTACAAATCTTTTGCTGGCACTTGGTGGGTGAGACATGAAGCAGGCTGGGAATAACATACTAAAAAATGCCAGCAGAGTAGGCCTCATAGTCTATCAAGTCTGATTGGGAGTCAGCACCCTGAACGGGTACCGTTACCAACCTCCTGGCCCATCCCATGATCCCCTTTTCCCCCACCAGAGTTTCCTCCCCCCCAGACAAGCAGTCCTCAGCTTCACCCCCCACCTGTACCTGTCCCAGCCTCTCTTGAACCCCTTCACTGTAGATACCTCCACCAGCTCCTCAGGCAGTGCATTCCATGGCTCCACCACTCTTTCGGTGAAGTACTGCCTCCTCCTTTCCCCCCATAGTCTCCCACTCTCCAGCCTCCAACCGTGCCCCCTGATAGTCCCTCCCACCTTCCTCTGGAAGACCCCATTTAGGCTTACATCATTCATCCCTTTCAGATACTTGAAGACCTCGATCATATCCCCCGTCCCTCCTCTCCTCTAGCAAGAAAAGGTTCAGCTCCTCAAGTCGCTCCTCATATGTCTTATCCCCCAGACCCGGATCATCCTGGTTGCCCTCTGCTGAACCCACTCCAGGAGTCAGATGTCCTTCTTTAGCTGTGGATGCCAAAACTGCATTCAGTATTCAAGGTGTGGCGCCGAACCAGGCCATTGTATAGGGGCCGAATCACCTCCCTGCTCCTTGAGGTTATCCCATTGGCAATGCAGCCCAGCATTCTATTTGCCCTGGCTGCAGCCCACCTACATTGCTCAGAGTTATTCATTCTGGCATCCATCAGCACCCCCAGGTCTCTTTCCCCACTTGGAGCCTGTATTATGTTCCCACCTAATGTGTGCACATGTCCAGGGTTCCTATGCTCCAGGTGAAGCACCTTGCACTTCCTGGTGTTAAATTTCAACTTCCAGGTGTTTGACCATCTCTCCAGAGTATCCAGGTCCCCCTGCAGGGCTAGCCTACCCTCTTCCCCATCCACTTCCGACCTCAGCTTAGAGTCATCTGTGAAGAGGCTCATCTCACTCCTGATACCCTCCCTGATGTTGGTGATGTAGGCTTTAAACAGGAGTGGTCCCAAAACTGAACCTGTTGGGACCCCACTTATGACTCCCCTTGAAGACGAGACTAATCCCCACCACCTGTTGTGTGCATCCATATAGCCAGTTCCCAATCCACCTGACCATCAGGGCTCCCACCCCCATGCTACCTAGCTTATCCAGCAGACCCATGTGAGGGAACGAATCAAATTCCTTGCTGAAGTCCAGAAAGAGGACATCCACCAGCCTACCCTGGTCGAGTGCCGTTGCCACCCAGTCATAGAACTCCACAAGGTTCATCTGACACAATCTGCCTGGGATGAAGCCGTGCTGTTGATCATCCTGGTATCCCTGTTCCACCAAGAACACCCTCTGCCTCTCCTTTAAGATGGCCTCCAACAACTTACCCAGCACCAAAGTCAAGCTGACAGGTCTGTAGTTCCTCAGTTCCTCCTTCGAGCCTCCTTTATGGATCAGCATAATGTGCACCTCACTCCAAACCTTGGGCACCTTCCTTCTCTGAAGAGAAGTGTTGAAAAGGGCTGCCAGGGGTGCAGCCAGGACATCAGCCAATTCCCACAGAACCCTGGGATGGATTCCATCAGGAACCGAGCTTTATTCTTTCTTAGGGAGTTGATTGCTTCCCACACCCCGACGACAAGGATTTCCTGGTCGGTGCCTCCTGTCCCCACTGAAGATCCAAGGTGAACCCTCCCATACAGAGCGTTTTTTTCGGTGCCCTGAGTAACAACAGGTTGCCCAAAAGTTCAGGACCCCCACCCCCTTTACCCCCTGCTTCCTCCTGCCCTGAGACTCCCCGGGATCCTCCATAGTGAAACCGATAAAAAGTATTTGTTGAGTACTTACACTTGATCACCTACCTCCTCTGCCCACCCGCTCCCCATCCTCAACCTACTGAACTGTTCCTTCACTCTCCTTCTCTCCACAATATATCTAAAGAACCCTTTTTCCCCTGCGCCAGTCCCTGCTCCTTTGTAGCCTTGGCCCCTCTCACCACCCTGGTAACCCTTCTGGCCTTTAGATGATACTCATCCCTATTCATGATCCTGCGTGAACGCTTGTACCTGCTGTATGCAGCCCTCTTTTCCCTTACCACCTCCTGGACCTCCCCGGTCCACCAGCATGGCTTCCTAGACCTATCACCCTTATGTCTTGCCCTTGCACAGGACCCGGTAGCCTCCTGCAACCCTCTCTTTATGATCTCCCACCTGTTTTCCACATCCATGCCCCGTTTTATACCCTCCAAGTGACCCTTAAGAATTTTACCCATGTTCTTAAAATCTGCCCCCCATACAAACCAGGCTGTGGCATGGTCACTACCAGCCATTGGGTCCCCTACCTCAATCCCCTTTACTAGGTCACAGTAAGCCAGTACCACATCCAGTATATGGCCCTCCCTCATTAGGTCAACAACGTGCTGATTCAGGAATGCATCCTTGAAAATGTCCAACAGGCCCTGCTCTCTGGTCACTGGGGGACACCATAGTTCCCCAATCTGCTGCTGGCATGTTAAGGTAACCTAATATCACCACCCCTTCCCCTTCCCATCCACAGCAGTCCATAATATTAGCCAGCAGGCTATCCTCCAGATCATCAGCCAGCATGGAAGGCCTGTAGACCACCTTCATTTTGTCCCTCTTACCCCCCCATAGTTTGCATGGTGACCCACAGGGCCTCCACATTACCCTCTGCTTCCTAAATGCTACTTATCCCTATGCTGTCTCTAATGAACAATGTTACCCCACCCCCCCATCCATCGGCCTGTCCTTTCTGAGCACAGTATACCCATTCAGGTTTAGGTACCAGTCATGTCTGGGGGTGGCCCAAGTCTCAGTGACAGCAGCCACATCCACATCCCCATCCACTAGCATGGCCTGGAGCTCAGGCATCTTGTTTCCCAAGCTCCTGGCATTTATCAGGACCACCCTCCACCCCTTGCCCCTGCTTCCCATCCCATTCCCCCCAGAGGTTATTCACAGCTGTCCACTCACTGCCCCGGTGCACAGTCTGACATTTCTGTGTGGAGGAGAAGATTGAGCCCATCCTTGATGGGCTTGCTAGGTTTGGCTGCACATTCCTCCCCTCTCCCCCTCACAAGTTTCAACCCCATCTAGTCCGAATAAATTCAGTCAATTTCTGCTTAAGCACCTCCCTCCCCACCAGGTTGAGATGAAGCCTATCCCTAGAGTACAGCCCCTTATCATCTCAAGTTGCCTCCAATTACACACCACCCCAAACCCCTGAGCTTCACCCCACCATTTGAGAAACTCATTAATCTCTCTAATTTTCTGTTTGTTTTCCATACCGGCCCTTGGCACCGACAGGATTTCTGAGAAGCAGACTGAGCAGCTGTTTGTGTGACAGACCATGGCAAGCTCACGGAACCTAGCCTGAATTTCTAGCACACTATAATGGCGTACTCTTTGCCATTTATTGAAAGGCAGTACTAATTGAACAACTCTATAGATGTGATACATGTCACAAACACACTCAGCAGGTCAGGCCCACTGCTTCCACAGTGCCAACCTCAGAGCGCAAGAGTGTGAATGGGTAACAGACAGGGTAACTCTCCGGTCTGCTTGTGGGCCCAAATCACCTTTAGTCTCAAGTTCTGGGGGGATTCAAACTATGAACCTTATGCTAGCATACCCAATGTACAGGAGCAGATTCATACCCTCTTTGGAGATTGCAGTACAATCTTACTCCAGTGGCACCCAGCCAGGCTTCCAACATGAACCCTTAAAACTCTATAAAAGACCTTAGGTATATTCTTACCTTTTCCCAGTTTAATAACACCATCAAGCTTCTGAACAGTTTTGTCAGTCTTAACCCTCTATAAGTCACAAGCAAAAAAAAGAATTTGGAAGACCCAGGCAGTATCTTTCAAATATAGATTTTACTAAAAATGGATAAAAATATGAAAAATGTAAACACAGAACACTATATCACAAAGCATACAATCACTTACAAGAAAACACAGACAAACTCCTACCAACATAGTAAGATACTTTTCTATCTAATGTATTACCTCTAAGTGCTTTTCAGAGAGTTGTATGTTTTTCTGTCCCAAGATGGAATATATCTCAACATCTCAGACACAGTATAGTTTAAACTATCTCTCTCTCCACACCCCTTCTATGAGTCATCTAGCTCCTCCTTTTAGAATATAAAAAAATACAAACATGATGTTCTATCAGGAGGTATTTTAAATAAGGTGACATCAGCAAAAACTCATTTTTCCAATTATAAGTCTGTGATTTTCCAGTTCCTTCTCCCTGGGCATTTCAAAGAGATTTCATAGTTTTTTAACACCAGTTGATATTAAATGTTCTTCCTCTTAAGATGTCATAAAAGTTTATGGTCTCCATCTTCTGGCAGACTCATAAAGTCCCATTTCGTTTACACATCCAAAAAGCAAAAAGGTCATAAAAAAGGCCATAAAATGCAATGTCTCAAGGAAGTTAATTACAGTACAGAGATCTCCTGGTTTAATATATATCCTGTCATTTTCATTGAAACCTGGTTGGGGGGGGGCACCCATGGAAGCACTGTGACAATCACACACTATACTTTTATATTACAAATATCATCCAACAATCATAACCAGCTGGCCAAGCATCACAATAGATAGATAGATAGATAGATAGATAGATAGATAGATAGATAGATAGATAGATAAACACTAAAGGCTATTCAGAAGATGTGCAGTAACATATCTGGTTTCATCTGTAACATACTGTATATAAAATAACTATCAGTGCATTTTGATAGTTTCTAATTGTGAATGACAATGTTGGCAGAAAAGGGTCCTGCTGCCTATTGAGTCTACCCTCACCTCCCTAAGAACTGGACTGAGAATCTGTCAGTCAAACTAACACCCCTGCACCCCCTCACAATGCATGCAACCTCACTATACCAATATGTCTGTCTCATCTCCTCTTAACCCTCTATCTCAGCATGTGTACAGTTTCTGCAGTCACTATGATTCATTCTTCAAATATTACAGGAGTGGAAGAGCTATAGATAGTATGAGTTTGGCACAGAATATTTTTTCTGCGGCACCCAAGACTACTGCTACTAGTTCAAGAGCAGAAAATGGATGGAATCTAATGCAACTCTGTCCCCGACAGGAATCAAAGGAAGCATAGTGGGGCACCTACATGCTTGTTTCCTAACCTATACTGAACCAAGCCTTTTTAGATTTGGGGCTATACTGGGGAACAAGATCCGAAGATACAAGGCTCTCTACCTGAGAAGAGGAGAAGGAGACCATATAAATAGTTTTCTTCCAATCTTCATGCTGGAGATATAAGATGTCTAAAAAACTATGATACAGATATTGTGGGAGGGGCACATCGAACTTGGTGTGCTTCAAATGGATGTACAATAGTAGAGAAGGGTATGAGCTTATGTACAGGAAGTGTGGGGGAACAAGGGGAGAGGTCTATTATATTAAGCATTAGACACTGCAGGGGTCGTACTCACTTACTAAACACAGTTATAAAATGTAAAAATGTAATTGCAGATACAGACACAAAAAGGTGACTGTTTCTTTGTTCTCTGTACTTATATGTTTCCTCTAAAGACATCTTGGTTACCAAGTACAGTTAAAAAGTTATGGCATATTTACAAAGATCATAATACCTTGTATGGGATTACTGAGGCCAGATGTTTTACTATGCAATCTTTCAACAAATGCAGGAACAAAGAGTTCATGTACAAAAGTGTGAATGAAACTGATATATTCTTGTAACCTTGTAAACATGAACTTTTCAATAAAGATGAAGTTACAAAAAAAAGACAATAATGTAGAAGGGACATATAGAAACACTTGCTATTGAAATACTTGTTATGGAAGGAATTGACAACCTGAGGAAGCAAAATAAGACAGATATGATACAATGCTAGAGCAGAATATGAACATTTTGTCATAACTTGGTAAAACACCAGCAAGTCATTGCTCAGCTTAAAAAGACAAACTGGACCTGATTTTTCTACACGAGATGTGTCGACCCTCAAAACAGAAAAACTATCTACTGTGCATTTGGTCATGAAAAATTGTACTACTCAGTCTACTCATCAGCTACTGTAAACGAAGGGGGGGTGGTTACCCGCATGGATCTATAATTTGGTCCAATTCAAGGTTGAAAAGATCTGGAAGGCTCATTTCATACAGCAAAATGTGTTATTTAAATCCGAACTTGAAGACTGGTGAATTTGTGTACCCACCCCCAGGCTCATCCTACCAATTTTTCAAGAAATTCTTTCATCAATTTATTATTAATGTGGAAGGAACACTGCTTCTATAGGGGACCAGGACCTAGTGTTATTTATTTATTTTTATTTTATTTAAACAGCAGTTTGGAAAACCTTTGAGCCATAGGCTCATTTACAAAGGTACCTTGTCACAGTAAGACAAACCAAAATACACAGTATAGCAGTACAACACATAAGTATAACAGTAAAATTAAGACATAGATACAAACAAGCTGGTACAGGTAGGATGGATGCAAACAATACCAGAGTTATGTCGTCCTTAGCAGCTTAGTAATAAGCTTTGTCATAAGTATTGAGTACGGCTTTGACTAGTGGCAGTTACAGCATCGGGTGTTAATAAGGTGGTTACGTAAGGAAGTTTTGAAGCACGATATAGTTGGAGCTTCGGAGATGGAGGGGGGCAGTGTGTTGAACCAGGAGGGGGCCCTAAAGCTGAAGGCTCTTTGGCCGTGAGAGGTCCTAGCTCTAGGGATAACAAGAGAGGTTTTCCCAGAGGTCCGAGTATGAACTAGTGGGACAGAGCGGCGTATGGTGGTGGTCAATCCTGGTGGGGAAAGCCCAAGGAGGGTCTTTTTTGTAAGGGTACAGGTAAGATATTTGAGGCGCTCGTCGAGATCAAGTACCAGCGCTTTAGCATACAGTAGACAGGTGTGTGTCATCCTAGGTGCTCCAGTAATTAACCTGCAGGCCTTATTCAGAGTAGTGCGAATTTTATGGAGTGCGGTCTGATCAGCAGCACCATACACCGGCAGTCCATAGTCCACTAGGGACAGGATAGAGGAGGTGACTGTGAGTCGAAGAGCCTCCGGCGGGGGGAGGCAGTGTTTATACTGATGTAAGATGCCCAATCGGATATTAGTGGCAGTGGCTAGGGCAGCGATGTGTCCATGGAAGGAGAGGGAGGGGTCAAAATAGATCCCTAGGTATTTATAGGAGCAAACTTGTTCAAGTGGAATGAGGACCCAGAGTGAATGAGGAGTTTGAAGTTGCAGGACTTGTTTTGGGGATGAGCGAAGAACATGGTTTTTGTTTTTTTAAGATTTATCACCAATCTATGTTCCTTGAACCAGCCCTCGGCTTCAGTGAAGGACTTCTGCAGCGAGTCCTGGAGGGCAGTAGGGTTACGACTTGAGGCAAAGATGACTGCATCATCAGCGTACAATAGAATGTTCCCCGAGCAAGAGCGTGGAAGGGTGTTAAAGTAAAGGGAGAATAGTAAGGGGCCCAGAATGGAGCCCTGGGGAACCCCAGAAAAGATGGGACAGATGTCTGAGTAGGTCCCATTAATTTTTACACACTGTGAGCGGTCAGACAGATAACTGGTGCACCAGGAGATAGGCCCAGCAGCAAAACCAGAGAGACTAAGGGCATCAAGAAGGAGGGGGTGGGAGACAGTGTCGAAAGCTTTCGAGAGGTCAATGAAGACAGCACCAGCCAGAGAACCAGTGTCTAAGGAGGAGTGGAGAAAGTTGGAGAACTCTAGGAGGGCTGTGTTGGTACTGTGGCCCACTCGGAAGCCATGCTGCTCAGGACAAAGGACATTGTAGGTGGAGAGGTAGTCAGAGATTTGAGAGGCCACCACTTTTTCCAAGGCCTTGGAGAGAGGAGAAAGAATGGAGATCGGTCGATAGTTACCAGCCACAGTCCTATCACCACCACCTTTAAAGATAGGAGTGACAGTGGCAACTTTCCAGGCAGTTGGAACCTTCCCCAGGCAAAGAGAGTGGTTGATGAGGCATGTGATCGGGGTAAGGACTGTGTCTAAGACCAGCCGTAGGATACACGGATCCAGGATGTCACTGCCTGTACTATTACTCTTGAGGGCAGTGACAAGGTGAGGCCTAAGTTCTTGGGCAGAAACACGGCGGAGGAGAAAATTAGGGCGAGAAAGATTTACGGCAGGTGCTGGGGGAGGAGGGTCAAAAAAATTTGTAGGGAGGATAGGGCTAAGGTCAGTGAATGAGGTGTTGAGGCGGTTGGCTATGAGGGCTTGGTCTGAGGAGATCACACCATTAATGTTGATCTGTGGGTGGGGGGAGTGCACTCCATTTAACTGTTTAATGTTATCCCAGAAGGTTCTGGGATTCCCCCATGAGGCAGTGAGTGAGGACCGACAGTGCTCAGACTTGGCCTTTCTGATGGCCCGAGTGCACTTGTTTCGGGTCGCAGCATATAACCGCCTGTCATTGGGCCAGCCAGTCTCAATGGCACGGTGCCATAGATTGTCCCTATGTTTGAGCTGGTGGATCAAAGCTGGGGTAACCCAGGGGGCATTCTTCCTTTTAGAACGGCGGGTCAACACTGGGGCAAAGATATCACAGGCATTATTAAAAGTTTGGGTAAAGAAGGAGAGAGCTGTGTCGATGTCAGGAGTTGCCTGTATAGGAGACCAGTCAATTTGGGACAGAAGTTCCTTAAGTTTTATCAGTCCACCAGGTATTAGACGCCGCGGCATGTGGACTGTGCTATGGGTTTGGGGACTGAGGTTGACCAGTGGAATAGAATGGGGGAGTGATCGCTGAGAGAGTCTGGGAGGACTTGTACATTGGGGATCCGATTAGGCGGTTGGTGAGTACCACATCAAGCAGGGTACTGGAGCCTCTTGGGGTTAGTCCTGGTAGGGTGGGTAACTAGTTGCTTAGGTCTATTGCAGAAAAGGAGTCTCGGGTAGAGGAGGAGGAGGGGCTGAGCCAGTTGACATTTAAGTCACCCACCAGAATTTGATCAGCGGAAGGAGGTAGAGAGGTAAGGTATTCTGTAAGAGAGGCAATGGCCTCGTGCTTGTCCCTGGGGGCACGTATGCAGTAGTCGGATAAAGGGTCCCTTTAAAGGGTCAGGGGTTAGTTTCAGCGTAAGCGCCTGGGCCCTGGAGTCAAGGATGGGAGTGGGCAGGGCTAGTACGGGGAGAGATTCCTTGACATAAATAGCGCAGCCGCCCTGTCTCCCAACACGGTCGGACCGGAAAAGGGTGAAACCAGGAAGGGAGACTAGGGAGTCAGGGGAGGATTTCGACAGCCAAGTCTCAACCAGGGTGATGACATCAGGGTTAATTGATGTGACCAGGCATTGTAGTGAGTCAAACTTTTTTAGGAGGCTACAGATATTCATGGAGACCATGCATAGGCCTCTGGTGCGAGTTGGGGAGCTCCTGGGAACCGGGCCAGGGTTTGGATGAATGTTCCCTGACAGGAGTAGTAGCATGACTAACACCCTGGCTGGGAGATTGTGAGAGGTTTTCCTACGATTGACATGAGAGGGAGGGGAGGGGAGGCTAAGGGAACAGGGGGTGGGCAGGGAGGTACAGGAGGGGAAAGCAAGAATAAGAAGACACCCAGATGTGCCTGAGGTTAGACAAACACCTGGACATGATGTGCAAAGTAATTTAGCAAATTCACTCAGCAGAGAGAAAAACTAATGAAACCGATGGACAAACTATGTCTGAGTGATACATTGAGACATACAGTACATACCCTACAGACAGAGACTATATGTATTACATGCCCTCACAATAAAATATCCTCGCTCTCCAATATTACATACTCTGTGTATGCCAGTGCTAAGTAGAGTGAACTCCTCATTTATTGAGGCTACAGGACTCTCAAGCAATGTCCCCATTTATATGGCAGTGGACTTTAATCTACCTTATCCAATGGTAGCTGCTCACCCTTGCTCATTCACAAGCTTTAAATGGGATCAATGAAAACAACAAAAGTCAGTGCACACCCTCACCCCCCCACACTCACACAAAGGGGGTAAATATAACAATAATCATTATTTTCTACCTAGATTGGCTGCTTACTAAATTGATTTCAAAAGGAGTGGGGGTCTCCTGGTATTCACCTCAGGGCTCTGCTGTGAAGTTACCCAGCTACCATCATTGAGGTGGACCTCTCATCAGTTGGGTTCCAACTCCAAAATGCATCTGCCTCAAATGGCTGTCTTTATATAGGGTGCATCAACCTAAAATTGGCTTCATTAAGATGTGATCCCCAGCTAATGTGCAGATAACTGGTGGGGTGCTTGCTAATGAGAGAGCCACACTTCTCCCTTTCCTAACCTTAACCAATCTTATCTGCTCACCCTTGCTCTTTCACAAACTATAAATGGGATCCTGAATAAGGGATGCTACTGCACATGGTATACATCAATAAAAACAAGTCAGTGCACACCCTCACCACCCCCCAACAAAAAGGGGTAAATTTAACAATAAACATTTTTTCTGCCTGGATTGGCTACTTACTAATTTTATTTCAAAAGGAGCTGGGATCTCTTGGTATTCACCCCAGGAACCTGCTGTGAAGTTGCCCAGCTACCATAGTCGAGGTGGACCAGTCACCAGCAGGATCCCTTCTCCAAACTGCATCTGCCTCAAATGGCTGCCTTCATGTCAAATTAGTAAGTAGCCAATCCAGGCAGGAAAAAATGTTTATTGTTACGTTTACCCCCTTTTGGGGGGGGGGGTTGAGGGTGTGCTCTGACTTTGTTGACTTTAATCTACCTACAGGGTACACCCTTTGAAGGCTAACTACCTACATTCTGTGAGCAGAGCAGAGGATGCTTGGAATGTAGACCTACAAGAAATAGACAGTGTAGCACAAAACAGTGACACCCAAAACATAGATCCAGGAGTCCTATGGGATACCATTAGGTGGTACTTACAATATGGAATACATTATCAGAACTGCAGAAAAAAAAAGAGAAGCACAGAATATCTCCTTGGTAACAAAAATAAAAGAGTTAAAAGGGGTAGCAAAAGGCCAGATGAAGATTAGGGTTAAAAGATCTGAATTAATAGAACTTTATACATCACATAAAACTAAAATTGTACTGCTATTTCTTAAGTCTAAAATATTACGAAGGGGGGCTCAAAAGCCTCAACAATGTTTGGCTATAGGCTTCAGAAACAAGCTACCAGAGCACATAATGCTAAGGAGTCCTATATTCAAAAGGTTTGCAGCTGGTGTTAATAAATTGCACTGACTCTATCTGAATCTTGTGCCAGATTTCTATATTCAATGTTTTTCTCTGTACCTGATAGAACCACTCACACTGACTGCAAAATTAATGTATGCAGCTCTGGAAAAGGTGGCAGTGACAAGCATATTTGACACACTGCTATATTCAATGGTTTAGCTCAGCACTAGTGGTATTCAGCATGACTTAAGCACAAAAAAGGACTATAAATTGCAGATCTTAACCCACAGCTAACCCCAAAGGTAGAGAAAGGCACTCCACCACACAGCTACCCAAAACCGAAATGGTGTACATTGTGTACCTTATGAAGGCAGAGCAGGCCCCAGAGGCACTATGGTGCAGACAGACAGCACCATCAATGAGTCACATTCGATGTCCTCAGTGACGAATAAATTGCAGGTCAGCACCAGCTCAGTAGGCTGTGTTAGCTGCTGCGTGACAAGCTCCAGAGAGACACTCACCACAGTCATGCAATGCCAACAGAACTCAAGGTGACAGCAGAACTGTGTTTGCTGGCTACTGGAATGTTTCAGATACACAGGTGGGTGACACCATTGGTGTCACATAGTCTGCCACCTTGTTGCTGTTTGGCCAGTTCCTAGATGCCCTGTTGGCCAGTGCTGGGGAGTTCAATATTATCCACCACCAGCACAGTGAGCAGCAACAATGCAGCAATTCTATGAAGTTGTGTATGTACTGGTTGTCCTGGGTGCCACTGACTGCACCCATGTTGTGATCCATGTACCCACAGGTGATGGGGTGGAGGATTATGTGAATAGAAAGGGCTTCCAAGCCATGAACTGCCAGATTGTATGTGACACAAAAGGTGAATCATCAATGTCCTGGCACAATACCCGACAATACCCACAATGCTTTCATCTAGCACATTTCCATCCTTTACCAAAGATTTGAAGTCATGGATATTTTTAGTGGGCACCTCATTGGTGAGTGTGCACATGATGCCTCCTCCTGCTGCCAATGATGTCACTAACCAATGCCCTTTACCTACGCACTTTACCTCTATGCTATTTAAGACCTGCTCTGTCGTCTTCTCTCTAGCTGCTTGCCCCAGAACAGGGCTGCTTCAGCTCACCCACGGTCGGCCGGCACCCAGCCAGCCAACGACCAAGACCAGGACACCCGCCTGCAGCTCCTTGGAAGGTGCGGGACAGCGCAGCCAATCAGAACACGGGTGCTTCCAGCAAACCCACTCTGATTGGCCAGAAGTTTTCCCCTGCTATAGACACCTGGCACTTTGTTAGATTTTCAGTAGAACTAAGCACATTTCAACTGTGTTATTAGGAGTTTTTCAACTGTATTAGCTGGACTGTAATTTCTACTACTGTTTTAAAGTGCTTACACCTCTTCTGTCTGACTGCTCTTCCTGCAGCGCCCCATCCAAGCACTCTGCCTTGGTGCCGATAAGTCTAACTACCTTTTGTCTTACTAAACTGCTCAAATCTAACCCCCTTTACCTCTGTGCTATTTAAGACCTGCTCTGTCTTCTTCTCTCTAGCTGCTTGCCCCTGAACAGGGCTGCTTCAGCTCACCCACGGTCGGCCGGCACCCAGCCAGCCACCGACCAAGACCAGGATAAGTCTAACTACCTTTTTTTTTCAGGTGCTGATGCAGCAGTACCTCCCTCCCCGGGGAAGGAGAGCAGTCCATCAAATGCTCAATCCTTTCCCACTCCGCCAACCTCCAGCGGTCCATGCCTATTCCCGAACACGGGTCACCAGCATGGAACAAGGTGTGGCGTCCAGCACCTCAACCCTCAGTGCCACCGGGCCGGCTCTAGTGAAGTTTCAATGGTATCATTGTTAAAAGTTAGCCCTTAATTTACTGTAGCTACTAATAATTTTGTTAAACTATAACCATGGCAGTATTGTTTTCATTAAAGCATATGTCTTCTACAGATATTCTGCTGATTCACATCCAGTTTCCATTATTAGTGTGTTTTACTGTTCTCAGGTATTTTTTCAAAAGTTCTGCATATCTTTTAAACTCCACAATCTTGCAAAGACTGTTGGTCCCTGATAACAGAATGTCTAGTAAAACTGCCTGTCAGCTATCTATAAACTGTCAGATAAGCTGTTGGCACCCAATAAAATGCATTATTTAAACTGTCTTTGCAAATTGAAACACTGCTTTGAGCTCCTCCTCCTGGGACTGTGTGGGTGGCTGTTTGTGCTTGTCTGTGTCTGTAGGTTAGTTTTTATTCATTTACATGTTTTTCTGCTGGGAATACCTGTGCCATTCTTGCACACAACATTGGTGAAAGTCTCCTGGACTGAATTTCTGCAAATCGCCATCATCAGGTATCAGCTTTTAATTTTAAATCAACTTTCTTGAAGCCTCCCAAGGAAGCATATGCCTTACAACTAGTCTTACAAACATGGTGATGCTGGGTCCTGCAACTGAATCAACATTTTCAACATTCTCATCTGACCACTCTTAAAGCAACTGCACTTGTATACTTTAAAGAACAAAGGAATTTTAACACATTTGTGACTGAATCAACATTTTTGTCTGACCTTTTCCAAAGGTATTGTACTTGTCTCTGAGGACTTTGAAGATCAAAGGAAACATACAGACAAAAGGATTTCACACATTGCATATGCCTACTGTCTGACCTACCCCAAGGTATTGTACTTATCTCTGAGGACTTTGAAGAACAAAGGAAACATATAGACAAAAGGATTTTCACATTGCATATGCCCAGGCCACAGTTTATCACCTTTCAGGAACTTTAACATATTATGTGATCCTGGATCTCAACAGTACTATAGTACTTCTCTTAAACCCTCTGGCACCAAACCCTCTCAGTCTATTTTTCATTTTCTCTGTACTTCGCCATAGTGCTTAGCTATCACCTTAGCCCACTAAAATCCATACCCCACCACCCTCCTGTTGCCATCACCCCCCGACTGCCTAGCCCACACTACTTCTGGCTCTCTCCTGCCTCGCTAAAAATGCTTTGGCTTAGACCCCACCACCTGTTCCTGCCTCACCCTCCTTTTCCCTTATGCCAACTCCCTACCTCCGCCTACCCTACCCCTCCACCTACTCTCACCTTTCTATACTACTACCCAAACATTGTACCATGGCTTTTACTCTGAAGTCTTAAACAAACATCACCCAATTAATACCTGGGTGCAAAGAGCCATATTTCCTAATTGGAAACTGCCACATCATTATAACTCACTAACGATCACCCTTTACTGGGACTCCAGAAGGCAATCCAAGCATCTTAAAAGTACAAGCAGAAACTCACTCCAACCTATTATGAACTCCCAGATAGCATCGCTGGAAACTCCTGCTGCTCCTACTTTCAATATCTGGTGGGATACACCCAAACCCTGGTCCTGTTGCACTGAAGCCGACAAAAACAGGGAAAGTTGGTGAGTTCTCTCCATTATCACTCTAAATATCTGCAGCCTCCTTCCCAAATTGGCATCTCTTCAAACTCTCGCTGGACAAAAAACCCTGATATACTAGCCATTGTGGAAACCTGGCTATCTCCCAGCACCCCGGATCATGCGGTCTCGCTTGAAGGCTACAATCTTTTCAGACTCGACCGGGCAAGCAAGAAAGGTGGGGGCTGTGCTATCTACATGAAGGACAACCTCTCCTGTCAATGCAGCAGCTTCACCCCCACAAATACGCAGATACAACTCCTCCCTATCAAACTGCTTCTTGGTGCGCAAAACAAAGTTCTCACAGTGGCCGCAGTCTATATCCCTCCAAAAGACCACCGTGCCAGTATTAAGTCTGTACTTGATTTTGTTAGTCTGCAGCCCTCTGAAAATGAGCTCCTCCCTCTCGGGATTTCAACATAAACTGGCTCGCCTCTGACACTGGCTCTTACAAAGATGACATCCTAGCAGCAAACCTGACTCAGATGGTAACCTCCCCACTCAGAAAAATTACAAAACTGGTACAAGCACCCTTATTGACTGGGTTCTCAAAATCACCCTGACCAGATAAAAACATTAAAGTCCTCCCTGACTCCCTCAGTGACCACTCCCCAGTGTCCTGTACCTGGTCTAATAAATTTCTCAAGCCACCCCCAAAGTTATAACAAGCAGAGTATTGCCTTATGGGAATCTTATCAAGTTGAAAACCCATCTCCTACAACAGGACTGGATGCCAATCCTTGAATCAACTGATATTAATACCGCACTAGAATACTTCATTAAATCTTTCAACTCTGCATGCGACTTATACGCCCCAGTAAAAAAACGTAAAATCAAAGCGCTATCAAATCCATGGATTACTGCCAAACTACTTGCTGAGCTTAAGGTTCGGGACCACCTCTGGACAGTTGCCAGAGACACAGGCTCACCTCATGATACCCTAAAATACAAGCAGGCACTAAATAGATGTACCTCACAAATTAGGCAAATGAAGAGCGCCTATTTCAAAATGCCCTTGAATCCACCTGGGTGATGGAAGAGCTTTTGGGACAACATCTGAAACATAATGGGTAAACAATCAAATCGTCACCTACCATTATGAAAGTTGATGGATCCACCACTTTGACCCAAAGTCTATTGCAGATCGCTTAATAAGACATTCACAGACCTTAGTGGGGTCCTCCCCCCAGATTTCTTCTCGGACTTACCTGTGCCTAGCCTAGTATCACAAAACATCCCTCGTGACAAACCACAATTTTACTTCAAGAAAATCAAAGTGCACGAAGCACACAAGTACATAACAAAGGCCTACTCCAAATCCAGAACAAGTAGTGACACGCTAGATCTAAAAATCCTGTCTCTCACCTGGATGAAGTAATTCACCCTTGCAAAATTCTTAATCTGTCACTTTGCCAAAGTCAATTTCCCAACAAATGGAAATCTGCCATAGTTACGCCAGTGCACAAAGGGGGACAAAACCAGCAGGAAACTATCGACCAATATCAATACTCTCTCCTCTCCAAAGCACTTGAACTAATAGTGGCAGACCAACTCTCTGATTACCTGGACAAATACAATCTACTCTGTAATCAACAGCACGCTTTAGGAAAGGACATAGTACAACAACAGCCTTACTTGATTTCTCTGGAGAAGTCCATTCAGCCCTGGACAAAGGGTGCCAAACAGGTGCAGTCTTTATTGATCTTACAAAGCTTTACACAGTCCATCATGGCCTACTTACCTCCCTACTTTCTAGCCTAGGCCTGGCTGAAGGTCCTTGTGCTTGGGTAAAAGTTACCTGTCCAATCGGTCACAGGCTGTAAAATTTCTAATGAACTCTCTGACTTCAAACCAGTTCTCTGGTGTACCACAGGGATCAATTCTTGGACCGCTCCTCTTTAGCCTGTTCCTTAATTCTCCCAGATATCTGCCAGGAGAAAATAATCTTATATGCTGATGATGCTGTAATTCTCTCTTCCCACAAGGATCCAAACTCCCTACGAAAAGCCTGCAACTTGCTTTCTCTAGTGTTGAAAGGTGGTTCCTGGATAGTAAACTTGTGCTAAACCACAATAAAACAAAAGCCATGCTCTTCTCCAATCACCAAAACAAAAATAGGCATACTCCACTCACCATACAAACCTCTGCGGAATTACACTGGACCAAGTAAATACTTTCAAATACCTTGGCATCACTTTTGACCAAGGGCTCACCTTTGCAACCCACATTGAAAACACTCAGAAAACAGTGAACCAATGCCTTTGAATACTATTCCAGTAATCGTAATTTCTAAATCAAGCGGCATTGAGAATAGCTATACAGAGTTCCATAATCTCAATCATTGACTATGGCCTTATTATTTATGGCTCAGCTACTCCACTGCTCTAAGGCGTATCTCAATCACTCTGAATAAGGCCTGCCGGCTCCTCACGGGGCTCAAAGACTGACTCACACGTGTGATCTGTACTATGAATCAGGCTGGTTGAACCTATCAAATCGCTCTTATTTATCTCACCTGCACAATGGCAAAAATCTATCTTGGGACTGACTCCATTATGTATTCAAAACCTACTCCGACTGAATCCTGGCTCACGACCCTCCACCAGATCTGAACGCCAACCTTTCCTGGTTCCGAGATGCCGGACTGCACAGGGACAAAGATCTTTCGCATACAGGGCCCCTACATGGTTCAATGCGCTTAGTCCACCTACTCTATCCTCAACCTCACTTGAAGCTTTCAAATCCATGCTGTATGCCCACCTCACCACCACTAGCAACTGTGACTGTGCTAGATAAAGACTACTACTCCTCATGTCCATCCTCACATCTGAGTCCTCTTCCTCCCTGACTAATGAACCCTCTGGTACCTCTACTACTTCCTGTCTCCCACCCAAACTCACTCACCCCCTTTTTTCCTGTCCCCTCTCACTTACTCTCCTGCTCACCACCTTTCCCTCCTCTCTAGCCTCTTTTTGGCGCCTAATGATCACCCTCTCCCTGGAAGTTTCCTTAACCTCGAAATTGTCTACTCGCTTGAACCTGTTATAGCTTGTTTTTCTATGAAACTTAAAAACGTTACTGCCTTAAACTGTTAATAGCAAATTTATGATGTAACTTTCCTGTCTGGTTTTACCTGTAATGTGTATCATGCTTTGTTAAATGTTCTTTGTGACGTGGAACCTTTGTAAAAGAGCCCTGGCTCAAAGGTATTAATTCCTAGACTAATAAACTAAACTAAACTGCTCCCAGTATTCTCTCTCTCCACATTCTAAGAATCAGATAAAGAAACAGTTTCTAAAAGTGCTTAATGTTACAAAAACAAGCAACACAAAGTTTTTTATGCATACAAGCTCCACATTGTCTCACACTCTACTGCCCTTTGTCAAGTCAGTCAGTCACAAGTTGCAAGCTACAAATCTTTACTGTCTATACATACACTGCCACTGCTCCTAATGTTTGCTCAGTGCCTTTTTAGCAACACTCCGCACAGCCTCCATTCAAGTAATAATTCCATATCCACTTGTTATATGACTTTTACTCACCATCTTCAGCAGTTAACTTGGTTTATGATGACCTGCTTACTACTCTGTCTTTAGTAGTAGTGGTGTGGCCTTGTGTTACCCGACATTATGAGGGTTTCATTTCTGGGATAACATCATGACATCATGGCATGGAAGTATTCATGCCTAGCTTTCACCTCAGTGAGTTCAGATACTCTCTATAACCAAGGGCAGGGACAGTGAGAGCCTGAGACAGATGCCTTTACCCCAGGTGAAGTGTATGGGGATCAACCAGTATTATGCACTGATTCCTTTGTGTCTATACTGGCAAACATAATGATAAACAAAATTATGAAAATGCTATCCTTTATTGATATGCCTCAGCTTCATATTTAGCGCTCCTTATCACTAAACAGAGAAACCCAGAAACATAGAATTTGCTGGCAGATAAGGATAACTCGGCCCACCTAGTTTGCCTATTTATCCTACCTACTACAGTACTGCAGACTCTACTTGATCTCTGGCTTTGCCCCCCACTTCCTCTCCACTAAGGTTCTCTCATGCCAATTCCATGCATTCTTGAGACCCATGACAGTTTTTGCCAAACTAAAAATTTTTGCACATTAGTGTCTTGTTGCTCTCCTTTAATAGAGTTATATAATCCCATGTGCTGGTATGAAACAGGCAATGAGTAAGTAAATGGGGAACAGGACTAAGGAGAGGACATAGTGAAGCATGAGTAGAAAAGAGAGGGAGAAGGGAAAGGTAGTAAAATGTGAACAGTGAGGGGGGTTAATATGGTGGGGAGTACTGACGAAACAGGTAAAGGCGAGTTCCACACTGATAATACTGAGAACTACAATGTCACACTATTTAAAATTATATCCCTCTTTGCAGAAATCTAATACATTTTATCATATACTATCTACAGTATTATGTACAAAATTCGATAGTTCTAGTCCAGAAGTTTGTGCTGTGTTACTGATATCTCTTTTCTAGTGTCCAAACTGCTGATTATTAGATGTACAGATTCACAATCTAGAAAAAAGTTGCCAGTCTTCTTCTTCGTTCATTCTCCACTTTGAGTTACTAGTGCCAAGGGTATAGATCCACCATATCTCTCATTTGCCAAGTTTTAAATTTCAGTGTGCTCCCTGTGTGTGTTTTATACTAATTCAAGGGCCCAGAATTTAAGTGATGACACACTATGGCCAGCATTGTTAAAATGTTTTGCCACTGAGGATTTGCTGTCTCATCTGCTAATTCAGCCCTAGTGCTCTTGAATCCTGACTGCAAGTTGCCTCATGGTTTTGTGTACTTTCTGTACATCCTATGATATGGATAAGTTATGACATGTACCACATGGTCACTTTGACAAGTGACATGGTTCCTGATGTAGTATTCTTCATCTGTAAATTGATTTTTAAAACTCTGCTGCCTCCTGGTGCCAGCGTGGACTGTCCCAGGGAACAGGGTCAAGCTGCACCCTTGCCAATTATGTGGGCCAGAGCTGCACCATAGTCAGTGCTGAGGAGGGTTCCTAGGTCTGGCATAACAATGACAGGGCCAGGGAGTGGGGGTGGCTGGGCATCATTCTTAGGGGGCCTGCAGGAAAGGGCAACCTCTACTGATACTGGTTGGACCCCACTTTCCTCTACTCTTCCATGAATTTCTAATCATAGTCTTTGTCATCGTCCTCCTCCTTGCTGTTGGAGACAATGTTGGCCCCAGCACAGGAGGGCCTGAGGGGCAGCTGCCAGCAAGATGGACCTGGACTATCCTCCAGGATGATGTTCACCACCATGGACTAGGCTGCTGAGAGAAAAGAAGAGGATGATATTGCAGAGTAATGTACATACCAGTGTGATAACCATGGCAGCATACAGGCCCTGTGTACTCTGTACCACCAAACATTCACCCATGCAGTATAGTGCCCATACATCCCCAATGTTGCACACACACCCCCAGTGTTGCACACATCACACATGCACCATTTCCAGTGATCACAAAGTAGAGGACACACATGTGGCACAGTATGTATTTTCTCCACAGACTGCCCCACTGCCAGGATATGTGGATACCACCATGCAGCCTACATCCATTGTATGACACATTCAACAGACAGGATCAGGCAGAGGTATTGGGGGCCTGCTTGCAAAGTAGACACAGTGGACAACCTGGAAAATCAATGGGGGAGGGCCCCAGGGTGACAATGCATATGAAGACTCACATAAATGTGACACAGTAGCTCTGTGTGTACATATATCAACAGTGCACAAATACTCTATTTAAATATATGATATGTGCAAGGAGTTGTAGAGGGCAGAATATGGCAAGAACCCAACAGAGGGGACAACACATGGAAATATAAAGGCATTCTGGTGGGTCTGTCCAACTCTGCAAACAGGTACAGTACACCATTACAGAAAGGACATACAGCAGTGATATCCCACATGTGTGTGGCATGCCATGGACCATGCAGAATGTATGCATAGTTATGGCAGGATGTGCACACAGAACTCAGATCTGTGCAGTTCATCCTGTTCCTGCATACTTTGATTGTCAGGCCGTGGCCTATGTCACTTCTTCCCAGTCATGCAAACCCCACCACCACAGGTGTAGGTATACATTCGAGCACAATGTGATGTGACTAACATGGTCACTCACATGTCTGTGCCACTCTGACCGGGCTCTCAAACCCACCCCCAGGGATGCCAGTCACCTCCACATGCAAGCAGGCTTGGGCTAGGGCCAGCACCTCATCCTCGGAGAATATCCTTTTATGTTGCATCTCTGCTTCATTCATGGTACCTGTTAGAAATGGAGAAGACAAACAGCATTGAGAGTTGTAAACACACATAACAGCACAAAGCAAAGGTACAGTGGTGTGTGGACAATAATTCTTCTTGACAGAGACATGTACATGTTCCTGCATGGCCGGGCCCAACACAAAGCTAGCTGCTTGCTTAACGCAGCCCTGACCATGTACAGATACAACAAATGTCTCGTTCTGATACAGCATAAACACAGTGCTATGATCATACATGTCCCTACTGTAGGCCGCTTTACAGTACACATACCTCTAGCTGCCTGGAGTACCTCTGAGGAATCTATGTGGTGCCCTTTGCTCCTTTTATATACTCCAGGTGCAGTTAGGCATGGAAGCTATAATACATTTCAGCAATGACATGCAAATGTGGATTGAGCTCTCCAACTGTGAAATTAGCTCATTTGTATTAGAGGTGGGTGGAGCAATTCAGGGAAAATCCGAACCTCTCCCAATCCAGCAGCAGTAATGGTAATCAAACTGCTTCCGAATAGTTTTAACTGTTTGGAATAGTGTGTATAACTCCTTGTTTGCCACCTGATTCAGTTATCAGCAACACAAGGTGTTGGAATGCAGCTGGATGTGATACTGACATCTAGTGCATGGGTGGGAGAGAGCTGTAGGATGGAGCAGACAGAGAGATTTTCTGTCATGGCTCCTCATTGGACCGGCGGAGACATCCATGTTTGTAAGGTGGCACCTAATTGGGTTTGGGCTGGGAGGAACCCATGTGGTTATCTTTACATGCTGACTGTTTACTGCTATAGTCTGCTCAGTGCATGGCAGACATTAAAGAGACAAGTAGCAGCTCTGCACTGCTCCGTGTTCATCTTGTCATCATCAGTAGCACAGTGGCTATAAGAAAAAGACAAATCTACATAAAGCTAATTTGCAGGTCATAAGAACTGAGATCAAACTGAGAAACAAGAACTTTTAGAGAACAGAAAGTCTGTGAGGAGGGCTGGACCAGTGATTCGGATAGTTGCGGTGCTGGACGCCACACTGGTGACCCAGGGTTGGGAGCAACCTCGGGTTGCCAGGGGTCGTCAGGGGAGGGAGAGGACTGAGCATCCAGTGGACTGCTCTCCTCTCCTGGGGAGGGGAGGGTTGTCATTCTGCTTCTTGGCTGCACCCTAGTGGAGGCCAGAGGGCAGCACTGGAGTCAGAGAGGCACGGGAGCACAAATATGTGACATGTGTGTGCCTGCACCGGGAGCACAAATATGTGACGTGTGTGTGTCTGCACACACGGATGCTCATGCGTGAGCGGGGAGGGAGGCAGAAAAAGAAACCAAAAAACAGTGGATCTGGCAGGCTCTGGGATTGCCTGGTTTGTCCCCGATCAGGACTCTGCTCCAGAAGGGGGAAAGAGCTGGCATTCCTCTCTCCAGCCCCACCACTGGGAGGTAATCTGTGGGGGACCTGAAGGGATGAGTGGATTCGGGGAGACCGGGGCCCTGAAAGATGATCCCTCTGAGAGGGGGCCAGGGCCATCTGCCATCTGCCAAACCCCAAGAAGGAGGAAAAAGTATAAATAAAAAAATAAAAAAAACTGTGAGGCAAAAATGGAGGGTGGAGAAGTGGGGAAGGTGAGGAGAGGGGCAAGTGAGCATCACTGACTGAGGCAACAGGAAGGCAGTATGCAAAGTGAATTCTTTTTCTGTCCTGCAAGAGGAAAACCCCAAAAATATGTGGTGGTGAACATTTTTAAATATATTTCTGTGAGCCAAGAGATGGGTGAGTGGAGAAGAGGTGAAAGTGATAAGTGAGTGGGCAGATGCTAGTAGGTGCAGTGATAGCCTACATTAGTCAGTCAGGGTTTGTGACCCCTAAATCTTCAATTTCAACTCTAGCATTGTCTGTGGGCAGCACCATTCCTTATAGTTTAGAAGTCCAGTGTGAACTGTGAAACAGAATAGTGCAGCAGTCCTGTGTCTAAAATTCGGTTAAAATCTGACAACCAGCAGTGCCACTTGTATACTGTCTGTGTGACCCTGAAGAAGTCAGTCAGCTCTCCATCCTGCTGTCTGTGGAGCACAACTACAAGCTTTGGCTCAGTGGGCCTCCTGTGGACTATAAATTTCTATAAAAATAATAACCCTTGCTTTAGAAGAACCGTGCCATAGAGGATAAGGCTAGGTTTGTGACCCCTGACTTTTCAATTTGAACTCTAGCATTATCTAGGGACAGCACCAATCCTTACAGTTTAACATAGAAACATTGACTTTGACCATAGATAAGGACCACTTGGCCCACCCAGTCTGCCAATTTCCCTACCTATCGGATAAGCTGCAGATCCTAGTTTTACCAACAGCCTTCTTCCTCATACCTCTCACTAGAATTGCCTTATGTCTGTCCCATGTATTCTTAAATTCCCCCAGTGATTGTGACCCCCACAACCTCCTCAGAAAGGCCGTTCCATACATCCACCACCCTCTCCAAGAAAAAATATCTCCTCACGTTGCCTCTGAGTCGTCCCCTCTTCATCTTCAAATTGTGCCCCCTTGTTCTTGCACATCTCTTTTTCTGAAAGATGCTACCATCTTGGACTTTGTTGATTCCCTTGAGGTACTTGAAAGTTTTTATCATGTCCCCCCTCTCCCTCCTTTCCTCAAGGGTATACAGCACGGGGTCATAATGTCACAAGACATTATGCTGCATTCATAAAGTGGTCTACCAATACAGCATGCTTTCTTGCATGTGGCATAAGTCTGACCTCCCAATAAGGATTCTTAACCAAGTAACACTAAAATTGCACAAAGTGTGAAAGCTAAAAAATTTCTTGCATCTAGGACTGGGAATCAAACATGGTCCCAAATGCTCTGCCTGTGTCCCCTGTTACCAGTGGCTCATCTTGTAGAGCCACGGCAGCTGCTCAGTGGAAACCCATCCCAGCAGAGTTCTTATCCTTTGCCTGGTACAGCAAGAGGGTGCAGTACCGTGCACAGAAGCATTTGTGGTATTCCACCCTCTCACTCGCATTTACAGACCTATTTCGATTTAGCACTCATGTTGTACGCTATTAAGCATACAAAATATTGACCCACTATGAGGGTATATATATTTATTAAGATCTTTTAATCTCTCTTCATATGGCTTCTGGTGCAGACCTTGCACCATTTTAGTTGCCCTCCTCTGGACTGCCACCATCCTGTCTATATCGTTGCAGAGATGGGGTCTCCAGAACTGCATGCAGTACTCCAGACGGGGTCGGTTTGTACAGAGGGATAACAACTTCCTGTTTTATACTGGTGATACCTTTCCATATGCATCTCAGTATCCCCCAGTCCTCCTTACTGCCTTTTGGTAAGGACACGGATTTGTAGGGAACTGGCAACAGTTCTGGGAGCGAAAGTTCTTTAAATTTGATGGACTGCATCTGACTAAAGAGGGAGTCAGTGCATTGGGGCAGAAGTTTGACGTCTTTGCAGAATATTTAAACTAGCAAATGGGGAGAGGGGTGCAGCACCCCATACGTCGAATGGGAAGAACACCCCTCCTCCCTCAGCTAGTGGTCAAACAGGAATTCAGCCGCTTTGCCATTCATTTGCATCACCAGGTAAGAAAAAGGTTTGTCTCCCATACGATGCACAGGGTAATGCCAAACTTCACCCAACAACTAACACACCAAAATCTGGCCAATGGAAAATCATGTATACAAATGCTCACAGCCTGGGAAATAAGATACCAGACCTGCAGGCAATAATGTCAGAGGCTAAACTGGACATAGTAGCAATTAGTGAGACGTGGTTTACCAGTAATCACACTTGGGAGACTTCAGTACCTGGCTATGTATTGTTCAGAAGAGACCGAGGTGCAAAAAGGGGGGGAGGAGTGGCCTTGTATGTTAATGAAAATATCAAAGCTACAGAAATTCAGAATACACGTAAGGAGCCAGAAGAACTGTGGGTCACCCTGGAAACAGGAAATGGGACAGCCATAAGAACTGGGGTTGTCTACAGGCCCCAGACCAGAGGGAGGACATAGACACATTACTGTTAGAAGATATACAAAACATGACAGCTAAAGGGGAGGTTCTGATAATGGGAGACTTCAACATGCCAGATACAGATTGGTCAATACCAGCAGGAACATCTGCCAGAACTAGACTCATAGTGGATTCCCTACAGGGGGAGGGCCTCAAACAACTGGTACAGCAACCCACAAGAGACAGGGCTATCCTAGATCTAGTACTGACTAACAAAGAAGGGATCACAGATCTCCAGGTAGAAGGTCACCTGGGGCCAGTGACCATCACATGGTATGGTTCAATTTGGCTACTACATCTAAATCATCCCATTCCAAGGCAAAATATGGGACTTCAGAGGAGCTGACTTTGATAAGATGGCCAACAGAGTTAAGCTAGCCCTGGCAAAAAGAAACACAGGTGAGAAGGTACAGGCAAAGTGGGCAAGCATTAAGGATACAATACTTGAAGCAACATCCCATTGTGTTAGACAGAAAAGGAAGTGCAAAAGAAGAAGGAAACCACTTTGGTTCTCAAATACAGTAGCAGAAAAGATCAGAGCCAAAGGCTGGCCTTCAGAAAATATAAGGGAACACAGCGGGATGAAGATAGGGAGGCATACCAAACTGCCCTAAGGGAAGCAGGTAAGGCAGTAGGCAGGCAAAGTCCCAAACTGAGGAAACACTAGCACAAACAGTAAAAGAAGGTGACAAGACTTTCTATAGATACATTAGTGAAAGGAGAAAGTCCAGAGGGGTATTGCTAAGCTTAATGGAGAAAAGGGAGCATGTGAGGAGGAGGACCCTGTAAAGGCATCTATCCTAAATAGATACTTTTGCTCAGTATTTACTGAAGAGAAGGTAGGGCAGGGCCCACAGCTCAGCATCATGGACACAGGGGGAGGGAGGAGCACTACTCCCTTCACAAAAGAAAGGGTCCTACAAGAGCTCGCTAAGCTCAGGGTGGATAAGGCAATGGGACCTGATGGCATACATCCCAGGGTACTAAAGGAGCTAAAGGAGGAACTAGCAGAGCCATTAGCAGAATTGTTTAGTGAGTCTCTGAGCACAGGAGAGGTCCCAGAAGACTGGAGAAGGGCTCATGTGATCCCACTCCACAAGAGTGGTAGCAGGGAGGAGGCGGGGAACTACAGACCGGTCAGTCTTACCTCAGTAGTGGGCAAGATTATGGAGGCACTCCTTAAGGAAAGGATAGTGCAACACCTGGAATCCATAGGGGCACAGGATCCAAGACAGCATGGGTTTACAAAAGGAAGGTCCTGTCAAACTAATCTCATAGATTTCTTTGACTGGGTAACCAGAGTGGTGGACCAAGGGGGAGCAGTTGATGTCGCCTACCTTGACTTCAGCAAAGCTTTTGACACTGTTCCACATAGAAGATTGATAAATAAGCTAGGTAGGCTCAGGTGGGTCAGAAGTTGGTCAACTGGGTGGCAAACTGGTTGACTGGCAGAAAACAGAGAGTGGTGGTAAATGGTATACAGTCAGAAGAGATGCAAGTCACAAGTGGGGTACCTCAGGGATCAGTCCTGGGGCCAGTCCTATTCAACATCTTCATTAGTGACCTCGCAGATGGACTAGAGGGTAAGGCTTGTCTGTTTGCAGATGACACCAAGATCTGCAACAGAGTAGATGATCCAGATGGGGTGGGCAGAATGAGAAGAGATCTGGATAAACTAGCAGAATGGTCAGAAGAGTGGCAACTGGGATTTAATGCAAGAGTGCAAAATCATGCACATAGGTAAGAGAAACCCTGAAGCCACTTATAGGCTGGGAGGGAGTTGCTAGCAGTCACAAAGGAAGAAAAGACTTGGGCATCATCATCACTGATGACCTAAAATCATCCAAGCAGACCTCTAAAGCAGTAGGTAAGGCTAGGGGGTGTTAGGTGTATTAGTAGGGGTATCACAAGTCGTAGAGGGAGGTAATAATCCCTCTGTACAAGACATTGGTTAGGTCCCATCTGGAGTACTGCGTGCAGTATTGGAGCCACACTTCACAAGGACATTAACCAAATTGAGGCAGTCCAGAGAAGGGCAACAAAATGGTGCAGGGACTGCATCAGAAGACATATGAGGACAGAGTAACGGAGCTCAATATGTATACCCTTGAGCAAAGGAGGGAGAGAGGTGATATGATCGAGACATTTAAACACCTTAAGGGCATAAACAAGGTGAAAGAGTCTAACATGTTTAAATATAAGAAAATAGCAGGACAAGAGGACACAGCATGAGATTAGAGGGAGGCCGATTAAGGGGAATGTGAGGAAATTCTTTTCACAGAAAGGTGGTAGATGCATGGAATGGCTTACCACAAGAAGTGGTGGCTATGAATACAGTGCAGGGCTTCAAACAGGCATGGAATAGGCATAAGGGAGCAATACAAATGACTATGAATAGATAGGTCACTGACAGAGCAAAGGCCGATGGCACATTTATAAGGTAGAAAAAGAAATGGGCAGACTGGATGGGCCTTGCGGTCCTTATCTGCCGTCAACTTCTATGTTTCTATGTTTCTATGTTTTCACATTGCTTGCCTACCTTTAGGTAATCTGATATGACTACCTTAGGTCCCTTTCCATTTTTGTGGTCATTAATACCCCCCCATCTACTCTTCCCTTGGATTTGTGTTTCCCAGGTGCATTACTTTGCACTTCTTTGCACTGAATCTAAGCTGCCATACTTTTGACCAGTCCCTTCTCATACTTTTCCACACCCTCTTTGTATATCAACCCTGTTGCAGATCTTTGTGTCATCTGCAAATAGGCATACATTTCCTTCCAGTCCCTTTGCATTGTCACCTATAAAGACATTAAAGAGGACCGGTCCCGGTATTGAACCCTGTGGTACCCCACTAGCAACCCCCTTTTCTTCAGAGTGGACTCCATTTACTATTACCCTCTGCATCCTGTTGTCCAGCCAATTTTTTACCCAGGTTACCTTACCCACCTGGGGCCTACTCCCAGGCTCGCTAACTTGATTATTAATCTTTTTTGTGGGATTGTGTCAAATGCCTTGCTAAAGTCTAGGTAGGCCACATCCACAGACCCTCCCTGATCTACAACTTTGGTTACCCAGTCAAAGAAATCTATTAGATTCATCTGACATGACGTTCCCACTGTGAATCCATGCTGCCTTGGGTCCAGTGCCCCGCTGGCCTCTAGGTACTCAACAATTCTTTCTTCAGAAGTGATTCCATCATTTTCCTACCACTGAGGTCAGACTAATAGGTCTGTAGTTTCCTACCTCTGCCTTGCTCCCACTTTTGTTTAGAGATCCAGTGTGAATTGTGAACCAGAATAATATAGCAGATCTGTTTCTGAATTTAAATTCAGTTAAAATCTGACAGCCACCACCACTTGCATACTGTCTTTATTACTGTGACCCTGAACAAGTCATTTAAGAAAGACTGGCATTATGAGTACTCAAAACAATTGTAAAACAAAAGGCAGGGTCAAACAAAGAAGTAAGTGTAAAAGGTTATTCAGTAGTCCAGAAAGGAGTGGCCCATTGAAAACTAAAGCACAAGCACCACAGTCTGTTGAAAGGGCTAAATTAGATAATGCAACTACTATCGATGTGCCAGCTCTCAAAATGTTGAAACTTCAGCAACTGTGGTTGGACTGTTTATGTCAGAAGGGCTCAGTAGTACCATAGCAAACAGAGTTTCCAAAGAATCCAAGGCATCTACTAGCAAGTCACCTGAGAAAAGTGCAAAAAAAGGAGCATTCCTAATATACATAAAGTTAAAGCACTTACAGAAACAGCTTGCTGTGGAGTTGCTCAATTTGCAGCAGATGCATCTCGACGAACGCAGTCTCCAATTAACAGTGCTTGCTCTACTGAATCTGATGATGCTGCTGATAACAATGGTAATGATGATACTGATGACAAGGACGAGATTGTGAGTCTGACTTCACTTGCTTCTCATTCTGACCTTGACAATGTGGACGAAGATAGTACTACTACAGTGTCAAAAGGGGAAAAGTAAATTTCAAAGGCACTAGCCAAACAAAGTGAAACAAAGTCGAATAGTACTGATGCCAATGGTGCTGAAGCAGAGGAGTCTATGATTGTCTCACCTGATGAGCCTGCATCTTCCACAGATATGTCTTCATCAGTTAAAATCAGCCACTGAACCCCTACTGAGCTTGTTACTAGACATAGACAGTTAATCTCTACTGTTTGGAATCATTTTTACATAAACCCCAAGGATGCTTGCCAAGCTATTATTTGTGTACCGCAATACTTGCGTTAGTTGGGAGAAAATAAAGGTAATATGGGAACCATAAGAATGATGCAACATCTAAGTAAGCAATAATACCCAACAGGGTGGGCGGTATTGTGCTATACCAGACCGCCCAGGGGCGTAATGAAGCCCGACACCGCAGGTGGAGGGCCTTATAGCCCCTTGAAGGTCCGGTATAGCACAATACCATCCACCCTGGAGGGTATTGTTTTGCTTAGAAATGGGCAATTAGTTGAGTAACAATAATATATAATAAATAATTACTCTGAGCCGTAAAGTTTTACATTTAACAGTATATTTATTGACAGGAGAGAAAAAATAGTCCTTTTCTGTTACATGTACATTACAGATTTTCATAGATTTTACACATGACAGCTATACTTCTCATAAGGAGGTGTGGTAAAATGGCAACGTTAATCTGGACTACAAATATTAAAAATTGTAAACCTAAGGGTGTGTGCCAAGACTGCATAGCATACGCTCATAAGCAGTCATTGTTATGAATTTTCACCAAATTTTCAACATAGCCATTTTAAGACCTCTGCTCATGAACAGCGTCACTGTGATTTTCTTAATCTATCCCAGACACTGATTTCACACAACGACCGCACCATTGTGAGCTGCATGTGCAAAAACACATTTTGGGTGAGATGTGAGAAATGACTGTTGTACTGTTCATAAGGAGGTGTGGTGAAATGGCAGTGCTGAAAATATGGAGTAAAAATATAGAAAATTCTCGAAGTTACCAGCGTGCATAGGAACTGCATAACTCACGTGTGTAAAAAAGTCAATTTTGGGAATTTCTTCACCTAATTTTCAACATAGGGTTTTTGGAGGCCTACCTCATGGACTGTGACACTGTCATTTCCTTTATCGGACCCGAAAGGTGGTTCCACACAGTGACCGCAAAATCACCTTTCGGGACCGAATAACAAAATTTCAGTGCCACAGTTCATGCGGTGGGCCCCCCAAAAAACCATGTTGAAAATTTGGTGAAACAATTCCCAAAAATGACTGAGAAATGCACTAAAGTTATAAATTGTCCATTTATGCCATTATACAGCTTACCGGCATTTCTTCAGTTTGCGGTTGGCTTTGAAGAGTGCAGACGTGTTCCCGGTCCACTGAAGATCGTCGCACTGGGCTCCGGAGGTAAGTATGGGTTGAGGTGGGGGTGTGGGGAGGTGGGGTATGCAGATGGTGGGCACGGGCTGGGGGAGGGGGGTAAAGACTCTACGAGGGAAGGTTTTTTGGTTTTTCAGGTATTTTGCTTTCTTTTTTGACTATGGGGGACTTTTGCCACACTGGGGTGGACTCTCAGCATGGCATTCAGACATTTGGGGGGGCAGTGAAGCCGGGTTGGGGACTGGACACCCCTGTCAGAAAATGACATTTCTGCCATGCTGGGGTGGGCTCCCAGAGTGGCATTCAGACATTTTTTTTGGGGGGGGAGCAGTGAAACCGATGGGGATTGGACACCTCTGTCGGAAAATTACATTTCTGCCATGCTGGGGTGGGCTCCCAGCATGGCATAGAGACATTTTGGGGGGTTGCAGTACCGGGCAGAAACGCGCGTTGGGCGGAGATGAAAGAAAGCCGTGATTGAGGAGACAGCTTTGAGGAGCGAGTGGTGAAGAGCGTTACTCTTAGAAGCTGCAATACTGGTAGATTTGAAAAAAATAAATAAGTTTTGCTGGTGCCGTGCAGCCGAGTAGTTTTTTTTTAAAACTTATTTGTGTGTGTTTCTGGTGGGGCTTACTCTGTCTCGCTAACTGGCAAAAAAAAAATGGCAGCAGTTTGAAATGTTTTGCCTAGTGCTTCAGCCAATGAAGTAGCAGGCTGGGCACAAGGGTACATGGCTTGGCATATGGCAGTTTTGGACTGGTGCTTTTTATTTGGTGGACATCTATTGAAAGTTAATGTACCCCTGTTGAAGGGGCATTAGCCAATCAGATGCCTCCAAACAAAAAGCCCATTTTCTAGTATGAATTCACCCTATCGTTATATGTGGTTCAAACAGACAGTCTAACATTGGTGCCTGGAAATGTGACAGGGCTCTCGGTGAACAGAAACATTAGCCAAGAACAAAAAGTAAACTTTTGCCTTAAGATAATTCTGTAAGGTCCTCTGTTTTACCAGCAGGGCAAGGAGTACAACACCCCCAGCCAAATTTAACTTTACCCCAGATAAGAGGCAACGGGATTTAAAAGAAAGTCTAAATATTCACAAAATCATCTGATAGTGGCAATAAATCATAAAATAACAGAAATGATTTTACATGATTTGCAGCCGAACTCTGTTGTTGAAAATGTGGGTTTCCAGAGGCTTAAAGAAAACTTTGACCCACAATATTTAATGTCAGTTAGAAAATACTTTTCAGTAACTGTTGTGATCAGGATGTATGACAGTTTAGTACTTCAAGTAAGGCATGCTCTCTGAGAGGCTGAAGACAATGTAGTTCACTTTACTACCAACATGTGAAACAGCACCCAAACCATTGCCTGTCTTTCTCTTACTGCACACTGGGTCAGTTTTGCCACTAACTCATCCTCACACACCACTCTGCCTGCTACTCCTACCACTTCAACCACTACTACTACTACTACCAGTACTATCTCTCATAGCTCCAAGAAAACACTCATGTTTCAGTAAATGGAAGTTCTCTTTACCCTTCTACAAAAACCAAACCCAGGAGACTGGTTAAAAATAGAAATCTGGGACTTGCCTGCCTTTGGACCAAATCATCATCATCTTGGGGGTGGGTGGGAGATGCAGCCAATGCATGACATTGTACTGATAGCAACTGTAGCAGACATGTCCCTGTCCTCATACAGTTACTTTCTCTTTCTAAGGAGATCATTTAGATAAATGTGCCATAACTGGACTGATTTAAATGCTGCTTGCTCTGTTTTCCCCCTCATAGTAGTGGTAGTAGCAGTGGTGAAGCGGTGACGTTTAGACTGCCTGGTGCTCTTCTCTCATGTTGCATCCTAATAGTCGTGTGTTGTGTTCCATACCAACAGCCATTGCTAAACAAAGTGCTGTCTGTGACTGAGAAATAAAACTAGCCATGCAAACAAACAAAATCCCCTTCTACAACAAATTCTGGTCAGAGCCAATAAGGCTGCATAATGCTATTTTACAGGGATTAGGAGCCATCTACAGGGAAATTGCTTTTTTATGAAACCTCAAGCAGTTCAATATTTCTTTTGAATGGCCTGTCAATAACAATATTCTCCTGTGATTGCTGGCCTGTTAAAGTTAACACATTCTCTGGTGTCCACAGATACATCCCACCCTCTGACTGCTGGGCCTATTAATAAAAAGTAATTTCCCAGTATGCAGTAGCTCCATTGTTGTCCTATCACCTGCTGTGTTAATAGCAAATAATTCCCTTACTGCAGTATAAGGTCGGTCTGGTCCAGAGATATGGAGGGATGAGGCAGTGTGTGCCTTGACTCCTGCTACATCAGTGACCTGAGTTCAGGAACATGCTCACGTTGCCGAGGGTCAGAGAGAAGACTGGGCATTCATCACATAGCTGTCCTGTCTCTGGGTGGGAAGGCATGCTGACTCAACCTTTGCTTCCCCCAGGTGAAGGCAGGAATCCAAGAGGGGAAAGCAGAAATGGCTAGCACAGGCTACCCACCTGCCTCAGTCACACACTACCACCTGGATGACTGGCTCAGTTCTAGATGTGAGTGACTGGTTGTGGGGAAGATGGCTGTCCCCTTCCTTGCCCTATCATGGGGGGAGGGCAATCTGTGGGGAACTTTGGACTCAGTGGTCTAGGACAGGGGAGTGGTAGACAGGTGAGGTGGGGACAAGGCTGAGAGCCTGCCTGAGTCAACTAGCAAGGCAGAAATGTTTATGGATGGGGGGAAATGCTGCAGTATATATGACCTTAACACATATACACTACCCTCCCATAATGGGGGTTACAGTAAACCTACCAAGTATAGTTAATATGCACAGGATCTCCTATCAGGGTACTGTGGAGTCAGAGGGAGGAGTTTTAAAGGGATGAGGTTTCTTAGAGCTGTAGAATAAGGAGCCACAGTTCTTAGATAGTTACTAGGAAGGATAAGAAAGGTTAGGCATGTTGTTATACTTATCTGATGAAGAAGGAGTTCACATCCTGTGAGATCTATGAAAGCAAAGAGAAAAAGGTTAATATGGAGTAAATACAGTCTTGGAAACAATAGAGAGGATAGAGCTAGAAAGGGGTATAGTACAGCATAAAAGGTAGAAAAAATATTGCTTTTGATAGAAAGTTACAGAATTAAATGAAGAAACAGATATAAAGGCATGCTTAATTTAAGTAGTATACTAATATCATTAACAGTTTACCATGAGCGTCAAAAACAAAACACAAAAAACTGAATGATGAAATGTTTGCAACCAAGTTACTCATGTTTTCAGCTTATTTTGCACAATGTTTTATTGTGTGGTGTATATTACTTTAAGAGATCTATATAAATGAGATGCACATTTGTATTCCTCAGATCCACCCCCAGATGAAGGCCCATTGAAGGGTTGAAGCTCTGGGGCTAGTAGGTGCACACCAGCATATTGCCAGAAAATAAATCCTGCACTGAATCTAGGAGTGCTGAGCTTTCTTTTCTTTTCTTATTAAAGGCTGGCTGCTTTGCTCATGCACCACCTTTTCCAGTTTTGTTTCATGCACCACTCTACACTACTTACACAATAGCCGTAGCACTGTCCACTGACCATCACATGACTGACCCTTCCACCGCCTACAGTTACAGGACTGTACCCCCCCGAGAGTCACATGACTGAAACCCTTCACTGTCAGTCACAGCATTGGGTGCCCACCCCTGACAGTCACATAACTGATCCTTATTCCCAATGGTCACAACACTACACCCCGCTGCCATGACAGCACTGTCCCCATACCCCTAAAGTCACGTGGATGACATTATCCACAGGCTGTTACAGCAGTAATCCCCACCCCTAACAGTCACAAGACTGTACCTCAGTCACAACACCGAAAACCACCCCACACAGTTGGGACTGACTCCCCCGAACAGTCACTTAGTCTGACGTATTATACAACCTTCCTGCCGCATGTACAACTTACTGCAAAACACTTCAATCCCTAAAAGACATAGTATTGTGCAGAAGCAGACCTCCCAAAAGTCACAGGAATGACCCTCACTCTGACAGTCACGTAAATGACACCCTATAGCTGACAGTTACATATCTGGCCCTCTTCCTGATAATCACAAGACTGTACCACCACTTTGACAGTCATATTGATGACACCCTCCACCATCAGTCACAGCAATAGCCACTTCTGAACAGTCATAGGACTGTGCCATCCCCCCACCCACAGTCAGAGGACTGCACCAGTCAGCCCCAGTCACAGGACAGTATCACCACCCCCACCCCCACAGTCACAGGACTGCACCAACACCTCCCCCTTCAGTCACAAAACTGTAACACTCCCCCTTAACAGTCACGGGATTGTACCCCCCACAGTCACAGGACTGTACCCAGTCCCCCCAACACTCACAGGACTGTACCACCCCACTGACAGTCACAGGACTAACTCCCTCCACCGACAGTCATGACAATGACCACTCACCTCTGGCAGTCGCAGCACTGTTCTACACCCCTGAGAGTCACAACACTTTCTTACTATTTCCAACAGCCACAGAACTGTCTCCCCAAACCTAGTAATCACAGCAATGACCATACCCCCCTGAGAGTCAAAGCACTGATCCCCATCCCCCACCCATAGTAACAGCACTGGCCACATAACTACACCATACCCCATCTTACAGCACTGATTATCCATCCCCAACACTCACAGCATGGCCACCTCACCCCCAAAAGTCACAGAATTGACACCCTTTACCATCAGTCACAGCAGTAATTCCTATTCCCTGACAATAACAGCACTGATCCATGACTCCTAATGGTCAACGCACTGATCACCCATCCACAACAGCCACAGCACTGTCCCCTCAAACACAGCAGTCACAAGACTGACCCCCACCCTGTCAGTCACAGACCTAAACTACCCCTTCAATAGTCACAGAACTAACACATTCCACTGTCAGTCACAGTGGCCACCTATCCGACAGTCACAGTGCTAATCCTCATCCCCCAACAGTGACAGCACTGACCTCTACCCACAACAGTCACAGCACTACCCACCACCACTGTCAAAGCACTGTCCCTATATATCTGTAACAGTCACAGGGCTGATACCCTCCACAGATAGTCACAGCAGTAAACTACACCCCCAACAGTCACCACACTGCCCCCCCACTCCCATAAGTAACAACCCTGCCCCCTACCTGGCAGTCTGGCAGTCATGGCACTGATCACCCACCCCCGGCAATAACCAAACTGACTCCTCATGCTCG
The DNA here is from genome assembly GCA_016271365.2 of Neoceratodus forsteri. Classification (NCBI taxonomy): domain Eukaryota; kingdom Metazoa; phylum Chordata; order Ceratodontiformes; family Ceratodontidae; genus Neoceratodus; species Neoceratodus forsteri. The sequence continues at coordinate 1,532,687,400 of CM057449.1, read as the reverse complement.
ACTGTTACAGCACCGACACGCCCAACCACAAAAATCACAGTGCTGACACCCACCATTAACATAGCACTGTCTGTGAACCTCCCTCAACAGTCATAGGACTTACCCTCCCCCTTACAGCAATGCATCTGACAGTCACAGTACCGGCCACCAACCACTGACAGTCACAGCACTGACCACACCTCAGTCATAAAATATTTTAAAAAATTGTTTAAGTACTGGCAAATCATTTCAGAGAGTGTGCTCTAACCTTTGCATTGCTCATAAAATATAATTCACATTTCTACTGAGGGGTGCTACTGGTTTGTGGCATGTAACAGAGTAGCCACTGCAGGCATTTCAGAGTTGGGAAGCTAATGTAAGGACCAAACCGTGGGTCACACCTTGATGATTTGGTAGTTTGGCTGGCTCACATTGTAATTCCAATCTGATAACTAAGAGGACCCCTTTTCATGGAGTTTAAAGTAAGAAGAGCCTATTCAGGCAGTTAAAATGTTTAATTTCTAATATGTGCCATATTGGGGGGTGCACTGGATTCTGTTTGTTTGTCTATTACATGCCACAAACCAGTGCACCCCTCAGTAGAAATGTGAATTACATTTTGTGAGCACTGTAAAGGTAGAGCATGCTAGTTTTGGATGTGTTTAGAGTTTGGGGAGTTGTGGTACTCCTTTTAGCATGCTCCTTTTGACCACCTGTGAACTTTCCTGGGTGGAAGCACTTTATTAAAAGGAGCCAATTAGGCAATGCACTCTGTATTTAAGAGTAGCCACTGCAGGCATTTCAGAGCTGGGAAGCTAGTGCAGGGACTAAACCGTGGGTCTCACCTTGATGATTTGGTGGTTTGGCTTGATAACATTGGGAATCCAATCTGATAACTAAGAGAACCCATTTTTCATGGAGTTTGTCTATTACATGCCACAGACCAGTAGTACCCTTCAGTAGAAATGTGAATTATATTTTGTGAGCAATGCAAAGTTTAGAGTTAGTAGGGTTAGTGAATTTCCCCAGTCACTAGTCCTGTTGGCAAGTGACTGCAAAACTTAACTTAGACCCCTGGAGTGGGTCATGCCATCCACAAGATGGCCCTCTATACATTCTTGCCCACTGACCATCCCTAAATCTGAGCATCCTGCTAGGAGTCAAAAAACTCACATCTCAGCTCCCCCCCCCACACACACACAACTGGACCACTCTTTCTGTACTAGTTCCTTGGGTTCTTATACTTCTACCTGGACATCTAAAATTACAGCAACAGAGATGGGTAGAAGGGACCTTGGTTTAATCTCTCACGCAAGGGACAGCCCACCATGACAGTAAAGCATTACTTCATATACTACATTGTGGTGCCAGTGTTTACAGTATGATATTGAATATCCCAATAAGCACACTGTCCATACTGTATATGTGATATGTCATACTTATTTCAGTTCTGGAGTATGTGGGACTCGAGAATGTACTGCAAATACTAGATAACCAACAAAAGAAAAAAGATACAGCTGCAAGTACTTCACAGTTATGTTGTATAGGATACACATATATAATGATTCTAAACAGAAGCAAGCGATACAGCACATGGACAACAGGCTCTGTATATTAAACTTTGCATTGCTTGTCTTGTTAAACAAGCTTCTGAAATATATAAAGTCACAGCTCCTTAAATAAGGGATTTAGATATGTGTATAGCATGATGTTGGCATCGCAGGACAACGTCTGTCTTTCTCAGTCCCAGGCTGGAATCTCTCCTAGCATGTCCTGCAGCCACATTTGTAACACAGAGGCATAACCATTCTCTGATCATACTGAATAGTAGGACAACTAATAGCAACTGCTATCTGTAAATGGCTTTGCTTATCTGTAGTACAGTATATTTGTGGATTCTGCAGTTCTGTTTATTCCTTAATACACTACATTCCATCCCTAACAAAGATTTCTTTGGAATACCAATGTAATACCTGTTCTTTACCATTGTACTACCACTGCGATTTCCAGTGTATTACCATTGTGAGTTTCATAAATGGTATCACAGTATATTTGTTCAAATTCCATTGTGATACCATTGTAACAATTACGATATCATGCAGACAGTAGTCATTCACTGGTAACACCACCTCTGCTGGTACCACTGAAGTAGCAATGTGCACTATTGTGATACCACTGTTTGTTGGTATCACAGTGATTTTGTTCCAATTGCAGTGGGATACTATTGTGTCAACTGTGATACCATCAACACCCAGTGGTAGCACGGTGGCAAACGCTTGTGCAATGGTAGCACAGTGGTGAATACCAGTATGATACCACCACACTAGGTATCACAATGGATTTGTTTTAATTCCGTTGTGCTATTATTGGGATCACTGTGGCACCATGTGTCAGTGGTAGCATAATGAGTGCACCTGCAATGGAAATACAGTGGTCTCATTCCATGCCTTATGCTGGTGGTAGCACAATGGTCATGTAGCATGGTATCACAATAACCTGCGTGGGTCACTGGTAGCACACGGACCACATTGAAGGGAAAAACCTGCCAGCAGAGAGATCCAAAAAATATAATTAAGGCACATCCAACAAGATCAGACTCCTAGGACTCAAGCCCCTAATGTTTTTATTCATGTACTTTGTACGCTTTGCATTTTTCCACTCCAGTGTCTGCATTAACGTAGTTTTTCCTGCAGTAAAACACCTTCCTTTTGTGATAGTGGAATCTTAACAGCATAGTGGAGCTATTTCAAATGCTACATCACCAACCACTTAACAAGTGAAAGCCTAGTGTCATAATACTTGCGGTAGCACTGTTACAGTTTAGCATCCTAGCACTGATAAGAGATCTCTTACCTGGTTCCTGTGGAGCCTGGGATAAGGGTGTCTCAAGAGAACATGGTACCTGTAAAACAAGAATGGCAATGGGGTCACAAAGGATCTACAACTCTTTATGAACTATTACAAACAAGGTTGGGTAAACAAAAAACAATACTTATCTGACACGTATGGTCAGTGTCCTCCTACACCTGGTCAATGTCCTGTCAGATCTGTAGCTATAAAAGGGAAAATGGGTCAATATAAAGAATAAAAATATTGATCAGCTACTGTAGACCAGTTGGGAAGTACCTGTAGATGTTGAAAAATAAAGTGAGTTGTATGTGTGTGGGTGGATGGGGGAGATACTGCACCGGTACCACACCAACAACTTTGGTGTTAGAATAAACTGGTCACTCAGGGGCCATCATGCTGGGGAGGATTCAGTGTCCCTAGGACTGATCTCTTTTGGGGGTGGGGACCATGTTGCTCCACCTATCAGCCAACACAGGACAGAATGAAGATAAAAGGGGCACAGTATTCAAAAACGCCCAAAGTGGAGCGCAATAATTAGGTCTGTGTTTTGTGATACTGCATGTGTGCGAAACTGCTATATTCAGAGGGATAGCACATGGCTCTATCCCTCTGAATATAGGGACATTGTGTTGAGGCATTAAGCTACTTAGTGCCACTTGATAGCACCCCCAAAACGAGGCCCCACAATGGCTTGTGTGTGGGTAACATCTGCAGTATTCAAAAGTTCCCATACAAATTAACCCATTGGGCATACAAGGCACCAAGGGTCATTTGCATGTCCTTTATGGGCTCATTTGCATGGGAGTGAGACTGCTTTGCCCAGCACCTCCTCAACTGCCCCAATCCAGTGAGTTGTTCCTGGTGCTAGTGGCATCCCTTCACCCTCCAAACCCAGTCTCATGAAAGACAGATATATCCCTGGCATCCAGTGGTGCCTCCCCCATATCCATTCCTGTAATGAAAGATTTATCTTTGGCATCCAGTGGTCTCTCCCCCCACCCAATTGTATTCTCATTCAAGAATGGTATATCCTGGTGTCCAGTGGTCTCTCCCCCCACCCAATTGTATTCTCATTCAAGAATGGTATATCCTGGTGTCCAGTGGTCTCCCCCACCCAATTGTATTCTCATTCAAGAATGGTATATCCTGGTGTCCAGTGGTCTCTCCCCACCCAATTGTATTCTCATTCAAGAATGGTATATCCTGGTGTCCAGTGGTCTCTCCCCACCCAATTGTATTCTCATTCAAGAATGGTATATCCTGGTGTCCAGTGGTCTCTCCCCCCACCCAATTGTATTCTCATTCAAGAATGGTATATCCTGGTGTCCAGTGGTCTCTCCCCCCACCCAATTGTATTCTCATTCAAGAATGGTATATCCTGGTGTCCAGTGGTCTCTCCCCCCACCCAATTGTATTCTCATTCAAGAATGGTATATCCTGGTGTCCAGTGGTCTCTCCCCCCACCCAATTGTATTCTCATTCAAGAATGGTATATCCTGGTGTCCAGTGGTCTCTCCCCCCACCCAATTGTATTCTCATTCAAGAATGGTATATCCTGGTGTCCAGTGGTCTCTCCCCACTCCCACTCCCAGTCCATGTAGAAAAACAATTTCCTTGGTGTCCAATGGTCTCTCCCCACACCCAATCCACATCCTGGGATTACCATCCTACCCAGTTTCCAAATGCCCCCCCTCCTGACAGTCACACTGTCCTTGCATGGCAGGGGCAATAAAGCACAAAGCATGAACCTGCACTGAGGACCATAACAGAAATAAGCAGTCAGATTGTAGCAATCAAAGTAATTGACCATTTGGTCAGGTCTTTGTTTCATATTTGGAATAAATTCAATGTTACTGCACTGAGGACCATAACAAAAGCAAGCAGTCGGGTTGTAGCAATCAAAGTAATTGACCATTTGGTCAGGTCTTTCTTTCATATTTGGAATAAATTCACTTTGATTGCTACTGCCTGACTGCTTACTTTTGTTATAATCCTTAGTGCAGTAGCAGTTCATTCTTTGTGGTCTTGTGTGTTGGGCAGGCTGCCCTTCTAGCTGAAGCACTAACCTGCTAACACTGATTGCTGCACCTACCTTTGGGACTGCATCAGGAGCAAAGAAGCCCTCCCAACAAAGCACTGTCCTGAACCTTGAGTAGCTCCCCTAACCCAAACCCACTTGGTGGCTAGTGGCCTCCCTCCCACCCTCGGCACTGACACCGACCCCCGGTCCCCCTACCTCTCTGTTGGTGCCACAGTTCGACTGCAAGTGGCACAGCCCACCTTGCACAACCATGGCCACCTTCCATCTATCTGTACCAGGGAGTGCAGCCTATGAATAGGACAAAGCACATCACTGTGCCATATACAGTAAATAATCTGCACTCCCTGCTACAGATAGACACTGGGTGGCTGTGGTCATGTGTGGTGGGCTATGCCACTCATCGTCATTGAATTGCAGCAGTGACAGACTGGTGGGGGGACTGTAGGGTGGGTATAGGTGCTTTGGGTAAGAGGGGAGCCACTAGCTACTAACTGGGTATGGGCTGGGGGGCACTGCTCATGGTTAGGAATGGGACTTTGTTGGGGGAAGCAGGTCTTCGGTACTACCGCCATGCCAAGGGCAGTGCCACTGTCAGGGGGCATTGGCAACTGAAATTCGTTCCTTGGATGGGGATCAGCTGTGGGGAAGGATCACTGGACACCAGGGTAACTGTGTTTCTACACTGACTGAAATCAGGTTGGGGGAGTGACCACTGAATGCCAGGGATATATCTTTCTGTAACTGGACTTGGATTGGGTAGGCGGAGTGGCCACTGGATACCAGGGATATATCCTCCATTAATGGAATTGGGTTTGGAGGGACAGGGGCACCACTGGACAACAGGGATATAATTACCTGTAACAAGACTGGGATCAGTGGGAGGAAGGGATCCCTGGATGGCAGGGATACATATTTCATTAATGGGACTGGATTCGGAGGGAGGGGGCACCACTTGTCACCAGGGAGTACAGTCTTAGAATGGGAGGGCACTGACTTACTACTTCCAGCAACTGCTAGGGCTGTGTCAGATTAAGATGAAGGTTAGGTATGCAATATTTTCTCTGCAAGAGGGGATCATGCAAAGCACCCTAACACAGATCAAATACTGTGAGTATTGAACTAGTACCACAGCTAACTTTCCACTGAACCATGCTAGTAGTAAACAATGAGCTTACCATCTAAAATTACATTTCTTCTGCACCTTTTGTTAATTCTACTGTCAACATATTTGTAAGGACTGATGCATGATGATAACCATGGCTATAACCTGCTCACACACCTGAAACTACTCTGTAACCCAAGTCTTTCTCTGTATGAAGATATGTATTGTTATCCCGCATTGCCCCTGAAAAAGGGACCTTCAGGGCACAGTAGGCCTACCCAGTCACCAAATTTTAAATAAATAAAATAAAAATAAAATAAATATTCAGGTCCCAACCCCCAATTTGTATAATTTTGCCTTGCATCCTCTCCCTGGTTTACCTGGTGCAAACCTGGTTTGCCTGCGCTAACTGGTCTTTTAAATATAGGACATTGGTGCAAAACCCAGTTTGCTCAAGTAAACTAGGATCTGCACCTGGGCAAACATTTGAATATCAAGCCCCAGCTGTTATACTCCCCTTCACCCTCAACAGGACTCTGGACAAAACTGGTAGAGAGTCTTAGGGGGTTACCATGGCTAATGAGAGTCTATGGAAGGAGGGATGGGTATGATGACCATTCCCATCTTGCCTCCCTATCATGGAGGGAATCAGTGGTTGTTCTGAAAGTCAATATTTAGTCCCTGGGATGGTGGATGATGTTGCTAGTTGGCTGGTGGCAATATGGTACTTCTTGGTAATGCAGGGTCTGCAGAAATTGTGACGCCATTTTGGCCTATCAGTTGCTATTTTTCCCTTATTTTCATGCCAGTCCATTTCTTCTAACACAGAGCATAGTCTAGTCAGACCTCAACATACACATCACTTCAAGTATCTCTGACCTCTACACCACTGAAAGGAAGCACTAAACTCTCTAACAAGTTTATAAATTGTTTAACTGACCTGAATGGACCAAGCTGACCCTCAGGCCACTGGCATTTTTTCACAGAGGGACCCACTGGCTAAAGTGAATAGTTTCAGTGAGCATTTAATGACACATTCCCAAGATGCAGGTGATATAACCCCAGCCAGGTGTATACATCACTGGACAGTTTGTTGTATCAAAGCCTGTTAAACAAATACACTTCAATACACTTCAATAAATACATAAAAAAAATAGCCCGGGAAGGCACTAAGTGCTTTACCGATAGAACACATTTTTTTGAGAATAAATTGAACTTTGTGTGCCCCAGATCTGTATAGTTAAGTAGCCTGCAGCTCAGACATTAGCCACACCTCCTTCCTCTAACCAAGACACTAGCCCTCCTACCCTCCACAGACCTCTCTGACACTAGCCTATTCCCTCCACAGCACCTGGCACTAGCATGTTTCCCTTACAGCCCCATGCCAGTAGCCCTCTTGAATGTATACTCTTCACAGTCCCCAAAACTTCAATGGCTCCCTCATCACCCCAGACAATAACCCCTCTCTCCACTTCCTGACACAACCCAGCCACACCAATCCTCCCTCCTTTCACCACAGTCTGTCTGAACACCTCTCCCTCTCTAGGCACCCCACTTTCTAATCTCAGTTGATATCACCTCCCTCCTGTCCCTTGACTCCCTGAAGCCACACCCCTTCCTCCTTAGCTATTCAAGAATCACCCATACTCTTGTTGCAAACCTTCTCTGGAAGGTCCTCCTCGACACCACTTATTCAGACACCAGAGGCATGCATACACCCTTCCTTCTACACTCTCTCTCTCCATGTGCAATAACACTAGCCCCCTCCCTTCCTCCCTCCAAAGCCCCTGACCGCAGCTTACTCACCTTCCAAAGCCCCAAACACTAGCATCTCCCTTCCCCAGACACTAGCCCCAGTCCCCGACACTAACCCCACCTCCTTTACTGGAGTCAAAACTGGCACTGTCCCACTAGCAAATGCTGGTAGATTTTGTATACAGCTAATAATATTTTCCTTTAGGTAGCCCTGCAGGCATGTGCTTGAGAGGATAACACTATGGTATGTATATCAACTGAGACAGTGGAAAATTCTGTGTACTGTAGATTTTCCCATCAGTAGCCCTATTGACTAGGGGCTGCAAAACTCAGATTTGACCCCTGGGTTTAATATGAATTACCAGCTCTGTCCAAGTCACAGTGCACAGAGTTGGGTTCTTTTGGGTTTGGGGTTCTTTTGGGTATGGGGTAATCTGGTACTGTAGAACCTAAAAGGAAAGCACAGAGAAGGTTGTGGAGATGAAAAGGGTCTGAAGTTCTAGAGGAGAGATTATAGGAGTCAGAATTAAACAAGATACTTCTCTGAAAGGTAGACAGCCAACATCTAGCCAGACCCATGGAAATAAAGATAAAACTAGGTAAATATGAGGTACTTATAGTAGCATGAGTAGAGATAGGAAGCAGAGAGATACAAAGGGTACTATACAGCATAAGAGTATGTTGAAAAGATAGTTAAAGAGTATCTCTCTACTATAATGAAAAACTTAAAAACACTAGGGTCCAGATATTCAAAGGGGTTGTGCCTGGTGCAACAGAGATGCTCTGGCGCAACCCCGCAATGCACCCTATTAGGATATTCAAAAGGCTGCCAGACACAGTGCAAGTCCCACTACACCGGGGTGCAATGGTAATGTATGCAGCACAAATGCAGGGGGCGTGCCCATGCATATGCGGCACATCCCGCTATTCAGCCCAGGATATGCGGTGCATATGCTGGCACAACCCTGCATTGCGCCGCATAGGGGGGCTCAAAGTTGAGCCCGTGAAAAGGAGGAACAAATTCTGGCCACCCACAGGCAGGCTGCTGTATTGCAGGGCATAACACAGCAGCTGCCAGCCATGGGTGGCCACCCACCCACCCAGAACACCATCCACAAGCACCCATATGGTCTCTGGTAGTCTAGTGGTACCCCCTTCCCTCCTGAAGCTACAATTGCCGTTATAAGGAAAGAAACAGAATCCCTGGTAGTCCAGTGGATCCCCCCTCCCTCCCCAGAGCCACAATCATCAGTAAAATGAAATAAGTACACTTCCTGGTAGTCCAGTGGCTCCTCCCCTTCCCCTAGCCCCAATCACCAGTAAAATGACAAATTGCAATCCCTGGTAGTCTAGTGGCCCCTGCACCCCACCTGTAACCCCTATAAATCGTACCCCTTGGTGGTCCAGTGGCACCCTCCTCCCACCCACACGGGACCCCTTGCCCACCCAGCTCCACCCCTGTCATCAGCGGGTGGCTGCAACCCACCGCATACACACCCAGCCACCGCCAAATGACAGCTCACAGTATGAGCTTGTAGGGCATACTGTACTAGACAGCCATTTATATGCAAATGACTTCATTCACATATTTGTGACTGTCTAGTACAGTATGCCCTGCTAGCCCATGGGTCCACAGTGTGGACCCATGGGCTTACAGCTTATACTGTAAGCTGTCATTCGCGGGCGGCAGGATGGTATGCAGGCGAAGTTGCAGCCACCCGCCGATGACGGGGGTGGTGGGCAAGGGTCCTGTGTGGGTGGGAGAGGTGGGGTGCCACTGGACCACCATGGGTATGATCTGTAGGGGTTACCCTGGATCGGTTATGGGCAGTGGGTAGGGGCCACTAGACTACCAGTGATTGCAATGTATCATTTTACATGATTGGGGCTTGGGGGTGGGGGGACCACTGGACAACCAGGGACTGTGTTTATATACTATTACCCGCGATCTCAGCTATGGTGTGGGGGATGCCCTGGGATCCCTCAGTCCATACGTCATTTTGTGCAGGGCGCCAGGCACAATCCACTGGGCTGCCCTGTGCAACACATGCAATGGGGCCATAATGACATGCAAACTGCCCCATTTGCACCTTGCATATATTATGGCCCCATTTGCATGCCCTCTTCTGAATATCATGGGTGCTGCACCCAGCGCAACTGCATTTGCATTGGTGCATCCCCGTGCTCCCTAGCTATGGCTTGCACCAGCGCAGTGCCACTGCACCATGCACAGCCTGTGTCTTATTCAACGGTGCTGTGCCATGGTGCATCACCACTGAATATCACCTGGTCCAGGCCCCAGTGCATCCCAGCTGCACTGCATCCATGCTGTGCCATTGCCAGGCAAAGTCTAAATTTCCAGGCCTAGATTTATACCAAATGTGTTTTAACTTTGTTTTCTAGTCATTTCCCTCCCATGCCATTGGTCTACTAAATATTGTAGATAATGCAGCTTGTTACACCAGGTCCTGGAACCCTTATTGGTACCCCCAGAGGTACACCGTAGAAAGCTAGTGCTTGGGAATATGTTATACTAATATATAGGGCTAAGGGGATCTACCATACACGAGTAGATGTCAGGATATGTAGGCATATTATTGTTATACACTTTGCTTCCTAATACATATATATTTTCTGTGTATTTTTTGCTTAGAAGTTGTTAGGACATCTGTGTCCTTGTAATGATTATGATATGTAAGTTGGCATTGCCACCTTTTTGTGATTTGTACTATTACACTGATTTGTGTATGAATTGTACTCTTTTGTTTCACAAAATGATGACTACTACAAAATTGTATAATGTTGTCTTGGACCGTGGACCCACCTCTAAATTAGCCAATAGGGCTTACCTCTGTAACTAGAAATGTTTCTATCTTACAGTAACCATAGAAATTATCATAGGTACAAAATGTGAGACACTGAATCTTATACCTCGGAGACCCCAAGAGAAACAAAGAAACTTCAAGGTATAGGGAACGCTTAGCATTGGCTCCCAGTTCGTATTGGTAAGAACTGCTTAGGGCAACTGTGATTCATCCCTTTGGTAGTAATAAACAAGTTTATTACTCTTATTCAATGTGCCTGTGAATTCTTGCATTCCCAATATTGCCAAGAACCTAAGAGTTAGGTTTAGACCTTCTGACAATTGGCGACCGCGTGCTGGCAATATTTGGTGTTTGTGAGAGTTCACTTGTTGCTTAAAACTTTTCCCTTGCCAACAGGGACTGTAGATGAGCATTCCCACACCACCTTTCCCATTTTCTGACCACTTCATAGTAGCTTGCAAAGTCTGGCTGCTTTTCTTGGGGGTGGTTGATGCCGACTCGACCCACTCCACAGCGGCTCTGAATTGCAAGCCTACAGAGTATACAGTAGCCCGACTGTGTGTACAGTGCTACTGTTGTGGATCGATACACAACACGGCACCTTTTTCACAGTTTGATTTTTTTGTTCCCTCCCACACCATGGCTACTGTATCAAATATCTGAGCAGAACTGAGACTCAATCCCTCAAACTTCCTTGCCTCCCGTGGAGGATGGGCTGACTTTGCTTGGGATGCAAGTCAATCTGATAACCCTATACTGGGGATTTCACCCCAGTACTGTGAGATGAGACAAACAGCCAATAAGTGTAATGCCAAAGGACTGTTGGTCGCAGCTCTTTATGCTGCTCTGGAAGCCTCTAAAACGAGACTTCATACCATTAGCCTGCAGATTTCATCTCTTAAGCAAGAGATGGGTTTACAGGAAATGGAATGTGTGAGACTGCAGCAGAATTTGGAGTCTGAACTTCAAACATTGTGCAATGAAAAGGATTCACTTTTGCATCATTCTGCCATGGCAGGAGTGCAGGAAATTTGTATTTTGAAGCAGGAATGTGAATGTCTGAGACAAGATAAGGGGCAGGCTTTGAATATGAATGACATGTTAAGTAGAGCGAATAAACAATTGAGTGAGGACATGGGAAAGCTACAGGATGAGATAAACCAGGTAAGTAATGACTTAGAAGTGGTTACTAGGGACAGTCGCGACTTAAGCGCCACTTATAGAGTGTTGCAGAAACAAATGCAAGATGAGGTGGATGTGAATGTTGCAAATGTGAGTCATGCAGAATGTGAATCTAAGATGGCGAAACTGCGCCATCAGTGGGAGGTTCTGGCTGGACATGTTAAGGCGATGGGAGGTGCAGCCCCTGCCTTAACCATGTCATCTGAAGGGGAGGTCTCAAATGATGACATCTCCCAGTACAATGCCCAGTCACACCCCTACTATGGCTCAGAAACCCCACCCAGCCATCTACAACATGGCGGGTCACCACTCCACCCACACCTTGTCATACGTTGTCGACGTCATAATGCACATCATGGGCGATGCCAACATGGCGGCCCCCATGATGGGGGGAGCAGGCCAAAGCCTGTTCCTGACAGCACCACCGGTAGACATTATTAATGTGGAAGACAGGCAGGAGATAGAAACAATGATTGAGAATGCAGTAGATAATGTTCCTATCTCCGAGAGAAATAAGCGGGTCCATAAAACCCAGATTAGACAGCTTCTGCAATAGGCTGGTACTCAGGAAGGCATGGTTCATACCGTGGCTGGAACCGCAGCCCAGGCAGCCCTGCATGGTGACCCAAAGGAACCTACACCAGCCTGTCCGGCCCAATAATCCCCTACAAATGGCCTACTCTGTTCAGCAAATAGCTGACAGTATTGGTCTGATGAGCCCATCTGACAACCTTAGCTGCCACTTGGAAAAGGCGTATGCCAAATGTGAGATGCTTAGCCTCACTGCAGACTGTCAGGTCCATATACTACGCCAGACCATCGAGCCTTGACTGTGGGCCAAACTCCCCGATGCCATCCACCAGGCTGGTAATGCCACCTTTGATGAGGTTGCAGCTGAACTCATTTCTGCACACAGCCCAGGTGTAGTAGGAGTGATGCTTGCATACCCTATAAAAGAGAATGCAAAGAAAAGTCCAGTGACTTACCACCAGAGACTCTGGATGGCCTACAGAGCAGGAAAACAACTCTCACAAGAAGCTGCGGATGAAGAGCTTACTGAATATAAGACTTTGTTCCTTAGGAACATGATCCCTGCAGTAAGAAAGAAGGTAGAGCCAACCACCTATCCCACTATGGAAAGGTTTGCCGACATCCTTCAGAAAACTGAGAGAGTTTACCAACTTTATATCTATGATCTGGGCTCCGGTTCCAAGAAAGTAGTCACCATGGAGCCTACTTAAGAGGCCACGATGCGCTACACAGTGGAAGGGCAGGTCCAACACAGACAGACCCTCCCTGCAGACAACCAACACCTCCAGCAGGCCCAACAACCACAACAGCAGCAGCAAAAGCAACAATGGGGTAGGAACCAGAACTATCATAAGAATAACTAGTACCACAAGAATCATAAGGGCAAACAACAGCAAAGACCAGGCCCTTCGTATAGGGAAATAGCCAAAAAGAATCTGAAGTTTAGACAACTCCTGGGGCAAGTGAGTTCTGTAGTGGATGCTATTCCTGCTCAGTCCCTTGCAGCCATACAACCAGGAACCTAGGTCCCAATGGGCCATTTTGATACCGGAAGTACTGACCTGAACCCAGAAGCACCTCCCTATATAGCATCAGTGCAGCATGGTGAAGCGATTCAAAGGAGCTAGGCCCAACCTCCCCATGCTTCCTCCAGTATAGATTGACAATTACAGGCCCCAGTCCAGATTGCAAACAAGCTGGTCTTGGATCCAAACGGAAGGCCCTGCACTGAGGCCGAGGTCGAGGGCTGCCTTCTTATAGTGTAATTGGATACAGGCGGGCTGTGTCTATATTACATGATGACCACCCGGATACATCTCCTTGGTACTCTGGACAGAGGAAAAACCTGTGAGGAGTAGATGGTACTAGGTTACCTGCATACTGCTCTCTACCACTACCTGTAGAGTTGGGACACTTGAAGGCCTCACACACCTTCCAACTGATGGAATTGCATGATCATCCTAGAATCATTGGAACTGACTTCCTTGCACCACACGGCTGTGTGGTGTATCTAGCCAACATGCTATTGATACAGATTCAGGGCCAATATCATACCATTTTGATACCTGATTCACACATCCTGGCAACAATATCTGCCAACAATAAGGAATATGACGTCATAGATTTGTTCAAGAACCATGAGCTTTTCCCAAAGCTTCTCCTCATTCTACAATGACATTTGGAGGCGTTTGCTACCAACAAGCATGACTGTGGCAGAATGCAAACTGTCATCAAAGTGCCAGGCCCAGCACATGAGAGGCAAAGGCAATATCCTTTCCCATATGCGGCCTTGCCTTCTCTTAGGGAAACAATAAAATCTCTCTTCAACCAAGGTGTAATCAGAACATGTGTCTCCACCGCCAACTCCCCAATGTGGCCTGTGAAAAAACCCATGGGTGCCTTAAGACTTACTATTGACTACAGGAAACTGAACCAGATCACCCCCAGTTGTGTTCCAACTGTGACCTCTGCACCTGATGTGCTACAACTCTTAACTCCTGACCTAAAATGGTTCAGTGCCCTGGATATCTCCAATGATTTCTGGTCACTGCCATTGGCCCCTAAGAGTCAATATAAGTTTGCCTTCACCTTTGAAGGTAGACAGTACACGTGGACATGCTTACCACAGGATTCCATAACAGCTCGTCCCTGTTTCATCTGCACATGATGGACACCCTTGAGGGTTTCTTTACTCTCCAGTGTCTCTTGCAGTATGTGAATGACCTGCTGTTAGCAACAGCCACACAGGAACAACACTTAGATCTCTTGGATGAACTATTGACTCTCATCAAGAGAGCAGGCCTGAAATGTAATCCAGCAAAAGCACAACTATGTCAGAAAGAGGTACTCTTTCTGGGCCTGGGGAAAACTTATCAAGTCTGAAGCCCTACCTGGAAGAAGATACAAGGGTTACAAGACTTACCATTACCCACCAGTGTGGCAACTCTGAGAAGGTTTCTAGGTATGGTGAATTATTCTAGAGATTGTATCTGTGATTTTGCTCAGAAGGATGCTCCTCTGTATGATTTACTGAAATAGGACCTTCCCTGGACTTTGGGCCCCATACACACCCAGACTGTGACGTCACTGAAACAGGCCTTGGCCTTGGCTCCAGCTCTGGTCAACCCCAATCCAGCACTACCATTCCATCTGGAGTGTGCCACTTCTGACCTTGCTATGTCAGCAATGCTGGCCCAGAAGGTTCATGGTACTCTGAGACCCATTGCATATGCATCACAGCTCTTGACCCCTGTGAACTGAAGTACAGTCTTTGCGAAATTAACCTTCTGGCCACCTACTGGGCTGTCAGGCATTTTCTGTATATCATTGGGTACTCCCCACTGATCATTAACATGAACCACACCCCAACTACCTTTGTGAAGGATGGGTCAGTCTCGAACACCAGGCTGACACATTGGTCACTTCGTCTCCAGGATAGAGACATACAGGTACACCTAATCAAAATGCCATCCATGCTGGCACATAGACTCCTTTTCCAAGGAGAACCCCATGACTGTACACTGCAACCACCTGATCTGCCAGATCCAGGTCCTTTCCTCCCTGCCATGCTACAATTACTTGAGAGCACCTCATTGTGTCCTATTTTTACAGATGGTTCAGCTTCCTACTGTCAGGGAGAACAGATTGCAGGGATGGGTATTTTAGTAATTTACCCTTATGGTAACACTGTTAAAATCTCTAAGCATTGCAGTGTGGCATCTTCACAGTATGCCGAGATGGCAGCTGTGGCCTGTGCCCTCGAGTTCATCCAGCATGGGACCGAAGATACCTTTATTTTTACAGACTCTAATTGGGTTTGTTGTTCTCTTACAGAATTTCTTCCTTTCTGGCAGAAGAAGTCCTTCCTCTCTTCTGATGGCAGCCCAGTGAAGCACAAAGAACTGATAATATACATGCACTCACTGGCACAAAGGTCTGCACACAAACTCTATGTACACAAAGTCAAAGCTCATTTCATACCCGACCCCTACCATGCCTTCAATGACACAGCAGACACCCTTGCCAAGGAAGGGGCCCAAGGCGGGGACACCTGGATGATGGACCACCCAGAGGCCAATGTGGCAGTACATGTTGCAGCAGTCAGGAAAAAACCTGAACCCTTTTCCCCCTTAGACCTCTCAGCAGCAGAACATGTTGATACTGAACTCAAAGAAGTGTTCAGATTCCTTCATAAGGGTACCGAAGAAAAACTTCCCACACACAATCCTTACCAGAGGCATGAAGGTAAGTTACGCTTGTCCTCAGATGACAAGTTCATCTGGTATCATCCACATGATTCCACCACCAAGTTGTGGGTGGTCCCCAGATATCTTAGGTCTGAATTCCTGCACCAAGTGCATGATACCCCCACTGGTGGACACCAGGGAGTGGAAAACACCCTCCAGATGCTCAAGACCACTGCCTGGTGGCCTGGTGTCACCAAATATGTTAAACAGTATATAGATAACTGCTTTGTTTGTGCACAAAACAATCCCATCTGCACCAAGCAAAATGCCAGACTACTACCACAAAGACACTCTGGCCCTTGGCATGCTATACAGATTGATTTTATTGGTCCCCTGACCAATACTAGCAGAAACAATAAATATGCTCTTGTGGTGACTGATCTTTTCTCTAAGTGGGATGAAGTTTTCACCACTAAGACGTGCACTGCTAAAACCACTGCCAAAATCCTGGCAGAACAAATTTTCTCCAAGTGGGGCCTACCTCTTAAGGTAGACTCCAACAAAGGAACCAGTTTTACAGGTGAGTTGATGAAAGAATCCCTTGAGCTCCTTGGAGTTCAACAGAAGTTCCATATACCTTACCACCCTCAATCTTCAGGTCAAGTACAAAGAGCCAACAGATGGATTAAGCAAATGATTTCCAAATTAATTGAGGACAATCCCAAAACTTCAGATTCCCTATTGCCGTTATTTCTTATGGCAATCAGGGGCACACCCTCAGCCACCACCTAGTTGACACCCTTTGAGGTGATGACTGGCAGACAAATGAGATTACCTGAACACCTGTTGTTTGACTTGCACACCCCCACTGCAGACCATGTGTCTGTAGACAAATATGTGGAAAAACTCAGAAAAGACCTCATACACACACACTTGTATGATGTCAATTGCATGGGCAAGGCCCAGCAACAGTCCAAGATACAGTCTGACAAGCATGCACAAGAAG
The DNA here is from genome assembly GCA_016271365.2 of Neoceratodus forsteri. Classification (NCBI taxonomy): domain Eukaryota; kingdom Metazoa; phylum Chordata; order Ceratodontiformes; family Ceratodontidae; genus Neoceratodus; species Neoceratodus forsteri. The sequence goes on along the minus strand of CM057449.1, from coordinate 1,532,670,443 downwards.
TGGTTTGGCAGGTTTGAGATCAGGTAATGGTATTCCTCTTTGCCCATCCCACACACTCCTTCTCCAATAAGTGGAAAGGCCCTTACCCCATTGTCAACAAGCTCAGTCCGGCTGTCGATCAAGTTAGACTCCTGCACAACAATAAACTGACTGACAAGTGGTTACATGCAAACCAACTGAAACTGTATAAAGGGGCATAATTACTTTTCCACACCCCATTGGGTGGAATAGTACTAATCTACTAATGTTTGATTTTCCTTTTCAGATACATTGACAAGAATGCTAACTTGTTCCATTTTCTCCTCATCTCAGGAGTTATCCCCTGCATCCAAGGCATGGTAAAGCACCTCCTTCCTCACCTTGATCCACCACCATCTGCCCCAGAGGGAGTATCCATCAAAATACCTGATAGTTTGGTTACTGTCCAGGAAGGTTCTGATGCTTACCTCACTACCTCGGTTGTTGCTCATGATAAATCTACCCTTCAAATTGAGTAGCAAACCACATCGCAAGGATAAATTATCCCTGTGGCCAAACTTTCCAAGGGAACTTTACAGGGCTGGCCTAATGCTAAATCATCCTTTAATGGTTCTCTGTCCTTGCTACAAACTGCTCTTAGACATTCTGGTTTATACAATATCACTGCCTTGATTGATTCCTCCTATTATAATTCTTTGTCTAAGGACTCAGCTAGAAAATGTTGTGATGTACACAACATGGCCTCTGCTGCCATGTTTCTTTCTGTGTTACCACCCACTGGCAAACAGCTTTTGGAATGTCCAAAACACACTTCTGGTCCCCATTGTGGTCTAACAGCCACTGCTCTACCTGGTACACTGATTAACAACTTACAGTTTATGCATATACCTGTTTTGTTTCATTTGACTTACTGGAATATGAATGAATTTGCTATGTGTCGCAATACTAACCCTTCAGCATTTTACAGTACTTTATTGCTTGATAGTTTAGCAGGATTTCAGATTCGTACTGAAGACCCTATTGCCGAGGTACACACCACCGAGCACAGATGCAACTTCAGGAGAAAACCGAATCCTGATGATCAAAGTCATAAACATAATACATGTGAGGTTGACAGTTCTGATGTCACTGGTGCAACAGGCACTGTCACAGGTCTCTTTGGTACAGCTATGTCTATCTGGAATAAAGAAGACATTGCAGCTATCAAATCTCATTCAGCCAAATTCCAAACTGGTTTGGTAAATAATATACTACCCCCATTATTGCATGGTGTGGATGGCCTTAGTCAGGAAGAAAGATACACTGTATACAATATGTACAATATTGCTAAGGCATTTACAGATTCTAAATTTAAGATTAAGGCACTCATTGCACAGAATAACAAAGAAGCAGATAAACAATACATTGCCTGTGAGATTTTATGCTCAGCCTATGGCTCGTATATTATCACTACCATCAATAATCTCTTCTGTGATCTAGAATCTGGAAGGATCCCTGATATCATACATGACAAACGTATTTCTAAATGGTATTATCCAAGATATAAAACCCCTGGCTGTATTGCTATGTGTATGCAACAATCTTTAACTGTTCCCCTTTGTACAGTAGGAATTTGGGTTTTGTGACGAGACACCCCAACACTGGTCCCTGTTTAGCTTCTAAGAAATGTTCTATCAAAGATACAATGTTTGTTTCTTTTACTGTCTCTTTACCATGTTTTGATCCCACTGCAGCTTTGTTCAACAAGCTGGCTTCTGTACATTCGATTGGACACCTTGATGATGACGTCTACAGAGAATGCCTGGACTTGCCTTCTCTACTGGTCTTCCATCCATTCCTGAATGCCTGGGTCACTCCGCACACAGATCGCTGTGTGAAGAAACAATATATTTACTTGTGTCGATGTGATGTATTTGATGTTATTAAACCTGTATGTGGTTATTCTCCCGACAATATTGATTGGTCCTTTTCCATGGACGATGACATCAGCACGAATGACACAGCCTTTTCGGACTCAACATGGACTCCAGAAAAATGTTACCAGTCTTATCGAGAGGAGGTTCATCGCCTGTCAACACAGATTTCCAAGACAAACCTACACCTGTCCGGTACAGTTGCAAAAGTGGAGATTACCTACTGTTAAGATGCACTACAATTCAGATGGCAAGTACTGCATGGTTACAAGCTATAAAACCTATACATATGGCTCACAAACATGTGTTATTGATTCCCCCAATTTCAGCTTTGTTCTGCATCAGAAAGCTGTTATTGGAAATACCGTTATTACCCCCATCACCCTTATGGATGCGGACATCATTGATGGTAACCCCAATTATCTGCTCACCCTTTCTGAGTGTTTACCATATTTTAATGTTCACATAGATCCACTGTCACTTACATTAAAATCACTTTTAGAGAGGAAAGACACACACCTCATCAACATTAGCAATAATATTACCAAGGCTAATGAAGCTATCCTTTCACTGATTAATGATGGTGATATGAACGATGCATTGACTAACACTTGGTTGGAGATTACTTTTAAAGGTTTTGTTATTATACAAGCATTTCTGATATTTTTCTTGGTTATTATGCTATGCTGCCTATGGCGCACACTGTACCAACACCATGAGCAGCTGGAGTTTCTTTACAAAGCTCATGCATCAGTTTTGTAAATGGCCCCTGCTCCCTTATCTTTCCCTATTTTTGCCTGCGTTGCCCTTAGAGGCAAAAAGGGGGGATGTTACATGAGGTCCCTGCACCCTTATTGGTACCCCCAGAGGTACACCGTAGACAGCTAGTGCTTAGGTATACATTATACTAATGTATAGGGCTAAGGGCATCTGCTGTACAAGAGTAGATGTCAGTATATGTAGGCATATTATTGTTATACACTTTGCTTCCTAATTCATATTTTTTTTCTATGTATTTTTGCTTACAAGATGTTAGGACATCTGTGTCCTTGTAGCGATTATGATATGTAAGCCGGCATTGACACCTTTTTGGTGATTTGTACTGTTACACTGAATTGTGTAAGAACTGTACACTTTTCTTTCACAAAGTGAAGACTACTACAAAATTGTATAATGTTATCTTGGACCATGGAACCACTTCTAATTTAGACAATAGGGCTCATCTCTGTAACTAGAAATGTTTCTATCTTACAGTAACCATAGTAATTATCATAGGTATATAATGTGAGGTACACTGTCTTATACCTCGGAGATCCCAAGAGACACAAAGAAACCTCGAGGTATAGGGAATGCTTAGCATTGGTTCCTGGTTAGTATTGATAAGAACTGCTTAGGGCAAATGTGATTAATCCCTTTGGTAGTAATGAACAAGTTTATTACTCTTATGCAACATGTCTGTGAATTCTTGTATTCCTAATATTGCCAAGAACCTGAGAGTTAGGTTTAGACCGCCTGTCAATTGTCAAATGCGTGCTGGCAATATTTGGTGTTTGTGAGAGTTCACTTGTTGCTTAAAACTTTTCCCTTCCCAACAAGGACTGTAGGTGTGCATTCCCACACCACCTTTCCAGTTTTCTGACCACTTTGTAGTAACTTACAAAGTCTGGCTACTTTTCTTGGGTGTGGCCGATGCCGACTCAACCCAATCCACAGCAGCTCTGAATTGCAAGCCTACAGAGTATGCAGTAGCCAGACTGTGTGTAAAATGCTCCTGTTGTGGATCGATATACAACATGGTGCCTTTTTCACAGTTTGATTTTTTGTTCCCTTCCACACCATGGCCACAGTATCAAATGTCTACGCAGAACTGAGGCTTGATGTGTCAAACTTCCTTGCCTCCCATGGAGGATGGGCTGACTTCACACAGGACGCAAGTCAATCTGATAACACTATACTGGTGATTTCAACCCAGTACTGTGAGATGAGACAAACAGCCAATAAACATCATGCCAAAGGGCTGTTGGTCATGGCTCTCTATGCTGCTGTGGAAGCCTCCGAAGCAAGGTTTCAAACACTTGACCTGCAGATTTCATCTCTTAAGCAAGAGATGGATTTACAGGAAACAGAATATGTGAGACTGCAGCAGAATTTGGAGTCTAAACTTTAAACACTGCGCAATGAAAATGATTCATTTTTGCATCATTCTGCTATGGCAGGAGAGCAGGAAATTTGTATGTTAGAGCAGGAATTTGAAAGTCTGAGACAGGATAAGGGGCAGGCTTTGAATATGAATGACTTGTTAAGTAGAGCGAATGAACAGTTGAGTGAGGACATGGGAGAGCTACAGGACGAGATAAACCAGGTATGTAATGACTTTGAAGTGGCTACTAGGGACAATCGCGACTTGACTGCCGCATATAGAGTGTTGCAGAAACAAATGCAAGCTGAGGTGGATGTGAATGTTGCAAACGTGAGTCATGCAGAATGTGAATCTAAGATAGCGAAACTGTGCCATCAGTGGGAGGTTCTAGCTGGACATGTTAAGGCAATGGGAGGCGTAGCCCCTGCCTTAACCATGTCATCTGAAGGGGAGGTCTCAGATGATGACATCTCCCAGTACAATGCCCAGTCACACCTCTACTATGGTCTAGAAACCCCACCCAGCCATCCACAACATGACGGGTCACCACTCCACCCACACCTTGTCATACGTTGTCAACGTCATGACACACATCATGGACGACGCCAACATGGTGGCCACCATGATGGGGGGGGACAGACCCAAGCCTGGTCCTGACAGCACCTCCAGTAGTCGTTATTAATGTGGAAGACAGGCAGGAGATAGAAACAATGACTGAGAATTCACTAGGTAACATGCCTATCTCTGAGAGAAATAAGTGGCTCCTTAAAACCCAGATTAGACAGCTTCTGCAAAAGGCTGGTACTCAGAAAGGCATGGTTCATACCGCAGCTGAGTCCGCAGCCCGGGCAGCCCTGGATGGTGCCCGACGTCACCTACCCCAGCCTGATCGGCCCAATAATCCACTACAAATGGCCTACTGTGTTCAGCAAATAGCTGACAGTATTGGTCAGATGAGCCCACCAGACAACCTTAGCAGCCACTTAGAAAAGGTGCATTCCAAATGTGAGATGCTTAGCCTCACTGCAGTCTATCAGGTCCAAATACTACGCCAGATCATCGATCCTTGACTGTGGGCAAAACTCCCCGATGCTATCTGCCAGGCTGGTAATGCCACCTTTGAAGAAGTCACAGCTGAACTCATTTCTGCACACAGCCCAGGTGTAGTAGGAGTGATGCTTGCATACCCTGTAAAACAGAATGCAAAGGAAAGTCCAGCGACTTACAACCAGAGACTCTGGATGGCCTACCGAGCAGGAAAACATCTTGCACAAGAAGCTGTGGATATAGATCTTATTGAATATAAGACTTTGTTCCTTAGGAACATGATCCCTGCAGTAAGAGAGAAGGTAGAGCCAACCACCTATCCTACCATGGAAAGGTTTGCCGACATCCTTCAGAAAACTGAGAGAGTTTACCAACTTTATATCCATGATCTGGGCTCCGGCTCCGAGAAAGTAGCCACCGTGGAGCCTACTCAAGATGCTGTGACACACTATATGGTGGAAGGGCGGGCCCAACACAGACAGCCCCTCCCCAAAGACCACCAACACCCCCAGCAGGCCCAACAACATCAACAGCAGCAGCAACAGCAACAATGGGATTGGAACTGACACTATCATAAGAATAAGAAGAACCACAAGAATCATAAGGGTAAACAACAGCAAAGACCAGGCCCTTCATATAGGAAGATAGCCAAAGAGAATCAGAAGTTTAGAGAGCTCCTGGGGCAAGTGCATTCTGTAGCAAATGCTGTTCCTGCTCAGTCCTTTGCAGCCACACAACCAGGAACCCAGTCCCCAATGGGCCATGGTGATACCAGAAGTACAGGCTCTCAGGCCCATACAGGCCTGAACCCAGAAGCACCTCCCTATATAGCATCAGTGTAGCATGGTGAAGTGGTTCAAAAGAGTCAGGCCCAACCTCCCCATGCCTCCTCCAGTACAGATTGACAATTACAGGCCCCATTTCAGAATGTAAACAAGCTGGTGTTGGATAGAAACGGAAGGCCCTGAACTGAGGCCGAGTTCGGGGGCTGCCGACTTACAGTGTTATTGGATACAGGTGCGGCTCTGTCTGTATTACATTATGACCACCCGGATACATCTCCTTGGTCCACCGGATGGAGGACCAACATGTCAGGAGCAGATGGTACTAGGTTACCTGCATACCGCTCTCTACCACTACCTGTAGAGTTGGGACACTTGAAGGCCTCACACACCTTCCAACTGATGGTATTACATGATTATACTAGTATCGTTGGAATTGACTTCCTTGCACCACATGGCTATGTGGTGTATCTAGCCAACATGAATGGATAGAGATTCAGGGCCAATATCATACCATTTTGATCCCTGATTCACACATCGTGGCAACACTATCTGCCAACAATAAGTAATATGACATCATAGATTTGTTCAAGAACCATGACTGTTTCCCAAAGCTTCTACCCATTCTACAAAGACAATTGGAGGCATTTGCTACCAACAAACATGACTGTGGCAGAATGCACACTGTCATCGAAGTGCCAGGCCCAGCACATGAGAGGCAAAGGCAATATCCTTTCCCATCTGAGGCCTTGCCTTCTCTTATGGAAACAATAAAATCTCTCCTCAACAAAGGAGTAATCAGAACATGTGTCTCCACCTCCAACTCCCCAGTGTGGCCAGTGAAAAAAACATTGGGTGCCTGGAGACTTACTAATGACAACAGGAAACTGAACCAGGTCACCCCCAGTTGTGCTCCAACTTTGGCCTCCGCATCTGATGTGTTATGACTCTTAACTCCTGACCTAAAATGGTTCAGCACCCTGGATATCTCCAATGGTTTCTGGTCACTGCCATTGGCCCCGAATGGTCAATATAAGTTCGCCTTCACCTTTGAAGGTAGACAGTACACGTGGACATACTTAGCACAGGGATTCCATAACAGCCCGTCCCTGTTCTGTCTGCGCATGATGGACACCCTTGAGGGTTTCTCTACTCCCCAGTGTCTCTTGCAGTATGTGGATGACCTGCTGTTGGCAACAGCCACACAGGAACAACACTTAGATCTCTTGGATGAACTATTGACTCTCGTCCAAAGAGCAGGCCTGAAATGTAATCCAGCAAAAGCACAACTGTGTCAGAAGGAGGTACTCTTTCTGGGCCTGAGGAAAACTGATCAAGGCCGAAGCCCTACCTGGAAGAAGATACAAGGGTTACAAGACTTTCCATTACCGTCTCTCTCTTTTTTGTGAGGTCCATCAGGGCTCTATACTGTCCCCCATGTTGTTTGCAGTGTACATGCTTCCTCTCGGAGACATTGTGAGAAGGTACGGGTTGGGATTTCACTGTTATGTAGATGACACCCAACTGTACCTGTCCTTTGCACCTGACCAAGAAGGAGCTGTCTCGGTATTTAATAGCTGTCTGAAGGAAATCCAGGATTAGATGAGGTCCAGTTCGTTGAAGTTGAACTCTGGGAAGACCGAGGTGTTGGTTTTGGATCTGGATCACCGGATAGGGGGACCTGTTGCTGGCTTCCCCTCTGGGGTGTTTTGTGGGGATGTCGAGTTACCGGTCTCTGAACCGGTGCAAGATCTGGGGTGATCTTAGATGCTGGGCTGACTTTACAATCTCAAGTGTCAACAGTAGTAAAATCTTCTTTTTATCATCTGAGAAACATCGCCAGAATCAAGCACCTCGTTCCGTCCGGCGATCTGCCAACTCTGATCCATGCCTTTGTGACCTCATGCCTGGACTATTGAAACTCGCTTTACCTTGGGCTTCCATGAGTTGATATCCGCTGCCTCCAGCTGGTGCAGAATTCTGCAGCTTGAGTACTTACAGGTACTCCTCGATTATCTCATATTACTCCAGTGCTGCGGGGTCTGCACTGGCTACGAGTTCAGTGGCGGATCACCTTCAAAGTCGGATTACTGACTTTTAAAGCCCTGCATGATCTGGGCCCTGATTACCTGAAAGATCACCTGATTCCTTACCACCCTATGAGGTCGCTCCACTCAGCCGACGAGGGGTTGCTAGAGATTCCTAGGGTTATATTGAAATCAGCTGGGGCCCAGGCTTTTTTGTTTGTGGCCCCATCCTTTGGCATTCTCTACCACGTCGGATAAGGGAGTGTATGACTGTGGGGAGCTTTAAACAGGCTCTCAAATCCTTTTTATGGAATAGGGCCTATGGTGTCTCTTACTGATGTCTGTATTTATTTTTAACAGTTTTTATATTATTGTTTGTATACTTTGTACTTAATCTTTCTGGAATGTGCCTTGGAATTTGAAAGGTGCAATATAAATAAAGATTATTATTATTATTATTACTATTATTATTACCCACCAGTGTGGCAACTCTGAGAAGGTTTCTAGGTATGTTGAATTATTCTAGAGATTTTATCTGTGATTTTGCTCAAAAGTCTGCTCCTCCATATGAGTTACTGAAAAAGGACATTCCTTGGACTTGGGGCCCCATACACACCCAGCCTGTGACGTCACTGAAATAGGCCTTGGCCTTGACTCCAGCTCTGGTCAACCCCAATCCAGCACTACCATTCTATCTGGAGTGTGCCACCTCTGACATTGCTATGCCAGCAATGCTGGCCCAGAAAGTTCATGGTACTCTGAGACCCATTACATATGCATCACAGCTCTTGACCCCAGTGGAACAGAAGTACAGCCTATGTGAAAGGAACCTTCTGGCCACCTACTGGGCTGTCAGGCACTTTCTATACATCGTTGGGTACTCCCCACTGATCATTAACATGAACCACATCCCAACTACATTTCTGCTATCAGACAGAGTGAAGGATGGGTCAGTCTCTAACACCAGGCTGACACATTGGTCACTTCTTCTCCAGGATAGAGACATACAGGTACACCCAACCAAAATACCATCCATGCTGGCACATGGACTCCTTTTCCAAGGAGAACCCTATGACTGTACACTGCAACCACCTGATCTGTCAGATCCAGGTCCTTTCCTCTCTGCCACGCCACAATTACTTGAGAGTAACTCATTGTGTCATATTTTCACAGATGGTTCAGCTTCCTACTATCAGGGAGAACAGATTGCAGGGATGGGTATTTTAGTGATTTACCCTTATGGTAACACTGTTAAAATCTCTAAGCATTGCAGTGTGGCATCTTCTCAGTATGCTGAGATGGCAGCCGTGGCCTGTGCCCTCGAGTTCATCCAGCATGGGACCAAAGATACCTTCATTTTTACAGACTCTAATTGGGTTTGTTGTTCTCTTACAGAATTTCTTCCTTTCTGGCAGAAGAAGTCCTTCCTCTCTTCTGATGGCAGCCCAGTGAAGCACAAAGAACTGATAATATACATGCACTCACTGGCACAAAGGTCTGCACACAAACTCTATGTACACAAAGTCAAAGCTCATTCCATACCCGACCCTTACCATGCATTCAATGACACAGCAGACACTCTTGCCAAGGAAGGGGCCTGAGGGGGGACACCTGTATGATGGACCACCCAGAAGCCAATGCTGTCATACATATTGCAGCAGTCAGGAAAAAATCTGAACCCTTTTCCCCCTTGGACTTCTCAGTAGCCCAACATGTTGATACTGAACTCAAAGAAGTATTCAGATTCCTTGATAAGAGTACTGAAGGGAAACTTCCCATACACAATCCTTACCGGAGGCATGAAGGTAAGTTATGCTTGTCCTCTGATGACAAGCTCATCTGGCACCAACCAGATGATTCTACCACCAAGTTGTGGGTGGTCCCCAGACATCTTAGGTCTGAATTCTTGCACCAAGTGCATGATACCCCCACTGGTGGACACCAGGGAGTGGAAAATAACCTCCAGAGGCTCAAGACCAGCGCCTAGTGGCCTGGTGTCACCAAAGATGTTAAACAGTACATAGATAACTGCCTCATTTGTGTGCAAAACAATCCCATCCCCACCAAGCGAAATGCCAAACTACTACCACAAAAACACTCTGGACCTTGGCATGCTATACAGATTGATTTTATTGGTCCCCTGACCAATACTACCAGAAACAATAAAAATGCTCTTGTGGTAACTGATCTTTTCTCTAAGTGGGTTGAAGCTTTCACCACTAAGAAATGCACTGCTAAAACCACTGCCAAAATCCTGGTAGAACAAATTTTCTCCAGGTGGGGCCTACCTCTTAAGGTAGACTCCAACAAAGGAAACAGTTTTACAGGTGAGTTGATGAAAGAATCCCTTGACCTCCTTAGAATTCAACATAAGTTCCATATACCTTACCACCCTCAATCTTCAGGTCAAGTACAAAGAGCCAACAGATAGATTAAGCAAATGCTTTCCAAATTCATTGAGGACAATCCCAAAACTTTGGATTCCCTATTGCCATTACTCCTTATGGCAATCAGGAGCACACCCTCAGCCACCACCTAGTTGACACCCTTTGAGGTGATGATTGGCACACAAATGAGATTACCTGAACACCTGTTGTTTGACCTGCACACCCCCACTGCAGACCATGTGTCTGTAGACAAATATGTGGAAAAACTCAGAAAAGACCTCATACACGCACACTTGTATGCTATCAATTGCATGGGCAAGGCCCAGCAACAGTCCAAGATACAGTTTAACAAGCATGCACAAGAAGTGGATTGGCAGGTTGGAGATCAGGTAATGGTTCTCCTCTTTGCCCATCCCACACACTCCTATTCCAATAAGTGGGAAGGCCCTAACCCCATTGTCAACAAGCTCAGTCCAGCTGTCTATCAAGTTAGACTCCTGAACAACAATAAACTGACTGACAAGTGGTTACATGCATACCAACTGAAACTGTATAAAGGGGCATAATTACTTTTCCTCACCCCATTGGGTGAAATAGTACTAACCTACTAATGTTTGATTTTCCTTTTCAGATACATTGACAAGATGGCTATCTTGTTCCATTTTCTCCTCATCTCAGGAGTTATCCCCTGCATCCAAAGCATGGTACCGAACCTCCTTCCTCACCTTGATCCTCCACCATCTGCCCCAGAGGGAGTATCCATCAAAATACTTGATAGTTTGGTTACTGTCCTGGAAGGTTCTGATGTTTACCTCACTGTCTTGGTTGTTGCTCCTAATAAATCTACCCTTCAAATTGAGTGGCAAACCACATTGCAAGGACAAATTCTCCCTGTGGCCATGCTTTCCAAGGGAACTTTCCAGGACTGGCCTAATGCTAAATTATCCCCTAATGGTTCTCTGTCCTTGCTACAAACTGCTCTTAGACATTCTGGTTTATACAATATGATTGCTTTGATCGATCCCTCCTATTGTAATTCTTTGTCTAAGGACTCAGCAAGAAAATTTTGTGTTGTACACACCATGGCCTCTGCTGCCATGTTTCTATCTGTGTTACCACCCACTGACAAACAGCTTTTGGAATGTCCAAAACACACTCCTGGTCCCCGTAGTGGTCTAACAGCCACTGCTCTACCTGGTACACTGACTAACAACTTACAGTTTATGCATATACCTGTTTTGTTTCATTTGACTTACTGGAATATGAGAGAATTTGGTATGTGTCACAATGCTAACACTTCAGCATTTTACAGTACTTTATTGCTTGATAGTTTAGCAGCATTTCAGATTCATACTCAACACCCTATTGCAAGGGGTACACACCACCGAGCACAAATGCAACTTCATTAGAAAACCCAATCCTAATGATCAAAGTCATAAACGTAATACACGTGAGGTTGACAGTCCTGATGTCACTGGTGCAACAGACACTGTTACAGGTCTCTTTGGTACAGCTATGTCTATCTGGAATAAAGCAGACATTGCTGCTATCAAATCTCATTCAGCCAAATTCCAACTGGTTTGGTAAATAATATACTACCCCATTATTGCATGGTGTGGATGGCCTTAGTCAGGAAGAAAGATACACTGTATACAATATGCACAATATTGCTAAGGCATTTACAGATTCTAAATATAAGATTAACGCTCTCATTGCATAGAATAACAAAGAAGCATATAAACAATACATTGCCTCTGAGATTTTATGCTCAGCCTCTGACTCATATATTATCACTACCATCAATAACCTCTTCCATTATCTAGAATTTGGAAGGATCCCTGAAATCATAGATGACAGACGTATTTTTAAATGGTGTTGTCCATGATGTAAAACCCCTGGCTGTATTGCTATATGTGTAAATCATCAAAAAAGTGCTGTTATCCACTACTGTATTGTAAGGGGAAATTACCATTTTACTGCTCTTTAAGGTAATTGCAGCTCCTTGTCTGAATATGTAAGGTGGGCCAGACACTAAGGCGCCACAGGACCCCCCCCCCACAGTCCTTTGTAGTGCAGATTTGGTCAGTGACGCTCAGGAAAAGGCTTGCTACTGCCCTTATTAAATGCTGCACCCTCCTCTGTCTCTCTCCAGCCTGCTTCCTTAAGCCCACAGCAACCAGCTGAGCACCGGGGCTTTGCTCCGCCAGCGGGCGGTCGGTGGCACCTAGCAGAACTTGGGAACCACAAGGCCGGGAGGAACAGTGAGGGAGCAGTCGGGAAAGGCACAAAATTTTTGCCCACCCGTCCTTCTCCCCTCTTGTGTGTTAATTTATAGGCATCTTCACGCCAAAATCTCTTCCCCGCCCACAGCACTTTTCTCTAAACCAACAGAGAGCCACACCAGCTTGCTGATCCAACCAATCAGCAACTTCGCTACTCCCTATTGCCAACTATCAATATCCCCCTCAGAATGGGGAGCTTGCTACTGATACTCCTGTCACTATCAGCCATAGGGTTCTACAATGAAGATGACCCTATTATACAATCTAAAGTGGGCAACCCGCCTAGTTTCTCTGGAACATCCCCCGTCGCTGACACCCATACCCTCATATATGTCTTGCCATTGCTGCATCGACTACAGTGGTACAATCGCCATAAAGTTACACATATCACCACATATATGTCTCAGCCAAGGCCCCATTACTGGGTATATAGATCCCCACTAAGCCTAGTTATCAAACTGCTAATTGGTATCACGACACACTACCTTAAATCCACAGTGAGCACCCAAAACAAAGAGTGGCAACGGAATAAAAAAAGGAGGATCAAAGACAGCCCCCTCTCCCTATCACTGGCAGCCCTTATGAAATTACTGATATTCCTATTGCTCTGTATTGCTAATGTAGAAATCAACCCTGGACCTTTTGAAAGCATCACCTCTCCATCAGACCTATCCTCAATTAAAGGCCTCAGTTTCCTGCATATTAATGTATGCAGTCTGTTGAAAAAATTTACATTGCTACAAGCCTGGATTGCCCATACTGCCAGACTTTCTTGTGGTAACTGAGACATGGCTCAAGACCACCACAATGGACAGGGAAGTTAACGTACCTAACTATCAGCTGTTCAGAGCTGATCGCCAAAAAGGGGGCGGAGTAGCCATATATGTAAAGGCTGGTTTAATTGTATCCTGTACTGCTGCAACATCTATGCCCAAGGAATTTGAGTGTCTATCTCTAAAGTCTCTCTCCAATACAGCAGCTTTCCATTTAATTGGATGCTACAGACCCCCCTCTGCTGAACACAAGCTCTTATCCCACCTGGGAAACCTGGTCAAGTCCTGTACTGGAAAAGTCATTATTATAGGGGACATGAATTTCTACTGGCTCACCCAGGCAGCTACACCTCTGGTATCATTCTGTGACACCTCACGGCTCACACAGTTAATTAATGAACCAACAAGACTAAATGCAAGGAATAGTAGTAACAGTACTCTACTTGACATCATGATAGTGAGTAAACCACATCTATTCACACATGCTGGAGTGCTCCTATGCGACATAAGTGACCACTGCCCCATCGCAGGGTAAGATCCAACAGCATTAAACAGATCCTGCAAAATTCCTCATGAGGAGATCCAAGAAAAACATCAATATTGAAAGATATCTGCATGATCTAGCCTACTCTCCACACTGGCAAAAGTTCTATCTTGCACATTCTGTAGAAAAGCTCAGCAGGTGCTAAATAGCATTATATTAAATGCCCTTAACACCCATGCCCCAATCTCTAGTATCCGAAAAAAACAAATCCTGTCGCTGGTTTTCAGCTGACCTCAAAGCTGCACTGCTGGAGAAAATAAACTTTGGAAAGTAGCAAGAAAAACTAAGAATATCATGGACTGGATGATCTTTAGGAAAGCCAGGAATAAATGCACTAGGAAAGTTAGGGATGCAAAGGCTGCCTACTACCTGGCCCAGCTCGACTCCTCCTACCATAATACTGCTAGATTTTGGGGCACCATCAAGGGTATGATGGGCCAGGATGTTAACAACCCCTTCCAACCCAATTACACAGTAACTATGGCCCCATTACTGACACATTGGAAATCCTGGATGCATTCAACAACCACTTCACAACAGCTGGCCTTGCCTTTGACTCCTCCCCAGCTAACCTATTAAGGGATCATTTAAGCTCCCACTATACTGGTGAACAAAGAGTTGACTCCTCCTTTAGCTCCAAACCTATACTGTTGAAACAAGTTGAGGATCTATTATGGCATCTAGATACCAAAAAAAGTGCAGGAGCAGATCTTCTGGACCCATTCTTTCTAAAGATTGCATGTCATATGCTTGCAGTCCCCCTAACTCACCTCTTTAACCTTTCCCTAAACTCTGGCTCTATTCCCACACTGTGAAAGACAGCCCAAGTGGTCCCCCTTCTAAAATCAGGGGACCCTATGGATCTTAATAACTACAGGCCCATTTCCATCCTATCTGTGTTATCCAAGATGCTGGAGAAATTAGTGAGTATTCAGTTAAGAGAATGTCTGGACAATGCTAATCTATTAAATCCAGCTCAATCTGGATTCAGGGACAAACATAGCACTATCACTGCATTAGCCAAGGTCACCAATGATTGGCAAACCGAACTGGATAAAAAGAACAATGTCTGTGCTGTATTCCTGGACCTGAGCAAAGCATTCGACACTGTGGACCATGAACTGCTACTCTCATCCCTACACTCCATTGGCCTAGATCCATCCTCCCTTAAGTGGTTCAGATGCTACCTCTCCGGTAGATCACAGCAGGTAAAAGCTGAAGGTGACCTCTCCCCATTAAGACCACTGTCAAGAGGAGTCCCCCCAAGGCTCTATTCTGGGTCCTATCCTTTTTGCCATTTATATAAATAAAATTGATTCAACCCTTACCAAGTCCTCAGTACATCTCTTTGCTGATGACACTGTACTGTATGTCAGCAACCCTTCACCCAAAGTTGCTCATGAAATCCTACAAGCAGAATTCTCCCTGTTACAACATCAGCTTCTCGAGAAAAAGCTTCTGCTAAATGCAAAGAAAACAAAAGCAATGAAGTTCACAACCCAAAACTCCACCAACACATCCTCTTCAATCAGTCTCCCCCAGCTATGCACTATACTTGGAGAAAATCTGGAGTATGTTGAAAAATTTCAGATACCTAGGTGTGTGGATTGACAACAGACTTGACTTTACTCAGCATCTAGAACAACTACTGAAAAAGCTTCGCCTAAGGCTTGGCCTCCTCTACAGATTAAAACCCTTCCTTAATAGAGATTCAAAGATGAGATTAGTCCAGGCCATCTTTCTATCAGTCATTGACTACTCAGACTTCCTCTATAGTCACTGCCCCACTCCCTACCTACAAAAGTTGGATACCTTATACCATAGAGCAATAAGGTTCATTACAGACCTGACATATAATACTCACCATTGTTTTCTCTATGATGCAATTGGATGGGTTTCCCTTCATGTCAGGAGGAGTAGAAATGCAGCTTTATGGATCTACAGAGCTTTATCAGAAAAACTTCCAAGCTATATCCTGGACTGCTTCAACCTGACCACTCCCAGCTCATATGCCCTAAGAAGCAACAATATCATCCTGCTCAAATTGCCCAAAGTCAACACCAAAATAGGGAGGGCAGCAATCAGCTATTCTCTAGCCATAGCATGGAACACCCTACAAAATCCTAAAACTGTCCATTATCATTCCATTTACATCCTTCAAGCAGCACTGTACAGCCTTCTTCACAGAGAAATGCAGTTGTTACCGCTAGAGATAGAATAGTCATCCCACAAAACCATATTCCAATCACATATGGCATATTCCTTCCAGCCAGACACCGCCAGTATATGGCACCCAATATTCTCTTCACCATCCTTGTACTCATTATGTGAGTGACTGTCATGACCCTCATTGTGATACATATGTACTGTACATATTGTAGATGTTAGTTTAACTTTCTCTTGCCAAGCTTTAACATGTGAATTCTCTGTATATTACTGTGTTATAAATAACATTTTCTTTTTTCTGTATGTATAACTGCCTCCTAAGTATTTGAGGTAATTGCTGTGCATCAACTCGAACCTTAACCTTATCAGGTCCATCTTGTAAATGAGCCTTGCTCAATGATGATCGCCTGAATAAATAAAGATTTGATTGATTGATTGATTGATTGATATGTATGCAACAATCTTTAACTATTTCCTTTGTACAGTAGGAATTTGGGTTTTATGACCAGACACCCCAACACTGGTCCCTGTTTTACTTCTAAGAAATGTTCTATCAAAGATACAATGTTTGTTTCTTTTACTGTCTCTTTACCAAATTTTGATCTCACTACAGCTTTGTTCAACAAGCTGGCTTCTGTACACTCGATTGGACACCTTGATGATGACATCTACAGAGAACGCCTGGGCTTGCTTCCTCTATTGGTCTTCCATCCTTTCCTGGATGTCTGGGTTGCTCCATACACCGATTGCTGTGTGAAGAAACAATATATCTGCTTGTGTCAATGTGATGTATTTGATGTTATTAAACCTGTATGTGGTTATTCTCCAGACAGTATTGCTTGGTCCTTTTCTATGGACGATGACATCAGCACAAATGACACAGACATTTTGGACTCACCATTGGCTCCAGAAAAATGTTACCAGTCTTATCGAGAGGAGGTTCTTCACCTGTCAACATGGATTTCCAAGATGACCTACACCTGTCCTGTACAGTTGCAAAAGTGGAGATTACCTACTGTTAAGATGCTGAAAAATTCAGATGGCAAGTACTGTGTGGTTACTAACTATAAAACTTATACATATGGCTCTCAAACATGTGTTATTGATTCCCCCAATTTCTGCTTTGTTCCGCATCAGAAAGCTGTTATTGGACATATTGTTATTTCCCCCGTCCCCTTTATGGATGCGGACATCATTGATGGTAACCCCAATTATCTGCTCACTCTTTCTGAGTATTTACCATATTTTAATGTACACATAGATCCACTGTCATTTACGTTAAAATCACTTTTAGAGAGGAAAGACACACACCTCATCAACATCAGCAATAATATTACCAAGGCTAATGAAGCTATCCTTTCACTGATTAATGATGGTGATATGAATGATGCATTGACTAGCACTTGGTTAGAGATTATTTTTAAAGGTTTTGTTATTATACAAGCATTTTCTGATATTTTTCTTGGTTATTATGCTATGCTACCTACGGTGCACACTACGCCAACACCGTGGGCAGCTGGAGTTCCTTTACAAAGCTCGTACATCGGGTTTGTAAATGGCCCCTGCTCCCTGAACTTTCTCTATTTTTGCCTGTGTTGCCCTTGGAGGCAACAAGGGTGGGAATGTTACACAAGGTCCCTGCACCCTTATTGGTACCCCTTAGAGGTACACTGTAGACAGCTAGTGCTTAGGTATATGTTGTACTAATATATAGGGCTAAAGGCATCTACTGTACAAGAGTAGATGTCCGGATATGTAAGCATATTATTGTTATACACTTTGCTTCCTAATACATATACATTTTCTATGTATTTTTTGCTTACAAGATGTTAGGACATCTGTGTCCTTGTAATGATTATGATAAGTAAGTCGGCATTGCCACCTTTTGGTGATTTGTACTATTACACTGATTTGTGTAAGAACTGTACTCTTTTGTTTTACAAACTGATGACTACCACTAAATTGTATAATGTTATCTTGGACCGTGGAGCCACCTCTAATTTAACCAATAGGGGTAATCTCTGTAACTAGAACTGTTTCTATCTTACAGTTATCATAGTAAGTATCATAAGTATATAATGTGAGATACTGAGTCTTATACCTCAGAGACCCCAAGAGACACGAAGAAAACTTGAGGTATTGGGAATGCTTAGCATCGGCTCCTGCTTTGTATTGGTAAGAACTGCTTAGGGCAACTGTGATTTATCCCTTTGGTAGTAATAAACAAGTTTATTACTCTTATGCAACATGTCTGTGATTTCTTGCATTCCCAATATTGCCAAGAACCTGAGAGTTAGGTTTAGACCTCCTGACAAGCTCTTTTTTTGCTAAGTCTTTCAAAATGTATCTTACTGTCCCCTACTAACCACACCGCTGCTGTTTGCATTATCACAGTCTGTCATTTCGAGCACTAAAAACTCAAGGCACTGTGAGGTTAACAGGGGAGAGGCAAATGTTTACTATACAGAATTTTCAGATGAACTGTCAAGATGTACTGCAAATTTTGGAAAGGAACACTGACAATGAAAAAATGTATTTTCTAGTAAATTTTAAACAGCTAGACCTTATTTATGATTAATCATGTACTAAAGTGCAGAGTTGCTCTTTAACATCAAGGAAAGAGTAACAAAGATATAGTGATAGAGGATGAAATAAAACAAACAAAAAAAGCAGAAACTTCCTGTAGTAATCTCTCCCCCTTCCCTAACCCCCAGTCATGTTCTTTGACCAAGTCAGCTAATCAAACCATCCCATCCACAAAACTAAATATCCTTACTGGCCCAAACTCCATTAATGGCAGAGAGACTTATTGAAATCTGCCTTGCAGGAAGACTGGCCTAAGTGTTTCAGTCCAGAGCAGACCCTAACCAGATGATCAAGCAAACCCTCCCTCCATTTTCAACACTGCTAACACAAAATCCTCTACCTCTTAGCCCTAGCTACATCAACTGCACATCCAGCACTCCCTGCAACCTCCCATTTGCCTACCTCCCTGCAACCTTTAAATTCCCCATGCATGTTATGACCTGTTTAGGCCACTATTGTGGTTGCTATGGGGGTTGGAAGGCAAATTCGTCATCCCCAGGCTGCCAACAATTGGAGACTCAGGCATACTCTCAAATTGACCTCATGATGTAGTGCCTCTGGGCTATCAAGGCAGCTTATAACTAACCCATTTAAACATTTTCAATTTGCCTTTAAAAGAATTAAAGTAATGAGCAATAACAGACCAATCTACATACCTGTAAGTATAGTTCTATTGTTGTCATTCCTTTCACATTCGCACTGTGGCAAGGGGTGGTCTAGTCCTTGGATCTGCCACACACTGGTGCAGCTGTTAAAATGGGAAAGGAAAGGAGTTAGAATGATAAAAAAAAAGAAGCCTTTTAAGGGTAGATATGAAAGAAGCCAGATCCTGCATGGAAGGTGTATGTTGCTGTTGCTGTAACTCTTGCTTTACTGGTCTCATTCGATTTAGGAGGCTTCTAACAGAACTGATTGGTTGCATTTGAAATGGAAAACAAAGCAAAGCTTTATGGCTCTTGAGTCTGGTTGCTTTTCATAATTACACAGTTTTACTGTTCCTCTAACAAGCATGTTTACTTTCAAAATGCACTGGCAATTATTTTTTGGACATGTTCTTCCACTATGTATACTGTGGTAGTGGGGAATGGGGTGGAGAGGTGTGTGTGTGTGTGTGTGTGTGTGTGTGTGTGTGTGTGTGTGTGTGTATGAGACACGGGAAGATTTTTACTTGTTTGAGTATGAGTAGGCAACCTGAGCAAGGTTGCACTGAATTTCATCAATTTATTCATATACATTTACAGACGAAAGTACAAAAGATGCATTTATTCTGTTATCATTTGACTAAAAACACAAAACAAAAAACAACTCCATCATCACCCAATAACCAAGCACTTGCTGCATCCATAGCACTCAGCATATAAAGCAGCACTAACACACTCCTACAGGCACAAAGAACCACCAGCACCTACTGCCGCCACCCAATATGTAACTTTGAAAGTGCCCCCTAACACCAGCAGGAGTTACGCACTACTTATGCCCCCTCCCCACCTAACCCCATGTCAGACATTTCTAGCCCTGTCTCACAAATCAGGGATTGCAGGCTTAAACCCTCTGGGTGCCAGGCATTTCTAGCCCTCTCTCACAAATAAGGGACTGCAAGCTTAAAAACTCAGGGACAGATTATCAAAATCAGGAACAAATCTTAAAAGTCATTTTTAGCTAAAACAAACTACAACATTTTTGCTTAGGGAGAAAAGCTGCTCACTCCTGCATTTCAGCTGAAGCATGACTGGAAATTCAATCAAATCTGCCTTTGACTTAGAGTTCCCCAGGGTCCTAGTGCCAGTCAAATTATCAACTGACAGCAGAATAAACTTAGAAACTGGTGATCACATCTTGTATTTTTAAAATCTCCACATAATTATTTCTTCAGTGCCCCTGCAGGAGGGGGAGGGAGAAGGAGTTGTGAGGTCCATGAAGAGGAAGACAGTGGAAAACCAATGCTATGGACATGACTGCATCACTGTGCAAGTACGCACAATATATGTCCTGCAAGTTCCTTTTCTAATCTACTTCATAGCAAAAAGACAGCATGGCTATGCCATGCAGCCTTAAAAATCAGACTCAGGAGACTAGTTAAAAACTAAAGAGCTGGGACTTGCTTGTCATCACAGTCACTTTCTCATTCTTTTCTAAACAGTCCATTTTGGTAAATGTGCCTTAACCATATTGATCTCAGTGCTGGTACAGTAGTTTTGTTTTTCCCCTCACTGTAGTAGGCAGGGATAGTAGCTGTCGTGAGGTGGTAGTTGGCTGACTGGCTGTCTAACTGGCTGAGTCTGTTTTTGATTCTCCATTATGGTGGTGTGTTCCTCCTTTGCTCATTAATCTTAACTGAAAGACATTCACAGTGTTGCCTGTTGAGAAATAGAAGTCACTTTTGTTATTAACTATTATACACAGTATTACTTTCTTTAAATGTCAGGAATGGAAGAGTATTTAGAGAGCGTTATGGAAGTTGCCTGCCTTTTGAAAATAATCACACAGACAGTATGCATGTCGTGGGTGGCTGTCAGAGTTTAATACACACACATAGGTCTACTAACTGCTATTATTCTGGTTCACACTGGTGCTGTAACTGCTAAGCTACAAGGGCTGGTCAGAGTTCTGGGACTTGCCTGCTTCTAGACAAAATTATGACCATCATCTTGGAGGTGGGTGCTGGTTGTGACATTCAGCATTTACTCATTACAGCTCTGGCAGTTCAAGTAGGCACATCCACAGTTGCATCATTCACTCCTCATCTCATTTCACTAATCGTCCTGTTTATTACTACTAAACAGTATGTTGAGTAAAAGCTGTTTAAAATGACTTTTTATCATACAGTTAACATAAAACATAAAGGTTCTAAAAGGTCTGTATAAGGTTCAGATAACTATTCAAAGCTTTTTTTGCTTATTATAACATTTTAGAACCTCAGAAACTTTTGAGGTTCTCCCACCATTAATTTGTATAAACTGTTTGACTATTGCAGGTTTGTCCCAAGTGCTAACGTGTTAGCACTAGTGCTAGCACTGCTACAGTTCTACATCCCCCATGTGTCATAGATATAATGCCACATGTCATTGGTGACAACTTAATGCTGCAACATCATCTGTGCAATGATGTCAGACTATGGAATTGTACACGTGCAGTGTGGTACAGCACTTGTACACCATGCCCATGTAAAACTCAGTTCCTGCCGCAAGCAAATGGCCTCTCCTCCCAACTGAAAGCATGCATAGCACTGCACTGTTTGACATTAGCATAACACTAATGCCGAAATGTGCTGCACAAATAGCAGGTCATAGCCATATAGCCAGGGACTTGTCACTAGCAGGGTGTCAGGGCTGGTGTTAGGCATTAAACCACAATGGCAGACAGAAGAAGGATGGCTGTTTGCCAGCAAGACTCCCCTTGGTTGGCCACTGGGAGGACCAGCATCTGGGAGAGGGGGAAGAGGCAGTAGACATGCATAGATATGAAATCTAGGTCTCTATAGGGAGGCACCAGGCATGGCGACCACAGTGGTGCACACAGGGCACCAGTGCCAGCACAGGTTCAATGATCTGCCACAGTGAGCAGCCAGGGGCCTGCCTGCAGCATCTCAGGGCTATGGTGTACAATGGCACTGTGCCATAGCCAGGTGAGTAAAGACAGCAGAATGTATGGTTGTTGTGGTGTCTTGTGTGTGGTTCTGTTTCCATGATACAGCACTTCTGGGTCACTGCCTCTGAGGGAGTGTACCTGTGTGCCCTTGTTGTGTCTACTCTGTCCAATGGGACCTGATCTGCTGAATAGACCTATGTAACCAAGGCAGGTATATGGGACCACTGTTCAAGTAGATGTCCCCATTCCTTGTACAGTGCAGGACCGTCTGTGGATCTTGAAACCATGCACTAGCCATAACACCAAGAGTGTATGCTACCACAGTAACATGATCACCATTCATCCATAAGTGTTGTGTCAGGTTGGAAAAATGCGTCATGTGACATGGAGTTTACTTGTAGTTAGGATGGTAGGTGTACCAAAGTGCAATTTGCAGAGGTGACTGTTCCATGTACACTCTCCTTGTTATGTAGGATGGGTGGTGGTACATATATGCCACATAATTCATAGTGTAATGCTTTACTGGAGTGTGTATGCTACTCTAGATCCTGCAATGTGTTGGGCTACACCTACAGTACCATGTCCATCCATGCTGTTACACAGGTATGCTTCCTGTGCTCCTGTTGTATGCAGCATGAGGCTACATGCATTCTAATATGCAATGCATGGTGTACAAGGCATGTAGCTGACATGTATGGGTATGTGGCACAGGGGTGGTGAAGATGACTGGGGGAATGGCACTACACAGGCCTTGCATACTCAGTGCTAGGCCATAGCTCAAACACTGGTATGTAGTCTTTTGTTGTGCCTGGGCCATGACACACCTGTCTTTGTGGCATGTCCTGATTATGCAGAATAGTAAGACATGGCCTTGCAGATTCTGGTCCATCCCCATCATGCACATGCGGCTATGGTACAAAGGTGTGTACTGTTTAGGGTTTATGGTAATGCACCATGTGTCCCATTGCATGCTATTGACTACATCTCTCCTTTGTCCTCCTCCACAGACACTAGGAACCAACATGGCCAAGCCAGTGGCAGACAGTCACAGCAGTGCTCCCGGGATCAGTGGTGGCAAGAAGGGATACCCGGACAAGATGGGACACAACATGGCCTGGGATCAGCTGGGTGGTCTGTAGACATGTGTCCATGTAAGTACCCTGAATTATGTATTTTTTTAGTCTGCATTTCATGTCTATACTGTGATGTGCTACTTTATTTACCCACATAATCCATAGATTGGGATGGGGTTAGCATACTGTATGTAAAACTTATGTGTCAGACTCATTTATGTAATCCATTGACTGGGAGGGGGGTTAGGATTTTTCTCTACATGTGAGATAGGTGGGGGGAGGGACTGCTAGCTACCAGGGAGCTACTTATTTGTTATACCCTAGTCTAAAGACTGTCTAGTGAAATTCCACTTGTGGGAGGGGAAGGTGAAATTTTGCTGCGGAAGGCAAAATTTTGCCCATGGAAGGTAAAATTTCTCCTAGGCAAAATTCCGACTTCTGCTGGAAAATTTTGCGAAGTGCTCCGTGATGCAAATTTGCCCACTTCGCCGGCACTCCGTGGGCAAAATTTAAATTTGATGCATCACTACTCATATGTCCTCAAGCATTGATTGGGATTTACATTTATACACTGCAGTCTCACACTTCAGTGCTACTCCCAGTGACAGTCCCTGGCACCAGAAACTATTCCCAGGAATAGATTGGAACTTCAGTCTTCAAACCATCTGAATGAAGCCAGTCCTTCGGCAGCTGAGCAGAACTTTGAGCTCTACCGTGGCCAGGCATTGCTTCCTCCATCTTGTGTTTGTAAATATCTTATTAAGATATTTACACATGGAAGAAGCAGTCCTCGCTCTGGCAATCTTATCACTTCTTTTTTTTTTATAAGTAAAACAAAAGAGCAGTGATAAGATATAAAATGGGTCTATGCACAGCTGCTGCTCCAGTCCTGCTGTGAGTGACCCACCATGACCTTTGCATTCCGACTTCCTCCTCTGCTTCAGTGGCTCTAGCCTCCACCCTTTCGATTCAAGCACTGCTTGCCAGTGCCCCATTTGCCAGTAGTCTCAGTATCACTCATTACCTGCCTGCCAGTTTGCCCTGGTCACACCAGCCTGGACAGTCAGACCAAGACTAGAGGAATGACACCATTGCCTGCTTGTTGCTTCCTGGAAAGGTAAGAGAGGTCCAGGGGCGCTGTGCACATTGCAAATCAGTGTGGCTGATAGAACAAGTGCTCAGCTTTCCAATTTAGAATGGATCAAAATAAATTCTGTAAAACTGATGATGCTGATCCAGTCTTGTCAGTCTACATCTCAGATGCAGTCTATAGACTGACAAGACTGGGTCAGCACCTACAATTTTACAGAGTTTTGTTTTAGCACTAGTCAGAGCCACATTCTCCAGTTTTGAGGCAGACAAATGAAAAAAGTTGTTGCATAGCTGCATTTAAAATGTTTAATTTGTTCAGCTAACTAAACTTTCTAAATTGAGGCCATGTTTAAAAAAAAAATGCGTTTGTACCACAGCAGCCAGCAATACAAAACTGTTACTGGTATAGGCCTGGGCTGCATTAGAAAAAGTTTGTTTATTAACAATAAGTCATTAACAGAGGGAGCATACTCACAAAGACAGTGCGTAGCAGCAGCCAGTAGCAAAAGGAGACAGCATTTTGCTTGTTGCATCCTAATTCCTAATTTTGACTAAGCAGGGTTGTTACCAGTGGAGGGAGTCATGTCTGCACTGATTGTTGTCTTTCCATTGGCACGGTAAGGGCTCCTTGTTAATTGTTGTGGTCTCCCATTGTTGGTGCTGCTATGCACTGTCTTTGCGAGTATGCTCTGTGAATGATTGACTTATTGTTAAAATATTATTGTTAAAATGAACTTTTTTTAATGCATTGCAGCCTATGCTGGTGCCAGTTTCATTTTGCTTGTTGCTTCCTAATTTTGGCTATGCGTGGTAAGAATGTCCTTTATACCTTGCTGTGTTGAATTAGAATAAAAATCCTGAAATAAAGAAAATGATTCCTCAATGTTTTTTTTAACCTGTAAAAACAAAATGTCCCTCACCAATTAGACCCCCACTCCCACCTCCCACTCAGCACCCACCACCCGGCACCCCCCAGTACACCTCCACATACGCTCACTCACCTGAACAGGTCCCAGCTTTAAGACCCACTCTCTGATCGAAGACACGTCTTGCTGCTGGAACCGGCAACTGCAATATAACAAACTAAGGTAAATGCAGTTCAATGTATTTCAATGGGGAATTCGATAGCCATTTTGTGAGATTTTTGACTTCACATGTTTGACATGGCCTTTTGGGTAACCTACCTCATGAACAATAAGACTGTTGTTATGTAACTCCTGCCCAAAAGGTGATTTCACTGTCTCTTGGTGAATTCACCTTTGGCGCAGGATTTGCAAATTTTTTCTGCGCTTATCCATGAGATGGTGTTGTAAGATTGCTATGTTGAAATTTTGGTGTCAAAATATGAAAAAATGCCAGTTATGACCATTTGTTTCACTACATACACTCATAACTTTGGACATTTAAAATATTTTGACCCCAGATTTTCAACATAGCTTTCATATTACATCACCTCATGTATGTCACATCCATCATTTTTCAAACCCTGGCCAAAAGTGTTTTCACACCTGTTGCATGGAATAATGTTGCAGTTGCACAGAATTACATTTTGGCAGGGATTCAAAAATATTCTGTACTGGGTACTTAAGGTAGGCCAATAAGATGGCTGTACTGACAATTTGGTGCCCTTCCTCAGCTACTTTTTTTTATACTTTCTTCATTGAGGGATTTATGTAAACACAGCACCATACAATTAGACAGAAATAAATATTTCATTTATATCTCTGTTTTCTATACAATTCAACTGCTTGTAAACAGTAAAACAGTAACAAATATACAAGAGTGGAAGATTGATCTCAGACTGAAATTATATAGCTAGCGGATACACCTGAGCCACAACACTCATCCAGAAGAAACATAACTGATTTTTAATCTTAAAGGAGGACACCAAAGGCTACAACTGGCAGTATGACTAGGTTTCAGACCCTATTAATTGTCTCTAAACCCCAGAAAACTCAAGCTAGAGAGCTAAAGGACCACATCAGACATACAAAACATCCAGAAAGCCCTGGTGAATAGGAAAACCACTGCTTTAGACTTTGGTTGGGTCCAGTGAATGCTCCCATCTAGTCCATCAAGAAATAAATGCTTGTAGTATATCTTGCATAGAGAAAGTGATCCTTTCTATTCTTGAAATCTGTGCAACTATTTCAACCCACTCAGATTTCTGTTTGGGGGGGGGATTGCAACCACCTTCTAGTAATCGCCTTGGATGCCACCACCACACAGATGTCTCAAAGGTAAAGGAGCTCCTTACCTTTCACTTCTCTAGGTGGTAGACTTAGCACCAAGTGTTGAAACAATAGAAATTCTGAAATAGGGAATATCTTTTCCATCTGGGTGGCAACGGCCACCCAGAAAGGTTGCAAAGCAGGACAGCTCCAAAGTATATGGAAGGGTGTAGCATGCTCCTCTTTACACTGCCTCCAGCAATGAGCCTGTTGGAGAGGATCCCATTTGAACTGCTGCACTGGGGTATAAAAATATCTTGTAAGGCGCTTCCAAGCTAATTGCAATTCCATTGCAGTGAGGATGCCATCTTGTGCATTCTCTGCCAAATGTTATCCCATTCTACCCCTGAGAAATGGATCTGTGAGCCCAGGTGCCATTTTATTTATTATGTATTGGATTTGGGATTTCTTAGATAATATAAGGAATTGACATATGAGCGTAATGGCACCTTTTTGCTGAAATTTATGTAGGACTAATCCCAGTGACAGTTCCCTATGCCCATCCCCCAGATTCATTTCTTCTCCATTTGCTTGAAGTTGTGACACTATATATTGTCTAATTTGAAAATAAGAAAAATTATTGTTAGTAGGCCATCCAAACTGAGTACAGCAGTCTTCATATGAAAGGAGGGATGAATTGCTCAAGACCTGATCGGGATGTCATGGGCCTGCCATATACTGTTTATACCAAGGGCCAAGGATGCAGGGATAAACCTTGAGTCCACATGTCCCGAGAGATATATGGAATATGTGAAAAAATGGACCCACTCTTCCCAAGTTACTCTTCTTGCATGGTAGGGGTATTCTAAAAGGTGTTTATTTAAGTAAGGAATAAGACACAAAAAGGTGTGGTTTATGGCCTGATAAGAGCATGCCCCAGGTGTGTAATGAGGGTGCCTTTAGCACCTGGGAAGTGCTCTTATCAGGCCATAAACCACATCATCTTGGAGTGTCTTATTCCGCTTATAAAATGGGTTCCCAAGAAGAAATAAAAAATTAAAAAAGAAAAAAAGCTGTCAAAATGAAAAAAATAAAAAAAATATATTTTTCCAGTTACAAGACTAAAAATAGTCCCTCTTAGGTACTGTCCTGTGCTGTATTTAGCTCTTGTCACCAGTAGAGGGACACACACACACTGCTCTGATTAAGTCCTCACTACCCTCACTTTCATGCGTGCACATACACATACACACACACTGTATGTGTTTTTCTCTGTGTTTAAAAATAAAACATCTGCAGTTTTACAGGGAGCACTCCTGTCCCTCTATAGCCACAATGCAGAGCATCTTCCCTTACAGTACGTCTCGCTAAATGAGCGCCGCTTAAAAAGGGAAGCTACTATGGAAGATTTTCAGAGTGACTGCAATGACCGTGACTAGAAAAATCACCGCATATACATGCAGGTCATGTTACTCAGTAAGGAAAAGTAGCATGTATACATGGTGAAGGAATTAGCTAGGGATTGTTGGTTTTTCCTAGTCAGTCTTGACTCACTATGCGACTGAGTTTTATGGAGGCGGCCATTTCTTGCAAGCACGCATGACTATGTCGCTTAGTGAATCTCGGGCAGGTGTTTGTGAAGTGACGATATTTGCCAGTTCTTTCTATGAGTTTATTTTCTTAGCATGTGAGACAGAGTGGAACATTTGTTTTGGAGTAACCATGCATTTTAGTAATACTTCCTTTTTTTTACGATGATCTGTGGGTGCCAATGTCGGGGGTCCATGTTGCAGTCATTGCGATGGGGGGGAGAAAGCTGCTGCGCAAGAAATAAATCAGCGGTGCAGCTCCCGAAAAGCTTGTGTGCACCGAAGCTGTTTTGTGCAGTGGAGGTTGGTGTTTTTGAAATGAATTCAGTATTTTAGTTGAATGGGCACATGTAGTTGTTTTGGGCAAGAACTTTGGTGTTGTGACAGGGAGGGTGGGGGGCAGAACGGGAGTACAGCACTTAAACAGAAAATGTGGGACAAAATTATTTTTCTAAAGTGGCACGCATGGATTTCTGGCTGCACTGTGTCTTGCTTGGCATAACAAGTACCAGTTGCCAGATATATCAGCTGATAAGGACATGGCTACTGGTACCTGTTAGCCAATCAGGATGCAGGTTCTCTCTTACACATTTTATAACATTGCATAAAATAGTAATGCTGGCAATGGAGTTTGTTCAATGATATTCATTTCTATCACCTTTCAGTAGGCATGGCATTGAGCATTCATCTACAGTAAAACATTTTTAACATATGCTGCCAACCAATATGCTTCAAGATCTGGGAGTGCCCAGCCACCCCCCCCGCCACGCCTTCCTTGCCATTAAAGTCCCACTTCTAAATCTAGGGTGAACATTGGTTCAGACGAAGATATACATTTGTTTCTGCATTTGTACAAACCAGGCCCTATTTAGATAAACCAGGACACACTGGAAAAAAAATAAAAATAAAAAACACTAGAGCATATTCATCTTTATTATTGTTTGTATACGATTTTGAAGTAGATGTGGGAGGAGGCCTTCTTCTAAAGTCCCCCTGAATGTTAAGTATAAGGGGTTTGAAGTTGTCTTCAAATAAACATGTGTTTGTAGTCCTTAAATAAATGCCTAAATATTTGAACGTTGGAAGACCCAACCTCATCAACAACTTTGTCCAGATTTCATTGGAGGGTATACAGGAGAGGGTTAATATCTTAGTTTTTTCCATGTTTATTGTATAACCTGATCATCAGGAGAAGCATCTAATCAAGGTCATTAATGAGGGTAGGGAGGTGGAGGGCTCCATGAGATAAACTAGGACATCATCAGCATACAATCATAGTTTATGTTCTCAATAGGCCAATTGAACTCCTTTGACCTTGTTGTCTAAATGAAGCATTTGTGCCAGGGACTCTACATACAGGGTGAAAAGTACCAGTGACAGAGGGCAACCCTGTCAGGTCCCATGCCCTAATTGGAAAACAGCAGATAAATGTCCATTAGCTCAAACACAGGCCATGAGACAGGAGTATATATTCTCTATGAAAGATTGAAAGATGGTAGAAAAGCCAAAGCCAGCAAAGACCTTATTCAAATAAGACCAATTGACTTAGTCAAACACTTTCTCTGTGTCTAAACTCATAAAAAGAGCAGGAATAGTATTGTTATTTAGATAGTCTATGATGTGCAGTGTTCTATGGATACTTTCCTGAACCTGATGACCAGGAATGAAGCCAGTCTAATCAAATCCTACTAGATGTGAAATAGTGATTTCCAAATGTCTAGTCAAAATGGAGGTAAAAAATGTATAGTCAATGTTTAATATAGATATAGGACAATATGAGGGACACAAAGTGGAGTCCTTGCCCCTAGGACTTATGAAAATGAATGCATAGTTCCATCAAGGAACAACATTGCCATTTTCTTCCACTGCCTCCAAATAAGCCCCCAGAAGGATTGGGACTAAAGACTGAGAGAACTTTTTATAAACTTCTGCAGGAAGTCCATCTGTTCCTGGGCATTTCCCAGTATTACTTTGCTGAATTTCCCACAGAATCTTGGACTGAATAATAGGGGCACATAATGGCTCCTTTTCAGCCCTGGTTACTTGTGGAAGGGCAAGAGATTTTATGAAATCATCAATTTCCTGAATCAACAGCGACAAATTTGGGGAGTATAGGTGGCTGTAGTAGTGTTTGAAGGCCTCTGTGATTTCAGAAGTGGTCACTACCCTCTGTTTCTTTCCCCGGTGCAACATTTTACTAATATGAGCTATATTTCTCTGTGCCCTAATTCTACATGCTAATAATCTTAAAGCCCTGGGACCACCCTCATAATACCTTTGTCTTAAATATTTTAAGTTTTGATCAGCTTTATAATCCAAAATTTGTTTTAGTTCCTTCTTAAGTTTTACTATCCTTAGTCCCATCTATCAAACTAATGTACTTTGCTGTAGTAATTCAGGGGCTTTAATTTGAGCCTTTAGATCTTGTTGTTTCTGTTGGGATTCTTTTCTGCATGCTGCTGCTATAGTGATACATTTGCATTTGACCATGGCCTTGATGGTATCCCAGAAGATGCCCTGGTTGACCCCTTGTGTATTTTTATCTTGTAAGGTTTGTTCTATATATATTTTTGTATTTGTTTTAAGATGATCCTATAGGAGAGAAAGATTGAGTCACCAGAAGCTATTCTTCTAGATCATCTGGAGCTGATAAGTTAACAATACTGGGGCATGGTCAGAGAGGGATATAGGACAGACTGAGCAGTCATCTACCCTATTAGCATACTCCCTAGCTATGAGAAACATTTTTTTTTTTTAGTCTTTGGTAGCCAGAGAAGGCCCACTAGGCACAAGTGCCTGATTTCAGGGGCAACCTGGGAGCACTGGGTGCTCAGGGTGTTTATCCCAGTAAGTGGAAGTCTGCACTGGTTAAGCCCATTTATAAATCTGGAAATACGACTAATCTAGCAACTATCAACCTATTTCACTTTTGGCCCAATTGTCAAAAGTGCTGGAGAAGATAGTCTCCAACCAGGTGACTGAGCATCTTGAGAAATGTGGGCCATGGACAGAATCACAGCATGGATTTCATCCTAAACACAACACAGAGACTGCCTAGGTGAGGTTCACAAACCAAAATATTAAGGCTATAGATGAAGGTCAGCTGGTTGCCTCGGCTTTTGTGGATCTCACCAAGGCATTCGACATGGTTGACCATGCTGAGATACTTACATTACTCCCCTCAGTCCAGTTCTCAGATGATGTGGTCCCCTGGTTCAGAAACTACCTCTCCGGCAGGAACCAGAGAACTTCCATGTGTAGTATAACATCTGGTGAAGCCACTATAAATTGTGGAGTCCCTCAGGGCTTGATATTAGGACCCTTGCTTTTTTCTCTGTTTGTTAATTCACTTTCTAATTTATTTAAACACACCGAACTTATTTTATATGCAGAAGACGCAGTTTTATTTTGTACTGGTTATAATTTACCTACTTTGCAAACTACTGTACAATCTGAATTCAGTTTATTACACTCTTGGTTTACAGCTCACACACTTGTATTAAATTCTGGTAAAACAAAAACAATGTTTTTTTTAAGTCCTAGGAATGATCCCTCATCTGATTTACTTTTATTTGATAATCTTGGAAATCAAATTGAACAGGTGAAGGTGTTCAAGTATCTTGGCTTACTGTTAGACTCACATCTTACTTTTGAAGTTCATGTCACTGACTTAATTAGTAAACACCACAAAAGGATAGGCTTTCTTTACAGAATACATAAAAATCTTACAACAGAAGTAAGATGTTTGTTGACCCACAGTCTACTATTGTCAGTTCTTGATTATGGTTCCATGATTTATTCATACACAACTGAAACATTGTTTGCTAAATTAAGGTCTACTTACAATAGTATAATATGGTTTGCTACTGGTTGTCCTAAATTTACACATCACTGTACTTTATATAATGTTTTTAATTGTTTACCTTTTGATCAGCATTTTAATTGTTGTTCATTACCTTTTTACACAAAATTCAACTTGGACTTCTACCACATAGTATAACTGCCATATTTGCTAGAAATAATAATTCTGTAAATACTAGAATGCATTCTAGATTTTCGTTTAAGGTTCCTCTTTATCATACAAAATTTGTACAAAATACTGTCACTTTACAACCTATTGTAATTTATAATACATTACCGAGCATTCTCATAGGTCTATCTACTATGTTAGGTTTTAAGGTACAGCTAAGAAGACATTTGACGACACTCTCTGTATGTAAGTGTAATAATTGATTGATGTTTTTTATACTTATTTGTCTGTTGTATTTGTTTAATGTTTGTGTTTGTAACACTGGACATCTGTGAAAATGGGTTAATAACCCACAGATTTTTTCAGTGTAAAAATAAAAATGAAATGAATGAAAGTGACTCGCTCAGAGTCACACAGTATGCAAGTGGAGGTTGTGAGAATCATACCCGGGTCTGGTCTGCTGGATGTACCAAGCTCATTCACAGCTCATTACTTTAACCTCTAGACTATACTGCCAGACCTATTTTAAATTGAGCCTACAGTACACCTGATGGGCTGTAGAATAAAAGGTGTATCCCCAGACTGTGTCCTGGGTGTGTCTCCAGGCATCTAGGGGTCCCATTTCAGTCAGCAGAGCCTTTAGTTTGTTTTGCCACCCCATGTACTTGGTTCAGAATGTTTGAGGGAGTATTAAGCTGTGGGGATAATGCCAGATTAAGATCACCTCCACATTATCTGACCTTCTGCTTTTTCTAATAAAAAAGAAATAATTTTTCTATACACCCCATAATCTGAAGCCAGTGCTATTTATAAAGAAGACAATGTGACGGTTTGACCCTCATATTTTCCTATTATAATGACACATCTGCCTTTCTTGTCAACAAAGGAAGATTTTATGGTGAACGATACCTGTCTTGGTATCAAGATAGCCACTCTCCTCATTCGTCCAATTCTATAGAAAGAGTAACATAGTTGGTTTTATCCAAACTGTTTCAATTTTTGAGGCTCATTAGCTGATAAATGTGTCTCCCGGAACAGTACAAAATCTGCTGTACTTTTTCTAAAATATGCCATTATTTTCCCTCTTTTAATAGGTGTGAAAACCAGTTAACATTATAAGACAACATTTCAGTTGTTATACTACTAATGGTGGTTCATAGACAGTAGTGTGAGTTAATAGGAGTCTAGAATTGTAATCTGGAGCCCTCCTGTGGTCACTGGGTAGAATTTTCTCTCTAACCCCCCCCCCAAACAGCCTTAACATTCAAAAACCATAAAACTATGTACAACTGGGCTTGAACAGATTGATAACCTAATAAACTGCCAAAGGTAGAGAGTGCTAAATAGCACTGTAAGTACCTGGGGAAGGAAATGACATGGCGACCCTGCTTTCCAGACCCTGGTGTGATAGTGGGGGAGTAGTCCTACACTAGGAGACCACAATCAGGGCTACTCTAAAAAGGAGTAAGCCCCCCAAATAGGATATTGATGTCCCAGAAGCATGTAGACAAGAAGAAGGGAACATATGAGGCAATATTCTCTCCAGCTCTTCCAAACAACATGAAATGTAATAATAAAAAAGCCTAACAACTGCTGAAACAGGTAGAACAAAAACTAAAAAGGAAAAGAACAAGCTACCACACTCCATAATTTTTTAGAGGAGTAAATCCATAGTGTACTTATTAACTTCCTTTAGTCTGTGAGGTGGAGCTCTATAAGTAAGTTACCCAAAGTTACCCAGGATCATCTCAAACCCCAGGAACCTTGTTAGGTGGGACCAGGGTAGAGGTGAACAAAAAGAGCTCCCACCCCCAAGCCCATCGGACACTTTGTTCTACATGGTGGGTAACATTATACTCAAAGAGCAACAATATTAAATAAACTATACTATCCACTCACTACAAAACATTAGAAATGGCAGGAGTTACCATTATATCAGCCTGAGATAAACAAATAAAAAATTAAAAAATTGCCGCAAACATACCCAGCTCTAAGCAGGGGTCTACTCAAAGATGAATCCAAACTGCCCAGTACCTGAAAAACAAGACTTCACCTGTTCCCCTGCAGTATAAAAAAGGAAAAACCCTGGACAGGTTAATAAGAAATTAATATTTGTTAACTTTAATATTCCTAAAAAGGGAAAGCATTAATCACTGGATTCATCTGAACTCCTCTCAATATATGACATGCCTAATGAAAGCCACCCCCCCAACCCCCAGGATGGAACTCCCAAGGAGCAGTCCTGGGAATAACTTTAACCCATAGGGTTACAAATACAGTGTGCCATTTAAGTCCCAGGAGAGGCAAAATCCAGTAGAATAGGAGAAAGGAACACAAGTTATGAATCCAAAGTGTCCTGGCTGATTAAGTAAAAGCAAGAGTCTGAGCTCCAGTTCCCAGGGTCTAAAACAAAATGACATAAAGTAAAACTTAGCTGAGGGCATGCTTTTGCAGAGGCTTAAATTCCAGCCTAGAGATTAATACAAAAACACACTAAGGATCCTGTATGGCCCAGATGAAGTAGGGTATACAAATAAACTGTAAAGAAAACACGGTTCCATCTTGTAGAGTAACTGGGCAGGTGTAAAACAAGTTAGAGAATCTGCATATGAACATTAATACCGGGAATTATAATTAAGTTGTTAACAGGGGAAAAACTCCCATAATATAATTAAGCAATAAAGCATGACCAGGGGTTATGTTAATGGTTTGTTAATCACCTTCTAGGGGTGTAATGTGCCACAAAGCATAGCCGAGTGCCACATGCCCCTAAAGGGTGATTAACTGATTATTAACACAACCCCTGGGAGTGCCTAATTGGTATTACAATAAAAAAAAAATTAAATAGTGTTAAACATTCTTCAGCATATGATTATGTTCTACATGTACAGTATGTTAATAGAAGATTAACATAAGACTGCTAGAATGTTTACAGTCAATCAGAAAACTCCATTTCTCAGACCCTTTTTACAATAGTCAATATTCAACACGAAGCTTTAAATCAGTGTTGATGAGTGTGCACTCCTTCCCTGAAGGGTTGCAGCTAACTAGTCCCTCAATAAGAAGATGCCAGGACTAGAAAGAAACCAGGCTGACAGAAATACCTCAGTGTTTGGGTCAGGTAGTTCATGAGTTCTCAAAGCCACAAAGTCATTAGGCAGCTCTTTCAACATTTTCTTAATTTGAACCATCGTGTCAGAAGTTGCGGCTAAACCCTTTTGCCAAATGCGAGCCCTACAAGCTGTTGACCAGTCACTAGGAGATGGGCATTGGAGCAGAAGCTCAGCAAATTTGGAAGATTGCTGCATAACTGGAATTCCTTTCTCCTGCATAATAGCAGCATAAGCTTTCTCCAGAGTACTATATATTTTGATGCCATTTTCCCAGAATACTTGTAATTTGGCAGGGTAGGGCATCTGGATTCTAGTTTGACATGCCCTCTATGCCCTGATAGCCTCAATTATTGTAGTCGGCGCTGCTGGATGTTGCTGGGGTAATTGTTATCAAAGAAAATCAGTGTGCCATGACAGAGAACCTCCTTTTTAGCCCAGGATCATCTTAACACCTCTTCTTTACATCTAAAGCTGGAGAATTTCATTATGATCTGACGAGGGCATATGTTCAGGGCTGTCAGTTTTGGGAGCAAAGTCCTATGCACTCGTTAAAGTCACAGCTTCATGATGGATGGGAGCTTCTGGGTGTCTTGGAATAAAGTTTCTAAAAAAATATACATGTCTCTGGACTTGACCTCCTCAGGCAGGCCAGACAACATCAGGTTGTCCCCTGAGAGTGGGCTTCTAGGTCAGTACACTTCTACTGCAAACTGTGGATGCAGTGTATTAAAGCTTCAATCGCTGTCCCAATCTGCTGCACACCTTTTTCAGCCACAGAAATCTGCTGCTCCAGTTCCTGAAAATGGGATTCCAGCCACATTAGTCACTCATTCAGTTTTTGAAATTCGGTCCTGTATTTCTCTTGTGAAGTTTTAATTTCTTGAAGAATAAGCTCAAATCTACTTTGGGTTAAACACACCATTTCGTATCAGTGTTTTCCTCTAGGATCCTCAAACTGACAGGAGAATTACTGCAACTATAAAGCATTTCATTGGCATTGTTCACAAAGCAGGTGCAGAATTTTTCAGCAGCTTGAATTTTGAGCTCATTAGTAGACTGTCTCCCACTTCTGTCCCAGGCATAACAACACTTCAAAGTTGAACATTATGCTTTTTGGCAGAGGTTTTTATGCTGGGAGAGATGGAAGCTCCTCTCTCAGGCTGCTACTTGCTCCATGACATCATTGGAATTCCCTCCTTCCACAGTTACATCCATACATCAATCTATAAAGGAATGGGAGTGCAGTGTCCAATGGACCCTGCGCTCACACAGTAAAATAAGGATACTATTATACTATCTCAGAAAGTAAAGAAATAAGTTGCAAAAAAACTTCATTAATGCTCTATTTAGGGTCAAAATAACAAAAGCTGGGAAATTAGGTTTTAGGGTTTCCAACCCTAACACCCTAGCCTCCCAAAGCAGGCAGGAAAGCAGGTGTGGGGTGTACCTTGGGCTTCTGAAGCCTAACGCTCACCCCATTCTCATAAAGTCTACACATCTGACCTTATTAACAGATGGAATGGGATTAGTGTTAGGCTTGAAAAGCCCAAGGTACACCCACACCTGCTCTCCTGCCTGATTTGGGAGGCTGGGGTGTTATTGTTGTAAACATTAGTGCCTCATTTGCCAACTTTTGTCACTTTAATCCTAACTGGAGCATTAACAAAGTTTTTTGCAACTTATTCTATTATTGTATAGTTGTTATTTTAGTTTGAAGTAAGGAGTAGGGTTTCAGTGCAGGTAGGGTCGAGCAGTGAGTTAGTTGCAGGTGTTAGTGTTTTTGTTTTTAACTACTATAGGTCCAGTGCTGAAGTGCTGTGGTAACTTGTGAAAAAGACTGTGGGAGCTGTTATCAGCTGAGGCAGCTGTGTTTCTGCTGTTTCAATACTGCACTCCTATTTGTGAGAGGTTGTGGCAGCTTTCAGAGAAGACCCTAAAGTGGCAGAGGTGAGAGCAGAGGAAAGGCTTGTGTGTACTATATGAGGAGAGGAGAATGCCCTAATAGCCTGGAGCCTAGGAAAATAAAGTACTCGCTAAGTGAGGGAAGATTTCCCAGTATTTACTGGAATCAGGAAGATTGTTTTGCCGACATATTTGGTATACTGCAACTGAGGTAATAGTGAGTGGGGTATCTGAGACAGGAAGTGGTCACTCACGGTTTGTGCCTAAAAATTGAATGGTCTTTCTGGACTGATAGAGGAGAACTGAGAAAGATTTGATATCTTTTGAGTATCACGCAGCAACTGTGAGAGCGGTGTTGGCATCTTCAATCTCTTCCTACAGACCCGGGAGTAAGACTGTCCCCTGTTTTGACCTTACCTGTAATTTTCAGTGCTAGTGTTCAGCAGCACTGAGGATGTAGGTGGCTCCCAAAATGACTGTTTTTGGCAAATACATCTGGTTTGCTAATACATCTGTGTTCATCAAAGGGAATCTGTACGTTATTATTGTGAAGGTTACTATAAGAATCCAGTATGTAAACTGCTAGGTTATATTTATAAAATGTTTTCAGTAAGACAGAAATAAACATTTAAAATTGTGATGTGGAGGTATCCATTTTGTGGACAGGAAGGGTGCTGTGATGATGTCATTGCCTCACCAACTCTAACAATATGCAGTTAATCGGGTTAAAACAAACTGCTTCTACAGACAGGGATCATGTTCTATCATGAAGAGAAGCACTGGATTCTTTTCTTGCACTCTGTCAAACATAAGATCCTGGGTGTTCCTCAAAATATAATAGAAACCCTAACAGATAGCCAAACTGTTCTCACCTGCTGCACTGCACACTGTTAACACTCGTGAGACAGTGACATCATCACAACACCCTTCCTGTCTATAAAATGGATGCCTCCATATCCTCATTTAAAAATCATTTTTCTGTCTTACTGTAAACATTTTCTAAATAGATCAGTTCATATACTGAATCCTAGTAGTAACCTTTTCAATAATTTCATAAGGAAACCTTTGGATTCCCTTTAAGCTATGACTGATAGTGGTGGTGAGAGCACCCTGTCTGTTGAATTACCTGCCTTATTGGATTGGATTGTTGGACATTTCCAGTGATATTTGTAGTTTTTGGGACATTTGCTCCTTTTATTGTTGAGCTGATCCCACAGCACCTCTATACTTGGATTCTCCTTTAAGAACTGGTTTATTACTCTTAACATTATTTTCCGGGGGGTGGGGTAGGGTTGGGTGTGGATTTATAGGGGGAAATCTGAGTGAGTGAGAGGACTGTGAGGGGTTGTGTGGATGGTTGTGTGAGTGTTGCATGTGGAAGGTTCTGTTGGACTGGATTGGGGTTTTTAAATTGTGTATATTACTGGTTGGATAGTAGTGGGGAGTAGTAGATTTAAAGAACAGCTTTAATAATGGATTTTTTAGTGTGGGCCCTGGGGCTTTGTTACTCCCCTTCTCTCCAGAAGGCCTTGTGTCCCTTCTTTGACCCAAACCTTTTGGCCACAGTTTGTCAGCACTGTTAAGAGTTGGGAATTGCAAGGAGGAGTGAAAGGGGGAAGGATTTATAGGGGAAGGGATACATGAAAGAACAGTTGTGGATATGGGGACAAGAAGATGTCCTGAAATGAGAAGGATGATGGAACAAGGTCCTCCATGCCTTGTCGCACTGACCAGGGAACCTCCCAGAACAAGGGGGCAGGTAGGTGAGGGACCAGCATCTGCCTTTCATCCTCTTCAGGCGATGTTGTGCAATGCCAGGTCAATGGCAAACAAGACCACCATTATGGTGGATCTTGTGGCATCAGTTGATCTGGCATGCATTATGAAGACCTGGCTGGGGGCTGTCTCTGGCCCTGTAGTGGAGGTGTCTGTCCCAGCCATTTTTTCTGTGGTTCACCACCTGAGAAAGGGATGGAGGGGCATTGGTTAGGTCAGAGCTGGGTCTGAAGGTGTACCCAGTGGAGGACACCCAGTCTTTTGAGTGCATGGCAGTGTGTGGGGATCCAGAGGTGGATTTTAGGGTGCTCCTTGTCTATTATCCACTTGGTTGGAACAGGGACTTCCTACAAGAGGTGATGGCCTTTGTTGCTGAGAGGGTGTCGGAATTGATGAGATGGCTTGTTCTTGGTGATTTTAACACTTGGGTGGGCAATGAAGCTTTGTCTGGTGCCAGAGACTTCCAGTCTAATATGGAGGCCCTTAGCTTAACTCCTGTTACCACAGCCAGGAGCCACAGCTTCGGACACTTGCTCAACCTTGTGTTCTCACTGCAGCTTGAGATTGACATCCTTGAGATTGATCCGGTCATTTGATCAGATCACTGCATAGTCAGGTTCAGCTTCAAAGGCCCCCCCCATTGTCCCTTCCTCTATGGAAATGGTACAGTTCTGCCCTTTAAAATTATATTCCTTGCTTGACCGTTGACTGTTATATCAGCAACTCAGTTCCCCACCCTAATTCTTCTACTTCTCTAATTCTTCTTGCCTCTCCTTTTCCTTCCACTCTCTCTCTTTACTCTTTAGTATAGTCATCCTTACTGTTGATATTCCTCTGCACTTTTCCTCATTTTCCCTCCCCCTCCTCCCTTACCAGATCCCCCCTCTCTTCTCCTTCTCCACTCCCCTTTGCACCTGTCTTGCACTCTCCTTTCACCTTATGCATCCAATGCTCTTGTTCCAACTTTTTTGATGTAGTTTCTCGACTTTCAATGATTTCTCCAGGTTAAATTTATAAATATTACCTTTTTATTTCTTATTTTGAGCACTATGTATCACATGCACCATACACTTTTATGTACCAAGATTTTATGTATGTAATTTCCTTTATCTGTACATGCTCTTCAGGACCTCCTTGTGAATGAGCTTACTCAATGGATTTTTCCTGCAATAAACTTGAACTTGAACTAAAAGGGCTATGACCGGAGGGACTGTTGGTAGAACTGGACATTTTGTCTGTGCTGGAGGCTTGCATGGAAGGTCCACAGAAGGCCATGGTGGCCTATAATAGGGCTGTCATGGGGGCCTTGGACTTCTTGGTGTCAGCCCATGGACGCCCA
Organism: Neoceratodus forsteri; assembly: GCA_016271365.2. Taxonomy (NCBI): domain Eukaryota; kingdom Metazoa; phylum Chordata; order Ceratodontiformes; family Ceratodontidae; genus Neoceratodus; species Neoceratodus forsteri. Next base: position 1,532,630,204 of record CM057449.1, on the reverse strand, counting down.
CTGGTTTCACGGCTCGACTCGCTGTGGTTTGATGGTGAGCGAAGAGCATTGAAGACCAGGGGGTGGAGGTTAGGGAGGCATTGGATGAAAACCAGAAAGTAAGAGAACATACTGGTTCTGATGACTCATTACAATGAATATCAGAATGCAATCACCCACAAAAAAGGGAGCTTTTTTGTTTAGGATGATTGCAGCTGTGAAGAATCGACCAGATCTGCTTTTTCCAGTTGTGGACTGGCTTTTACATCTAGCCTGTCTGGAACCCATCAGAGCATTTTCAGCTCAGAAGTGTGAGGAGTTTGCTCAGTTCTTCTTAGACAGGTCTTCTGTTAGGGCTGGAATTTCTTCAGTCAATGTGTCACCTTCCAACAGGGATGGGCCTCAGGGGGACAGATGCACTTAGTCTCCCTGGATAGAGTTCTGACCAATGATGACAGTGGAGGTCTCTAAGGTGATTTTGAGGCTGAAACCAATTTTCTGCTGCTTGGACCTGGGCACAAAATGATTACTTATTGATTGCATTGGAGCTCTAGGCCTGTTTGTTGATGAGATTGTAGGGTGTTCTTTAGCAATGGAGGTTTTCCCTCAGCCTCTCAATTGGGGTCTGGTGAAGCCCCTGTTGGAGAAACCATCTTTGGATCCTGACATCTTGAAAAATTACCAACCTGTCTTGAATCTCCCCTTTTTGGGGAAGGTTCTTGAGAAGGTGGTTGCTGAGCAGCTTGACAATCACCTCATGAACTTCCAGATTCATGAGCTGTTCCAGTACAGATTTAAGGCTATGACAGCACAGATGCTGCATTAGTACAGGTACTGGATGACCTGCTTAGGGCAAGGGAAAGAGAGGGTGATCTATTTTAATCCTCCTTGATCTCTTATCAGCATTTGACACTGTGAATCATATGGTCTTGTTGGCCAGGCTGAGGGAGTATGTTGGACTTACTGGCAAGGTCATCAGCTGGTCTGAGTCCTTCCTCTGAGGCAAGTCCCAAAGAATAATTTTTTTTAGGAATTATTCTTCAAGCCTGGTGGCCCAATCCTATGGAGTCCCCCATGGCTCTGTCCTCTCCCCCGTGTTATTTGAAGTGTACATGCTGCCCCTTGGTTAGGTCATAAGGTGGTTTGTGCTTGGGTTTCATTGTTATGCTGATGATACCCAGATCTCTCTGTCTTTTGCACTGTGAAGATCAGATGAGGTCAACATGCTGAATAAGTGTTTGTCCTAGATTCAGAGACGGAAGTTGCCTAATTGGTTGGGACTCATCCCAGGGAAGACTGAAGCATTGGTGATTGAGCTGGGTTGGGGGGTGGGGGCCTCTGGAGAGGATTTAGGGTTTTTTATTGGCTCAGCCAAACTGGAAGCCTCTAAATAGGTGAGAAATTTGGGCATCCTTCTGGAAGGTGAGCTAATATTTGATGCTCAGTTGTCGGCAGCTGTCTGAATGGAATTCTTCATCTATGGAAAATTGCCCGAATTAAATCCCTTATCCCCACCTGACAATCTGGCAACACTCGTACATGCATTTGCTTCCTCAAGGCTCAGCTACTGTAACATGCCAACCTCGGGGTCAGACGGGGTATAATACAATGCCTGTAGCCATTGCAGAAAGCTACAGCATGGCTATTGCTAAGCCTCTTATGGTCCTGTCGCATTACATCAGTGCTGCACGAACTGCATTAGCTGCTGGTACACTAGCACATCTCCTTTAAAATAGGTCTTCTGACCTATAAGGCACTGCATGGGCTGGATCCAGGTTACCTGAGGGAGCTTCTGCATCCCTACAACCACGGCGCTCTCTCTCTGATCAGCGGGAGAGACCCTCCTGAAGTGGGCACCTCAATCCTCTTGAATTCTTTTCAGGAACACCTGTGGATGGCTCCCTTCCTAGAAATATTTAAAAGAAAATTGAAAGCCTTTTTTTTTTTTCAACAAGCCTTTGGAGTCTAATGTATTATTTATTTATTTATTTATCAAGTGTAGGATTACAAATACCTTTGAGCCTTGGCTCTTTTACAAAGGTTCCACATCAGAGAAATACAAATTATGGGGAACATCAAGACACACATTACAACAATGTGGACATTGCAAACAGAGTACAGAGTAATACAATTCAAGGCCAGCATTGTAACAAGGCAGCCAGCAGCATTTGTCAGAGAAATAGACAACAGATAAGAATTGCCAGAGTCATAGGGAGAGGGAAGGGGGGGGAGAGGGTAGAAAGTGGAGCATTGGGTAAACCAAGATGTGAGGGTAGAATGTAGCAACTGAATATAACCAATAGTTCCATTGTTTTAGATTGCTAGGGTTCATTTCTGTATATTGGTGTATGTTATTTATATGTATTTTATGTTGCTGTTGAATTCTGTTTATATGCTGTTTTTAATTGTATATTTGTAAAGACCTGGGTCACACCTGGAAACCAGCCATGGCTCAATGTGCCTTTTCCAGTTACCAAATATTTAAATAAAATAAATAAATAAATAAATTAAAAAAAGAGTGTACTGAGCCTTTGGGGAAGGGCACCGAAAAGAAATAAAATCATCATCTACTACTACTACTCCTCCTCTCTACCTATTTACTAATTCTTGCCAATTGTATCCCATATATGTTTGAAGCCCCTTACTGTTGTTTCTCCAACACTTCTTCTGACTGTCTGTTCCAGGTGCCTACCACTCTTTCTGTGAAGTAGTACTTCCTCACATCAGTCTTAAACTTCTGTCTCTTCCAGCTTCATCATATGCCCTCTGGTCCTTCTGCCCCTTCTCATTTGAAAGAGACTCCCCTCCTCTACCTTATTCATCCTTATGAGATAGAAGTCTGTACCAGGCCTCTTCCTGTTCTCCTCACTACTAGGGTGTACATGTTAAGATCCCACAGTTTCTCCTTGTAGGGCTTTTGATGCAACCTCTGCACCATTTTAATTGCTCTCCCCTGTACTGCCACCACCCGGTCTAAGTCCTTTCTGAGGTGCAGCCTCCTGAGCTGGATGCAATACTCCAGGTGGGGTCTCATCAGTGCACGATACAGTGGTAGCACCAACTGACTCCTCCTGCTGGTGATAGCTCTTCATTTGCATCCCACTTGTCCAATCCACTGCTTTGTCACAGGATCCGTACCACTGTCCGACCGGCAACTTGCCAACAATCAACTGCCCAATTGCAATTTACTGATAGGGTTTGTTTGCCGACAAATTATATCCCGAAACAACCATTGACCGACATGAAAAGGGAGGTGCATTGTCGGGAGACCAATTACAGAACCAGACAAACATTTTAAACATTTTAAACTCTTGCGTGAAAAGGAAGGTGCATTGTAGGGAGTTTGGGTGAAATGTACCGGACCAGACAAACATTTTAAACTCTTGCTATGGCTTTGTTGTAAATGTACAGGACAGGACAAACATTTTAAACTGTTGTTATGGCCTTGTTGTAAATGTACAGGACCAAAAATAAAAATTTTAAACTCTTCTTATGGCATTATATGAAAAGCGTGAAGTGCATAAGATATTTCTTACCTTTTCCATCCATTAAGCTTGTTCATTCATTCAACTGCCCTGCCAATTTATTTATTTTATTTATTTATTTATGCCAATTTGGATGACACCTTTGAGCAAACAGTTCTCTTTTACAAAGGTTCCACATCATGGACAATGGACAAGTATAGACAGGAACAGGCAGGTAGATAACAGTTAATATAATTACAATACATGTGCTGCCAGTGGCTTTGTCCAGATAAGACAAGACAATAGAATTAATAGCAGGTAAAACATTACAGAATGCATGAGCTGCCAAAGGCTTTGTCAGGATTAACGTGGATGGAAGCAATGGTGCAATATTGCCAGACATTATACAAAGAGAACCTGGGGCGGTTACAATTGAAAGAGTGATCTGACAAGTGCATGAGAGGACCAGAGGTAGTTGGTGAGAGGATAAGGTAGTAGGGGACAGGCAAGAACTGAGGGTTTGGGGAATTGGAAGGATAAGGTAGGTGGTGAAGAAGAGGAGTGGGTGGTGATGGTGGGGAGGGGAAGGGAGAAGGGATGGGAGATATAAGTGGGGGTAACAGGATGGGTGGGGGAGGAGAGAGCATTTAGGATGGGCAAGGAGGAGAAAGGAGAGAGAAATGAGAATTTGAAGGGAGTTAAGGAGGGCTAGGGGAGAAAGGAGAGAGAGAATATGAGAGCTAGGAGGTGCACGGTGTAATAGGTGAATGTAGGGACAAGGATGTGAGAGGGAATGGAGAGAGGGAGAAGTGAACTTTGTGGGGGGCAAGGGAGGAGGCTGAGGTGGATCACATGAGATACTGGAAAGAGTTAATAGGGAGAGAGAATGGGGTGTGGGGAGAGTGCATGAGTAATGGAGAGGCCAGGAGGTTGAGCAGGGAATTTAAGTGTAGCAGTCGCAGTAGGCACTGACCACCAAGTGCTGCCATAGTTTGTGCTTAAAGGAGCTGAGATTCGGTGCATTGGTGATATCCACTTAGAGTGTGTTGAAATGCTTAGAGGCCCTAACTTTGTAGGAGTGCTGCTCTTGAGTGGTCTGGCAGCAGGGAACTGCGAAGACTAGCATTCCAGATCTCCTGGTAAGGCCGGTGGCACAGTGAGGTGAAAGTATAGACTGAGCCCCTGGTGGAAGGAGGCCTAGCACTGTCTTCTTAGCAAGTAAGCTGGTCTGATACCTAATTCTTCCTTGAAGTTGTAGCCAGTCAGCCTGTTCATAGAGATCACACACGTGTGTGTGAGTCTAGAGGCTGTGGTGAGGAGCTGGAAGGCCTTGTTTAAGGCTATGGCTATATGCCAGAGGGCAGTGTCAGTAACTGATCCATAAACTACGAGGCCATAGTCAATTAAAGAGGTGATTGAGCTCTGGATGGCAAGTTTTAATGCCTCGTTTGTCAGACAGTGCCTATGCCTATATAGCAGGCCTATGCATGTATTCACAGCTTTACCTAGGTTATTTATATGTGTGGAGTATGAAAGAGTGGAGTTTCTTTTTACTGTTAAATTGTTTATTAACATTTTCCTTTTTACAATAATCAACACCAACACAAAACACAAGAAGCTGGAAAGGAGTTGTTGGTTACATAGACAACTCAAACATCAGAGCAGGAGAGAGAAAACTGTTACCAATTAACAGGTACTTACCCCTATACGTGAGGTATCTAACTTTAAGATGTCGGAGGGGCAAGGCTTTCATGCTCCATAAAATAACATTGCAATTCTCTTTGCTGGTTCAGGTGCTGTCTAGGCTTCTGACACCCTGGGTAAGAGCAGATACAAAGAATCACTATTCTATATACTATGCAACATAACTATATACACATAGGGATAACAGTGCAGCACATCATAGGTACATAGTCTCAGATAAGTGGGTAGGGATAAAGCCATAACTATAGTTCAGATACCAGGCAGTAGTCCTAATTATTGGATTCTTTACCCACCCCTGTCTTGGGGGTGGCATATCTGGTAAAGGGGGTCCAACATTTTCCATAGGTTTCCAGGTAGTTGTGGGCCAGGTGGGAAAGTTTGTCCATATTGGCTATTTGTACCATAGAGGTCAGAAGCTCTTGAACACTAGGAATCTCAGCAGTTCTCCATCTACAAATTAGGAGTCGCTTGGCATGCATAGCCCATAAGGCAAGCCAAAGATGTTCTAGATCTTGGAGGTGAGGGGCTTCTAATCTCATACCTAGGAGAAGGAGGGGAGGGGACCGGGGAATATATTTCTGTAGTATTTTAGCCCCTATCTCACAGACTTGATCCCATGTCCGTTGTATCAAGGGACAAGACCAGAGGATATGGAGCAAGACCTCAGGTTTGGAATTACATCTCCAACATAAATTGGAGCTCAACACCTCTGCTTTATGTAATACCACCTGTACACGGTACCAAGAATGGAGGATCTTATTTTGTATCAATCTACTTCTTGCATCTGTAAAATATTTTTGGGCCCCTTTCCAGCATTCTTTCCACTGTAAGTCTGTAAACTCCAAATGCAAGGCCATCTCCCATTTCTGCTTGGATTTCTCAGTTTGACTAGGAAGAATGTCTCAAAGGGCAGCATATAAGGAACTTGCCAGCCCCTTTTCCTTTTGTAACCCGGAGGGAATAATCTGGATGTCTCCTTTTGCTATGTGGGACATATACTTCTGGGCTGTACTGTGCAGTTGCAGGTATCTCTAGAAATCTGAGGTACCACCTCTGGGGTCCCCTCCCGGTACATTTATTTTCCACTTTCTATATTATCAGGAGCATCAACATTTTATTACTAAAGTGAAAGGACTTCAAGAAATCAAATGGGCTGATGTGAAAATTCGAGTGGCCCAGGATCTGCCGCTTTCTGTGAGGCAAAGAAGAGCCTCATTTCACCAGTTGGTGATTAAATTAATTGCTGCCAGAATAACGTTTCGGATGGGTTAGCCGGTGAGATTCCAGGTCCTTATAGCTGGTAGCTGGACCACTTTTGAAGATGCAGATTCTGCTGCAACTAACTTAAAAATGGTATTTCCAGAGCTATTTCGTGATCGTTGAGAAAATGTGGTAATTTCCTGGTGGATTAGGCTCTATATGTGGCTGGTTAGCTATGGATTCGTTTGAGCATCTTTATAATCCTGTGTCTATAATGAAATGGATGGTAATACCCTTTTGTATGCTCAGAAGAACACATTTCTCTGATGGTCCTGTCAGTTTTCCTGCCTAAGAAGAATGTTAACTCTAGTTACCATCTTGAAAGAAAGATGGCGATACTCCCTGTTTAAGTAACTGTTCTTGGGAATGTTAAAAAGTTGGTGGCCAACGCCCCTGCTCAGAAGACACAGAACAAAGGAGCATGTCTTTTCACTTGTGGAGCGTAAACAAATGAATGCAGAATGTCATTTTCGCTACTGACCACTAGAGGGACCCACAGACCGCTCTATGGGCATCCCCTTTAATATCTACTGCTTCGCTTGCATATACTTTTTTCGGGACTAAATTCTACAATTGACGGTTTTACTGTTAGGGACATTCATTCATTTGTATGTGCTGCAGTATGTAGTTTTCTTTCTTTTGTTTACTTCCTAAGCCACCTTATTTAGAGGGGACTATTTCAGGGTTATAAGATTTCAATTATGTTCTGATTGGGAATTGATGTTTAATTGAAGTAACTGTCTATTTTCTTTTCTTTATTTCCCCCTTCTTTATTTTCCCTTCATTTATTTTGGTTTTAATTACTTTGAGGGCTTGAATCATGTGATGCTCATAGTTACAAAAGTTTGGTAAACTTAAATCCTCATTTTATCTATACTCGTGGGGGGGTTCTGGTAGCAAGTTACCGGTATAATAGTTTCATTGTGGGGTTTGTTTTCGCATGCACGATATATAGTAGATACAGATTCACCAAGACCCTGGTTAAGCTTCATTTTTCACTGATGTTAAAGTATAATCTGGGTATCTAAGCTAATTTTGCAAGTAGTTTCGGTTGGTCAGGATGGCTGGGTGGGAAGGTTACTGTTCAGATAGCTGTTTGCTAGGGCCAAAATAGTAAGGAGGGGGGTTGGGATTTTGGTAAATTTGGGGTTAAAATATATGTTTCTTTTTCAGGTGTTAATAGTATTAGAAGGACTAAATGGGTAGGGGGGATGGCCGTTTGGGGGGTACTTACAACGCAACGGTAGGATTGTTAATTGTTTTGCTAAAACAGTGGGTTATTAAGAGATTCTCATATATTTATTTTCTCACCGATCTGTTTGAATTGTCATGACTGGTACAGTTAAGTTCGCCACCTGGAATGTAAAGGGAATTAGGCAACAATTGAAACAGTATAAAGTTCTTAAGCATTTGGCACTATTAGCTGCAGACATTACTTTTATCCAAGAATCTCATTTGACTGACTCTGAGGCTCTTCTTATGCGGAGACAACAAGTAAATCATGTTTTCTCCTCTGGGGGTACAACCCAAAGTTGCGGTGCATTAATATTGATATCCAGAAAAATTCCCTTCACATTTATTCAGCAACTTAATGATTCCCAGGGCAGATATGTTTGTATTCATTGTAGTTTATATTCTATTGAACTGATGTTAGGAAGTGTGTATGGACCTAATGCTGATTCTCCAGGGTTTTTTATGCAGCTGGTGAATGTTTTAACTCCTTTCCTATCACTACCTATAATTTTGGGTGGTGATATGAATATAGTTTTTGATCCTATGATCATTCTTCGGGGCATTATAGAGGACTTTCACCTGCTCAAAGGGCCTTCAGAGAATTTATTGATAATTTGGGCCTATGTGATGTACGGTGAACCCTTAACCCCACCGACAGGAGCTATACCTTTATCTCCCCTGTTCATAAGACAGCTTCTCGAATAGATTACATATTTATTTCTAGAAATCTATTGGTTGGAGTTTTGGAGACATCTATTCAACCAGGCTCTCCATCTGATCATTCATTAGCAACCTATCACTTGTCTATAGCCTCTACCCCCGGTAGAATGACACGTTGGAAATTTAATAACCAGCTGTTAAAAGATAATACTATGGTCACCACTATTACTAAACAGATTGAGCAGTTTATTGAAATTAATACTGGATCTATAACTAGGTCTGACTAGTTATGTTGTGCATTTAAAGCTTATATTAGAGGGGTTTTGATTAGCCTTTCCTCTCAAAGGAAAAAGGAAAAAGAACAGGAATCAGCCTCCCTTCTTACACAAATACATTTGTTGGAAGCACAATTAAATTCCTCCTCTTCAGAAGAAGTTAGATTAAAATTGTCTAAATTAAAAGACAGATACTTAGAAATTTTAAGAGAAAAGCTGGAATTTGCTATACTGAGAACTAAGGCCTCTTATACAGATCAGGGAGAAAAAGCAGTACATCTCTTAGCACTCGGAATAAAACAACAGGAATCTGCCAAATATATTCCTTCTAGCCATTCATTGCAAGATGACACACTGAAAACATCTCCGGCAGACATAGTCTCAGAGTTTAAGACTTATTATTCCAATTTGTATAGTTCAATGTTAAATCCACTTTCTTCCCAAGAATTGGATTCTTATTTAACGTCTTCTAATTTACCAACCCTTACCAATGTACAACAACAGTTACTTATACTTCCTATCTCTTCAGAAGAGATAGCTAGGACAATTGAATGTTTACCTTCTGATAAATCACCAGGCCCAGATGAGTATTCTGCTAATTTCTATAAACTATTCCAGAAACAGTTGACCCCCTTATTATTATCATTATTTCAATACATTTTTACGGGAGCTGAGGTAGATCCCACATTATTTGTGGCCTTGATTGTGCTGTTACCCAAAGCTGGTCGTAACCTAGAATTAACCTCTAGTTATCGTCCTATTTCATTATTAAACCAGGACATTAAAATCTTGACTAAATTAATAGCCGTGTGTCTCAATATAGTATTGCCCACTCTTATTGGACCAGAACAAGTTGTTTTCATGAAAGGTCATTCATCTGTGGATCATCTTCGAATGCTTTCATATGTTCTTCAATCTCGAGGGATGCTCATTTCCCAGAAGCCCTTATCTCTCTGGATGCAGAGAAAGCATTTGATAGGGTGAATTGGAATTTCCTGTTTTGTGCTCTCAAAGCCTACAATTTCCCTCTTATCTTTCAACAATGGATAACGACTTTATATCATGCTCCTTCTGCATGGGTCACAGCTAATGGGGAGATGTCAACCCTTTTTTCATTACAATCTGGCACTAGGCAAGGTTTCCCTCTCTCTCCCTTACTTTTTAATCTGTACTCGGAACCTCTGATTCACTGTCTCACTGGTTGTGTACAGATTAAAGGTATATCTGTTCATGATCAAGAAATTAAGGTCTCAGCTTATGCTGATGACCTTCTTTTACAAATATCCTATCCAGACAGTTTGATCCCCCTTTGCTTACTCTAATTGATGAATACAGTCACTTACCCAATTATAAATTAAATGTAGTTAAGACTATCATATTCCCCCTCAATCATAAACTCCAGAAAAGCTCTGTTATGGTGTTCGGTCTTTCCTGGGCGCAAGAATCTTTAAAATATCTGGGAATTACTATCTCTAGAAATCCTGCTGTTTTACAAAAGCTTAATCTGGACTCTTTAGTCAGAATTATTAACATGGACCTTGATAGATGGTCTAAACTCCCCATTTCTTTATGGGGAAGAATTAATCTGATTAAGATTAATGTCTTTCCGAGGCTCTTCTACCCCCTTTACCTACTTAATATTTGGTTACCCCTTTCCTGGTTCTGCAAAGTACATGAAGTCATTACCAATTTATATGGGTGAATAAACAGCCCAGATTGGTGTATTTTAAGTTGGCCGCTCCAAAAGAAAGAGGAGACCTGCGCCTCCCTCATCTCACTTTTTATTATTGGGCCGGACACATTGCCAAATATTTGCATTGGCTTTCACCCAAGGAGGAAGTATTTTTCTCTTCTTTCTCTCCTCTGTGGCTTAAAATCAAATTATCTCTTATTGCCACCCATGGTCTAACTCCAGCAGCACTTTTCTATATTAAGGCTAGCTCATTGCCTACCAAGTTAAAAGCCACACCTATTGCAATCTCTATGTCATTTCCTTAAATACAATCATACATGGGATTTAATGCAACCTATTGGGGGCAATCTCAACTTAAAAATAAATAGTAATTTACTCTCTACTAATTGGCTTGCACCTGTTAATGACATTTTTCCTGCTTCTTTAATTTCAAATGACCATATTTGGCTCTCCTCCACCGAGATCCTAAATAACCTGAAACTACCTACAACTTGTATCTTTAAAATCTATCAATTAAGACACCTTATTGTAAAGGTATTTGGGACATCTCCTTCCCAAAGAAGCCCAATAGCTTTTAGAAGTGAACTGGATATTTTAATTGGCTCCCAACAAACGGTTTCTAAATGTCATAAATTTTATATAACTGGGCATATCCAAAGTGCTTTGCCCTTACAGATTACTGGATTTCTTTTTTTCCCACTCAAGAATTACAATGGGAAACTTTGTGGCGGAACTGTCACAAATATGTTTCCCAAAACAGACTACGTCTTACTCAATTTCATATACTGCACAATTTATACTATACCCCACAAAAACTATTTAAATTTGGTCTCTTAGCTACCTCTACTTGTACCCAATGCCAAAAAGAAGAAGGTTCTACTTATCATATTTACTGGACCTGTTCCAAAGCTGTGGTCTTGTGGGACAATATCCAACAACATACAGACCCTTTACTAGGTCTGAATGATTTATTTAACCCTGAAATTTGTGTATTAGGTGATTACACCAAAATTACTGCTCCCATCAGACGATATCATACGGCCATTATCTCTATGACTGTTAAGAAATTAATTCTACGACACTGGAAAGATGGTGATGACATTGCTTATTCTGAATGGCTAAACGAATTATTGGCTAACTTGAGGACAGAGAAAAATATTGCCAGTCTTAATAATAAACCTGAGAGATACAAGAAAAAATGGGAATCGTTACACACATTATGCTCACTCTAAAATATCCACTATGTACATTCCTGGTTCATTTCTTTTAGATTCATTGGTCTTATTTATTTTTCACTTATTTGAACTGCGTTGTAAGGGGAGGGTGGGTGGGGATTTTGTTGTTTTTGTTATTTTTTGTTCTTTGTGTTTTTGGAGTTTGCTGGGGTGGGGAGGAGGGAGGATATGAGAATGGCTCCTGTACAATGTATCCCTACTCTTGTTACATTTACAATGTTCTGTTGGATCCTTTCTCTCTTTTATTGTATGCATGTATGTTTTTGTTTTTTGTTTGTTAGAAACTTAATAAACTTTAATTGGAAAAAAAATAGAAATTCGAGGTAGGGAGTGACCAACAGATTTGCAAATTAGCAAAAGTATCTATTACCATAGAGGATGAGGCCAGTATATCTCTCATCATAATAATTCCCCTGTCTACCCACCCCTTCCAATATACTGGTCTTTTATCAATACACAGTTTCTCATTTCCCCACAGTGGGATCATCTTAACTGGTGCAAGGGTCATTTTCAGCTTTCTCCTTAGCTTGGCCCAGCATTGCAGGATGTGCTTTAAGGCTTACAGGATGGGTATTATACACCAGAAGTGCTAGGGAGGTCTTCTGACTAACAGTTAGCTCTATGTTCACCCACTGAGGCTGAGGATTAGTACCTGTGCCCAGCCAGCATAATGATTGTGCCATATGAAAGGCCCATTTGTTGCCTTCAAACCACGGAAGGAACCACCCTCCTACACTCCAGTGTGCTCTAAGCTTGTTCCTGCTGTACCCACAAAAAAACACCTATGGACTTGTTCAACTTCTTGGTCCAGCTCTGGGGGAGGGAAAGGAGGATATGTGCCAGAAGATAAAACATTTTTGGTGCCAGGATCATTTTGATTGCAGCTATCTTGCCTGCTAAGGTTAAGTGGAGTTTAATCCATCTGGACATATACTCCTTCATGTCCAGTAGGAGAGGGTGGAGATTGTATTCCCATAGTTGGAAATTGTAGTGGAAAAGTGAATACCAAGATATGTAATACTCTCCCTGCCCATTTCATACCGGTGTTCCCCAAAACTGATGGTTTACACCTGGGATTAGGAGGGAGTACTTCAGTCTTGGTGGGGTTAAGTTGAAGGCCTGACAGTCCTCTGAAGTGGCAGAGGGTACTAAGTAATGAGGGTAGCATCTCTCTCATGCATCTGCTAGAAGGACCAGAAGGTCATCTGCATATAGAAGAGTGGTATACTCCTTGCTACCGGCAGGGATCCCCTGGATCCTATCATTAACTCTAAGGGTGACAGCCAAAGGCTCCACAGCCAACACAAATAACAGAGGATAGAGAAGGCACCCTTGTCTAGTGCCACGGGCTAACTCGAAAGGAGGGGACAAAGTAGAGTTAGTTAGTCATTGGGCCGAGGGAGAATTATATAGCAGTTACCCATGACTGAAAGCGAGGACCAAATTCCCAGCTTCTCCAATATGGCATGGAGATAGTCCCATTCCAGGGAGTCAAAAGCCTTCTCAAAATCTATGGCTACTGCAGCTGCTGGGGTGGAAGTTGGGAGGCAACTTGGGCCAAATTAATCAGAGTTCTGATATGATCTGTACTATACCAGCCCAGGACAAAGCCTACTTGGGAGGAATGTATGAGCTGTGGCAGTAACAGTCCTAGTCTCAGGGCCATGGCTTTAGTAAATACCTTACTGCCCACATTGAGAAGGGATATTGGGTGGTAGCTAGTCGAGGAGGTAGGATCCTTCCCCTTCTTTGGCAGCACTGTAATCACAGCCTTTCTCATAGTGGGGGTTAAAGTCCCCTGCATTTCTGCTTCAACATAAGTTTGTTGGAGAGCAGGGGCAATAATATCAATCAGGGCTTGCCAGAATTCCACTGAGTAGCCATCCCCACCTGGGGCCCTCCATGCTTTAAGGGACAGTAGGGCCTTCTTCACGTCATCTACCATAAGCAGGGTGTCTAGTTGTTCAGTCTTTTGTGGAGTTATAGTGGGAAGATGTAGTGAGTGAAGGAAAGAGTGGATTGCTTGGGAGTCAGCAGCTCTAGAAGAGGCAAACAAGGAAGTATAATATTCTGCCATAACTGCATTCAATTCAGTATTTTTGGTATGTATTATCCCTAAGGTATCCCTCAACCCAGCTATATGATGCTCCATTTACTGCTTCCACAACCTATAGGCCAACACTTTCCCCCCTTTCTCACCTCCCTCCCAATACTTATGCTTCAGTCTCAGTATAGGGAGCTCAGCTCACCATGATATGACAGAGTTTATCTCCATCTGGAGACCCAGTATCTTCCTTCTAAGGGGATCCTGTAACACTTTCCCTCTCTGCTCTTCATGTTGCTGCTTCGCTGTTTTAAGCTCATCTTCTAGTACCTTCAATTTTTGCTCCCTACGCCTCTGTCTGGCCCCTGCATAAGCAATAATCTTACCCCTCATGGTGGCTTTGAATGCCTCCCATCTTATCCCTGCTGTGGTGTCCTCAGCTGGGTTTTCCTGAAAAAATAGCTATGCCTCAGCCTTGGCCCAGAGAAGGAACTCTTCGTCTTTAGCTAACAAGGGGTACAACCTCCAAGAGGTAGAGGTGGGGGGGGCCCATAAAATGTTCAGTCAGACTGGGGCATGATCAGAGATTATTATAGGGAGAATACTGAATGCTGTTGCTGCCTGTGTAATCTGAGAGGAAGTTAACAGAAAATCAATACGGCTATACAAGCCATGTATGGTGGAGTAAAAGATGTAATCCCGCCCTCTGGGGTTCAGTACCCTCCACACATCAGTCAGTACTTGGTCACTCATCCAATTTAACAGGGCTCTCCTTTCATTCCCATATATATTCCCTACTTTGGTTGTGGTTTTATCTAGCAGGGGGTCAGGCACCAAATTAAAGTCCCCACCCACAATAGTGGGTATATCACCTTTATTCATATTAAGAAGAGTTTGAGAGGCCTGGTGGAAGAAAACCGGGTCGTCTTCATTAGGTCCATAAATATTCCCCAACAAAATAGGACCGATAGGGGTCTGAAAAATTCCACACACCCACCTGCCCTGTGGATCGCCCTTGGACATACTGAGAGACCAATGTAACTGTTAATGTATTAAAATAGCCACCCCACTTTTTTTGTTGGTGCTGAAGCATGAACCTCCACTCCTACCCAGTCCATCCTAAGGAGCTCATGGTCTTTTCTAGTAAGTTTCATCTCCTGCAAGAAGGTCACCTGGGCCTTGTCCTGCCTCAAATATGACAGAACGATCTTCCTGTTCACCGGTGTATTCAACCTTCTCACATTCCAAGGAATGCAAGTCAGGTCAGCCATAATCATAATTGTTGGGGGATAATGGGGAGTAAAATAAATATAAACCACCAGTGCAGGAGAGTAGGTATCGTCCTGAGAAAGATGGATGAAAATTGTCGGTACCGATTTCTTGCTCTAAGCATGAGGAGCCTTCTGGTAGTGCCTTAGTAATGAGGTCTGACAGCTCACCCATGTAACCAGTGGAATCCCCATGAAATGGTGTAAAGATTTTTGAACTAACTTGAGAGTTGGGGACCTCGTCAGCTGATAACAATCCAGACATTTTGGAATAGCTATACAGTGTTGCCTTGGTAAGAGTGCGTATATGCGACCTACCTGTGGTTGAGACCTTCCCCCCGACACACATTCACAGTGGGGTTTCTCCATAGTCGTTTTTAGATGTATGCATCCCCTTTATCCAGTACCAAAACAAGAACCGACATTTAAACATATTTACAAAATGCACTACCATGCTCAGTTGGAGCCATCCTGCCTGTAAGATCCCTTGCCAGACTTGGAAAGACAGGACCTGCAGAGTGGCTCCTCTGGATGTGGTGGCCAAAATTTGGTTCAGCTGGACTTCTCTTTGGTTTCCCATTGCCATACGAGCTTAAGGGGAGGGAGTTTGCAGCTTGCAAGAATAATATGCAACAACCAACACCGCCACCATGTATATTATGGACTGTGTAGTGGTCTGTTAATAGATGTGAAGATCTCTATTTTGCAACATAGGAATTAATATAGGGGGTTAATATGTGGGGGGAGCACTAGGTCATAGGCCTATATAACTGGAGAACCTCCCGATTGGAGGATGTAGAGTACGTGGGAGGGGTAGGAGAGGGTTCATAATCCAGCGGCTCCGAGGCCGAGAGAGAGTACCTTCACCATGGGGATACTCCCCCAGGGATGTCCAGCCCACATTGGCCATGATCCGGGGGGAAGTTCAAGGCTGCCATACATAGTGACACAAAATTCGGGAGTCCCCCTCTGTGCCGGAAACACTCATACAAGGGATCAATTGAGGCATGCCCCAGATCTACATTATCCCCCCCCCCAACACACCTCCCCATACATTAATTACAGAGGGCCTAGAAACGTGGCCTGGAGATCGGCATGCCTAAGGGGGCAAAAGTCCTAATCTCTCATGATCTCTCGACCGGAATAACTAAGCAGTTAAAATCAACAATGCCAACACACCCCTTTCATTTCAATTGAATACAGCAACATAATACTTACTGAAAACATATTTCAGGGGTCTTTTCTGATGATCACAGGGCTCTGGGATCTTGCTAGTGCTTCTGTAACAGCCTGGGTCTCTTCACAGTCTTCAGTTGCTGCTCCAGGGGGACACTGCGCCATCATTAGGTCCAGGGCTTCCCTTCAATTTGCCCCACTGTCAGGTGGCGTGCTTGTGGTAGTCTGGAGGGGTGCTTCAGTCGGGAGGTTTTCTTCTTGTGGTGGATCTCTGGATGAAGGCGAGGGAGATCGCAGGGCTTCGTAAGGGTTGCGGGTCATATACCTCACCAGTGCTGTGTTTGCATCCCATTGTTGTTCCCTGTCTGCAGTTTCTGAGTGGGAACTCATTCTAAGAAGGGGATGGTCTCTGCGCTTGTGGCTGTCTCTCATCATTTTCTTCCTGCTTCGCCGTGGGAGCCCACCGTGGATCACGGGTTGAGTGTCAGTGTCCGTGGGCATTTGTTCAGAGTCCAGGGGGGCTTATATGACTGGTAGGCCTGGGGAGGTGCATATAGGAGTTCTCCAACTGGTCTCCAGCCTGACGCACCAGGAAATCCTCCAGGGCAGCTGGCGTCTCGAAAAAGAGTGGGACCTAATTGTGCACTATTCGCATAGTGGATGGGTAATGGAGAGAATATTGGATGCCCAGCTTCTACATTTTATCTTGGGCTTTTGTGTATTCTCTCCTTTTATTTGAAAGTTCTATTGAGAAGTCTTGATATATGAAAATCAGGTGCCCCTGCCAATTCAGGAGACCCATTTCCCTGGACCACTGTAACAATGTCTGCCGTGTATTGTATGCCAACAGTTTAATTAAGATTGCCCTAGGCTTCCCCCCTTTCTCCAGCATCGGAGTGAGAGATTGATATGCACGCTCTATTTCTAGCCGAAAACCTGGCTGGAGGCCCAGGATTTCGGGAAGGGCCTGCTGAAGGAACCGGACCGTGTCTCGTTTTTCACACCCTCCAGAAAGCCTAGCAGCTGCAAATTGTTTCTTCTGCTACGATTCTCAAGATTGTCTACTTTAGTCAGAAGTTGATTAATTTTAGACTGTTGGTCTCTTTGGATACCCCTGATCTTATCAATCGCCGAGTCGTGTAGCAGTGCCTGGTGTTCTATCTTCATTAAATGCTGAGACAGACTTAGAATAGCTGTTGTGGTATGATGAGAAGCTTCTGTTACCTCATCCATTCTCTGCAGAAGCTTCTCAAACATTGTGTTGATACGGCTGAGGTCGAGCGTTTAGCTGGGCTCCTCTACCATGGTGTAGGCCGAAATCGTTGAGGGAGTATGATGGGCAGAATATCGGCCGATTTGCACTTGAGAGGTATGTCCAGAAAGCCACAGTACTAGTTATTCTGAATTTGGTGAATTCAGTGGTCAGCGGTTGGTTATGTTTAGTTCGTTTTTGTTGACCAGGTAAGTGCACTAGACAAATCCTGCCTATTTTCAGGCACGACCCGAGGGAGGGGGATACAGATGAATGCCAACTGACCTTGAACCAGATTAAGCTGTTGGTGGTATTTTTAATGAATGAGAGAAATTTGGCCAGGACACCAGGGACATTCCCCTACTCTTTTCGATAAGTGCCATGGGATCGTTAACATCCACCTGAACTACCACCAATCCAGGCAGATGGGACCTCGGTTTAACGTCTCATCTGAAAGACGGCACCTCAGAAGTGCAGCACCCCTCTCATGCTGCACTACAGTGTCAGTGCTGGGATATTAACTCAAGTGCCCGATGTGGGAACTGAACCCACAGCCCTCTGATCTCCTGGCCTCATATTATATTGTTATATTGTGGGAATTGCCGGATTTAACCATGTGCATGCTGCAGCTCACAGTTCAGGCTGCCATCCTGCTTGCCAGTTAAGCCACACCCCATGAAAGAGTGGAGTTGAGGGTCACTCCCAGGTATTTGAACTGGTCTACCTGTTCCAGTATGGTGCCACCGCTATTGTAGATTAGCAGTTGTTGGAGTTTGTGTTTGTTGAGAGTACCATGAAACTGCATTGATTTAGTTTTTGAGTAGTTTAGGATGAGTTTACGTGACCTGAACCAGGTTTCAACTTCTGAGAAACTACATTGTAGCAATTGATGGAGGTGATGGGGGTCAGAGTGGCTCGAGAAAATTACTGCATCATCTGCATAGAGTAGAATTTGGTCATGGCAAGTGGCAGGGAGGTCATTCATGAAGATCCTGAAGAGTCGGAGGCCAAGAATGGAACCTTGTGGTACACCTGAATGGACTGGGAGGGAGGTCGACATGGTGTCTCCAATTCTGATATGCTGAGAGCGATCACTAAGGTAGCTTTGAAACCAGTGAGTGGCATCCAGTGAAAGGCCAAGATGTAATAGCTGTCTGGTTAGTAGGGCATGGTTAACTGTATCAAGTGCCTTAGTCAGATCAATAAAGGTGGCACCAGCCAATTGGTTGTGGTCTAGTGCCTGGTGCATGAAGGAGGTGAAGTCTAGTAGTGCAGTGGTGGTGATGTGACTTTTTTGAAAACCACGTTGTTCATGTTGTTGGGAGCATTGGAGGCTATATTTTTCCAGGTAGTCTACAAGTTGTTCAGCAACTATCCTTGCCACAGCCTTGGAGAGTGGGAGAAGGATAGATATAGGCCTGTAGTTGTTTGTGAGAGTCTTATCACCACTTTTGTGGATAGGAGTCACCACAGTTGACTTCCATTTGCTTGGGAATCATGACAGCATAAGAGAGCGGTTGAGAGTTTTCGTAAGGGGTGGCAGAACTTCAGCAAATGTCAGGGTGATTAGTGTCAAATCAAGGGAGTCAGCACTACACCTAGACTTCCTGAGTATTTTGAGTAGATGTTTCCTGGCTAGCTTTTCAGTAGTAGCCTTAAAATAGAATGGGGGGTACAGCTGGTCTGCCTGAAGGATAGTAGGATGGTTTACTGTTGGTGAAGAATCAAAGAGGTTAGGTAGGAGCACATGACTAAGGTCACAAAATGTTGAGTGGAAGGTGTTAGCAATGGTTATTTTATCCAGAGTGATAGTTCCATCAGTGTTGAGCATTGCAGGTGAAACTGTTTTTTTTTTCTAATTCACTCCGAGAGGCTGTCCCAGAACTTCCTCCCATCATTCCAGATGTTTGCAAGGACATTCCTATAGTAGGAGGCTTTCGCCTGGTGGATAACTGTTGTGCAAGCATTCCACACTGACTTGTAGGCCTATGTATTCACTAGGGTGTTGGATGCTTTAGCACGGTACCATAGTTGGTCATGGGATTTCACCCGTTCAAGGTGGTTATGAGTCACCCATGGGTTTATTGATCCTCTGATCTTTTGTTTCTTGTATGGAGCATGAACATCGCATGCTGCATTAAAGGTAGTGATAAAGTATTCTAGGGCTGAGTCCACATCCTGAGCATCATCAATTGGAGACCAATCGAGTGATTAAAGGTGCATTTTAAATGGGCTTAGTCGACCAGGTAGAAGTATCTACTGACAATGAATTTTGGTGGGGGTTTACTGAATTTTGATGCCATCGTATAGTGTATGACATCCCTATAATCTCTTCCATGCTTACTGGTTGCCAGTACCCCCCCATCCTACACTCATCTTCTGGGTTTCTATGCCCTAGCTGCATGATTTTGAACTTTTTGGCATTGAACCCCAGCTGCTATGCCCTTGACCATTCCTTGAGTTTTACAAGGTCCCTACATATTATTTCCACCCCCTGCTGAGTATCCACCCTATTACAGATTTTAGAGTCGCCACTAAAAAGGTATACTTTCCTTTCCATTTCTTCTGTAATGTCACTTATGAAGACATTAAATAGAACTGGTCTCAATGCTGAACCCTGCAGCATGCTATTAGTCACTATCCCTACATTAGAGTGAATGCCACATTGAAGCTTCAAAAAAAAATTGCATGATGGATATAAATACTAGTAAAAACTATTTTTCAGTAGAGTCAGTACAGATAAAATGCAGTAAGACAACTTGTTTTGCAGAAGACTGTTGATAGATGTTTGTAGCTATGTTTCCTGTTACTATTAATGAGTAATATCACATTCAAGCACAGACTTTACTGAAAGACTGCAATACAGTGAGATGTAATTCTTGTATTTTTTTGTGAAGCACTTAAAGGAGATTGGTGCTGAACCTTTGAGTCAATTTGCCCAGTAAAAACATTTTTTTTTTTTGCTCGTAGGGTTGGGCGGACCCGGAAAGGTCCCGACCCTTATTATCAGGATCAGGATCCAGGCTAAAGTCCTCATAAGTTCTGATTCATTCTGATTCTAATCAAAACCTTTTGTAAAATGTGAGGAAAATTGAAACTCTGCCATACAATTACATAAAACAACACTATGCTCTATGACACATAGAACTGTAAACAGCATTGCAGGAGATGAAAACTGACAGCATATTGGCACAGATGTGCATGTCAATTCTGAATACATGGCAGCATGCAGGTGATCTGTTTTTTTGCATCCTACCAGACTATAGCAGTGCAAACTGATCTGTCTGAAATGAGAGGGGTATCCCATGCAGTATACAGTGGACACATCAGTTGGTTGTTACATTAGTTGCTTCTCTGCTCCACTGAGAGTCATGCAGTTATTTTCTATGGCATGGTGTCCCCAGTGCCAGATTAAAGTAATCAGGGGCTCTAGGCTCAAAAAAAATCTGGGGCACCCACACCCAGAGCCATGCCACTTATGACAAAATTCACAAAAGACTCCCAGAACTTCTGAATATGTGGAAGGCCATGAAAAGATGCAGAGTGCCCCTTTCACATATGATGCACAGCTGTGGGGCACTCCGTGGCACCCCTGTAACTGGTTGTGTGCCCTGTCTGCCCCTGACATTTAGCTGGGTTATGTGGGTGTTTGAAACAGGGTAGACCGGGGGTGGGATTGAGATGCATTTATGGACAAGAGCTACAGTACACAGGGCCACTAGAGGGAGTGGAGACTTTGCTGCCCTAGGATCAACATTAGTGTTTGTGCACCCCCCCCTTGGTATAGCCATTGAAGCACCCTCAGGGCCTAATCAGTCCCTGTCCACCAGCCTCTAGAACCTTCCTGATGGAATGGTGGGCTATACCAGAATAAGCCAGTGTCAGTAGTAAATGGTGACAGTTCAGGTGGGGATACAGTCATCCTGCCATGCCCTGTTCTATGGGGAATCAGGGATCCACCTACTGAAACTTCCAGTAATCTGCTTCCATCCTTTCACCTAGTCAGCTTATGCCAGTCCCAGCTCACTCCTTGTACAGCATGGTTATTTGTTTTCATCACAGAACATGGGGCACTGGGAACTTTCAAATTCAGGCAGATCTTCAAGCAACAAGGGCTTTAATTCTATATTATACAATGGCAAGGAACAATAGTGACCTCTGATTGGCCAGTCTGGGGCAATACCAGTGATGTTATCCCAGTATAACATACCACATCTAGTCCCAGCAACTGCATAAAATGTTAGAAAAGGGAACAAATCTTACCACAGCTGTCCCTGCCATCAGCATCATTGCTCCCAACTCCTAGCTGGAGTCAAAACCATGTTGGCGATTAGCTTTACACAGTAGAAATCCCTTACTCACCAAATATCCTTTTTTTTTAGAAAGTCACACCATTTTTCTTATTTAAAAAAAACACCTATGGCAGCGCACCGAGTGACTTTTCGATCAAAAGAGAAATGGAGGTTTTAAACAGTGACCACGTGCCTTTTTTCTGAATGCTCAGTCTTGTTTTCACTTCTGTTTTTAAAAGCATTCTCTTCACCTCTTTACCTCCTATCCTGTCCTGATGGTCACAGCAGCAGTACCAAGTATGCGGCAGCAGTGAGGATGGGGTGGAAGGTCCAAACAGTGGTTCCTGTTGCCATCTCAAGGCCGCCCCCCATCCCTGACTTAACATTCCAATGATTGTTTCTCACTGAAATTCTCCTGGTACATTTACCAAATCTTTTCTACTGGAAGAACCAACCTAACTGAAAAAAAGTCTGTCCCCTGCACCCCGCTCAGTTTGTACGTGGATGCTCATCCCAAGCCAGACAGTTCAACCTGCTCCACCTATTGGACAAAAATAATCAACACTATTTCTTTAATAAATATTCCTACACCTTCAAAAATCACAGAAAAGCAGAGTTTTGAGGAAAGCTGCAATTTTTTCTCTCTTTTTTTAACGAGTCATTGTATAATAGGAATAATGCCCTCCGGGGTGGGTGTTATGCTGGAATAACATACCTTCTTGGGTGTTGGATGCCCTCTGCCTGAGACGGGTTGTTATCCTAGCATAACAATCACCCTGTCAGGCATTATTCCTTTAAAGAAAATCTCAAGTACAAAGCCATACAGTATAGTAAAATACACATTTAAGATCATAATAGTCTGTATTTTGTTTATTACAACTGTGGCTGAAGGCACCAGCTTGGCCACCAGATTTTTTCAGCTTCTTAAATTCATGATTTGATCAATATCAGGCTTAGAAATTATATTCTTCCATAGGGGAGCATGAAGAAATTATATTCTTCCATTGGGGAGCATAAGCCATGTATATTCCTCTCATAAACCTAAACTGTTAATGAAGAACCCCTTGCAACTTATTAAAGGATAAAGTATACAGGCATGGTGGAGTTTACATTTAGGCAGACTCTCAAAAACGTAGCCATATGTTTTAGGGGGCCCCCAGCAAGGTTAGTCATGCAGCCCCTACACATCTACTATGGCAACCATTTTCATATCATTATATCTTTTGAAAGCTTCTGCCCAGCTCACTGATTCCCCTTGTGTGCTGTTTCAACAGGGCACAGTAATACATCTAAATCATTAAAAAAAATATTAAAATCTTGTTGACTGATACTTTGCATTGGGTCATACTGGCAACCCTTTGGGTTTGGAGACTAGTTGCTGCAAGCTCTGGGCAGTCAACATCAAACAGAGATAAATGAATAAAGAGGCTGCAGCACTGCTAATGTCTCCATGAGACAGGCTACTGGAAATAGGGAATGGGGCATATCTTTTAAGAGTGTAATAAAATGTTCATTGAATTAAACCTGGCACCACAGCAACTGCAGACAAATCAACATTCCTTTCCAGGTGGGGAACATGGTCAGGTATGTAACTCAGAGGTGTTAGTTGACTAATGAGGTAATAATAGGTGCTGGAATACACCTGCTTTGTTACAGGGATTAGGCTGAAGTGTCCTAGACAGGAATGAAGATTACAAGTTTTTATTGATTTTATTTATTCATTTGTTAACCGGGTAAAAACACTGATCCCAGGGACCATTTTCAATCACGACCCAAGCCATAAGTTTGGTGCTTACAACAAACAAAAAGGTACAATACATTGGTAGCTTGAATATTCAGTACATCAGGGTGCACCAAATTAGGGTACAATTTCAAAGGTCCTGTAGTATGTACATACAGTGCTTCGGAGTGCTTTTACATTGGATTCACTACAAAGGTCTGGAAACTGTACAGTGCATCAGAGATCTGACAGGTTAGATGCTATATGTGTGACCTGCACAGCATAAATGGTACAAGTACCACTGGCTGAGTCTGATTTCTGTAGCCAGGATGATCCACCCAGGGCTGTGGCCCCCTGGCAGACTGGAACACTAGGACTGGGACTTGTCAGTCTATGCCTTAATCTGACCCTTGGCGTCTTCCACATGTATCACTCTGTACTTATTAACTGATGTGGAACCAATTAACGAGCATCTGCTCACTGGTGTTATCCAAGATTTCAATAAAAAAAAAAATCATAGCCTGGGCAGAAGCAGTGATATAAGGAGAGGGAAGGTTTGATTTTTCAATGGCAACTGCATCCGAGGAACCCAAAAGTTGACCATAGAGAGTGTAAGAAATGATAACTGCTGACTGGTGTGTAGCCTGATGGATAAAAGAATGTGAAGTTGCAGGAGGAATGGAATACATTGGGGGCTGTATCTGTTGTTAGTGGGTTTTTTTTTTAATGAATCTATTTCTGGAAATATTTTCTCTCAGCAGTTTTGGAGCACATTGGGGTCATTCTGTGGGAGATGTTTGATCTTGTGCCTTGTATGATTGCTGTAATTTAATGTTCTGCCCCAGCATTTCACAGAATTTTGCATCATCTCTGACATTTTTAATTATTCAATGGACTATGTCTTTTTCTATTCTAGGTGGCAAGTCCCATTCAGTGACATGATATTCTCCCATCTGAAACTGGCTTTCTGGAATGTCCAAGTTATCCCTCAATGCATTTAGCTGAAATCTAAGAATCTTGATCAGTGGGATGATTTGACTGAGAGTGGCACTGTTCGAACTCCCTTCCCTAGTAATTTCTTAAGGGTTGCAAGATCTTGATGAGAAATTCTAAAATAGCCCATTGTTGAGGATTAATGTACACATCAACATCTCTTATGCTGTTCTCCAGTGTGTACTGTAATACACTACAGAAAAGAAGGTGCGCATAAAAGGCAAAGTCTGGTGGTGCAGTTCCTGGTAGCTAGTCAAAACAATAAGTAGAAAAAGTGAATTTGCACTCATAGGAAAACACCAGGACACAAGCAAAATCACTGCAATAATTTAATAAGGTATGTTGGAACACTGAAAGCAGCCCCTGTGTTATGATCTTTTTAGCTCAAGCAGTCACTGAAACATGTAAAAGGTAGGGTTCCACTTTGTTGCAACATCCTGGATGATCTTATTCAGAGGCAGTCTGTGTTCTTTCTGCATGGCTCACAGTCACTGGCATGTTTTGCAGGAGCGGCTGATATGTGTGCATGTTCTTTTTCCCACCTTTGTGAGAGATTTTATATCTATGTCCACCTCCATGAAGGTATGCACTGTTAAATTTAGACAGTGTGCAAAACACTGAATGTGCACAAAGTCCCCACCAGACAATGCTTTCTTTATGTTTGAATCATTGTCAGCCATAACAAAACCTACATAAAGTCCTTGAGATGTAAGAAAGTACTGTAACTCTCCATTAAGCTCATCCAGGATTCTGGAAGCTGTGTGATCCTGTGCGACATGCTGGATGTGAAGGGAAGCCCCTTTCAGATGGGATTTGTCTGTGTTATTACAAGGAGTAAATGACAGCCAGTGTACAGTGAATTACATAAATGGTTCTGGCTGACAGTTTGTCCATATGTCAGTTGTCAGCCAGCAACTGCATCTTTTAAAACATTTTTCTCATTTTGTACTGACTGCCTCATGCATCTGAGGCACAGCAATGGTTGAAAAATACTTCCTGAATGGAATGCTGTATCGTGATGGCAGGTGATTTATTAACCTCCTGAAGCCAACATGTTCCATGACTCTGAAAGGCTGTAAGTGCAGTGCTGTCATCTCAGAAATTAGTTTCATTATAGCAGTTGCTTCAGGATGACTATAGTGATATTTAGCTTTACACTCAAATATTTGAAAAACTATGAGTGCCTTCTAGCAAAAGAAGTATTCTTCTGACAGGCCAGATTAGGAGGGAAGTGTTTGTATTACTGTCTCTTGAAAACTGAGAACGAGGGACATTGAACACGTATCAGCAGGGTTCCTGTTACTATCACTTGTTACAACATGAAGAGGTGGAGTGTGAACTACCTTGGCTGCATAATGTTTTCATCTTTCTCTCTGTCCAAATAATCACTCCTCAAGAGTAATGGGTGACATCTCTCTAAATGTCTTTTTTATGCTCTGGTGCACAGAGCACCCTTTTTGCTCCCTCTGTTGATAGTTTTATTGCAAACAAAGCATACTGCTCATAACTCATTATCTGCAGCCAAAGAAAAGTAAGAAAACACATAAGAGATCACCTTTTTTGTTTTAGTACCAAGCATATTATGCTGCCATCTGTGACTAACACCATGTTGTTTTTTTCTCAGCAGTGGGCTGATCGAGGTCTGAATCACCCTTATCTTCATCCAGCTCTTCCAGGCCAATCAAATACAGTAACCAAGTTCTGAATGCACTGCCCCCTTATCACGTTCCTCTTACAGCACACCATTCACTTCCTCATCCCCAAATCTTTTGCTACAAAATCATCACATTCATCATGCACATGCTCAGCTGCTATTCTTCTTCCTCATTCAGTTTTTCCACCTCCTTTAAGTTCTCTCCCTTCTTGTCTACATCTACATCCTCTCTTTCACTATCTTCACTGGAATCAGATTTTTCCTCACCATTTTCATTCAGATTTGTATTTATACAGTATACATAGGTAGCCTATATTTTGCCATTGCTTGTGGTGCAGAACACTGCCTTTGTTTTAATTAACAAACACAGTATGTTACCTTTCCTGACTGCTTGGACAGCAAAGGGAACTACCACCACTGCTACAGGATGATGCACCTCTACCAACAACCTGGCTTTTACCAGTCTGCAATACGGTACGGGCCATATGTTTTACCCATCCATGAAGATGGGTGAGGTGCTATGGTGGCACCTGTCAGGTATAAGAGCAGATATGAGGGTAGACCAAAGGTGGTCATTTATGAAGAATGGAGTAATGGTTGCCAAACAGAAGTGCATTAGGCTCAAAAGGAAGAACTCAAGGACCAATGCACCAAGCTTATTCAGTAATGAAGTCACCAAGGCAGTAAAGGGCAAGAGGTTGACCTATAGGAAATTTAGAAAGGCCAAGAGAGAGAGGTGGATTAAATTATTTATATATAGTTTTTCTTTACCAGGTGGGGTGCAGTAGACATACATTTTCCTCCAGGATGGGTGGCAGCAGGGCAGCATGGGTTCATCTCGGGGAGGTCTTGTCAGACCAATCTACGAGAATATTACAAATGGGTAACAAGGGCGCTGGATATGGGTCATGTTGTAAAAGTCCTGTACTTGTACTTCAGTAAGGCCTTCAATTCAGTACCTCATGGGAGGCTGGGGGGGAAGCTGACTGCTGCAGGGGTGGGGATGAAGATCACAAACTGGATAAGGAACTGACTGCAGGGAAGGCTGCAATGAGTGGTAGTGGGAGGGCTCTTGACAACTGGGCCAGTGACGAGAGGTGTGCCACAGGGCTTGGTGCTGGGTCTGGTACTAGTTGGGCTCTTTATCTCAGATATTGCACACAGAGTTGGAAGCAGGTTAGTCTGTTCACAGATGATACCAAAATAGGGGCAGTGGTGGACTAAGAGGATGGATGGAAACAACTACAAGGGGACCTAACCAAACTGGAGGCATGGTTGGAGAAGTGGCAGCTTGGATTCAATGCGAAAAAATGCAAAGTCATGCACTTCCGGGCAAAGAACCCAAGGAGGGACTATTGGTTGGGAGGGGTGAGGCTGGGGATCATTGAGGAAGAGAAGGACCTGGGTTGTTGGTAACAGGGAGCATGAGCAACTCTGCTCAATGCAGGAAAGCAGCAGCTAAGGCAAACAGGATTCAGGGTTGTATCGCAAGGGGTTTCTCATCCAGGCATAGGGAGGTGATCCTGCCCTTCTACAGATATCTGGTCAGGCTGCACTTGGAGTACTGTGTGCAGTACTGGTGGCCATATCTGAAGAGGGAAATAAATTTACTAAAAGGTGTGCAATGGAGGGGAACAAAAATGTTACAGGGGATGGAGGGCAAGGCCTACAAAGACAGGCTGAATGAGCTGAATATGTACACGCTGGAGGAGAGGAGGGATGGGGGGATATGATTGAAACATTCAAGTATTTGAGGGGAATAAACAAAGTTAGCACAGAAGGGGTGTTTAAACTGAGGAGGGGTAGGGACACGAGGGGGCATGGACTAATACTGGAGGGAGGAAGATTTAGGAGGGAGATGAGGAGGCACTACCTCACGGAGAGGGTGATGTCTAAATGGAATGCTCTACCAGAGGGGGTGGTATCATGTAAGACAGTAGGAAGTTTTAAGAGGGAGTGGGACAGAGCACGAGGGAGGGTCTGGGTGGAGGGGCTGAGGCCATCATGGGAATGACAGATGGGGAGGGGGTTGGGGCAGCTGCAATCTAGGGGGCTAGCTACAAACTCAGTCAGACATTGTTAGACTGGGTGGTCTGTTCTGCTGGCAGATTCATATGTTCCAATGTTCGTATGTATTTTCAGGCATGACCTCGGAGGTTACAAGGTATGGATAGGACCATACGTAGTGCATATAAGGCAGGGTAATGCAGTTTACAAGTAGACCTTTCAACAATACATAGCACAATTATAAGATCCATACAGTATAACAGAAGTTACAGAGGTACATTCATTGGATAATACATTCAATATATTCAAGAGGGTGAGAGCACAGGGCAATTAAACAGAACATGTCAACATCAGTAATCAAGTAGCAATGGGTGTGATGGAGCTGCAGTCAGAGGTTAGGGCAGGTGCATTGGGAACATTGGAGCTGGTAGGAGTGGAGTTGCTGGCACTGGCAGAAGGAGTTGGGGACTTGGCACTGTCGCAGAGTTGGTGGAATACTGTTCTATGCTCTAGGGGCAACTGAGGAGGAATCTATTTTGCTGTGTTTGGTCCTAGATCTAGGGATGGACATTTGTTGGTGATCTGAGTATCTTAGGTAATATGGGGCCCAATTCTGGAAGGGTTCTACATGGACGCAAGGTGCTGGCAACAAACAGCAATGATGCAAGTTTCACCTTGCATCATTTATTGGGGCATTCCCTATTCTGGAATGTGGTCTGCACCGGTGAGGGAATTCAATGTACCCCCTTGTGTCCTGCCTCTGGCTACACCAGGTTGCAAGGGGGCTTGCACCATGGTGGGACACACATTTCCGATTCCAAAAGCTCTTTGGTGGCCATTGCAAGGGGCTCCACTTAGACCTGCCAGGAGGTGGTCTAAGACCCTTATGACTGAGTGGGAAACTGTTTTGGATGGGCTACCAGAGGGGTCCGTGGGAAGAAGGGGCACAGAGGGGCATAGGAAGGGTTGGTGCGGCAGCTGGGATGTAAGGGATTGCTTTGGCTCCCAAGGGATGCATATGACTCTGTATATATAGGTTATGGGCAAACACACCCTGCAAGGTGCTGAACCAATGCCCGACCTCCCTGCTGGCACACCAACCCACCCTATGTCCCCTCCTTCCCCCTCATCCCTGTTGGGCAAGTGTGTACCCCCCTTACCACCACCACCAGTGCTGCCCATCCTGTGTTGTGCCGGAAGGAGGGGTGCCAGTTCCTTGCGGCATGTGCCACAGCTGTGCCACTGGTTTGGCACTGTACCACATGTATGTCAATCTTGGGGAGTTTTGGGCAGGGACCTTGCTTTCTTTCAGAATATGGCGAAGGGTTCCTGGTACACCCAGGATTGCCATAGCCCTTGGAGCAGTGCAACTTGTGTCATTGCAAGAGTTCCTTTCAGAATTGAGCCCACAGGGTTTTGCAAGGTACTAGGTAGGAGGCTAAGGATAGGGGTAGCTGATTCTGCAGTGTTCTGTAAATAAGTCTTCCTAGGGTGAGGTCCATTAAGGCTGCTGGGGCTGGCCAGTCTAAAGAACTATATAGTGTGCAGTGGCGGGTGAAGTGGTTGCACACAAGAGTAAAATGGCAGACACTGTTGTACCCCATTTCCCATTTGTGCTGCAAGGTGCTGGAGGCATGTGCAAATACTGCCAGGCCATAGGTTAGTTTGCACAGTAGTAGGCCTTGTGCAATAGTTATACATGTGGATAAGGATAGGTGTGGGCTGGCTCTGTAGGCAATACCAAGGTAGGAGTTAAGACCCTTACAAACATTGGTAAAGCGGAAGAAAAAGTCAAGGGAGGGATCGAGCAGGACACCTAGGTACTTAAATGAAGAGACAGTTTCTAAAAGGGAGCCATTCTCACAAGCAACTGTTAACTTAGTGTTGTTATTTTTAAGATGTTCTGAAAAGCATTCATTGAGACTTGATGTGGTTCATAAGACGTTTATTATCTTTAAGCCAGGATTGAACAACCTTAAGGTTGGAGGTTAGGGTGATATTGATATCTATAATTATATTTGGATCTATACTTGGATTTTGGTATGAACAGAAGGCATGTGCCCATATCACCCATTCCCTGCTCTAGTAGGACACTTTGTTCCCATGGTGACTTAGTAAGTACTTATCTATTTTAGTTCTGAAGGTGTTAAAATTATTGGCTTCAGCTATATCCTTTGGAAGTCCATTCCATATTGGAATGATTCTTTGCGTGAAGAAATGTCTCCTATGTTTCTTTTTTGGAAAGGACAACATTAGCTGGTAATCATGACTTTTAAGAACAATGCCTCTTTTATTAAACTGGAAATCTAAGCTGTTCATTAACTTTATATCCCTTGAGATTTTGTACATCTTAAGGAGATCACCTCTGGAACATCCAAGTTCCAGAGGATACATGTTTAGGCTTCTCAATCTGTTCTCGTAACTCACCCCCTGAAGTCCATTGACCATTCTTGTTACCCTTCTCTGCACCCTCCCCATCCCCTCCACATCTCTCCTCAAGTGAGGGGACCAGAATGGGGTACAGTAACCCATATGTGGTCTAACCACTGCTTTATAAATAGGGATAGTACAACTCCTACTTCTACTTGTTAATGCTCTCTCTGCTACATCTGGAGCATTGCTGAATAAGACCAGGTCATCGGCATATAGAAGAGGGGAGCTGCGTATGAAACAGTATGGGATACCATTGGATAGGGAGAATGACCTAAGGTTGGCTGCTAATGTGGCAAGTAAGGTGGTCTGGTAGGTAAGGCACAGAGGGAACTGTAGATACCTGAGGAAATTAAGAAGGGAGAGAAGGCCTTTTTTTTTACTTTATAAGCAAGAACAGGGAATAAGCAAGAAGAGGGAGATGAATCATGGGATTCTTAGGCTTCAGAAAGGGGACGAGTGGGTGGAGAAGAACTGGGGACAAGAAGAAGTAATGAATGAATACATCTGTTCAGTCTTCCCAAGGGAGAAAGATGGACTGGTGCCTACACGGGCAGAAGAGCAGCAAGGGGGAGGGGAGCACAGATGCAGTGGTAGAGAAGGATAGAGCGAGGGAAGGGCTGTTAGCATTGAAGGTGGACAAATCACCAGGACTGGAGAGCATACACTCAAGGGTACTTAGGGAAATGACAGAGGTGCTTATGGAGCCACTGGCAGACCTGTTCAATAGTTTAATGGAGTTGGGTGTGGTACTGCAGGACTGGAGAATGGCACATGTGATATCCCTCCATAAGAGTGGTTCCAAGGATGACTCAGGGAATTACAGACTGATCAATCTGACTTCAACTTTGTTCAAGCTCATGGAGACATACTTAAGGAAAACCTGACAGACTATCTAGACAAGCATGGTCTCCAGGATGCAAGGCAGCATGGGTTTATGAGAGTGAGATCAGGTCAAACAAATCTGATTGACTTCTGTGACTTGATCACTAAGACAGCAGACAGGGACCAAGCGATAGACATCCTGTATCTAGACTTCAGCAATGCCTTTTACTCTGTACCCCACAAAGGGTTGATCAGGAAGTTGGTGGATCCCAGGACTGGGGAGAAAATGAACATATGGGCTGAGGAACAGGACCCAGAGGGCAGTGGGGAGAGAACTATCTATCACCAGGGAGGTCACAGTGGGGTCCCACAGGGCTCAGGGCTAGGACCTGTGTTGTTCAATGTCTTCAGCAATGATATTGGAGATAGTATGAAGGGCAAAATATGCCTATTTTTGGACAACACGAAGTTCTGTGGGAGGGTGAGCACAACCAAAGGGATACATGACCTACAGGAGAATCTGAAAAAGCTTTAGAGGTAGTCTAGGATTTTGCAGCTTAGCTTCAATGCCAAAAAATGCAAAGTTATGCACACTGGAGCCAAGAATTCCAGGACAGAGTAATACCTGGGAGGGGTCTTGGTATCTACAACAGAGGAGGAGACGATCTGGGAGTGATGATTTTTAGTGACCTGAAGCATTCCACACTTTGCAGGAAAGCAGCAGCAAGGGCAAATAAAATGTTGGGATGAATAGCCAGAAGAATCAGCAGTAGGCAAGATGAGGTTATACTGCCCTTGTGCAGGTTACTGGTGAGACCACATCTAGATTATGGAGTACAGTGCTGGAGCCCACAGTTTGAAAAGGACATTCTTTTGCTTGACACCATCCAGAGGAGGGCAACTAAGATGTTTGTAGGTCAGCAGGGTAAATCATATGAGGAGAGGTTGAGGAACCTGAACATATACTCCCTGGAGGAGAGGAGGGAGAGGTGACATAATTGAGACCTTCGGGTACTTGAAAGGGATAAATAGAGTTTATAAGGAGGGTCTCTTTAAGCTAAGTGGCAGCCCAAACATGTGAAGGCACAGTCCTAGACTGGGGGAGATTTAGCAGGGAGGTTACAAAGCAATTCTCCAAGGAAAGGGTGGTGGCCAGTTGGAATGCACTGCCAGAAGAGGTGTTCTTGTTCAAGACTGTAGGCAGCATCAAGAGAGGCTATGATAGACATAAGGGGAAAGTAAGGGTCACTGGGGGGGCGGATGCAAAGGATGGGAGGATTGGGGAGGGGGAAGATTCAGTAGCTTTTAAGCTAGGGATCCTGCAATACAAGCAGACTAGCAAATCAATTGGCCTTATGTTGCTGGCTTCTTCATATGTTTGTACAGTATGTTCATATCTGTTTCCCCATTTGTGCCTCTTCCTCTCCCTGTGATCTGTTGCTCATAATAAATAGGTTTTTTTTGTTTGTTTTCTGTATGTATCAGACAGTACACATGTAACCCCCAGTTGGCGCTATCCCAAGGGCTACCACTCCTGCCTGCTTGACTACTGACAGGTTAAGGGGCATAGGTACTATGGCGGGTGTCTCCACCCAGAGGTCAGGGTTTGTAGTGGTTAGACTAGCTTGGTCACAGCCCTCTGGGACACTGAGACACCCTTTTATTCCCTCTAGTGACTCACACAATGCACAGAACTTACAGTCCTAATACCCCACATGTACACACTGTTCATTCATAAAGTACCACTTACCCTCAAGACTGATTCTGAGGTTCGTCTCTGGGGACCCCCTGTAAAATAAGGTTAATCAACATACACAAACCAATACAATGCTTGATATGTAGGTACTGACACTTCAGACAGTTTAAAGTTTAACAACATCAAATCTGGTTTATTTAGGGGGAATAAAACACTGGAGGGGGAGATCAGGTTAATTGGCAGAATTAAATCACAGTACTGTGCACACATACAGTGTCTGAAAAGTCACACTCTGGATACCCAGGTTGGGGAGGCTAGCCAGGTCCATTGCCAGGGTTGTCCGGCAGGTGCAGATGGGCAGGGCCCTGTAGAAGAAAATATATGCCCAACACCCAATTGTAATCTGAAGCCAAATGGCTCAGTCCATGAAGAAGTGAAACAACAATAATTAGATGACACACTCATAATTGAAAACAGGCTGCAGGGGAATACCCTGATTTGTACTCACAATACCCAAGCTGAGAACCAGATGGTGGATGGTCTTCTGGGTTGCCAGAACAACAGGGCATGGAGACAAGGTCCTTGTGACTGGACCCCATTGCAGTAGATAGCAAACGGATTTAGTCCGAGACAAGCTGGGGTTTGCTTCCGGCTTCAACAAACAGCACACAGCACAGGGGATTGGAAATAGCGATTCCCCATAAGCACTACATACATTCATATGTAAAAGGAAAGTACTATACCAGGCAGGCTGCTCCTCGATCCCAATCGCAATTACTGCAAAATACCCGGGAGCACACACAGCAGTTTCAATTCCTGACAGACCGAGCGCGATTCAGCAATTTCTCCAGTCTTCTACAGGGTTAACCCGGTTTCTACCTTTCAGACTTCCTTCTTTCTCCTCACAAGTTGGATTCAGTCCAAACTAGCACTTACAATGGCTGCAGGCCGAACCTCAGGGCCTCACACGCGCTTCCTGTGCGAAACTATACACCGCAGAAGCACAGAGCTCCTTCTCTCTTCACTGTCACAACTGATCTGATCTTTCCAGTCACAGAGCAGGGCATTTCCTTTAGCTCCACACCATTCTGTTGGCTGGTTTGGCTGTCACTCACAATAAGACTCCCTCTGTTGGTGAAAAAAGGCGACAAGTTCAAAACTACATTTCCCATAGTCACTGCTCATACAATCCCCTTGTGGCTGGCTCAAAATTGAGAGTCCAAGTTCCAATTCGTCCACAGGCTCCATTTTAAGGGCTCCCTATCATCCTGATTGGTCCAAGTCAGCAATTCAGAATGAAAGAGCTACACTGAAACAGTTCGTGCTGAAATAAAGACAGGTTAGACAAACTACATTTTCTCAGTCACTCTAAATAATTTCTGGTAAACAGTTATATTTTTCAATAAGGCTCCCTCTGCACATGTAGCAATGGCAGAAAATGGAGAGAATTGGCAGCAGCTCAGGCGGGATTCAAGCATTAAATACACAGTTCCTCCATACAAACTAATTAAGTCTGCAAGCAGACAGCTCTTAAAGAGACAGTACGTGGAGGCTCAAATAGCACTCACTTGGAACCACATTTAAACAGCTCAGACACCGAACACTGCCCAGACTTGGAGCATTCAGGCAAGCTCCTGGAAGACTTTTGAGAACCCCCATTTGCATGGGGGTTACACCCTTCCTTGCCTGGAAAAATTTGGCCTCTGCTTCAAGTAACTACCTCCATAAATTTCAATTCAACCATATACATTTACATCAATATCACATTAGGCTGGTACATGTAATCATCACTCAACATATCATCTTACCAGAAACACATTTCTGAAACTTTTCAGTGCATCACTTTTTACACAGTATTATACACACATTATACCATAACTCAGGTTATTACCTCCTGTACATGAAACCTGAAGACAGGGGGTCCTTCCCTATCAGCTACCTTGGGGCTGGATGGGGCAGGGGCACCATACCTAGAGGGCAACACAATTAACTTGGAGGCAGCAATTATGCTCAGTTTGGGCAATGAGCTCGGGGACACATACACTCCTTTATGGACAACATTGAGAGGTAAGTCCGCAGGCCTCCCAGAGGAATCATAGCTTAAGTGCATTACAGGCTTTACAGCTTGACCAGTCTTTCTAGGGGGAACTGTTATAGTCTCTGCACTTTTAAACTCACTTTCAGAACTGTCTTTACTTGCCAGTGGAGTCTCCCTGGGAGTAGAGAGGCTAGAACCTAGGGCACTTTCAGCTCCATGATTTGCAGTCTCAGAGTCCACAACACTTGGCTCACATGGGGAGTTTTCTCACACTGGCAGTGGACTATCAGGGCACTTAACACACTCTTCTTGTTCTGGTATATCACCAGTTTGTCC
Source organism: Neoceratodus forsteri (assembly GCA_016271365.2). Lineage (NCBI taxonomy): Eukaryota > Metazoa > Chordata > Ceratodontiformes > Ceratodontidae > Neoceratodus > Neoceratodus forsteri. The sequence continues at coordinate 1,532,594,970 of CM057449.1, read as the reverse complement.
CAGTTCATCATTTCCCCCCCCCGAAAGCTCAAACAGTTCAACCATACACAATGATTCCATATCATCTGACTTAATGCTTTGCACTTCACTTTCTGGGAGCATTGGCTCCAGGGACAAAGCTGGGGGCTTAGACAGTCCAGAAGGCCCAGCTTCATCTCCAGGATTGACTAAGGGATTGCCCCAAAACAATTGACTCAGTTAGTAAGAAGGGTAGTATTTAAAGCCACACTCACTTTCCTCTGACATGGACTGACAGTCATGTTCAACTGGGACTTGTGAAGGGGAACACTTTAACTCTGCTTCTGTAGGTACAGGCTTTCTTGATTTTTGCTTAGCAGCAGCTCTAGTCACTGGTCCAGAGGGGGCATTTTCTGGGGGCTCAGACTCAATCAAGATTTGTCCAATGGGCAGTAAATAATTTCTATGCATTGTTTTCACATCTTTTGAGTTATTATCTGTCCTTACTTTGTACACAGGCAGATCATTCAGTTTGCCTACCACAGTGTGGGGGAGATGGTGCCACCTATCAGCAACCTTGTGTTTGCCATGCAGTCCCAGATTTCTTAGCAACACCCGATCTCCCTTCTGGAGTTCCAGTGCTTTCTCTTTTTTATCATACCTTTTCTTGCTGGCCAGATTTCTTTTGGCAGCCATGGTTTGAGTCAGTTGGTACGCATGATTTAGTTGGGGCTTTAACTTTTGCACACACTGTAAATGGTTATCAGCTCGAACTCCATCAGGAGAAACCCCAAAACAAACATCTACCAGTAGTCGGGCTTCTCTTCCAAACATCAGGTGATGGGGAGAACCCAGTGGCATCACTTTTTGTGCAATTGTAGGCAAGTACCAGGGTGCTAATTTGTTGGCTCCATCTAGGCTTGTCCTTTGGGTTAAGGGTGCTTAGCATATCTAGCAAAGTGTGGTTGAACCGTTCAGGCTGTGGGTCCCCCTGGAGGTGGTAAGGGGTGGTTCTGTACTTTCGCACTCCCCACAGAGAAAGCATCTCTTTGATCAGATGACTCTCAAAGTCCCTACCTTGATCAGAATGGATTCTTTGTGGAGCCCCATAGTGAACAAAAAAGTTTCTATAAGTACTTTGGCCACAGTGGATGCCTTCTGGTCTTTGGTGGGGAAAGCTTGGGCACATCTCATAAAATGGTCAGTGACCACCAGCACATTACTGATATTTCTTTGATCTGGCTCCAGACTCAGAAAGTCAATACAGACCAGCTCCATGGGGGCACTGGTGGTGATGTTGACTAGAGGGGCAGCCCTCTGGGGCAAAGCTTTCCTCTGTAGACAGCGACTACAAGTTCAGATGTGTTGTTCAACATCAGCCCCCATCTTAGGCCAATAGAATCTGGATCTTTCCAAGTCAAGTGTTCAGTCTATGCCAAGGTGCCCCATGTGGTTGTGTAGGGACCTCAGCACCAAGTCTCAAAAGGCAGTAGGCAAAACTAGCTGTTGTTTGTCTATTTGTCCCCCTCTGTCTACTGTTTCTCTGTATAACAGTCTATTAATCAGTTTCAACTTAGGACCTTCCTTGTATGACAATGAAGTTCTCAAATCAGTGGAGCGTAACTTGGATACATCTTTCCCTGCGTAGAGGGCTTCTAGAGCTGATTTGATCATGGGATCTCGGGATTGAGCCCACTGAATACTGTCGTTGTCAAGCTGAGGCAGAGCACCAATGTCTATTGCGGAAAAGTGGCAATAAGCAGCAGGTATGCAATTCTCAGAGGGTCCCAAACAATCCACCATACAGTTCACTGGGTCTGGGACCACTTGCTCCTCTTGGTCAAACTTCTGGCAGAGTGCTTGAATATCAGATTCTGACAGTCTGACCCAGTCATTTTGAGAAACAGGCCTCCTGGAGAGAGCACCTGCATCTATGTGGTTCAGGTCTGCTCTGTATTCAACAGCATAGTCATATGTAGATAATGCATAGAGCCACCTATGGCCAGTAGCATCCAACTTAGCTGAAGTCTGCACACAGGTCAAAGGATTATTGTCACTTTTTACTAGTATCTTAGCCCCATACAAGTACTCGTGGAACTGGTCAATGATGGCCCACTTCAAAGCTAGGAACTGTAACTTATGTACAGGATAGTTCTTTTCAGAAGGGGTCAGGCTTCTGCTGGCAAAGGCCACTGGTCTCAGGCCATTCTCATGCTCCTGGTACAACACAGCCCCCAAACCTTGCAAACTAGCATCAGTGAGTAGGACATAGTGTTTTACTGGATCTGCATTGCCAGGACAGGAGCGTGGGTAAGTTCATATATAATCTCATGAAAAGCAGCTTCACAATCACGTATCCATTGTGCCCCAAAAACTTCATTAGGACGGAAATACACTCTCTCAGTCTCAGTGGGAGTTGACCTCTTGTATTTTTTTGGGTAGGAGGGTAACCTTGAGTAAGATTAAGTAAAGGATGGATCACTCTTAAATAGTCCTTGATGAAATGGTGATAGTAGCCACAGAATCCCAGGAATATTTGCAGTTCTTTTAGATTGTGGGGCTGCGGTCAGGTGGTCAAGGCCTCAACTTTACTTGGGTCGGTCTCTATTCCCTCGGTGGAGACTATACGCCCCACATACTTTACAGAGGTTTGGAAGAACTGACATTTATCGATGGACAATTTCAGGCCAAAGTCTTCCAGTCGGTCCAACACCTTGAATAATCTGCTCTCATGTTCCTCCAGTGAGCTACCAAACACAATAACATCATCTAGGTATACCAGGCACTCTAATAAGTTCATGTCCCCCACTGCAAACTCCATCAGTCATTGAAAAGTGCAGGGGCACCTGAAATCCCTTGAGGCATCCTCATGAATTCATAGAAGCCAAGCGGACAGATAAAGGCTGTCTTCTCATGGTCTTCTGGGGCCATCGGGATCTGGTAGTACCCACTGCAAAGATGCAGCACAGAGAACCACTTGCTACCATTCAGGTAGTCCAAAGCATCCTGAATGCAGAGCATTGTATACTGATCAGGGATAGTCCACCAGTTTAAAGTGCGATAATCCACACACATCCTTACTGTCCCATTCTTTTTTCTCACCACCACGATGGGGGAAGCTTAGGGGCTTCTAGATTCTTGTATCACACCAGCAGCTAGCATCTCTTGCAGATGCCGTCTCACATCATCTATGTCAGCAGGGGCCAGGTGTTGAGACCGCTCATTAAATGGCCTTTTATCATGCAGCTGTATGTGGTACTCAGCTCCTTGCACACATCCTATGTCCCATTCCTTTAAAGAAAACATCTGGTCTCTCTGGGAAAGCTTTTTACTGATTCTCATCTTCCATTCAGCTGGCAATGGAGAGTCCCCAAAATTAAACAAGTCGGGCGTCACTCTGTCATTTTCCCCCAAACACTTGTTACTGGGTAGCACTGCAGTATCTGCACAATATACATTAGCCAGGGTCCAACCTCTACTCGAATCTCTCTATCAGACACATTATGAACTTGGACCATTACCCTTCTGGCATAAGCATGGGCTCTTGCAGGCAAAATACTTGGCTTGACCAGCAGTTCTTCCAGCAATTTCCCATTGCCTGGTGCATCCAGCATGAGGATTTTATTCTTGACATCCTTTCTGATATGGACTTCCCCCCCTGTAGGGGTACACTGGGCATTTGGCACCAGGATCAGAGACTCAGGATCCTTCTTCCAGACAATTCCAACCGGTTCCTCTGGTTCCACTTTTTCAGCATCTCTCTGTGCCTCATAGGTCTTCTTGATCAAGGCAGGAATTATTAAAGCTCTACTAGTCCTTGACCACTGTTTTTCATAACACAACTGCGCCAACCATCCAAACATGTGCGCATTCATCCCTATTAGTAGAGGAACCCCATCATACAGTCCAGTAGGGGGATACACTAAGGCTAGGGTATCTACTTGCTCTGCCACTCCAGCCATGGAGGTGGGAAAAAGACAGTCAAATTCAGATATACCCAGAATAGGGGTAGGCCTTCTCACTTAACCCCCAGACATGCAGCCCCTCCAATAGTTGTAAGGGCACATCAGACAAATGCTTCTGATACCAGTCTTGGAACATAATTGTCACTTGGGAGCCACTGTCTAAATACAGCTCTTGTAGACACTCCATTAATCTTTACAGTGGTCTCCATGGAGGGACCCACTATTCTGGACTGGTCTGGAGAGATGGTAGCAGGGGTCTGGGCAAAGAGACATGCATTAGCATTTTTGGGATCCTCATTGTGATCATTTTGTGTACCTCTCAACCACTGATTTGTCCCCCGAAGCTCTTCTTGTAGCCTGTATACAACTTTTTTTGTGTCTTTTGGGGACCTGCATTCTCTCTTCATGTGCCCATCCTTCCCACAATTATAGCATAACATACCTTCCGGAGATTGAGCTAGCTGAGACATCACACTGGGAGCTGGGGTGGGGGTACTTCCAACAGAAAACCTTGGTGCCATCTCTGTCTGCGGCATGATATGCATTTGGAGACATCTCATCAATTTCCCCACTTCCATGGTCAAGACATCAAGTTTTGAGCTGTTGTCAGCAGGATATGCATGAGTGGGTACCCCCACCTCCATAGCAGATGCAGTCGGATGAGGGTCAGGACCTGTACTTGCAGGAGGAGCCTTCATAAAGAGACTGTTTTTTATTTCCCTGAACTCTCTCTCAGCATTTCCCCCATGGTGGCACACCCTTTTCCTTCTCAGAGCACTCATTAACTGCCAACCTCTGCCCCTGTACTTCACTTGACAGGTCACCCTCAGTCACTCGGGTCATAGCAGCAGCTATTGGGGTAAGTCCCTCCCAGGGTCACCTTTTCACAACCCCTTGAATTTCTCTCATTAGCTCATCATAGGAGGGTGGGGATTCCAGTCGATTGGCCAGGCGTAACTGAAGCAACAGCAGTTCTGAGAAGGGGGCAGGCTTAAGGATCCTGTCCAGCCTGGTTCAGTCCAATTCAATTGCAGGCAAACTACCCTTTCTGAGGCATTCTTGCAATAATTTTTCCAGCTGAGATACATACACAGACAACAACTCCCCTTGGTACTGTTGTGCATTTCCTACTCTCCACCACAGGTCCTCATCAGAATCTGGGCTCCCATACACATTCTCCAAGGCCTCAAGAATGTCCTGTGCAGTTGCTTCAAAGTTACTGGCCCATTTGGCATGGGTGGTAGCCAGGGCAGGACCTTGGAGGCTCTCACTTAACCTATCTCACTTTTTTGCTTCCAAGCATTGCCATTCTAGCACTTGAGGGACAGCATAGTCTATCCAGGTCTCCCAGTCATCCTCCCCTTGTGGGGTGGGCAGGGTGCCAGAGAAAATTTTCAACCTGTGGTAAGAGTTGTGACTATTGGCAGGTACAGACATTGGGGCTAACACTGGCACAGAAGGGAGGCAATAACGGGTGCTGTAGGGGGTGAAGATGTTTGTGGAGGAACATTCTCAGGTGGCAATAATAGTTTATTTAAATCCTCCACAGTTTTCCCTTCCTCCAGCAACAATTTAGCAAATTTCTCCTCAAAAGTTTCAGATAGTGGGGGGGGCTCATTCCCCCCCCAGGTCTCTACTGTCCTTAGTTATCACTCTCCAGGCAGTGAGGGTTCCCTCTGTGGTAATAGTCTGTGGCACTTTGGAGCTATCTATGGGGTCCTTATACTCTACTAGGACCATGAAAGTGTGAGTGAGCAGATCAGCATGTCGACCCACCACCACAGGGTTTTGTAAACCTTCCACCTTGGAAAGTACTCCCTGTACAGTGTCCATATTGATACCCAGAGGATATCCAGGATAAGCATAGCATTTTGGAGGTTGATGTTCTCCCCAGTACACCACTCCATCAAGCGGTGCACAGCCACTTCTGTTGGGGTACCCATTTATTTATTTTTTTTACAGTGGTTTGTAAATGTGGCCACTAGAGGACACAAAATCCCAGCGGTGCCTCCAAGATGTAACCCCCATGTAGCGCTATCCCAAGGGCTACTACCCCTGCCTGCTTGACTACTGACAGGTTGAGGGGCCTAGGTTCTATGACGGGTGCCTCCACCCAGAGGTCAGGGTCTGTAGTGGTTAGACTAGCTTAGTCACAGCCCTCTGGGACACTGATACCCCCTTTTATTCCCTCTAGTGGCTCACACAATGCACAGAAGTTACAGTTCCAATACCCCACATGTACACACTGTTCGTTTATAAAGTACCACTTACCCTCGAGACTGATTCTGAGGTTTGTCTCTGGGGACCCCCTGTAAAATAAGGTTAATCAACATACACAAACCAGTACAATGCTTGATATGTAGGTACTGACACTTCAGACAGTTTAAAGTTTAATAACATAAATTCTGGTTTATTTAGGGGGAATAAAACATTGGAGGGGGAGATCAGGTTAATTGGTAGAATTAAATCACAGTACTGTGCACACTTACAGGGTCTGAAAAGTCACACTCTGGATACCCAGGTTGGGGGGGGCTAACTAGGTCCGTTGCCAGGGTTGTCCGGCAGGTGCAGATGGGCAGGGCCCTGTAGAAGAAAATATATGCACAACACCCAATTGTAATCTGGAGCCAGATGGCTCAGTCCATGAAGAAGTGAAACAACAATAATTAGATGACACACCTGTAATTGAAAACAGGCTGCAGGGGAATACCCTGATTTGTACTCACAATACCCAAGCTGAGAACCGGATGGTGGATGGTCTTCTGGATTGCCAGAACAACAGGGCATGGAGACAAGGTCCTTGTGACTGGACCCCACTGCAGTAAATAGCAAATGGATTTAGTTCGAGACAAGCTGGGGTTTGCTTCCAGCTTCAACACACAGTGCACAGCACAGGGAATTGAAAACAGTGATTCCCCACAAGCACTACACACATTCAGATGAAAGGAAAGTACTGTTTATTTATTTATTTACGAGTTTAACCAGGAAGGCATACTGAGCAGTGATTGCTCGATTCCAGATGCAACCTGGGGGACAAGTCCCAGTACAATACTCAAGTCCAGGTACATATAGATTAACAGCACAGTGAGGGGTCCGCCTGCCATCTAGAACAAAAAGTTAGATAGATACAGGAACAATAGGAAGGGGGGAGCATACATGGGGGTAGTGTTTACAGAGAAATCACAACAACAGTAATCTAATATGTAGTGTATATACTAGCTAAAGCATGAGCAACTAGAGGTGAGATGTTCCAGTGAGTCACATCAACAAATAGTCTGAAATACATGTTGGCCCTAGCTAAAGCATGAGCAGCTTGAGGTAAAGTGGGTGCCGGGTAGGTGGTTGAGGAGGCGAAGGTTGGGTGAGTGTCTCATTTCGACTGGCAAGGTGTTCCCTAGCTGTGGGATGTGAAATCTGAAGGCTGCCTGACCATTGGATGTGCGCATGAAAGGGATGTGGAGGAGTCTGGGGTCCATGCTTCTGACGGGGTTGGAAAGGGGAGGTTGTGGGGAGAGTACAGAAGTCAAGTAAGGGGGAAGGGTCTTGGACCAGAATTTGGCTGCGGACCTAGCACAATGGGTTTGTCTGTGTTCTTGGAGGGATGGCAGGGCTAAGGAGTTGTATAAGGTGCAGTGGTGGGTTGTTTATGGGCAGTCCAGGATAAAACAACAGAAGGAGTGATAAAGGGAGCCAAGGCTGGCCAAAGCAGAGGAGGTAGCAGCAGTATAGACTATATCTCCATATTCGAGTATAGGGAGTATCATCCTTTGAACAATTTCTTTCCTAGCAAGGGGAGAGAGACAACTTTTGTTCCTATATAGGGCGCCGAGTTTAGGGAGTAGTTTCTTTGTATAGGGAGTCAATGTGGGTGGTGAAATTGAGGTGCTGATCAAGCCAGAGTCCTAGGTATCTGAAAGTGGTGCAAACTTCCAGGGGGGTCCCATCTAGGGTTTGGAAAGGGGGGCACTTAGCTTGGCGGGATAGTCTTTGTTGTGAGCTGAAAGTTAGTGACATGGTTTTCTTTGGGTTTAGGAATAGTTGGTTTGACTGGAACCAGTCCTGGATGGCATTGAAATCCTCTTGTAGCAGGTTTGCCACCAAGCTTGTGGAGGGGCCTGTGGCGTACAGCACTGTATCGTCCACATACATGTGGATGGATGAGGAGCAACAGGCTGATGGGAGGTCATTTAAGAATATGAAGAAGAGGGGCTGGCCCAATACTGAACTTTGGGGGACACCGGTGGTAACTGGTAGGGGGTTGGAGATGTGTGATCCAACTTTTACAGCCTGGTGCCTACCCACCAGGTAGTCATGGAACCAGGTGGAAGCTGGACTAGTGACACCGGCTTCTTTTAGTTTTGACAGGAGCAGTGTATAGGAGACGGTGTTGAATGCCTTGGCTAAGTCTATGAAGATGGCAGAGATGATGTGGCCTTTGTCCATGCCGTTGAGTATGTTGTCAGTGAGTCTTACTAGAGAGGTGGTAGTTGAGTGAGACTTGTGAAAAGCGAATTGGTATGGGGTGAAAAAGGAGGAAGTGTTTAGATAGGGAGAGAGTTGGGCGAGGACAAGACGTTCCTGTATTTTTGCCAAGATCGAGAGTAAGGAGATGGGGGCGATAGTTACTCGGGATGGATGGGTCACCCCCTTTAGGGAAGGGTATGACGGTAGCTAGTTTCCATGTGGACAGTAACTTTCCTAGAGAGAAAGAGAGGTTGAAAAGTGTGGCTAGCAGAGTGGCTGTGACTGGGGCTGACAGAAATAGCATCTTGGCATCAAGGGCTGTGGGGTATTTTCCTTTGTTAGGGTTCAGGGAACAGAGGGAGTTGAGAACTTTGTCCAAGGATACAGGGTGAAAAGTGAAGCTATATGGGCAGTGTGAGTGCTATCAGTGGGAGGTGGGGCATGAGGTTGGTGGATGCTGGAGGGAGGATAGAAGCGAGTCAGCACAGCTGGAGAAGTAGGTATTGAAAGCAGTGCTACCTCACTGGGATTGGTGATGGTATTGTCCTGTAGTGTCAGTGTAGGTGGTGGCTGGTGTGTTGTGGGGGAGAAGAGGGATTTGAATGACTTCCAAAAGTTTGTCGGGTGGTTAAGGTTTGTATTGAAAGCCGATAGGAAGTAGTTCTTTTTGAGTTGCGAATGAGCTTGGTGCATGAGTTGTGGAGGGTTCTGTAGTTTTGGAAAGTTGCCTGGGTGCTCACTTTCTTATGGACTTTCCATGCATGGTCTCTGGAGTGGCATTGGCTGATGATATCAGAGGTGATCCAGGGAAGGTGGGCACTTCTGACCCTTTTTGTGCATAGTGGGGGCGTGGCAGTCCCAGACATTTAGAAATTTGGCCCTGTAAGTTTTGAAGGTGGCATCAATGGATGTGGCCGCTTGGATGAAGGACCAGTCTACTTGGCCTAGGTCATACATGAGCGATAGTAGGTCCAGGGAATTATATGACCTTGTCCGGAGTGTCTTTTGGGGGGAGCAGGGGGCCTAAGCACCTTCCTGACCATGAAGATCATGTGGTGGTCACTTAGGGAGTCTGGTAGTAGGCCCGCTCGTGGGATCCTGTGGGGGTGGGAGGAGAGGATCCAATCCAGGAGAGAGTAGTTTTGCAACTTGTGGTTTAGCTGGGTGGGATGTTCAATTAGTATAGAGAGATTTAGAGCTTTGATCTTAGTCTTAAGGTGGGACTTATCTGTAACTAGCCAGTTGATGTTATAATCACCGATGGTGTGAAGCTCGCCACCCAAGGTTAATGACTTTAACGTGTCCAGGTGGGATAGAATGTCAGATATGGGTGTACCAGGGGGGCAGTAGGACCCCGCAACATACACCGGGGTGGAGCACAGGAGCAAAACTTTGATTAGGAGAGAGTTGATGTGGGCTGGGAGCAAGAGAATTTGAATTAAAGTGAACTGCAACTTAGAGGAAATGTACATGGCTGTCCCTTCGCCTCTCTTTTTCCCAGGGTGATCATGTCTGATAATTGTGTAATCAGGGATGGATACTTCAGCATCTGTGTGATGCAGTTTTAACCAGGTTTCAGATATGAGCAGAATGTCAGGGCGATGGACTAGGGTGACTGGCTACAGAACAGTTATTTTGTTCAGAAAGCTGCATATGTTCAGGTGCAGGAGCCTGAGACCCTTTGGGAATGTAAACGGGGAGTGAGCGCTTTGAGTGACGGGTCCAGGGTTCGGCTCTATATCACCTGCCAGGAGGAGTAGCAGTGTGAGAACCTGTTTGCATTTGTGCCCAAGGTATTTGTGTCTGGTGCTAGGGGTGGGAGCTGAGGCTGCTGGTGGTGGGCAGCTGAGAACCTGGGTGCGGAGAATGTCATGGCCCAGCTTAAAAGAGGGGGGGCAGGATGTTGGCGGTAATGTGCCAATTGTGAGCTTTTGGGCAGTATTATAGCTGTAGAGGGTATGTATCGGTGGGCTTGGGGATGAGACTGGGGATGGTAGGCAGGGGCGGTTCCCTTATTGGGAAGATCGCTCGGGAAAGGGATGCCAGAGGGGCAAGGGAGAGAAGTAGCAGAGGCAGGAGAGGTAGCATAGTTGGTACAGATTGACAAAGGCTAGGTAAGCGGCCACTAGTGGTAGCAGCTGATAAGCTGCAAATGGGAAAGAGAGTTGATAGGTTCTGCAGCTCACGTTACTCAGTCTATAAAACAACGAGCTCACCAAGGGTAGTGGTGGGGGTGGCGGGGCCAAAACACAGGCTCCGAGGCAGCAGAGTGTTATACCTTGTGGGTCTGGTCTGCTGCGGTAGAGATGGGGGGGGGCGCGTCCTTTGGCTTGCTGCTGGCTGGGGAGAGCTTCAGATCACTGCCCTCATGACCCCGACTGTGAAGAGAAAGAGAAGAGGTTAAGTAGCCATGCAGAGAGAGACGAGGAGGAACCGAAAGTAACAGGTAGCCCTAGAATTTTGCATGCAGTGCTTACAAGACAGCTCTAAACTCTGAACTATGCAGTACTTTAAAGATCTGTTGCCTGGGTGGAATGCAGTATAATTAAAAGGCTTGCTGAGTGCTGTAAGAGCAGACACAAATTACTTTAAGCCCTGAAATAAACTATCAGTGTTGCTGTACCGATAGAAATTAGAGTCCAATTAAAGCTACAGCCAACACAGTCCTTTTTCTTTTGTCCCAGCTATTTGAATTGATTTTGGCGCTAATCACAGGCTCCGAGGCAGCGCAGCGTTATACTTTGTTGGTCTGGTCTGCTGCGGTAGCGATGGGGGGGTGCATCCTTCGGCTTGCTGCTGGCTGGGGAGGGCTTCAGATCACTGCCCTCGTGACCCGGACTTGTGGGTCTGGCTGCTCCTCGATCCCAATCGCAATTACTGCAAAATACCCAGGAGCACACACAGCAGCTTCAGTTCCTAACAGACCGAGCGCGATTCAGCAATTTCTCCAGTCTTCTACAGGGTTAGCCTGGTTTCTACCTTTCAGACTTCCTTTTTTCTCCTCACAAGTCAGATTCAGTCCAAACTAGAGCTCACAACGGCTGTAGGCCGAACCTCAGGGCCTCACATGCGCTTCCCGTGCGAAACTATACACCGCATAATCACAGAGCTCCTTCTCTCTTCACTGTCACAACTGATCTGATCTTTCTAGTCACACAGCAGGGCATTTTCTTTAGCTCCACACCATTCTGTTGGCTGGTCTGGCTGTCACTCACAATAAGACTCCCTCTGTTGGTGAAAAAAGTTGCCAAGGTCAAAACTACATTTCCCATAGTCACTGCTCATACAATCCCCTTGTGGCTGGCTCAAAATTGAGAGTCCAAGTTCCAGTTCATCCACAGGCTCCATTTTAAGGTCTCCCTATCATCCTGATTGGTCCTAGTCAGCAATTCAGGTCCAAAATGAAAGAGCTACACTGAAACAGTCCGTGCTGAAATAAAGACAGGTTAGACAAACTACATTTTCTCAGTCACTCTAAATGATTTCTGTCAAACAGTTATATCTTTCAACAAGGCTCCCTCTGCACATGTAGCGATGGTAGAAATGGAGAAAATTGGCAGCAGCTCGGGTTGGAGTCAAGCATTAAATACACAGTCCCCCCATACAAACTAATTAAGTCTGCAAGCAGACAGCTCTTAAAAAGACAGTACGTGGAGGCTCAAATAGCACTCACTTGGAACCACATTTAAACAGCTCAGACACCGAACACTGCCCAGACTTGAAGCATTTAGGCAAGCTTCTGGAAGACTTTTGGGAACCCCCATTTGCCGGGGGGTTACACACAAATGTGGTATGTGACACTAACCAATACACGGAGCTCAGCACACAGCAATGGCAGAAGCAGAGCACAAAATATAGTAACAACAGCAGATAATCACACTGTCTGCTAAGAAAGGGACTAGCATATGTGGCATAACTATATGAAAAGTTTTTTTTTTTTTTTTACATTTTTAGGGTTGCAGTGGGAGGAGCCCTGAAGACCTCTTGTGAGGAGAAAATGAGCCCTCACCGGACTCCGAATGAACAACACAGAATGTAGACTCACAGCACTGCCTCTTCACCTCCAGTAGAACCAGTCCACTGTATCCATTGATTCCCGTCACACATCACTAATTTTCCCTGCGGAGGTCATGGCAAAACAGGGCACAGTTCCAAGTTTTCAAGATGGCCGACAAACCCCATTGCACATATGAAACTAATTATGCATGTTCAGTAATGCTTGTCAGCTGTCTTGATCATGACAGACTGTGTTCTGTACTGCCGTGACTTGAAAGTGGATGACTGGACTTTTTTTTCCCTGTTTCACTAATATATCTATATATACTGTATATGTACAGTATATATATATATATATATATATATATATATATATTAGAGCAAAAACTCCATTTAATGCATTAGTTAGGGTTGTTCCTGGCGACAAAAGTGAAATTCGGTGTTGAGGGTTGAAAACCCCCTTGGACCCCCAGCCCACCTTTCCCAACGCGGATTGGGTGTGCATTGTCGCCAGCCCTAACTCTTCACCCCATCACATGTGTAAAACAGCAGAAGTATAGGAGAATGGGTGAGAGTTAGGACCAATGACTCAATGCACACCCCAATGCCAGTTGGGGTGTAGTGGGGGTCCAAGGGGGTTTCAACCCTAACACCGAATTTACTCACTTTTGTTGCTGTGGAACAAATCTGACTAATGCATTAAATGGAGTTTTTTGCCTCTAATTTCCCTTCTTTTTCAGAATGATAACGAGAAATAGTGAATGTAATGTAGTGGTGGGAGCTGGGCCCTTTGGGCCCCACGCCTCCCGCCACGTGATGTCTTGTGGCATTGTAACAGGAACAGCAATGCAAACAGAAGCACTAACAGTGGTGCACATGGTAATGCAAGCGTGAATGAGAACAGAAGGGTACTTACACGGTGGCGTGGACGGGAACGGTCTACCACGTGATGTGTTGTCACATAGTAACATGGTGCCTGCAAACGGAAATGTCAATGGGCATGGTGACGCAAAGTGAAACAGAAAGAGAAACAGTACTGTAGACACAAATGGCAAAAAATAACAGAAACGCAAGCGCAAATGAAAACGCAAAGGATAACGCACATGGTGGCATAGATGTCAACAGTAAGTGAAATGGTACGGAACCGCAAGCGGAAAGGGCAACGGTAACAGTAATGTAAGCGCACAGGCTGGTTTTCCCCAAAACCTGCATAGAGAAAGACAGTGAGTACAAAGAATGTATGCATAATAATGGGTATCGGAGCAGAAAATGAGGACTTGGAATACTAAATAGGTTATATCTCAGGAACTGTACGACGTAGAAAAAAAATTTAAAAGTCATATGATTTACAACTGTCCTGGCTAGTTTTGTACTTAGCGCCCATTAAGGCGCTAAGTATTTTTCCAACGAAAAGTCTGTATCTCATACCGTTTCCGAGATACGGGCCCTGAAAGGCGCGGTGAACGCCGTAATGTTATTCTATGGGAAAAAAAGAGAAGTTTGGAGTGCCATAACTTTGCCTCCCTGTAATATTTTTTCACCAAACCACTGAAAGGCACATCTGTGGGCTGTTGGCTGTCTTCCCTCCAAACTTCAGGAAAAAAGACCAAACCGTTATTTTGCAGCAGGGTGCCAAAGGATTCCTGTAATGCGTCCGGAGCCATAATGTTATCCTATGGGAAAAACCATCAACTCTGGAGTGCCGTAACTTTGCCACTGTGTAATATTTTTTAAACACAACACTGAAAGGCACATCTGTAAGATGACGGCTGTGTTCCCACCAAATTTCAGCCCAAAACTCCCAACCGTTCTTTTGCAGCGCAGTGCCAAAGAATTGCTGTCACTTTCCAACAGACTAGAAAACTACTGTCTCAATTTGCGAAAGCTTTCGCAAAAAAGTTCGACACTTTCATGAGCACGAAAGTAATTTACAAAAGTACTTTTTCCAGAAATTTGAAAAACATATTTCTGGGGTGTTTTACCCCAAAATAAAGACATGGCTAGCATCCTCAGGGTCCGACTAGGTGAATACAAAAATAATTAGGTTGCTAGAGGGTCCCAAATTTAAATGCCAAGCATTTTTCTGATCACTAACTGAAAACAAAATGGCGGATTTGCGAAAGTAACAGGGCCATTTGCGAAAGTAAAAATGCATTTGCGACACTGCCGAACTTTTTGTTAACTTTTCCCATTGATTTATAATGGGAAATTGTTTTTTGAAATACTTTTCAACCATTTAATATTTTTTCACCAAATCTTTGAAAGGCACATCGGGGACCCTGGCTGCACATTCCCTGAAGATTTTGGGCCGGTCGCACAAACCGTGTGACCTGTACACGCGACCGTAGAATTCCAGAAAAAGCGTAAACGCGCACGCAGATCACGCTTAATAACTCCGCAGCCGTGTATCTGACTGGTATGAAACTTGGCCTATGGTTCTTGATCGTGTATTCCAAATTTCAGCCAAATCCGTCAAACGGTTGCAAAGTTATTAAGGTGCAAAATTTGGGGTTTAACATAGAAATGGCTCCTCAACCCTAACTATGGTCACACTACCATGCTACCATAATATATATATATAAAATATGTATGTATCCCCCCTCCACTCCCTCTCAGCACCCAGCACCCCACACCCCCACACCCAAAAATACATAGGAGTGACACTGGGGGTGCCCAATCCCCCAGTGTCACAATTCTGAATTCCCCCTCCAGTCTCCTGCAGCCTGAATTTCTTTTTTCTGCCCCCTCAATGACCCTCCCCCTCAGCACTCTTCCACCCAAAACACAAGAGTGACACTGGGGGTGCCCAATCCCCTAGTGTTGCAAACCAATCCTCCTTCCTTTTTTTAAATTCTTTTCACTGCAAAAAGAAAAGCCGCCCATTAATGACTTATGAGTGTGTTTTGTTTTAAACCTGTAAACAGAAAACCATGTATCAATGTCTTTTGTGCCGTTCTTGTACACCTCCCAACCCCCCAGACACTTACTTACCTCTGGGGGTGTCCAACAACGTCATCTTCTCTGACCCACAGACACATCTTCGCTCCACAAAAGTCAGACCATGAACTGAGGAAATAGGTATGTGAATCTATTTCAATGGGGTTTTGAAATTACTGCCATAACTTGTTTCTTTGTTGTTGTTTTTTTTACATTTTTTTTTACTATTGGTACAAGTGGCTAGGAGCGAGCATAACACAAGAAACTCCTATATTTGAACATGGTGTGAGTGGTGAGCAGCTTCCTTAGCTCAGGAAATACAAGCTGCGGGAGACAGTCTGTTGGTATAAAACCTGTTTGTGAGCAGATGTCAATAAAATGTGATAAAGATGAAATGTGACATTGCTGCCTTTATGATTAGGGGTGCAGGAGTTTGTTGACCATCATTCTTGGGTGTTCACAGTAAAACATAAAAGCTAATGTTGCAGTAAGTTGTTCTTATGCTACAGAAAGTTAGTTTTGGAAGCGTGTTTGGAAACTAAAAGATAACTTGTTTTGGAAGCTTGTTATATTTTGTTTATACAGGTTTACAAACTGTTTTTTTTTAAAACAATAAAAGAGTAGAGGTTTCTTATCTCATGCATTAGTCAGCTGAGATGGCTGGAACTTTGCTCGTGAGTTTTTCTGGTGTTTATCCATAGGTAAAAACCTCAGCTGACCAATCAGGTTAGTGGATTTTCAGAGCCCATCTTGAAACGGCAAATCATTTGTTTCCCCAGCAGGTAGATTGATGTATCCCTTCTTTTCCCTACCATGTTTAAAACACCCTCTTCTTTTTTTTTTTTTGAATCTCTTTTTCTCCTCCTATGCCCTACCAGTCCTGCATCTTCAGGAGATCCTCAGAATCTACCCCTGCAAGCCACTTTACTTTGGTCCATCGCTGGTCCCCCATGGATTCTCGGTTTGACCCTCCAGGTGGGGACAAGGTGGGGCCCCTTCACCCCAACAATCAACTTTCATCACTCCCAGGCAGTCAGGCAGGTGGATGCAGATTAGGGCTAGCTCCAGGAACTCCATCTCCCCTGGGCTGGCAGGCATTTTCTTGTGTTCTGAGGCATCGCGAGTCTCTGATGTCATGACATAAATGCTGATGTCCGCAATGTTCTACCCCTCTGATGTAAGTCTCTGGTGCTCACTGAGTCTGAGACCTCCATCCAGGGCCAGCCAAGCACTTGAAGTGCTGGTGTCTTGCTAATCCCCCAGCCTCTGCCAAGGGTCAGTAGATGCCAAGCTGTATCCCCACCCTGCCCCCCAGAGAAAGCAAGCTGTCGTGGGACACTTCAGCCTTCTCCCCCCAGCCAGCCCACCAATGACCAGGGCTCATTCCAGAACCTGGGTCATCGGCATTGTAGACAGAAATCCAACCGCTGCACCGACGGGCTGTCCGACATCCTCTCCTTTAATACTGTAGGATCACATTTTCCTTACAATTTTTTTTTTATTAAAGAAATAAATCTTTTATTTTCCTGTAGTATCATCCTTTGATATTTGGTAACATGTTACTTACTGTTTATAAAAGATACCAGTTTCATCCTTTCACATATTTTTTCTGTACTCTTTCATATCAGTTTCCTTCTTTCAGAAAAGCTGTCTAACTGAGCTTCAACTGAAGGTGTCTAATCAATGAGGACTGATATACTTGTTCTTAATCAGAACAGGTTGGAAGTTAGCGCCTGAGGCATGGAACGTACCAAGGCTTCTGTTTAGAACAGCAGTCTATAATCTGTGAAAAAGGACTGCCAGTGAAACAACTGATGTTGCATTCTGTGCTTAGCGTTTGATAATGCTGATATTGTTAGGGTGGAGGCAGCCCAGTGGAGGGCAACTAAAATGGTGCAGGGGTTACTTCAAAAACTCTACAATGAAAGACTGAGGGATCTCAACATATACACCCTGGAAGAGAGGAGAAAGGGACATGATAGAGACCTACAAATATCTTATTGGAGTAAACATGGTACAGGAGGAAAGTCTATTTCTAATGAGGCAGTGCATTAGGACAAGAGGGCATGCAATTAAACCGGAAGGGGAGAATTTAGTAGGGATATGAGGAAGTACTATTTCACTGAAAGAGTGGTGGCCGACTAGAACAGTCTGCCGTTAGAGGTGGTGGGAGCAAAAACAATGAAGTGCTTCAAGCATGCATGGGACAGGCATAAGGAAATGCTGGTAAATAGGCAGGGAGTGGGGAGTGTAATGGAGACCAGGTAGAGTCTGCAGAGACAGACTAGGTAGGAAAACTGGGCAGACTGGCTGGGCCAAGGATCCTTTTCTGCCTACAGTTTCTATGTTTCTATTTAAGGGATTACTTGCTCTGCCCTGTGAAACATACCTGGCTCCCACATAAACAGTCTCATGTGGCTTTCCAGCACTCTACCATTTTCATAGTTACTGCTGGTACCTGGGTGATGCTGGGGTACAGTGAGTCATGGAGCTCAAATGTGGGGCCACTGCTTTTGTCCTTTGTTAGTCTGGCCAAGCTGTTTGCCATGTCACTGCAACCCAAAGATTACTGCTGTTTGAAAAATGCATGGCTTCCAAGAAAATGTCTAATCTGACTTTCCAGTGATTGGTCATTGCCACAGTTCCTAAAACCTGGGTGATATTATCAAATGTATCGGTATGGCTTTTGTTTAGAAAAGCAAGTTCTGCAGGTGTGTCATGCTGTGAGACCATATGATGGCTGAAAATCTAACTGCAGCCAGCAGTGGTTGACCTGGCTGATGATGTAGGCTTTATAAAAGAAATCTCACTTTTCAAAGGTGTTTCAGCACTCTTGTGAGCGTGTTGGGTTTTGCTGCGTTTTACCATTTTGAGGATGCTATACAACAATGCCCCCTATCTGACTCTCTCTTTCCCCACTGACTTCCTTTCTAATGCATCTCTGTAGTCACAGTACTGATGGCACTTGAGGAGCAGAAGGAACTAGTGACTGCCTGCTGTGTTCCCTGCCCATATTCTGGTGTCTGGTGGGTCCAGGAGAATGCACTAACTTGAGCAGCTCTGTCCATTATTACAGGGGAGCTTGGGGCACTGAAGAGAATTGTCTGCCACTGTGCATTCTGACCCCAATCTGCTCTTTCCATTTCCGACCTACTGAAACTTCAACAACCCCCCCACTGCCAAACAATGCACCCCCCACAATCACTGTAGTTAACCCCTCCACACACAAAATAAATGACAGAGAGTGCCCAATCTGGTTGATGGTATGCCCCCAAACTTTAGGAGAAAAAACACTCTTTCCTAAACTTTTTGCATCCCATCACCCACCTCTCCCCCACTTGTATGCACCTCTGATTTTCATTGTGGTTTCTCTGTCACTTAATGCTGACTCCTCAGTGTCCAATGATGCACTGCTCTGCAGACCACATTGAAATAAATAGGGCCCATTCATTTATTTTTTCCCCTTAATTCATACCTCTTTTGTTTTTTAATATTTTATCCACTTTTTTTCAGTCAAGGCTTTTTTTTGGTCTTTAGTGTCTCCTTATCCCTAGGGGAGTCAACTTTCATATTCCCCCAAAATGTGTGTTTGTTGTATTCAACATCATTCAGTGCAGTGATTGGAAAGCTGAAACCCATAGGGGTTGTGAGGGTGGGGGTGAAAAAAGCTCTCGACAGAAGAACACTAGGGAAACATTTATTTTTATTTATGACTGAAGGAAAAAAAAACCTTAAAAAGGCATCTGAACAGACACAAATAACAGTTGAAGACTGTCACAAACCCACCCCTGGGGGCTGGGTCCAGTGAGCTCACAGTGCCCACTACTAGGTACAATCCGTGATGGCGGAGGGGAACAGGAATTCCCTCCTCGTGTCCTCCTAGAGTGCTTGCTTAGTTCACAACTGAACACTCACCAAGAGGTCCCAAGGCTTCCTCTCAAATCTAGGTAAGGGTAATAAACAGTCTCAAGTCTGTAGCCAGGTGAGAACCCTCCTTGATTGCTGTACTGGGTGGAAGACCCAGGCATTATGAGTGCTTCAGGGCTGCCCTCATAATCCCTGATTTGTGTCTTCTCTCATAGGTGGTGCAGCAACCTAGTTCCCCCTTGCAGACCCTCCTGAGACCTTAGTATCTTCCCTACTTAGGCCCAGACTCCTGTCCAGGATCCTAGTCTTTGGTAGTGATGGTTGCACCTTGGCAATTAAACAGGTCATCACAGATTAATAAACGGTTCCACCTTTACACACACATATACAAATCACTCAGAGGCAGTTTTTAAAACAAGTGCTTTTACTAATTACTAAATAATTATCATACAATACTTACAAACAGAAGATTTCAGAAATTTTGTTATAGAATAACAAAAGAAAGTTGGAAAAATATAAATACAAAACACACTCTGAAATTTCACTGTCTAGTTTCTACCTTGTTTGTGGGGAATCAGAAGTTCAGAAAATAAAAGAAGTTTCTGCAAAAGTTTTCAAAGTCCCAACTCTTATTGCAGTCTCGCTATCTTGTGTTGTGTCAGAAGAGTGTCTCATGAAAGAGTGTGCAATATGCCCTGTTCTGACAGCCTTATATACCTTAATTTCTGCAGTCTGTGGCTTTATCTTTTTAGGCCAGCAGGGGTCTCTCTTGTTCTTTCCCAAATTTTAAGGTAATCAATATTAGTAACGTTTATATTCCTTCCTTCCTGCCACCTAATAAAATGTAAATAGACTTCCAGAATAGGTGTTTCCCCAGATTCTGTTCTCAAAATACCTTTGCTTTGAAGTGGAAAGGTTTATGACTATAGGAGATGTACTCTATTCTCCTGACAAATGATAACACCTCTTTCCCTTTTGATCAGCTTACAAGGAACTTCTATCCTTTTGAAATGTAATTTCAGCTTCCTGTTAAGTGAGCCTTTCCCAGACTGAGGAATACACATCCCCATATCATTATTTTGGGGAAAAACATGGGGTTTCTTTCTGTCACCTCATCTCCAGGCCTGTTTGGGAATTTATTATAAACAAAATCACAAGAACGTATAACAAAAATATGTCTGTATTATGCCAGCAGTTGCCAACTCACCACATCCCTCCCTCCTTAGACTGAATTTGTGGGAACATGCCCCTATTGTATGGTAGGGATCCTACAATTCTGTTACTGTTCTAATTGGCAAGAAAGGCCATCAGCATTTGTGCTGGCCAACCTGGCCCTGGGCATAATTGTCATGTCATAAGCCTGAAAGCTAATACTCCATCTGAGTAGCCATCCATTTATTTTACCCATCTGATTTAACCACACTAGGGGGTTGTGATCGGTCTGTACCTCAATGCATCTCCCATAGAGGTATGGCTATAATTTCTTCAGGGGCCCATATCAG
This sequence comes from Neoceratodus forsteri, assembly GCA_016271365.2. Lineage (NCBI taxonomy): Eukaryota > Metazoa > Chordata > Ceratodontiformes > Ceratodontidae > Neoceratodus > Neoceratodus forsteri. The sequence goes on along the minus strand of CM057449.1, from coordinate 1,532,574,281 downwards.
TGCAAGGCATTCCTTTTCTACCGTGGAGTATGCCTGCTCCCAGGGAAGTAACTTCTTACTAATGTACACTATCAGGTGATCTTTTCCCTGATTAGATGTCCAGCTGAGGACTGCTCCAATACCCATATCCGAGGCATCCATCTGTACTACAAAGTGCCTAGTGTAATCTGGACTGGTCCACACGGGGCACTGCACATTGCTGCTTTTAGCCGTATGAGTGCTTGTTCACAGGCTGGCTCCCAGTTCACCTTTTTGGACTGTCTTTTCTTCAGCAAGCCAGATAGGGGAGCCACCTGGCTACTGTAATTGGACACAAACTTTTAGTAGTACCCTGCAGTCCCTAGGAAGCTCCTTACCTGCTTCTGGGTTTCAGGTGTGGGCCATGTCTCTATTGCCTCAATCTTTGCTTGACTCAGATGAAGCTGCCCCTGCCCCATTACATGGCCTAGGTATGCCACCTCCACCATAGCCACCTGGCACTTTTTGGCATTGACAGTGAGGCCTAGACTATGTATCCTGTCCAACACTTCCTTCAGATGGGACAAGTGTTCCTTCCAGCTGGTACTGAAGATGGCAATATCATCCAGATAAACCACTGTGTATTCTTCAGTACCATATAAGACCTGGTTGACCGACCTTTGGAAGGTGGCAGCGGTGTTCTTCATTCCAAAAGGCATTACCTGGAATTTGAATAATCCTATTGTAGTGATGAAGGCTGACTGTTCTCTAGCTCTGCCTGTTAACTCCACATGCCAGTATCCTTTTGTCAAGACAATTGTAGCAAGGTATGTTGCCCCTCCCAACTTGTCCAATAGTTCATCCATTTGTGGCACTGGGTCGGCATCAGATTTCATGACTGTGTTGAGTCCACAACAGTCCACACAAAAGTGAATAGATCCATCTGGCTTGGGATCGAGGACTACGAGCGAGGCCCAGAGACTGGGAGATTTCTGGATTACCCCTTTATCCAGCAGTTCCTCCACCTCCCTCCTAATGTTCTTTAAGATGGTCTCAGAAAACTGGTAGTCTGTCCATTATATGGGTGCTTGTGTCCCCATGTCTACATCATATGTCATTAAGGGGTTCATTCAGGCTTGGCCATAAATAAAGGGGCAAAGTCCTCTAAAACCTCCCTCACTTCCTGTGTCTGTTCTGGTGTCAACTGGTGTGAAACCATGATTGCCACCACAGATGCCTCCCACTTGCTTTCCTCTAGCAAGTCCAGGAGGGGGTCTTCCTCATCCATCCCCTCTCCAGAACTACACACTGCAAATACCATGTCAGCCCTTTTTGCATATGGCTTCATCATATTGACATGGTACATCCTATGGGTATGTTTCCTGTCAGGCAGTTCCACAATATAGTTTATGTCATTGACCTGTTGGACTGCCTTGTATTGTACCACACATTCAGACTTCAGCTTGTCCTTCTGGACTGGAATTAGAACCATTACTTCCTGACCTGTGCTGTATGAGTGATCTTTGGCTCCATGGTTGTACCAGACATTTTGCTTCTGTTGGGCAATGGGCAGGTTGCTTTGGGCCACCCCCATAATCTTGTATAGCTTCTCCCTAAGCTTAAGGACATACTTCACTCTGGGAGTTCCCTGGGTGGTGCCCTTGCCTTGCCAGTCTTCCCGGATCAAGTCTACAGGCCTGCGTACCCTATGACAGTATAAATTCAAATTCAGATTCACTTTATTTATAAAAACAGGTGCTATTCCCAGCTATCATAGCGCCTTTACAATTTAAAATGCTAAAACAATAAAAATAATCCCAAACAAATAGCATGGCTAGACAGAATCACCAAAAGCTAGTTCGAATAAATATGTTCTCAGAGCTGTTTTAAAACTCTCCCTAGTCAAGCACTTTTGCATCTGACAAGGGTTGGGGCCATGAACATGAAAGCTTGGGACCCAGATGTCTTTAAATGAACCCTGGGAACCTCTAGCAATCCCTCATTGGCAGAGTGGAGTGGTTGGGAGGGGCAATAAAGAAACAGAAGTTCTTGCAGGTAGTCTAGTCCCTGTCCGTGTAGGGCCTCATAGGTCAGAAAACAGACCTTGAAGGTGATCTGCCACTGAACTGGCAGCCAGTGCAGTTTGTGCAGCACAGGAGTGATATGACTGGATCAGGATGACCCAGTCAGCAACCTGGCCGCAGCATTCTGCACCAGTTTCAGGCAGCAGATATCAACCCCCAGAAGCCCTAGGTATAGGGAGTAACAATAGTCAAGACGGGAGGCCACAAAGGTGAGGATCAGTGTTGGAAGGTCATCAGTTGGAACAAGGCACTTAAACTGGGTGATAGTCCTCACATGGTAAAAAGAGGATTTGACAACAGCCGACACCTGTGAATGAAGCATCAGCTCATTGTCAAATATTACAGCCAGATTTCACATCTATTTGGAGGTCAGCACCTGACTACCCCTGAGCCAAAGCATGGAGGCAATGCCAGTGCCAATCTCCAAGTCTGATGACCCAGATATACTACCAATATTTCAGTCTTGTCAGGATTCAACTTCATCCAGCTGTCATTCATCCATTCCTGAATCTCGGTGAGGCATTTGTTCAACACCGAAACCATATTACCCTGCTCAGGAACAAAGGACATGTACAGCTGGGTATCATCTGCATAACAGTGAAAACCCAGCCCGTACCTCCTTACAGTGTCTCTCAATGGCAGCATGTACACTGCAAACAACATGGGGGACAGTACAGAGCCCTGTGGAACCCCACATGGCAGTGAGAAGGAGTCAGAAGAAATAAATCCCTGATACCGCCCTCTGAGATCTGCCAGAGAGGAAAGATTGAAACCATCTGAGGACCATCCCCGACAGGCCACAGATGAATCACAGATGCTCCATCGGCACACCATAGTCCATGGTGTCAAACGCTGCAGAGAGATCAAGAAGAACCAAGATAGAATGGCTCTTCTGATCTCTCACTACTAGGAGGTCATTGAGAACCTGAACAAGGGCAGTCTCTGTGCTATGCCTCTTCCAAAATCCAGACTGGAAAGGATCACAGATGTCATGAATGGTAAGGTGATTCTCCAGTTGCAGCATTCCACCTTATCAATAATCTTCCCCACTAAAGGGATGTTAGAGACTGGTCTATAGTTAGCAGGGCAGTCTGGATCAAGAAAGGATTTTTTTAAGGAGGGGCATCACCACCGCTTCCTTCAGGGAGTCCAGAAACTCTCCTGACTCTAACAAACACCAGACTATCTCTGCAACGACCAGGCCAATCACATCAAGACACCCCATTAAGAGGCGAGTTGGGCCAGGATCCACACTACAGCCAGTCGGCCAGATACTCTGGACAATCTGCACGATTTCCACGATCTCCAGCCAGTTGAAGCTGACCCATCAAAACCGAGGAGGAGCAACCTCACACTGACCATTGCTTCCCCCTTCCCCCATAGAGCAAGTCAGTCAAATCTCAGACCTAATGTCGGGCACCTTATCAGCAAAGAAGTGAGTAAACTCATCACACTTTCCTGTGAAAACGTTCTTCGAACACATAGACAGGCTGGATTGCACAATCTGTCCACTGTTCAAAAGAGCTGAGCTGGTCAGTTCTGAGCTGTGGCAATCTCCATGGACAGGAACTCTGCCTTCTTACAAGAGATAACTGATTGATAGTCTCTGTAATGATCCACCAGTGTAAGTTTGTCAGCATCAAGGCCCAATTTCCACCAAAAACGCTCCCTTTCTTCATCCCACTTGCCTCACCTCCCTCAAGGTCCCATCAAACTAAGGGGACCAAGGGCAGAGGGTGAGAGGGTGAACACGGACATGAGCAATGGCATCCAGGTTCCCTGTCACAAACTTGTTGTAGGCCATTAACAGGTAGTCTGGACCCATTCTTGCGCTCGGTAATCCTGATAGGTCCAGCACCGCCAAAAGGCCATCTGGGGTCATGCCCCTCAAAGGGCAGTACCAGACCATCTCCACAGGGGTAGGCCTATGGGGGGAGCCTATAAATTGAAACTTATAGTTTGATGGTCTGGCCACTTAACAGGTTCCACCACCAAATGAGATGCCTCCATGTCCAGCAGGAAGACCAGATCCAATGAGTGACCAGAGTCATAGGTCACAGAGGCAACTGCCTGTGTGAAGCCCAATGAGGTCATAAGTTGGAGGAAGTCCTGGTCAAACTGCGAGAGTCCGTCGTTGACCCAGGCGTTCAACACCATATCGAAAACAAAGTCCGTGACCTCCTGCAGGAACTGCTTCTCGCCTCCAGGTGGATGATAGACAAGAAGAATTCTGCACCCCACATCTGCAACCACCGTCTCCTCAACTGGAACAGCTACAAGGCCCAATCCCAATCTAAAACAGATTGCTACACCCCCACCCATGCAATCAACCTCAAACGGTGGATCTCCGAGAATTCCACTGGAATCGCTGACTCCAAAATGGGAACAGCATGTTCATCAAGCCAGGTCTGATGATCCCACAAGATCAGCTATTTTAGCTGTCTTGTTTTAAAATGGACCGGGTTTTGCACAACACCGTTCAAGTCGGATGAGATATTGAGGTCAAATGGGCCACTGGCCCGCTAACTGCAGAGCCCTTGTGTATGGGCACCAGACAAGGCTACCATCGGTCTGGGACCCATTTCACCCCAGGGCATCTCCTGGTCTTAACTACCCCAATCCAGCCACCCTGCTCTTCTCCACTTCCAGATCCAGGCCCCCCCCATGCCTCCTACCAACTATCCCCAGAGCCCTACAGTGTCCATAAACTGCAGTGGAAAATGGACAACAATAAAAGGGGTGGAAGTCCTGGAGCTCAGAGGGGGAGTAGTGCCTGACTGGGAGAGCAGCCTGCCAACACATATTAACAAAAACAGAATCACCAGCCCCCTAATACCCAAGACAAAACCCAAATGAACAGTTAAATGTGCAGTAATACAGTTAAAACCAAATACCACCCCCACCACTTAAATAACTACTCATTCACCAATTAAAAGAAACATAAAACCAAATACAATAGAAAGTCCAAGTGCAGTTGTGCTCAGCTGAGGCTGTCACCCCCAACCAGCACTAAAATTTAATGTCTGAAGAAAACGCCGGCCTCTCACTCCAGCATTTCATCCAGTTCACAGAACCATGCCAACAGAAATTACACAGAGGCCCTCTCACCATCTATGATCAGAATCAACTCTAAAGCAGCCCTGGGCAGATTTTCTTCTAACCAGTCCCAGGATTTTCTTCATAGACCAGGATAATGAAGCAGCAATACACGTAGTAAGATTCCCCCCCAATAAGCCATAGCAGGGAAGCGCAACCCCCCCTGGAAAAACAGGGTCCCCAACTGAAGACCCTATGATCCTCACCTGGGGAACACTACAGGGCAACCAGAGCCCTAGTACCCTCCTGCCACAGTTCCCCAGCACCCTACCAGGGAGGCTGCCCAAATCCTTACTACAGCCTCCTGGCTAGTCCCACATGTCAACCTCGGCGTGTCTCTTCAGCAACAGTTCAAACACCATTCCAGCAGCTGATTAAATGGCCAACTAAACACCCACAGATATGGATGGAGGCTAAAAATAACCCCCGATGACTAGGGACTAGGGCTTAATGCCCTGACCATCCTCTGACAGCCAGACAGCCAACAATCTAAAAGTCACCAAAACCCCTGCCTTGCAGCAGGATGCTCCCACAGCTCCGACCCCAATCGCCTGAGGCCCAACAGACCCCTACTCAACTGCAGACCCCAAGGCCAAAATAAACAATTCAGCTCTTAAAATGATTGCCAGTCTCGAAGTTCAACTTTGAAAAGCATAGAGCAGTGTTAAGACTTCCAGCATTCATGCCCAATAGTACTCATCTTTTAGCTCTTCCAGTGACCTTTTGCACCTTTACCAAGTTCTTTCCTCTCGGTCTGCAAAGGCTCCTTGAACGGCTCCTCTATGATGGAATCCCTACTAACAGGATAGATACAGGCTACCCATGCCCATCTGCTCCAACAGCTGCTTCAGAAAGTAAACTGCATGCACTGATTTGCCACAAGCAACATCTAGTAGAGTTTGAAGTGGGAGAACCCTGTCGACTCTTTGGGTACCTCCATGTATGCAAACAACAGGTGGGAAAGGTATTTCTCACAGTCCCTCCCATGTTGTTCAGCAAATGCTTGGAGCATTATTTTTAGAGTACCATTAAATCTTTTCATGAGCCCATTTGGCTTGTGGATGATAAGGTGTCGTGCATCTCTGCACCACCCCACACTTCTCCCACAAACACTTCATCAGGTCCGATATGAATATACCCCTTGATCAGAGATAACCTCCTGCAGAAACTCGACACTGGAGAAAATTGCTAGCAAGGCATCTGACACTTTGTCTGCGCTAAATGAGGAGAGGGCAACCACCTTTGGGTATCAGGTGGCATAATCAACAGCTGTCAGGATAAACTTTTTCCCAGAGGAGCTTGGGGTATTCAAGGGTCCCACAATATCCATTCCTACCCTCTGGAATGGCTCCTTCACTATGGGCAAGGGAATTAGGGCAGCTTTGTTTCTGATTTGATTTAATTAAAATCTGGAAAAGTCCATGGGCCAAAGACCTGTTTACATGGGTGACCAGAACTCAAAGCAACAACAAACAAAATCTTCGTACAGATATACATTCACAAACATTATTTGCCACAACCCATTCTTTTTTAAATCAGATTTAAAGACAACCAAATAAATATTTGCACTAACCAGTTCAGATGATAAGTCATTAAAAGCAAATGATAGGTTATACAACAAGGACCTCTGACCAAGTGATGTTTTCATATTTAGTACTGTAAACCATGTGCAGTGTGATGATCTTGTATGTGCCTGAGTTACTGTAGTGTGTTTTTAAAAAGAACATGAAAGACAGTTGGGACCCTATTTAGTGTGATCTTTTTGGCCATGGCTCCCATTTGCAACTGATACCACTGGCAAGGTTGTAGCCAATCAAGGCTTTCATAAAGCCTACAGTGGTGCATTAGTTTGGGCAACTGTGAAGCAAACCTTGCAATTTGATTGCTCAACACTCTTACTTTGTTCAACTTTGTTTCACTACCTGCCTTCCCTATTTGTTGGCACTGGTGCCAAAACCTGCAATATTCCTTCACTGCTGGGTGAAGTGGGGCCAATAGAAATTCTAGGCCAATTGCTGCATGGTGCAAGTGATGCCCAGATGTCCGGACATGGGGATATCATGAGTGATCTTGAGCAACCATTCAGGATACCCCTGGGGAACAATAAGCTGCCTGCCCATCACCTCTCCCTCTGCACTCACGTCCAGTATATGCAACAGTCCTTGTCCCAAAACATCCTATGTCTCATGTCACCTCCCTGTGTCCCATCAGATTCTGTACAAGCCCTCAGCCTCTCCAAATGAGGGTCAGTCCTCTGAGCAGTGACAAAACCTTCACATTTTCCTAAAGCATGAGACATGTCCCTCTCAGTTCCTAAACAGGGGTCCATAGCTCTAGCGTCAGGGCATTCAGAGCCACTGCCATCCCTAACCTTCTGACCATTTGTTACCCCTCCCTCCTCAAAGTAACCTTCTGTTGCTGTTTTGTGAATGGCTACTTGGGGAAGTCCTACCTCCCTTTCACTACTCTCCATGTCAGGAGATACAGGCTGGGGAGCTAGCCTCCTATTTTTTTTCCAAAGGGGCTTCTGTGGGGTTCAGGGAACTACAAGCAGCCTTAGCTGTCTGACTGCAGGTAACCGCATTCACTACCCCCTGCTGTAGATTATTCTCTATAATCACATCCAGGGCGAGGTTGTCAGCCACTGCCATGTTTTGCACCCTCTCTCCTGTCTCACCCCAATCCAGGAGAACACTAGCTAGTGGCAGGGTTTTCTCCTTCTCAGGGAATCCATTCACCATTACAAACTAATTAGGCATAAGCTGGTCAGGCCCAACCAAATCCCTCTTTACCAGGGTAAGAGATGCCCCATGTGTCCAGTAACCCATGGGTCTGCACCCCATTTATGGTAACCAGGTGTATGTGCTCCCTCATGTTTACAGGCATGGTTTCAGGGATACACAGTGCACCTACCTCTGTTTGAAGGACACTCTGCCCACTCTGCACCTTTTTAGGATACTGCCTAGAAAAATGCCCTGGCTGTTTACAAAACCAACATTCATCATTTCCTTTACCCAAGAAATCCCTTTTTGGTAACTTGCGGCTTCCCCCTTTCTGTACAGACAGTGAGGGTTTTAGCTGCCCTGGAGGTGCACTTTTCCCTTTTTGTCCTGCCACACTTGCTGCACCACTTCTTTTCAGAACAGACCTGCTCCTGGCATAGCGATCCAAGAGCTCAGCAGTTTGCTGAGTTGTATTTCGATCTCAGTCCTCTAACCAGGTTTTCAATTCACTGGGCAAGCCCAAAAGAACTGCTGTAGTAACACAGCCTTCTCAATTTTCCCCACAGAGTTTGCTCCCACCCCCTCCCACCAATGTTTTAAAAACTGATGTTGCTTTGTGGTGAGTTCATTAAAGCTCATGTCAGGGCTTTTTCAGAGTTTACAGAATTTAACCCTGTAGGCCTCAGGAGTTAGTTCATACTTTGTAAGTAAAGCAACTTCAAGTTTCTCATAATCTTTACTGTCCTCATTGTCCATCTGGCCTAGCACCTCATGCTCTTTAGACAGGTGTACCGGCCTAATCTTTATATTTATGATGCAGAGGCTGGTATCTCTACAGATTCCTGTGTAGATAAACTCCACCTTTCAGAATTTGCTTGCTACCCCTGAGAAAATTGGTGGATGGCCCCTCGGGGGGCCTAGTTCTGATTTTGGATGTTGTGGGCACTCCAGGCCTCATAGCTCAGCCTAGAAATACCCGATTTACAATTCCAAGGTGTCATTTTGTACATTTATCGCCATGCCACGTTGGATGGAATAACTTAGAAAATCCAAAATGTCCATCAAAATCCAATATGGCCACCATATCGTTAGTAAATACTTGATTCACTAATAATTTCCTAATCCCTAGCTTCCAAGACACCAATTATCAATGATTCATGAACAGGGAGTTTATTAATATTATGTTATGCATCAATCTGCTTGTTTGTGCCGTTGACCCAAAATTGTGTCCACTCTGTGAGAATTTGCCACTTTTTTCTCAGGATTGTGTGGTGTATTCATGTATGTTGTATGCATGTTTAGTTTGTATTTCTATTTTCTAGTTTTTAATTTTAGTTTCTGTTTCAGAAACATGGATGGCCCTATAGCTGTACCTGCTGGATTGGTCAATCCATCCAATTTGCCTACCTGTGTTCTTTGTGAGAACCAAATTAGAGATATGGAACTACAACAAATATTAGGAGAAAATGCGTTGAATACCATCAAGGCTTTTGCAAAGAAATGGTCAGTCACAGAACCAACTTCTGAGTATGCCAGAAACTTTTACCTTGTATGGAATAAAATCCGTGACCAACTCCCCCCCCCCAGCCTTACAGAAACAGGCCTACCTGTTTATACAAAGTGTCACCAAAATTTCACCTTGAAAGGAAATTAAACACCAACTCAATGAAACAACTTTTTTCAGATCAATCTTCTGAAGCTGAATTCTCCAGCATACCTGACCCACAGACTTCCAGTAGCATTGAAGCAGTCCATGTAATTCGATGTAAAAGGAAATAGTTGTAACTTAAGAAGGATGATACCTGCTTCATCTGTGATAAGGAAAGGAAAAATAGAGGAAATATGGAAGAAAAACTCCAAAGAGTTGAACTTGAAGATGGAAAGATTACATTGCACGATAGCATGTTACGCAATGAAAATTCTGATAATGCTCTTTTGTCTGGTGTAGCCAAACATTTGAAGGTCACTACCACCAATGTTGACTTCTTTGCTGTAGACGTCAAATACCATCAAAGTTGTTACAACACTTTCATCTATATCGGCAAACAAGAGAGACAAACAAAAGGTGGAATGGAAAGTATTCACACAAAGAGTGCTGAAATGGACTTTCTTCAAATCGTGAGAAGAAAGGTACTCCCAGGGTTACTGGAGGAACTTCATAACCTCTACGAGTTCCATGGATGCAAACAAGATGCTGGAATAAATCACACATTTCAGTTGAAGAATCTTATCTGCAATGAATTAGGAGATGAGATAGGTTTTACTGTGGGGAAGGGGATACACAGGAATCCTCTCATTCTTCACTCGACAAAAGTAACCCCACTTGATTATTCTTCGGCAACTGAGCTCAGAGATAGTGATATCACCAAGGCATTTGCAAAGAAGATCAATTGGAAATTAAAAGATGGACACATTGAGTCACCACACTTTCCCATGGCATACGAAGACTTGCTTTCTGAGCTTGATAATTATGAATCCATTCTGTAAATCTTCAATGCGATAGCACTGTCTATAAGACCTTCTAAGAAGACTAATGCTCTAGGTTATGCAACCATCTCAACAGAAATTGAAGCTACCAAGATATGGTCCATTGCTAGTGACTGGCAATGCCTCATTACTGGAGAACATTCTCCAAAGTCAATAGTTCTATCCATGGTCATTCCTCATTTCACCGGAAGTAAAGTAGCAGTGAATCTTTTACATCGTTCGGGGGCTGGTATTTCTTACACAGATGTCAGAAGACAAAACAAGAAACTGGCCATGATAGTAAATCTGAGGGGAAAAAAAGGACTGCACACAATCCCGTCTGGACAGCCAACTCATGTCACAATTGATAACTCAGATGGGAAGCAACAGACGTTAACAGGAGTCTCAACAACACATGACATTAATTCAATAATTTATGTACCCCAAATTTCATGTCCTGCTGTCATCTGCGATTTGCCAGTACAACAGAACATTCCAAGCAGCTCAACTAGAGAAGTCCAGGAAACCTTTGAGAGCTCAGAACCTATTGACTATGGGGATTATAAAATAGGAAAGAGAAAATCCACAACGATCGTCCCATCCTACGATGAGGATGAAAGAAGGACCGAGCTTGATTTTTGTTTGAGCAAAGGTAGTTTTGGGGCTCAGGCAGCAAGCATAGAATCATCCAGAGAAGATGAATTTCTTCCAATCCTAGGATCATAGACAGCTTTCGATAAAAAAGCAACATTGACCACTACCTTCAAATCTGAAACTGATTTCTTGTCCATTATACCATGTGAACCAGATGATGCAGTTTGCAAATATTACCTTGACTTTCTCATGGATCTAATGGATGACCTACAAATTGACCACATCTTTAGCCATAGTGATCATACAGTTTTCTACAAGATTGCACAAATAATGTGGAAAGAAGAAAAATATACAAAAGTGGTTAATTTAATGGGAGGATTTCATGAACTGATGGTGAGGCAGAAAATACTCTATAAGCAATACATTGCTATGGGACTTAATGACTGGTGGGTTCAGGTGGGGATAATAGCGGATGGATCTGTTGACCAGGCCTTGGAAGGACACTACTATTCTTGATCAATGAGGTTGCATAAACAGTCCCTTGAGGCTGTCCTATGATTCATGGGATCCAAGATTCAAGACTCACTAACCAACAGACTATGACAAAAGCTCATCAACATGAGAAGATCTGTATCGGCAGAATCCCTGAATCTTGTCCTCTTGGATGAATCTGTCTCTGAAGTGCAGTCACAAATGCTGGAAACCTCTGGCACCATGGGACAGTGGGTGACAGGCTACATTGGTGTCACCAGCTGTCTTCTTCCCCAGGTCACCACAACAGAGACAGCAATCTGAACTTACATCTGTAGGCTCAACAAGATAGTCTACCTTTACTGTTTGCATTCAACCATCAAACCTACTCTCGCTATTTGATGTGGCATCATGTAGACCTCATCAATCTGAAAACCATCAATGAGAATGCATACAATGAACTGCAGGAATATGGCATTGGGGCTCGCCTGTCCAGTTAGGTGTTCTCCATGATACCTGGTGACCAAGTGACTGAGGTCTCAATCAACAAAGAGGTCATGGTGAGGGGTGGAATCATGAGAGGTGGTTACAGTATGTCTGAGGAATCTACTGGCAACTTCATTTTGAATTCCCACAAGCTTGCTGAAATTAATTTGTCACCGAAGGAGAAGATGCTTCTGAAAACATCGACTGCACACAATGAGTTGACATATGTTGCCATGAAGAAACATGATGGTCAACTGAAATAGCTAGAGAAGAAGATTTACTCATATTCAGATCCATGTCAGAATGTAGCATGACACATCATAATGGGCATTGAAATACCGCTGGCAATAGTAGAGGGCCTTTTGAAGGCAACGGCTACAGGGCAAGTTATGTAGTGTGCATTTATAAATGACCACCTCCTATCAAGGAAAGTTGGTTTCTATGAGCCCATTAAATGCAGTGGAATTTCCATGGGAATGGACAAGAAGAAAAAGAAATCTAAAGTGGAATCAGTCTTGAAAGAAGACCATCAGGCTCTCGGTATCATTGTTGCAAAGTTCCCTGACAAGAAAGAAGCATTTTCCCATCCACTCACAACATATCCTCTTGCAATGGCAACTCCAGATGGAAACTTCTACAAACCTAATACAAAACATGTCTTAAGAAATGATCTCATCGATGAATCAGAAGCTCAAAGTTCTTTCCCTTCTCCGTTACACTCAGTGTACATATACAATGCCATGGCGATGGTCAGAGCAGTTCCTACACAGTGTACATAGGACAGCCTTTGGAAAGCACTTCTTGTCACATTCACATCTCTATCTACAGCAAACCCAGTGGAAGTCATTGTCATTTTTGATAGTTATAAGGATGATCAGGAGTTCTAGGTGAAGCAGCAAGAATGAGCTGAGCGAACGGTATGAACAGGAGGAATGCGACTTCACATGGCATCAGGTTTGCAAGAGATGCCACAGGGAAAGGTGTATCAGCAGTACCTTCACAATAATGAAAACAAAACAGATCTTATACAGCACTTCAATGAGTATGTTAGACAAGAGGATGTCAGAAGAAAATTACGATACCCACTTACTATTAGCAATGGCAGAAGCACATATACTATGTACCCAGATTCAGAAGAATTCCTGTTTTCCTGCAACCATGAGGAGGCAGATACAAGGATAGTGCTGCATTGTGCTCTTGTGAAAGGCCCAGTTGTCGTCCGAACCAAAGATAGAAACATAGAAACATAGAAGTTGACGGCAGATAAGGACCACAGGGCCCATCCAGATACAGAAATCCTAGTCCTGATGGTTTACACTTTCACAAAGATCCTTCCAGATTCATCATGGGTGCTCCACATTGGCTCCAATGTATTTGTAAATATAGGCTCTATATACAATCACATTGGACACACTGTAAATCTCAGTTTGCCAGCATACCACACTGTCTCCGGATACGATGCAGCAAGTTACTTCTACAAGATATCAAAGAAATTAGTCTTTCAACATTTGCACAGGGTTGAAGAAAGAATAAATCTCCTTTCAGGGCTTGGGGAAAGCACATATGCTTCACAAGACACTGAACAAAATGTCAAGACTTTCATTCAACACTGCGTGTACAATGGTACAGGAGGCGAGGATCTGGTAGACACACGAGTAAGGCATTGCAATTACCTGAAAGTGAAGACTATGCAAATGATTCTACCAGACCCAGTGAGCCTATCAGGATGGAGATGAGAGGATGAAATGCTGAAACCTGGGTGGTTCACTGGGTTTCAGTTACCTGACATCCTACATCATAGAAGAAAGGGTGGAAGGTTAACCGACTGACAATGTGCAGTTGACGGAGATGAGGCAGACAACAAAGGTGAGTCAACACCTCAAAGACATACACAGAAGACAAAACAAGAATCTTCAGCCACAGCACCAATAACTTATTGTACAGGAGATGATGACACTGAAAATGACACATCGGCAGCCAGTGAACAAACTTCTGCAGACAAATCTTCAAGCTTAGACAGTGAATTTGACAGTTCAGATCCAGAGTGGACTCCAATATAATGACTTCAAAACTAGACATTACAACCAAGGTGTACTGTTGACCCAAAATATTCATAGTGTTGGGTCAAATCATTGATATAATGACTTAATTCTAAACAACAAATCAGATCATACAACATTTAGATTTTAAACATTACTGTACATAGTTCAAACTATTTTATCAGTAAAGTGCCTCATGAATTCAATTGTTTTATGTAGTATTAATGTATGCATTTGATTCTGTGTCTAACAGGGAGAATCAAAGCAATATATAGATGACATAAATGTTCATGAATAAATGTTCAATATATAGATGTCATGAATCACTGATAATCAGTATCTTGGAAGCTAGGGATTTGGAAATTATTGGCAAAGCAAGTATTTACTAGCAATATGGTGGCCATATTGTAATTTGGTGGACATTTTGGGTTTTCTAAGTTGTTCCATCCAACTTGGCATGGCAATAAATGTACAAAATGACACCTTGGAATTGTAAATCGGGCATTCCTAGGCCGAGCTATGAGGCCCAGAGGGCCCACTATATCCAAAATCATAAATAGGCACCCCAAGGGGCCATCCACCAATTTTCTCAGGGGTAACAAGCACATTCTGAAAGGTGAGGTTTATTTACACAGGAATCTGCAGAGATACCAACCTCTGCATCGTAAATCGAAAGATCTCTCTGGTACACTTGTCTACCTTTTCAAGTAAGCAATGGGGGTGGCTGGAAGCTCCAAGCCTCTTGGCCTGAATACAGACCTTTTCAAATGAACTCAAACATGTATCCATATCCTCCCCCTCTTTAAATTCAGCTTTAATTTTTAATTTAACTTATAACCAAGCCCTGGCATTTCAGATTCTCCCCTGCCATTTACCTCCTCTGGTGCTGATCATTGGAGTCTTAGCCTCTCCAGTTCAGATTCTGGTGCTGCTGTTCCTCTGCCTCTCTCTGGTGCTGCTTTTCCCTGGCCTCTCTCTGGTGCTGCTTTTTCTGCACCTCTAGTTCAAACCTCTTCTGCTCTTTTTCTAGCTGGGCTTCAAAATTTCTCTGTTCCAGCTCTAATTTCCTCAGCTCAAATTGTAGCCTGATGCCTTTCAGCAGCAGTTCTGTGATGGCCTTCTCCTGGTGCTGTGGCTCTGGGTTCTCTCTGGTCTCAATGTCCTCCTCCCCTGGGACTGTACACTGCAATGGCCCTTGGCACCCCCACGACCATGGTCTGGTCTCTTTCAGTCACTGGCTGTGACTCAAGGATCTGGGCAACCACTTGCTCATCGACTGCCACAAGAGCCTCCATGGGGTTCTTTTTGGTTCACCCCTCGTAATGGACCTCTCTTCTTTTTGACACAACTGCCTTCACTGGTCTGCAGTGCATTCACTGTAGTTAAAAGCCATCTTCTTTCCTATTTACTGCTACACTGGCATACACCATAAAAAAAAAGAAAAGAAAACAGGGTGGGAAACTTTATACTGTAACCAATTTTTTTTTTTTCTAAATATCTGCTCTGGTTGTGTGTGGCTTGTTTACAGTTTATCAGTCTGATTCACTGGCCTTGAATCTGACCTCTATCACTGTGTCACCAATACCTCTCATATCCCACCACTGCCACCAGATCTGTCACAAACCCACTCCTGGGAGCTGGGTCCACTGATCTCACAGCATCCATCCCTAAGTGCAATCCCTTACAGGGGGCAACAGGAATACCATCCTCATGTTCTCCTAAACTGCTGTCTGAGTTCACAACTGAAGACTTGCCACAAGGTCCCAGGGCTTCCTCTCAAATCTGGGTAAGGGTAAAATACAGTCTCAAGTCTGTAGCCAGGTACGAACCCTCCCTGGTTGCTGTACTGGGGGGAAGACCCAGATGTTACAAGCTCTTTGGGGATCCCATTGTAATCCCTGATTTGTGTCTTCTTCCACGGGTGGTATAGCAACTATTTCCCCCTTACAGACCCTCCCAAGACCTAAGTATCTCCTCTCCTTGTGCCCAGATTCACTTCCAGGATCCTAGTCTTTGGTAGCAATAGTGGCACTTTGGCAATTAAATAGGCCATCACAGATTAATAAATGTTTTCACCTTTACACACACACACACACACACACACACACAGATAACTCACAGGCAGTTTTTAAAAGCAAGGGCTTTTACTAATTACTAAATAGATATCATAAAAGATTTACAAACAGGAAGTTTCAGGAATTTGGTTACAGAACAACAAAGTTGGATACATATAAATACAAAATGCACTGTGAAATTTAACTGTCTAATTTCTATCTTGTTTGTGGGGAATCAGAAGTCCAGAAAATAAATGAAGTTTCTGCAAAAGTTTACCAAGTTCCAGGTCTTATCACAGTCTGGCTGTCTTGTGTTGTGTCAGAAGAGTTTCTCATGAAAGAGTATGCAAAATGCCCTGTTCTGAGGGCCTTATATACCTTGATTTCTGCAGTCTGTGGTCTTATATTTTTAGGCCAGCAGGGGTCTCTCTTGCACTTTCCCCAAATTTTAAAACAATCAATATTTATAACTTTTATATTCCTTCCTTCCTGACATGTAATAAAATGCAAATAGACTTCCAGAATTGGTGTTTTCCTAGATCCTGTTCTTGAAATACCTTTGCTTTGAAGTGGAAAGGTTTATGACTATAGGAAATGTCCTCTTTCTCCTGACAAATGATAACACCTCTTTCCATTTTGATCAACTTACAAGGAACCTCCATCCTTTTGAAATGTAATTTCAGTTTCCTGTTAAGTAAGCCTTTCCCAGATTGTGGAATACACATTATCATCTAACCTTTATAAAAACATGGGGTATCTTTCTGTCACCTCATCTCCAGACCTGTTTGGGAATTTAATTATAAACAAAATCAGAGAAAATATAAAAATATATGTCTGCAATATGACAGCCGTGGTCAACTCACCACAGGGATCTTCTCACTGGTACCACTATAGCCTTTAACTGCACCATACTCTCTTTCCTTTTCTGTTCATATTTCTCTCCTATTTTCTTTCTGTTAGATTTTTCTCTTATCTTCTTCTTAATACTTTCTCCATTGTCTAATACCCTATATTTCTATGCTTGTACTCTATGCTCCCTGCTTCTATGCTCCCCTACCTCCTAAGTACTGAAATCTTCCCCATATTAACTACTTGATTTATTTTACAGGTTGCACTGAACATTGACCCTTCACTATTCCACAAAAAATAGATGAAAATAGACTTTTTTTTAATCTCAGTATAGGCTTTATTGACCTCAGCTTGACAAGTGGATAAACAAATATTATTCATATATCAGCAATGTACAGACAAGGTAGCAAGGCCTCAAGCAGATCATACAATGCTGTCAGCTGGGAGGAGTAGTATTATAGCACAGTGTGCTGTGGAAAATCCCTTTCTTAGGCACAGTGCAAGGGGGTCTCAGTGTTAACAATCAAGAAGCAGTTTCCTATCATTGACTGTATTGCATTCAGAGATGTTGTTACAGGTGCCCTGCCTTAGGAGGAGGCACATCAGGGAAGGGGGATGGACTATCTGCTGGACATCACCATTAAGACAACATCCAGTTTTGAGACAAGGAAAAAGCTGTATGTATACAGTATAAGCAGGATTCAATGATTCTGTAGAATCAAAATTATCTTTGAAGGGGGTGATCATGGACTAAAATTCCCATTTTTCTTCATTACATTCATTATCCACCCCATCCATTTGGGGTTATGTAAGTCAGCTTGTTTGATTAAAGAATGCTATTTTTTTTTAAACTATAAATCTGAGTTACCGTTGTCCTCTGGGCATCAGCATCTGGGGAATGTGAGTTAAGCCAGAGTCTTGTGGTCACTTTCTTGCTTGCCAAGAAGAGAACCCCTGAGAGATACTGAGTTTGTTTTTACTAGAAGCCAGGATGATAAAGAAGGGATTGCATACCTCTGAGGTAAGTGTTGATGGTGTTTGGAACAGTTCCAGAAGTTCAGCTTCTAGATTTTGAAAATAGGGATGAAGGAGTGGGCAGCCCCACATTACATGCAGGTGGGTTGCGTGTGATTTCCCATCATTGTCATGAACATGAAGCATCTTTAGTAGCTAACTAGTCAGCTGAGATGACAGGGGTTCTGAAGTAGCATTTTATTCGTTTCCAACTATACTCACTCCATTGGTGAAATGAATCAGTTTTTCTGCTGTTTGGCAGGTGATCTTTCACTGCTGCTCTGAAATGGTGGAACCAGATTTGTCACTCCACTTTTGAGCCACTGCCATTGTGGAGTCTCTCATCCTTGTTTGTATAGCATATGCTAGGGTAGAAATCAAATGGAATATGTAACCTGTTCACAGGCATGTGAGAAAGTGCTGTATCAT
Organism: Neoceratodus forsteri; assembly: GCA_016271365.2. Taxonomy (NCBI): domain Eukaryota; kingdom Metazoa; phylum Chordata; order Ceratodontiformes; family Ceratodontidae; genus Neoceratodus; species Neoceratodus forsteri. The sequence continues at coordinate 1,532,556,018 of CM057449.1, read as the reverse complement.
TGGCATTCGTTTGTCAAGTTGACTAGCAGCTCATGGTAGGGAGAAGATACATAAAAACACAGAAACATAGAATTCAATGGCAGATAAGGACCACTTGGCCCACTTAGTATGCCCATTTCCCTACCAATTGGATACGCTGCAGATCCTAGTTAACCAGCAGCCTGCTTCTTCCTACCACCACCACCAGATTTGCCTTATGTCTGTCCCATGTATTCTTGAATTCCCCCATTGTTTTTGACACCATGACCTTCTCAGGAAGGCCAATCCATGTGTCCACTACCCTCTCTATGAAAAAATACTTCCTCACATTGCCTCTGATCCATCTCCACTCTATCTTCAAATTGTGTCCCCTTATCTCTTTTTCTGAAAGATGCTACCCTCTTGGACTTTGTTGATTCCCTTGAGGTACTTGAATGTTTCTATCATGTCCCCCCCCTCCCTCCTTTCATCAAGGGTATACATATTAAGCTCCATTAGTCTCTCTTCATATGGCTTCTGTTGAAGACCCTGCACCATTTTAGTTGCCCTTCTCGGGCCTGCCTCCATCCTGTCTATGTCCTTGTGGAGATGGGGTTTCCAGAACTGCATGCAGTACTCCAGACGGGGTCTCTCCAACTGTCTATACAGAGGGATAACAACTTCTTGTTTCCTACTGGTGATGCCTCTCCCTATGCACCCCAGTATCCCCCAGTCATCCTTACTGCCTTCTCACATTGCTTGCTTACCTTTAGGTCATCTGATATGACTACCCCCAGGTCCCTTTCCATTTTTGTTGTTGTTAATCCCCCCCCATTATGTGCTGTTTCACTGGGTTTTTGTTTCCCAAGGGCATTACTTTGCACTTTTTTGCACTAAATCTAAGCTGCCATACTTTTGACCATTCCTCCAACCTTGCCCAAGCCCCTTCTCATCCTTTCCGCCCCCCCGTGTATCAACGGTGTTGCAGATCTTTGTGTCAGCTGCAAAGAGGCATACTTTTCCTTCCAGTCCCTCTGTAATGTCACTTATAAAGATATTAAAAAGGACTGGACCCAGGACTGAACCCTGCAGTAGTCCACCAGTAACCCCTCTTTCTTCAGAGTGAACTCAGTTTACTATTTTCCTCTGTTTCCTGTTGTCCAGCCAATTGTTTACTCAGGCTACCACCCTGGGACCCACTCCCAGGCTATCTAATTTGTTTATTAATCTTTTGTGTGAGACTGTGTCAGATGTCTTGCCAAAGTCAAGGTAGACCATGTCCACAGCCCCTCTCTGGTCTACTACTCTGGTCACCCAGTTAAAGAAATCTATTAGATTCATCTGACATGACCTTCCTGCTATGAATCCATGCTGCCTTGGGTCCTGAGCCCCACTGGCCTCTAGGTACTGAACAATTCTTTCTTTCAGAAGTGATTCCATCATTTTCCCTACCACTGAGGTCAAGCTAATAGGTGTGTAGTTTCCTGCCTCTGCTTTGCTCCCACTTTTGTGAACACAGTGTTGGAGTTGCAAGAGCTGATAGAAATTGGTAAACATTTGATCAAATCTGTCTGGCAGGCCCTGAAAGGATTAGAGCTGACATCTAAAATAAAGTTGGCGTATGTATTGTAGGGACTGTTGCTCTCATTGATTGTATAAAAGATGTCAGCAACAGAGATCTCCTTAGGGAGTACCATGCTATGTACTGGTCCCTCAACTATGGACTGAGTCAGGGGGCTGCTCATCCATGACATGGTATAGAGAAAGCATGAAACAGAGAAGGGATGAACATTTGGGTGGGTAAGATTGCTGTTTCCAAAATGAGCCAAAGTTGGAGCATCCCTGTTAGGTGATGGAGGTAAATGAAGCATAGATGTGAGGTCCAGTCACATGTTTTAATATTCAGGAGGGCAAGACCTTTCCAGTCGCAATGTAGAAATAGTTTTAAGTTGAACTCACAGTTGCCGTCCAGACCAGAGAAAACACAACATTTTCTTATTCCACTGTCTCCAAAAGGAAAGTGGCACGTGGACTGGGACATTCTGAAAAAGATAGACAGCCCTGGTGATGGTCATCATTCAAGTGAATCTGTCTTATGTGTGAGGCTAAGTGGGAGTGTATCCCAGTGGCAGAGATCCTGAATTTGTTGGTCCATAAACTGGACACAGTTATGTTTAAAGTAGTCTGAGAAGTCTCCAGTAAATCTAATCCCTATGACTTCATAGTCTCTAATTCCCAGTGAAAGGAGAAGAGGGCATTTGTTGCAAGGGAAAGGTGATAGGAGATCATCAATGGTGGTGTTTTAGTGGTATTAAGTATATATCCAGATGCCATATAGAAATTGTGTAATATTTTAAAGGCTGCCAGGAGAGATATTTCAGGATCTTGAAGATAGAGCAGGACATCATCTGCATAGGGAGCTTTGCAGTATTCTTGTCTTTGTACCTGCATTCCATGAAAGGTGTGAGATTCCCTGATAGCCTGGTCCACGGGTTTGATATATAATGCAAACATCTGGTTTGCCACAGCAAACAGAAAAAGAGGGAGCATGGTGGCCATTTACCTTAATTGATGATTATGGGTTTGAATAAATGTTTTGGTTGAGAGTAATGAATTCATCTGGAAAGCCTACCTTTGACAGGACTCCATACAAAAAAGGCCAGGAGACCCTGTTGAAGACCTTCTTGGCTTCAAGGATCAGGATCACTGTTGGGAGAGGGGTAGTATGGAGGGTGCTGGTGCAGGATATGAAGGGTTGTATGAGTATTATCAGTGATAGTGCAAACTCTAATAAAACCTGTTCACTGCAGGCTTATCACAGAGGGAAGCAATGTGTCAAAACAGTGCAAAAAACTGATATGAATATTGTATAATCATTATTGGGAACCACTATATTTCTGTAGGAGTTACAATGGGATGGGTTCTTATCTGGTTTGGAGATGACAGAGAGAGAAGCATGGGCCCAGGAGGGGGTGCTCCTCCCTGAAGGAGCTCATTATAAACCAGGAGAAGAGCATGGAGTGATTGATCCATTTTGACCTTATAAAATGTAGCTCTGTACTCATCAATGCCCAGTGCTTTCAGGATTTCTGCTTGTTTAATAATTGCTTCAGCCTCCTCAGCAAGGATCAGAGCCATCAGAGTCTCCTTTTGTTCGGTGGATAATGTTGAAGGGATAGATGATCTAGAAAGGATTATATAGCCTGAGGGATGGATTCCTATTTGAGGGTATATAGTTGGCATTAAAATGCTGTAAAGGCCTGAACTACATCATGCAGATGCACACATCTGACTCCTGAGTGGGAGTATAGGACAGCTGCTTTAGTAGCTAGGCATTTTTGGTGACACAGTTGGTATGCCAGTAACTGGGATGCCCTCGCCCCCATCTCCTGGTATCTATCTTTGTCAGAGGTACATAAGGGAGAGCTCAGTCTGGTGTGGGCAGTGCACATCCCTGTCTCTGCAGACTTTCTCCAGTTGAGATAGCACTGATTGGCACCCTGCTGGTGTGCAAGTTGAAATTGGTGGAGGGTGTCTCCCAGTTGTTTCTACTATAGTAGTCGCTTACTTTTTAAGACTACCATGTACTGGATCAGGTGGCCCTGCAGGACTGTTTTAGCTATATCCCATAGCAAAGCTATTAACAATCCTGAGCCAGAGTTGACTTTAAGTATCTCATCAATCTTATCCCATATGAAGGTTCCAAAATGTCCTCTGAGCAGAGATGATAGGTGTGAAGATGCCATCTAATGTCTCAGTGTTATTCCCCCAGGCCACAAGTTATGATCATGCAGGAGGATATCCCAAATCCTATAGTCCAGGACATGTGAGTAGGATTTTACCTACACAAGGCAGTAATCAATTCCAGTATAGGTTCCATGAGCATAAGAGTAATGTGTGTAGGTGAGTGTACATGAGTGTTTGGCTTGTCATTGAGCCAACTTAGCTCATGTGTCAGCCTCTGAAGGAGTTTGCAGATGGCATGCTGCCAGGAGAGAGGTGATTAGATGTGTCCAGTTGTTGAGAAAGGGCCATGTTTAGATCTCCAGCTAGCATCATTACACCTGCTGTTTTCAGTAATATAGTGTCAATATGCCTTTTCATTTTGGTGGTATTAATGCTTGGGGGAAGATAGAAGCTCACTGGGGTGAACTGGGTGCCATGTAGGAGGCACTGGACCAAAAACTGCATTTTTTGTTTGCACTACTACATATTTTGATATTAATTAGTTGTACCTCCCTGAAGACATTACTCTCAAATATGTATACTGTTGCTGTAAAAGTGTTTTGCTTTTAGTCTGTAATTCTCCCAGGTTGTGCCTGAAAATGCTCATACTGTATGTATGCCTATTGTATCTTACCCGGCATCAAAAACACAAATAAATAAATACCAGACAGCACTCTGTGTTCATCAGGACCTTTTGTTCTTGGAAGGAGGTATGCCAGGGGACTAAAATCACCCCACCTCATCGTTTTCCATTAGGCATCAAGTAAGAGAAGACCAAGGAGTTACTAAATTTAGAGAGTTTGGAGTGTTTCTTATGGGTCAAGTGTGATTTCTGGATGAAAACCAGGTCAGATTGAGCTTGCTTAATCTGAGCTAGGCTCTTTGCCCTCATCGCTGGCTGTTGAGCCCATTAATGTTCATGCTCAGTGAATACCCCCTCCCAACCCACCTAGAATTCTCCTAAAAACCACATTTGCCAAATCTGTTTACATTTTTAGAAAATGAGCTTTTTATTTCCTGGTTGCTGATTGGCTGGTACCCCTGCCAGGGGGGTGCATTAACTTTCGCTAGACTACAAGGAAATAAAACGTTCCAACCTTCAGTGCCTCACACTGGTAAACTAGTATCACTGTGCCAGTTTGAATGTTAAAACTCGTTGGATGCCATTTTTTCCCCACTTGCTAAGTGAGAGTAAATACCTATTCAGCCCCATTACACACCCACAGACATGCACAGAAACCTTGTCCACAACTCAACTGCCATTATTTTTCATAATTCAGTTTGTAAAATCCAGCCATGCTTTCTCAAAAACAGTCTCAGTCCATTAAAAAAATCACCAAAATAGAAGAGGAGGTTGCCATTTGGGTTGACCCTTGGAGGTAGCTAGATTGTCTACTAGGATTTTCTGACAGTTAAACTATTTTTAAATAACTTACAGGTGGCTGAGGAGTTGGATAAGGAGCTTGCAAACTCTGCTTATCTTGGAAGTAACTTCATCAGGGTTTAAATACTGCATTTTGGTTGTCCCTTGGGGGTAGCTGGATTGACTACTAGGATTGTGGGACAGAAACTATTTTTAAATAATTTACTGGTGTGTAGGATTTTTTGATAGTTGAACTATTTTTAAATAAGTTACTGGAGGTTAAGGAGTTGCTATAGCAAAAGTTGCAGTGTGGATTGAAACACAGACAGCCTCAGGTGCAGGAGACTGTGTTCCCCTGATTGTTGTGCAGGTTGTCTTGCTGAAAGAAAGGTTAACACTCATCCTAGTGGTGGGTCAGAGCTTGTAGCTGATTGCTCCTGAGGGCACAGCTTGGGCCCAAACCCACCCTTCCCCACATCCCAGTCTCCCAGGTGTCACTTCCTTACCAGCACAGCACACTGCATTGAATGTAATAACACACTCAATAACTATACCATATATACTTGCGTATAAGCCAAGATTTTTGTACTGAAAACAGAGTACAAAATTAGGGGTCTCGGCTTATACATGGGTCAATTAGCAATTAGTAAATTTTCAACTGTATTCTGGAATTATCAAACCTTGATTGATGCCTTGATTGGCATTGTGTGGTTGTTGCTGTTCACATTTGGTACCAGCAACAAGAGAATGCCGCCTCCATGGAGAAACAGCTTGGGAATCTAGGATGAAGAAAGGAGGGCATTTTGGTTAATGCTTTAAGCCCTCGGGTCCTTGTTTCTCCTGCTCTCCATTCCCCATCCCCACCCCTTTTTATTTATTTATTTTTCTCCTCTCTAGCAGTAATGTAATGTAGCAGCAGTGCTTGGGTCTTTTTCTTTGGTTGCTTTATTGGGCAATGAACAGAGTAGTTAATAGCTCTTCTCTCACTCTGCGACTTTCCCCACAGCATGATATGTCAAAAAGTTATCATGTAGCAGCAGAAATCCCACTGGTATTGAACAGTTTGGACTGTTGTTTCTTCTCGTCGAGTGCAGAGAGCTTCTGCGAAACAAAACTGCAAGATGGCGAGACATTAAACAAAGAGTCACCAAATAGGAAGCTTAATTTCTTCGTACCTCATGGGGAGACAGTGCTTTTTTTTGTTGTTGATCATTTTGATTTTCCTGCTGTATGGTATGCCTTATGCTTTAAACACTGCTGATTGTGTTGTGCTGAGTAAAATTAGGGTAAGATTAATGTGCTGTGCTGATGCTGATGTACTGAATATTACAAGCATTTACTGTTTATTTCTTTGGTCATGCTGAATGCTTTTTTTTTGGCTGCAAATAAAATACTTCTCAGCTTATACATGAGTCAACGTAGTTTACTTAAAAAAAATGATGGAGTAAGGGGGGCTCAGCTTATCTGTGGATCGGCTTATTCATGAGTATATATGGTATATAACCAAAAAAAAAAGGCTTAATGCAAGAGAATTAGGAAAGAAGACAGACATGTGGGGAGTAGTGCAATGCACTGGCTGTGGGGCAGCAGTCTTCCAGGAGACTTTCTGGAGGCTGCAATGCTGCCCAATTTGTAGGCACCTCTCTGGTCTGAGGGAGGAGGTTGCTCGTCTCCGGGCTGACTTGGCCAGAATTTGTGAAACCTCCTTCCTTATCCAGGGACCACCAGGGCCATTGCCACTACTTCACAGGTTGCCAAGAAAGAACAGCAGTTGAACCAAGGTGGGCTCAGGCAGGAAGAGGGTGCTGGAACAAAGGCATATTCCTCCAATTGTACCTCTTCACAAATCACATGCTCTTTTGGTGGATAGTGGTTCCTCTATGGAGGAACCAGCAGTGGAGACCAAAGAGGATGCTGGGAACCTCCACAAAGGAGTACCACAGGAGGGTGGCATGGGATCCCACAGGGGAAAGAAACAACTCCTTGTGGGGGACTCGGTTATTAGGGGGTAGATCTGGGGAATGAAGGGGAGAGGAAGGTAAGGTGCCTGCCTGGGGCCATGGCTTGGAGGGACAGGGAGTGAATCCTCAGGATCGCGGGAGCAGCTGCACGTGGGAGGGAGCTGGATATCATTGTCCACCTAGGGACAAATGACCTGGATATGAATGGTATCACAGCAGCACAAAAGGAGTTTGAGGAGTTTGAAGAGTTGGGGAGTGGCCTTAGACAGGTAGCACATACAGTAACCTTCTCAGAGATGCTGCCTGTCTTTGGCAAGGATGATGCTAGAGTACTCCACACCATGGGATTCAATGAATGGCTGAAAAACTGGTGCAAAGTTCAGGGTTTTGGCTTCATTGGGGACTGGGGGGTCCTCCTGGAAGGATACAGGCCTATGCTGGCATGATGGCTTGCATCTGTCCAGGAGGGGAACCAGAATCCTAGGTGATATGTTTAAATGCATAATTGGCAAGCATTTAAACTAGCCCCAGGAGAGGCATTGAAAAAGAGTAGGGAAAACCCAGTCTCCCCCCAGAAAACACAGTAGTTAGAGAGGTAAACACCAAGGTAGAGACGTTAATGGGGAGCAGGACAGGGGTAAATGCAGAAAAAGGCAGTAAGGACAGGGATGGAGCTAAAAGGGGTAAGGCCATCAACAAATGGAGGGTGATGAGTACCAGTGCTCATAGTCTGTGTAATGAGCTCCCTGAACTAGTGGCCTTGACAGAAGAGGGACATCTGGATATCGTGGCAATCACAGAAACATGGTACACTGAGAACCATGACTTGGATGTCAACATACCATGATACACAATGTACATGAGGGACAGGGAGGGTAAAAGAAGAGGAGGAGTAGCTCTCTATGTAAGGGAAGAGATAAAAGCAACAGAACAAAAGGATAAACAGGGAGTAGTGGAGGCACTGTGGGTTACCCTGGAAACAGGATATGGTGCCACAATTCGCACAGGGTTGGTATACAGGCCCCCATCTCAGGGGAGGCAATGGACAAGGAAATGATAGAAGGCATCCTTAAAATGGCAGAAAAAGTGGATTTATTGTTGATGGGGGACCTGAACATGCCAGACATTAGCTGGAGCACCCTGGCTGCAGCCACATCAAAAAGCAGGTTTATTCTTGATGCCCTGCAGGGGGCATGCCTCAAACTGCTAGTGGTGGAACCCACTAGGGAGGGAGGGAGCAATTTTAGACCTGGTACTGTCAAGTGGGGATGGAGAAAGGATCTCAGATCTAGAAGTGGGTAGCCATCTGGGAACAAGTGACCACAAAACAGTGTGGTTCACAATAAACACAGCCATAGACTTGAGCCATACAAAAGAAAGAGCATTGGACTTTATGAGGGCTGACTGTGGGAAAATGGGAGAGTGCCTCAGAAAAGTGCAAGCAAATTGGCAAGAAGGAGGGGTGGAGGAACAATGGGGAAAAATCAAAACAGCCATCACAGAGGCAACAAGCCTTTGTGTGAAGCAAATCAACAAAGCAAAACGAAGGAAAAAAACACTATGGTTCTCAAAAGAAGTGACAGGAAAGGTTAAGGAACAAAAGGTAGCATTTAGGAAGTATAAGGAAACATAGAAGGAGCAGGACAGAGAACTGTACCAGTTAAAGCAGAAGGAAGTGGGGAAGGCAGTCAGAATAGCAAAAGCCCAAACTAAGGAAAAGATAGCCAACTCAGTTAAGAAGGGGGATAAAACCTTTTATAGGTACATTAGGGAGCGAAAAAAGGTGAAAGAAGGGATAGTGAGGCTTACTAAAGGGAAGAGAGGGTTGGCAGAGAATGACAGTGAAAAAGCAGGGATACTGAATGAATACTTCTGCTCAGTATTCACAAAAGAAGAGGCAGGAAGGTACCTAAATCAAAGAATAGAAGCACTCTGGATAGGGAGGTCGATACCAGTCCATTCACAGAAGAAAGGGCCCTGAAAGAACTCTTAAAACTGAAGGTGGACAAAGCAATGGGGCCTGACAGGATTCATCCAAGAATTCTAAAAGAACTAACGGTAGAATTAGTGACACCACTGACTTCCCTTTTTAACAAATCATGGGAGGATGGTGTAGTGCCAGAGGACTGGAGGATGGCAGATGTGATTCCCCTTCACAAAAGTGGGATCAAGACAGAGGCAGGAAACTACAGACCTGTTAGTTTGACCTCAGTGGTAGGGAAAATGATGGAATCACTTCTAAAGGAAAGAATTGTTGCGTTCCTAGAGGCCAGTGGGGCACAGGACCCAAGGCAGCTTGGATTCACAGTGGGAAGGTCATTTCAGATAAATCTAATAGATTTCTTTGACTGAGTGACCAATGTGGTAGACCAGGGAGGGGCAGTGGACATGACCTACCTCGACTTTAGCAAGGCATTTGACACATTCCCACACAAAAGATTGATATACAAGTTAGCCAGCCTTGGAGTGGGTCCCAAGGTGGTAGCCTGGGTTAAAAATTAGCTGGACAACAGGATACAGAGGGTAATAGTAAATGGAGTTTACTCTGAAGAAAGGGGGGTTACTAGTGGGGTACTGCAAGGTTCAGTACTGGGACCGGTCCTCTTTAATGTCTTTATAAGTGACATTGCAGGGGGACTGGAAGGGAAAGTATGTCTCTTTGTAGATGACACAAAGATCTGCAACAGTGTTGATACAGAAGGTGGGGTGGAGAGGATGCAAAGGGACTTGGCAAGGTTGGATGAATGGTCAAATATATGGCAGCTTAGATTCAGTGCAAAGAATTGCAAAGTAATGCACCTGGGAAACAATAATCTAGGGAAAGAGTAGACAATGGGGGGTGAGATAATAACAACTACAGAAATGGAAAGAGACCTGGGGGTAGTCATATCAGATGACCTTAAGGTGGGGAAGCAATGTGAGAAGGCAGTAAGAAAAACTGGTGGAATACTGGGATGCATAGGGAGAGGCATCACCAGTAGAAAACAGAAAGTTGTTATCCCTTTGTACAGTTGGTGAGACCCTATCTGGAGTTCTGCGTCCAGTTCTGGAGACCCCATCTCTGCAAGGACATAGAAAGGATGGAAGCTGTCCAGAGGAGGGCAACTAAAATGGTGCAGGGTCTGCACCAGAAGACATACAAAGAGAGATTAAAGAAGCTTAATATGTATACACTCGAGGAGAGGAGGGAGAGGGGAGACATGATAGAAACATTCAAGTACATCAAGGGAATCAACAGAGTCCAAGATGGTAGCATCTTTCAGAAAAAGAGATGTGCAAGAACAAGGGGGCACAATTTAAAGATAGAGGGGGGACGGCTCAAATGTAATGTGAGGAAGGATTTTTTCACAGAGAGGTTGTGGATACATGGAACAACCTTCCTGTGGAGGTAGTGGGCTCAAAAACAGTGGAAGAATTCAAGAATGCATGGGACAGACATAAGGCAATTCTAATGGGAGGTAGGAGGAAGTAGGCGGTTGGTTAACTAGGATATGCAGCCTATGCATTAGGTAGGGAAATGGGCAGACTAGGTGGGCCAAGAGGTACTTATCTGCCATCAAAGTCTAAGTTTCTATGTTTCTAGGTTCTTCGCAGTGCTAGGCTTGCACAACTTCCGCTATTCCCCTATTTGGCCACACTGTTTTTCCTGAAACAAACAAAAAACTGCAGAAACAACAGAAAACATTTTTTTCTGAATAATATCTCTTTCCTGAACTACAGTCCTGATTGCACTTTGTCTTAGACATCCTTCTATACAATGTGTTCCTGTCCTTCCATACCTCAGTATCTACATACTTTGGCTGCCCACCTACTAAGCTGCAGTCTGATTGAGTGTAAAGAGCAAAAGTAAAGTTTAATAAATAACTAAGGTTGTTTTTAAGTTTTTAACTTTCCTTATATCTTTGTTCTTCATTGAATAAGACTTTTACTTGGCTGTTTCAAGTGTGGAGTTCAAGGAGACTGGAGACAAGCACAGCACTCACTGTATGCATAAAAGTATGTTGGCATTGGCAGTGTCAAGCACAGCTGACTGTGGGAAACTGAACTGAAACCCAGCTAGAGAATCAGATCTGGAGAAAGAGAGTGGAAAATGAAGTTTGTATTTCTGTGTTTGACTAATTTTCACTGACTCTTTTTCAAGACTGTCTCTGAGTGTGGTGAGAATTCATGGGGACAAACACAGCAGCATGTCCTGGTCAGTGAAACACAGCAAGCAGTGAGCAGCCAAAAATCACAGTGAGACAATACTGTAAGGAGCTAAAAATTGAAGTCAATTTTCTGTTTGTGTTCTGCCTTTTTATTTCCTGTATTTTCATCCGTCCCTAGCTTAAAAAAACAACACAATTACAAAACTTATTTTAAACAAATTTGTATTAGCAATTTTTTACAGTTCCTGTTTTCTAAGTGCAATAATACCCTCCAGGGTGGGTGGTATTGGGCTATACCGGAACTTCCAGGGGCTATAAGGCCCTCCACCTGTGGTGTCAAGCTCTTTACACCCCTGGGCGGTCTGGTATAGCCCAGTACTGCCCACCCTGTTGGGTATTATTGCTTACATATATATAGCTGGTAGGCGATAGTAACCAGGGTGCCCTGCCAACTGGACAGGTGCATCCCATTACAAAATATGATATAGATGCAGTCATTCTACCAACTGGGGTGATGCTACCAGATTTAATCATGCAAACTTGGTAAGAACTTGTAAGGGAGGGACCTCAAGTATTGTCCTGTGTTGCAATGAGATGGAACCCATAGTGGGGTAAAGTTTCCAAGGAGGGGCCTCAGATGAATAGTCCATCAGGGAATGAGGGTTCAGGACTACATCATTGCTGTCCTCACAAGCAAGTAAAAAAAATCTTTTCTTTTACGTGCGCTAAGGCACTACTGTAATTTATAAAGTGCTCCTGTAACTTTGGGAGCGTTTTAACTCTCACGCTTGCAAACACTTCTCAGGCAGTGCACTGCTGAATTTGTAAAAGTGCTCCCATTGTGAAATTAAGACACACAGGAGCAGAAAGGCATTTCCAGCACTCCCCCACAGCCGGTAGCTTACTCCCAACACAGCTTGTATATGCTCTGCCCTGTTTCTAGGGGAAGATTGAGGCGCTGTTAAATAAATACTGGCACATAAATTTAAAAGCAACTTAGCAAATCTGGAGCAAAGAAAAATCTTTCTCAGGATGAATACCATAAACAGTTGCTCACAATACAACTACACAAACAGTTGCTCACAATACAACTACACAGCTAGACTTTTGTCTGGCACTCCTCCCACTTACCTGGCTATAAAGGTCCTCTTCTTCTCTCTCTCTCCGAAGACAAAGACATTTGGGCCACAAAACTGGTCATAAGGGTTGCCCAGCCCTCCCCTGGACGCTCCTGCTCACTGAGCCCCACCCCTGAAGCACCCAGGTAAATCGGAAGCAACAGACGAAAAGGAAAGCCATTTTTTCTGGCGCCATTTTTGAATCCCAAAGAACTCCTGCCACAGAAAAGTCTATACAGTGATTCTTTGTGTCTCTGAGCTTCTGCCCTGCCGGGGCTGTGCGCCCGCTCCCCACCACCACCCTCGGTGAGCTCCTTTTATAAGCTGAGGTCACATGATTGCTAAAACCTATCAGCCTATTTTTCAATTTGCAACTTATCAGCTGCCACCACCAGAGGGCTCAACACTAAACACTACAGTTACCTATAGGAATTTTAGGCAAGGATGCTGCTGTTATCATCCTTATTTCTTCTCTCTCTGGCCACCCTCTCCTCCCTACCCCCCGCCACCCTCCCAATCACAGAACCCCCACTGCCCCTACCCCCTCGGCTTACCCCCCAGCCATGCCACACTGAATCCTCACGCGCACCTGCTCACATCCTGGCCCAAAACCATTACGCAAGTATTAGTGCCAACATCATTCCACCATCTTTTCACCAGGGGCATGCTGTTTTGCACACCCCAACCTGTCGCTGCCCCCTATCTTTCTCAAACACCCGGTCCTCCACATCCTACCCATACCCCTCTCGGACAAAAATAAAGCAACTCAGCTACATACTTCTACTCCTTTCAGGGGACATAGCGATAAACCCTGGTCCAAACCGCACAAATTCCCACTCCCCTTTCTCCTTTCCCAAAGGCCTCCGCTTCTTACACCTAAACACCTGCAGCCTTTTATCCAAAATCTCTATACTGCAACCTATTGCACCAACACGGCACCCTGACATCCTGGTCATCTCAGAAACCTGGTTAAAACCCCATCACTCAGACGCGGAAGTCTCCATACCAGGCTACACTATAATCAGACATGACCGACCAGACAAAAAGCACGGTGGTGGCATGGCAATGTATATCAAAAACAGTCACCTCTTCTCCATAGTGGACATCCCCCCAACCCCTGCAAACATAAACTCTATTCTCATTAAACTATCCCTCCCCTGTTCCTCTCCCATCTACGTGGCAGATTCATACTGCCCCCCCTGCACACACCCCGCAGACATCCTCTTCCACCTAAACTCCCTTCAATCCCTAGCTGCTGGGGGGTGAGTTATACGCCACTGGCGATTTTAACACAAACTGGTTAGGTACAGACAAAGCCCATTTGAAGACGAAAATAAAGTCTCTGAACCTAACACAACTCATTACTGATCCCACAAGACTAAACCATAAGACCCAGAACCATTCTCTTCTAGATTGGGCTCTCACCTCCCACCCCCACAGGATCCTAAGCGCAGGCCTACTACCTGATTCTATAAGCGATCACCACATGATCTTCTTGATTAGGAAGGTGCATAGCCCACCCAGCCCCCCAAAGACTCTGCACACCAGGTCCTACAACTCACTCGTTTTAGCATCTCTTCTGTCAGACTTAGGACACAAAAATTGGTCCTTCATACCTGAGTCTCCCTCCATTGATGCAACTTATGCAGGTTTCAAAACCCGCTTCCTAAAAATCTAGGACAGACATGCCCCACTACAGACAAAGAGAGTTAGAGGAGTGCATCTCCCCTGGATCTCAGCCGACATAATCAGGAATTACCACACCAGAGATCGTGCATGGAAAAATTATAAGAGAACAGGAACACAGACAACCCTCTCCGTATATAAAAAACTCCGCAATGCATGCACAAACTCTATCCGACAAGCAAAAAAGGCATACTTTCTGTTGGCTTTTAGCAAAGAACATTAACCACCCGACTGATTTCTGGAAATCACTCAAATCCCTGCTCCCCCCCCACCATGCCCCAATACCCTACACTATCAGACCAGGGCTCCCACATCTCTGACTCCATCTGTGTAGCTGAAGCCTTTAATACATATTTCTCCAGTTCCGCAGCCAAACTCCTATCCTCCCTCTCAAACCCACTCCCCCGGCCCCCTCCCATAGCTCATGCCCCCCAAAACCTACCCCCAGTCCTACCATTCTCTTTCTGTCCAGTAACCCAAGCTGAAGTACTCCGCTCACTATGGGCCCTAAACCCTGGATGCAAAGATGTTCTTCCTGTCTGCACCAGCCATAGGTTCCCCTCTCACTGCCCTTTTTAACCTCTCATTCTCTTTGGGCAAGTTACCCCTGGCCTTGAAAATGGCTACAGTCATACCCCTACCAAAAGGAGGAGATCCTCCTCCCCAGAAAACTACAGACCCATCTCCCTGCTCCCAATTTTGGCCAAATTACAGGAATGGCTAGCCATGTCCCAGCTCACCCCCTACCTAGAAGCCTCCTCCTTTTTTAACCCCTGCCAATCAGGATTCCATAAATCCCACTCCACCACCACCTCCCTGCTACGTGTCACTGGTGACATTCTCACAGGCATGGACAAAGAACATGTCACCTCAGCCATCTTCATAGACCTAGCAAAGGCTTTTGATACCGTCTCTCATTCACTACTCCTCTCAAAACTCTCCAGTGCAGGGATCTCTGAGTCAGACATTGGTTGGTTCCATGACTATCTAGCAGACAAGAAACAAACCATCAAACTGGCCTTGCACACCTCAAACCCCCTGCCTGTCACTACTGGCATCCCACAAGGATCTGTCCTAGGCCCACTACTTTTTTTCCATTTTTTTAAATGACCTCCCATCAGCATGTTCCCACTCATCTATCCAAATGTATGCGGATGACTCTGTCCTGTATGCCTCCGGTCCTATCACCAAAGCATAGAAACCCTGCTCCAGGAGGATTTCTATGCTATCCAGTGCTGGCTGAGGACAAACCAGCTATTCCTAAACCCCAAAAAAACAGTATCACAAACATTTGGATCCCAAAAAAGACTCTCATACCAAACCCCCTGCCTCCCTTTCAAAACCTTGGATGGGACCCCCCTGGACAATTGTACTTCCTTCAGATATCTAGGTGTCAGGCTAGACCAGCACCTAGATTTTACCATTTATATCGACTCACTACACAAGGGACTACTCCCCAGACTAGGTGCTCTATTCCACAACAAAAAATGCCTCCCTACACAAACTAGGCACACCATTGTCCAACAAATAATTCTCCCTGTTTTCGACTACGGTGACATGGTCTACTCCATTGCCCCCGTGTCTGCTCTGGACAGCCTAGACACCATGTTCCACTCTTTCTGCCAGTTCATTCTAGACTGTCCACAATCCACTCACTATTGCAACCTATACAGTTCCACTACCCTGCCGTCCCTCCATGATCATAGACAAACAAACTGCGCTAGATTTGCTGCCAAATTCTGGTCCCACTCCCTCCCCCCTTATCTGGCCTCTACCCTCTCCCAACAATCCCCTCCAGCATATTCCATCAGGAATATGGACCCCAGACTGCTGCACTTCCCATTTATGTGTACTACCAAAGGCCAGGCCACCTTTAGTTACCGAATCCCTCAGATTTGGAATGCACTGCCAGCCTCCATAAGACACACACAGAACACATACCAATGCAACCCTTTACTTAGAACCCACTTCACTTCCAGCTGCTCCTGTTATGACTAATTTCTCAAATTATTATGCTTGTTGTACTACAAGAGTATACGTAATGAATATTGACCTTCTTGCTCTGTACAATGGATATATGAACCCCTGTCTGTTTTCTCTCTATCAAATGTTTATAGTCAAGCCTTGGCGTCCCAAAATGTTCTGCTTATTGTATATATTCCATGTATTGTTATTGTGACTCGGCCCCCAGGTCGCATCTGGAATCAAGCTTTTAGCTCAGTATGCTTTCCTGGTAAATCTCGAAAATAAATAAATAAATAACAACAACATAGAATAGAAAAGGGACAAGGCACCAAAGGTCAATGGTGATAGAGGGGAGAATCATGTTCTTGTCAGAACAGAGGGCCCTATGGCCTTCCATGAACTTAAAGAACAGGAGGATTTCCAGCAATTTCCCCCCACCCAACAAGCCCAGTTCACAGCTGTAAAACAAAGAAGAAAATAATCAGAACAGTGATTAATCTTATGGCAACTCTAAGTTTGGCTAGATTGAGTTGCCAATATATTACTGAAAGCTTAAGGTATGCAATCCAAAAAAGGGTGCAGAAAGTCAGTTCCTTTAGAATCTTTGTACTGCATTCCCAGGAGGCAGCAATAGGTGTCAATCTCTGATTCACATTTAGTACTTTCAAAATGCACATGATGCACTGTGACAATGTCCTCAAAGAGTAAGGGAGGAAATAGGTCCAGATTTATTTTACGGTACTCAGCCAAAGGTGGAAACAGGCAGTCCTCATTCTTTCCAAGGTTGTACCCAATGGTTTAGTCTCCTGCCCCCACCCCACCCCACCCATCCCAAGGTCCCGTCCTCAGGCCCCCATCCTGATTGCTGACCCTGAGCTACTAGTGAAAATGTTGCAGTAGGGTTGCTGGCAATGTTCTACTTGCTATTCAGGGATCACAAGGCCTTAGTCTGGAGTACTGGCTTATCCCAAGAAACTACCTCTTAAAAATGTCTACTGCAGCCTAGGGATTATCAGGGCTATGCCGCCATGCAGTTGAGAGGTCTGACTGATTGTCTTATGTTACAAAGGTAAGTAGGTGTTTGCAATTGCCCCTAGGAGGAGTGGGGCACCTGACCACAATACCCATGAGACCGCTGCACATAAGGCTCCATGCAGGTGCTCCCAAACAGGGTGTCATCCCCACCTCCCTGATACTGCTACCCAGAGTGATGTTTTCCAGATCCCATGCTACTATGGCTCTGTGCATCAAGCCTTTTGAATATGTGTACATTAGGTCAGACAGATGTCTGTTAGGGGTGTGGCAATTAAGGTCACAGGTATTACAGCAAAGCGGAAGCCAAAAACGTCTACACAACCTTATTATCCAGAGCCAAGTTATGTAGCTAGGTAAGTGAATTTCTTGCACTATTATAAATGCAGGAAAGAGAGAAGCTCAGGGGTCAGTGAGTCAGAAGGGCTGAGAAGGGAAAAAGCATGGGGCATCAGAGGGAGGGAAAGCAAGAAAACAAGGAAAGCATAATTGCGTAGATGTACATCAAGGTGATTCAAGTGTCTGTCTGGTTTCCTGACAATGTAGGTGAAGCCTTAAGCCAGCCCTGTGTAGCATATATAAGTACTTATCACAGGAAATTCTCAGGTAGCCATAACTGTTGTAAGTTCATGCCTGTCAGTATTGTAGTTCTACTGTGCAGTTCCTGGCATGCTCTGTGGGGCACTGAGGAGATAGTGTATTCAGTTTGAGAATAAAGATGATTGCAAGCAACTTCCTCTGTGTCTGAGTCCATATGTCTACCTCAGATTACCACACCCAGTTTATGATCCTTGATGACTTTTTGGAGGGTTGCAGTTCCCTGCTACCATCTCTGGGAGTAGTAGGCGATTTAGCAGCAATGGAGGGCTGAGAGGTTGAATGCTTTGGAAAGATCATGAATATGCCCCTAGTCTTGAGATCATTTGCAACTGCCTCTAGTGTATCATATGTCTGGGTGCCATCCAAGAAATCAACAGTGAGGTTGGATCAGTATAGTGTGCAAAAATACAGTTCTCTATACTTTAAAACTTTTAGGAGTGGTACATAAGCCCTACATCTGGCCATTTGGTCAGAAGGTAATTTTATCCGCAAAGATCCATATCCCTCAGATTTGACCATCTTTGCTTTCCGTGCTGAAGGCAGTGCAAATTCCTTGTCAGCGTATTTTATAAAATGCACTATGATAGACCACTGCCTGTCCTGTGGAGATGTTGGTTTCCAAGTCCAAGTGCCCTGTGGGCTCACTTCAGTTCTTCATTGTAGTCTTTAGGATGCTGGAGAACAGATCTGAGGAGCTGCTGCAAGAATTTAACCATATTTGACTCCTCCAAGCCCTCCAGCACTCCATAAATGCACAGCTCATTACTGTGGTTGCTATCATCTGCATCACTGCTCTCTCCTGGATGGTGGCGATAGCCTGGTGGATTTTAACAAGTTCTGTCTCAGCAGTACCTAGGTGGTGATCAGAAGCTGATGGCTGTTCCTCACAAGTGTTCTGCCTTTTCTCAGTCTTTGCCAAGTCAGTTCAGTGGGCAGCATGATAGAGCACTTCTCCTTATGGAAGTCCTGAATCTTGAAAATTGTGATGTCCATCTGCTGTTGTAACACGGTGGAACTGGGTACAATTGTAGCCATGCTGCTGCACCTCATGGAGACAAAAGAAAGGAAGCCCTCACTGCTTGAACCCCTCTTTGTGCATCTGTTGGTGTCCATCAGTTTTGAAGAGGATCTGGTCTGGTTGCAATAGCCCAATTGGTGGTACAACCTGCTTTGCAGGGCTGCAGTGTGTGGAGCCTTGCAGACCTCTTGCTACAAGAAAAGGAGACTTTTCTGACTGAACAGCAGTTTGGAGTTCCATCACAGTTGCCTCTATGTCTGTGAAGCACTCTGCACTGTCTATTAGCTGTCAATATTTTTTTCCTCCCTCCACCCAACCCTCCCTCTCAGCACCCCCCTGAAACACAGCAGTGAGACTGAGGGTGCCCATTTCACTAGTGTCCCAATCAGAAATCATCTGGTTGTTTTTTTTAACCCCCTCTACTACCGCATATGTGAGGTTACTTGGCGTGTTTTTATATATATATATATTTTTTTCTCCCCCACCAACCCTCCTTTCAACACCCACCACCCCAAATTCCCTCAGAAATATAACAGTGACAATGGTGGTGCCACACCCAATGTCATGATGGCAATTCCTCCATCCTTTTTTTTTTGTCCCCACTACCTCACATGAGCCATTACTTGGTGTGTGTGTGTTTTATATGTATATATTTTTTTTCCTCCCGACCCAACCCTCCCTGTCAGCACCCCCAAAACATAACAGTAACACAGAGCAGGGGGTCCAATCCACCAGTGTCATGATAGTGATTCCTCTGTCCTTTTATTTGTTGTTGTTTACCCTATAAAAGAAAATCATCCATCAATGTCTTTTGTGCCAATACAATCCCCCACCCAACCCTCCCACTCAACTCCCACCACCCGCACCTCCCCCAAGCCCTTACTTACCCATTGGGGGTGCAACACCGTAATCCTATCTGGACCACAGGCATGTCTTCACTAATCAAAGCCAGACCGCAAACTGAAGAAACATATATGCAGTTCAATGTATTTCAATGGGGTTTTGAACTTAATGGCATAACTTGGGCATTTTTGCATATTTTTGGCCCACATTTTCAAAATACCTTCTTTGGGACTCTACTGCACAATTGATCTGCCATTAGGCAGATCTGTCCCAAACGGTGATTTTGTAGTCCCTGCTTGAAATCACATTTTAGGGAGGAGTTGAAAATTTTATCTGCCTTTGTTCATGAGGTGGGTTCATAAGAAGACTATGTTGAAAATTTGGTGTAAAAATATAAAAAAAAAACTAAGCTATAAGCCTATGTTAAATTTTGCAAATGCAGGCTTGTAACTTTGGTAGTTTTCTCAATATCCCCCCTTCCCAAATTCACAGCATCACCATTTCTTTACAGCACCTCATGAATGCAATAGCTGCCATTTTTCAAATCCTGGCCAACATGCTTTTTGCATCCTGAAAGGTGATTTCACTGCCCCTGCACAAAATTACCTTTTGGGCAGGAGTTGAACATTGTTTCTGCCCTTGTTCATGAGGTGGGGTCATGAGAATGCTATGTTGAAACTTTGATGTTAAAACATTAATGAACAATAAAGTTATGAGTTTACACTGAATTTTGAAACTGCAGGCTAGTAACTTTGGCAATTTTCAATATTTTTACCACAAAATTAAAACATAGCCATATCTTTACAGCACCTTATGAATGAGACAGCTGTCACTTTTCAAATCCTGGCCAAAATATTTTTTACATCCCGAAAGGTGATTTTTGTGGCCCCTTCACAAAATCACCTTTCTGGCAGGAGTTAAAAATGTTCTCTGCCCTTGTTCAGCAGGTGGGGTAATAAGAAGGCTAAGTTGAACATTGGGTGTAGAAATATTAGACAACAATAAAGTTATGAGCTTACATTGAATTTTGCAAATACAGGCTTGTAACATTGATTTTTACCCCAAATTTACAACACAGTCATTTCTTTACAGCACCTTATGAATGTGACAACTGTCATTTTTCAACTTTGTCCCAAAATATGTTTTTGCATCCTGAAAGTTGATTTTGCAGTCTCTGTGCAAATAACCTTTAGGCCAGGAGTTGAACATTTCCTCTATCCTTCTTCATGAGGCAGGGTGTTAACAAGGTTATGTTGAAACTTTGCTGTGAAAATACTAAAAACACAATTTTCAATATTTTTACTCCATATTTCCCACCTGCAGCCCTATCGACTCTGGCCAGAGTGTCTATAGTTTGACATGTCTGTTCAAGTTTACTACTTGTCAGGGCTGCAGTGGGACACAGCCCTGCAGTCTTTATATGATCACTGAGTAAAAGGACTCTGCATTCCTCCTGAATGAATAACATGTTGGATTGCATCACAGTTGCCTCCACGTCTGTAAAGGAGTCCACCCATTTTGTTCCTACTGACTGCTGCACTGCACTATTTCACTGGTCGTGGTCATGGTGGAACATGGCACACTCTGTCGTGTCCAAGATGTTCACCACACTTTACTGCACATATGCTAGCTGTCATGCTGTCATGCATGTGCAGTAGTATGTGGTTCCATCTTGGTCACGACAGAGTGGGCTGTGTTCTGCCATGACTGCCGCACTTATTTATTTGTATATAGATGTTTTATATTATTGAAATTCTACACACCATCCTCCCTGTCAGCAACCCCCCTCTGCAGAAACACAGAAATGACATCGGGGTGCCCAATCTCCCAGTGTCACCATCGTGCCCCAGAAAGTAACTGTGACACTGGGTGCACCCAATCCCCCAGTGCCATGATCAGGGATTGTCATTTATTTTCTGACACTTGGGTGCCCAATTCCCTAGTGCCACAATCAGGGATTGTCATTTTATTTTCTGGCACTCGGGGTGCCCATTCCTCCTGTATCATGATCGGGGATCATCCGTCCTTTTTTTTTCACCTGTAAATTGTTTTTTTAAAGTCTATCAATGTCTTTCCCCACATAACTGTGACACTGGGGGTGGCCAATCCCCCAGTGTCACAATCGGGGATTGTCTGTGTCTTTTTTTTTTCACCTGTAAAAAAAAAAAGAACTGTCCATCGATGTCTTTTGTGGCAGTTCCTTACCCCCATCCAACCCTCCCACTGAGCATCCACCACCCCGCAACCCCCAAGCCCTTTCTTGCCCCATCGGAGGTTCAATGCTGTTATCCTCTCTGGTTGTCTTTTTGAGCTTTATGAGCTTTAACACAGCTGCTGCTCACCATCAGTGCTCCTGTTAAATGACTGCCTCCTTCTTATGCTGTTCACTAAAAGCTTATTTTTGTACTAGTAATCAGCCACATCATGAATTGCTATGGTAACTCCATAGTAATGAGTAATGTCCCAGTCAAAATCTCTTTGTATGGAAGATACAACTTGAAAGGTACAAAAAAGCACTGGGTAAAATTAGTTCAACATCAGCTCAGTTTGTAAACTTTTTAAAATTGTTGTAACTATAACATACTACTCGACGGATGTAAAAAAGTACCATCCTATTTCCTTATTATAACCTTTATCAAAGGTCCTGGAGAATGGGTTTTTTTGACCAGATGTCTGATTACTTGCAAAAATATGAAGTACTGACACCTGTGCAACATGGATTTAGACTGGGATGTAGCACTACGACTGCCTTGATGGATTCACAAACACAGTTCACATGGCCTTAGATAAGGGACATTTTGCAGTTGCGGTGTTCAAGGACCTCACCAAGGCCTTCTATTTGGTTGATCACAGACTACTTTTATCTCTTTCAAAACTTAATATGTCTAAAGAACATGAGGTCATAATGTCAAGGACAAAACCATGCACATCAACAGTGCTGCATGCAAATAAGCGTGTGGCAAAAATAGGTCAGCACAACTCACTGGCTGGTATAAAAATGCACACAGTGGAGCAAAATCTTTGTTTCTGCATGGGACTTTGCTCCCTACACCCACGGGACTTATTATAATCAATTCCGGGGGGTCATGGACTTGGGGGTAAAAGGAATCCCCAAAGCAGGGAAACTTGAATTTTTTTTTTAAATAAAAAGCTGCAATACAGTGGGACATGAGGAAAACTGAACCACAGCCCCAGGTCCTCAATGCTGCCAGATGCAGGTGCTCTAACCACTCTACCATGGGAGCGTCTTGGCCAGGCACTTCCCCAGCAGCGTCCTTCACGTTACGGCATATCACCATACAGTGACAGGGGTAGCAGTTCTTACCACACATTGTAAACCCCCCCCCATCATTGTATAAGCCATTCAAGCTATTATATGTGCAATATTCCATGTGAGGTTTCATCCACACTATAATGACCTAGAACCTACCTAAAGAAGTAGTTGGATGGTGTCAAAACTACTGTTATCTGGGTCAGCATACTCACGTGATAAGAATTAATGGCATTTGTTCCCCTCAAACTTCTATATCACCAGGTGTTCCTCAGGGGCCAATTCTAGGTCCTGTACTATTTTGTCTTTTTCTAAATTCTGTACCCTCAATATGTACTACTTCACATATGTTTCTTTATGCCGATGATGCGGTGGTTCCCAGGGGCGGAGACTGTTTCACCACTGTGCAAAGTAACTTATCATTTGTTTTTGAACTAATACAGCACTGGTTTGCAAGTAATAGACTGGTCTTGAATGAAAAAAGACTAAATCTATGCTTTGTTGTAGTCATAAGAAGAAAAGCGGTGTGGGCCCTGTTTTTGCCCTCCACACTATTAGCGGTGGAGCAATAGAGCAGGTTGATACCTTTCAATATTTGGGACTAATTCTGGATGACTGTATATCATATGAAGCACACATTACACAAATCATTAAGGAGCTTCATCAAAGGTTAGGAGCTCTTTATACAGTAAACTGTCTTTTATTACCAGTTACAAGACTGCTCCTCGCTCAGAGTCTTTTAGTTCCAGTTGTAGACCATGGCGTTGTATTTTATCACACTGCATGTGAAGGACTGCTAAGTATGATCAAAACATTGTTGAATAAAATTGCTTATTTTGCCACACAGATGTCCTACAGGATGTATCACTGCATCTTTCTAAATAAATTTGGAGTGCTTACTTTGGATTTAAGATTTCAGCTTCAATTAGGGATATTGACAAAAAAAGTGGATACAGAGAAGGACCCAAAATCCTTTTACTCTATTTTTAGAGACTACATTGGTAAGGCTGGAACACATTTATCTGAGCAGCAAATTTTTTGTATATCTAGAATGAAAACAACTATGGGACAGATAACTTTGTTCTATAAATTACCTGTGTTCTTTAATTTGATAGTCAAAGCTTTTCATTGTATTAACATGTCTCTGTATCAGTTTAGAATTTATTTAAAAAAGTGCCTTTTTACAAAGTCTCAATGTACATGTCTTAACTAGTTTGTACTGGTGTTTGTAATATATTCTATTTTGAATAGTTGTATTTTTTTTAACTCTGTTTATGCTCCTCACTGGTTCCTTAGACTTCCTTGCCAGTGTATTCACTCAGTCCAACCTTTATCCTGCCCACCCTGAGATCCTTGCTGGTCCGGATTTTTTGTTCCCGAGGTGCTCCTCCAACTCCACTGACCACTCCTCCCCCCAGCTCTAAGCCCCCCTGGGATGAAACTTCCCTAACTTTTCTGACACTCTATCTAGAATCTAGAAGAGCTGCCAGGGAGAGGAGGAGACACGGAAGCCATCCAGGAGAGATCTGATGAGGGGCATGGGGGTTGGCCATTGGAACCACCATTGCCTGTTTGGGTGCCGTGGTTGTTTTCACTTGTTCTGTGGTACTGGGGGCATGGACATACAATGATGTCAAGCACAGCATGGGCACACTCCCGCACCTGCCTGCAGGATGTCTGCTTCTGCCTCCATACCCCCATAGTGTGCACTGCATCAGATGATCCCCCAGTCACCACTAGAAGCCGCCACAATTGTGTAGTGAATACATCCCTTCCCCAAGAAAGGAGAACTTCCTAACAGCGGCTCAATCCAAGTCTACACCCTCCCCCCTGACCAATGCCTGGTAGCCCAAGCTCACTCTTGCATCTGGGTTGCCAGCATGGAGTGAGGTGTGGCATCCAGCACCTCAACCCTCAGCACCACCAGGTCTTGATAGTTGTATTTATTGAAGTATTAATGCAACTTTGGCTGACCTTGGAAATAGGCCATTGACTTGGACTTGGACTTACTACATTTTAAATAAACAAAACAATAAACAAAACAAAACGCTAGCTCTTTATGTTATTTAAATAACAATGACGCAAACACAGAAACACTTTAGCACATAGTACCCATCCCCACATCAATCTGAACTGGTCCACAACACTGTGTATATGAATACCATTATTTTCAATAATTAGAGGATAGTTTGTTAAGTTCTAATTCTTAGTTAATCCATTCTTTTGCTATTCACTTCCTTCCCCACTCATATTTATCATGCTGTTAAGTTAAATTTTTACTAAAATGCAGGCTGCCAGAGTAAGGAATACAATCCCAATGCTACAGTTGGATATACAGTAACTATAGTATGCAGACTTACAATAGCCTTTAAATAACTGAATACCGGTAACTGAAGCAAGTAAAATAAAAGTTTCACTGCCACTACTCATTGCTTACTAGTCAATTGATGCACTCTAGTCTATCATCACTCAGTAATTTATGTGCCACTTTTCTAAAAACTTTACACAAATTTTCTTAGGATTTCTAAGAATTTAGAGGTTTTTATGGGATTTTTTTGTCATTGTTCAACCATCTATCCTCCCAGTTGCAGAGCAGCCAGGCATTTGGGCAGCAATAACTCACATGAGCCGTATCATAGAAAGGGAGATTGACAGAAGCCAGTGGCTTCAAACCCACAGCAGCGGCAAGTGCTAACCTCTCTAGCAGCTCTGCTCAGCTCAACTGCAAATTACCTAGGAACTGAAAAGAAATAAGTAAATAAAAAACTAGACCACCAAATACAAAATAGATATAAAGAATAAAAAAAGTGAAATTATGGAGCAGAAAGATACAAAAACTGGAAGAAAATACAAATCCATCCAGACGATCCATTAATACACCCGTCCTCCAACTAGTCAATCAAATACATGAATTGTGAAGTTTAAAAACTTTGCATGGACCTCATATTGTCACCGATACAGAAGCTAAAGGACTAAAAATGCACTGGTTTCCTGTCATCAGAATTATTGATGTGTTCATATGTATGAGTGTTTGTGTGTCTCTAGGGGTATCGCCAGACCATAACCTGAATGCCTACACCTTCATTTTGATTAATCAAATATTACCTTAACTCACCATGCCACAAATATCAACCTCCCCAGTGCAACATTTAACAATGCTTGGGTATTTGTTTTTTGAAATTCTAGCAACACTATTGGGTCTCAATGTTTGAGTGACTACATGTGTGTAGGCAGGTGTGGCATATACTGTATGTCTGACTGTGTCTCTGTTCATGTGTGTGTGTGTGTCTGACTTTACCTGCATTACTGTATGCCTTTGTGTACACTCTCCTGCAGGATAAAACACATAACTGAAGCAGCCAACCTTGGTCCATGCTAACAACTTTTGTTCTATCACAGTAACTACAAACCTATAATTTATGTTGCTGTATATATTGATGGAACTGTTTTATAGTTGATTAATTATAGCCTAAAGTCTACTTCCTTCGTGAAACCTAGCTCCACCTGTTTGCCAATAAAATATACAGTATTTCCTTTGATTTACTTTAAACCACAAGCATTTGTTTTGTTTGACATGGGAGTTTGGATACCTGAAACTGTAATATGACATACAATAAGTAATTTTTTAAACAAGCATTCTATTGATTTATACCCAAGACTTTAACTGCATGACACTCCTCCAGATTTTTGTGACACAGTGACCTCGTATCCAGGAGGAAATAACATGTAAGACAAAAAATTAATTAATACACTGTTTCTGCTGAGAAAATCCTTAAAGGATGCCTAAACAGCATTTTGCCAACAAATTATTCAAAAATCTGACTTCATAGGGGACTAAAGGAAAGGCTGCAGTATACATCAATGCTAAAACTACATTTATATACTATATTTAAATGTGGTTCCCAAACATTTAAAAAATGTAAAATCAGCCTTCCAATTTCAAAAAAACTGCCTTGCCTGCTTCCTGAAATGGCTGCCAAGTGTGTTAAGTGATGGCATCATTGGAGCCAGAGTTGGAGAGCTATATGGCTCTCTATACTGTTAACTAGTTCATTTTTCCCCCTTTGTTTAGAAATATTCCACCAAAATAGTCAAAACCATGTGTATTATTTTGATCAGTACAAATGTTAGGCTATGGTTCTGTTAATTTTGTTTACTTTAACATGCTGAAATTGTGTTTTAATTCAACCAACTTTCTCTTTGGCAAATCACAGTGCAGTACAAATCTTCAAATACATGGGGTCTATTGGTTATGGCAGATCCAGGATGTTACATTAGGGGGTGCTGGGGTGGTGTGCATACTTGATAGGCACTTTTTAATATTTTATTAAACCTTTATATTGTCTGCTATTATTTTTTCTTAGTACAATTTTGACAGAACCTACAAATGTAATCCATAGTTTTGAGTGTAAACAATTGTAAAATCAATAAATCATAATTCTTCAACAAAGTTAAATGCAGCAGCAGCAAGTAAGTTACAATGGCGTGGGTGCAGCTGCACCTTTCACCACCCCCTAGATCCATCACTTGTTTGTAGCAAAGTTCTTGTTTAGTCCAATGCCAGTGTTGATACTTTCTTGGAAATCAAAAATATGCTTGTCTTGTCTTCTTTTTCCGTAGGAAATAATAATAACTAGAATCAGCATTAATATAGTGTTTTTCATTCACATTGTAGACCAAAGCGTTCTACAATCTATACTAGATTGGTAGTGAAGTGCCTGAATGTGCAGTGGCAGCCACTTCACATATTAATATCCATACACAGCCTTGGACAATTGTATGAACTGGTTTTATGGGAAGGGGAATGTTGGCCAGAACACTGGGGTCAGGTAGTGATGATGGTGCTGGCAGCCCCACATCTTATATCTCACAGTGATCTGCACATCTTCTCCCCCTTCTGTCTTCCCCCCTCTTTGAATATAGCAGTACCCTGCAGGAGCGGCCTTCTCAGTCCCCCTCTGGTATTCATTCTTCACTCCTGTTCCCCACACCAAAAACTGGTGAGCTCATCACCCTTCTGCATTATTTTTTTTTTCCTTTGAACTGTATTTATGCTCCTTTCTCTGGTCCTTAGGTCTCTCTCAGGTGTAGTCATTTGGATCAGTCTTTTACCCTCTCTGCCAAGGTTCTCTCCATGCCTGTTCTTTGGGGGATCACCTTACCTCCACAACTGCCAATCCCTCCCCAAGCCCCCTGGCTCTGAGTCCCCCAAAGTGGGGCCACCTTATTCCTCTGGTGCTCTATCTACAATCTGGAAGGGGGTCATCAGAGTGAGGAAAAGGGGCCTGGAGCAACCTGATGATGAGCATGGGGACCATCCACTAGGCTCACCATCACCTACCTGGGTGCCAGGGCCTTTTCCTTGTTCTGTTTCCCTGGGAGCGTGGACATGCAATGACGATCAGTACAATGCGGGCACTCTCCCACATCTGCTTGCAGGACATCCACCATCACTCCCCTACCCTTTAGTGCATGCTCCATGTCTTACTGTGACTGCCAGCCTCTACCCGGAGCTGCTATAGCTGCGAGGAACATCAACTCCCCCCCCCCAGTGAGGAGAGTAGTCCTCTGGATGCTCAATCCTCTCCTCGCCCTGCCAAGCCCTGGTGCCCGATTCCATTCCTGAACCTGAGTCACCACTGTGGCACAAGGTGTGGTGTCCAGCACCCCAGTCCTCAGTGCCGTGGAGCCAGCTACCCTTCTGCATCATGAATGCAGTTAGTACAGTCCCACTGTTTTTTTGACATAGCAAAAATAAACAAATCTTTTCAGTAAATCAAGCTGATAGCTGCAGGGCACAAGGGGAAAGATGGTCTTTCCTATCCTTAAAAGAGCTAGGCTACCTTTGATTAGGCACTATTAAATCACAGGTGTGCACATCATTATGCAAGTCATGTAATAGTGCCTAATCATAGGTAGCTTAGACCTTATATGGGTAGGAAAGCCTGTTGTTTCTCTTGTGCCCTGCTGCTATCAGCCTGGTTTACCAAAAGATCATGTTTATTAATATGTAAAAAAAAAACATGGGAGACTGTACTAACCACATTCATGATGCTGGAGGGTGGTGAGCTTACCAGTTTTTGATGTGGGGAGCAGGTGAAAATAATGAATGCCAGAAAGGGATTGAAGAGGTTATTCCAACAGGGTACAGCTATATTCAGGGCAGGGGAAGACAGGGCGGAGGAAGCTGAGTAGATCATTGTAAGATCTGAGATGCATAGATACATAGATACATAGATACATAGACAGTGTCAGCAGATAAGGGCCTATGGCCCACCCAGTCTGCCCATTTGAGCTTGTAAGTTCAGTTTGTTTTCCTAGAAGTCTATTTCCCCTTACCCCTGACCTCTAGAATTCCTTTATGTCTATCCCATGCATTCTTAAACCCTGTGATTGTTTCAGCCCTCACCACTTCCTCTGGCAGGGTGTTCCACTTGTCCACCACCCGTTCTGCGAAGAAATTCTTTCTCATGTTTCCTCTGAATCGTCCTCCCTCCAACTTCATCCCATGCCCTCTAGTTCTGGAACATCTTTTTCGCTTAAAAATAGTGTTTTCCTGCACCCTGTTCCTCCCTGTAAGATACTTGTATGTCTCTATCATATTCCCTCTCTCCCTCCTCTCCTCCAGGGAGTACATGTTCAGTTCCTTCAACCTGTCTTCATAGGACTTGTGGTGCAATCCTTGCACCATCTTTGTTGCCCTCCTCTGAACCTTCTCTACCCTGTCTATGTCCTCACATAGGTATGGTCTCTAGAACTGTACACTGTACTCCAGGTGGGGCCCCACTAGTGTCTTGTATAGCGGAATTATGACCTCCCTTTTCCTGCTGGTGATGCCCCTGCCTATACATCCCAGCATCCTATTTGCTTTACCTGATGCCTTGTCACACTATTTCTCTACCTTGAGGTCATCAGAGATGACAACCCCAAGATCCCTTTCCTGCTTGGTGCATGCCATATCCTCACCCCCCAACTGATATATTGTGCCAGGGTTTTTGTGCCCCATATGCATTATCTTGCACTTCTTTGCATTGAATTTCAACTGCCAAACCCTTGACCATTCTTCAAGTTTCTGCAGGTCCTTCTCATTCTGTCTACACCCTCTGGTGTGTCTACTCTGTTACAGAGCTTTGTGTCATCAGCGAACAGTGAAATTCTGCCTTCTAGATCCCGCGCAATGTCACTGATGAAGATGTTGAATAGGACCGTCCCAGCACTGATCCCTGTGGTACCCCACTGGTCACTCTTCCCTCTGTGGAGTGACAGCCATTTATCACCACCCTCTGTGTCCTGCCACCTAGCCAGTTACCTACCCACCACACTACTGTCCTGCCCACACCCATATTCCCCAGTTTGTGTAATAGTCTTCTATGTGACACAGTGTCAAAGGCCTTGCTGAGATGTGGGTCTGCCAGCACCATGATCAGTACCTGACTGTGGATGACAGCAGATAGCAATCATAAATACTCAGAGTGACAGGGCTGCACCTAAATTGTTACTTTAATTCAGTGTAGGGAGATTACCCTCATGGGGGGTGTTGAGGTTTGTTGGGACAGTATCAAGAGATCTGTGTATAGATCATTCAAGATCAGGAAGAGTGGTGGCCAGCCAACTTGCATTGTGGAGTAGGGCACAGAAAAGTACTGGAGAAAAATTACAGATGACTGTCCTGCAGTGTTTTGCAGATCACAGGTAAGGGATTAGACCAACACTTGAAGTTGGGTGGATTCGCTCAAGGCACTAGTATGCCTCTTCTGCTAATAATATTGTTATCCATACTGTAGAAAGTGTAGCCCTAATGAGGGTATGAAGAGCAGTTTTTCTGTTGTTTCCTGATGTTTATTGCTTGGCCCTCTAGGAAGATCTAGTCGTTGGTTAATGAGGCTGGAAAAAAAAACACAACAGGGGGGACTATACATACTGCCTTCACCATGCAGAATGGTGGTGATATGCTCAATATTTACTGTGGGAAAAGAAGTCAAACATTGAGAGCGAGGACTGGAGAGTGATTTTGGAGGTATTTTTTAACAGTGCCAGCTGATGAAGCATATCAGTATAGGTGTGCGTTATGCTCTGAAGTTCAAGATTGCAACAATCTGAGGTGTGATAATTCTCTTCATGAGACTGCAAGTTCATATATGGCCCCAGGCAGTACTAAGGACAAAGTGTAGATGGTGGGGTGTTCACAGAAGACAGACTAGGTGCAGAAGGTTCACATGGAAAAAGACTACAAGAGAAGTTTATTTGTGGATTACCATGAAAGCATGAACTCTGGAATTGGACCAGACCAGTACTTCACTACAAATTTCAGGATATCACATAACCACTAGATCACCAGGTATTTGAAGTGTTGTGCTGTACTGTGGTTTGCCAAAGAGAAAGTCTGCTGAATTACAAAACAATTTCAGCAAGTTAAAATAAACAAAATGAACAAAACCATAGTCTAACATGTGTAGTGATCAAAATAATACATGTGTTAACACATGGTGTTGATCATTCTGGTGAAACACTTCAAAACAAAGGGGGAAAAAATAAATACTTAGCACTAAAGGGAGCCATATGGATCTCTGCCTCTAGCTCCAATGATGTCCTCACAATGCATTTGGCAAATATTTTAGGGAGCAGTCAAGGCTGTTTTTTGAAACTGAAAGGCTGATGTTTACATTTTTCAAAAGCTATGAAACAGCATTTATGTTATTTACATGAATGAAGTTTTAGCATAAATGTAAACAGCAGCCTTTTCTTTACCTTGCTATGAAGTCATATTTTGGAGTTTGCAGTTTTAAAAAACTGCTTGTTTAGATACCCTTTAAAAGTTCAGTTTGTTAGGGATTAATCCAATTCCCCTAAAGCTGTTTGCATGGAAGCAGTGTTTTCTCTCTCTCACTCTCTCTTCTCCCCTGATTCTGTCATAAGTCGCTGCAGTGTCTGAAAGCAGCAGCAGGGTTGCCTGGATGCAAGTGGACTGGATGGATGGATGCAGAGTCAGGAGCAGCATGTATTTGTGCCGGCGTCCAACCCTTTTGAGAATTTCATTCATCCATCTAGATCACCAAACATTTCCTATGTCCTGTTTACAGGTTGATTTGTTCATTTTGCAAAATTATTTGAGTACTTGAAGGTTATTGTTCAATTCAGATTGGTAGTATTAATATACTGTAAACTTAACCATTAATATTGCTGAACTGCAGTTAGCTACAAGTAAGCCAAACTTTGTATGCACTTTCAGATTATGATAGGCACTGTTTACCAGTATTTCCCTCTAAAATATAGAATGTGAACCAAAAAAAACAGTCTCCATAATAAGCCTCAGAGTAGTAAGGTGATTCATGAGAATCACATGATTGATGGAACCAAATGCCGTCAGTAGATGAAGAAAGACTGCTGGGCAGATTTGGTTATTTGTAAATGCTGTAAAAACATATTTGACCACATTGGTTGTAGCTTGAATGGTGCTATGATTTGGTCTAATACTAGCGTGATTCTAAGAGAGTATATCCCAATAATTAAAAAATAAGTAAATAAGCTTTATTGGAATAATGTTTAAGGCTCTGAGCTGCAAACATGGAGACCTGGGCTTGAATCCCACAGTGCCCACTTGCATACTGTGTGACCCTAAGCAAGTCACTTAGCTTCCTTGTGCTTCCAGATTGCACCTGTAAACAATCTTCAGCTTAGAGTGTCTCTCCTGGTTATAAAAATAAAAAAAGTATGTTGAAACTATGGATAAAGGCAAGAACAGATGGTATCTAGCATAGTTTCTTCCTTGAAAAGTGAGACCATGTATGCAAATGTATAAGTAAACAATAAAGTTATGAGCCTACATTGAATTTTGCGAATGCAGGCTCATAACTTTGCTAATTTTCAATATTTGTAACCCAAATTTACAACATAGCCATATTTTCACAGCACCTCATGAATGTGACAGCTAACATTTTTCAAATCCTGGCCAAAATGTTTTTACATCCTGAAAGGTGATTTTTCGGTCCCTGCATGAAATCACCTCTTGGACAGAAGTTGAAAATTTTCTCTGACCTTATTCATGAGGCAGGGTCATAAGCAGGCTATGTTTTAAATCTAGTATAAAATATTTAAACAGAAAAAAACCAAGTTAAGAGGCTATGATGAATTTTGCAAACGATGGCTAATAACTTTGGTAATATTCAATATTTTTACCCCAACTTTTCAACATAACCATTTCTTTAAAGCACCTTATAATTGTGACAGCTGTTATGATTTTGCAGTCCCTGTGCAAAATCACCTTTAGCCCAGGAGATGCATTTTTCCTCTGCCCTTCTTCATGAGGCAGGGTCATAACAAGGCTATGTTGAAAATTTGGTGTAAAAATATTAAAAAGCACATTTTCAATATTTTTACCCAGCATTCCTCAACTGCAGCCCTATCAGCTCTGGACAGTGTTTGTTTTATTAATGTCTGTAAGTCAAGAAAAGTGCAGCAGACACAGCAGAGTAGAACTACATAGCAAGTGCAGCCTATTAATACTGCCTCGCCTGTACAGTATACTGAATAAGATCTCCTTCCTTTCTCAGGATAGATAGTGTTACACTGCCACAAATCAGGAGGGAGAGGAGGGCCTGGTCATGTGAGTTTTTATTTAGCAGGGAGCTCAGCACGCAGCAATTGTAGGAGAAGTAGCAGGCCACAAAATATATTTACAACAGCAGATAAGCACACAGTAATCTACGAAAGGAACTTTCATGTGTGGTGTAAGTATATTTTTTTATTGTTTATTAATATATGGAAGGCAAGAAAAACACAGCAGATTCAGTGGAGTTGAGTCTTGTAGCAAGTGCATCCAATTATTATTGACTCCTCTGTATACTGAATGGGAGCTCCTTCCATTCCCAAGATACGTAGTGTTACACTGCCAAAGTCAAGAGGAGGATGGGGGACAGTCAAGCTGAGATTTTATTTAGCAGGGAGCTCAACATGCGGCAATGGTAGGAGAAGTCATAGGCCACAAAATATTTTCACTTGCAACTGCAGATAATCACACAGTCAATGGAGAAAGGAACTGACATGTGTGATGTAATTATATGTCTTGTAGCAATTGCAGCCCATAGATTCTAAAAGTTTCCAGAATTAAAAAAAAGTGTTCAGTCAATGACTGATTTATTTCACATCAGTCAGTAGAATTAGATAACGTAGGATACTGAAATGTAAGTACAAAAACAAAGCACTGCGTCAGCATGTGGTCTGAAAACAAAACAAAATGGTAATATCAAATACACACTGAAAATAGAAAATAGAGTTAAAATCCACATTTTGACCTTGGGTCTTCTTCAGGAAATATTTCCTGAAGAAGACCCAAGGTTGAAATGCTGATTTTAACTCTTTAACTCTTTTCTATTTTCAATGTGCATTTAATATTACCATTTTGTTTTGTTAACTGAAATGACAAAACATATGTGCCTCTATTTAGTTTAATGCCTGGGTCCACAGAGAAAAGAAATGTAATTACTTTACTTTGCTGACATTGTTTTCAAGCCAACTGGCTGGCACAAATACATTTGACTACTTTGACTATTTCAGTCACATTCAGAGTAGACGTGCAGCCATCAGTCTAGGCCAGCCCAAAATACAGACTGAGAGAGTTAGACACTGCTCTTCACCCCACCACATTCCTCTAATCCCCCCTCCCCCTTTAGTTAGTGTTTTAATTGCTTCCTTCCTCATTTGTTGAAGGCACTTTTGAGGATTTATATTTCAGTTGCCAAATGGCTTCAAGTCACAGTAAGGCTTACAATTTTTTTCACAAACCAGTTTGTCAGCTGAGCAAAGTGTTAGCTTTCTGACTGTCCTCACTCAGTCACTCTCAGACATAAACTACTGAATCTGTGGCACCACTGAATAATACAGTCATGTGGTAGACAGGGGTGTGTGTGTGGCCAAAGCATGATGCTTTACTGTGTCTGTGTCTGTGTTCCTTGAGTCCCACCCATGCCCACCACATGTCACCAGCATTGCCAAGGAAAGAATGAAGACAACAAGCAGGGAACTCATGTCAGGTTAGAAAACATAAGAGAGTGGCAATTTGTTGACAGTACCACTCACCTCACTCACAGCAGGACTCTGGAGCAAAGTGACTGGTGAGAAGGACTCAGAGAACAACTTGAGCCTCTTGAGGAGAGTCCAGTGGTATTAACTTAAAAAAGGTATATATTTTTTTAAATTTACAATTTAAAATAGAGTGGCACAGTAAACATGGACTCAGTACAATTTGACTCAAGGTCCTAACTGATCCAAGTTTGCCTGGCCACACTGGATCCAGGGAGCTTCAGATTTTTAGTTGGTCAGTCCACCCAACCCTAATTATTGGTTCCAGCTCTGTTATTATTCCATCTATATTGGCCTTTTAGTAATGGATGTTTGTAATTTACACTCTGGTGTTAAGTGCAGTTTTAGAATTGTGTGATATAGTTTATGTCTCTTTCATTCACAGGGTTCTATAATAGAACATGGATTCATTGTGCCAACAATGGAAGAACTATGCAAGGGACATCAACTGCATCATACAGTTCTGAAATGGTAATTTTTACTGGTGTAAATCTGAAACACCAATTAGGATTAGTAAAAAAAAAAACTTGTAGAGCTGGAACAGTAACAGAACTGGAACCAGTATTTAAAAATCAACTTCTACTGGGAAAATGGCATACAGGGTCTACATAGTTCTCCTTTAATAAGAGTGTGATGGCACTATGATTTATCTTTTCAAAAAGCTACATTATAATAACAGTAGTGTCACAAGCAAGCCACAAAAAAGTCAGGAAGTGCTAAGTTAGGGTCAAAGAGACCCTAACTCTGTGTGTTCTGTGTAAGCAATATAGCATGATTTCATATATCTAGTATCTGGATCACTGGGAACTCAGTTCTATGAAGAACCTAACTATTAGCACAATAATGCCCTACTATCTTGCTTACACAAACCACATGGGTATATGTATAATAATAGAATTAAGGCACTCCAAGGACTGGGTTGTCTTTTGTTATGCTAACCCTACAGCCTTAGGACACTCGGTTATACCTCATGTCCCATTATCCCCCAAGAGATCAATTTACAGATGATACTGCAACCCCTAGTAATGCCTTAATAATTAAATATATTAAATAATAATATAACTAAGACATAAGAAATGTTGTATAAACTGTCTGATAATTTGGTTTAGATTAATATGTACTATTTTGCTATTAGAGGCAAACTGAGATGATGCCTATAGTTAAGTGTCTCATATACAGTTGCTTAAAAATGTCCAGGTTT
This sequence comes from Neoceratodus forsteri, assembly GCA_016271365.2. NCBI lineage: Eukaryota > Metazoa > Chordata > Ceratodontiformes > Ceratodontidae > Neoceratodus > Neoceratodus forsteri. The sequence goes on along the minus strand of CM057449.1, from coordinate 1,532,520,050 downwards.
TGACTATGTACTTTTTAAGTCTTTTTATTTTAAAAATATGATAGCTTTTTCTGGACTTTGCATGTATTTTTAAAGTAGGGAGGGGAGGTGAAGAATCACAACTGAGCCTATGAAGGTAAGAATGCTTTATTTGTGCTTATAATTCCTAGCCATCTACAGTATTGCCTGTATACTTGGTTATCAGCCCCATTAACATTTTGTTGATAGCCTCATTTGATCAAGGCCAGTAGTGAAATGCAATCAATTTCAAATTCAGGTTGTTTCTCAGACTGGTCTATACATATTCACTATTAAGCTGTTGATAAGTCATTTACATTCAGTTGCCATAAATCCATAGGCCATATATTTAAAGTGAATCTCTTGTACAATATACCATTTATCAAAGCTGCCAGCACCCCCTTCATGTAGTGTGACATGGCTAAGAAATAACAAGCAATGCAATTAATCAAATGTTATTGTATAAGCAAGCAATAATACCCAACAGGGTGGGCAGTATTGGGCAATACTGGACTGCCCGGGGCATAATGAGGCCCGACGCTGTGGGTGAAGGGCCTTATAGCCCCCGAAAGGTCCAGTATTGCCCATACCACCCACCCTGGAGGGTATTATTGCATTTAGAAAATGGGCACTGTGGCATTTTTATTGGGAATTTAAAAAAAATTAATGATGTTTAAAGGTTTGCCTGGTAAAGTAGTCCCTGTTTCTGTGTCATCTGTTTCCCCCTCCCCAGCCATTGTCTTGTGGCTATCCCTCCCCCCTGGACCACCAACTTCAGACTGAAAGATTGAGATAGTAGTGATTGTCTAATCAGGATATTATGTTTTGAAAACAAAAGATATGTCTTTCATGCAATCGTTTTCTAAAGAAAGATGCAGTGGTTACTTTCCGTGTGCTTGATAATGCTATACCCGGAATTAGGAACAAAACAGAACAAAAGTCAGAAACATAAATTAATTTGTTGTTTTTTTGGCTGGCTTTGTGTTGTGTTTTTTCAGTGCTACCTGTTCATCAGTTGAAGGGGAATGTGTCTAGTGGGGTCAGAGAGCAATGGAGAAATGGACGCAGCACCGTTGATTGGTTGGAACAGTGGAAATTACTGTGGGAGAGCCACAGTAAGCCACTGTGCAGTACAGAGCAGCCCCTTTCATTGTATCATCATAGAAACAAATATGGACTGTTCGTTTGGTGTGTGTTTCTGTAGAAACTGGCAGGATGGGGGAAATGTTGGAAGCTGGTATACCTGTAAAGGAAAAGGGTAAAAAAAAAATTGTCCTTAGGGACAGGATGTCTATGTCTCAGTAAGTGAGAAAGCAATTGTGGTGATACTGTATTTTAAGTAGGTGGGTACAGTCAATTATGAAGCAGGGTGGGCAGCAGCACGATTTTTACGTGGGTGAATGGGCACTACATTGTGGTACTTGTTATTGAGCGGGCTCTCACAGTAAGTTAATGTAGCCCAGGGGAGCCAATGAGATTGATGACATTTTCAAGCCCATTTTCTAAATGAGAATTATTCTAGCATAACAGCACAGACCAGAAATGTCCAAAAGGGAGCAATGGAAGTGAGAGACTATGTTGCCCTAGGATAGCTTCCTGTTGGCTGTATTTGGGTGAGCTATTAAGCCTGTGAGGTCATGCACATGGTGATCACTCTGCAGTTATATTTTTATGCTAGATTCTAGGTTACATTAACAAAAGGTAACCCAACCCCTGAAGTGTCTTAATTCCATTATTACAGAAATACACATGTGGGCCCCATATTCAGCGCCAGCCACACACGTGTGCAAAATGATGCACAGCACTAATAAAATGGACCAGCCAGTTCTGGCACGATATTCAAACAGAATGTGCGATCAAAACAGACTGCACAATCTGTTTGAATATCAGACCCTGGATGTGCAGCACCCAGCAAGTGGCCACCATGTAAGGTGAGGTGCAGCCAGGGTGTGGGACTGAGGACCACCAATAGGGGAATGCGTTGCACATACCTGTATGTGCCCAGCCCCCATGGGACATATTCAGCTCATACCTGTAAATGAGCCCATTGGACATGCATGGCACAAAGGGGCAATTTGCATGCCTATTATGGGCTCATTTATATGGCTGCACCTGGCAGATGCACCAGACCAGCCCTCCCCCAGACCCCAATCACTTGTGAAATGTGATAAAACCCCAAACCCCTTTTCCATACTATAGTGGCCCCCCTCACCCCACCCCTGATCACAGTATTCCTGAACACAATCCCCAATCCCATTGCCCTGGTAGTCATCTGCCCCCCCAGCCCCATTAATGGTAGTCATTAAAACAATCCCTGATCCAATTGCCCTGGTTGTCTAGTGGCCACCCACCCTGTTAGCCAGTGACCCACCAACCTGCCCCCCCCAGCCTGACCATAGCTGGTGACTGACATAGCCCACCTCACATGGCACAGGCCAGTTGCTGACTGAACTGTTCAGGAGCACTGTACAGAATATAGTACACACCCATTAGGTTGACCAGTCAACCAATGGGCATTTACTATAAATTGTAGATGGATCATATACAGTTCATTCAGCAGCTGGCCAGTGCAGTGTGAGGTGGGCTATTCCAGTCTTCAGCTCCAGTCAGGTTGGGGGAAGCGGGGTGATGGGTTACTGGCTAACACACGGGGGGGCTATTAGACTACCGGGGCAATTGAATCAGGGATTATTTTAATGACTACTGTGATCAGGGCTGGGGAGGGGGCAGATGACTACCAGGGCAATTGGATTGTGGAATGAGTTCACGAATACCATGATCAGGGCTAGGGTAAGGAGGCCTTTATACTACAGGAAAAGTGTTCAGGAATTTATCACATTTTACAAGTGATCAGGGCTAGGGAGGGAGTGAACATGTATATGACCCTAGATTGTGCATGGGGCACCACCCTGCCTCATGCATAATTAAAGTAGGGTTTGAAAAATTTAACTTTGCACCAGCACAGCCAGCCGTAGTTACACTTGCAGGGGCTGAATATTGCAGTGTGAAGAATATGTATGGGGGGCCCCCTCATTTGCATTCACATATCACAATATTCTGCACTGCAGTGCAGTCAGGATTTTGCAGTGCATGGCAGGGCATTTGAATACAGCCTCACCCCCTGACAGTCTGCACAAGTCCAGAGATGCATGGCACATATAGGGATATGCTGCACATCTGTGCTGAATATGTGGCCCTGTGTAAGTAATGTAGTAGGGCTTTATTGTGCTGATGGTTGGGTTCTGTGTAGAACTGAAGTGTCAGCAATCCAGATGCTAGATAAATGAAATCCTGACATCTTGCTTACATAGAACATGCAGAGTTGGGGTCCTTTTGACCCTAACTAAACAGTTCCAAACTTGTTTTGTGGTTTGCTCATGGCCCTAATATTCTAATGTACTGCATTTTTTAATTTTTTTTAAAGACTGTGCATGCTTTTTAAGAAAGCATAATTGGTCAACATAAGTGGATAGTGGTGGTGAACATGGTCCTGCTAAACATGGGTAAGGATACAGAGAACCTGGACAATTACATGTCAGAGAGCTTTACAATAATAATAGAAAACCTACCAACAGCACTGATACTGTAGTATTATTATAAAGATGTATTTCTCAGACTCCCAAAAGCAGTATTGCTACAGCATCAGTGCTATTGAAAGGCATCTACAGTGCACCAGCCAGGTTGCAATGCAGCAATGCTTTAGTATACCACAAAACTCTACAGTATGCTGCAGGGAACAGTGTCATTTATTGTCAATTAAATCCTTTGTTACTGTAGTATATTGTGACATGTCTTTTATTGCAAGTTATTGCACTACATCGTGGCTGGCTCCACTGTACTGATGTGCAGCTCCATACACATCTATTATCTGGCTATATTTTAACATGGTGTCCAGTGAAAACAGCTCTGGAATAACAGCTCAGGTAAAAATGATGATGGGCACAAAAGCAGCATGGGTCATTTGGGGTTTGTCTCTGACTTGGGCTCATTAGCCTGTGATTTGTGTAACATGGAGTCTGTTTATATTGCAGTTGGGTGGTGCGGGGGGATAAAACCCCCTGCATGGTGGGTGTTGGGGCGAAGCTCTTCAAATTACATGTTGTAGCCTGTGTAGCTGTTTTTACTTTTTGCTCTGATGTACTGGTGTTGTTATTGCAGTCACTGTTTTGCCCATGATGTTTTTCCCTGCACTGTTTTGCACTCGCTATTATCACCTAGTACATTATTACAGCATTCTTTATTATGCCATATTTTCAAAGAATGTCAAATTAGTAGTATACTGACAGAGTTTCTAAGCTGTGGCATAGCTATGCAAGTGAGTTGCAATCTACCCTCAGAAGGAAGCGAGGAAGTTTGGAAAAAAAATGTGTAACTTTGATCAGTTAGGAGTAAAGTAAATTGAGATTGGATTATACTGAGAACAGGATAGTTTTAGAAGAGAAACAGAAAAAAAACAAGATTGGTGACCTTGCTTCAGATGTATGGGTGTTAGTTTGCATCAGGATCAGTGTGGCAATGCCAGAAGGGAGGCTGGGTGATGGGGGAGGAGATCTGGCTCTTGCTATATACTGTAGGAAAAGAAGGACGATTAAAAAAAAAATTAAAATGGTGCCCTGGATCAGATGCTTAGGAGAGTGGTCATTGAAACTGTCTAATATTTATTAATTTGAATCATGAACAAAATAATCAAAACAGTATGCAATTGTCTATTGAATTTTTTCATTTTGATGGGCATTGATGTGCATGGAAATAATTTCTTATCATAATGTATAAGAAATTTGGAGTGTATCTGAAAATCTATTGGACTTTCAGTCATCATGTTTTTTTTCTATCCTCTCAGTTAACACTGACTAAATGTTTCCTTGCATGCAGATACCATTGTAAAGTGCACAGGCAGTCACACGCTAAAGTTGTATGATAGTGAGAACAGATGGGTGGACTAAATATAGAAGTTGGTTATATATTGCTTAAAGTAAATGCTATATTCCAATTATTTTATTTATCTTGTTGCATTACATAGTTCATGTTCATTCAGTTGCAGAGGATTAAACTTGGTTTCCATGACACTGTGATCTGTGTGCTGCTGTTAGCACTGATGGACTATGGTATGGTACACTATAAAGAGTATAAGTTACATCATATATGGCATGATTCATATTGTATATGGTTCAATTTATATCCTACAAAAAATGATCAAAATATCAGATGGGCAGAAGAGGAAGTGTGGCAGCTTTAAGGGTAGAGTGGGTGCTCAGCTAGCCTCTGTGTCATGTCTGCTAATTTGTCAATGTATTTTTTTAATATCTTTTTCTCAGCATCATCCTTATCCAGCATTTCCTCTGCTAGAGTTCTGCTTTTCATCTGCTCCTGTTGTGCAAGTGATGTTCGGGGTGGGGGGATATATTCAATAGAGGGAGGAGAAGAGAGTAGGTATAAGTTATGATTTGAGGGGTTGGGGTGTGGGGAGAGGGGGACACTTTATTATGGGGTAGGGAGAGGGACGAATATCCATAAAAGGCTGAGCACAGAAGAGCTGCATACTTCAAGAGGATACATTTTTATTTCAGGTTTCTAATGATGCTGGCCACTGGGCTTTGGGGGGAAGAGGGTGATTTACTCAATGGACAGTGCAGAAGGAAGAGTGCTTCAGTTATGATTTGAGGGGGCAGGTAGCAGAATAACCCTGTCAAACTGCAATTTATTGACATCAATGACTGAGCAATTAAAAATATAAAAATACTACTCTGCTGGAGCATTGACTCAGCATTTTCAATTACCGATAGGCATCACGAACTTTCTAAACCATTAGAATTCATACAACTACTGTATATCAGGTAAAATGAAAAAAAAAAACAGACAGTAATGGGCAACACGGAATCATTTTATTTATTGTAACACAATTTGCAATCACCTTTATAATCCACATATCTAAACCAGATCATTAATGTTACACTCCAAACCTCTGTATTAATTCTTTCCTGACCTTGCTACTTACCCATACAAAGTTCCAAAATGTATATCTTTATAGTTTCTTCTCTGCACCTAAGCAACCATTTACAACACACAATCTCCATTCATTTTTTTTTTGAAATTCAAGTATATTGATTTTAACATAGCAAATACAAACAGGTCATTGCATGTTAGTGTCAAATATCCATTGATGGTATAAATAAGGTGAGAAAAAAAATTATAATACCCACCCTCCACCCTACTAAAGCCCTTACAGAGTGTGCTAAGTAGTTGTATGTCTAGTTCTATCAACAAAGCCACGGCTGAGTCATATCTTGGTCATGTAGTCAAAGTCGAAAGGAGTAGGTGGGAAAAGGAAGGGAGAAAAGCCTTGTTGGGCATCAGAGAAGATATCAAGAGATCACTGGTGCAAATATAGCGCTTATAATTTGCCCCACCTTTTATGGAACAGGTCCATGCGATTGCGAGAGCTGGCCATGAGTCTCTCCCATATTGAAGCAAATTGAGAGTTCTGTCAGCCATTCAGAATAGGTCAGGATCAGCTGGTCAGTCCAATGTTTAAGGACCAGCCTTTTGACCACTATAGACACTAAGGCCATGTGATATCAATGCTCCAGGCAATCTATGGTGGAGTAGTCTCCTAGAATACATATATCTGGCATAAAAAGTTTAGTAAGACCCAGTATAGGGTCGAGCTTGTCCTGAATAGAGGTCCACAAGGGGGCAACCTTAGTGCAATGCCAGAAAATGTGGAGCGAGTTCCCTTCACTATGTGAACATCTGGAGCAAAGGGGGAGAGATAGTTTATTGAGACGGAACAATTTATGGGGGGTATAATACATATTGTTTAGTATGTAATACTGGATGAGTCTAAATCTGTCTTGGGTGTGGTATCTATGTAGGTCTTTCCAAATTCGGGTCCAGTGGGGGGTGGATTCTGGAAGTAGAGAAAGCCAGATGCGGGAACCCTAGAGCGACTTCGGGAATTTATAGTCCAGTAGGTAGGAGTATATTAATGAGATGGAATGTGGTTTAGAGGCAAGGGTAAAAATGTGGGAAAGAAAAGGGTAGACCTTCGGGTCACAAAATTCTGAACCAAATTTAGCAGCAATAAGATGTCTTAGTTGGTATATCTTGAAAATCTTATTATTGGGAATATCGAATTTAGTTAATATATTTGGGGATGGAAGGAGGGAACCTTGGTCATAGTATTGTTCTAGAGTAGTTTCCTTGATTTGTGGGAGCCACTCAGGAGTAATTATCGAGTTGCCCAGTTTGATATTGGGATTGAGAATGAGGGGTTGTGCTAGATCCGTTTTAGGGAAGATTTTGAGGAAATATAAGCATTGAAAAAGGGCTTTAAGAGATGTGATAATTGTTTGATCGGATAGCCAGTGTGAAAGCACCAAAGTGGGAGTGTAGAAAATTGCTTGGGGATCTGTTTTAGTCTCTGAGAGGATCTGTCTCTCAATTTGGAGCCAGATCAGGGGAGATGATTCAGAGTGGGTTGAGTACCATTTGCCTAGCTTGGAGAGGTGGGCAGCCCAATGATAAAGTGTTAGATTGGGAAGTCTAAGACCGCCTTTGTCTTTAGGGAGGGATAGTTTGAGGAAGGAGCGCCTAACTGCTTTCCTCACCAAATAAACTTTGAGAAAATTATGTGAAATTGGCGTAGATAAGAGAGTGGTAACCAGAGACCTAATAAATTGAGGGGGTTAAAGATACGGGGAAGAATGTTCATCTTGATAATGTTAATCTTACCCCACAGAGAGATGGGGAGGTTAGACCATCTTTGTAGATCTAGTTGGATATGAACTTTAAGGTCATCTAGGTTGAGCTTCCTAAGTAAGGAGGGGTCTGAAGTAAAGTGGATGCCTAGGTATTTAATCGATTTAGGGGATCACCTCATACCAAACTTAATGAGTTCATGTTTATATGTATGGGGGTTCAATGGAAATATTTCGGATTTTGATATATTCAGTTTATAGTGAGAGAGGTTGCCGTATTGAGTTATAAGTTGAAGTGCGTGTCCTAAAGAGGTGTGGGTAAGGTATGAAGTAGTATATCATCAGCATAGGCTGAGAGGACTAATTCTTGTTGATGTATCAGACAGCCTTGAATTAATGGGGAGGATTTAAGCTTGAGGAGAAGAGGTTCAAGATACAGGTTGAACAAGAAGGGTGAAACAGGGCAACCTTATCTGGTACCAGTGTGAAGGTGGAAGAGAGAGGAAAAAACACCATTACAGTATATCTTGGCCGAAGGGGATTTATATAAAACCTGGATCCATTTGAGGAAAGAGGGTGGAAAGCCCATTTTGGTCAGCATAGCCCAAAGGAATGACCAACTTGACTCTGTCAAATGCTTTCTCTGCGTCTAGCGAAATCAGGGCCATTGGGAGGTGGGATAGTTGGGCGGCATGAGAGATATGAGAAAGGGTTCTAAGATGATCTGCTGGGGAATGAGATTGAACAAATCCAGCTTGCTCCAGGCTAAGGAGATGGATCCAGACTTTTTTAATCCGCTCGGCCAAGATCTTGGAAAGGATTTTCATATCGAAGTTTAGGAGAGATATAGGTCAGTAGCTCGCTGGGTCTGTAGGAGTTTTTTCAGGTTTGAGAATTAGAACAATAGTGGCCTCGAGAAGTGTGGGATCCAGAGTATCGGTAGCGAAAATATGGTAGTATAGCTTGAGGAGTAAGGGGGCAAGCTCATTAGAAAATACCTTGAAGAAATTTGAGGGAAAACCGTCTGGGCCTGGTACTTTATCCAGGGCCATGGAAGCAATCGCCTCTTCTATTTCAGAGAGAGAGAGATAGGGGAAGTCAAGATTTCTTTATAGGAGACCGAAAGTTAGGGAATGTTGAGGTCTGCCAGATAGGTTGATATCTCTGAGAGAGATGCAGAAGAGGGAGGGATGTTGTAAAGGGTTCTATAGAAATCTTCAAAGATCTGTGTAATTTCTCTGGGAGAGGTTTTAATGAGACCAATGGGGGATTGTAGGGCTGAGATTAGTCCGGAGCTCTCTAATGTACGCAATCTTAAGGCCAAGAGTCTACCCGCCTTTTTGCCCTGCTCAATATATTTAGATTGGGTTTTAATTAAGCTATATTCTGCTTTTTCTTTAAGGAGATCCGTATATTCGTTTTTGGCTGCTAAAAGGGCTTCAAGGGAGGACAGAGGGGAAGAGAGGGAGTAAGAGCTTTCAAGCTCTTTGATCCTGGCCATCAATAGGGAGGCACAGGCTTGCCTAGTTTTTTTCCTCGTCGAGGCCAATTTAATCAGTTCACCTCTTAGGTAACATTTCAGGGAGCTCCAGATAATGTCGAGCCGCGGGGTAGAATTAATATTGTTCTCGAGGAAGCTAGAGATGAAGGTTTTAATGTGAGCCACCACCTAGGGTTCCTTGAGAAGCTGGGTGTTGAGCTTCCAGACAGTGTCTCATTGAAAATCAGGATCGGGGGAAATTCTTGCCCATACTATAGCATGGTCGGAAAGCACAATCAGTTCAATACCGGTCTGAAAGAGGCCAGGGAGGAGGAGGGTTTTGCTGATCAGAATGTAGTCTATTCTGGACCAGGAACCATGGGGTTGAGAAAAGAAGGAGAAGCACCGAAGGGAGGGATTGGAGAGAAGCCAGGGGTCACACAGCCCTAGTATATGTAAAAAGTCTGACAGGGACCTTTGAACTGGAGTAGGTGGATGACTTGAGTCTGGAGCTTTGTCTAGGAGGTAGGACGGTGGTACATTCCAGTCTCCCCCTAGTATAAGCTGGGAAGGAAGAAGAGCTCTTATTTTATCTGCTAGGGCCATAAAAAACTCAGAACTACCTCCTACTGGACCGTAAATTGAACCAAGAATGGTAATACAGTTATTGAGGGATCCTTTGATCAGTATGAATCTACCCTCTGGGTCAATTACTGTTGTATCTACCAGGAACGTGACATAGTTTTTAAAAAGGATAGCAACTCCCCTACTAGATCCTGACCCATTCACAACAAATACCTGTGAAAAGCCAGATCTAAACAACCATTTAGCCTCTGACTTGAGTAAGTGAGCTTCTTGTAACAATAGAATATCAGTTTGAAATAGGTCACAGTGATTGAATACTTGGGTTCTCTTGATTTTCTCCCTGAGCCCACATACATTCCATGATGCGACTTTGACAGAATTTATAGCCATTTTAAGAACAAAATAGTATAAAGGCAGTCAATAGAACTCACAACTATAGCCCAATAGAAATAGCACACTCTAAACCCAAAACCCAACCCATTGTAAGCTGCCAAGAGTTACATATCAAGTGTTGCTGTGCCATAAACAAACAATGTAAGTCAGCGCTAATATGAAATATAGAAGGAAGTAGGCAGTTCAACCACCCCAACCCCCCTTCCCCTTTGTAACCCCCTACTAAATCTATCCAACTATGTACACCCTGGTACCAGGCATAGTCAGTCAAAAAATGAGAAGAGTCATAACAGAAGACTGAGAACCAGGACCCTATAGTAAACCCAGTGTGCAGATTGCTACTAACCTCTTGTAGGCTGAGGGGTCTCTGGGGTTCTAAACATAATAGGATAATGTTCAGCCAGACAAAACAAGTCAGAGATATCCCCACATAAGGGTCTGGGTTTACATACCCTCTTCTATGAGCTCGCAAAGCAACTTTACACGCAGCTACAAATGGCTCAGGAGCCACCCCCAACCCCCCATCAGCCTCCATCATACCCGTTATAATAACGATTGCGATTATGAGGGGTGACCTCCTGCTGATTATAGAGGGAAAGACCCAAAAGGTTCACTCACCCCCTTGACCGGACTATTAGAGGATGCTAGAGGATGGCAGGGTGAATCGAGAATTGGAAGTTCTGCCACTCCATTGCACCTGGTGTTTCCTTGGGGAATGGTTATGCAGTAGGACAAAAGCGGTCCAGCACTAAAACAGCCAGGCAAAATCTTGCAACCATTTCTTTTGGTTCCGGGCAGATGATGAGGGCCAGAGACAACGTGGCCTACCCCGACCTCCTCCTGGGCTGCCGAGGACTCTCCGCTCATCGGGACAACTTCGGAACCAACCATCCAGGTAAATTAACAATTTAAAACATAAAATTCAGGCTAAACATCACCTTAAATGTGGAGCTGGAGACTGAGAGTTCAGCTACTTGCTTTTAAGAGATTAGGGAGTTTAACAGTCAGGTCCTTGTAAGCAGAGTCCGGGGAGTTGTAGCTCATGGAGGTAGCCCTGATTGTGACTTTGAGGATGGCAGGGTACAACATTCTGAAAGGGATGTCCACCACGATAAGCTTCTGAATGATGGGGTGGAATGCTGTTCTCTTCAGCCTGGTTTCCTTGGGGAGATCTTGAGCGACACGAAGTTTGGCAGGTCCCCACATGATGGCTTGTAGTTTGCGGGATTTGGTAAAAACATACTGCTTTTCAATATAGCTGAGGAATTTCACAATCATCGGTCGCAGGGGAGAACCTGGAGGGGGCCTAGGTCTCAGGGATCTATACGCACTTTCCAGGTGGTAGTGGGGGCCGAGAGGTGAAGGGCCCACTGTTTTGGCTAGAAATTTTTGGAGAAAGGCAATGGAGTCAGATCCCTCTTCAAGCTCAGGAAGGCCTAGAATAAGCAGGTTGTTTTTCCGACTATGACCTTCTAGGTCCTCCGTTTTTAGTTGTAACTTTTTGACCTGTTGATTTAACGCGACCAAGTCGGATTCTGCCTTGGTTTTCCATTGTTCCAGAGAGTGAGTTCTAGCCTCTGAGTCGGACACCCTCGTGGCGAGAGAGGAAAGGTCTCCCCGGATAGATTTAAGCTCCGAGGTGTTGTCTTGTTGCACCCCTCTCAGAGGTGTTAATTCCTGCAGAAACTTCTCTTCGGTTAGAAGGTTTGTTGGTAAAGCCTTATTGCCCGTTTTATCGGGGGTGGAGCCAAGTTGATTCCTTGCCTTTTTAGGCAGCTTCTCAGGAGTAGCTGGTGGTGTATGCTGAATTGCAGCCTGTTTTTTCTCTGCCTCCATCCTCTTTGTGTCAGAAGGATGCAGAAAGAAATCGCCCTGAGGCTAAAAGGCAGAGTAAAGTAGAGCAGATGGTATATAGATTGTTGAACTTGTTCTTCAACAATCGCAATTTGAAGTAAATAAGGCTGATGGGAGTCAGGAGCTCCAAGCCACTGCTGCTGCTCAGAAAGTTAGCATCATGTAACCTCCCAGACCAGTTGACAATCTCCATTCAATGGCACTGAAACTGTTCTGCGCATGTGGTACGTTAACTCAGCCCAAATTCCTTACCAACTGACAAAATCCAAAACTGGTATTTGAAAAGTAAACATCTTACAAAATCCAAAATTCTCAAACATCAGGCCCATTCAGGAAATCCTTTCCCCCAACCTACACAGCTATGCAATACACAAAATGTCACCACTCACATATTGTAAGTTTTTTTTCCTCTAGATGAGAGAAAAAAATAAATAGGCAAAGGCACCATTGAAAATCAATTGAAAAATTAGAAAACATTTTTCTAACACTTCAACATCTCTAAAAGTACTTAACCAAGTTCCATGCAACTTTCAGGGATTGCAGATACTACCATGGACAACAAATTCTGAAAGTTTCATGCAAATCTGTAAAACCATCTTTCTGCAAGTAGCAGACAAAAAATGGGTTTAACATCAAAGTCACCAGTGACCCAAATTATAGGAATGCAATAAACTGTCTGCTGGATCTTTGAAGCTATAACCCAAAGGTCAATTCCACTGTTTAATCAGGAGCACTGGAAATCATTAGGATAGGGCCAGGTAAAAAAGGAAAAATGCTTGATTTGGTGTTTAAATCCCTCATTGCTTAGCTTAATATCCCAATTTTCAAAAGAAACACAGGTCAGACATTAAGTGATACGTATGTGCTTAATCAAGATCCACATGTATCCAGAACAATGATCTAGGACACCATAAAGGTGGTAGAAGGGGTCAAATAATTAGCCAGGCATCAGAGAAAAATAAACAGTGAAAAGTGGAACATGATAAGTTAATAAAAAACATCCAGGAGTTGGAGACAAAACATCGAGCCTCTCTGGCTGAAAAGTTGTTGTTGACTAACTCAAGACAGACATAAACTTCAGGAAGTAGAGGACAGAAAAGCGAAGGGCTTTCTTAGATACACTAACCATAAATACCATGAGGTAGGATGGTGGTAGATGGAATAGTCCCAGGCTTTAAGGATAAAAAGATAATCCAGAGCAGGTGTGGGCCACTCCACTAAGATCACTCAGCGCTTTAAAGATTTCTATGAAAATCTTTATGATGCCACCAAATTGCTGGAAGAGGTGCAGGGGTGTACAGTTAGGTTTTTACAAGGCTGTCACCTTAATTCTCTGACAGAAGAAGTCAGTGCTAACTTGAAAAGACCAATAACCAATGAGGAAGATGTGCAGCAACATAGGATTCCAAAACTGGTAAAGTGTCTGGTCCTGATGGCTTCAACATAGTTTTTTATTACACATTTCAGAAAGACATTACCCGTTCTATAGCAGATATATAGAACTAGCTCAGAGAAGAGACTTACTCTCCCCACCTGACAAGAAGCCTTAATAATGGTCTTGCTAAAACCAGGAAAGGGTAAAGACATGTGTACAGCATATAGATCAATTTCTTTGCTCAATCAGGACATAAGCTATTCACCAAAATATTGACTAACAGGCTAAAAACTTGTATAGACACATTGGTGCATCCAAATCAGATGAGATATATCCCCAAAAGACATTTGCATGCTAACAATAGACATTTGATAATATCATGGCCTATCATAGTAATACACCCACCCCCAATTAGCAATATTTTTAGATGTGGGAAAAGCATTTGATAACTTGAATTGGATTTATTTTAAGGGGGTTTTGAAGGTCAGGGGTTTTGGGGAAGGTTTCATGTCCTGGATAGCAATATTGTATGCACGCCCAATGCAGAGGGTCAAGGTAAATGGCACCATCTCAACAAAATTCAGCATAAAGAGAGGGATGAGGCAGGGATGCCCAATATCCCTGTTGCTTTTCAAGCTCAGCATGAAATTGCTAGCTACAGTGGTGAGAGAGGCAGTGGATTTTCATGGTATATGAGTATCTGAACAAGATAAAAGGAAATCATCACATGCTGATGACACTGTAATGTACCGTATGTCAGTGAACCTCAGCAGTCAATTCCAATGCTTTTGACAATATTAGACAACTTTGAGCTTGCAACTGGTTTTAAAATTACTGCAGACAAATCAGAAACATTCCTATTAAGAGGATCAATGATGAGCCAACTTCAGACACTGTTACCATTTAAATGAGTGAAAGATAAAGTTCGGTATTTGGGGATCCATATTCTCCCTAAAGTGCATAGTTTATATCACATTACCTATCATCTACTTCAGCAGGAAGTATTTGATGATCTAAATTGGTGGAGCCTTATTCCCTTCCCTTCTCATTTCCAGATACGCTAGAAGTTATATAAATTAATGTTATATCTAAGAATTTGTTTCTGCATGCTTTGCTTCCATTGCCCATTGCACAGAAAGACTGGAAAGATAAAAATATACTCTCCAACTTCATATGGATAACCATAGACCTAGAATCTAATGGAAGGTCCTGATAGAGAGTAAGGCAACATGTGGTATGGGCCTTCTGAGTTCCCCACAGTATAAAAAATCAGCACAACTACTTCGTATAAGTAGAACTGATGTCAAGGTCAGATAATAAGAGCTTGACATGAATGGAACAGCAGTCTCAGCACTCTTCCACTACAAACCCTGCCTTACGTAATAGAGCAGAATGGTAAAGGGCAAATAAGTAATAGATGTACTACAGTAAGCATAATTATCTGACTTCAGGTTACTAAAAGATGGGAGTAGCACATCCTGTATGGTGAAATATACTGGTATGCTGGTTCACATGTTTTCTTTTAGCCAGATGGGACACTGGGTTTCAGAAATGGAGGAAGAAGGAGCTGTATGTTTAACACAGTTCCTAATGCAGGAAGGACACATTAAGAGTTTTCAGACACTCCAGCAACAGTTTAGATTGCTGAAGGGGGACTTCCAAAAATATTTACAATGTATAGACTTCATGCTTAGAGGCCCCAGAGGTGAGGCTTTTATGGTAGAGCTACTGGCAGGAGCAAGGCTGTTATGGATTTGAGCATAAGCCTCAGATCAGAAGGGTTTGATCTCTAAGGTCTACCAGCTACTTTTAAGTGGCAGTGGCAATTGACAGTAAAGCTTATACTAGCTAAATGGGAAGCAGATGCAAACATTCAATTATCCCAAAAGGATTGGGAAAAAGCTTGCACTACTGCATTGAACACCATTAAAACCCCATTACAAATTCATAACATTTTCATTACGTTTTCCCATCAAATTCCTATTAATCGGTACATAAATAATGGCCCAATTAACAGTGTAAGTTCCATCAAAGCATTAAAATGCCATTAAATTTAAGGTGTTTTTCTAATATAATCATACAATTAAATTGTTAATGGGCATCAAATTTAAGTGGTAATGTAATGGTCATGAAGCCATGAATTGGGTGGCCATTATTGATGTTAAGTGCCATTAATTTAATGGTCCAGTATCCAATACATTTTGTTGCCATTAATATATTTTAATGGGCATTTTAGTGGCCCTTCAACCATTAATTGTGTTGATCATTACAGTACAGTAATGGCCATTAGAAGTTCCATTAATTGGTCCATTAAAACTGCCATTAATGTAACCAAATGTAACCTAGATTTTGAATTAAACTGTACTGGTATATTATTGGTTAAATTAATGGTCTCTAACTCATTAAATAAAATTATTACTATCCCCTTACGTAAATAATGGCACCATTAAATTGTTATCACCCTTTTAATGGCCAGTTTCCTTTTAATTGTATTTTTGCATTTTAATGGTCCCATTAATCGCAGACAATGCCAGTATGACCCATGCATTTTAATGGCACATTAATTGTACTGAATTCAACCATGATGCTTATGCACCAAAATTCACCATTAAGTTTGTTTTGATGAACTAATTACTGTGACCAAAAACACTGATGCATAGCAGCACCCATCAGCATGCAATTCCTTTGAATACGGAGGATGGATTGTGATCTGACAATACCACACTAATTGCATTTTTAGCTGTTTACATTACAACTTGCTAAACCACAATAGTGCAGATTGTGGTGTAGTTATTGTGTGTTTCACATAACTCAGTCTTCATGTGTATGGTGTTACATAAACTGTAAGAAGTATTTGATTTCTTCAACACTATCTCAATTGATCTTTTTAAAGCTCATGCATAAGCTATGCTCGTCATGTCATAGAGAACTTTGAATGTATTCAAAATTCAACTTTGCTATGGCATCACTGTGACATAGAGATACATGGTTCATATGGTAGAGACGTCATAGTGATACCGTATCAGTGGTGTAAAGTTCTCAAAATCAATTGATATTAAGGGCTCGCAATACATTATAAATCAATTACCAATATTTCAGCAGACAAAAAAATTGCATCAATAATGAATCATTTACAGTAGATTCCCAATTTACCTTTTATTGCATTTCATTATCAACTGTGTCATAGAAATGGCCAGTACCACATATAAATTGAAAAATTTAAACACACACACACACACACACACAGTAACCACAAACACTGCAACATGCCTATGCCCCACAGTGCATGATCAATGTTGCCTTCTTACGTTGTCCTTGAACAATGGTGCTGCTGCATGTAGTGGTGTGTGTGCTGTCATGTGTCACTGTGATCGAGACGGTGTGTGTGTGTGTGTGTGTGTGTGTGTGAATCTGTGTGACCCCACTCCGGTATGCATCACATTCTTGTTACTCTAGGACACAGCAGTAATGAGAATACCAGTGACTACACAGTTTGAGTAACAAAACAGCACACATCAAACCTTCAGTTCATACTTTCTGGAATGAGACTACTAACATGAGACAGATTGATTCTTGATGCCGGAATCAAGTTTACCATTTATCAATGACATTCACACAGTGTCCCACACACACTAAAGCATGCATGACACAAGTACCACAAACACTGCAACATGGCTAATACCCCATTGTTCAGGATCAATGTTGCCACCTTACATTGAACTTGCACAACAGAGATGTTGCATGTTGTGGTGTGTGTGGTGTCGTGTGTCACTGTGTGTGTGTGTGTGTGTGTGTGTGTGTGACCCTACTTAATTATGTCATATTTTTCTTTCCATAAAACACAACATTATTATGAGAAGGTCAGAGTACAGTGGTTGATTTACTGAAAATTCACAGAGCTCATCCTTGTTAGTACTACCTTATGGGGTAGGGGGGTGCCCGCTAATTACCAGTGATAATTTTACTAAATCTCAAGCAGGTGATTAGGTGGGGGGATGGACTGCTAGCCACCCTTTTTTAATTGCATGTCGGGTGGGTGGAGGGGTGAGGGACTGCTAGCTACCAGGGCTTTTTTTATGTGATTGCAGGTGAAAGTTTCACTAAAAGTCAGACTTTTACTTGAATTCCACCTGCAGAAGATTTTTCTGCACACCTCTAGCTGAGAACACTAATGATAAACTTTTTGACATTTGTTGTTATTTTCACTTAATGCAGAGATTACATCCTCATGCAGAGCATACAGAGAATATAAATAGCGTTCAATAAACATTCTACTGAATGAGTGGTGCTGGTTCACCATGTCATCAGAATGCCTGTTTGGTGGTGTATTTGTCTGCTGCCAGTACTTCCTGACATCCCAGTAAAGAGTCACCACCTATGGGCATAAGCAAAGGAAGAAGGAACATTGGAGGGGGAAGGAGGATACAGGAAAGTCTAAGAGTATTGCAAGGTAGGGCTTTAAGACAGACCCGATGGACTTCTTCTGTCTTTACTTTCTATGTCTCAGTTCTACTCTGGCCTGCCTAAATTTCAGTAAGGCCTCCAGCACTGTTCCACATGACACCATTAAACAAGCTGAGTAGCCTAGGAGTGGGTCTAAAGGTGGTAACCTGGGTAAGAAATTATTTGGGAGATAGTCAACAGAGGGTGGTGGTAAACAGAGTTCATTCTGAGGAAGGGATGGTGACTAGTGGAGTACCACAAGCATCAGTACTGGGATCAGTCCTCTTTAATGTCTTTATTAGTGACACTGCAGAGAGGCTAGAAGGGAAGGTCTGCCTTTTTGCAGATGACACTAAGATCCAAAACAGGGTAGACACTCCAGGGGGGTGGAACAAATTAATAGGAATCTAAGAAAGCTTGAGGAGTGGTCAACAGTATGGTACCTTAAGTTTCAATTTGAAGTGCAAAATCATGCACCTGGCATGCAGAAACTCAAGGATGGAATACAAAATGGGGAACTGGTACTGGTAACCACCTAAGATGAAAGACACCTGGGGTGACCATATCTAATTATCTAAAGGTGGCCAAAAAGTGTGACGTCAGTGGGGAGAGCCAGTGGGATGTTAGGGTGCATAGTGAGGGGGAATGTAGGGAGGGATATCACCAGCAGAAAGAGGGAGGTGGTGATACCACTGTATGGATCACAGGTGAGACCTCACCTAGAGTACTGTTCCCAGTTCTGGAGATCACATCTTCAGAAGGATATAGAGTAGAGGTGGTCCAGAAGAGGATGACTAAAATGGTGCAGGGTCAAAAGCTTGAGAGACTGAAGGACTTCCATTTGTACACCCCAGAGGATAGGATAGGATAGGATAGGATAGGATAGGATAGGATAGGATAGGATAGGATAGGATAGGGACTTGCTTTCTATCTTCTAAAGCCCCAAACACTAGCACCCCTTCTTTCAGACACTAGCCCCACCCTCCATGACCCCACAGTTAGGAAGGCAAAGTGGTGAGAAGAGACAGGGACAGAGACTGTACAGACTGGCCTGTAAAATGAGAGAAAGAGATCTGACTTGCAGGATTGCTGCAAGAGACAGACTGAACTTGCAGATCTGCTACAGGAGATCAAGTGTAACTAGACAGACAGGCTCCACTAAAGGAAAGAGATACTGAGAGAGAGACTGGATAGGCAGGCTTCACTACTGGGCAAGGGGCTTAGAGACACTGAACAGACCGACCTGCAATGGGAGAAACAGTCCAGATATAGAGGCTTGCAAAAAGGGATACTGAACAGGCAGGTGGGAGGAAGAAGAGAGGGATGGACTCTGTACAGACTGGCCTGCAACAGGTCACTAGTAGCACGGGCTAAGAATAGAGGAGGGAAGATTTAAGAGGGAAATGAGGAGACACTATTTCATGGAAAGGGTGGTATAAAATGGAATGTACTATCAGAATGGGTAGTATCATGTAATTCTGTGAACAGCTTTAAAAGGGAATTGAACAGGGAACAGGGGAGAGTGAAGGTGGGGGAGGTGGGGGAGCAAGTGGGATGACAAAGGGGAAGGGGTAGAGCAACTGCAAACTAGGGTATTCTAGCTGCACACTCGAGCAGATTCAGATAGACTGGGTGGTCTGTTTTTGCTGGCACATTCATATGTTCGTATGTTCATATAACTCCCAGATCCTTCTCCTCCTTTGTTGCAGATACCTCTATCCCTTCCAGACAGTACTCCATTCTTGGATTCTTGGCTACAATGTGCAAAATCTTGCATTTCTTGGCCTTGAAACCAAGCTGTCAGATCCTGAACCAACTCTCAAGCTTTTTCAGATTGTGCTGCAGGCCCCATATCCCCTCAGCTGTATCTTCCCTCTCATAGAGTTGGTGCTGTCCATGAAGAGGCACATTTTACCCTTAATGCCATCCCCAAAGTCACTGATGAAGACAGAGAACAACACTGGTCCCAGCACCGAGCCCTGTGACTGATGAACTCCCTTGTGTTAGATTACTGTCTCCCCCACCACCACCACCCTCTTGGTCCTGTACCTCAGCCAGATTCTACTCATCTAGTCATCTTCTCCCCAATCCTGAGAACTGCCAGCTTCCTGATCAACCTTTTGTGGGGTACAGAATCAAAGGTCTTACTGAGGTCCAGATAAAGGATGTCGACTGCTTGTACACTATCAACAACCTCAGTAACCAAGTCAGAGAAATCAATAAGATTAATTTGACATTATCTCCCTCCCATAAACCCATGATTCTTCACATTCTGGAGACCATACTCCTTTAGATACTCTACAGACCTTTCCTGAATAATCTACATGAGCTTGCACATGACTGAGATCAGACTGATCAGTCTGTAATTCCCTGCATCATCCTTGAAACTGCTCTTGTGGAGGGGCACCACATGTGCCATTCTCCAGTCCTGTGGTACCATGCCTGACTCCAGTAAACTACTGAACAGGTCCACCAGTAGCCCTGCAAGCTCCTCTACCAGTTCCCTCAGTACCCTTGGGTGTATACCGTCTGGGCCTGGTGATATGTCCACCTTCAATACTAGCAGCCAGTCTCACACTCTATCCTCTACAGCTACATCCATACTCCCCTCCCCTACTCCTCTTCTCCCACTCCCCATAGGCTTCTGTGACTCTTTCTCCTTAGTGAAGGTGGAACAGAAGTATTCATTCAGTACTTCTGCTTTTCCCCTGTTTTCCTCCACCCACTATTCACCTTTCAGAGATGCAACAGTCCCATTCTTCTTGTCTCTTTTCTTGCTTATATAGCAAAAAAAGACCTTCTGCTCTTTTTAATTTCCTCTGCAGTCTGCAGTTTCTTCTGTGTCTTAGCCCTTCAAACTACGCTACTTGCCACACTATCCAGCCTTAGTTAATTCTCCTTGTCCACCTCTGTCTTGGTCTTTCTGAATTTTGTATAGGCTAATCTCTTTTTCTTTACTGCCTGGGTGACCGCAGAACTGAACCAGCTGGATGCTTTGGCCCTTGAGTTCTTCCCCCTGAGTTTGATGCACTCCTCCGTGGCAATCCCTAGTTCCTACTTTATGATGGATCTCTTTTGTTCCACCCTCCCGGTGGCTGGTGGAAGAAAACTGGAAAGCATAAACTTCCCCCACAGACTGAAGCAGATAGAAAGGAGGACTTGAGGGAGGTATATCCCCCATGGTGCAAATAAAGAAAAAAAGCAGAGTGGTAGAAATGGAAGTGGTAGAGAATACAAGCTGTAAAAGGTGAAAAAGTGGCAGGGCAAAACAGGTAAAAAGGGTGGGTAGCAGGCAGAGTGGTAACAAAATGTGAATGTCCATGTGTGAAAATGCAACCTAGAGGCCATCATGGCATGGGCAGACATGGGTAATGTGGTCATTACTTAGCCATGGTGCACAGGAAGCCATGACTTGGACATAGCCATATAAGGTTATACTTAGTTCAGAATAGATAACGTGGAAAGGAAGAGAGGAGGGGTGGAACTCTGTATAAGGGAGGATATCATAACTACAAAGGCACAGTGGATCCAGGGGAATGGAGGAGCTGGAGATAATGTGGGTCACTCTGTAGATGGGAAACATAGCCACTATTTGCACTGCTGTGATCTACAGACCTCTAACACAGGGGCAGAAATTAGATATTGTAAGGCACTGGTGGAAGCATTTGGCACAATGTCAGAAAAAGGGGAGGTGCTGCTGGTGGGGGGACTTCAGTCTGTTGGATGTAAATTTTAGCCTCCTAGATACAGCTTCAGCTAGAAGCAGGGACATCCTGGACTCTAAGCATGGGGCATTTCTCAGGGAACTAGCAAGGTGACCCACTTATGATGGGGAAATACTGGATCTGGTGCTCACAAAGAGGGTCAGTATTGCAGACATCAGGGTGGGAGGCCAGCTGGGGACCAGTGATCATTGTACCATGTGGTTTAATATAAGGAAGATTGTGGAAGCAAACCACACATGGACCAGGGTACTGGACTTCTGGAGGGTAGATTAAAAAAAAATAAACAGGTGAATGCATCACAGACAACCTAATAGAGGATGCCCTGGGTGGGTGGAGGAACAGTGGGATAAGCTTTGGGAAGGCATAGCAAAGGCAGCAAACCTCTGCACAAAGGAAGAGAACAAAAACCAAAAGGAAGAAGAGACCACTATAATTGTATAAGGAAATGGTTGAAAAGGTGAAGGCTAAAAGGGTAGCATTCAGGAGGTATAAAGAGATGCAGAGGGAAGAAGACAAGGATATGTATTAATAGAAGCAGATAAAAGAAGGGAAAGCACTGAGGAGCACAAAGGTACAAACTGAATAAAGAATAACCCAGGGGTAATGAAAGGGGCTAGACATTTTTAGGTACATACAGAAAGCGAAAAAGGAAGGCTATGATAGGGACTGTGAGGTTAAGAAAAGTAGGTGGGGACTGTGCCAAGGAGGGTCTGGAAAAGGAGGTATCCTGAACAAATACTTTTTCTTCAATCTTCACAGAGTAAGGAAAAGTGGATGGGCCACATGAAAGCAACAGGAGCACTGTAGGGAGGTACAGTATATACTGTACAAGTCCATTTACAGAAGAGAGAGTCCTGAAGGGAGTTTCAGATCTGAAAGTGGACAAAGCAATGGGGCCAGACAGGTACACCCAAGGGTATTTTGGGAGCTCAAGAGGTACTAACTGCACCTCTTATAATCCTTTTTAGAAATTCACTGGAAACAAGAGTTGTTTCAGAGGACTAGAGGAGGGCAGATGTCATACCACTTCATAAGTGGTAGCAGGGAGGAGGCTGGCAATTATAGTCAAGTCGGCCTGACATTGGTGGTGGAAAAGTTAATGGAGTCACTGCTAAAAGGAAGGACTGTAGAGCATCTCAAATCCTGCAGGTTACAAGATCCAAGGCAGCACGGATTCACAGTGGGTGCGAGGGTGGTGGTCGTGTCAGACAACTCTGATAGATTTCTTTGACTAAGTGACCAGGAAATAGATCAGACTAGGGCAGTGGATTTGGCCTATTTAGATTTCAGAAAGGCTTTTGACTTGTTTCAGAAAGGAGACTTCTAAAAAAACTGGACAGCTTAGGGTGGGTCCTAAGGTAGTAAGTTGGATAAGAAATTGGTTAAGGGAGAGGCAATAGAGGGTGGTGGCAAACAGAGTTCACTTTTGGAAGGGAGGGTGATCCACAGGATGCATTGGTCAATACTGGGTCCAGTCCTCCTTAATGTCTTCACAAATGACATTATAGGTTAGCTAGAATGGAAGGTCTACCTCTCTGTAGATGACACCAAAATCTGCAACAGTGTGGACACTCCAGATGGGGTGGAGAGAATGTGCTGAGATCTGAGGAAACTCAAGGAGTGGTCAAGAGCATGGCAGCTGGGTTTCCATGTGAAAAAGTGCAAAATCATGCACTTAGGGCACAGAAATCCAGAGGTGGATGACGAAACAGGAGAAGCAATATTGATTGTCACCAAACAGGAGAGGGATCTGAGAGTAGTCATATCTGATGACCTCAAGGTAGCTAGGTAGTGCAAAGAGGCAGCTGATAGGGCCAGTAAGATGTTGGGGTGCCTAGGAAGGGGTATAACTAGCAGAAGGAGGAAGGTGGTGTTGCACTGTATAGATCACTGGTGAGACCTCACCTGGAGTGCTGTGTCCAGTTCTGGAGACAAAATCTCAGGAAAGACATTGACAGATTGTAGGCTGTCCAAAGAAGGGCAACTAAAATGGTGCAGGGTCTGCATCAGAAGCCCTATGAGGAGAAGCAGAAGGACTTTATTATGTATGTACTGGGAGAGAAGGGGGAACATTATAGAGATCTATATATATCAGGGGAAGTAAGGTACAGGAGGGGAGTATTTTTCAGAAAAAAAGATGCATGAGAATAAGGGGACATGCAGTGAAGTTGGAAGTAGGAAAATTCAAGACAGCTGTGAGGAAGGACACAGCACTCAGTGGACGGTTTAAATGGTTAGTTTGATGAACATTTAAACTAGTCAAGTGGGTTGGAGGAAAGAATGGGGGAGGCAGAAACTGCCCCCCTCCACAGGCTGAAACAGAGAGTAGGGAGATCCTGAGGAGACTGTAACCTGCCATGGTACAAATTAAAAAAGGAAACAGGGTGATAGTAATGAAGAGGGGGGGAAGAGAAACATTAAAAAGCAAGGGGGAAGAAAAGTGGCAAAAAGGAACAAATTCTAACCAAAGCTGATAGGGCTGTGAAAAGCTACCAAATGTCCAAAGTTGCACATGTATGTAGGCAGTATTCAACGCCCGGGTGTAACTTGACAATTTTTTGGAGGTGTGCACCAAATTTTCAGCATGGCCTTTTTGGGATCCCTCCTCATGAAGAGTGCTAGTGTCATTTTGTTCACTTGTCTCGAAAGGCGATTTTGCAGAGCAGATGCGCTATTCTGCACCACAGGTGAAAAATCATGTTTTGGGCAGGTGGTGGAAAATGACAGCTGTACCGTTTTGAAGGAGGTGTGCAAAAATGGCAATATTGAAAATGTGGAGTGAGAATAATAAAAATTGATGAAGTTAGGAGCATGCGTAGAAACTGCACAAGCACTCTCGTAATACAATCATTTTTGGAACTTTTTCACCAAATTTTCAACATGGCCTTTTTGAGACCCCTCCTCATGAAGAGTGCCAGTGTCATTTTGTTCACTTGTCCCAAAAGGTGAGTTCACAGAGCAAATGCACTATTCTGTGCCAAAAGTGCAAAAACATGTTTTGGGCAGGTTATGCAAAATGACAGCTGTACTGTTTTAAAGGAGGTGTGCAAAAAGGACAATGCTGAAAACATGGCATGAATATATTAAAAATTGGCAAAGTTAGGAACATGAGTGGAAACTGCACAATGCATGCTTCTAATGCAGTAATTTTTTTGAACTTTTTCACCAGATTTGAAACATGGGCTTTTTGTGACCCCTCCTCATGAATAGTGACACTGTCATTTGGTGAATTGGTCCCGAAAGGTGATTCAGTGCAATGACCATGAAATCACTTTTTGGGATTGAGTAACAAAATGACAGTGACAGTTTTCATGAAGTGGGGTCCTAAGAACCCAATGTTGAAAATTTGGAGCAAAAATTACAAAAAATGGCTGATTTATCAGCATAAGTTGAAAACCCCAGTGAATGGCATTATAGCACTCTTACCTTTGATTCTTCAGTTCACAGTTTGGCTTTGAAGAGTGTAGACGTGTTCCGGTCCAGAGAAGATCACAGCTCCAACCTCCAGAGGTAAGTATGCGGTAAGGGAGGTGGGGAAGTGGGTGCTCAGTGAGCGGGTGGGAATGAGGGAAGGGGACTGGAGTGATGATGAGGGTCCACTTTCTTTCTTACAGGAAAAAGAAAAGGACCGGAGCCACGATGAGGGACTGTTCTCTTTACAACAGAAAAAAACAAACATATTTTGGCACACGGTGGGCGCCAGTGTGCCACATGGAGTGGGGGTCACATAATTCCAGTGATGTGGAGATTGGGTACCCGATGTCAGTGGGTACTGGAGTGATGACGAGGGACCTTTTTAATTTACAGGGAAAAAAAAAACATTTTGGCACACTGGGGTAAGATCCCAGTGTGCTGCATGAATGGGGGGGTGGACATGATGCTGACATGGGGATTGGGCACCCCAATGGTAGTGAGGGAAGGGAATAAACTGTTAGGGATGCTGGGGTGGGCTCCCAGTGTGCCACATGAGTGGGGGGTCACATATTGCTGACACGGGGATTGGGCACCCCAAGGTCAATGGGCAAATGGAACAATCTTTGGGCACACTGGGGTGAACTCCCAGTGTGACACATGAGTGGGGGGCCAGAGAATGCCATGGAGAAGGTGTGGCAACTGCTCATGCTTGAGTGCCATGCATTCACAGTTGCAGTGAATGGCATGCCATTCACAACATGATGGCACAAGAAGAACTAGTTCATGCCACAGAATGCAGAAGTAACAGCTGAAATAGTGCAGCTGTTATTCAGTAGCGGCCGATCATGGAGGAGGGTTTTAAGCTCCACTGGACTTTCGGAAGGATACTTCCAAAAGTCCAATGGAAGGTTCCACGTTTGGCCTTTTTAAGAGCTACTGAGTGATTGCAATAGGACTGTAGGCTCTGCCCACAGCCCTAATAAGGGGAAGCAACATGCAGAGTGCTAACAAAATCTACAGTAGAAGGCCATGTGTGCAACTGCAAGAAGTCTAGGAAATAATATTCCATCCCCAGAGGCTATCATTGCAGAGGCCAACTTGGATATAATGGCCATTTCCAAGTCAAGATGCACTGAAAACTAAGACTGAGACATGGCCATACCCGGCTACACTCTGTTCAGTAAGGACAGGGTGGGAAGAAAAGGAGGGGGTGTGGTGCTCTATGTGAAGAAAAGCATAAAAGCGACAAAGATAAAGGGAATTCAGAAGGGAAGGTAGAGGTACTGTAGGTCACTCTGGAGTTAAGGAACAGAGTAAGTATTCACACCGGTGTGATCTACAGACCTTCAGTACAGTGGGAGGAGTTAGATAAGGTAGTGTTGGACGCAACTGGCAAAATAGCAGAAAAAGGAGAAGTGCTGATGGTCAGGGACTTCAATCTGTCAGATGTAGATTGGAGCCTCCCAACTGTGGCTTCAGCTAGAAGCAGGGACATCCTGGATTCCATTCAGGGGGCATTCCTCAGGCAACTAGTTGGCAGTACTCCCCTCTTTCATCCTAGTCCACCCATTCTTTCCTCACATCAGCTCCACCAGCATTCCCAACTATGCACATGCATCCCCTGCTCGCCAGTCTATCTCTTCTCCTCCTCCTCCCTTTCCCTTCCACATACCCTAGTGTCCCTATTAACCCTCAGCCTCACTACTCCAGTGTTCCTACCTCACCTCCTGTCCTCCCCTCCTCTTACCACTGCTCCTACCTCCTCCTCCTCCACACATCCCATATGCTCCTTCCACCTCACCCCCTTCCAGGCATCACCTGTCCTCCCCACAGCCCCTTGCATCTTCTGATCACACAGGCCTTCTGCCTGTGCTACCCTACCCACCCTTGTGCAACCAAACCCATTCCTTATTCGATCAAGCCCCGCGAACTTCCATCTGCCTCCTCTGACCAGAGCACTTCTCCTCCTCTACTCCTAACAGGGAACATACATCCCAACCCAGGCCCTGCCCCTCCCACCCACCCACCCAGCCCACTGGTCTTCGAGTAGCCTCCATGAACATACATGCAGCCTGCTGAAGAAATTTGACGCTCTACAGTGCTGGGCCTTGGCACACCAACCAGACATCATAGCCCTGGTGGAAATCTGGCTGTCCAAATCAACTCCTGACTCATTTGTCTCCTCCCAGGCTATACCTTATACCGGGAGGACCGAGTAAAATGAGGGGAGGCTGTGCACCCACAATTAGAACACAATACCCTGGACACGCACTCCCACCCCTGCCCTTATAAATGGGGCCCAGGCCCCACCTCAGACTCACCCCAGACCCCTCTAGGAGCCATCTCTATCTCACTACAGCCTACGTTCCCCAAAGAACCAGCACCCAGCCCTGATATCTTTAACGACTACCTGGCCACCATCCACCATAAGGCAGAACAAATCCTAGTGGGGGACCTTAATGTAAATTGGTCCAGTACCTCCTCATCCAACACCAGAGACTCATTTGCCTCCCAAGATCTGACAAAACTTGTCACCCAACCCACGAGACTTAACCCTAAGAGTGGTACCAGCACCCTGCTGGATGTTATTATAACTAACCGACCCCATAAAATCCAAAACATCCAGGTCCTCCCAGATTCTCTGAGTGACCACTCCCCTATCCTATTCCACTGGGTAGCCCCCAATCCCAAACCCAAAGCCCAGACCACCCTCCGCAGTCACCTCCACCCTGGTGGGCTGAAGAAACTTAAGGCACTCCTCACCCAGATAGACTGGTCCCCCATTCAGCAGGCAACCAACATTGATACTGCCCTCACCTTTTTCACTCACACCTTCAACATGGCCTGTGATCTCTTTGCACCCTTAACCAAAATCCGGTCCAAAAAACAGAACGCACCCTGGGTTAGCCCGGCCTCCTACAATTACTTAGAAACCGGGATAACCTCTGGCACCTTGCCACTGAAACAGGTCATCTGTCTGACAGGCAAGCATACAATGCAGCTCAAATAAATGCTCATGGGCCATCAGGAGCTAAGGCAGATCATTACCAGGCCTCCCTCCTTCTCTTGGGGCTCAGCCTGGACCTTCTGGGATAATATTAAGCAACTCAATGGTAAAGCTTGCTCCCCTGCCCCATCCCAGCTCACTAGAAATGGCACAACCTCCACCGAGCCTGCCACCATAGCTAACTGGTTCAACACCACTTTCACTGACCTTAGCTCAGTGCTCCCTAGTAATTTCTTTGACCTTGCCCCCAGCCAAACTCCCCCTGTCCTCCAGCACCCCAGCTTCCTCCTGCGAAAGATTTCCACCCGGGAAGCCAGACCCATCCTAACCAAAGCTCTCAATGGCAACAATCCAGGCAGTGACTCACTGGACCCCAGCATCCTCAGGCTGGTGCTAGATGAAGTCCTTGCACCTCTCACAAGCCTAATTAACCAGTCACTCTGCCTGGGACAATTCCCCACAGCTTGAAAACAGCCATTATCACACCTATTCATAAAGGAGGTGACAGGTCATCGGCCAACAACTACCGCCAATCTCCATCCTCCTCCTCTCTAAAGCCCTGGAGAAAGTGGTGGCCATTCAAATCACTGATTATCTGGCTAAGCATAACATCTTATGCCCAGAGCAACATGGCTTCCATGTGGGCAGTACCAGCACTGCCCTTATTGAATTCTCCAACTTCCTACACCCTCCTGGATACCTGCTCCTAGCTGGTGCAGTGTCCATGACCTCTCAAAGGCTTTCGACACTGTCTCCCATCCACTGCTGCTGAATGCACTCTGCCTCACTGGTCTCTCGCTGGCCCTGGCATGGTGTGCTAGCTATCTTGACACTCGATCCCAGTGTGTCAAGATTAATAGCACACCTCTCCGATACCATCCCATTCTCTCTGGGGTCCCCAAGGCTCCATCCTGGGCCCCCTTCTCTCTGTATCTGAACACCTGCCCAGTGCATGCTCTGGCAAAATTTCGTTGTATGCAGATGACGCTGTCCTTTGCCACCCACCGTAATCCCATCTTCCCTACAGGACTCCTACAGCAGTCTTTCAACAGTGCCGAGGCTTGGTTTAAGGAGCGAGACTCCATCAATCTTAAGAAAACCAAAACTATGCTCTTTTCACACCCCAAAACAAAGCTAGCAACCACCCACTCTATATCCTTCCAAGCACCAACCAACCACTGGAACAAGTCTGCTCCTACAAATACCTTGGGGTTACCTTCGATTCAGCCTCACATTTCACAACCACATCGACGCCTAACATCTGCCACCAACACACGGCTGGCATCCTATTCATCATAAAACCTGCCTTCCCCCAATGTTTCTCCGCTAGTTACATCGTTCGGGTTTGTCCCTTGTAGACTATGGTTCTATCAGTATACGGTGCTGCCGACACCACTGCACTCAACAAAATTCACCTCACCCTGAATAAAGCGTGCAGATTGATTACAGGTGCCCCAGGCTCACACACACCTGTCAGCTATATGTCGTGCAAACCTGCTTACCCTGAATGAACGGCTCGATACCAGACCTGTCTCCCTCACCAAAACCTTACTCGGGTTTCTCCTGGGGTAACGGGCATCCCTCCACCAGAGCCCTCCCAATTTTACACGGTCTTTATACAAGACCACTATAAAAGTCCCCAGAATAAGAACCAGCTGTGGCCAGAGGTCCCTTCGTTATAGAGCCCCAACCTGGTTTAACTCCTCCTGCCACTCGTCCACCAATGCCATCACCATCTCCACATTCAAAACCGCACTTTGGAACCACATCTTCAGCACTCGTAACTGCTCCTGTCTCTGAACATAGCCTCCACCTCTTTTTTCTCTTGACAATGCCCCCCGGGCAGCTCTCAACCCAACCATCACCCCACCACTTCCCTGTACACCATACCTAGGTTTAACCAGGCCAGTGCCATTAGTTTCAATGTTTACCAACCAGAATGCTCACTTGATACCGACTTGTGTAATATCTGTTATCAATTACATGTACCCTGTACCCAATTGTATTTGTCTGACCACAATGTGACGTGGCACCTCTGGTGAATGCCTATTGTTTTTGGTTTTTTTTCATTGCAAATCTTTGCTATGTAACTGAAACACAATGTATGTCTTTATGTGACGAAGTACCTTTGGAAACGAGCCTCTGGCTCAAAGGTTGTAAACTGATTCCTTAAATAAATAAATAAAATAAATAGGATACTATCCGAGCAACACTAATTGTAAGGCTGAAAAGGGATGAGGGACTGTACAGAGGGGGACCAGAAAAGGGAGTCATCTTGAACTAATACTTCTGCTTAGTGTTCACAAAGAAGGTGGAATGGGAGGGACTACAAAAACATAACAGGAGCTTTAAAGAGGGGAGGTAGACACTAGTTCTTTTTCAGATGAGAGAGTCCTGAAGTCACTTACTAATCTGAAAGTAGACAAAGCAATGGGGCCAGATGGGGTACATACAAGGGCCTAGGAGAGCTCATAGAAGTTCTGGCTGCACCTCTGACAGTCCTATTTAACAGATTACTGGAAACCAGAGTGGTTCTGGTGAACTGTAAGAGTGTGGATGTAGTATCACTTCACAAAAGTAGTAGCAGGGAAGAGGCTGGCTATTATAGGTCAGTTAGCCTGACATTGATGGTGGGAAAGTTAATGGGAACACTGCTGAAGGAAAGGATTGTGAAATATCTTGAATCCAACAGGTTACAATACCCAAGGCAGCATGGATTCCCAGTGGGGAGGTCATGTCAAACAAATCTGATAAATTTCTTTGATTGATTGACCAAAGAATTGGATCAGGAGGAGTGGTGAATGTGACCTACTGAGATTTCAGTAAGGCTTTTGACACCATTACATATAGTAGCCTAGTAAGCAAGCTCAGTAGCTTTGAAGTGGGTGAAAAGGTGGTAAACTGGGTGAGAAATTCATTAGGGGCTAGGCAACACAGGGTGGGGGTAAACTGAGTTCACTCAGAGGAAGGGAGGTTGATCAGCAGAGTATCTTAGTGATCAGTGCTGGGACCAGTCCTCTTTAATGCCTTTATAAGTGACATTGCAGATGAGTTAAAAGGAAAGGTCCACTTCTTTGTGGATAACACTAAGCTATGCAACAGGGTGGACACTCTAGGTGGGTGGAAAGAATAAGCAGAGACCAGAGAAAACTTGAGGAGTGCTTAAGGGTATGGCAGCTAGGTTTCAATGCAAAAATTTGCAAAATAATGCATTTGGTGCACAGAAACCAGGGGCAGAGTACAAAATGGGTGACGTGCTTTTGACAACTACCAAGAAGGAAACAGACCTGGAGGGAATCATATTGGATGACCTAAAGGTGGCCAGGCAGTGTGACAAGGCAGTTGGGAGGACCAGTTGGATGCTGTTGTGCATTGGAAGGGGTATCGCCAGCAGAAAGAGGGAGGTGGTGTTGCCTCTGTATAGACTGCTTGTAAGACCCCTACCTTGAGTACTGTACCCAGTTCTGAAGACCACATTTCTGGAAGGACATAGAGGGGGGACAGTCCAGAGAAGTGAAACTAAATTGGCTCAGGGTCTGCAATAAAACCCCTGTGAGGAAAGATTGAAGAACCTCAGCATGTACGCACTGGGACAGAAGAAGGGATATGATAGAGACCTTTATATACCTAACAGGAGTAAATCAGGTACAGGAGGGAAATATTTTTCAGAAAAGAAGGTGCCAAAGAACTAGGGGATGTGCTATGAAGCTTGCAGGGGGTAGATTCAGGAAAGATGTGTATAACCAAGAGGTTAGAGTAATGAGCTGTGAATGAGCTTGATACATCCAACAGACCAGGGTCTGATTCCTACAACCTCCACTTGCATACTGTGTGACTCTGAGCAAGTCATTTTACCTCTCCAGTGCTCCCAGGTCACCCCTGAAAACAGGCACTTGTGCCTAGTGGGCCTTAGCCAGTTACCAAAGACTAAAATAAAAAATTAACTTAATTTTTTTTGCAGAAAGATTGGTGGATTCCTGGAACAGCCTTCTAGTAGAGGTGGTGGGGTTGAAAACAATTGGGGGGAGTTCAAAAATGCATGGGATAGGCACAAAAGAATCATAATGGAAAGGAAGGGGGAGGGAGAAAGAACTGTAGATCAAGTAGGGTCTGTGGTGAGAATGTAGGTAGGGAAAAAATGGCAGAATGGGTGGCTCAAGCAGCCCTTATCTGCTGTTAGATTCTATTTCTATGTTTCACTGAAAAAGTTGTAGATGTTTGCAACAGTCTTCAGTAGAGGTAGTGGGAGTGAAAACAGTGGTTGAATTCAAGAATGCCTGGGATAAGCATAAAGGAATCTTAATTTAAAGCTGGGGTGGGGGTGCCAGAGACCAAGCAGAGTCTACAGTGACAGTACAGGCAAGGAAAAAAATGGCCAGACTAGGTGTGCCAAGTGCTCCTTATCTGTCATGAAATTCTATATCTCTATATGACTGAACTACATCTAATATTGCCCCAAAACAGGTCACTAACATTTAATCCTGCTAGACAGCTGCTTGTGAGTCAGGTGTAGAGGTGTGCAAAAAAAACCTTCCACTGGCAGAAGTTCAGTGAAAGTCAGACTTCCACTTCTGCAAAGGTTTGGAAATACATTACCGAATGTTTGTGGAAATTGTGACTGCACCCTATAGTCCGACAGGTCCAATGCCAATACAGGTGTCTAGTGCCCCCTGCTAGTCGCCACCTGATGTAAAAATAAATCTCTGGTGGACAGCGGTCTCTCCTCCCACCCAATCACCTGCCCTATACATAAGGAATAATACACCGGTGGCTAGCAGTCCCTCCCCCCACCCAATCACCTGCATTATACATGGTGAATTAAGATGACTCATAAAACAGAAGTTAAAAGTTCAAGATGTAGCAGTACAGTGCAGAAGAGCAAATCCATGATGTGAGAACTGAGTGACTTTAATTAACAAGTGATTTATTCGAGTTTGTATTATAAAACTACAGGTTGTAAACCTGAATTTTTGTTGGTTACTGCTTCAACCCATGCCATTATTATCAATGCATAATCAATGCATAATGGGATAACTACCTGTACCATAGTCATAACCACAGCAAAAAATCTTATTTTTAATTTATTTTTATCTCCCAAGGCAGCTTCCTCCAGCCTATAATCACGGGTTGCTGCCCAGGTGAGTCCTCAGCTCCACCTAATATCTTAATTGTCCCTAAAACTACTACAGTAT
The DNA here is from genome assembly GCA_016271365.2 of Neoceratodus forsteri. Taxonomy (NCBI): domain Eukaryota; kingdom Metazoa; phylum Chordata; order Ceratodontiformes; family Ceratodontidae; genus Neoceratodus; species Neoceratodus forsteri. The sequence goes on along the minus strand of CM057449.1, from coordinate 1,532,486,888 downwards.
TTCCAATGCTTATCATCTTAGAAGGTTGTATGTTAGAAGCAGATACAGTATTAATATTTTAGTGCCATAAATGTCCTTAGTCAGGAATTTTAAGACAAGTGAATAGTTCCCCCTGTGCTACATTCAACACAATATACTGTAGGTATTAATGTGTTGGTAGCAAGTAGGGCACCACTTCATAATATCTTTGGGATATAATACTGCTCAACTTTCAATATTCAACAGAAACAGCTATGGTACTGGGTCAATCTGCCGTATGTGTAACGGTGAAGTCCAGTACAGCGACAGGGTACAAAACCCCGTTAGGCACAAATATAGCAAGAGTGGTTTTGCACCCTGTTGCACATGGCTGGTGGGGAGGAGTGATGCAGATGTCAAGACCTCTGCTGGGAGGTGGTCTGCCAAGCAGCCACCATGGTTCAAATGGATGAGCCATGGCAGTGCAGGACAGCTATGCATCTGTGGACCGGGGCTTGAATCCCAGTCCTAGACATTTGCAAACTGCATTGTGCATTCCCCCCCCCCCATCAATGTTTCTCCTCATCCCCATGTTGAATCCCCTCCCAGAGTTGATTATATTAATGGGGGGGTTGGAGCACCCCTCCCCCGCAGAAAACAAAGAAGTCCTTTGCGTCCCTCACTGATTCTCCTTACTGCATTCTTTATCAGCACAGGCAATGTATCCACTGTATTTACAGAGCGGTACATTGCTGTGTTGTTTTTGTTTACAGCAACATGACCCCATGCCACAGCAACAATGCAACAGAAGAAAGTGCCCCATGAAGATTATATACTCACTAACAAAAATAATTTAAGGATTTAACTTACTGTACTGCATTGAGAAAACTGGAGGCATGATCAAATTCTGTGCTGAAAAATTCTCTCGACTCTGGAAGCAATACATTAGCTTAAAAAAGGATCCAAATCAGTTTTAGAAACATAAAACAAGATACAGTGATGCTTGCCAGGATGAAACCCAATTCTGCAGCATTTTGCAGCACTCTGCAGCATGCTGCAGCACAGTTACTATGGAAAACAATGTAATTTCAATGGCAATTAGTTCCTTTTGCCATGCAGGAAACTGACATTCACTTCATCCTGGCACTGTCACATCTTTCTACATGCCAAAAAGGAATTAATTCCCATTGAAATTACATTGTTTACTGTAGGAGCTCTGCTGCAGCATACTGCAGAATGCAGTAGAAGTGGGTTTCATTCTGGTAAGCTTCACTATATGTGCACTCCAATTAAGAAGACTTCCTTTAATTTCCTGTGGTGTTTGGATCCATTCAAGAAACCGCTAACCAAATCAAATAATACCCTGGTGGCTAGTGGTCCTTCCTCCCACCCAATCACCTACCTGACTTGGAAATTATGCCCTATGGTGTTCAGTATAAATCCCACCCAATCCCAATCCCCTGTAAGTCAAAATAAGTATTTCTCCCTGGTGGTCTAGTGAACCCCCCTCCATATTCCCGATCCCTAGTCTGTGAAATGAATGAATTCTAAAGATATTCCCAAATCTCTGGTGGTCTAGTGATGCCCTGCCCTCCTACCCTGGCAGGTAGTGTCCCACCACTCCTTTCCCTCATCTTGAACCTCAGTGGGAAACCAGCATTACCCTCCTATCTTCACCATGGCTGGATGCCCAATGACCTGTCAGTGAATGAGCGCATGCTTTTATATAGTACACACTCATTCACAGCTCAGTCAGCAGCCAGTCATGGTGGTGAGAGGAGGGCTGTGCTTGTCACTGGCTGTGGATCGGTGGGAGCAGGGTGGTGGGTCAGTACCTGAGAGGGTGGAGGGGCCCACTATACAGCCAGGGTTATGTATTTTTCCTATTTCATGGGACAGAGATGGGGGATGGGGATGGACCACTAGACTACTAGGGAATTATAAAAAAAAACATAGCAGGGGGATGAACGATGATTGTGTAAGGGGGCAAGGACAACTAGAACACTAGGCAATGTTCTTGGTAATAAGGGGAGGGCAATGGGACATTGGGGGAGGTGGGAGGAACCACTAGACTACCAGAGTACATTTCTTGAAATACCTGGAGGGCAGTTGGCAGTCTGGGAGGGGGTGGGACCACTACACTACCAGGAAATATTTTGGGGACTAAGAGGACCACAATCAGACATCAGCGGAGAGACAAGACCACCAGGGAATTTTTTTTAAATACTGGCAGGGTGATTGGGGAGGAGCTGGGACCACTAGACTACAGGGGTATATTTTTTGGCAACAAGGGGATGGTTATCGGACATCAGGGGAAGGGGAGGGACCACTGGATTACCAGATGAATAGACATTTTTACAGGTGGAAGGAAATTGGTGAATGTAGGAGGGAGAAGGTATCACTTCATTATCAGGGAATTCTACATTTTTTCAGAGATGGAAATACAATTTATTCAGACGACAAAATCCTGTTTTGCAAATTGCGAAAAATAATCATTTTCTATGGTTCCTTTTTCACAATTTGTGAAAAATAATCCTAGTCCACATTTCACAATCCTTTTTCATGGTTACTTTTTCACAATTTGTGGCAAAGTATATGGTAGTATATGCTGAACTGAGAGACCTGGAGGTCTGGTAAGAGGACAGTGCTTCGTTTGGTGTGGAAAGATTTCAGCTCCTGACACCATACCTGTGCAGTGTGAGAGACTGCAAGCAGGGTTTTCGTCGACGAGCTGTGATCACTGCGAACTGGGGGGAGCTAGGACCTTGGTGTCCTTCTGATTTTCCCCTGTTAAATTCTCACTCCGCTCGCAAGCGGTGCGTAGTATATGCTGAACTGAGAGACCTGGAGGTCTGGTAAGAGGACAGTGCTTCGTTTGGTGTGGAAAGATTTCAGCTCCTGACACCATACCTGTGCAGTGTGAGAGACTGCAAGCAGGGTTTTCGTCGACGAGCTATGATCACTGCGAACTGGGGGGAGCTAGGACCTCGGTGTCCTTCTGATTTTCCCCTGTTAAATTCTCGCTCCGCTCGCAAGCGGTGCGTAGTATATGCTGAACTGAGAGACCTGGAGGTCTGGTAAGAGGACAGTGCTTCGTTTGGTGTGGAAAGATTTCAGCTCCTGACACCATACCTGTGCAGTGTGAGAGACTGCAAGCAGGGTTTTCGTCGACGAGCTGTGATCACTGTGAACTGGGGGGAGCTAGGACCTCGGTGTCCTTCTGATTTTCCCCTGTTAAATTCTCGCTCCGCTTGCAAGCGCGAGCATAGCGCGAGCGTTGTGAGTGGCGAGAGCGCCACTTGGCACTGGAAATGTTTAGCTGACACAGGGGGGTGAGGCTATGTCTTACTATGTTTTGGTAATTAACTGTTTATTTATACAGTTTTACTATGTGTAGTTGTAGAACTAATCTGTTCGAGGGCATGGTTATTAGCAGGCCTGTCATATTTTAGAAGTTAGGTTTGGCGGGGTATTTTATATATATTTTATATATAAGTTATTATTTTTGTATTTGTTGTGCCTTGAGACATATATATGATATGGGAGGATTGAGAGGGGCTAGAATTGTGTATGATGACTTGATGTTGCGTGACCTACGCCCTTTCATCCCCCTTCCGGTTTCTGATGTTACTATCAGACGTTGTCAGGAGGTGGGGATTGGCAGGGATAGTGTTGGTCGCGCACTATCAAGGAATCTTAATTCGGGTTATGCAAGGATTGAAGTTATCAGGTCCAGGAGACGCCCTGGGTTGCGACGGGCACATAGGAGAGGCCAACCGTGTTTGGTGTCCATCCCCAGGGAGCCTATTAGATCAAATGGCCAGGTAACCTGTAGGGCTGCATCACCCCCAAATCCCCTGACGGCAGTGCTTTGTAATGCCAGATCGATCAGAAATAAGACAGCAATTATTGCTGCCTTGGTTTCGTCGGTCGATCTGGCTTTTATCACGGAAACCTGGGTGGTGACGATGCAGGCCCTATTTTTGAGGCTGCTGTCCCCTGGGTATACCGTGGTACACTGTCCCAGAGTGGAGCGTAGGGTGGCGTGTGTAGCCATCTGTTTTAGATCCAGCCTGAACTTTACTGCACCCGTGAGGGCCCCGGTTCTTTTGAATGTGTGGCTGTCCGGGAGGACCTGATGCGGCTGCAGGATCTTTCTTATTTATCGCCTCCTGGGTTGATGGGAGTTCCTGCAGGAGGTCGTAGACTTTGTCGCCATTGAAGTCGTTGGAATCCCCAGATGTGTTTTTCTGGGGATTTCAATGTTTGGTTTGACGATGTAGACCATGGACATGGTTGCGAGCTTTCCCGGATCATGTCCTCCCTTGGTTTGACACAGGTGGTTACTTTACCAACGCATCGGGATGGCCACATGTTGAACCTGGTGTTCTCACTGGGATTTGATATTAGTGATCTTAAGATCGATCCAGTTTTCTGGTCTGATCACTGCATGGTTCAGTTCACGTTTGGGGCTCCCGCCATAAGCCCTTCCCCTGCTGAGATGATTCGCTGTTGCCCTTTACGGGGTTTGACCCCTGAGGGTTTTCTGGCGGCAGCAAATTTATCTAGAGTGGGTGATGCATGCGCGGGAGGGGTGGTGGTTGGAGTTGACGCCTATAATAAGGTGTTATCTGATACCATAAACTCCCTCGCACCTGTCCGTGTATGACCCAGGACTTCCTACCTGAGGTCGCCATGGTTTGATGGTGAGCTCAGGGAGATGAAGAGACTGGGTTGGAGATTGGAGCGCTGCTGGAGGAGATCCTGTCTGGATGCAGACAAACTGGCCCTGCGTACCCACTATGGGGAGTACCAGGAGGCAATCGACCGTAAGAAGACAGTGTTTCTGTCTGGGGAGATTGCTGCCGGAAGGAATCGACCGGCTTCTTTCTTCCGGACCGCTGATAGACTTTTACATCCTGTCTGTCTACGCCTGAGAAGGTTTTTTCTAATACTGACTGTGAGGATTTTGCTCGATTCTTTTTCGGATAGGGTGTCTGCGATCCGGCGGTGGCTCCTCAGCCAGAAATGATACAGCTGGCAGTGATTGCCTGATGTGTTCTGAGTGCACTCCGCCTGGTTGGGGAGAGTTTAGACCAGTGGAGGATAGTGAGGTCATTGAGGTAGCAACCAATGTGAGGCACACCTTTGTGAACTGGACCGGTGTTGACGCTGCTTTTAATGAGATGTGTTGACTTGTTGGCCCGGTGTTTGCCATGATTGTAAGGTGTTCTCTGAGGGTGTCTTTCCGGACGCCTTGAAGGAGGCTCTGGTGAGACCCCTCTTAAAGAAGCCATCCTTGGACCCGGAGATCATGGCAAATTACTGTCCTATCTCTAACCTTCCATTTTTAGGAAAAGTTATTGAGAAAGTGGTAGCGCTTCAATTGGAAGAGCACCTCACATCTCATGAGTTATACGAACCCTTCCAGTCAGCTTTTCGTGCCAGACATAGCACCGAAACTGCACTTGTTCGGGTGCAGAATGACCTTCTCAGGGCTAGAGATCGGGGAGATAAGACAATTCTGGTTCTCCTCTATCTCTCATCAGCATTTGACACTGTGGACCATTGTGTGTTGCTTGCTCGCCTTGGGGATCTATGCGGACTCACCGGTAATGTCATCAAATGGTTTGAGTCCTTTCTTACTAACAGGAGGCAGCGGATTGTGATGGGAAATTTCTCTTCTACACCTGGTCTGCTTCTTTGCGGAGTTCCCCATGGGTCAGTACTGGCTCCAATGTTGTTCGCAGTGTACATGCTGCCTCTGGGTGGGATCATTAGGAAATATGGCTTGAGTTTTCATTGCTATGCTGATGATACTCAGCTATATTTTTCCTTTGCCCCAGGAACATCCAATGCAGTGGATGTGATTAATATCTGTCTGACCGAGATTAATGACTGGATGGCCTCCAGCTGGTTAGCGGCTGAACCTCGATAAGACGGAGGTATTAGTAGGGAGTCGAACAGAGTTCGTGATAAGATGGCCTCAGACACAGAAACTGGGCTGGTCCTAGGGTCTGTGCCATTGAAGGCCTCCGCTTCCGTGCGAAATCTTGGCGTGATTCTGGACAGGGATTTAACCATGGAGGCTCAAATATCCTCTGTGGTTCGTACCTGTTTTTACCATCTCAGAAACATTGCCAGAATTAAATCTCTTGTTCCGCCTCTGGACCTCCCTACTTTGATACATGCCTTAGTCATATCTAGGCTTGATTACTGTAACGCTCTATCTCGGGTCACGGGAGGATCTCTCCACAGACTGCAGCTGGTGCAAAACGCCGCTGCCCGGTTGTTGACCGGGCAACAAAAGTTTTGTCATATTACACCTGTTCTGCGTGAATTGCACTGGCTGCCAGTCAGGTGGAGAGTCCTCTTTAAGGTAGGTCTTCTTACCTATAAGGCCCTACATGGACAGGGCCCTGGTTACCTGTTAGATCTTCTGTCACCTGTTCTCTCCATGCGCCCTCTTCGCTCCTCCAATGAATGCCTCCTGACCATTCCCAGAACTAGGTTGAAATCAGCCGGTGATAGGGCATTTAGCGCCGCGGCCCCTTTTCTGTGGAACTCTTTACCAACTGTGGTCAGAGAGGCTTCATCGGTGGATGTTTTTAAGGCTCAACTAAAGGCCTTTTTCTTTTCTAAGGCGTTTAATCAAGTTTAATTTATGGTTCAATATAGACTTATATTTAATCATTTAGTTCTGAAATTATTTGTATTTATATGTTTACTTTTATGTTTATTATGTTAAAATGCTTGTTTTAATTGATTGTACGGCGCCCAGAGCCTCAGGGATTGGGCGTCTTTTAAATAAATTTTGCCTTGCCTTGCCTTGCCTTGCCAAAGGAACACATTCTTTTTGGCAAATTGTGAAAAAGGATCCTGTTTCATGATTTCTTTTTAGCCATCTGTGAAAAAGGATTTCGGCATCTTAAGAAAACTCATTTCTGAGCAAGTTGTAAAAAAACTAAAGTCAGAATCAGACTTTAAGGGCCCTGATTAGGTAAACACAATTGTTGGTGTTTACTAAAGCCCTCTATTTTTTGTGCTATTTTTTTTTGTTGCCACCGTTAACTGAAAACAAGATGGCTGCAGAACAAAAAGGAATTTCCCATTTGCGACACAGGATTACCCATTTGCAAAACTGTACTACCCATTTGCAACACAGAATCCTGATTCAATTCTCACATCTAACTTTTCCACTTGAAAATACTGAGAAATTTCAAAATGTAGTAACTTTTGAATGGATTGATATTTTTTTATCAAACCTTCAAAAGGCACCACTGTGCACCATGACGTATATACCCTAAAAATTGTAGACCAAAGTTCTATATTGTTTTTGAGCAGTGGCGTGACAAAGAATTTGACAAAAAAGGTAATTTACACATTTTTTTGACAAGCTAGCCTGGATATTCAGACTGCGCCAGGTAGTGGTACAAGCCTGGGTGCAGCGCAACTGTGATGCACTGGGGCCAGGTCCAGGTGATATTCAGCATGGATGCACCATGACACAGCACCATTGAATATAGCAAAGTTGGCACACATACTGTGCATGGTGCAGTGGCACTGTACCAGTGCAAGCCAAAGATAGGCAGCATGGGGATGTGCCAGCACAAGTGCAGTTGCACTAGGTGTATCACCTGCGATATTCAGCAGGGGGCATACAAATGAGGCCATAATATATGCAAGGTGCAGATGGAGCCATTTGTATGTCATTATGGCCCCATTTGCATGCCTTGTACAGGGCAGCCCGGCAACTTGTGCCTCGCGCCCTGCACAGCATGACGTGTGCTGTGGGGATCCCAGGGCATCCCCCACCCTGTATCCATGATCATGTAGTACAAGTTTAAAAGGAAATCCCTGGTAGTCTAGTGGCCCCCACATCCCCAGTTCCTTGATATAGATTCTACATGACCATACCTTGTGGTCTAGTGGTCCACCTCCCGCCCGAGTCCCCAATTCCCTGATATATGTTACTATGACCATCCCTGGTGGTCTAGTGGAACCCCTCCGCCATTGCCGTGATCACAGTAAATGTAAATTACAACATCCACTGGTAGTCTAGTGGAACCCCCTCACTCCCGAGTCCCCGATCATGGTAAATAGCCCACATGTACTTCTCTGGTGACCCAGTGGCACTCGCCACCTCTCCCTTCCACACAGGACCCCTTTTTTACATGAATATAACTTATTTTTGAGGGTGCTGGGAAAAGAGGGTGGACAGTGCCAGATGTTGTTGGGAAGGGGTAATTTATGAACCATCATGGTCAGGTTGGGTGTCAGTAAGTAGGGGGATCTGGGTGTGATGATATGACATTAACCAAGCAGAGAACATTTCTGCCTACAAAGTGGGGTGGCTTTCTTTTTTTTTACAGGTATGTAACATATAAATACGCATCATACTAAAAGGACTATCATTAACTGTTATAGCATTTTTCATTGTGAAAAGGGGCATGTATTTATCACCTTTAATCCACATCACTAAACTTCATCTTTACCTTTTCCCTTAAATTTTATAAACAAAGCCCACAGTAAAAAAACAATGGATCTATCTCGCAGGTCAAAACTTGTCAAAACTTCTTTTAAAATATCAATGGAATAGACAGTGCATCACTTTAACATGTTTATTTGCATCACTTTAAAATGTTTATTTGCTATCCTCTTTAAATCCACAGAAATGTCAGGACTGGTATCTGAGCTTATTGACATGCTAGACTGTGTCTTTTTGTATTATTTAAGCCTGGAATCATTTGACTGCATACTATTCTATTTTGCATGCATTAAAACAGAAGATGAGTGATGTTTTCCATGAAGTAAACAGTAATTGCATATCCCTAATTGATATGCATACCTTGACTGCTAGTTGTTTTGTTTTTGTCTTTTTACCAGGAGAGAGACATTAAGCTGAAAGCAGTTTACAGGTGTGACCTGGGAGCACAAGGAAGTTAAGTGACTTGCTCAGGGTCACAAACTATGCAAGTAGGGGCTGTGGGATTCAAACCCAGGTCTCCAAGTTTACAGCTCAGAGTCTTAAATGACTGCACTATACTGCCTCCTCCTGTTGTGTCTGTTGTATATTTGGTACAGAAGAGGAGAGCTGTGCAGTTTTGAACCTACGTTGCTTTAGAAGTAAATAAACCTGTGGCTTCCTTATTTTTATTGGTGTGCAGTTTCTTATATTTAACAAAATCAACTGTGTATTGAAGTTGAACTCATTGTATGGCATACATCCAAAAGAGTATTTACTTCCTGAAACTGCACCTGGCTACTGAGCCAAAATATGTTGTATCTCATTTCAATACATATTTCATTGCTTAAACTGTAATGCTCTGTACACATAGGGCATTGAAAATCTGTTGGTATTGCAAGTAATGAGAGCCAAATGGGATAACATATTGTTAGGTTATCACCTGTACACAGCATGACAGGTTTAGCAGGACCTGAAGGACTAAAATACTTGAATACCAAGAATTAGATATGCACAATATTTAAACTGTATTGCTATAGCCGGTACAATACAGTGTAAAATGACTACTTGGACCTAATGTGTGTATCCCCTTTATTTTTGTTAGTGATATAGTGTCTATAGTGCACAGCTAGCACTACAGACCTTGAATTATCCCCTGCCCCTTACATCATACATGATTATGGATTGCATGGTCATGTTTACTGCATGGACCAGACTAGTAAAAGAGAGTGAAGAGAATCATGACCAGTAGAGAAGAATGTTCCAATTTGAGTAGAACTGAGTACTATATATCATTTCCATTTTTCAAATACCTGCATCACCATTTGCTTACAGTACATATCAAGAAGCATACTCATATTATTCTAAAATATTTTTTACTCCAGTGAATCCTTAGCAAAATCTGATTGAGATATGGAGTCCCACTAAAAATTATATTATCATAGACCCATCTTTAAAATCAAAATAACATTCCTAACAAGTATGTGTATATTCAAGCTGACCTCATTGCATTACATAAGCAGTACTTACCTCCTGCCACTGTTCCTGGCTATGGAACCAGTGTATGCTGTATCTTGATTCAATATGCACTAGAAAAATAAAAAGACATACCAATCATCATCAGTACCTGATCAGTTGTCATTGGGGGGGGGGGCTTCACCACTATGCAGAACAAAAATATACGTAAATATGAAATCAGAGGAACAAGAAGAACATATAAACTAAACCTAGCATTACATGCTAAAAAGGATAATAGAAAAACATTTTTTGCATTAATGAACTCTCTAAATAACCTATAAGCAAAGTGGGAGCTATTATAGATAATGGAACAATGATTCAGGACAATCTGGAGATGGTTGAATTATTTAATAAGCACTTTTGTGAGGTTTTTGGGCCTGTCAAAAAAAAAAAAAACAGCCCACAGATTTCCAACCCAGAAAACAATAGCACGTTATCAACTGATGGCATAAAAAATATCTTACTACAACAAAAAGGGAAAACATTGCCTGATCTGGATCAAATTTCAGGGCATATGTTATGTATCATGGGAGAATATCTTGTGTACCCATTAAAAATACTTTTTGAAAAATCAGTCTCAGAGGGAGAGGTGCAGATAGATTGGAAAACTGCCTATGTAATATCAATCCACAAAAAAGATTCTAAGCAAGGCAAACAAAATTACAACCCTATTAGTCTCACGTCCATCACATGCAAAGTCCTGGAAACACTAATTAAATATAATATGACAGAAACAATAAACAAACTTTATCCTGACCAACATGGATTTAGGCTGGGTAGAAGCACCACAACTAACCTTATATGCTTCTATGAAAAAATAAGTAAATTATTGGATAAAGTTATACCATGTGACATGGTTTATTTGGATTTTAGCAAGGTGTTCAATTTGATGCCACACTAGGCTCTTACTGAAAAATTTTGAATTATAACTTTAATAAACACATAGTTACCATGATTACAAATTGGTTGACAAATCAAACTTAGAGAATGATTATAAATAGGTATGTATCATGCATGGGTAGGGTGACCAGTGGGGTCCTGCATGGCTCCATATTGGGACTATCATTGTTTCAGATTTTTATATCTGATCTGACAAGTAATATACTTAACTGGACTGTGAAGTTTGCAGATGATGCAAAAACTGGAGGCCAGTGTGATACACAGTCCAACATAAGTGACATTCGAAGGGATCTGGACAGGATAACTGCAAGGGTTAACCTACGGGAAATGAAACTAAATATTGTCAAATGTAGAACTGTCCATCTTGTTCACAAGAATCCAGAAAATGTTTATTAGTAAAACAGGAATAAACTTTTTAATATTATGCAATGAAAAAGATATGGGTATCTGCATATCTAATGACTTCAAAAAGAACAGCTAGTTAACCAAACTATAAGCAAGTCTAAAAAAATAATATGGTCCAACAGGAAAAACATAATCTCAAAAAGAGAAAGGGTATTAATGCCACTGTATAGGGCCTATGTCATGCCCCATATGGAATATGCATCTCATCATTGGTGCCCTGTTAAAAAATCAGAAAGAAAAAAACTGGAGACTGTACAAAGGAGGTTCACAAAAAGCATAAAACATCTAAGAAATAAAACATATGATGACTCTGGAGACAAGAAGAATGAAGGGTGACTTGCCACTGTTGTTTGACATCATAAATGACCATTACCTTATGGTTGAAATAGTCATAGAATTTAAGACCTCCTTTAAGGAAACCAGAGGACATCCCCTATAGATAAGAGGTAGGGCTTTTAGAACTCACAGACATAAACTAAGTGCTATGGGTTGTCAACTTGTGGAATAGATTACCTACAGAGATAATAATCAATAAAACGGAAAAGGAATTTAAGACCAAACTAGACAAATATATACTGGCCAGTGGAAAGCTTAATTATTATGAAAACTGAATGCTAAAGGAGCATTCATGGGCACCTTGCCTTTTGGCTTCTCAACATCCTTCATATGAGAATAGCTTGTCTATTACCAATATATATTGGCAAAAAAAAACCTACTGTGATATGTGCTATTCTGGGCAATATAGACCCCCAGTATTTCTAAAATAGGTTTCCCTTATTAAGGCAGCCCTTCCAATACAGTAATGTAAAAGAGACAAGGGGATTAAAATCAGACCATACTGATCATTATTGGTAACTGAGAAGCTGTCACACAGCTTGTCAAATACCTATATATACTGTTGTAAAAAAGAAAATTAAAAAATATTATATTGAACTGATGATATTGTTTACCATCATAATGCACACAAGATCCTAAAACTGATTCTTTTCCAGTATGCATGCTTTCTAACTTCCTCTCAAGATCTATTCTTATCCACCGAGCAAGAAAAAAATAGAGATCATGCTACATTCTGCGAAAAATGCATTTCTAAGGGTGGTAGTTCTACATGAACATGACTTGAAAAAACATTGGGGTCATTCTGTTCTCATGCAATCATACATTTTAATTCCCTGCCCTAGTCAAGCAGCACAGAGCAATTGGAAGGAGTCCTGCTTAAATTGATTGCCCAAGCTTAACTGTCAACTAAAGGATTAGTCGCAGACTCCTTTGACTATTGATATTGGTTTCTGTGTAGTTCTTGTGTACAGCACTGAGCACAGAAGGCATACTCGGCCTCAGCAGTAACATGCATAGCAAACCTTAAGCATCAGCCTCCAATTTTGTGTCAAAGAACTGAAGTTAAGCATCACAAGGTTTAAAACAGTCCTTCCCATCTAGACTACACAGAGCAAGGCAGAGGTAATGTGTTATAAAAGCAAATTCAAATGCATGGTTTCATGTGAGTGAGAAGCAGTTTGGCACCTGCCCAGGTTAACAATGTTGTTTAACTCCTTGCATGGTACTGAGGACTGTAACCAAATGATTTGTATAGCAGAGTAACTGTGCATGGTACTTGGGTACACTCCCCACACAAGCCAAAATATATCTCAGTGGATGGCCAACCTGTAAACCAGCTGCTGGATGTGTTTATGAAGCTCCCCTACTCCCACCCTTGTACAGATCACATACAAAAAGTGACCTCAACTGACTCCTTCTGCTATGCACCTTTTTCCAAGTTATCAGATAATTTTTGAAGCATGATTTACTCGATCTTTTAAAAGATAAAACTAAAATACTATACATCCATTACTGGTAACTGAGAAGTTTCAACCCAGCTTCTCAGTTACTGATACATTTTGGAACAAAAACTAAACTTAAAACATTTTAAAATGTAATAAAAGCTTATATTCCTGCCCACCCTAGGATAGCCTTCATCACCAAATTTTCACAATGGTAACTTCTGCAAGATTTTTCTCAACACAAGGGGAAACAAGCGTTTGTCAATGCCGAATGTTTGCTTGCTGGCATTGGCAGTGGTAGTGTAGAAGTTACAGAGCTGCATAATAGGAATGGCAGTGAAGTATTGAACTGAAGCCAACCCTACCACCACCCTGCAGAGAGTGACAGGCATTGGGGTGTGCCTTTGGGTTGTCAGGCATAACAGCCACACCATTTCACCACACCCTACCCTGCAGACACTGACAAGTGTCACGGTGTGCCTTGGGGTCTTTGGCCCTTATGCGCACCCCATTCCATCAGAAAATATGGTGAGATGGGTGGTATAGGAGAATGGGGTGAACTTTGGGGCCGAAGAGTCCAAGGCATATCTCGATGCCTCTCACTGGCTGCAGGTGTGGAATGGTATGAGCATTACAGGCAAGAATCCCAAGTCACACCTCTGATGCCTGTCATTCTCTACAGGGTGGGGCATTATGGTTGGAAACCCTAACACCTCAGGCATTCATTGGTATTTTCACTCCAAATTTTCAACATGGTTTTTTGTGACCCCCACCTCATGAACAGTGGCAATATCAGTTTGTTAGACGAAAGCTGCTTATGCACAGTGACTACGGCATTTAGCACCACGTGCAAAAACACATTCTGAACAGGATGTGAAAATGACAGCTGTACTGTTCATGGGTGGTGTAAAATGGCATGTTAAAATCTGTAAAAATATTAAAAACTGAGAATCAGCTGCATAGAAACTATGCAACGCATTAACTAGAATGTAATTAGTTTGGGGATTTTTACAGCAGATTGTCAACACATGTATTTTGGGACCTCCGATCATGAACAGTGTCACTGTGATTTTCTTTATCAGTCCCGAACAATGATTTCCCACAGCGACCATGCATCTCTGTGTTGAAAGTGTGAAAACACATTTCGGCCATGTTGTGAAAAATGACAGCTGTACTGTTCATAAGGAAGTGTGGAAAAATTCTACTGGCGAAAATCTGGACTGAAAATATTACAAAGTCATGAACTTATGAGGGTGCATGGAAACTGCGCAATGCTCACTTGTAACACAGTCATTTTATGGACTTTTGTCACCAAATTTTCAACATAGCCATTTTAAGACCTCTGCTCATGAACAGTGTAACTGATTTTCTTAATCTGTCCCAAACATTGCATTCACACACCGTCTGCACCGATGTGCGCTACATGTGCGGAAACACATTTTGGGCAACATGTGAAAAATGGCAGCTGTACTGTTCATAAGGAAGTGTAATAAAATGGCAATGTTGAAAATCTGGAGTGAAAATATTGAAAATTCGCAAACTTACAAGCGTGCGTAGGAACTGCGCAATGCACGCTCGTAAAACAGTCATTTTTAGGAATTTTGTCACCAAATTTTCAACATAGCCATTTTAAGACCTCTGCTCATGAACAGTGTCACTGTGATTTTCTTAATGTGCCCTATACATTGATTTTGCACACCGACTGTGCCATTGTGCGCTACATGGACGGAAACACATTTTGGGCAAGATGTGAAAAATGACAACTGTACTGCTCATAAGGAGATGTGGTAAAATGGCAATCTTGAAATCTGGAGTGAAAATATTGAAAATTAGTGAGAACTTACGAAGCGTGCGAAGAATTGTCCAACGTGATGTATTGGAACAGTTTCTTTTTAGGAATTTCGATCAATTTTTAACAGGCTTTTGAGAGCCCACCTTTGAATAGTGGCAGTGTCATTTCATTACTCAGTCCAAAAGGTGATTTCATGCAGTGACTGTGAAATCACCCTTTGGGCCCCGACACCATGACAGTGAGAAAATTCATGAGAAGGGGTCCCAAAACCCATGTTGAAAATTTTGCAAAAATTCCAAAATGCCTGAGATATGCAACAAAGTTGAAAAAACCCTATCTATCCCATTATACAGCTTACCGGCATTTCCTCAGTTCGCGGTAGGCTTTGAAGAGTGCAGATGTGTTCCCGGTCCACCAAAGATCATCATGCCAGCGTCCGGAGGTAAGTATGGGGTGAGGGGTGTGTGGGGAGGCAAGATGCACAGTGGAAGGGCACGGGTGGAGGCAGAGACAGCAAGGGACCCTTTTTGTGTTTCAGGGTTTAAAAAAAAAAAAAAGGACAATGATGCAGGTCGTTTGACACACTGGGGTGGGCTCCCAGCATGGCACAAGGATGGCTGTTTGGGGGGGTGGAGCCAACAGGGGATTGGGCACCCCCGTTAGTGATAGCATCTGTTGCCATGCTGGGGTGGGCTCCCAGCATGGCACCCTGTACTCTCTGTTGGGGGAACAGTGGAACTTACGGAGGATTGGGCACCCCGATCGGCTATATGATGTGTAGCCACGCTGGGGTGGGCATCCAGCGTGGCATGTGGAACTCTGTTTTGGGGGGTAGCACAGCACAGCTGATGGGGGATTGGGCACCCCCGTCGGCTATACAGTGTGTGTGTGTGGGGGCGAGCATGCAGTATGCATGCATATGTGTGTGTGTGTGTAGGAGGAGCACGCATGAGCAGGTGATATCTTATCACTGCTCACTGAAGCGTAACTCCCCCTTTCAACTGCACTCCACTGCATTTTTGACTGCTGTCATAGACAGCTCCAGCAGCCATTGGAGAACTGCGGCCGCGCTCACTCAAACACACTGACTGAATTGGAAGAGGGCTGCCACACCTCCGAAAACTCGAATGATGGCACTATGTTTCTTGCACATGCTTGCAAGCAAACATAAAAATGATTAAAAATTACAGTAATCCACAACACTGAAACTCTTCTTCAAGCCAAGACATTAAATCTAAACCCTAAATATATTAAAAACTAAAACAAATTCAAACTTATCTGCCCCCTAAGAAATACTTCCTCACCAAGATAGAAACCCGCAACAAGTTTCATAAATTAAAACCTTACAGGTTTTTTTTTCTACAGGAGAGCAAAATTTACAACAGTCTAAATACCGACACAATACAAATACTGATCTCTATTCAACAGCACTGAAAACTCTTCTGCGCATGTTGTACTTTAAACTCAGAGCCCTGATTCTTTACTACTGGCAATGGTCAAAACATGATTATTCAATCTTAAATATCTTAAAACATAAAAAAAACTCTAAAACATCCCTGTGGAATCCTTCCCCACCAACCTACACACACACACACACACACACACACACACACACACACAATTTCCCTATTCAAAGAATTATAGTTTTTTTTCCCTCGAGATGAGAGCAAAAGGACAGGCAAAAACAGCCTTGGCAATTGGAAAAAAATACATTTTTCACACTTCAGTAACTCTAAAAACGCAGAACTGATTCACAGGAAACTTTCAGAGATTGTAGATTCTGCCTTTGACAACAAACCTGAAAGTTTCATGCAAATTCATAAAAGCATCTTTCTGGAAACAGCAAACAAAAAAGAAAACAGGTTTAATGTAATGACCTTAACTATATGGGTGTGTATGTGTCCCTGTAATATAATAACATTGACTACAATTTTTATAAAGCATTAAGTAAGGCAGATATGCATCATGGAAGGTTGTGCTCATGAAGAAGTCTTACCATGGTTTTCAGAAACAAAACCATTTACTTCTACAGTTACTGCTGTCTTGAAAAGGGACTTAAATGAAAGGGGAAATACTCTTCAATTCGATCAGTGCATTTAATCCTAGATAGGTTGTCCTCTTTAACACAGAAACATAGAATTTGCTAGAAGATGAGGACCACTTGGCCCACTTAGTTTGCCCATTTTCCCGTTCCTATAGTATCACCACAGATCCTACTTGAACTCCAGCCCATTCACACATCCCCCTTCCCTTTCCCTAAAATTCTTTTATGCCTCCCCATGCATTCTTGAACACCACCAGTTTTCCACCCCAGCAACTCTGCCAGAAGACTGTTCTAGGAATCCACCACTCTTTCTGTGGAGTAGTACTTCCTCCTATCTCTCCTGAATCTACCCCTCTCAAGCTTCGTATCATGCTCCCTTGTCCTTGAGCACCTTTTTTTCTGAAAAATACTTCCCTCCTGTACCTTACACACTTAAGGTATTTAAAAGTCTCTATAATATCCTGCTCTCTCTTTCAGGGTGTACATTCATAGGTCCTTAGGTATCTCCTCATAGGGGTTCTGATGCAGATCCTGTACCATTTTGGTTGCTGTCTTCTGGACTGCCTCCCCTCTGTCTATATCCTTCCACAGGTGTGGCCTCCAGAACTGGACACAGTACTCTAGGCGGGGTCTTACTAGTGATCTATACAGAGGCAATACCACCTCCCTCTTTCTGCTGGTGATACCCTTCCCTATGCTCTTCAGTATCCCACTAGTCCTCCCAACTGCCTTGCCATACTACCTGGCCACCTTTAGGCCATCTGATATGCTCACCCCCAAATCTCTTTCCTGCTTGGTGGTCGCCAGTACCACTCCTCCCATTTTTTACTCTGCCCTGGGTTTCTGTGCCCAAGGTACATTACTTTGCACTTTTTCATGTTGAAACCCCTCTTGACAACTCCTTCAGTTTTCTCAGGTCTCTGTTTATCCTTTCTGGCCCCCGAGAATGTCAACCCTATTGCAGATTTTGGTGTCATCTGCACAGAGGCAGACTTTCCCTTTCAGATCCTCTGCGATGTCACATATTCACAAGACATTGTCTAATAAAATGCCATTTGAAGAGTGTAAACTGGGAAGGATGGTTCGTGACTTTACAAGATTATATGATGGAAAATAAGATTTAAGAAAAACACATTTAAAGATTACACAACCAAAAAAAATGTTCGGTTCTGGCAATCAGAGTCAACCAGCCTCACTGAGAATACAAAACACAGTGATGAGTTTATATGGGCACCTGAAGAACAAATTGACAGATATTATTATAAACAACCAATCAATCAATCAATCAATCAATCAAATCTTTATTTATCCAGGCGATCACCATTGAGCAAGCTCATTTACAAGGTGGACCTGCAGTTTCTCAAGGATAGATATACATACATAGAATACATACAAAATGTAGTAGTAGGAATACAGATTTACATTTGAATGGTACAGTATAAACATTCCATTGCACTTGTGGGGAACAGGTAAACAACAGCACAAGACATTAATTGTGGCATGTACATTCTTTCTTATACATGTATGAAGGTGTTACTTTATACTGGACTCAGCCGAAGGAATGCAGGTCATAACCATTTCATCCCTCAGTAACTAATTCTAGCTTAGGCGGTGGTCACTGGCTTGGAAATTGGCCATGGCTTAGAGAGGGCCTAAAAATTCCAAAATTCCAACAGAACAACTATTAAAGTGGCATGTAGGATTAGGTAAGGGAAGGTGCCAAAGGCTCCGAGGGCCAAACAAGGCAGCTGGCTACTTAACAGGTTATGGAGGGATTAGCAGGGTAGGATTCAAGACTGTGAGAGGTAGATTTAGAGATGAGGCCACTAATAGAACCACTAGAAGCTATGGTAACATTTACAAATTTCAGTAAATGTTTTGTCGTAAAGATGCCTGAACATAGCAATACTGACAGGAGTGCTGAGTTTCAATGAGCTTTGGATCCTTCTCCATAATGAGGGCAAAGCATGACTTATGGCTGCCCTACCAAAGTGGTTGGTAATCCTGGGAATTTTTAGGGAAATTAGTGAGTGACTTCTTATGCCATAGCTACTAGGTAGACTTAGAAGAAGGCAGGCAGCAATGTAGTCCGGGAGTTTATTGGAGAAGCTCGAAGTGTCCAAATGGCTGCATTTCTATGCCTTCTGAATTAAAGCGAAGGCCACCCTACTGCAGTGTATAGCGTGCAGTGGTGCGTGGAGGATGGAAGGCCAGTTATAAATCTTAGGGCTCTGTGGTACAATACGTCCAATTCAGCAAGTTGCGAGACAGGACATTGGCCATATATAATGTCAGCATAATCAATTAATGATAGGAATGTAGAATGAACAAGCTGTCTTTTGCAGTCTCAGTAAGGAGATGTTTAATTCTGTAGAAGAGGCCAAGCCTTTGCCTAAGCTTTTTCAGTAATTCTTCAATATGTTCTTTAAAAGAGAGTTTGTTATCCAGCCATATACCCAGGTATTTGAATTTCGGCACAAACTCAAGATTTTCACCAAGTAGGGTGGTTATAGGAGAAACAGTGTCATAGGCTGCAGAGTTGGCCCCAGTGCTAGATAGAGCAAACAGCATTGCCTTGTTTTTTTTTGCGTTTAGCAAAAGCTTTTTGTCGATGAGCTGGTTTTGCAGTTTATTGAATTCATCTTGTAATGCAGCACATGCGGCTCCAGGGGAGTCTTGACTTAGGTAGAGCACTGTATCATTGGTGAATAAATGGATTCTAGCTTCTTTGATTCCTAAGTTCAGATTGTTAATATAGATGTTGAACAGTAGTGGACCCAATATGGAACCCTGTGGGACTCCTCTCTTTATTGATTTGAGTGGAGAAAGCTCTCCTTTGGCCTTTATTTGTTGCTGTCTGTCTGTGAGGTAGTTCTGGAACCAGTCCCGTGTGATTGAGTCCAAGCCTAAACTGTTTAGCGCAGAAAGAAGTAGACAATGGTCGATGGTATCAAAGGCCTTGCTAAGATCTAAAAACACCGCACAAACAAATTTTTTCTTGTCCAGGTCCTGTTGCCAATCGTCAGTAACTTTGGCCAGTGCAGTAATAGAAATTCTGAGTTGTCCAGGAAGGATCTCAACTGTGAATCCACGATTTTTTCCAACATTTTCGAAAGTATAGGCAGTAGGGAGATTGGCCTATAGTTGTTCAAATAACTTGCGTCCCCTGCTTTGTATAGCGGAATAACATGAGCAGTTTTCCATTCTGCAGGAAGAGAGCCTTGATTAGAGACAGGTTAAATAAATGCATTATTGGTGCTGCTAGTATGTGATAAGCTATTTTCAGAAAGTATGGGTCAAGCGAGTCAGCTCCTGCGCTCTTTCTAATGTCTAACTGTAGCAGAAGGTCTTCAACTTCTTTCAAGTTGATTAATGAAAAGGTGAATGTCCTGCCATTGTTGTTTATTTCTAGGGCCTGTGCTTTGATATGTGGCTGAAGACTGCTTAGTGGTGCTTTATCGAAAGCCAGGCCAGCGGTAGCAAAGTGATTATTGAAGGCTTGAAGAATCTCAGATTTATCAGTGACAGAGACATTGTCAATGGTAATTTTGGATGGGAGCACACTACCTGGTGAGTGGCCTGAGACTTCCTTAATAGTGGACCAGAACTTGGTAGGATTATTAGATGCAGAGAGCAATTCTGATTGATAAAAGTAGCCTTTGCCTCCCTGATCATTTTTGTGCAGGCATTTCTGGCTGATCTGAAAAGACACCAGTCCAATTCTGTATGTGACTTCCTGGCCTTTTTCCACAGTAGATCTCTTTTTAGTAGGGCTTTCTTCAAGTCTGGTGAAAACCAGCGGCAGGTCCTGGTTTTTATTCTAGCTTTGATTATAGGGGCATGGATATTTAGGGCACCAGTTATGATTTCGTACAGGACATCATAGGCATCGATCACTGATTTAGCTCGGTTAAAACTCGCCATTGCATAGAGTCTTTTAGGTAGTTGAAATAGGCCAGAGGGTCAAAGTTACATCTTGATCTTTTGGTGGAGAACTTTGATGTAGATAGTGGATTTGGGATAGTTCTAATGCCAGCTATGATGCAGTGGTCACTAATATCAGCTGGAAGGATACCAGCATGTGAGAAATGATGAGGATCATTGACAAGTAGCACATCCAGAAGGCTGCTTCTCGATGGATTCTTGTTGTTGATGCGCATAGGTTCAGAAATTAGTTGAGTGAATCCATGTGAATCACAGAAATGTTTCAGGGGTAATGACCCGCTAGTTAACCAGTCATAGTTTAGATCACCTAGTAGAATTGTCTCCATGGAGGAAGTGTCCATTTGTCCAGACAGGTGAGTTAGGAGTTGAGGTCCTGCTGCAGGTGGTCTATAGCAGCCTATCACACGAAAGGCCCCAGAGTGAGGTGGCTTGACTTTAAGAGACAAGCATTCGAAACCTCCCGCAATGGAGGTGGCATCTAATACAGATACTGTGAATACATTTTTAACATAAATGGCTATCCCCCCAGTCCTTCTATCTGCTCTGAAAAGAAGGTAATTGGGGATATTGACCTCACTGTCCGGTGTGGATGCTCAGAGCCAAGATTCCGATATCACCAGAATGTCTGGTGCAGTGTGGATAATCCAGGCCTGGACAGACTCCAGCTTTTTTAACAGGCTGCAGACATTGGCATGTAGGAAACTGAAACCTTTCAGATGATTAATTTCAGATGGCGATAAGAGCATCCTTGGGGGACCAGGATTAAGTTCAATGTCTCTACTGTGACAACCTTTAAAGAATGCAACTCCTTATTCCCAAGATTCAAATAAATATGAGAAACATAATCAAAATGCAGTAACAGTGATCCAACTGCAGCTGATTTTCTTACTTCAAGAGAAAAATAATTTTAAAATTTGTACAGCAGACCTAACCTTTGATTAATAGCAAGAACATCTGTTTGGACCTGTAGCGAGAAAGTCAGCCTGGGGTCCAAAATGACCCCAATACTTAAATTGATATACCTGTTCAATAACCAAACCATTCAAATCATACAAATATAAGGATGGATTGTCACTAAGGATGGGGGGAGTGCCAAAAATCATGGGTTAGTTTTTTTTTTTATTTAAAACCATTGAATTATCCAAAAACCATTTACAAACTCCCTCAAAGTCATGATTCAGGGCTGCCATTAACTCGGAAAGAGAACCACCTTTAGAAAAAAGGTCATCCACATAAAGGATGGTTTCACATGTTTTACAAGATGAGGGGAGTTCATTAACAAAAACAGAAAATAATAAGGGGCCCAAAATGGACCCCTGGGGAACACGACAACTAACCAAATATGTATCAGACACATCAGAACGAATACTAACAAATTGTGTGAGATTTATAAAGTGGTTTCCTATCCAAGAAATTGCAGTTTCACAAAAACCCAAAGCATTTTTTTTTTGTTTGTTTCTATTTTTATCCCCCAGGGCCACTGATCTGCTTACCTGCCATGTCCTGGCATCACCCACAGGTTTGTCTGGCTGCCGTCCCCTTGAACTCCCCCCGGCCACCTAATTAGGCCCCATGACTACCCCCGTGGCATACCCCCCACAGTGGGGGTGGGGACCACTCCCTCCGGAGCTCAACCCACCCTGTCCGGATCCAGTATTGCCGTGCGCCCAGGTACCGGGAGAGTCCTTCGCGGAGATGGCCATCATGCCACCACCACCAGTGCCCTCCTTTTTCCACCTTTTTTGCCCTAAGCCGGCAGGTGTGCACTGACGCCAATGGCCATGAGCATGTGCGCATCCGCCCACATTCTAGCCAGGCATCTGCCTCCGGCTACACTTGTGCTCCCAGCAGCTGAAGTACCTCCGGTCTCCACCGGAGGTCTCTCCTGTGCCGGGATGCCCCTGGATCTCCCCCAAGGAAAGGAGAGCTGTCCTATGGATGCTTGATCCTACTCCCTCCCCGCCGACCCCCAGCACCTGGGGCTTGTTCTCGAACCCGGGTCGCTGGCATGATGCGAGGCGTGGTGTCCAGAGCCTCAACCCTCAGCGCCACCGGGCCGGCAAAACCCAAAGCATTTAACTCTGAGCATGTCAAATCATGCTCAGTTAGATCAAATGCCTTGGGCAGGTCCACAAACACCACCCCAGTCATAAGGCCTTTCTCAAAGTTCCTTAGGACGGAGTTTGTGAACCTGACCAAGGCAGTCCCAGTTCCATAATTCTCAACAAAACCATGTTGATGAGGTGAAAGTAATCCATAACCAGAAAGATAGTCATTACTTTGATTATCCATAATCTTTTCAAGCATCTTGCTTAGAGGATTAAGAATCGAAATGGGATAGAAATCCTCAAGCAAAACTGCATGGGCCTTTTTAGGAATTTGCACAGCTCTGCCCAGTTTCCAATCAGATGGAAACTGGTAAAATTCCAATGAAAGAATAAAGAGACAGCAAGGGGGTTTAACTATAAATCAAGTGGCCATTCTTAGAAATCGGCCATCCATCCCGCCCCCACAATTACTGTATCTATTAGGAAGAGTATTTAACAATTTATACACATCCATCTCAGGGACCGTCTTAAACATGTATTCAGGTCTATCTAGTATGGGGAAAGCATGTTTGGAACCTCCAGCTCTAATTTGTGTCACGGTTCCATGATAATTAGACAAATCAGAAAACTTCTTATTAAGAAGACTTGCAATTTTAATAGGATCAACAACATCAACTTCATTTTCCAACACCTTTTTAACTGTAGAGGCTGATTGGGGGGAAAGCAAAGAATTTACATTTTCCCAGAATATTGGGGGATTAGACCAATTTGACTGAAATTTATTTTTATAAATATCCCTTTTGTTTTTTTCCACCAAATCAGAAACCCTGTTCATAGTGCATCGATAGTTATTAAGATGTGAAACTGAAGAATTAATTTTATAAGCCTCCCAGGCAGTATTATGCTTATTAATCAGTGCCTTAATAGTAGGAGTGAACCAGGGTTAGGGAACCCCCAGCCTCATGGTACATATTGGAAGTACAGGAAGAAGTTGATTATAAAAAACATTCACAGCAGAGTCTAAATTGGAAAAACATTAAGCAGCCATTTCAAAAAAGACGTTCTGCTCCTACATTTTGTGCTTGGCTAAAGTTGGTTATAAAAAAAATGACAGCAGAGTCTAAATTCGGAATACTTTAGGCAGCCAGTACAAAAAAGTTGCTCTACTCTTACATTTTGTACTCAGCTAAAGACAGTAATATCGATTTCCATGAGAAAGGCTGAAGCCAGTTCTCAGACTATTCTGTAAGTTCCAAGATATCGCGGGAGCAACAGCACAAACTCCTGTTGTGTTATGCTTTCCACAATATCTTGGAATAAAACTGCAAATTAAAAAGTAAGTGCAAGTCTTTTTGCTGGCTTTTCTCATGCTTGTTGATCAGGAATACATTCCAGATATGACCACTCGATCTGAGATAGATAAGCATAATGAATGTCCCATTCAAATTCTGTGTATCCCTTCCTGGGTGCACCAGGTTAAGTTCAAACTTAAAACAAATGCCCCCACCCCCCACCGGTAATCCTTCCTTGTGCAGTGCACTACAGAGAAACTGGCTGTGAGTTAACACCACTTTACTTTGCCTTAACTAACCCTATTCAACAATATGCCATTGAACAGCATGGGGCATTGCTGAACTGGGTTTGTAAAGGCAATGTAAACTGAGGTCACCATTGAAGGTTGTGTTCATAGATATATAGAGAATAAAGGATGGGAAGTGTGTGATATGAGAATGTAATGCACACTGTAGGTGTAGGATGCTACATAAACCCTGAGGGCAAAGCCAGAGGGGTTTACCAAAGCATCCCACACTGAGGGTGTGCATTCAATTATCATATGGACAGTTTTCCATCTTTTATCTTTTATAATTGCTGGTGATCAACTTTTTTCCAGCCCTACTGCTGTACAGTAACACACACATATACACTCACACTCTCCATCTCTCTCTCTCCCTCAGTAACACCCCCCCCCCGGCACCTACTCCAGCAATCCCCACCCAGCAATCTTAAATGCAGCAGCAGGCATCCCTAAATGCAGCATCAGCAGCCTCCCCTTTTGCAACAGCAGCAGCAGCAGCAGCCTGCCACTAAATGCAGCAGCAGCTCCCCATCCCTCCACAGATTCCCCAGCTGCACATCAGTCCCCATTCCCTCTCCCTCTCCCTTATACCCATGGCAGCTTGAACGCAGCATAGGAACCTACAGCTTCTTATGTTCCCACTTTAATTTGTTTTCCCCCTAAGTTACAGTTCAAAATTGCAATTGCGCTTACCTTTCTAGAAAGCAGTTAGCCACAGATTCAACCCATTCATGCCGAAAGCCTGTGTGTGTGGCATCTGAAGCTGGCTGTCAAACAGCAGGATCAACGAAATGCTTAAAAAAAGAAAAATAACAGTATGATTAAACATAGGATCAACCAGATGTAAAAAAAAATTATCAGAAGGTGAGAGAATGGTTGTGGCGGTTCCTCGCTAGCAACGGAGCTGCCATGTTTTATAGACTATTAGGCCACCCTTACACAGACATAAAGCCAATGAAGGACAGCTCCCTTTTGAGTGATGGAGTGCATGAATGCCGTAATAACTGACTGGTTATTATGGCAAATATCAACTTGTTAAACCAATTCAAAAAATTGATCACCAGTAATTATAGCCTCATATCAGGAAACATAAATGTACAGTAGTGGCCTGGATTTTTTAATGTTTGGAAACAGGACTTGGGACAATTGCTCTGTCACAGCTGTATCACTGCAAATGTGCCAAAATGTCTGTGGGATATTTTCAAACATTTTCACACAAATTTGCAACACTTTACAGAAAAAAAATGATGCATACATCATAATTTTGATGCATGTATAATTTGTCATGCATATCTTACAGCACTTGGACAGAAAGTTATATCATGTTTTCTGTGGTATACCAACACTGGGGCAAATATTGCAATTGTGGCAAATTTGTGCCACAAAACTCTGAAAATGCAGACTGGAGTTTTTTGGGATGTGTTGGAGCTAAAAAGGCTTTGGATAAAGGGGTTTAGATTTTTTAATAATTTTTTTGTCCTGAAAATATTTATCAGGAGCACAACTACAATTCACTGTGCACCCTGAGCATAGATTAGAACCAATAGTAGTATATTGGATGTAATAACTTTAAAGCAAGGTATGAGAAAGGATCTCCTTCTCCTGACCTTTCTGTTTTCCATTATATAGAGCCTTTTACTGTTAGCACAATGGTCCAGTTAGAATGACAGCATCAAAGGTACACTATACAATGGCAAAAAAAAAATTGTGGGCTCTGATTCGTCAGTCTGAGACAGGACGCGTGATGTTATCCCAGTACAACATCACGGATCTAGTCTCAGCACAGAAAAGACCACATCAGATGTTAAAAAAAAACCAAAAACAATCACTCCATGATGTGATTGCCTGCCCCACTACCCTCCTCGCTCACACGACGATCAGTCTTACTACCTGGTCTGCCCGTACACTGACAGCACTCTCTTTACAGAACAGCGAGTTAAAATCTGCTCCTAAGTTACCCAACAAAAAGAAAACTACATCATGAACCCTGTCATTTCGTACGAGAGTGAGCATGCATTTTAAACAGTGACTGTGCGGCTCTACTCATAACGCTCGCTGAGTCCTCTCTTGCCATAACGCTCGCTAGCTCCTCAAATATATGTCTTCCTTTTAGTTATTTTAAAACCCAAACTAACCTTCCTTCACTTCAGGCTTGACACCACACTGAGCGAGTGAAGTGAATCACCACATCGAACAATAAGACGCCAACGTCTTTTCAAGACGCATACAGCGTCTCTACACTGTCTATCTCAGTAACATCAGGGGGAAACAGCGAGTGAATTAACAAGGAAAAAAATAAAACACCATCTTTTCAAGATGCATACAGCATCTCTACAGTGTCTCTCAGTAACAGCAGGGGAAAACAGCAAAAGGACAAGGTGCACAGGGGGTCAAAAAGACAAAGCCACAAAGAGAGACATTAAAAAGAATACAGAGAAACCATGTAGGAGGCAGTGCCACCTCCTGCACAAGACAGGAACTGTGGACTTTGTTTTCAATAAGTATACCTGCCCAATCAAAAAAAAGAAAGAAATTTGTTATTTTAAACAAGTTTTCCTATCTTTTTCTACTTAAAATAAAATGAGCCATTGTATAATAGCAATAATGCGCTCCAGGGTGTGTGTTGTGCCTCGTGCCTAATCACCCCAGGCGTGATGTTATCCCAGCACAACACATACCCTGTCGTGCATTATTGCTTAAGTATACACTTGGAAGTGGGGTATGACCTGGTCACTGACCAAGATGGCCACTTAATTCCTGAGCTCTCTAGATCTCCTAGCACAATCTTTATTAGTCTGCCTTCCTATTGTTTATTTCATTGGGTTGCTTGCTTGCATCAAACATGGAAAGTTTGTCAATACTGCCAGCCAGTGTCTTTATTATTTTTTAAGGATTACAGGCCTCCAGTCAGTGGTCAAGATCTGAATGTGTGTTTCTCCATGAATCTGTAGCCTTCCTGTTGCATAGGAAGTGCCACCTACTTTTCTCTGGATGGCTCCCTCCTCAG
Source organism: Neoceratodus forsteri (assembly GCA_016271365.2). Lineage (NCBI taxonomy): Eukaryota > Metazoa > Chordata > Ceratodontiformes > Ceratodontidae > Neoceratodus > Neoceratodus forsteri. Next base: position 1,532,459,453 of record CM057449.1, on the reverse strand, counting down.
CAAGTTTATACAGCATTGCAGCTCTGCTGTCTCAAGTACTATGGTGCACAATGGACTTAAAGGCAACCACAGCTCACACCACCCAAGAGCTCTCCCATCTGGGCTCCAGAATGAAGGTTGCAGAGCAAAACTCTGAGTGGTGGATGACACCAACAATGGAATGCAGGCCCTGCTCTGGGATCAAGCTGCAAAGATCATGTTCCTCCTTTCAAAAAAATATGACCTATAAAATAGAGCCTGATGAAACAATTTTCCTTTTTGGATTCTCTCAAGGAGTTGAGGGAAGTGAAGTGTCTCATTTCTATATATAGCCATTACTGAATTGTTGTTTGCTTCCTACTGCCCTCTAGTAGAAACTGAATGGTCCCAGTACTCTTTGGCCTCCAGACCCAAGCAAGGGGATGGGCTGTGGCCACTTCTGGTTGATTTGCTCCGTTTTTGTCAAAGAGACCATTCTTAGGATCACCAGGGTGTGGGGTTCCCTGGCATGGCAAGGTCACCTGATTAGTATTTACCAGGACTTTTTTGCTGACCTGACCCAGAAGTGGAGGGCCTGTTCCTCAGTGTACAAACAACTCATCCAGCAGGGGTACCAGTACGCAATGAGTTACCTTGTTCTTCTCCATATCAGTAGCAATGGTGTCCCACATGACTTTCACTTTCTTTGGCTGCTGAAGCTTTTCTCTGACAGTGTGAGATGGATTTGCACTTAGGGGCCTCTTTATCCTGCCCTGTACTGTATTGTGCTGTTCTCCTACGAACATCCCCCAGCCTCTCTACACATCTAATCCACCTCTGCTGTATCTTGATGCTCAACTGGACCCCTGCTTCAAATGGAAAGGGAATGATACCTTCCCCAAACAAGCAGACACCATAGAAACAGGATTGAAAGGAAGAAATATCCTCTGATACATGACTCCCTGGACCACAATAGATGCAGGAGCTCTGATTTGCTGGCTTCTTTTAATAGCCTTGGGATACCTCATACCCTTAACCACTTTTAGGCACTGTGATAAACCTCCCCTGCTCTAGCCTCGTCAGAACAAGGGGATTCAGTGACAGCTCCTCAACTGTCATTGTCTCCATATCAGATGTCCTGGTCAGCGGTGGTAGCTGCCAACTGGCTCCTGCTGAAACTCTCATCCAGACCCAGTGACTTGCCACAGTCTCCAGAGAAATCCCATTTGTAACCACCATCTACAGGCTAAGCCATAAGGTTAAGATGAGCACTATTTTCATATTTGGTGCCTGGGTGGATTGCAGGCCCAGACCAAGCCAGTTGTTTGGATTGCCTCATTCTCAGCCAGAGGCCTCTGTGCTAACTGTGGGGGCTATTACCTCTCCCCCATCAACCATCTGTTGGGGTCTAGCTGGACTTCTTTTACTTGGCCTTTCCCAGCAGATACTTACAAAAACTCTTACTGAGGCCCTGTAGTTCTTATTTTTTTTTTCTGATTTTTTGTGCTGGGTTCCTACTTCTAAATGTGAATCACCCCCTCTGTTGCACAGGGGTGTTCTCTATTAACTGTAGTGCCTTATAGAATTTGCCCCCCCCCAAGTGCTGCCAGGATCAGTCTGGGCATTGGGCCTTTTATGGTTTGGGGTTCTATCTAGGGGCCCCATCCCTCTCCATTTCATTAATTGGATGGAGTAGTCACCTTGGTATCACAAGCCTTATTTGCTGGTCTGCTCTGCCCTCCTGTCGCAAAGGCTATGTGCTGGCTGCTGTATTTCACAGCTGTCTTTTTTACATGGGTTGGCATGTACATGGATCAAAATGGAAGGCCTCCCCTTCTATTTAGTCCATTTTATAAGTGGTTGTCTTGGTGAGCCCTCCCCTATGAAGCCCTTTTGTAAAGGCGGCCTGGGTAAATGCCACCAGATCCCCCCCCCCTTCCTTTTGGTGATAGGATACTCTGGTCTCATTTTTTCTCTTTGGGTGTGACTGGTCCACTCCATCTGAATAGAGACTCTCTGGACAAATGAGGTATATCCTGGCTAAATGGTAATAAAGTCAACAGTACCACACCTACTGTGGGGAGGAGCCTTGGGAGCTGGATTACATTCTCACACTGAGGGTGCTCCCCCTTGTTCATGTTACCCATGATGAGTGGGTAGCTATGTCTCTCAGCCTTCTTCCTGCATTGCTCATCTTGCCCTTACAGGGATGCAGGTTGGGTGGGTATCATGTCCTCATGTCCTGCATTTTACCCCCTGTGCAGATTCCCCTCTGTTTACACAGGGCACTCTGGTGCTCTACAGAGATGGTTTTCTGACTGTATGCCCACTGCAGCTAACAATAGCCTGTTACCCCATTTTTATCTCTGCTAGGGATCTATGTCTTATCCATTGTGGCCTAGTCATCCAGTTTGCCTCAGATCTCCCAAAGCAACCTTTATGCCAAGGTTTGTTCAGTTTTAGCCTTGATTCCACTTGTTCAGGATTGTTGCTGATCTGCTTTCCCTGGCCATGTAGTTAGCGATTGAGACTCCAGGATCTGCATTTCCTCAGTCTTGGTGCCGTAGGGTAGCCTGACTAGTAAAAGGATGTTGATTCCACTCTTGCAGTATTGGTTTATAGTGTTAGCTAATGACTGGATGTTTGGTTTCCCTGTCACAATGTGTACTTATTATTGTTTGGATCTTTCATTTGGTACAGGTGCTCCTTTTTTCCTCAGTGGGATGAGTAATTCTGGATGAGTGAGTCCCCTTCATACAGCGTTCCACACATAGTTTTGATGTTACCCTACCACTAATGCTACCTTGATGACAGATATCACCAGCACTTGTGAAATGTCTGGTGGCTTAATTCCCTCATTAAACATAAGGAGGTCTTTGTCTGACTAAAATGCCTTAAGTTACAAGTGGCCTTTATTCAGGAAACTAAATGAGTAGCCTCAAAAACTCTGAAATTGCAAGGGAGTGGGTAGGGTTGGAGGTCCATAGTTTCCACCTGCTGGCCAAGCATGGAGTCTCTGTCCTTATTCACAGATCAATGAGTGGGACTGTGGACACACACAAGTCAGATAAGGAAGGCAGATGGATCACTGCATGGATGTAAACTCCAGCTGGCCCTCTCCTCTGGGTTAATCTTTATGGCCCTAAAATGAATGATTCCACCTTTTCCACAGTATAGGACAGGCTCTGCTAGATCATGGCCCTAGGGGTACTCTGATACTTATGGGCAGAAACTTTAACCTGACATTGGAGCAGAGTTTGAACCACTTGTAGGGTCTCTGTGGGCCTCATGCCAGAGCAGTGAGTGCAATTAAGCTCCTCATGGCTGAAAATTCTCTTACCAATATCTGGAGAGTGCTTCACCTGGTAGACTGGTATTTTTTCTGTTTTTCAACATCCTATAACATGTTTATTAGGCTTGATTTTTTGTCTCCCTTCTCTATCCTAGACTAATATCAACTCCACTATAATGCTCCTCTATATGTCTGATCACTCCCCTGTCTCCTTTATATTGATCTGTGGCCTCTTGGCTCCCAAATCCTGCTCTTGGCACCTTGATCCTCTCTTACTGAAAGACCCTATCTTTCTCCAGTGGATTACTGGGGGAAACAAAGGTCTACTTCAGCACAAATAACAAAGGAGATGTATCAGCTGCCACTCTAAGGGTGGCATTCTTTCTCTCATCTGTATGTATTACATAAATATGCACATCACACTCTTGTGATTGAAAAGGTCTGTAAGGCCCCCATCAGGGGGCATATCATCAGCTGTGTCACAGAGGTCAAAGCTCAGGAGGTAGAGGCCACATTCTTGGAGTCATTATTAAAGTCAAGAGAGGTGGATTAAAACAAAGGGAGAGCAGGTGGTAGGCCCACCTCCCTCCTGGCAGAAATCAAGGGATTTCAGGTTAAGCTGAACTCCCTTTATAAATGTAAAGCAGAGCTTGCCATCCTCCTGACTTAGCACAGGTACTGGGAAAGTGGGGAAAAGACTGTTCAACTGCTGTCCTATCACCTGCATAAACAACAAGAGGAACACTGTCTCCCTACTTTGAGGGGCATTTGAACCAGCCATGTGGACATCAATTCTGCCATGTCCAGATTTTACTTCTCCTTATACATCTCTGCTGGTCCAGTACTGGACACGAAGTGTACAGAGTTCTTCTCCACCTCTGAGTCCCAGCTTTCATCACAACACAAGGCTAAACTGGAGTCTCCTTAATCATTGCAAGGGGTCGAGAAAGCCATGGCTTCCCGTACTGCCTCAGAAAGTGGGGACAGTCTCCCAGCTGACCTTTTTCAGCATTTGGCCCCTATAGTATGTCCCATCTTACACGATGTCTTCACTGAGGCTCAACTCCTAGGCTTACTCCTCCCTATGTTCCTATGTTCTAGGAGGCAGTTATTACTGTGTTCCTAAAGAAGGGTAAGTGACCTGTTCTCCCATTCACTTACAAATTTATTTCCTTGATAAATGCTGATGCCAAGATTCTAGCAAAGGCATTGGTCTCTCAACATAAGGATGTCCTTTCCACTCTTGTTCACCCCTCACAAGTGGGGATTCTTAAAGGGCTATCAAAGTTCTGATCACCTCAAATCCCTTTTGCTGCTTATGCACTCCACTAGCTCTACCACCAACTTGGTGGCAACATTGGCTGTCAAATTTGAGAAAGCATTTGACTCATTAGAGTGGTGGTACTTTCCGTATGTCCTTGCATGAATGGGATTTGACCCTTTCATTTTGCTTTGTGCAAGGATGCTCTATATGTCACCAACCACACAAGTACTTAATAACCTTCTATTACAGCCCTGTCCCCTTCAAAAAGGCACCCATCAGGGTGTTCTTTGTCTGCCATGCTCTTTGGGTTGGCCATCAAACCCCTGTCTTTGGTCATCTGTGAGCACACCCTCCTGACTTGTGTGCATTCAGCTCCTCTGAATACCATACAAGCCTTTATGCAGATAACCTGTTAGCCCTGCTCCTGAATGCTGACAGGGTGATCCCTCCATTGCTTTCCCTATTACAGTATTTCATGAGATCTCTGGCCTAAAGACCAAACAGATAATGACAACTTCTCCCCCTCGATAGCTTGTGCACCTATTCATTGATTGTACCCTTGGAACTGAAAGGGTCACCCTTCTTCATAAAATACTTGGGCAAACCTGAGACACATCTAGCATATACAAATGGACCCCCCCTGAGAAACTTCAAGAGGGGTGCATAGGACAGTGGCAGCTCCACTTGTCAATGACTGGGAAGATCTTTACAATTAAACTAGTTACTGCCCCACAGTGCCTATCAGTCTCATTTCCCAGTGCCTGTTCCACCTTACTTGTTTACCAAGATAGATCAGGTAGTATGGAGTTTCTGGTGGGATTGCAAATTTTGGAGATACAGCCAATCAAAGCTGCACTCTCACTGGAGACATGGCAGTTGGAATCTCCATGGTTCTCAGCATATCATGTAGACTTTCTAGTGATGCAGACCTGAAGGTGGTCTGACCCCTCATCCCTCTGACCTTCTTTGGCTCACCAAGGAGTAGGACATTTATGGGTCCCCCTTACCAAAGGTCTTTTTATACTCCCCATATCAAAACCTCTGAGACCCAGGCCCTTGTTAGCTGCCTCAATCTTCGCTTGGAGGACTCTGGGAAAATTGACAATTACCAAACTCATCCCCTCAGATTTGGCTTTGATTTGGGGGCAGGGTTGCCACCTTGCCGGTTTTCAACTGGCATGTGATGTTACAGGAATTTAACATACTTATTAGATGACCCCTAAGGTAAATGTAAAAAGCTGATGATTAGTAGACAGCCCCTAGAGTGTGGGGTGTTATGGAAAGTTTGTTTGGCTGGAGCAGTATGTTTAAGATGGCTGCACAATAAAGATGAGTACAAACTAATGCTGGTTTCATGATTATTAACAAGCAAAACATGGGGTCAGAAGTAAAACCTGAAAAGATGGAAAAGAACATAAAAAAGAACTGTAGAAGAAGACGGTCTGGTGAAAAAACTGAGAGGGAGAGAAAAAAATGGATACACTAAATCCTCCATCGGGTATGCAATTGTCTGGAAATGTATCTGAAAATTGGAAGAGATTTAAACAAAGGTTTAACATTTAACTGCTAGTGGCACTGAAAGAGAAGATGGCAAAACAAAGGCCTTGATCTTTCTACACAGTCAGGGAAGATGTGTTACACATTTACAACAGTTTCCAGTTCAAGGATGGTGAAAACATGGATCTTGATGTACTTATGAAAAAATTTGATGAGTACCTTGTACCGAAATGAAACGTAAGCAACGAGAGATATAAGTTTTTCACATGCGACAAAAAAAGGGTGATAGCTTTGGTCAGTATTTAACAGAGTTATGGTTGCTCTGCAAAACATGTGAGTTTGGAGATCTGAAAGAATAATTGATTAAGGATAGAATTATATGCGGAATCAGACAATGGGCTCAGAGAAAGACTGCTTAGAGAACAAGATTTAACTTTGGACAAAGCTATGAACATGTGTAGAGCTGCTGAAACTACCAAATCACAGGCTAAAGAGCTGAACAAAGAAAATGAGGGTGCTGTGCATGCACTTAAGAAGCCTGAGATAAACAAGAAATGTTTTTCAAAAACAAAGCAGCAGAAGGAGCAGCAACCTAATAGGAAAACATGTGGCAGATGTGGAAATAACCATAACCCTAAAGCTTGTCCTGCCTATGGGAAGTCCTGCAGTAAGTGTGGCAAATCTAATCATTTTGCTAAATGCTGCAAAATGAAAAGTGAACAAAATAAAGTTCACACTGTTGAAGAAGATGAGCTGGAAGAGTTCTTTGTAGATTCCATAGAGCTGTGTGTTTCTGAAAAAAGGAATGGATTGTACCTTTAACTGTGAATGAGACTATCATACCATTCAAGCTTGACACATGAGCACAGGTGAGCCTGATTTCATTACAAGACTATGAAACTCTGCATGTAAACTCTAAAATTCATCCAGTCAAGATAAAAGTAACTGGTTATACAGGAGAGAATATTCCAGTAAAAGGGAGCTGCATGGTAGCTCTGAAGCACAAAGGCCAGCAGTTCAAGGTGTCTCTGTTAATTGTAGAGAAGGATGTGCAACCAATTCTAGGCATAAGTGCCTATGAGAACTCAATTTAGTGAGAAGAGTATTTGTCATGACATCACAAGCTGAAGCTAAATGTGAATCATTATTTATAGAGTACAACGATGTGTTCAAAGGTCTAGGATGTTTGCCTGGGGAGCACAAAATAAACATAGATGACCAAGTGCCACCCGTAATGCAGCCCTGCAGGAACGTGCCATTCGCACTGAGGGACAAACTGAAAGAAGAGCTGAACTGCATGGAAGCCACAGGTGTAATCAAGAGGATTGATGAACCTACAGACTGGGTGAGTTCTTTAGTCATAGTTGAGAAGAAAAATGGCCAGCTCAAAATATGTCTTGACCCCAGAGACTTAAACAGAGCTATAAAAAGGGAACATTTCAAGTTACCTAGCAGAGACGAGATAATGTCACAGTTTGCTGGTGCTAAATGGTTTAGCAAACTGGATGCTTCTTTGGGATTTTGGCAAATGAAGCTAGATAAGGCTAGTTCAAAGTTATGCATGTTTAATACTACAGAAGGAAGATACAGATTTCTTTGTCTGCCTTATGGGATACTGTTCTGTCCAGAAGTTTACCATAAAATAATTCATATGATTTTTGAGCACATTCCAGGTATTGAAACCATGATGGATGACATCACTGTGTGGGGTTCCACAAAAGATGAACATGACTTCAGATTGAGATAAGTGCTGGATCTGACAAGAAAAGCAAAGCTTAAACTCAACAAAGAAAAATGTGAGTTTTGTGTAAAAGCACTGACTTTTGTGGGTGATATTGTTACAGATCAGGACATTAAACCTGACCCTTAAAAGACATCTGTGATAGTGAGTATGCAAAAGCTCACCTGCAAAGATGACGTCAGGAGGTTCTTAGGGATGATTAATTACCTAGGGAAGTTTATCCCTCAACTTTCAGCATGATCAACCTCACTCAGATGGCTGTTGGAGCAAAAAAATTAATGGATGTGGTCACGTGAACAATAGCAAAACTGGAAAAATCTGAAGAAGGCTATTACAGAATAACCAGTGTTAAGATTCTATGATCCCGCTAAAGAAACAAGAATATCAGCTGATGCTTTACAGTTTGGCTTGGGCTCAGTACTTCTGCAAAATTATGAAGGAATCTGGCAACCTGTTGCATGTGCTTCCAGGGCCTTGATGAGTACCGAGACAAGTATGCCCAAATAGAACAAGAGTTACTAGCAATAACTCACACTTGTGAGTGATTCCATCAGTATGTGTATGGTCAAGCCTTAACAGTGGAAACAGACCACAAGTTTCTAGTAGCTATAGTGGCCAAGTCTCTAAATGACTGTCCAATGAGAATACAGAGAATGCTAATTAGATTACAAAAGTACGATGTTCAGTTGATCTATAGTCCTGGAAAGTACATGTACACTACAGATACACTTTCACGTGCTGTAGACAAGCGTGAAAGCCTGGAAAGTCAAACAGACAGAGAAATAAAAGCATATGTTGGCATGATCGTGACCTATCTTGCTGTGTCCAATGAGAGACAAGAGCAGATCAGAAGAAAAACAGAGACAGAAGAAACAATGAGAATCCTGAGAAATACCATACATCTATTAAAAGGTTGGCCGAAGGAGAAAAGTGCCTGTCTGTTGCCTAGTCATGATTTTTGGATGTGTAGAAGTGACCTATCTGTTGTCAATGACATTATTTTCAAAAGCAACAAATTTGTTATGCCAGGAAAACTTCACAAAGAAATGCTATACAAAATACATGAAGGGCACTTAGGAGAAAAAAAATGCAAGTGAAAAGCCAGAGAAGTAATGTATTGGCCAAGAATGAATCAAGATATTGCCCAGGTAACTTTAACCTGTGAACTGTGTCTCACGTACAGACCAAAGCAGCCAAGCCAGCCATTATGCCCTCATCCAGTGCCAGGCAGACCATATCAGAAAGTAGGTGCCGGCTTGTTTGATTGTAATGGGAAAACCCATATAGTTGTAACAGATTATTACTCAAATTATCCAGAGGTAGCAACACTGCCTACAACTACCAGTAAAGCTCTAATTACCTGTATGAAGTCGATCTTTGCAAGACATGGTGTTCCAAACGAAGTGTTCACTGATAATGGTCCACAGTTTTCCAGTGCTGAGTTCAAACAGTTTGCCTGTGAATGGGAATTCATGCACACTACTTCTAGTGCCAACTTTCCAAGATCAAATGGACTGACAGAGAGCTCAGTAAAAACTGTGAAAAGTCTTATGAAGAAAATGCATGATAGAAAAGAAGATTTTTACAAAAGCCTGCTGATCTACAGAAGTGCGCCATTACAGAATGGGCTTTCTCCAGCGCAAATGCTTATGGGAAGGAGGATCAGGACAAATCTGCTAATACATGAAGAGCTTCTGAAGACTCATGACTCAGAACAGGTGAAACAAAGCAAAGAAAAATGAAAGGAAAAGCAAAAACAGGTACATGACAGGAGAGTAAGTAACTTATCTGATTTAAGGCCTGGAGATCAAGTGCACCTTAAAGACTACTACAAAGGAATGTGGCTGCAAAGGGGCACTGTACAAGCACAAATTGCACCAAGGTCATATCAGATTGAAACAGGAAGAGGAGCCTAGGCGAGGCGGAATCGTGTGGATTTAAGACTTCTGCCAAAAGTTGAAGATGCCAATTTGACTGAAGTTGACTTATCAACTTTCACAGCAGTCAATCAAGACAACACCAAATAAACTAATAGCAAGGACAATTTGGAGCAGTGTGCATCCACTGAAAAGTCACCAGAGAAGGAAGTGAGACCCAAAAGAGAAATTTGACATCCAGGGAGACTGATTGAAACTTGTTAGATAAGTACAGTGGAGTGAGTGGTAAAGACTCACTAGAGAGTGAAGTATTAGTGACCTCTCCTCTCAAGATTAGGTTTAGTTTCATTTGAAACCTCAGTTTGTAAGAAGTTAAAATAATAATGATAATAATTCAGCCAAGTTACTGTAATCCAATAATTCATTTTGAAAGTAATATAGAACTTTTCTTTAAGTGAGGAAGATGTGTTGTTATAGGAATTTAACATACTTATTAGACGATCCCTAGGATAAATGCAAGAAGCTGATGATTTGTAGACAGTCCCTAGAGTGAGGGGTGTTATGGGAAGTTTGTTTGGCTGCAGCAGTATGTTTAAGATGGCTGCACAATAAAGATGAGTAAAAACTCATGCTGGTTTCATGATTATTAACAAGCAAAACATGGCATGGCTGGTTTTTCTACAGGGTTGCCAGTGAAATACTTTATTCTGTCATTTTTTTTTTATGACAGCCAGTGACATGCCCTGTTTCTGCACCTGACCAGTGCACCCAGATTGCAAACTTGTCCTAGTAATGAACATTCCAATTACTTTTTATCCATAAAATGCATGCAGGATGGTGTTGACCATAAGAAAGTTCATTTTTATTACTTCTAGAACACTCCTGCTAGGCACTGCTGAGAGGCTTTGCCATCAGCCCATCTTTCTTTGAGTTCCGTGCTTTCACACAGTTGAGTTTCATGTGTCTACACAGACTGCCACCATGTTACATACCATCTCCTGTCCCATAGCGACTGGTGCATTCAGCAGATGCTGGAAGAGACTGACTGGAGGAGCATGCAACCAAAGATGCTGGGAACTTATATACACATTGTGTAAGTATAGATTTTAGTGGGGGGCTGAGGGGGTAAAAGGGAGTAGGGGGCAAGTGGATATTTCTTTTGCATTCCGAAGGTGGGAACACTACTGGGGGAACCCCTTGCTGTATGTTGGAAAAGTCAATTAGATGGGCATCCTAGCAATCCAAGGGAATGTACATTGTCAGAGACCTCCTAGAAGCAGGGGGACACCCAGATGTATTCCTTCTCGGGTTTACAATCCAGATTTTTCCTGCCAAAAGAGGATTTCTGGTGATATCTCCAAATGTGCAGTGCACTCACATCTACTTATGTTACAAATCCTGCCTATACAGAATTACCCATTTCCTCTTCCCTCCAAAACTGAAGCCGTACGCAGAGGAGGAGAAAAGAGTGCATATATCACCTGATGTGTGCTGGCATTCCAGATCAAACAATGAAAGTGAAATTATAGTGGAAACAGTTTCTGCACTGTACAGTATCTGATAGCAAATAGGCATCATGCTGGTAGAATGTAAACAGGGCTTGCCCTGATATCTGCAGTTTACTGATATGTAAAAAAATTTTGCATCTCTGGCATCACACCTACGTGCCGCTACAATGCTTGAATAGTCTACCTACTGATGTCTGGTGGAGGTGTGGGCCTGCCAGGGGTATCTGTTTTATGGGTTATGGTTTTACCCTTTTGGAAAGCTGTACAGGCAGAGTGTAGAAAGGTTTTCTCACTCTAAGTTCCACTCTTGCCTTGGGTGTTTTCAATTGGGCCTGCCTTTTCTGGACTTACTGTTGATGACCATGATAAAATGCTGGATACTGTCTATGGGAACTGAGGCAGCTCAACTGATTCTCCAAAGATGGTAGTCATCATTAGTTCTGATTACAGCAGACTGGCATCAAGCTGTTTACCAGCTAACCATTTTATCTCGAATATCACATCAAGTGAAAGGTACTCTACATCTCTTCCATAAGTCTTGGGATCAGTATCGTCACTCCCTGTTGTGTTCTCTTCCCCCCCAGGGGCACTGGTGTTGAGGCAACAAGTTGTTCCTAACCTCCACCCTGAGTTTATGGGCCCTCTGCCTTTCCCCTCCAAGTGGTTCTGGGGGACCACTCCTCAACCTCCTCCTTTTCAGGAACCCTCTTTGCATGTCACAGGAGCTGCCATTTGGAGCAGTTGATTGTCACCCCCCCCAGTGGTGGTGCTGTGTGGTGTAGGTTAGGTCTGCCCTTTCTATGGATGACTCCTCCTCTTTCTTATGCTGTACTTCATGTTTGATGACATGGGAGATGGGAGCCTGAACCCCCCAACCTCATCTTTTATTAATCTCTTTACCAGAGGAACCGTTCCCTCTATATCCCTCATCCCCTTTATTTATTTTATTATGCCACAGGCTCAGGTAGTTCTGTTTGCTATGTATGGTAGAACATTTGCACATGGTTTTTAGTTATGTTGTTACCTGCTCAGTAATTTCTGGAAAATGTTACTCCCTTCAATGTACTGTTATGAATTGTAATGGATTATTCATGTACCTTTCCTAGTATAACATACTGAAGCTGTTTTGGGATGTATCTTTATGATTTGTTTTTATTGTACTGCATTTATGTTTCTCTGAAAATGTCTAATAACATTTAATTAACTGCAAAATAAACAATATACACTCAGGAGATGGTGAACAGAAGGTGGCTTTGTATGCAGATAGCATTCTACTTTACTTCTCTGCTCATAAGTCCTCTACTAAAGAAGTATGGAAAGGCTTAACAGAATATTATATGTGAATTTAGTTGGCTATGTGCTGAATGTATCTAAAACAGAAGTACTGGCTTTTCATCATAGGATCTCCTCAGCCCTGAGGGAGAAACTAAACCTGAAATGTGACGTCAAATAAACTACAATATCTAGGGGCAACCCCCTTGAAAGAACAGAAAACTTTTTGACCTAAAGTTTCAGTGTATCTTCCATAAACTCAAGAGGCTATTACCATAGGTCAGACCTGTCCACATCATAAATGTACTCTAGAACTGAATCTATAAAACAGATGTACTGTACTGCCCAGGTATCTTCATGTTTTTTCCAGTGTGCCTCAATCTTTATTTCTAGCAATGGATGGGGGAAAAAATGTAAGTCAGAATTTAAAATCCTCTACCTAAGACAGTCATGTGGGGGCCTAGCAGTCTTGACCTTGAGCTCTACTGTTTATTAGCATGTTTGAGATTTCGGCTCTTGTTGTTGACCCCATCTTACACAACCAGCAACATAGACGACAAAAGAACTATCAGAAAACATTTTTTCCATTGGAGCATATGGGTTTGTTGGAGAATTAGTAACAGTATGTTCCCAACACATCTCTCCAGCATTAATGTTACCAGGGCTTCAGTTAACTCCATTTTGGAAGTATCTGGCTTCTAAAAATAAGGTCAAAACTTCCAAAATAAAGTGGGAGGAGGGAGGAAGTCATTGACTTCTAAGTTTAAAAAACAAAATAGGATGACTTCCAAAAGTGAAGTAATAGAAATCAACAAATGATACATTTTTCAAAAAGAAATTGTATTTTACCAATAATGTTTATGCTAACATCCATAAATTGAGCCATTCTAAAATACTGTCTTCCAAATTGTGAGATCTGAGGAGTATTTTGACTTCCAAGAAACTGGAATGACTTCCAGATTTTTACTCATGAAAGTACAAGACTTCCTCTAAAAATAAATTAGCTGAACCCCTGAATGTTACCTTAAAATATGATAATTTCGTCTACTTGAAATATTAACTAAACCCATATAAGTGGTCACTCTGCTGGTTTACTAGAGGCTACACTTTTATTTCTACCTTTTTATATGGGAGACAACGACAATTAGAAATAACTAGGCAAGGCAAGGCAAGGTACATTTCATTTAAAAGAGACACCCATCCCAGAGGCTCTGGACACTGTACATCAATCAATAAATACAATGCATAAATAAAATACAATATTCTAAACAGAATAAAACATGAATTTCTATACAATAACTACCCTCAATGTATTCCCCTCAACAGACTACATCACAATACATATTTGAATCTTTTCATCAAATACAAAAATGCTTTTCATCTTAAGAAACAAGGCAAAACAAGCTCACTACCAGGCAACTGATGTGGAAAACACTAGCTAAAGTGTAAAAAAAAATGTTAATGGAACATATACTTACAAGCTTCAGACGAGACCCATTCCTGTACTGTCCACTAACCTTTCAAGCAGTCAACTTCTGCTCTTTTTCTGGGTGTATCAAACTATTAGTGATTGCCCTATTTATAACTGATTTAAAGTGACAGTGCCTCCTGGTTTACCAGCATGCATAATACATATCTGCAGGCATAGGATAGAAAAGACAATTGATCCATTATCTGTTTCAACATTTAAAAAAAACAGTATACAAAAATGTTAAGTATAATAAATATATCTGGCAGCTACTTCAGACTTTACACCCTGTAATAAAAACATTCATCACCCACACATATCAATATTAAAAGCCCATTGTACATAAATAAGCCATTCAAAGCATTCACATAATGTAACATGCATAGAGATTTTGGCAAGTTTAAAAATGCATTCAATAAGTTTCTCTATGTTAGGGATGGATAATCTACCCCATGCTGTGTGGGTAAGACAGTTCCGATAGGCCTAGAGCCAACTTCTGCCTTTAAACACTAAGTAATACTGAATAAGTAGTGCTGTGTGGAATTTTCAAATTATGGCAGAACAAAATTCCATGAAATTTTCAAAATTCCACAGAAATTCCACCAATTTTATCCACAAACAGAATGATGAAATTCTGCAGCAAAGAACAGTTGCAGAATTATTTCCAGGGGAAGAAAATGCTGTTCCGTGTGATATTATTCCACAGATCTCAATATTTTCTGTGGAAATTGTTGCAGAAAAATTTCCCATGGAAAAGTTGTTTTTCCACAGAATAATATTCTGTGGATCACAGTAGGTGGAATTCCACCAATGAATCAGTGAAATTCTGGTGGAAATTCAGCCACCGGAATGGCCATTCCATGTTAATTACACCAGTGGAATTCTGCATTCTACACAGCACTAATAATAAGGTATGGCTTAAATATACTGTTATATACATGATATTGATTCTTACTGAAGTACCATTACAAACACAGATAGTGTGACTACCAATATTAGAAAGTGATACAGTAAAGATATATCAACCCTTTTACAGATTATTTGATTTCGCACCATAGAACTAGGAGATTAAACAATTGCCTAATTTCTTCTCAGGTAGTAATGATACTGGTATTTATTCAAGTCTAGAACCATGGCATAACTTAATAGAAATCTGAAAAGGAAGCATGTTTACCCATAATACTTTAAATGTCATACCTAAAGAGAAAAGAGAAAGACATATTTTAAAAAAGCAGAGGTATATAACAAGCTCACCCTATAATATCCAAACAAGGATGAATACAACCTAAAAAAGGCAGAAATCCAGAAATCTGTTTCATGCTTACTTCACCCTAGAGAATGATGGCTAATGGGGGCCACCCCCAGGGCAAATTACTTTAAGAATGAAACAAGTTTGAATCTGTCATTCAGACCTGGTAGAGTTATAGCTTTCAATGTAAAACTCAAAATAGCCTCCCTGCATAATAATTTATTCTCCAGGTCATAGAAACATAGAAACAGAATTTGACGGCAGATAAGGACCGCTTGGCCCACCCAGTCTGCCCATTTCCTTACCTACTGGATAAGCTGTAGATCCTAGTTAACCAGCAGCCTACTTCTTCTTACCCCCACCCCACAGAATTGCCTTATGACTGTCCCATGCATGCTTGAATTCCACCACTGATTTTGACTCCACAACCTCCTCCGGAAGGCTGTTCCATGCATCCACAACCCTCTCTATGAAAAAATACTTCCTTAAATTACCTCTGAGCCACCCCCATCTTCAAATTGTGCCCTCTTGTTCTTGCACACCTCTTTTTTTGAAAGATGCTACCCTCTTGGACTTTGTTGATTCCCTTTAGGTACTTGAAAGTTTCTATCATGTCCCCCCTCTCCCTCCTTTCCTCGAGACTATACATATTAAGCTCCTTAAGTCTCTCTTCATATGTCTTCCGGTGCAGACCCTGCACCATTTTAGTTGCCTTCCTCTGGACAGCTTCCATCCTGTCTATGTCTTTGCAGAGATTGGGTCTCCAGAACTGCACACAGTACTCCAGATGGGGTCTCACCAGCTGTCTGTACAGAGGGATAATAACTTCCTGTTTTCTACTGGTGATGCCTCTCCCTTTGCATCCCAGTAACCCCCAGCCCTCCTTGCTGCCCTCTCACATTGCTTGCCCACCTTTAGGTCATCTGATATGACTACCCCCAGGTCCCTTTCCATTTTTGTTGTTGTTAGTATCTCACCCCCATTGTGTACTCTTCCCCTGGGTTTTTGTTTCCCAGGTGCATTACCTTGCACTTCTTAGCATTGAATCTAAGCTGCCATACATTTGACCATTCTTCTAACCTTGCCAAGTCCCTTCTCATCTTTTCAATCCCACCCTGTGCATCAACTCTGTTGCAGATCTTAGTGTCATCTGCAAAGAGACATAATTTTCCTTCCAGTCCTTCTGCAATGTCGCTTATAAAGACATTGAAGAGGACTGGTCCTAATACTGAATCCTGCGGCACCCCACTAGTAACCCTCCTTTCTTCTGAGTTGACTCTGTTTACTATTACTCTCTGTGTCCTATTCTCCAGCCAATTCTTTACCCAGGCTGTCATCTTGGGACCCACTCCCAGGCTGGCTAACTTGTATATTAATCTTTTGTGTGGGACTGTGTCAAATGCCTTGCTAAAGTCTAGGTAGGCCATGTCCACAGCCCCTCCCTGATCTACTACTTTGGTCACCCAGTCAAAGAAATCTATCAGATTTGTCTGGCATGACCTTCCCACTGTGAATCCATGCTGCCTAGGGTCCTGTGCCCCTCTGGCCTCTAGATACTCGACAATTCTTTCCTTCAGAAGTGATTCCATCATTTTCCCTATCACTGAGGTTAAACTAACAGGTCTGTAGTTTCCTGCTTCTGCCTTGCTCCCACTTTTGTGAAGGGGAATCACATCTGCCCTCCTCCAGTCCTCGGATACTACCCCATCATCCCATGATTTGTTAAAAAGGGTAGTCAGTGGTGTCACTAGTTCTACCCTTAGCTCGTTTAGAATTCTGGGATGAATCCCGTCAGGCCCCATTGCTTTGTCCACCTTCAGTTTTAAGAGTTCTTTCAGAACCCTTTCTTCTGTAAATGGGCTGGTATCAACTTCTGTATCCAGAGTGTTACTACTGTTTGTTTTATGTACCTCCCCCTCTTCATTTATAAATACTGAGCAAAAATATTTGTTTAGTATCTCTGCCTTTTCACAGCCTCCCTCTCCCCTTTCCCCTAGGTCCCAGTTTTGGCCTCTCAATCCCTTGGAACAAGAACTTCTATTCTCCATTACTACTTTTTACATGATGGGCTAGGGTATCCTCTTCATCTCCTTTTTCTATTGCCCTAATGTGCCCCCTTCCCCAATCTTGAGGCTCCTAGTGATCTTTCCAATATAGAAGAAACCACGTGTATAGCTGGTCAAATATACCACCCCCATAGAGTCATAACTGATAAAATCCCATATCTCATAAATGTTATAATCCCCATGTATCTGAAAGGTCTTTGCTTTCCTAATGACTGAGCAGTACTTACATTTCCCACAGCTAAGGTTAGGTAAGAGGGGAGGTGGTGTCTTTATTTACTTTAGGTTCGATTTGGATGTACTTTAGCTTCCTGCTCCTGATTTGAGCTTATCTCCTGCTGAATCCCTTTTCATCTCCGTAACACTTGGAAATGTCAAGAAACTTACCATTGGATGTGCATACTTGCCACCCAATAGAGCCCCCCTAGGTCTGCCCCCCCCTCACCTCTCTTGTGAATTTCCCTAGCTATGACCTTATCCTGTGTGGTGACTTTAATATTGACTGGCTCCACACTGATGCAGACAAACTGCATGCCACTCTCGCTGATACCAACCTGGCACAACTCCTACAGGATCCTACCCATCACAACTCCAAGTCTGGAAAACTTACCCTACTTGACTGGGTAGTCACTAACCGCCCCTTGAAGATAAAAGCTGTTTGTGTCCTCCCTGACTCTATCAGTGACCATTCCCCCACTTTATGTATTTGAAGTAAAAATTATCCCAACCCACCCCCCAAGGTCTCCATGGTTCGGGACATGTGTAGGTTTGATGTAGGCAGCTTTATTACATCCATCAATGATGCTGACTGGCACCCCCATTAATAACCTTCCCAATGTAAATCTAGCTCTGGATTTCTTTGTCTCCACCCTCTGTAGAATTATTAATTACCGTGCCTCATTGAAAAAATGTAGATCAAACGGGAGTCAAAGCTCCCTGGCTCACTAAAGATATTATACTGCTTATGTCCCTCCCGTGACAAAGGCTGTTGGCCCTATAAAAAGTGTGGACTCCCTCATGACTGGCAAGTCTACAGGCAATTCAGAAACAAGTGCAAAAATTTACTCCATGAAGCTAAACGTCTCCATTACCAATCCCTTCAAACAGAGCACTTTTGCAACCCGAAAGAATTCTGGAGGCATGTTGACTCCCTGGTAAAAGGAACGTCTATAGATTTCACTTGCCCCTTACTTATCAATGGTGCCACCCTTGCTGACCCCATGTCCACTGCATCCAGATTTAACAATTTTTTATGGATCATCACAAATATACCTCACTCTTCTATAACCCCCCTTCTGCTCCCCCTAGCCCATCACCACCAAGCTCCATTGATGCTCAGCCCGCTTTCCATCTGAAATTGACCTCCCTTAAAGAGGTGCAGAAGCTTCTCTCCAGCTTAAAATCAGAGAGATTCCCTGGACATGACACACGTGAGCCAAAATGTCTTAAATTGGGTGCCCCTGTGCTCATTTGTCCTGTCTGTGACTTGTTCAATTGATTATTCCCCTCTTGTACAATTCCTGATAAATGGAAAGTAGCAGTGGACATTCCAGTGCACAAAGGAGGGATCAACAATGCAGTAGAAAACTAGACTGATTTCCATCCTCTGCCCATTAGCCAAAATTCAAGAGCGAATAGTGTATAACCACCTTCAGCACTATCTGGAATATCACAATCTACTTTCCATATATCAACATAGCTTCCAGAGAAATCAGAGCACCCTAACAGCCCTGATAAAAGTTACTACTGACATATTCCATGCGATGGTTCAAGGCTTTGTTACCGGTGCCATATATTTTGACCTCATGAAAGCATTTAACCTGGTCAATCACGGTCTTCTCCTCCAACAGCTACATGTCCTTGGCCTCGACTCCGGTGCTCTAAACTGTGTTAATAACTATCTCTCCTGTCATTCCCAAAGGGTTAATGAGCTGGATCAGTCTCTGGCCTAAGGCCCATCACTCTTGGTGTCCTTCAGGGATCCATTTTGGGTCCTCTGTTATTCTTTATTTTCATTAACGACCTGCCCAATTTTTGCAGATTGGCTTCTGTGCACCTCTGTGCAGATGATGCAATCATCTATTGCTCCTCCCCTGATACTGATCTAATTAGCAGAGAACTTGCATCTGACTTTGCTTCCCTTGAGGACTGGTTCAGCCACAATCACCTCGCTCTTAATATGAAAAAAACTAAAAGCATGGTATTTACTCATCTACCCTCCATCAAGTCTCCTCTCCCCCCTCTTAGCATTAGCTCGAACAATGGCGATATGCTTCAGTGTGTCCAGTCCTTCAAATATCTGGGTATACTGTTGGACACTGCTCTTACTTTTAGCCTGCATGTCTCCTGTGTCACCAAATCCTTGTGTCAAAAACTTGGTCTCCTTTATCGCATCCATCCCTTCCTTTCCTCTGCTTTCTGCCATAAGATAGCTACTGCATCTCTCCTGCCACTCCTAAAGTATGGTGCTCCATTACCACTTTCTGCAAATTCCTCCTCCTTGACCCATCTCATCCAGGCTTATCATAGGGTATATAGTGATGTCCATTCCTCTCTGGGCTGGCTACCCTATGAGGCAAAACTGAAATATTCCTCCCTGAGCTTCATGTTCAAGCTTGTCCATAAATTCATACCCCCTTGCCTCCATGGGACTATACAACTAAGACAAGCTCCCCATGCATTATGATCTGCCTCACTCCCACTTCTAGTTACTCAAAAACTATCTCTGGCCACTGCCCGTAGGTCTTTCTCTTTTGCAGAGTCATCAGACTGGAATTCCCTCCCCACCTCTGTCCTCTCCTGCTCCCCTCTCTCCACATTTCAGTTCAATCTGTATTCCTCACTCTCAGTCCCTGTATCCTGCTCCTGCTTCTGCTGATGATTCACCCTTTCCTTCCCCTTTATCCCTGCCCCTCACTGAACTCACTGCCTCTCCACCAGCTACATCCATGCATTCTGCCCTACATTCTTGTGTTCTGCTTTGCATCCCCTCTTCCTCATTGTCTGTCCACCTCCCCTTCCCCCTCCTCCCCTTCTTCCTTTAGCGCTTAGTTGCTACTCTAAATTTATTGCATATGCCTTTGACATTTTGATTGTTTTTGAAGTATTTATCCCTTGTTGGATTAAATTTTGTAAATACCTATATGCTGTATCTCTATATTTGTTGCCATTGTCTATGCTGTACCTCAGTGTCTGTCATTGTACTTTCTGTATCTCCTTATCTGCCATAGTATTTTGTACCAATGTATTCTGGCAATTGTCTCTCTGCTATTTTGCCAAGACCCTGGGTCGACCCTGAAAAAGGGACTGTATTGTTTCAGTGGACTTACATGGTCACCAAAACTCAAATAAATAATAAATAAATAACATTACTAATAGTGGGAAGTAGGAACCATCTATTGTCAAAGTCAATGAATCAGCATGTTGCACACTCACCTCTGAGGCTGGAAGACTTTAAGGTTGTAGGCTCAAGCCTTACTTTGGCACTTGGGGTTAAAATCATTTCAGTCAGATGTGTGGATTCTGGGACGTGGATAGAACAAACACTTTTTTTTTTAAATCTATGTTTTTTGCTGTTTTTTTTTTTTTGTCATTGCCTTGCACCCAGAAAGTTTGGAATATTGGACTGAAATGTTCAGGATAGAAAGGGTTTGGTTCATGGAAGTTCTTTTCACTGGTTTGATGAAAAAATATTAATCTGTTCCAAAGTTATTACATTTTAAAACTTCAGGTTATGAGCATGCTCTGTCAGCACTTCAAAATAGCTGTATGAAATTTTTGTATGGAACCCTTTTTTGTACAGCTTTTCTTTTTTTTTTTTGTATGGCCACCATCTTGTTTTCTCTTTTTCCCTAAAAATTCAAATTTGGAAAAGCGCAGCAACCAACACACACAGATTGCTTATCATGACCTCCTCAGTTGGATTCTGCACTCAACTCTTGAAGAAATTACCTTGACATGTTTTTTTGAACATTATACATATTTTTTCATGACTTGTGATATGAAAAAGATTTTTTTTTCTTATCACAAGTCACAAAAAAATCCTTTTTAATGAAAGGAAAATAGTTTTTTTTTCATCTTTTACCTGGTGTCTAGTGGCACCCCCACACTGCAATCTGTGTCCTTGTGATAAGAGTATTTTCCCTGGTGTCTTGTGGTGGCATCCACTCTCTGATTGCCCTTGCCATCTTTTGTTTTTGCAATCTTATATTTACTTATATTTCTCCCTCCTCCCAGGTGTCTATTGGCTCCGCCCACCATCCAATCACAGCATCTGTCATTATGCATTTTTTCCCTGTTGTCTAGTGACACCCCCCACCATCTGATTACCACCCCCACCATAATTATTTTATTTACTTCCCTGGTATCTGGTGATGTCCCCCACCCTGCCATTGCCATCTCAGTAAGATTTTCTTTTTCATCCCTGTTGTCCAGTGGCACCTTCCCTGCTCCAATTGCCACCCCCATAATATGGTGTCTTATTCCTAGTGTCCAGTGGTATCCCCCACCCTCTGATGCCCTCTGGTGTTGTATGTGAAATAAAGAAAATGGTCCCTTGATGTTTTTTTAACCTGTTTTAAAAAAGGTCCCTTGATGATCTGCTCCACAACCCACCCCTACATCCCACTGAGCACCCACCACCCAACACATCAAACACAGCCTCACTCACCTGAACAGGTCCCATGGTAAGGACCCACTTTCCAGTCGAATACATGTCTTGCTGCTGTTACCATCAACTGCAATATGAGAAACTAAGGTAAATGTGGTTCAATGTATTTCAATGGGTTTTCAACTTTGATTCACAACTTGATAATTTTTGCATGTTTTCACATGAAAATTTCAACATGATCTTTTTGGGACCCCACATCATGAACAATGTCAGTGGAATTCTGCAAATTTGGTCCTAAAGGTGATTTGGTGGTTGCTTGGTGAAATCACCTTTCGGGCAGGATTTGAAACATTTCACTGCCCTTATTCATGAGATGGGGATAATAAGACAATTATATTGAAAATTTGGGGTAAAATATGTAAATATTTTTTATTTATTTATTGAAATGTTTCACTAGGAGGGCATACTGAACAACAAGTTGCTCATCTCATGGTGTGACCTGGGGGGATGGGTTACATAGGGTTGTGAAGGATGATCATTTACAATAGGATGTGGGTAGTACAAACAATACAACATTGTAAGATTGTGCAACAGTTGGAACACAAGGTATTGTACAATAAACAGTAGTGGAACTTTGGGTAAATTACAATACATGTCCAAAATCATGCAAAATAACATATAAATGTACAAAACAGTAATAATGTGATAGAACCATTTATAGTGCATGAGTGTACCAGGAGCAGGCTTGAGGTAGTATGCAAATACTGTTGGAGTAAAAAGGATGAGGTTAGGTTATGCACACTGGTGACCCAGAAGGGCAGGTGGAGAAGAGAGGGTGGGAGAGGCAAGAACTGAATATGAGGAGAAGGAGTAGCCTTTTCCTTGATTTCACCCTTTAGGATGCTGAGAATCCTGTGGGTGGGGGGGTTCATGGTAGGAAGGCAGATACCTTTCAGTGTTGTGTGCATAAGTTGAAATCTGGCTATGCTTGCTCATAGATCTGATAATTTTAAATACTCTGACACCAAATTTTCAGCATAGACATATTCTTGCATCACCTTATGAACGTGACAGCTGTCATTTTTAAAATCCTGCACAAACTGTCTTTTTGTACCTGTGGCATGGTATAACATTGTAGTAATGCGTAATCATGTTTTGGTTGGGATTTCAAAATTTTATGTACCAGGTTCCTGAGGTGGGGTAATAAAAAGTCTATGGTGACAATTTTGTTGTGGTTTTGCTAAAATTGGAAGTGCAGAGTCCTCATTTCCACAGCAACATACATATACACATCTATGGAGGGATGGGAGCACAGGGCCCAAAGGCAAATAAGAATATGATTACATTATCTCAAAAAGTATCAATGGATAGGTGCACAGACACAGAGAGCCCTGCACTCCCACTGGCAAATGAAGATGCAAATATACTATATCAAAAAGTAAGAAAATTAATGGCAAAAAGACGTAATTAATGCACTAGTTAGCATTAAAGCAGCAAACATAGAGAAATGTGGTATTAGGGTTTCCAATCTTAACACCCCACCCCTACCTGACAGGCAGCAACAGGTTTGAGGTGTGACTTTGGAATGTCAACCCTAATGCTCACCCCAGTCTCATACACTGTGCCCATCTCAGATTATTTACTCATGGAATGAGGTGAGCATTAGGGTTGACATCCCCAAGGCACACCCCACACCAGTTGCTGCTGGAGGATAGGGGTGGGGTGTTAGGGTTGGACACCCTAATGTCACATTTCTCTATTTTTGTTGCTTTAAACCTAACTAGTGCAACAATTAAGTTTTTTTGCAATCTATCTGTTTATCTATCTATCTATCTATCTATCTATCTATCTATCTATCTATCCATCTATCTATCTGTTGCAAAAATATTGTTAATGCTCCAGTTAGGGTTAAAGTGACAAAAGTTGGGAAATGAGGTGTTATGGTTTCTCTAACACCCTGCCCTCCCAAACCAGGCAGGAGAGCAGTTGTAGGGTGTGCCTTGGGCTTCTCATGCATAACGGTCATCCAATTCCATCTTTAAATAAGGTCAGATTTGCTGACTTTATGAGAATGGAGTGAATGTTAGGCTTGAGACGCCGAAGGCACACCCCACACCTGTTCTCCTACCTGGTTTGGGAGGGTGGGGTGTTAGAGAAACCCTATGGCCTCATTTTCCAACTTTTGTCACTTTGACCCTAACTGGATAATTAACTAATTTTTTTGCAACTTATTTCCTTACTTTTTGAGATAGTATGATAGTATCCTCATTTTTCTGTAGGACCCTGCACTCCCACCCCTCTGTAGATATGTATATGTCTGTACTGTATATAGCTGTGAAAGCACAGGTCCCGGTTTATAGGACAACAATGACTAAATTGTTAGCATAGCTATCTTATTACCCCACCTTATGTACCCGATACAGAACATGTTTAAATCCCTGCCAAAATGTAATTCTGTGCAAGTAAAATGTCATTCCATGCCACAGGTATGAAAACACATTTTAGACAGGATTTGAAAAATTAGAGCTTTGTCATGCATGAGGTGAGGTAATAAGAAGGATATTTTTAAAATCTGGCATAAAAATATTTAACATTTCCAAAGTATGAGTGGGTGTAGTGAAACTGCAATGAATGGTCATAACTTTGGCAAATTTTCATATTTTGACCCCAGAAGTTCAACATAGTCTTCTTATCACCCCACCTCATAAACTTCATAGGTAAGCATTTTTAAATCCAAGTCAAAATGCCATTCCATGCCACAGTTACGAAAAAAAAAATTTGGACAAGATGTGAAAAATGACGGCTTTTCTGTTTATGAAGTAGTGTGAAAAAACGGCTATGTTGAAAATTTGGAGTCAAAATATTGAAAATTATCAAAGTTATGCATGTGCATAGAAACATTTCAATTAACTTGAGTAACTCAGCCATTTTTAGAAATTGCTTCACCAAATTTTCAACATGGCCTTTTTGGTACCCCACCTCATGAACACTGGCAGAAACATTTTTTTATTCAGTCCCAAAAGGTGATTTTGCACAGTGACTGCAAAATTACTTTCTGGGTCTGACTAATGAAATAACAGTTGCAGTGTTCATGAGGTGGGCTCCTAAAAAGGCCATGTTGAAAATTTGGTGAAGAAATACCAGAAAATGGCAAAGTTATGAACAAAGGTTCAAAATGCAATTGAAATATATTATAAGGCACTTACCTGTATTCCTCAGTTCATGGTTCAGCTTTGAAGAGTGCAGATGTGTCCTTGGTCCACAGAAAATGATAGCTTATGACATTTGGTGGTAAGTACAGGATAAGTGGGTGTGGTGTGGTGCATGTTCAGTGGGAGGATTAGGATGGGGGGCAGAGGGGATGACGAGGGACGATTTTCTTTTTTACAGGTTAAAAAATAAAAAGGTATCAGGAGACTGTTTTCTTTTTTGCAGAATTAAAATAAACAACTATTGTGGGATACTGGGGGTGGGCTCCCCAGTGTCCCACACTTCTGAGGGGGCTTTAAATGCTGACATGGGGATTGGGCCCCCCAATGCCAGTTAAGTCATAAAGCAATGGGCTGCAGGGTGGAGTGGTGGTTTGAGAAATTTGCAAGATTTTACTACCGATAAATATTATAGAAAACTAATTTGTTTAGACTTACAGTAGAATATGACTTTGTTTTATATTGTACGTTATATTCACAATGTATCCCAAAAGAGCTTTACAAAGTAATGCATTAGATACTGATAGAGCAGTGAGCATACAGTATGCAAATCAGCAACCATTGCACACAGTACCTAATATAATCCTACACGGAGCCATGGAAAGACAAGGTAATTTGATATAGGTAGAGCCCATTCCTGATGACTCTGGATGTTTTACAAGAACAAAAATCCACAGATAAAAAATTCAACTCTATAGAATAGATGATGCTCATAATTAATGGTACCAAAGTACATTTTCAGAAGGAACTTAAAGTGCTCATGGATAGTGGCAGACTTCATGACCCTAGTGATGAAATCCACAACACAAGTTGTCACTTCTAAGGTTCTATTATAGACTCTGTAATAGACTTGTGAATAAGGAATTGGGACATCATGGAAGTAGTGTGGTCACAGTCCATTCAAACAATGTATGACAGCGTTAACACCTGAAAGCTGATACCCCATAATTTATTGATTTGTTTACTTGAAATAGTTTTACCAGGTGAGCATTCCAAGAACAGTCTCATTTACAGATGTGAGCTGCGGTAAGGGAAGGTAAGTGGAAAGGGGAGGAAAGACAAGTAAAAATAAGGTGATTATGATCAGAGGATGGGGGGGTGCCACTAGACATCAGGGAATATATGGAGACAGTGATCGGGAAGTGAGGGGTGCCAGTACATACCATGGAAAATGAGGCTCACAACTCACACTGCAGCCAGCAGCAGGAGTTCAGAGAATTAAAAAAAAAAAAAAACACCGTTCTCATACTGAGAATGCAGTGGAAGGCTACTATGCTAAGCTAGACACCTATGATTTCAGGTGCCCAGAAAAAGTATTTCTGACCCCAATTATGAAAACAAACACCAGAATCTATTTAAACAGGATCCGTTTAGTTAGGTTCTGGTGTGTATTTTTCATGCCTTTTAATTCATGGAGTAAAAAAACAAGACGGCGGCTGGAGAAAAAAGATTTTTCCATCATGAAAAAGGATTTTTTTCTGATGAAGAAGAAATGGATCTCGTGAGAGAAAATCTTTTTTCACGAGGTCAGTCTTTGGTTGAAATTTATCCCTCTAATTTGGATGGGGGAATTCCCATTGAAAACAATGGGAACTTAAACATGTTATAAATTTGCAATAGATTAATATTCTTTTCACCAAACTAAGCATGGCAGTTCTGTTTCCCTAGCTGGTTACACCATAATAAAATCACACCAAAATTCCACACAGTATGTACGCAATGCGATGAGGAAAAAATGCAAAAAATTTTTACTTTTAAAGTTTTAGCACTATCCATATCTCAGAAACTGTACTTCCGACCAGAAAGAAACTTGCCAGATTAAGAGATTTACCCCACAGGACAGCACATACCAAATGGTGTGCAAATCTGTTGATCAGTTGCAAAGTTATTAAAGTGCAAAATTTGATGTTTAACATTAAACAGCTTGCTCAGCCCTGTAGCACCAATATAGTTAGGGTTGAATGCACAATTGAATCTTAATAACTTTGCAACCATTCAATGGATGCACATGAAATTTGGCATGCATAATCTCTGGGGTAGGTCTCTTGATGTGGCACATTTTGTGTGAATTAATTGTGCTGTTTTTATGATACAGAGTGTCAAAAATCCCTAAATGTATGTGTTTTTGCTGTTTCTTTGTCCCCCTGTATCTCATAAAGAGTTTTAGGTTGTGGTCTAAGATTTTTAGGATACAAAGCATTTGCCTCCCAGATGTGCCTTTAAAAGGTTTGGTGAAAAAATATTAATTCTTTGAAAAATTATTACATTTTAAATTTTCCCTCTACTTCCTATGGGAAAAGTTAGATGTTCTGAATGAAAATACTTTTATTTTCACAGGAGCTGTTGTATTTTTGCATGGAGGGTCACATGGAGCCTATTGTATTTTCACAGAGCTCTCCTGTGTTTTTGCAGAGCTCTCCTGTGTCCTCCATCTTGTGTTTCAGTTAGCAAGAGAAAGAATTAAAGAAAAAGACCTGAAAATGAATCTATTTTTTAAAAAACAAACATCAGAACATCTGATGTTTGTTTGTTTTACTTTTGCCAAGAAACACCTTTTCTGGCCACCTTAAATCTCAGGTGCCAAAGTTAGCTAGAGGACTGCTTCTGCTTAGTTCTCTGTATGAGAACAATGGGATTTCTTGACTTCTGCAGCTGGAACTCATGCTGCTGACTACAGTTTTAGGTGTGAACCACCATTTCCCTGTTGTCTAGTGGCACCTCCCACCTGCCAATCACTGTCCCCTATCCATGGTGTCTAGTGGCACCCCCACCCTCCCATATCTTTCACTGTTGTCTAGTAGCAAACCTCACCCTCCAATTTCCATAGTTTATTTAATTTATATTCTGACTGTGGGATGCTCAAACCCAGTGTCAGATGCCCCCCCAGCCCATTCTATTTAATATTTGGTGACATGGGGGGGCCCAATATACAAGTCAGCATTACACACCCCCTCCCCCAACAGTGTGAGACACATGGGAGCCCACTCCCAGTGTCCCCAAATATACATTTATTTGTACCTGTGAAAAGAAAACAGTCCTCCAATGTCTTTTTTTATCCTAAAAAAACAAAATTGTCCCTCGTCATCTCAGCCATCCATCCTCCCTCATTCCAACCCTCCCACTGAGCACCCACCACCTCACCCCACCCTTACCTTATACTTACCTCTGGAGGTCATACACTGTCATGTTCTGTGGACTGGCACAGGGTAGCTGTCTTCTATGAAGTGGATATTTGATGTTCAAAAATGTGGTATGTGCTAAAACAGATATTACTTATTTCCGCACATGCTACATTTTTGAAAATGAAATATCCACTTGCAATCAATGACTGAAACATTTGATAACTAAAGAAAAAAACATTGTGTTAGCTACAGTTCCTCTGTGGTGCAAAGGACAAGGCACAAGGACAGGAGACTCAAGGGTCCTGGGCTTGAAACTAGTCTCCATATTTTTTTTTTGCACCTACAATGAAGGCAAAGAAAATGAGGGAAGGGTGGCCCCAAACTCATGACCCCTGTCCAGGACAGGCAAAGCACAAAAAAGGAGGTGTTTTTCCCCCTACTTATCAGTTCTGTCAGTGATGTGCCTGGCTTGATCGCAAATGGATTTTTATGTGTGAAAATAGGCATAGTCTATTGTTAAACATAACACATCTTTGAACATGAACTATCCACTTGCGGTCAAGCATGCAGATGACTGACAGTGGGACCCTCTTGACCCATAGAGCTGGAACCCATGCCTCTGGCCAATTGTGCTGTGAGCCAACCACATCACAGTCCCCTGTGTAGAGGCAACCTCCTACCCCCACATGTCTCCTTGGTGTCCAGTAGTCCCCCATCTGCTGATCCCATCCATCATATTTGCTTGCCTTATTTGTTTATACATTGACTTGATCCCCCTCAAGACACCCCATGCAATCCGCTGCCATCAGGGGGGCCAATCCCTGCATCGACACCAGAAATCCCCCCATCAGCAGTGTGGGACACTGGGGAACCCACTCCCAGTGTTCCAAAATTGTTATTTATTTTTGATTTGCTGACATCAGAAGCCCAATCCCTGTGTTGGCACTAGATGCCCCCACCTCCCCTTCTCCAGCAGTGTGGGACATTGGGGAGCAATTGGGGAGCCCACTCCCAGTGTCCCAAAATAGTTATTTCTTTTTTAGCTGAAGAGAAAATAACCATCCCAATATCCTTTTTGCTTAACCTGAAAAAAAGGAAACTGACCCTCATCGTCCCCACCATCACCCTCCCCATCCTGACCCTCCCACTGAGCACCCACCCTCCCTTACCCTATACCTACCTTCAGAGGTCATACAATGTCATCGTCTATGGACTGGGACAAGTCAACAGTCTTCAAACCTGAACCACAAACTGAGGAATCAAGGTAAGTGCCGTATAATGTATTTCAACAGTGTATTGAACTTATGTTCATAACTTTGACATTTTTAGGTATTTTTTCACCAAATTTTCAACATGGGCTTTTTGGGACCCCACCTCATGAACACTAGGACTGTAATTTTGCTAATCAAGCCTGGAAGGTGATTTCATGGTCACTGTGCAAAATCACTGTTTGGGACCAATTAACGAAATGGCAGTGCCAGAGTTCATGAGGTGGGGTCCCAAAAAGGCAATGTTGAAAATGTTGTGAAAAATTGCTACAAATGGTCAAATTATGAGTGTTTATTGAAATATTTCTATGCATGAACATAACTTTGTAATTTCTTTATAGTTTGACTCCACATTTTCAAAATAGCTATTTTTTCACAACTCCTGATGAACAGTACAGCTGTAATTTTTTACATCCTGCCCCAATGTGTTTTTGCACCTGTGGTGCTGAATGGAATTTTGGCATGGATTTTCACAGGTTCACCTACAAGGTTTATGAGATAGGGTCATAAGTACACTTTGTTCAAAATTTGAGGTCAAAATCTGAAAAAGTTGCTAAAGTTATGACCATTCATTGAAATTTTACTACGCCAGCTCGTAAGTTTGTAAATTTTAAAAAATGTGATCCCAAATTTTCAACATAGCCATCTTATTACCCAAGCTGATGTATGTCACAGCTGTCATTTTTCCAATCTTGACCAAAATGTGTTTTCTCACCTGTGGTGTATAATGGTGTTGCAGTTGCACAGAATTACACTTTGGTGTGGATTCAAACATTTTCTGTACCAGGGTACATGAGATGGGGTTATAAGATTGCTATGCTGACAATTTTGTCTCTATTGTCCTATAAATGGGGTCCTGCACTTCCATGGCTACATACATATATGCATCTATTGTGGGATGGGCGCACAGGGTGCAGAGGGCCCTGCACCCCAACAGACAAACAAAGATATAATTATACTATCTGAAAAAGTGAGGAAATTCAATGCAAAAAACTTAATTAATGCATAAGTTAGGGTTGTTTCTGCAGAAACAAAAGTAGGGAAATGTGGTGTTAGGGTTTCTAACAATAACATCCCACCCCCTCCCTGCAGATACTGACAGGCATTGGGGTGTGCTTTGGAGTCATCAGCCATAACACTCACCTCATTCTTTTATACTGTACCTAGCTTAGCTTACTTAGTTATGGAATGTGATGAACATTAGTGCTGATGATTCAAAAGCACCCCTTCAACACCTGTCAGTCTCTGCAGGGTGGGGTGCTAGGGTTGGAAACCCTAACACCACATTTCCCTGCTTTTGTTGCTGTAGTAACAACCCTAACTGAAGCCTTAAAGTTTTTTGCAATGAATATATATATATATATATATATATATCTAGAGAGAGAGAGAGAGAGTGGTGCAGTTCTGTCCCTATAATTAGGGTTGAATAGGCACTTCAATGTTAAATTCAAAATGTTGTACTTTAATAACTTTGACACTGTTTAACAGATTTGCCCGGAATCTGGTATGCACCTTCCTGTGGTGTAAATCTCTTGATCTGGCAAGTTACGGGCTGGTCAGATGTTCAGTCTCTGAGTTACAGAGAGGTGAAAAACATGTTTTTACTCATGGACTTTACTGGGATTTTTCTTTGAACTTGCCTACAGCCCTGAGGGTTTATTTGTTTGGTCTGAGATTGTCAAGACAGAAAGGGACTGCCCCACAGATGTGCCTTTTGCTAGTCTGGTAAAAAAAACAACAAGCTGTTTTTAAGTTATTGCAATTTAAAAAGTTGAAAAAATAATTTCTGAGCATGCTCAGTAGGCACTTCAATATCACTGGTTGATACAAAAGAGGAATTCTGCATTGTATGAGAAAATTCCTCTTTTGTATGGCCACCATCTTGTTTCCAGTTTGCCTGAAATTCAAATCTGGAAAAGCCCCAGAAACTATATTCTGGGGATGAACCAACACGTGTAACTTGCTTATTGTGACAACCTAGGTGCATTCTGCACTCTACTGTTCATAAAATACCCTTAAAATGTGTGTTATTTAACATTTAAATTATTTTTTCATATTGGCGTCATGCGACATAGGATCTTACTTCATATGATGATACGAACTAGGATCCAACTTCGGATGACTCTGATACAAGCAAAGAATTTAAATGTGGACATCTCAGCCATTTTGGGGTATTTTCTTACTAAATATTTAACATAGGCATTTTGGGACCCCGTCTCATGAACACTGGCACTGTCATCTCATTACTCAGTCCCAAAAGGTGATTTCATGGTCACTGCATGGAATCACCTTTTAGGACAGGAAATCACATTTTGGGACTGATTAATGAAGTGTCAGTCACAGTGTTCATGAGGGAGGTCCCAAAAAGCCCATATTGAAAATTTGGTGCAAAAAATGCAAAAAATTACCCGTAATACAATCACACGTTGTGCAGTTTCTATGCACACTCGTAACCTCCAATTTTTAATATTTTCACTCCAGATTTTCAACATTGCCTTTTTTTACACCGCCTCATGAACAGTACAACTGTCATTTCTCACATCCTGCCTGAAATGTGTTTTTGCACCTCTGCCTCAGAATGGTGCGTCGTTGTGCAAAATCAACTTTTGGGATGGATTAACAAAATCACAGTGACAGTGTTCATGAGGGGATTTCCCAAAAATCTGATATTGAAAATCTGGTTAAAAAATTCCTAGAAATGGCCACGTTGCAAGCGTGCTTTGTGTAGTTTCTACAGGTGCTCACAACTTCACCAGTTTTTCATATTTTCCTTCCCTCTTTTAAACATTACCCTTTTCCACACCTCATAAACAGTATAAAGCTGTCATTTTTCACATCCTGCCCAAAACATGATTTTTCATCTCTGGCACAGAATGGAGCATTTGCTGTGCAAACTCAACTTTTGGGACAGATTAACAAAATGAAAGTGCCATTGTTCATGAAGTGGGGTCCCCAAAATGCCATGTTGAAAATTAGGTGGAAAAAATCCTAAAAATGCCTGGGTTATGTGTGTCCATTGAATTGTGGCACCCGTGGGGCCTTTCGGTGCCCATATCTCAAAAACAATTTCAGATATAGATTTCATCAGCTTATCTCACAAGGAGGTCTTGCTGTCATGATTACAACAACACTTGAATTTTTTTCACATCTGCTACAGTTACTGAGATATTGGCAAATTAGTATTACAAGTGTTCATTGCCCTATAGGGCTGCAGTATTGCTCCATATTTAATGCATAAGTGGAAGCGCGGGACCTGCACTCCCACAGATGCATATCGCTAGGCACAAATGGGCAGCTTGGTGGGAACGCTAGGCCTTTTTACTAGTTATATTACACTTTTTCAAAAAGTAAGGAAATTCATTGCAAACAAACTTCATTAATGCATCAGTTAGGGTTAAAGTGACAAAAGTGGGAAAATGAGATGTTAGGGTTGTGTCCCTAAACCCCCACCTCCCCATACCTCCACAGATTGACAAACACTGGGGTGTGCCATGGGGTCATCAG
The DNA here is from genome assembly GCA_016271365.2 of Neoceratodus forsteri. Taxonomy (NCBI): domain Eukaryota; kingdom Metazoa; phylum Chordata; order Ceratodontiformes; family Ceratodontidae; genus Neoceratodus; species Neoceratodus forsteri. Next base: position 1,532,426,552 of record CM057449.1, on the reverse strand, counting down.
GTCTGACTTTCACCCCATTCTCCTTTACTGCAGCATGTTGGCCTATTTACACATGGAATGGGGTGAGAGTTGGGCCAGATGACCTCATGGCACATCCCAGCATCTGTCGGTCTATGGAGAATGGCGGGGGTAGGAGTTGGAGAGGATAGGGGCTCAACCGTCACATCTCATTTCCCCACTTTTGTCTCTTTAACCCTAACTGCATTAATGACATTTTTGTAATGAATATATATATATATATATATATATATATATATATATATGTTACAGTGGCACGGTAGTGCCACTATAGTTAGGGTTGAGCACCCTAATTAAGGTTAAAGTGTGACATTTTGCAGCTTAATAACTTTGCCACTGTATAACAGATTTGCCTGAAATTTGGCATGCACAGTGCAGTGTCATAGATTTCATGGTCTGCCAAGTTTCATAATGATCAGATATACGGGTGAGGAGCTATATAGCACCGCAGAAAGTCATATTTACGCTTTTTTGTGCATGCTTTGCTCATGCCTACAGGGTGCATGGTTTGAGTGACTGGTCCAAACACTTGAGGGAACATGCATCCAGGGTCCCCGATGTGTCTTTTGAAGATTTCATGAAAAAATATTGAACGGTTCAAAAGTTATTCAAAAAACAAGTTTCCCATTATAGTCAATGGGAAAAGTTAACAAAAAGTTCAACAGTGTCGCAAATGCAGTGTTTAGTGTTGCAAATGATCCCTGTAGTGTCACAAATTCATCATCTTGTTTTCAGTTGTTGGTCACAGAAATGCTTGACATTTACATTTGGGACCCTCTAGGGACACAATTCTTGCTTTGTTCACCTAGACAAGTCTTGAGGATGCTAGTCATGTCTTTTTTTGGGGGGCTTAAACACCCCAGAAATATGTTTTTAACATTTTTGTAAAAATAAGTGTCGCAAAGTAGTGTTGCACTTGTGACACTTTCATGCTTTTATTTGTGAAAGTGTCGTGATTTGCGACACTACTTTGAACACTATGCCTCAAATAGTAGGAAATATTTGCCACCCTGCTGTAAAAGAACAGTTTGGTCTTTTGGGCTGAAATTTGGAGGGAAGAAGGCCAAGATGCCATAGATGTGCCTTTTTGTGGCTTGGTGACAAAATATTAGAGGGAAGCAAAGTTATGGTACTCCGAAGTTGATGATTTTTCCCATAGACTAACATTATGGCGTCCACCAAGCCTTTCAGGGCCTGTATCTTAGAAACTCTTCGAGATCCAGACTTTTCATCGGAAAAATGCTTAGCCCCCCCCCCCCCCACTACAGGGCTAAGTGCAAAACTAGCCAGGAAAGTTATAAATAATATGATATTTTAATTTTTTTTCTACCTCGTACAGTTCCTGAGATATACGCAGGTTAGTATTCCAAGTGTACATTTTCTGCTCCTAGGTCCATTATTATGCATACATTTTTTGTATTCACTGTGCTTCTGAATGCACCTTTTTGGGAAAAACAGTGTGTGCATTTGCGTCACTGTTACAGTCAGTGTTTCCGCTTGTGGTTCCGTTACTGTTTCCATTAGCATTCCATTTACATCACTGTGTGTGTTTGCGCTTGCATTTGCATTACCATTTGTGTTTCCATTACTGTTTTTGTTTGCATTTCCTTTTGCATCAATGTGTGCATTACCATTGTGTTTGTGTACGCACTTCCATTTGAATTTCTGTTTCCTTTGGCGTCATCGTTGGTGTTACTGTAAGCGTTTGCGTTTTCAATTCCATTACCTTGACCATGCAAGTTTCCATTTGTGTTTGTGTACACACTTGCATTTGCATTTCTGTTTGTGTTAGTGTTCCCTTTGGTGTCATCGTTGGTGTTACTGTGGCCATTTGCATTTCCAATTGTGTTACCATTACTGTTTGCGTGTTCATCACCTTTTGCATTTGCATTTCTGTTGGCCTTAGCATTCATGTTTTTGGTAGCATTTATGTTGTCAGTTGCATTACTGTTTCCTTCTGCATCACCATTGCCATTACTGTTTGCATTTCTGTTTGTGTTTCTCTTACCGTTTGCATTTTTTTTACCATTTGCATTTGTGTTTCTGTTGCCGTGAGCATTTGCATTACCGTTTCTGTTTTCGCTAATGTTTGCGTTTCTCTTACCATTTGCATTATCGTTTACATTTGCATCACCATGTGCGTTTCCATTTGAGCTTGTTTTTGCATTACAGTTAGCGTTACTATTTTATTTTACCTCACTGTTTCCATCAGCATTTGTGTTAACATAACTGTTTGTGTTTTTGCATTTGCGTAGTCTCAGAGGTGTTGTCTCAGAGGTGTTGCAGTCTCCTTCTCACATTGAAGGAGCTAATTGCTTTCCTACCACAGCTCTTGCAGGGGATTAGGTGTGTATCTAGGGGGTGGAGTTGACAAACTGTCAGTAACTTCCAACAGAAAGAAGGGTTAAAAGGTCAGGTTAGTTGATATCTTGTAGGTGGATGACTATGTTTACTGGCCAATACACCTAGTTTCACCTGAGCTCTTTCCTTCTAGGTTGCTTGAAAGAAAAGAGCAAAGAACCTTATCAGAGCAAGGGAAAGGATTAAGACTTCTTTTGACTGGGCAGATTTACTGTGTTGTTATTTTTATTTTGTACTCACAGGGATCGTTACTGTTTGTTGCTAACATTTTATTATTTAATTTTTATCTGATTCAACTTGTTGTTGCTGGGTATACCTTCTGCTGCATTATTACAGGGTGTGCCTTCAGGTATGTGCTAACAGATTACTGCTGTAATCTTCTGATTCAAATTGTCTTTTGTAAGGTATATCTTATGTTACTGCTTTATTTCTCTCTGTAGCAAAGTGTTTCTTACAGGGTATATCTTCTGTGAAATTATTACAGGTGGTCCTTTACCGGTTTTAGTTTTATCTATCATTAGGAAAAGATTTCAGGGTGACTGCATTTGTTGCTACCTGATTGTTTCTGCTCTTACCTCCATGTTTCTTTCATCCATGGTTCTTCTTGTTCAGCAGGGGAAGGGCCCAGCCACCCACCCCCATCCCCAACCACCCACACTACACTCCTTTTATAGGGTAGCACAGTCGTGACATTTCCTGTGGCAATGCAGGAAGGGGTGGATAAGTGAGGTATCAACATGGTGACCTCATTTACAGGGGCACTAGTAATTTAACTTGTTATAACTAGTGATACAAAAACAAACAAAAAACAAAATCAAACTTTTGCTTTCATTTTCTTCCTTCAAATTACTCTGACCAGGTTGTAAACCCTACAACTTATCTGGAATGGATATCATTAACTGCAGGTACTGCAGAACACTTTTCAGAAGGGCAGTTTACAGGATTTATGACACTGTCCTACATGTTGGGCCATTGGAGATCTAAGGGCTCAGCTCCAGGCAGCATGGGCAGAGGTTGCATGCCTCAAATTGCATATTAAAGAGGAAATATACTGTAAGAACCAAACACCATTTCCGCAACATCCAACAGAAGCACCTTGACCACAGAGGCAGTTGGTCTGGGAGGTTGGAAGGTGGTCAGGAAGGGTAAATCACATGCCCCGTAACTCAGTGCTCTCCAACATATTACCTCCACAAACCATATAAAAACTACAAACAGGTATCTGCTTCTATCTCTGAAATCAAACAAAGGAGCGGAGGACACTGCAGAGCAGGAAACTGCAGCACAGGAGCTAGCACAACAAAACTAGCCCAAAACCGGAACCAAAACAAAAAAGCAAAAAGGAAATCCCAAAAACTTCTGATCATAGGAGACTTCCTTGATTCGGGGAGTTGATACCTATCTCCAGCCAGGGGTAATGGTCAGGTGTCTCCCAGGTACATCAGCAAGGAGAGACACTGACAGCATTGCTAAAATTGTTCAGGAAGCAGGAGAAAACATTGACATCCTGGTACACATAGGGACTGATGGTCAGTTGTGGAGACTAAGAAACACCTGACCAGTCTGGGTGACAAACTATTATCCATTTCGTCCAGCATCTCCTTCTCTGAGATGCTGCCAGTCTGGGAGGGGGGGTAGATGGACAGAAGGTCAAAGAAGGGGAGATAGAGGAGCTAAACATGTGGCTCAAGGGCTCATGCCAGGAAAAAAGACACACATTTGTAGGGAACTGGCAATAGGTTTTGGAGCAAAAGTTCTTTAAATTTGATGGACTGCATCTGACTAAAGAGGGAGTAAATGCATTGGGGCAGAAGTTTGATGTCTTTACAGAATATTTAAACTAGCAAATGGGCAGTGGGGTGCAGCACCCCATATGTTGAATGGAAAGAGCACCCCTACACCCTCAGCTAGTGGTCAAACAGGAGTTCAGCATGTTTGCAGTTCACTTGCATCACCAGGTAAGGAAAAAGGTCTAGCTCCCCATCCAACTCACAGGGGACATGCCAGACCTCACCCAACAACTAACACACCAAAATATGTCCAATGGAAAATCATGTACACAAATGCTCACAGTCTGGGAAACAAGATCCCATACCTGCAGGCAATAACAAAAGAGGCTAAACTGGACATAGTAGCAATTAGCATGACATGGTTTACCAGTAACTACACTTGAGAGACTTCAGTACCTGACTATGTACTGTTCAGAAGAGACCAAGGTGCAAAAGGGGGTGTGGAGTGGCCCTGCATGTCAATGAAAAATATCAAAGCTACAGAAATTCAGAATACACATAAGGAGCCAGAAGAACTGTGGGTCACCCTGGAAACAGGAAATGGGACAGCCATACAAACTGGGGTTGTCTACAGGCCCCCAGACCAGGGGGAGGACATAGACACATTACTGTTAGAAGATACACAAAACATGACAGCTAAAGGGGAGGTTCTGATAATGGGAGACTTCAACATGCCAGATATAGACTGGTCAATACCAGCAGGAACATCTGCCAGAACTAGACCCATGGTGGATTCCCTGCAGGAGAAGGTTCTCAAACAACTGGTACAACAACCCACAAGAGACTGGTCTATCTTAGATCTAGTACTGACTAACAGGGAAAGGATCACAGATCTCCAGGTAGAAGGTCACCTGGGGGCCAGTGTCCATCACATGGTATGGTTCAATTTGGCCACAGGAACTAAATCATCCCATTCCAAGGCAAAAATATGGGACTTCAGAGGAGCTGATTTGATAAAATGGGCAACAGAGTTAAACTAGCCCTGGCAAAAGGAAATACAGGTGAGGGGTTACAGACAAAGTGGGCAAGCATTGAGGATGCAATACTTGAAGCAACATCTCATTGTGTTAGAGAGAAAAGGAAGTGCAAAAGAAGAAGGAAACAATTTTGGTTCTCAAAAACAGCAGAAGAAAAGGTCAGAGCCAAAAGGCTGGTCTTCAGGAAATACATGGGAACACAGCGGGATGAAGATAAGGAGGCATACCAAACTTCCCTAATATATATATATACACTCACTGCAAAATACTCCATTAGTGCATCAGTTAGGGTTCCTACTACAGTGACAAAAGTTTGGAAATGCAGTGTTAGGATTCAAAACCCTTACTCTGCATTCCCCCCATCAACCCGTACACACATGCAAGTAGGGGAAGACCCAAGGCAACACAACCAATCTGAGACAACCAGCAGCTGGTAACAGAAATAACATACAACTCTCTAAACATACTATAACATTCTGTAACATGCCAGTACAGTTATTTTTTTTGTATGCAAGTCATACTTTTTATCATATTATTGTTGTACATTTATCATGTTCTGATGTCAAGAATGAGATATGACAAGGTATGCTTTATACAGTTGTAATGCACAGGTAGGCTGCATAGCAAGACACAACCCCTTGTGCTAAGTATGTCCAGTTCCCTAGTCAAGTGTAAGAAGTCTTTAATGCACATCCACATACCAGTTTATTGTAGTTATGAAATGCTTTTGTACAGTACATATTCCAAATGTGGTTAGCAGTCTCTTCTTTGCGTTTGTCACTTCTAGCACATGTCTAGCAAGCAATCAGATAGGTTTACACAGTTTGGCTATTATATAAATAGCAGTAACACTTGGATTTAATAGTTGCTGTACTAAATACTGACACATTTTAATTGCATCATGCCACAACACTTGACAAGCTGTTTACATTGATGGATTAAGATTGTGTAAGTTTCAAATAATGGCATATATTTGTTAGTGATATTTATTGTTAACTATGTTCTCTCAATGTTTGCTATGAAATAATAATAACAATAGGTGTCGTACAATACAGCAATATAGTTAATAACGTTTTAATAAAATATATTCAAATATAAGTTCAAATGTCACAGCTTGACCAAAAAACATTGTATAGTTTTGTAAAAGTTATAATATAATATAATATAATATAATATAATATAATATAATATAATATAATATAATATAATATAATATAATATAATATAATATAATATAATATAATTTAATATAATATAGTGTAATAGTAATCAGGCTTGCCAAAAAAAGGCAAGCCAGTTTGTCTAATGTCCCCCTACCATAAAAGCAAAGGGGGGACGGGGATAGGAAAGGGAAGGGGGATGAGATGTCAGAGATGGTGTCAGAGATGGTCACATGACTAGGGGCAGGAGAGCTTCCCAATTGGTCAAGGAGAGGGGCCAGAAAGGGGGGCTGGGAGGTGGAGCCTACTTGGGCTATGTAAGAGCCTGCAGAGCTTTTGGTCTCCTTCTTTTTGCTGGGATAATGATTCTCAGCACAGCATTGGCAACTGAGGGTAAGGCACTATCTAGAGTACCTAGGCCTTAGGTGAGTAGGTTTCCTTGGTTTTTCAATTTTCATGGGGAGAATGTACAGGGGTTGTTGGGTTTTTAAAAATAAAAAGGAGGGAATGAGAAGAAGAAATGCAGGACAAATGGGAGAGTCAAGCAGGGGGAGTAGGGAGCAGCTCTGTATTGCCAGGTTGGGTGCTGTGGGGAGGTTTATGGCTCCCATGCTGGAATTAGGTCAGAGGATGGTTTGGTCCTTGCAGGTCAAGTAATATATGGATGTGATTGTGGTGTGAACAGGGTTATACTACAAAGCAGGATGAGAAGTGCTCTCCATTGGTGGAATGGAGTATAGCGTTTGGGCAGGCAGAGGGGAAGAGCAGGTGGGCCACAAGGAAGTAGGAGTGTGGTGTGAGTACTGTAGGGTTTTTTGACTGGTGCGGCACCCGCTTCAGGACAGCAGTCATGGCAGAACTCTTGGTTTACAATGAAAAAAAAAAGAGAAACAAACAAAGGAAACTAGTTTTGGAGCATTTGGGCAGGCAAGCCACGAGGAGCAGGATCACGGGGTCAGGGCAGGGGGGGTCTCGATGGGTGTGGCACTGGATTACAAGAAGGCATTTGGTTTGGCCACATGGAGCCTTGCAGAGGGGACATGTTTTTTTTTTGGATTCCTAGTGGTAGTGGTGAGAGCAAGGTGAAAAGGGCTCACTAAGCCAGACGCCTGCATGGCAGTAGGAACCTGGGGCCATGCGTCTAGCGAGGGGGTTGCTTTTAGGGCGAGCAGTGGCGGGGAAGATGGTAACGGCTAAAGCGGTATTGTGTGGTGGTGTAGTGGGCTGGGGCTTGGCAGGTTTGTGCACAGTGGTCCCATCTGTACCATCTGCACGTCTGCAGGGACAGAAAATTATTTAGGCTCCAAAATTCATGTGACGGGTATCATGCATAAGTACAACCATTTATAATCAGTATTTACAATTAGAACATTTTCTCAAGAGGTTTACCAGGTTGGGTTTGTCAAGAATAAATGCTTTTTGTGAAATCGAACAAGCTAAAGGGAGGCTCATAAAGCATACAGCCCTGACATATGAAGAGGCTGGACACAATTGATGTTTTGCTCTGTCCCTGCCTTGATATGAGGGGCATAGGTGGGGCTCAGAACATAGACTGGGTTTGGGAACCAGTAAGCAGGCAAGAGGTGGGTCTGCGGCTGCTAGGGGCGATCCCGGGTGGTGGGCGCCACATGTCTCGGGAGGTTCCCTCTGCCGAAGGGCATGGGTTTTTTGTGGGGTTATCTAAAGCACCTTGGGTGGGCAGTCAGGGAAGATGGGCCACGGGGTGATGGGCCTGTTATTTGGAAGTACAGTGGCTAGCAATCTAGTGATTGGTCCAGTGTTTGCAAGGCAGGTTGGGCCTGCAGGGAGGGACTGCATGGCATTGGTAGGCTGATCGCCATTCTGGAAGTCACTGGAGGCCCAGGATACATGTGGAAGGAAGGGGGTAGTCTGTGCAATGAGCTGTGGGGAGACAGCAAGGTAAGAAGAAGGCCCCCTTTCAGGCCATGCAACAAGCTGGTGTGTGGCAGAAGAGAGAAAGCAAGGCCTATAAAAAAAAATTGTTTTTGTGGGTGTTTTTAAAAAAAAAAAGAAAAGAATAGGGATTAATCTGCTCAGAGGGCAGATTAAGAACAAGTAGTAAGGGTGCAATTGGTTGCAGGGTCAATTTTAAACATCGCAATATTTCAGAAAAAGGGGAGTCGAGTGAATGGGGTTTGGCTATTAAAAGTTTGGTGGGGTAATGGCCTACAGAATCTTGTCCTTATGATCTGCTACATCCCAACAAGGAAAGGTTCCAGATCTTTTTGTGGATGCTTTCAGCAGAATGGAATAAGGATATGGCCCTGCGGAAGTTTCTGTTAAGTGAATGCAAATTGGAAAGGGCCACAAGGACTAGACTGTGCCTGGGTTAATGCAAAGGTTCTAAGGAGGCAGGGGAGCTACTTGCATAATGAGTATGGGAGCACCCAAAGTGCTTGCGAGTATTAAGTGACCAACATATCTCCCGCCTAGATAAGGACACCATTCAATACATCCAGCAAATACAGGTTTAGGAACTGCACAGCGGGGGGTTGATCCTAATCCAGTTGTTGGGTGAAATACACCAACCTCCATCATGAGGCTTGGGACAATGGGGGTAGGGTGGAGCAGTCTACATTAACTGGGAAAAGGAGGAGTAGGGGAGTCTGGTATAGTGGGGGGGCTCTTTTGATCTTGCCATCTATATACTCCCACTTGAAAATGGTTGAATTTGGGTCTGTCATCAGGCACAGTATCTGGGTTGGGGGTCACCCAACTAAGGAACCCATAAGGTTAAGAATTCAGGAGGCTTACTTCAATGGGCAGAACAGTATAGGTGAGAATACCACAAGGTTTCATTTTCAAAGCAACTGCCGCAGCCTGTCAGTCGTCCAAAGTCCTGTGTGGATGGATGACACTTGGAGGTTTTGCAAGATGGCCCAGCAAAGACAATCGGTTTTGCATTTGGCAGGTAACTCTAAAACTGGTGAAAATAGGTCTTGAGAAATAGTTTGATAATCATAGGAAGTCGAGACCATGCTTTCAGTGGGGAAAATGAAAAATATATATATTAGAGCACACGTAGAGCTAAAATGGGCAGTCTTGAAGAAGGACAGGTGTAAAAATAGTATGAGGAATGGCATTCTGAGGTTAGGCGTCGGGGTAATTTTTAAATAGTTTTCAGGAAGTTTCAAGCCGGTCTCCGAAAAGGGGAGGGGGGTTCCTGGTACAAGTACTGAGGTGATTGGTTCTAGGGGTGCATGCAGCTGAATGTGATTGGCATGCCCTTGTATAAAAAAAAAAAAATATATATATATATAAAGGTACCCCTTTTCTGGAAGTCGACAGTGATGAATGGGGTGACCTTGGTGAGGTAGTCCTGGTACTTTGTCAAAGCAAGGGTAATAAGGGTGGGATGGAGCCAGGTTAATTTTCCAGGGGGTGCAGATCAGGAACAAAGGGAGCATCGGGGCAGTTTTTGCAAGCGGGCACCAGATTAACAGGTTTACAGCTAGTACTGTAATAGTAGTGGGGGGAGTATGGAAGGGACTGGACAGTAAGTGCCACATCAAGAATGGTGGGTGAGGTATACACACTGTGATCCAGCCCCTTTTATGAATACCAAGGTGGGTATACTGTATGCCTACAGTATGCACAGGGTGGTATGAGTGGAACGTACCAGTGGCCACAGTCTGGCCAGGGGTTAGAAAGGTTACCACATACAGGTAACATGCAAGGGGAGGGGGGTTGGGCGTGCAAAAAAAAAATGTTTCAGGCCACAATGATTGCCAGAGATGGGGGAGGGTTTTTCCCTTGGGTCAGCCTTGGGCCAAGAAAGGGAGGACTGGGGTAGGGCACATGTAGACATGCTCCAGGGTATCTGGAAGCTGGTCACCCCAGCAGGGTGCTGAGGTGTCCTGGGGAAAGGGGGCTGTAATGGAGTAGGGGCAGATGTGCAAAGGCCTAATCCAGTAAGATTTCACTGGCAAGAGGCAATACAGTCTTGGTAATTACTTCAGTTACCAACAGGGCGCAAAGGTCTTGGGGACCCATGCTGCAGATGGAGAGCCCTGGATGTCAGAAGCCCACATCCCTGGGGCAATGGAATAGTGCATTAGAGTGTTAACCGAAAGGTTGGTGGGTCAGGCCACCTGCGGAAAGTTACAAGGATGGTGAATAGCATGCCGAGGGAAGAGCAGCAGGCCATTGGTAAAATGGTATCAGTAGGTGGGACTCCGGGACCTCGGTGGGCCCACTGTGTTGTTTCATGGCAGTAAAAGCATGCTGAGGGAGGGACACAGGCCAACAGAGAGTGGGAAGGCCAGGGTAGGAAATTACAGTTTATACAAGGTGGGGCCCAGGGGCAGGAAAGGGGGGGTACTCCTGAGAGGTGTCCTGCAGATCCCTCTGTGAACAGGGCCTCGACAGCGACTACCCTGCCCAGGGGAGGTGGGGGCACCAGCTCAGAAAGAGGGGGGAGGAACTTTGAACCATGAGCTAGGCGAGCCGAAGGGGCCTGGAGTGCCCCCCCGGAGAAGGTGGACTGATCCCAAAGAGGATATCCAGGATCCAATAGGAGTGAGGGTGGACCAGCCAGCCAGTCTGGGCTGAGAATGAAGATTCAGTGGGTAGGATGGCTGAGCAACAGTGGGCAGAAGTGACTGAGCCCCAGGCTGGGGAGCCATGGGGGCCGAACAGGGAAGCACACCAGTAGTGGTGTCCCAACAGCATGAGGCTTGCGGAGCAGCAGAGCAAGCGCAAGCATGGAAGCTAGGGCAGTGGCAAGCTATGGCAATCATACTGCGGGGGCCATGAGGGCAGCCTCAAGGGGAGAAAGAGGGGCGTGTAGTGCATGGGCCCCCCAATAAAGGAAGAAAAATGGACAACCTGACCAGTGGCATGAGGGCTACAAGGGAGGGGCAGGATATGGGTCTGGAAGGTTCCTAAGCCCCGGTGGTAGGGGCAAGTGTGATCAATGAGCCATAACTCTGGACAGGATGAGGAAGGGCCACGGAGCTGGATAGCCATGGGTGGTGACAGAACAAAGAGCCCTGGCCACCTCAGGGGCCCAGCGGCAGGCATACAAGGGCAGGGGAATAACCATGGGAGGGCTGCATGGGTATGGCCAGGAGAGTGGTGGGCAGCCACAAGGGACATGGATGATGGGTGAGAAGAAGGATGGAAGGCAACATATCTGGGTTAATAGGGGGGCTAGAAGGGCCCAGCACAGGAATTGCTGAAGGAGATGGGGCAGGTGCCAAAAGCAAGGTCACCCTGCCAGGGCCCAGAAAGGAGGAGGGGCATTCTTGAATAGGGGTGTGGCTGCACCTGGAGGGGCCGGCACAGGGGTGCAAGGGAGAGTCCAGCCAGATGCAGTCAGAGCAGGCAGGAGGCTGGGTGGCTGGGGCTACAGGGGGTCATGGAAGGGCAGGCCCAAGGAGCCACAAAGGAGGCACTGGGGCCATGGAGAGACTGCAGGGGATTCATTCTTTCCCCTCATTAGGGAGAGGCAGCAGCTGCCCCGGGTAGGGGGCCCAGGGAGTCAGGGCCTCAGCCACAGCAGTGTGAGGACACAACATTGGAGGCAGGTGAGGGCCTGTCCTCACCCCTGTTGGACTCAGCATGGTCATGATGGGTGTACCTGCATGCATGGCCAGCCCCGTAGCAGGGATCCTAGGGGGCGGTGTACCGCTGGGTGGGAAAGGGAAGGCAGCAACAGACTAGGTGGCAATGTGTGAGGCTGATTAGAAGGGGTGGGGGTCCAGGCCCATCGAAAGGACATATGTAGGGGTAGGGGATGCCTACAAGGGAGAGGGGGCAGGCCTGGAATGGGGCAAGTGCCCCTACTGAGGGCTGAGGGAGCTATGGGGGTAGGGTTGCTTAGGAAGAGGAAGGACCAGGTTTTTTCTACCCCTCAAGGAGGGAGTCCCATCGTCCTTCACAAGCTGGAGATGGGTAAGTGGAAAAAGGGGGAATAAAAGGGAAAGGGGGCAGGAGAGGGGGAGGAGTAGGGGTAGGCAGCATGGGCTGGGGACAGAGGAACCCAGGCATGGAAGTAGAGGGGGAGGAGGTAGGAGATAGATACTAGGAGCTGGATCACATGTCTGGACCTAGTGGGGCATGGACCAGGAACTGACCCTGTGCGAGTGGGGCCTGGGTAAGTGGGGCTAACTGCTAGTGGTACTAAAGTGATGGTGGTACCTGGTGGTGGTACCTGGTTCTGGTGATAATGGAAGGGCTGGATCAGATGGTGTCTGGACCCTGAAGCACTACAAGCAATGAGGAGAGGATCAAGTAAGCAGAAGATTTCCAGAAAGAAGAAACAGAATGAATTATTGTGGTGGTACTGTACTGTACTGTATAGAGTTGAAATTGAAGTTGGGAATGTAAATATAACTTGAGCGCCTTTAATAAATATTGCCAGCATGCATCCAACAGAAAACGTTGTGGAGAGATTTATTTCTGGGAGGGGGACCAGAGGACAATTAACCATGTTATAGTATACAGTTACTCATGTGATCCATCACCCAAGGTTGCCCAGCATGTGTGTGTACCCCCAAGGCACTCGCATGGCAGCAGAACTCATACAATTGGTGGACCATGATAATAGATGTGTCTCATAGTATGTTTAGAGAGTTGTATGTTATTTCTGTTACCTACTGCTGGTTGTCTCTGATTGGTTGTGTTGCCTTGGGCCTTCGCTTTTGTATGTGTGTGTGGGGGGTTGGGAGTGGGGAGTGCCGAGTTAGGGTTTTGAACCCTAACACTACATTTCCAAACTTTTGTCACTGTAGTAGGAACCATAACTGATGCATTAACAGTTTTTTGCAATGCATTTCCCTTTTTTTTGAGAAAAATCTTAGATTGTATGAGCGTGAGTCATACAGTGCTAACGCAATGCAACAAAAAAATTGCTTTCCCTACTGGTGACTTGTTGCTGTAGTAAGAACCATATCTGATGCTTTAAAAGAGTTTTTAGCAATGAATTCTCCTTTCTTTTAAAAAGTATGATCTATTGTAGCAGTAATTTCCTCTTCTATAAGTTTAAACAGAATATTAAAACCGTTGACCATAGACACACTGATTTTGTTAATTGTAATACTATAGATAGACACATTGAACCTGCTGTACTTGCATTGTATGCTGTAGTTTAATAAATTGAATGTAATACCAAGGCTGTTGCTTTACATATAAGTTAAAATGCAACACAGGTAGGTAAGGTTTAAAAAATATATAATTTCCAAATTATTAGTTAATATAAAGGGCTGAATTGAAAGCCAAATTGAGAAACACAGTCAGTCTTGCAATGCAATATTTCAAAGAAGTTGTAATATCTGTAACAGTAAAGCGTATATTAAAAATAGTATGACACATACATGTGAAACATTCAAGTTCAAGTTTATTGCAGGAAAGACTCAGTTGAGCAAGCTCATTCACAAGGAGGTCCTGAGGCACATAAACATATAGTTCACAATTACATATACAGGAGATACAGGAGATATAAAATGTAGAACAACAAAGAAAAAAATATATATAATACAAGAGGTATACACAATAGAAGTCCTTATGCTATATATGTAGTACATTCCTTTCTATATATGGTAGTAAACATCACATGAACATTGTATACCAAATGCATGTCTGCACATTGATTAGTATATATTTCACTTTTATACTACTATTGTCACTGTGTGACTGACAGTGTCAATGTTCCTGGAGTGGGCAAAAAAAACAAATACCACATGTTTGACAATAACTACATTAATTTATCAGATTAACAAAAAACAGAAACATAGTTTTAATATTAACATACATTTAATATTGATATATACATACACATATATCATATATACGATGAGATGTATTTGGAAAATTCCAACTTGAAAATAATCAGTAATATGACAATCTGTTTTTATTAGTGTAAGTGTCTGATGTACAATAGTTAACATACATATGTGTATATAGACTATAAATCATATGTTTAAACAAAAAATAAAATCAACTGTTATTTTTTTATGAACTAGTATGGAAAAATGTAAAAAAATAGTAACTTCCAAGATAACAGTAAACTACATAGATAAATAAGCATGTCACTATGTAGGCAACAATAGTCAAACATTCAAATTAATAACATGTTAAATTATTCAGTACTATGAATAGTATACACAACATGTAAAAATCGTAACTATGCCAGTATGTATTATAAGTCAAATAAAAAAATCTACAGATTACAAACTCGTATACATCCTACTGTTATGAGAATTAGTTTAAATTTTAAAACTGCAGTTCAATATTCAGTTAAAATACAGTATTAAAACAAGTAACTGGATCCATCTGTTGTTAAATAAACAGTATGGTGAATATCTACATGTTGTAGTTCTTAATACCTGAAGGTGAACAGATAAATATAACAGTGCTGAAAAACATTAATACTATGGTATTTTTCATTAAAGTATGCAATTGTACAGTATATACATTTATACAATACGATGTAGCATAACAGTAAACACATATCAGTTTAGTGTTGCTATTGTGATGGTATGGTTGATGATAATCTGTAAAATGTACAAAACAACATTCACACATGTTCGTTATTTGCAGTTTCTGCAGTTATAGCAATATGGTAATGTGATACTGGTAAGTACACTTCCATGTAAAGCTGTAATCAGTACTTCAAAGGTGTGTGAATATCAGCATAATCAAGGCTTGCTTTAAGTCGGTGAAGATCCTTAAAATCTGTAAAGGCTGTTGAAACGTATGAATACATCATGCACAGATGCTTTACATACATGTAGAAGTGCAACCCCTAAAGAAGTCATACTGTTGGAAAGTGTGCAAAATCATACTTCCAACGATAGAATGCAGCTCGCTAACAATGAAAGAGAATAGTAGCATATTCAAAACACATAGCTATATCTGTTTTGTTAGCAGAAGTATTGAACAATTATATAAGTGTACTTTCTCAATTAATTATGAACAGTCAGTGCCAATTGAAGACCACTTCAACTATGTTTACTGTATCACTGATTGACACACTGATCTTAGTCATATAGTTCATAAAAGCATAGTTATGTGCTGTAGATGAGGTAGTGTGAATTTATTGTAGTACTTCAAAACATCAATGAAAGAGTGGGAATAGTTTGTTGTTGCTTACAGTGTAACACAATGGAACAGCCATATATGTCACATGTTGTGTGACTACTCTTCTGATCGATGAAGATTGTTGTAGTTCTTCAATATCAATACACAGGCATCTTTTAACTTATGAGGCAGTCTCTGTTTAAAAGTGCTTATTGAGTCATTGCATGCAACCCAACCAGTTCTGTACCTCAACCAAGTGACATAATGTCCAGAATGTACTGATTGACAGTGGTGGTAGATCACGGCATGGGTATCGAATAGTGTCTGAGCAAATGACACTCTACCAGCTGTGAAATCTGTGATAGGTGTGTCAACTCTTAGTCCATGAGAATCAAATCAATGCAATACAAGGATAAGATATTGAGAAGTCCTAATCCATATAGGCTGAGAACACGCCCCTCCACACCTAACACAATGGTGACCACTTTGTGCATGTCTAAGCAGTTCTTGAAACTGAACAGTTTGAGACTGAGGTACATTCAAAGAAATCCAAAGCATGTTCTCTGTAATTTCTTGTTGTGAATGACCACAAGACAGACATTTATATTTGGTGACATAGTTGACAGCAAAGTACTGTCGCATTGGTATATGCTCATCATCGAAACTGTTTATGACGGCCATTATAAACTCAATAACATCCTGTAGCACATTATCTGCAAAAGTTCTGTGTCCATGATAGGTTCCTAAAACATGCTGTAGAGGTGTGAGTGACTGTACATTGTCAGAATGTTGTGAAGTCACATGTACAAGTTGCTTCAATGACTTTGATGAGGGAGTGACATGAGAAGCCATTATTCTATGTAAAAAGTGAGGCATGTGGAGAAATGCTTGCATTGCTGAATTTGCGTAACAGTTAACTCCAGCACTGTTATCAAATGCTGGGACAACAGCCATACTAACTGACTTCTTATGAGGAGGTGACTTTGTATCTATATTTGGAATGGTAACCTTCTCAATAGTATTAGAAGTTAATTCAAGAGTGGCTGATGGGTTTCTCTTGTTGGCAACTGAAGCTTTGACTGTTGCATTTGACTATACTTCATAGGTAGTAGTATTAGAGGTATGTCTGGCTGGTACTGAGAACATAATCTATTGTACTCAACAATACATCACTTGTCAGCGCATATCTTCTGTGGTGCCAGTGCGATATGTGCAAACCAGCAAGACTGCGAACACGCGAAAGTGCAACATAGCTCATGCCATCTTTGAAAATGCCAGTGCCTATGTCCACCATTGTGGAGTCCAAACTTAAGCCCTGTGACTTGTGTATGGAAACAGCATATGCAACACATAGTGTAAACTGCTTCCTGGTCACATATATATATCTTTAAAAATCTGGAACTTGACAGAAGTTTGATCAATTTCCACAGACTGTTCAGTGTTGTCAAACTTCTTAACAAGTGCCTTCACGAATGTCTTCTGAATATTATACTGAAAGTTGATAATGTGACCCATTGCAACATTGACCATACCAGGTTCAATGTCAAAGTTCCTATGTAGCATAATAACGGCATTCTTACAAACAGTAAGAACAGCTTCTAGTCCAGCTGTACATGACACATCTGACTTAAGTTCAGACACTCAGTCAGCTTAGCTACTAGATTGTGACTTAAGCAGACTCCATCAGCTGTGTCAACAGCATGCAGGGTGATGATTTCTTGAACCTTTCTCTGTAACATGATACTGTTGAATTCAGCACATTGCTTAAGCCGTGGCATAAAATATAAGATATGTGCACTGTCTGAGTACACGTCACTAAACACATCACATGCAGCATGTATTGATGCACCATCAGCAGTGTTTCTATGTGTATTCAACATTGAAAGATGCATTAATGATAAACTTCCAGTGCAAGCTTGATCTAACAATGCCTTGTAAGCTAGATCACCACTCTGTCAAATGTTCTGAAACAACTCGACATAGGTGAATAACTCCATAGGTTAAAACCTCCAATGAACCCTAGTGGTTTCTTAGCCTGCTTGACAGTCAGAGCAGTAAAAACATGTTCTCATTGATGGGTGCAAGTTGTAAAAGGTACCCAAATACTACAATACTTTTTCCACCAAATGCATCACCAAACTCACTGCCCAAAATCTCCTCTATGCAAACAAGCGTCACATTACAGACCATGCTGATCTCATCAATGATCAGTAGCTTAATTTTAATAAACATAGAACAAAGCTCAGATGCCACCTCAAATTACAGTTTTTGATACTCTCCAGATTTTCCATATTCTGTTGACAACATACACAAATGGTGCAGGGTGACTCCACCAATATTGTATGCAGCTAGTCCAGTTGGAGCACTGACAACAACAGACATTACTGTCCCTGTGTGTTGCCTTGTCAGCTATGATAGCCTCAATAAGAAAGCTCTTGCCTGTACCTGCTGAGCCACTAACAAACATTAGCAATGGCTTGTACTCATCACATTGACATTTTTTCTGTTCATTCAGTATACCATGTCTAACTGCATCTGTAACAGCAGCATAAACCATGAGTTGTTGTTCATTAAGACTTTTCTTCAGTTGATCTGCATCAACCGCAGTATGATCTGTGCTGCATAGCACTTTCCACTTCTGCCAGGAGTACTTCTGAGTCATTCATAGGTAGAGGTACTCCTAGTGTGCCCTGTACTTCTGGATCAAGGTTGTCTTGTGAACTAACAGGAGTATCCTCCTCAAGCTGCTTCTTTGGTCTTTCAGGCTGTTCTTTCTCAAGTTGTAGTCTGCATATTATGTCTCTGAGTGGTCTGTTTTGAAGGTATCATATCTGTGGTTGAACTGTTCCTCAAAGGTATCACAACTACCTTTCAATGTGGTCTCATCCCTCCAGGGTTGGAACAAGAACAGTAGAGCAAAGTAATAATGCTCTCTGCTCTCAGAAGAGGAGAGATTTAACTTACAATGGTCAATCAACCAAGGCTTATGTTTCTTAACGAGACAGCCATCCACTCCTCTAACCTTATAAACGTCACATGTACTAGCAGGTGAAACATCTGCTTTATAGTCATACCATTTCTCTACCTCAAATAGTCACATACTATCTATGGCACTGTGTCTTCTGAGGTAGTATGTGTCGATCAGGTTGTTCTTCAATATCTGCTTTGAGGAAGGTCAGTTGAAAGCCAGTTCTTCATCTCATCATGAGGTTTGAGTACACGTTTGCATTTCTCTTTGTAGTTCACACTGAGAAACTGCACAGTATCAGATTTTTCATACAAGTGTGTACCTATCAAATGATCGCTGGCCTCATATGCACTGCACTCTCTGTGTGACAGTGTCTTTCATCCAAGTGACTACAACTGTGATGTGAGTGACTTGCTTGAACTGGCAATATCCTCCCCAAATTCTTGCAAGCTGGTCTGTTCATGCTTGGTGATGTAAGAAGTTATGTACCTAACAAGAGCCAATGAATCGTCAGCCACAAACTGAACATCAATGTTTGCTTGCCACATGAGTAGAAGAGTGGGGCTGTAATCATTGATGTACACCTCCTTCTCCTGTCTGGATAACTCATATACCCTCTTGGTTGATTTTGCCTTCAAGTGATTGCACATTGATGAAAACATTCATGCGGCCATTTTGACAGACACGTCTAGGAAAACCAAAGCGACATCTGGTGTACCAATCAGATTTACTTTTAACTGCATGGCAATAGTATTTGGCACACATATGTCATTGTAACTTTTGCACCAACTTCAATACAGCAGGACTGTCATACTTGTCAGGTATGTGACAAGTAAAGTAACTCTTGATAAAGCCTAGCACTTCTATTGCTTCATGTCTGCCAATGCATGGGGCATCCTTGATACATAGTAGCATATGAATATGAAGAGCACCCCATGCCTGATATTCTGTCCTCCAAAAGTAGTGTTCCACAATGCCAAGAGGCAGATTGTCCTTTATCAAAATGAAACTTAGAATGTCATGGAATTGTTTGTGAAAATGTCTGGTCTCAGACACTAGGTCAAGTGAACACATCTCTCCAAGAGTCATTGATGAAATGCCTTCAAGCATCAAAATTTGCCCACTTTAAACATTCAAGCAACTCATCCCAAGTATATTCAGCACAGCTGAGAGTGACAAACCATGTTGCTGCACCATACTCTCGCAACATGGTCATGACCTCAGAGAGTCTACAATACCAGTATTCCTTGGTACCACACAGATTAGAAAGTACAGATGACAAATTTACCTGCAATATGTCATCCTTTCCCTTAAATTTCTAAAGAAACTATATGGCAGTGACTCCATCAAGTGGAGTTGTGAGCTATAGAGTATGTGCAATGTTTCTTAGAAATTTGACATCCATATTCAGTACTCTAGCTGTACAATATTCAGCACCTGCAACATGCACTTCACTGTTATCCAAACAACCACCTGACCCTTGTGGAAACAAATGAGGAAAGCAGTGTGCTTCCAATGTGGCCTCCCAGTTACTAACAGGGGAACCTTCCACCTGTTACATCTGATAAAGGTCAATATTGTCCCCAGCTGGATCTCTGCCATGCAGAAGGTGAATTGAGGCTATTGAGGACAATAGCGTTCTGCTATCTCCTTGATGGCGACTGGTGTGGGTCTGCATTGAATCACTGAATCACGCTTCCTAGATTGAAGTCCTACTCTTGTTTTTATTTTATTAGGTTTGGTTTATTTGCGTTATCGTTTTATTATTACTTGGAGTACTCAGCTATGGGTCTTGGTCTTGTGGATTGGATCGGTAGTTTCGGCAGTTTTTATCCTGGTTGTGGAGTCTGCTTGGAGTTACGTCTCCCGGTAAATTGACTGGCAGTGTATCAAGGCAGCTTGGATGCTAACTCAGAGCTGCATCTGAACACTGAACACTGAACGCTGAATTAAGTGGAGTATGGATGCTTTCGTGAGTACAACCTGGCTGAGTTATCATTACCGGTATTGACACTAACTCAAAGCTTAGACAAACCATTTGTCTTTGGATGTGAGGAAGTACAAGATTGGTTTTGTTTATTCGTTCCACAAACATGTGTGGTTGTTTTGAAGCTCACAGTCTTTCTAATCTATGCATATATGATTATTAAGCTTCTGGAGTGGGACCTCACTGGATCTTATTGGTTTTTGGACTCAATGGGAATGCTTTCCAGCATCTTTTGGGTGATTATTTAGTTTTTTCCCTTAATGTGAGAGGAAGTTTGCCTTGCTGTTTGGATACTTCTGGATTTTGCTACTTGGTTTTCCTTTGGCTGATGTTTGGGGAATTTGATATTCTCAACGAGTGCAAGTTTTCCTGATATTGTGGAAGGAAAGTTCTGCAGCCGGGCCTTGTCCTGAGATGGCTGTGGTGGGTGGGATCCCTCGGTCCTTGCTACCAGAGGGTGAGGGGGCTAGTTGTTGACCAGCTGGAGGGTTGAGCCTTTGGCTGCCCCGAGGGGCCTGCGGTGCTGGGTGGTTGCGATACCGCCCTGTCTCTGGGGTCCTGACCCGAGGGGTAGGGTCTGTTGGGCCCCCCTGACCAGCACATTCTAGGGGGCTTAATCTGTCTCGAGTACCTGCCTGTTTTGAAGACTTATGTGACTGTGAATTGATTTTGGTGACTATCATTTTTGGATGCTTTTCTGAACTGAAACCTCTTTTCCTGGACCTAAATTCTTTGTTCGAGCAGTGAGAGTGCTCAGTTACTGTGCGTTCGTGGGGAGTGTGAGTCTCTGCCCACTCACAATTTTTATTTTGATGTATTATATGTTATTTTATTTTCAGATAGTGAGAGTACCTGGTACCAATTAAATGTGTAGTGTGAGTACATGTTTTCTTGGCAAATTTAATATTTATTTTGGGGCTCTTTGGTTTTTATGTGTGTTCTTTTTGTTTTTTTGGGGGTTTTTTTGAGTTTATGATGGGACATCCTTGTGAGAAGAGGGTCTCCCATTTGTATTTGTATTTGTATTTATTATTTATTATTATTATTATTTTCTGTAGTTTATTTTTAGTTATTTTTATTTTTGGGTCCCGGAAAGTGGGTTTTTGTTTCTGAGAAAGAGGGGGTAAAGGGATTAATTTTAATTTCTGTTTATGTTATTTAGTAGATGTTTTGAATTTTGGGGTCTTATTTTTTTGTTTTGATTTGTTAGAGTAAGGACTTTATTAGTTTTCACTGTAGGTTGTAGGTATGTGTTATTATGTCCCCCCCCCATCGTGCGCTATTCATCCTCCGCTCTTCTGGCCCTCCGCCCTTTTTCTCCACCGCCTTTACTGTTTTCCATTTATCAACATTGTAGGGCTTTGGGAATTGTATGAAGGAGGAGGGGTCGGGGTGGGGGGCCCGAACAGTGGAGGATGGATGAGGGGAGTGCTCAAATCGGGATTGTTAGGTCCAGAAGACGCCCTGGGGTGAAATGGAGGTCAGAACATGGGTTTCCTTGTCTGATCCCAATACCCAAGGGCACATCCATTAATAACGGTGGGCTGGTGGTTGGGGGATCCTCTTAACTCTGTCCAACTCAGGCGGTTTTGTGCAATGCCAGATCCATTGTCAATAAGACGGCCGTTGTGGCGGACTTGGTGGGAATGGTGGATCTGGCTTGCATCACTGAAACCTGGCTGGATGGTAATGCTGGCCCCATTCTTGAGGCGGCTGTTCCGGCTGGGTATTCGGTGATACACTGCCTGAGATTGGATCGCAGGGGTGGGGGGGTTGCGGTCTGTTTTAAGACAGAATTGGGTCTCACTAGTGTTCCAGTAGAGGAGACTAGATCTTTTGAATGTGTTGTAGTGGCAGGTGGGGGCTATAGAGTGGCTCTCATTTACCATCCACCCGGGGATGAGAAGCCATTCCTTAAGGAAGTGGCGGACTTCGTCGTTGACCTGGTATTGGAGTCTCCCAGGTTGATGGTGCTGGATGACTTCAATGCCTGGATCGATGATGAACTCTCACATTTTGGACAGAACTTCCTCAAATTGATGAATTCATTGGGCCTTTCACAGGATATTACCTCTGCCACTCATAAATGTGGCCATTCTCTTGACCTTGTTTTCCTCCTGGGGTTGGAAGCATCCGGCGTGGGGATGGAACCTGTCAGATGGTCTGATCATCACACTGTGAGATTCAATTTTAGCACCCCCTTGCATAGACCTACCCCTGTGGAGATGGTCAAGTACCGTCCTTTACGGGATGTAACTCCCTATGGTCTATCGGCGGTGCTTGACCTATCAGAATTTCCGATGATGAGCATGGATCCTGAAGCCTTGGTTCTGGCCTATAATAGGGCCATCACCGATGCCCTGGATTCTATTGCTCCCATCTATGTGTGTCCTCTCTCCCTTTGCCCTTGGTCCCCATGGTTTGATGGGGACTTGAGGGAGATGCATCGACTTGGACGCAGGTTAGAGAGGTGTTGGCAGAAATCCGGCTCAGATGCCGACAACCTTAGACTGCTAGAACATTATCAACTCTGCCAGTCAGCAATTGCCTGTAAGAAGGCAGTATTCCTGTCCAGGGAAATTGCTGCTGCTCAGAACCGACTGGCTCAGCTCTTTCGAACCGTAGACGGACTGTACAACCCAGCCTGTCTGCAGGTTCATAGAGCTTTTTTGCAATATCAGTGCGAGGAGCTCACTCAGTTCTTTGCAGATAAGGTGGAAGACATCAGGGTGGAGACCTGCACAACACTCTCTATGGGAATTTCCATAGACCCGGCCGCGGTCACATGCCCTCCTACTCCCTGGGGTTTCTTCAAGAGGCCGGAAATTGAGGATGTTATGAGGATTGTCTGGGGTATGCGCACTATGTCCTGTAGTTTAGATCCAGGCCCCACAGCCTTGGTTATGGGCTGTGGGGAGATTATCTTCCCAGTTCTGATGAGGATAGTCTGGTGCTCCTTAGACTCTGGTGACTATCCTTGCTCCCTGAAGGAAGCAGTGGTGACACCAGTGTTGAAGAAGGCTTCTTTGGACCCTGACTGCCTCAGTAACTACCGGCCTATCTCAAACCTTCCCTTTGTTGGGAAGGTAATTGAGAAAGTAGTGGCTACCCAGTTAGACAACCATTTGACCACCCATAACATCTATGATCCCCTTCAATTGGGTTTTCGGAAGAGGCACAGCACTGAGACTGCGCTGGTTCAGGTGCTCAATGATCTCCTGATGGTGAGAGACCAGAAAAAATGGTCCATTTTGGTCCTTTTGGACTTGTCATCAGCATTTGACACTGTAGACCATGGGGTTCTACTTGAGTGCCTGAGAATCATCTGTGGGCTTTCTGGGTTGGTCCTCAGATGCTTTACATCTTTCCATACTGGTAGAACTCAGAGGGTAGTATCGGGAGTGTTTTCTTCTGATCCTGCCTCTCTGTCACGTGGGATGCCCCAGGGCTCAGTGCTGTCTCTCATGTTGTTTGCGGTGTACATGCTTCCCCTCAGAGACATTGTAAGATGGTATGGGCTGGAGTTTCATTGTTATGCTGATGATACTCAGCTCTACCTATCTTTTGCACCTGACCAGAATAGAGCACTCTCGGTGTTTAATAGCTGCCTCAGGGAAATCCAAGATTGGATGAGGTCCAGCTGGTTGAAGTTAAACCCTGGGAAGATGAAGGTGTTGGTTCTGGATCCCGGTCACCAGACAGGGAGATGGGAGATAAACCATCCCTCAGGTTTATTCCTGGGGGGTGTAGAGCTCCCCACCTCTGAACGGGTGTGGAACCTAGGGGTAATTCTTGACGATCGGCTGACACTACGTGATCAAGTGTCGGCCGTCGTTAAAGTTTCCTTTTACCATCTTAGGGACATCGCTAGGATTAAACACCTTGTTCCATCCGGGGACCTACCTACATTGATCCATGCCTTTGTGACCTTGCGTCTCAACTACTGCAACTCCCTTTACTTTGGGCTTCCTGGGGTTGATATCCACCACTTGCAGCTGGTGCAGAATTCTGCAGCCCAGTTGTTAACTGGGACTTCTCATTTTTCCCATGTTACCCCGGTGTTGTGGAGACTGCACTGACTGCTGGTTCAGTGGCAGATCACCTTTAATGTGGGTCTGTTGACCTACAAAGCCCTGCACGGATTGGGCCCTGACTACCTGAAAGAGCTCCTGGTTCCTTATCTCCCAGAGCAACCACTCCGCTCAGCTGGCGAGGGGTTGCTGGAGATTCTGATGGTCATTTTGAAATCTTCTGGTGCCCGGGCCTTTGCATTTGTGGCTCTGACCCTCTGGAATTCTCTACCATGTTGGATTAGAGAGTGCACGACAGTGGGGGGGGTTCAAACAAGCCTTAAAATTCTTTTTATGGATTAAAGCCTATGGGGAAGTGACTGACTGATTTGGGTTCGATTTTATTATTGTTTTATGAAGTTTGTTGTAATGTATCAATTATTTATTGCATTTTATATTAATGTTATATTACGCTGTGATTCCATAACTTGTACTCGCTTTGATTTTTTGAAAAGCGCATTATAAATAAAGAATATTATTATTATTTATTATAATTGTGTACTGTTCATACACAGTTTCATTTGTTTCTACATTTACCTTCTTGATCATTGGCTTCTTTGTGTCCAACACACCATACTAAACAGACAGGCTGCTCATCCTGTCAGTGTCAAGGTCTGCATAGAAAGGATTGTTGCTCTTCAAGTAAGTGAGAGCTGTTTTCACCTTCTATACATTGACAACATCCTGCCAGATAACCTTTGACTTAGTTGGCACACCATTAACAAGAATAACTAGACTGTTTTCGGTCGAAATTGCCTCCACATTTTCCTGTAAAGGAAGTGGCAGTTACATGACGGAGCCCTTTAGAGACTTAAGCTCTTTCTGGGGTATGTTTCATGTCCTAGTATTCAGATGTAGAATAGTCTGGAACAGTTTCATAGTTTGAGTAAGAATCCATTCAAACATATTCAACGTAGCAATCTCACTGCATGTGACATGTACCTCCATGTTCTTTAGAACTGATTTTGGTAGCATTGTTTCATTCCTCACCTTAGAAAAACAGTACTTGCACATCACAACCATTGACTTTATGTCAAAATCATGTAGAAACACCAACAATCATGACCACATCTCATTAAAAGACTATCTTTTCCAGATTAACCATAACAGTTTGTTTCTGGTGACATAGCCTATTACATAGACACACACAGAGTCGAATTTCTCTTTCATTGCCAACTCAAATTCGGCAATGGACTTGCCAAAGACTTTAACAATCTCTGTTTCCAGGAGAGAAAGAAAGTACTGGAATCAACAACTGATGATTGTTCAAGAATTGTGTCTGTAACATGAGTACTTCGCTGCACATCTTCAGTATGTTTAGTTGCACCCTTCATGTCACCACATTGAAACAGCTTGGAAAGGTGTGTATACTGTGAAACAACTTGTCTTACTTCATATATCTTGGACACAAAGGTGTGCATGCCAGACTGATGCACTGCTGGCATATGCATATGGTGAAAGATATTGTCACAAACACCACTGTCCAAGCATGCCAATGAATTACCCATCAGTCCAGTAAGTAGATGGATTTCACAATGGGCTATTGTCTGAAACAATTTATATCTTTCTTTACGATCAGTGACCATAAAGAGATTAATAAACTGTTCAACTTTATCAGAAGATGAATGCCTCTGATTGCATGTCACATCACATGTCCATGCTAGACAGTTGCATCTAGAAGGACACACTGTTGAGGCATTTTCGTTGTCACACTCAGTTGCTGTGTCATGACATACAGTCAAGACATTGCATACTTTGCCATCCTCATCAATACAGAAATTGCCATCCTTCTATTGTGTGCTATATGATTCTTCCCAGAAATATGCCTCCTACTGCTGTTTGTGGAGCCAGCTGCCTGTTACAACTTCACAGAAGTTGTGTTGGTTCAACTATGGGAAGTGTTGCAACCTCATCTTCAAAGCATACACAACTTTTCTGAAGCATTAAAGCATGTCTGCCATTTTACACCACAAGTGTTGAAGTACAACTAGTGCTCGGTTGAAAAAAGTGCACACTCTCAGATGTAGCTTCATTAAGGACAGATGACTCTTCAGCCTTCTGCCTTCATGTCTCATCACAACTGTAATAAGTCTATCAACCTTAGCTTTTGCTGCAAATGATCAATAATACTTCTGCTCCCTCAGATGGCTAACAACAGCAGGAACAGGTCATTGTTGTTTACTATGTTTTCATGTACATAACTTCCTGACAGTTTCCTTACTTTTTAAATGTTTTTTAAAGTGTTGGGTAGTTTTGTTTTTTTGTCTTGCACTTGAGCAACCACGTTGCATTCCTATGGAATCTGTAAGCATCAAACTAGGCCTATGTGCAGACCGAGTGGTCTGCACACACTTTGATGTGGCATGTGTGAAGTTGTTTGAACTCTTCAGCAACACTACACTATTATGGTACCTGTTACGTCTTTCTTTTGCATTGCACCTCTGCTTTGATGACATTTTTGCTGTATTGTTGCCAAACAATGTTCTTAAATAGTTGATGAGTATCAACTATTCAAAAGAGTTGCGCATAGCGCAACAGGGTTGCTCCAAGTGCAGCCCACCAATGCGCCCTGGTGTAATATTCAAAGGGCCAAGTTGCACTGCACAACTCCTGATGTGTCAGGGCGCATCAGTAATGTATGTGGTGCAAGTGCATTGGGGCATGTCCATGCATATATGGCACATCCCGATATTCAGCCCGGGATATGTGATGCATATGCTGGCACAAACTCACCTTGCGCCGCTCAGTGCAGCACAAAGATGTGCCTGATAAAACCAGGAGCAAGTCCTGGCCACCCACAGGTGAGCTGCCATATTGCAGGGTGCAACATGGCAGCTGCCAGCCATGGGTGGCCACCCGCCCACCCAGAACACTACCCACATGCTCTCTGCCAAGGAAGCATTGTGCTCCCCCCATTGCCCGATCGCGGGAATATGTATCTATATCCCTGGTGGTCCAGTGGACCACATTCTATCACCTGATCACAGGCATAAGATAAATATCTCTCTGGTGGTCCAGTGGACTGCATTCCATCGCCTGATTGTGGGCTTATGTGAAACAGCTCCCTGGTGGTCCAGTGGAAACCCCCCTGGTGCCCGATCATGGGTGGATCCACCAAATTAAACCCTGGTGGTCCAGTGGTACCCTCTCCCTGCCCACCCACTGAGGCACCCCCCAGTCAGTGGTGGGTGGCAGCACCCTGCCCACACATGCCGCCCAGCCACCCGCTGACTGACAGTGTACAGTAGTGTCTGTATGCCTATTAGTTCACTGCATGGGCCAATGGGTGTGCAGACCATACTGTACCACACAGGCCCAAAATGTTAATGAACATTCATTCACATTTGGGGCCTGTGTAGTATAGTGTGGT
Source organism: Neoceratodus forsteri (assembly GCA_016271365.2). Taxonomy (NCBI): domain Eukaryota; kingdom Metazoa; phylum Chordata; order Ceratodontiformes; family Ceratodontidae; genus Neoceratodus; species Neoceratodus forsteri. The sequence goes on along the minus strand of CM057449.1, from coordinate 1,532,398,809 downwards.
CTGCATGCCCATTGGCCCACGAATAGGCATACAGACACTACTGTACACGTCAGTCAGCAGGCAGCCTGGCAGCATGTGAGTGGATGCTTCCACCCACCACTGACTGAGGGGTGCTGGTGGCAGGGCCCTCAATGGGCGGTGGGGAGGGGGTACCACTGGACCACCTGGGTTTAATTCGGTGAATCCACCTGCGATCCGGTGCTGGGGGGTTCCACTGGACCACCAGGGAGATATTAATCTTATGCCCATGATCAGGCAATGGAGTGCAGTCCACTAGACCACCAGGGATATAGAAACATATGCCCATGATTGGATGAATGGGTGCAGAGACCGCCAGGGGTCAGTAGGGCACCGGTCCCCAACAGCTGCACCCTGGCAAGGCACCAGGCCAGATCACCAGGGATCAGTGCACCACATGCAAATGGGGCCATAATGACATGCAAATGGCCCCATTTGTGCCTTGCATTCATAATCAACTCATTTGCATGCCCAGCACTGAATATCACAGTTAATGCACCTAGCGCAATCGCACTTGCACTGATGCATCCCCTGCTCCCCTTCTGGCACTTGCACTGGTGCAGTGCATGCTCCCTCAGTACCATATTCAATGGTGTTGAGCCATGGTGTATCATCATTGAATATTGCGTGGTCCATGCCCTGGCACAGCCCTGTTGCGCTGCATCCAGGCTTGCGTCCCTGCCTGACACAGTCTGAATATCCCACCCTATGCCTTTATTGTGACAGTAATATATAACATACAAATGTTACCATTTTTTAAAAGTGATAGTTATGTCATTACAAGATTAGCAGAGATCACATTTTAAAAAATTAGCAAAATTTATCAAATGACCATTATTTTGCAAAAGTTGGCTGATTGCAGCTCTACAACTGGAGTGTTTAAATTAAACAGAAAATTTTGCGAAAGTTTCATGATTTGCAAAAGTATATATGTGAAAGTTTCACATTTGAGAAAGGATTTTTGCAAACATTTTGTGATTTGTGAAAGTTTCACACTATCCTTTCACAAATGCTAAAATTTCATAAATTGCTTTCGCAAATCACAAAAGTTTCACAAAATCCTTTCGCAAATGCGAAACATTTGTAAAATCAATATATTTGACCTATGAACCAAGTGTTTCTCAAGATGCAGCACGACCAGGAAGTGTAAAAAATCATGGAAAAAATGTCAGTAACCTTGAAATACAGTAAAACACAGTACAAAAAGGCATATTACAACAGTATATATGCTATCTAACATTAAAGTAGCTCACTTTCAAGGTTAAACATTGTTATTTTATGATTTCATTAGCTTTGCCCACCAAGAGTGGCCATTTTTTTCTTTGTAAAAATACACCCAACTAGCAAGCTCAACCAATCAGATTGTACATAGTAGTTGATTGATACACAGTTAAACCAATAACAGAGCACAGTATATGAAAATTAATTTATTTAGATTGGAAGTGTCTGAAGATTAAACAGATGATCTTAGACGACCAATGAAAGTCACAGAAAATTGGAGAAGAAATGCACAGCAGCCATCTTAGTTGAAACAGCAAAGCACTGGGACACAGAACTGTAAGTACAGCCACTTTTATTCAGTATTTTTAGGATATCAATTAACATTATACTGGTAAACAAATAGCATGAAACAAAATGTTTTTTGAGTACTATGAGGCTGTTCTAGCATGAAGAAGATGTCACATTATAGGAAGAAGTTATAAATGTTTAAAGCCAAAGTAGTACTGTCAACTTACCACCACAAATAACAGCTGAAAATGAAGGCAGCAGTCAGTGTGCACGTGCACCATGAAAGAAGTAGCAGCCAATAATTGACCAGCATTCATTTGTTGTTGTTTAAACTGGCCTATCAAGAGGATATTATTTCCCTCTCAGAAACTTTGCAACATTGAGTGTCACACCACAGTTAAGCATTCTTTAACATAATGGTAGATACAGCTGTTGTATTGGTAGACACAAAAAGATCTAAACCAATAGTTTGCTTTTTCCATGCCTTTATGCCCAGCCCACTAAATCAATGTTCAACAAGTGAGGGAGTCTTTGTTTTCTTTCAATCGGTCTGTGCTGACAGGACACTGCAGGAGACACACTGATGTTTTAGTAGTGCTCTGTCAACTTCTGAGGTTGAATAGCTTAGAATGGCAGAAGACAGCAAAAATACTGTGTGGCTGGTGGGTAGCAGTTTAATTAGAAGAGATTATGACTATGCTTGAAACAATGAATTTGGAAGGACCTGCAGCTGCCAAATTGTTCTGTGAAGTGATTTGGCAGGGGAGGTATGAAGTGGAAGCATCTCATGCCAACCATGCATCAGCTGTTGAGCAACCTACCTCCTCTAGACATACTGCTTATCCATCTTGGAGGAAATGATTTAGGCACTAAAAGATGGGGAGATTTGTTAAGTGAAGCTAAATGGGACCTGGCTTCACTCATTGATACAATGCCTGCCTGCAAGATTCTGTTTTCAGACATTACAGAGCGGGTGTGTTGGCAAGCAGAACAGCATATGTACCTGCTTGACAAGGAAAGGAGAAAGTTTAACATACAAATATCTGGACATTTAGACATGCTTGGGATGCACACAATATGTCACCCACAAATTAAGTATTATAAAAATTGGCTATATTTACCAGATGGTGTGCACTTCCCACATGCTGGCAATTGCTTCTTTTTGGGAGACCTCCTAGATGGCATCCTCACAGTACTCTAAATATCAGGCTGTGCAAATGTGTCCTGAAATCCCAAACAGTTCTTTTAAGAGCCAACAAATATTCTCGGTCAAAAAATAATTAAAAAAACATACATTGCATGTAACAAGACACGCATGGTATAGTGAAATCAGTGTTATATATACATATAAGATCAGACATTTTATTATTTGTGGAAAGGCAGAACAATATGTACTTTAGTAAGATCACACATAATGCCCCCACACCCCAGGATGGTGAGTGCACAACCACATAACCATACTAAAGTATAGTCAAGTACAAGTAGTGTGCAACTTGGGATGGGGTGGGGGGGCATTCCCCACCACCCTCCCAAAAAAAACTATGCATGGTTGCAACAAAAGCATACCTACGCCCCCAGGCCAGAACCAAGTATCATCTGAAGACCAACCCTGAATGGACTGAACCATTTTACAGGACTGTATCAGCAGCCTGCCAGAGCACCGCCACTCACAATCCCTTCATCACCTACAGCAACTAGCTGAGCATGCTCGTGCTCCCTCTTTTGCACACACATATGAATATAATGACATCCTGCCAATATATGCAACAGCCCTACTATGTAGTGTCCTCATTTACTTTTTTTTTTTTTTGGCAGATTGGAAAAATGCATTTTTGGAGTGTTAAAGAATTGTGTCTCCTGGCAGAGGTGGTGGAGAAGAAGAGCAAACCTAACATCGTAATGAGGAGCACAAATCTGCGGCTGGATAGGATCTGGAAGGTGGTAAATACCAACCTAAATAAAAAATTAAAAGTAAGGAACAAAATGCCAGCCATGTGTAAAGGCAAATGGAAGCTGCTGAGGCAGCATTTCTACATTCTGAAAGAACTCAGCGAGATACCAGATAATTATGTGAGCTGGTACTACATTGTGCTCTACATGTGGGAGAAGGCTGGCAAACCACAGCCAGGTGAACAACTCATTGACCATAAGTAAAAAAAAAATATTGGATATTTCAGACTCTTTGCAATATGGGGAAACCAAGGCTTTAAGCATAAGTGGTGAGGTCATCTTCCAGTTAGTAGCTGGAAGATCGGTCCCCAGTTCCAAGGACCAGCGGGCCCTAATTGACTCGGTAGAGTCGTCTGGTTTCTCTCCCAAAGCAAGGTAGACTAGACTAATAGAGTGGTCCAAAGTGACACCTTGTCTCTGTGATAGAAGTAATTTTACTATTAGTGCGGGGTTTTCAGCCACTGCTGCCAGTGCCTCCTCCATTGGTTGCAGATAAGATTTTAACTGCAAATATTTATGAAAGAAGCCCTGAAGTATTTTATACTGAGCCAGGATCTGGACAAATGAATAAAGGCCCTGTGGGCCTAACAATTGAAATATATGTTTGATATTATACGTACACCACCGGGTTATGGATCTATCCAAAGCATTGGGTGGAAAGGCACTGTTAACCACAAGGGATCTCTGGTAAAGTGCCTCCACAGGCAATAATCTTTTATCAAGTGAGTACAGTCAGACACTGCTTAAATACCTCAGCAGTAGATTGTGGAAATTTAGAAAGAGGAAGGCAACCAGGGGGATGTCCAAAAAGACAGTCCATCAGGTCTTTTAGGTCATTCCAAGTCATCTCAAACTGTTTCCAGGGCATAATATAGTCGGGGTTTATCCAGGAGAGTAAAATCTTTAATTTAGAAGCTTGAGCATAGTGCAGGAGATTAGGTAAATTTAACCCACCTCTGTCTTTTGATAACTTTAATAAAGAGAACCGAATCCTGGGAGGTTTCCCCAGTCATATAAAGTGAGAGATCAACCTATTCCAGGCTTGGAAATAAGTCTGTATTGGGAATAGTGGGACTGTCTGCAGACAGAATAGATCCAGAATCAAATGATTTGATACATTTTATTGGATCAACATGGATGTTACAGAAAAGAACAAAGTGCTCTAGCTTTCGAACCTACCCGGTCCTTCTTCAGAAGCTTTATGGCAGTTATTTTGAAAATCCCATACTATTAACACCAGATTATGTTGAAAAAACAGAAATAATTCTCATTGGTTTAACATATACATTTAAAACATAACAGAAGATTACGTCAGCAAAGCTAATTAACACCAGTATGCTTTTAACTGAGGAGCCTCAGAAGGGCAAAGGTTATCAAGAATTCTCAACAACCAGAGAGTACTTCTCACATAAATTTTAAAATGTCTCAGTATGCTAAGAAAGCATTCCAGTGATAAAAAAACCCTAGGATAACATTCTCTCTAATACATGTAAGATGAGGTTACAACTTACATTCCAAGTGTCCTGGTGTATTAAAGAACAGATAATGAGAGACAAAATCCTGAAATTAGGTATAACTGCAAGTTGAAATAGAGTCCCAAATTAAACATATACATATATACATGATGCATGATAGTATCACTTGTAAGTGTAAGTGGCAAATAAAAATACTTGTCAAGGACCCCCCAAAAAATGAGACCATGAGCCTGATGAGTGCAGATTTCAAAACAGAGTCAGTGTAAAACAAAAATGCACAAAATCAGTCTAAGGAGTCTAAATGAAAACTTCCAAGGATGAAATCCTCCAGGATCCCTCCTTTTTTTTCCCCTTTCTCTCCTGCTCTCTCTCCTTGGGAAAGATACTGTAACTAGCAGAAATGAGATATACTGTATGTACAAGAGTCATAATACAGCATCATTCACACCAATATTAATTGTTACCCAAAGGAATGACACCTTTTATGAACCCCCAAGTAAATGAAATATGCATCTTAATATGAGCAGATTTAAAAATGCGACAGTCTGTAATCCCACCACTGACAACTAGTAGAAAGAAGTAAATGTACACTATATGTGAAAACTAAGTGTCCTAGCCACATAACAATTGTCTAATGCCATGCTCCCCCCACACAGACGTGTGTACATACACCACACCACACACACACACACCCCTGCACACACCGCACAACCACAACACACAACAAATATAACAAACACAAACCACACATACCACACCACACCGCACACACACACACAAAAAATACACACATACACACACACATACCATATCCACAACACACAAAAACACAACACATGCAAAACACACACAAACACACATATACATACATACATCAATACACACACACTCACACACAGTCACCACAGTGTTAAGATGAGAAGTCAACATGTAGATAACCATAAACTTACAAAATCAAAGGCCCACTGAAGAACTAAAGTATTTATGTCCATCTTTTAAAGTAAAAGTCTATGTAAGTTTAAGTGGAATAATGTGTCATATAACCAACATCAATGTTCAATCCATCCGCCACCATATTGAGAAGTAAAATAAGTCCAATTTCAGAAGCCCGTCTCTGTTGTGTACTGTTGAAATGTCCTTTTAAGACCATCACAGACATATCTGAGATTGAGTGGCCATCCTGGAAGAAGTACTGGGCTACTGATTTCTCAGTCTTCTTGTGATTAATCGAATGTTTGTGTGAATTCATTCTAGTGTGGAGTTGTTGGCTTGTCTCCCCCACATAACCTGTGCGAGGACATTTCTTGCATTGGATAAAATAGACCACGTTACTTGATGTACATGTATAATTCCCCTGTATCCTGAATAATCTGTTTTGTGATGTAACCACACAGTCTAAAGTCGAAATGAGGTTACATGTCTTACATGTGCGTTGATGACAGGGTCATGTACCATATCATGTCATGGTATTCTGTTCCGGTTCAGGTTGACTCCCAATAATCAGGTTGGTTAAATTAGGTGGTTGTTTAAAAGATAGTAGTGGTAGTTCTTGAAAAATACAATTAAGGGTTTCATCCTCTCTAATTATTGGATGGAGATCCTTAACAATCTTACATAGAAGTTCAAGGTCAGGATGGTATGTGACTACTAAGGGTATTCTGTTGGTAGTCATCCGTTCCTTATATTTCAGTAGTTGTTCTCTTGGGACCTGTGTTGCACATTCCACTGCTCTGTCAATTTCTCAGAACAAGTGTCCCTACTCAATAAAGGTGTTTTTCAGTATCGCCAGATGTGTGTATCTGTCTTCCTCATTTGAACAGAGATGGTGATACCGAAGTGCTTGACTTTATATGACAGATTTCTTTGTGTGGCTCGGGTGACTACTTTTCTTGTGTATGTATCACTGTCTGTCTGTTGGTTTCCTGTAAAGACAGGTATGTAGGGTTCCATCCTTAATAGTGACAGTGGTATCCAGAAAATGTACAGTGGTGGCAGAATATTCCAGGGAAAGCTTTATAGTTGGGTGGAGGTTATTAAGTTCCCAATGAAAATCTTTGAGTGTGTCAGTGCCCTCTGTCCAAATTATAAACAAATCATCAATGTAATGGAAATAAGCGAGTGGTTTATGTGTACAGTGCCTTAGAAAATCCTCCTCCAAATTCACCATAAAAATATTAGCATACTGTGGAGCCATCCTGGTTCCCATTGCTGTTCCCATAGTTTGAACATAATGTTTACCATTGAAGCTGAAGTTGCCATGTGTCAGATAGAATTCAGTGAGTTTACCCACAACTCCAGGGTCAATGTTGGGGTTCAATTCTTTGTCATGCAGGTATTTGGGGCAGGCTGAAATGCCATCTGTGTGTGGAATATTAGTGTAGAGGGAGGTTACATCCATCGTGGCTAAAAGGGTATCAGGTGGTAAGTCCTTAAAACCAGAAAGTTTATGCAGGAAGTGAGTAGTGTCCTTGATATAACTATCCCTCTGTATAACCAGCGGTTTGAAAATAGCTTCTACAAACCCTGACATCCCCTCTGTCAGGGTACCATTACCAGACACTATGGGTCTACCACGATTATCAGGCTTAAGTATTTTAGGAAGCATGTAGAATGTCCCTGGCTTAGGTTCACTGGGGATGAGGTCCTTTAGTTTGTCTTGGACATGGTTTGGAAATGTTCCAATTAACTTCTGTAGTTCTCTTTTATATTCTGTGGTTGGGTCACTTCCCAGTACTTTGTAGTGAGTAAGGTCACTTAGCTGCCTGTTGGCTTCCCTAATGCAATCTTCCCGATTCATTATCACCACTGCAGAGCCTTTATCAGCTTTATTTTATGACAATGTCATGGTTCGATTTTAGTGTTTGTATAGCCCTCTGTTCCAATGGAGAGGTTGTAACGAGCCTGTTTCTGCCTATTAAGAATCTCACCAGTAGCTCTCTGGCGAAAGCAATGAATGTATTTGTCCAGTTTTTTGTTATGGCCACTTGATGGGGTAAACTCACATGGTTTCTTTTTCTTATCCATAATATTTTTACTGTTAGCGATTTCTTCACTGTGTGTGATTTCTTGTCTGCCATGAAAAAATTCTCTGAGTCTCAATATGCGGAAGTATTCCTCCATTTCACCACAAAACTGTATTCTGTCCAGTGGTTTAGTTGGGCAGAAATTGAGGCCCTTAGAAAATACATTTAATTCTCCAGTAGTCAGTGTGTGGGTGGACAAATTAACAACTGAAAGATGCCCATCTGTGTGGCTTAGTTGTTCAGTCATTCTGTTCTGTTCTTCATGGTTGTTAGGAAGTATGATAAGTTGAATGGCATTTAACTTCCTGTTTTTAATGAGCATGGCTTTTCTTAAGGTTCTTTGGTGGTTAATGTCTATCTCATGCAAGATGTCTGGAATAGGCTCACCAGACATCTTCTCCAGTGTGGTGGCTATTTCGTTAAACTGGTTCTTCAAAAATGCTTTCTTGGCATATGAGTTGTGGAATCTGTGATTTCTCAATTTTTCAGAGGTCCTACAACAAAGTTGTTCAGCAAATGTAGAATTATCTGTGTTTCTCATTGGATTCCAAATAGCTAGACCTTTAGGGATAATGTTATTCCTTTTGCACTGGGATAAAAAGTAGATGTCACTGTCTAGCTGTGCTAGTTTCTTCTTAATGTTATGCAACTGCCATATCCTATGACGAATTCCGGTGTCTTCCATGATGCAAAAAAATGTTGTAGGTGTCATACTGGAATAAAATCCAGGGAAATTTGTTTTGCTTAATAGTTTCTATCTGGGCTAAGAAACTCAAAGGTATTTGTGACCATCGTGTGAGGTCCTCAGTTATATTTTTAATTAGGGGTTAAAAATTTGCAATATCTACATGTATCTGATTTTTAGTAAGATGGATCCCAAGGTATCGCATTGATTGTTTATACCACTTGAAGGGGAATGCACGTTTTAATGCAGGGGAAGGGGTGTAATTACACAACAGTACCTCTGTTTTCTGCTGGTTAATTTTATATCCTGATGTTTTACCGTATATCTCCAGTTGGTCTCAGACCCTTGGGATTGATACCTCTGGGGAGGACAAAGTGAGAAGGATGTCATCTGCAAATAATGAAATTTTATGACTAGTGCCTCCCATAGGTATGCCCTCAATTTCTGGATGAGCTCTAATGGCTTGGGCTAATGGCTCAAGATACAGAGCAAACAACAGGGTTGAGAGGGGGCATCCCTGATGAGTGGCCCTCTGTAGAGGGAAAGGGTCAGATATAGAGTCATCTAGTTTTAATTAGGCCCGAGGGTGTTTACACATATTTTGCAATTATTGTATGATTTCCAAGGGAAAGCCAAAATTAGACAGGGTAGCCCACAAAAATGTCCAGTCCACCCTGTCAAATGCCTTTTTTGGCATCCAATCCAGTGAGTTCCAGGGGAATCGAGCATGTTGCCGCATACTCTTTAAGTAGATATGTTCGTCATACTGCATCATGAACCTGCCTGCCCTTAATAAAGCCTACCGGATCATGATTGATCAACAAAGGCATGATGTTTTCAAGTCTATGTGCTAGCACAGACATATAAATTTTGTCATCAAAATGTAACAGTGATATTGGCCTGTATGATGAGGGTAGGATAGGGTTTTTATCTTGTTTAAGTATAGCAGAGATCACTGCGTATTGCCAAGGTGGGGGGATACCTCCCTCCTGCATCTCATGGATAGCCTGGAGTAGCGGTGGTAGTAATTCCTCTTTATACATTTTATAGAACTCCAATGGATATCCAACAGGTCCTGGGGCTCTCTGGGTCTTGGCTCTCTGGAGGGATCACTCTATGTCAGTCAAGGTAATTGGGGCTCTCAAAATATCTATTTGGGAGGCAGTCAGTTTGAGGAGTTTTAAGTTGTTAAGGTAGGCCTCTATCTGTTGACTACGGTCCTCAGACTCTGCCCTGCATAAATCACTGTAGTATTCAGCCATGACTCATCTAATGATCATAGGGTGATGTTCTAGCTTCCCCGTAGTGGGGTCTTGCATGGCCATAACACAGACTGTAGTCTTATGCATTCTAAGTTTACGGGCCAGATTCCTCACTCCTTTAGAGCCCCCCTCATGGGCTGTGAGTCTGAGATAAAAGAGTTGTTCTACTTTCTGATCTAGGTATTTTTTAATGTTTTGCTTAATTGCTAATAATTGTACCTTTACAGTTCCATCTCCCTGGGCATATAAAGACTGCAACACTTTCAACTCCCCCTGGAGCCTAGTAAGCTGTGCCTCTCTCTCTTTATTTTTTTTTCAATGAATAAGCAACAATATTCCCACGTAATACTGTCTTAAGAGTATCCCACTGAATCACTGCCGAAACATCTGGGTCACCATTCTCCCCCAAGATCTGAAAGATCCTGTCTTTGACAAATTGCTTAAACTCTGGAACCATTAAGTGCATCCAGTTGAGACACCAGAAATTTGTTTTATGTCCCCCACCCAGATCAAATCTGGTGTATACTGGGGAATGATCTGATAATATGGTGGCCCGTGCCACACTTCATGTAATGTCTCCAGATGCTCTGCTGTGGTAATCATGTAGTCTATTCGAGACATCACCCCTGGTCCCAGTGCTACTTGGGTGTATTCTCTCTGTGAGGGGCAACAGTGATGCCAGATGTTCAGCAACCCCAAGGAAGCAATTGTACCACTCAAATACTTCTGAAGTGGGTTAACCCTGTGAAGGAGATGAACCGAGACATCTTTTGCAGGGTTCAAAGTAGTATTCAGATCACCCCCCCCATTAAAAGTTGCCCCTTGAGAATCTCCAAGAGCTGTGCAAAAAAAGTATGAGCCAATCTCTTTGAGGTCCCCAGAGGAAAATAAACTGATGCCAGAGTAACAGGGCAAGCATGTAACATACCTGTTGAAATAGCGTATCATCCCTCTGGATCTATTACCTTCTGATGGAGATCGAATGGCACTCCACGTCTAATCAGGATGGCTGCTCCCCGTCTCCTACTCGAGCTATGAGATGAAGCTATCACCATGGGAAATCACCATTTGGTGAATTTCTCATGCTCAGGAGAAGACAGGTGAGTCTCTTGTAAAAATATGATTTCAGGATTGTCCCTTTTAATCAACTGTATTAAATGAGATCTCTTGACTGGGCTGTGGATCCCATTAATATTAAGGGACAGTATCAGTGATGATTTCCCCATTTTCTATCATTAACAAGTATTTTGTATTGCATAAGCCCAGTTTCCCACTGTTCTCCTTTTCACCCAAGGTGGTAAACTGCTCCTCTCCAAATCTTCTCAACCTAAATTGCTGGCAAGTAGCTTCAGTGCAAAGCAAACACAGCAAAATAGCCTCCGGTGTGGTCGAGTCCTCATTGCCTAATTTTAGCAACTTATATAAGACTATACACCCATAAGATGAGGTACAAATGTTCAAAACATTTTTGTAAATCTTACAAAAAATCATTGATTGATGGCAGTGTTTATCCCCTCTAGTGATGATTTGGCAGTACGCCAAACCATGTAATGTTTCCAGCTAGTTTTAACACATCTTGATTCATGTTAGCCTTTGGGAGTAACACAAATAAAAGAATATTGGTTTGGGGGAGAGTTTATAACTCTCATGACTTAATTTCCAGTCATAACAGTGTAACATTAACTTATTTACATAGGTTACAGAACAATTATGTAGGGACTCCCTCAGTAGGGAAGGATCTCTACTCCCTCCTGGGCAGAGATGAATGTTATTTCCATGTGGGGAAGTTCATGAAATGAGTGTGGGCCCCCAGCACCACATACAAAAATTAGTAACATGAAGCAGGCAGTCAATGCGCTCAACTCTGAACAGCACCAACTGAGTTGATGCTGCCCCTAAATCCGCTGCACGTGGCTGCCACCATGTGGCCATCTGGCTGAATTGTACCTCCATCAGCTCACCCCATGGGACCCAACAGTATTTAAAAAAATAATTAGTTTTAACGGGGGAGCTCTTCTACAAATAAAGAATGATAGTCGGGGCTATTCACAGAGGCAGATATGAATGGGGGGGTTAAATAAAGTTTTCATTTGTTCCACCATAATTGTCCCATTCTCTTTAGTACACAAAAAAATAAAGAGAAATCATGTTGCTGTGCATAAATTGGTTGAGTCTATACATTTCCCGTGATTAGTATCTCTACCTATCATTCTAAAATACAAAGATTTAGTCTTTATAACAGTGCATCACCTAGGTTAATTCTTTAGATAACTCATGCAGCCACTCTAAAAGTAAGAGCATGCCCCAACTCACGTTGTGGGCTGGAAAGATTACCAGAGTCCCTTACTCAGACAGTCTATCCAAGGCAGTCCTCTGGAACTTGAGTAAAAGGTTTTTAACATCTTGTAATGTGGAGTAGCCTTGTCTCTTTCTGGATCGCATGTTCTGTGCCTTCTCCCACATGATTCCTGAGTTGAGTGCTTCCAGCTCCTGAGTTTCTGATGTTATCCACTGGGGTACCACAATGTTCTTGGTCTGGAGAGCTTTGCTGGCTTCCTCTGGAGTTTCAAATGTTTGTGGGCCTTCAGGAAACATTATTGTAAGTTTTGCAGAGTATGGTGTAACAAACTTCAACTGCTGCTGTTTCAGGGAGTGAAGTATCAGGGCATAGGCCCTTCTCTTTGCTGCTATTTGTGGAGAGTAGTCATTATTGAAATAAAGACTTCTGCCCTTGTAGTGAATGTCCCCCATGCGCCATGCTCTTGACAACAGCTGCTGTTTTACTGCGTAGTTTAGTAACTTGAGAACTGTAGAGCACGGCCTCTGATTGGCCTGTTGAGGTTTCGGGGTAAGGGCTCTGTGAGATCGTTCTATGTCTAGTTTGGTGGCCAGATCAAGTTGTAGTACCTCCCGTAATAAAGTGTCCACCAATTGAAGCATATCACAAACCTCTTCTGGTACTCCATGAATGAGCAGATCATTTCTCCTTGACCTATTCTCAAGGTCTTCACATTTGTCTGTTAAGAGTTTTTGTTCATTTATTAAGTGCACCACAACCCTCTCCTGGCTATCAGTACTTGCATTGATTTATGTGTGAGCCGACTCCAATTCATACACCTTCTGATTTATTTTAGCCAGTTCTGTGGATAGTTCAGTATGAAAGGTGCGAACTTCATCTCTGAACCTTTGAGTTCTGCCAGGATTGCAGCATTGCTGGGTTGTCCAGTAGGAGTTAACTGAGACTCCGCCATGTCTGGTAGGCTGGAATCACTAGTCTGGGAAGCATTCACATGTCTGGTCTGCTGTACAGCTAAAGCAGTTGATTTTTTTTCCTTTTACGGGCTCCCATTCAATTCTGGTTCTCCTCTAGTCTCTGCATAAAAAAGTTTTTTCTGGTTTTGATTTGTTCAATATTGATTCTAGGAGTTTGTTTTGTCGGGTCCCTGGAGTGTGGTCTTTCAGTTCTGCATTCCAGCCGACAGCTCAACCGGAAGTCCAAGTTAGAAACAATATCTGCTTATGAATGGGTAATATCAGGAGGCATTAACACACACAAACAGAGTGGTGAGAAATTCTGTCTGATGTTATCCAGTCATAATAAAATAATCATTTACCTTGCTAATCTGTTATTCCACTTGGCTGTACATGTCAGCCAATACCCAGAACTGCATACACATATGCAGCAGTAACGTGTTAATAAATTCACTACAGGTCTCTAGTTTTTATAGTAATGTTAAAGACTATCTGGTTAGGACTGGGTAACATCAGGAAGCTTTAACACACACAACAGGGTGGTGAAAATGCTGACTGATTTCTGTTCATAACACCATAGTAATTTTCCTTGCTAATCTGTTACTCCACTTGGCCGTTCATATCAGCCAATGCCCAGAACTGCATACATATATGCAGTACTCAACTGTTTATGACTTCACTGTAGGTCTCTGGCCATTATAGTAAGGTTAAAGAGCTGCTGACATGTTTTCCCTATCTTCCCTTCTCTCAGGTATCATTAGAAGATGCGTTATCAAGATGAATTGCAAGGTCTCCTCAGTAGAATTGTGCTTTAATCCTTGTAGAAAAAGATTTATATTTTTCTCTCATGCCTGTGCCTTGCCCATGCCTCCGCACCAGTTACACTACTGTAGTAGTGCATTTGTGACGTGAGCTTAGGATCATCAGAAGCACAACACAGTGCAACTTGTATACAGGTGACACATAGTGGCTGGTGAGTGTTTTAAAGTTTTTGTGCTGCTTGTTGAAGATTTCTACATAAATTGAATAGTACATTTCACTTTCAGAACAATTTGTATTTGATGGCTGTATTGTAAATGGAAGGGCAGTATTCATGTATTTCACAGCGCAGCATTCATGCTGTTTTACAGTCAGAAATGCAGCCTGAGTGTGCTTGTGTTGCTAGTGATGCCACTGAGAAGTTAGGGCAAGCCATGGTGTCTTCTCAGTTTGATAGTGTGGAAGTTGACAATTTTGCAGTTACCCAAGCCTCCACATACTTGCATACTCACTCCTTAAGGAGTGCTGTGTATGTGGATAGTTAGTCCACAGTTTGTCAGTATTCTTCATTATCAGGGCTTGCTGTCATTGGTCCTGATGACACAGTGACAGATATAATAGTTTCAGTGACAGCTGGTAGTGGCACAGAACCCCAAACTGCAGATGCTTTCTGTTATGGAATCCCAGTATTTCTTGAGAATGCAGGGGTTGGTGTAAACTGCCAATCAGATGACAGCTTTGATGCAGTATTTATGTTAGGGGATCCTGACTTTACAGTAGCAACAAGTGATGTGTCATAGCTCTAGTGTGGCTATAGAAGTGTCACAGCTTCCATCCTCTGCTCCTGATGATGTGTCCAGTGCTGAGCAAGGCTTCATGGAGTATAATAGTTACACCTTCTTATGGCCGCTTCTTACCCTGCTTCTGGGGGCCAGAGACCACAGAGTAAACAAAGTAATATAATACAGTATCTGCTCCTACTATGGAGTGCAGCTACTGGTAGTAAACAGTAATGTACATTGTATATGGGTAAAGTAGGTATGCTAGGTAACATTACTCGGACTTCATAATATAACACTTGATAAATATACACATACCAGTCATTAACTTATACTAAACCCACAAAGTGGAAATTACTACATTGCGGGTAAACTATGTACAACTTATATCATTCAAATACATACAATAATGCAAGTTACTAACACTCTGTACCTTTATATCCATAGATTCATAATGTACTAGCCATAGATAACATTCAGTTCAGACAATAAGTGGTGCCATTTGGATATGAGGAGATAGATCAACCGATACCAGCTCTGGCTGACAAGTATGCCATAAAGGGGGCCCAACAAAGAGAGAAGAGTTCCATCTTCCCGATAGACGTGTGTGTCCGCCTGTCCATATCATATACAGAGGAGAGCGATGCTATAATCTCCTTGAGACTGGGCAGAACAGCACTTTGCCAGTTTTGCAGGATTGTCCGTTTGACCTGCATACGAAGTAGCATTAGCCATCTAAATTCCTGATGGTTGAGGGGGGCACCAGACCACAGGCCAAACAGCATAAGAGCAGGGTTAATAGGAACCTGACAATGAAGTATCAAGCTGGCCTCGTGTAGCATTTTCTCCCATAGCTCGTATATCCGAAGGCATTGCCAGAGAATATGAAATAGATCACCACCAGGCTGGAGACAACTCCATCACGTGTCTTGTGTAAGGACTTTCATTTTCTTTAATATAACAGGTGTCCTGTACCAAGAGTGCAAAATTTTATTATGTATAAGTCTACTCCAGGTATCTTTATGAGTTTTTAACCCAACCTGCCAGCACCGTTTCCACTATACATCTGATATTTGTATATTTAAGGATTTTTCCCATTTTAACTTAGATTTAATGTTGGAGGAAGGTAGCGAGTCCCTCACTGCAGCATACAATGTAGCTGCAACTTTATTGGGCAAATGAAGCCACCTTTTTAAGTGTGAGTCACAAGCTGTAAAAGCTTTACCCTGACTTAGGAGAGGTCTAAGACTGTCACGCAATTGCAGGTATTTCCAGAAATCTGATTTATCCAGGTTCCATCTAGATTGCAGATTCTGATAAGTATCCACCGCAGGGGAGTTGGGTCCCACTAAATCCTTAAGAAATGTAATCCCTTTTTCTTGCCAGGAAGGCCAAACCACCATGGAGCCACCGATGGTTATGCTGGGGTTACTCCATAGAGGCATATATGTAAGGGGAAGAATCGGGAGTCTTATTTTTTTATGTAGAAGCTTCCAATAACTGATTGAGGAGCCTATAGTGGGATGCGATACATACTCCTGATGAGGGCAGGGGCAGAGAAAAGAGACTGCACTAGGGCTATTACAATAAGTCTGCTTGAGCCTTAGCCACTGAGGGGATTCAGTATTATAGGGGTGGAACCATTTCAATGTTTGTGCCCCTTGAAAAGCTATCTTATAGCCTTCAATCCATGGGAGTGCCCATCCCCCTTGCAGAGGATGAGCCTGAAGTTGATTTCTGCTGAAACGAGGTCTAACTGAGACCCATAGGAAAGATCCAATCATCGCTTCAATTTTCCTGAACCAGTGATCTGGGAGAAATAGGGGAATGTGAGCTAGTACATAAAAAAATCTGGGGGCGATGGGCATCTTAAAAGCGGCTATCTTGCCTGCCATGGTTAAATAAAGCTTATTTATTTGCTCCATTTCAAGTTTGCAATTGGACAGCAGAGGGCACATGTTATTATCCCACCACTTCA
Organism: Neoceratodus forsteri; assembly: GCA_016271365.2. NCBI lineage: Eukaryota > Metazoa > Chordata > Ceratodontiformes > Ceratodontidae > Neoceratodus > Neoceratodus forsteri. Next base: position 1,532,382,119 of record CM057449.1, on the reverse strand, counting down.
CTAAGTTACTCCCAATCTTTATTCCCAAGTAATTGATCATGTGTTGTGACCATTTAAATCCTAACTGCAAATTAAGAGGGAGTATTTCAGTTTTAGATTGATTCACCTTTAACCCTGAGATTGATAAAAAGGAGTCCAGAATGTCTAGAAGTTGGGGTAAGGACTCATTAACGTCTCCTAGTGTTACCAGCAAATAATCAGCATACAGTAGGGTGGAGATATGGACCTGCCCCCTACCGATACCAGTGATATGCGTATTCTGTCTGAGTGCAGCTGCTAATGGCTCAATAGCAATGACAAACAAAAGAGGAGAGAGAGGGCAACCTTGTCGTGTACCACTGTGTAAAGAAAATGGTTCAGATAGAACCGAATTGGTGAAGACTTTTGCATTGGGAGATGTATAAATGGAGGAGACAGCCGCTCTGAAGTTCGGTCCAAACCCCATGTGTTGTAAAACTTTCTGCAAGTAATCCCACTCCACGGAATTGAATGCTTTTTCAAAATCAATGGCTACAGCAGCTGATGACCTTAATGTATCCTGATTCGCTATATGAATAAGATTAATAAGTGTTCTGGTATGGTCAGTGCTATATCTACCTTTTACAAAGCCGACCTGTGATGGATGGATCAGAGATGGTAGAACCAGGGCCAGTCTGTCAGCTAGCACTTTAGCATAGACCTTGCTGTCTGAATTTATTAGGGATATGGGGCGATAACTAGCCGCCTCTTCCAGAGGTTTGTCTGTTTTGGGAATAACTGAAATGATAGCCTCCCTTAGTGTAGGGGGTAGTATACCTTTGTCGTTGGTCTCTTTAAAGGCCTTACAGAGCAGGGGAGAGATCAGAGGGGATAATAGTTGCAGAAAGTCTACAGGGAACCCGTCACTGCCAGGGGCCTTCCCTTTTTTTTTAAAGCCAACAGAGATGACGCAACCTCTACATGGGTTAGGGGTTCCTCCAGAGCTGCACATTGTTCTGGAGCCAACTTCAGGAGTCTCACCGTATCCAAAAATGATGAGATGATCAGATCTAAGAAGAAAGAAGGGTCATCCACATTTGGAGCATAAATGTTTACCACCAGAAGATGGCCCTCGGGGGTGTCGAACAAGACTATTACCCAGCGTCCCTGGGAGTCTGTCTTCCTCTTAACCACCGCCCAGTGGAGTGATTTGTGGAGCAGGATTGCTACGCCCCTTTTCTTTGTGGAAGCGCAAGAATGCAACTCCGAACCTACCCAGTCCCTAATTAAATATTTACAATCATTCTCAGCAAGTTTAGTTTCTTTCACTAAGGCCACCTGGGTTTTAAGCCTTTTAAGATGTGTGAATACCTGCTTCATTTTAGAAGGGGAATTTAACCCGCTTACGTTCCAAAGGATATAGTTATAAAGGAGATATCACCCATTAGGACGAATATAACAAAATCTTTTCGGGGGATATGGAGGGGTAGGATCGGCCAACCATCGCAACCTCTTCCCAGATCCAATCTGTAACCATACACGCATAAGACAAAGTTTACTAATGCTTAACACCTCACAACTGTTCTGCAAAGTTGTAGATATAGTCTGAAACACAACAAATATTGACAAACTAAAATTATTTACATGCAATGTGCACCATTGTGCTTTGGAGAAAAACGATGTCTCAGGCCGAGGAGTTGAGATCCTCTCAGGCTACATCGTTCCACCTGAAATGGGGTAGTAGTCTTGGGTGCTAATGAGGACTTTATCGCCCCTAAGAGCATTTCATTTCTCGGGGACCTAGTAAATTAACATAGCCCTGCATCTGATTTCTCTAGCAGCTGTTGGATAAGCATACCGGATAGCATGCTGATCCCTTAACTAGCTGCGGTACCCGTGGGGGGTGGGAATTCTCCATTCCAACTCTTGGCATTACTTAGGTGCAACCCTACAGATACGCTAGATATCGGAATTTCCCCCTTCCACAAGCCCTTCATAGGCCCAGAGAGCCCAAATATTTATTACTATTAAGGGCCTTACCAGATCCACCAAAGTTTAGACCAGCACTGTATAATGCCCGCTGGTGCCATAAGAATTTGGGAGGACTGGTTAGACCACAAGGATAACCTTGCAAAAGGGATTACACATACCTATTGTTTCTCCCGCCCAATTCACATAATCGCCCCCTAACATACAGTACAAACATAAGCACTTGTCTAATAATGGTCCTGTGCATCCAGGGGAGGCAGACTTTCTGTACTGGATACAGGCTGGTGAGCACACTGATCTGAGCTGTTCCCCACACGACTGTTTATAAGCTGTTCTTAAGTAGAATCCTTAAGTAAGGGCACAGCTGAAACAAGACCACAGATGGGGGGTTCAGCCTTTGAAGCCTCCTGCAGCACTTCCTCTTCAGGGTAATCTGGAAATTCAGCCTGAGAGACAGAGGCAAGTGGTGCATATCTGTTGGGGGAAAGGAATTGGGAGTCGAAATTCTCCAGAGTTGCCATCAGGTTAAGCGACGTTTCAGAAACGTTCCCTGCATGATTGATAGGGTGGGTTCTCTTGGGGTGATTCTCATTTTGTTGATGTTTCCGTATTCTTGCAGGGAGTGGAGTACTCTGGCCCTGAAACTGGAACCCATTTGGACGAGGTGTAGATATGAAAGTGCCATCTAGCGATACAGTATTACTGTGGCACTTCACTGGTATAGTAGGATCCGTTATCACATTATCCTTACTAACATTCGCAGGCCATATTTTTTTTAGGTATTCAGACAAACTGCTCGGGGTGGTAAATGATAGAAATGAACCATTCTCTTCTATCCGCAAGATCGCAGGGTAATGAAGTGTGAATTTGATGCCTTTTTCATGCATTATACGCCTGGCCTCAGAGTATTCTTTCCGGCTAGCTGCCAGGTCCCAGGAATAGTCCTGAAACATAATTTTATGCTCTCACCAGTAGAGAGCTCCAAGCTCCCGAGCTCGAGATGTAGCCCACTCCTTATCAGCAAAATTTAATATTCCTAACATAAGCGGTCTCGGCCTGTCACCAGGTTTCAGTTTAGGAGCGAGAGTTCTGTGCGCTCGATCAATCGTGAAACTGGGAGGGAGATGGTGCTTTAGTAGATCAGGGAGGGTATCATATAAGAATTCAACAGGATTACCTTGCTCTACACCTTCCGGGAACCCTAACAGTCGCAGGTTGTTACTACTGAAGGATTTTTTTAAATCACAACTTTACCTGGTAGTACCTGGATTGATCTCTCTTGAGCCCTCATTATAGCAGAGAGATCTTCCAGTGTATCAGTGTTTTCTTTTGTTTTTTGCTCTGTTATGTCAAGTCGGGATTCAAGCCTATTAATTGCCACTGTCGTATTGTTTGCTGCCAGTGTCACCTTGGCCATTTGTTTCAATAGTGTGGCGAACATCTCCTGGGTCTGTTACGTACTTGAGCCTGCGGCCTTCCCCGGGCTGCTTCACTTTGACATGTTCAGATGCCTTAGTCCTGTCGCCACTGTCAGACGTGCGGGCAAAAGTTTCTCAATATAGCCAAATATCTTGATTGCCAAACCCTTCCGAATACCTTCTGAGCTGCTAATTATTATAATGTGAGTTGGAGCACGGAGCTATCACTCTAAAATTGACCCCAAGATATGAAGCGCTCACATCAGGCGGCCATCACGCCAGGAGCCAAGCCACACCCCCCCACCCATGATCCTTACCTTCCCCCATGCCTATCCAAGCCTCTCTTAAACCTGCACACTATCTTCAACAAGATGACCTCTTCCGGCAGTGCATTCCAAGTACCCACCACCCTCTCTGTGAAGAAATACTTCCTGACTTCCATCCTAAACCTCCCACCCTCCAGCTTAAGACTGTGCCACCTCATGTTATGGTTGCCATTCAGCTGAAAGAGATTCTCATTATGCACATTATTTATCCCTTTACACCCTCCTGAAATCTAAGAATTTTGTCTTAGTCTGGATGCTTTCCCCACTCATATCCAACTGGCACCACACTGTGCAATGGTCACTTCCACCCAGTGGCTTCCCTGACCACTATTTCCTGTACATGTTCCCCATTTGTGAGTGCCAGATCAAGAATTGCCTCAGTTCTTGGTTCAGTGATGCCATGATTCAGGAACTGACTCTGCACTCCTTCCACGATCACCCTAATCCTAGCACATATTGTGGATGTTATGCTGCAGTCCACCTTTGGCAGATTGAAGTCCCCTGCAATTACTACCTCTCCTTTCTCCACAACTCCCAATATTTGTGAGCTCAGTTCCTTACATAGCATGTTAAATATCATGTATTAAGAAAGTACTTTCTTTTTTTAAGATCAAGACACTGCTTCTACATTTATGAAGCTGTTCTCTTATAGGTTTTGTTGCAATAATTGCGTGAGTATGCCCACAGCTGAGGAGTGTGTTTGCTGCTTGGAACAGCAGCTGGTTCAAGAGAAGGCTCAAGAACATCCGTGTATGACAGTGCACCCTGGTTTTGCTATGGTGTGCCTTGATGCTTGGGTTCTTCAGAACACTTATTTGGTATTCCAATAATGTTATAGGCATATAAACAATACACTCATTCATGAATAAGTGGAATTCAATGTACAAAATAGTTATATTTGTGGGCACAATGTGCCATACTCTAACTTCCCTACATATTCCCTAACAAGATGATGTTTTTTTCTATAATGTAAGGGTAATGTTCTGTCTTTACTAACAAAATATTGAATTTACTTTGAGTAGTACATTGTGTTCATTATTGCATCCAAAGTGCAGGAGGAGTAATGGTATGCAGCCATTGAAGGAGTGGAGTGAGGGATGTCGAACTATTGGCTACTGCAATGGGGGTGGGGGCGTGACTGACAACTGGAAGGGGGAACCTAGTACCTCAACAGTCATCCACACCCACCATCCACAGTGGAGTACAGCAGTCAGTTTGATGGTGTATTCTCCTCCCCCTGGCAGAGATTCTGACTCCTGAATTCATTCCCGCACCAGTGTTGTCATCATTGTAAATGGTAAGGTACCAGTGCATAACCCCTCTACAATATCTGCATGGCATCATAGTTTAACAGTTTTACTTACTATTGACCCCTAATCAGAGGCAACAGAGATTCTCAGCAGGAAGGTGTTGTCAAACTTGCCTTATATATTTTGATGATTTTGTGACCACGTAACTTAATTATTACTAGCCGTTATAAATAGCCTGCCTACATTTCATCCAAGTGTTATCTAGTATCTCACACATATGGAGGGTTAACTACAATGGTAGTGTGGTGATGGGGCTAATGTGACACATTTCATTAAAAAAATTCCTTACAATGTGAAGGCAGAAGGTTTGTAGTAAATGGTCTAACATCAATGAATATAGTGCTTACCACTGAAGTACCTAAAGGATCAGTACTGTGACTACTCCTGTTGAACATTTTCATTATGGGCATTGCAGACATGTTGAAATGAAAGTTAATCTGATCTGCAGCTGCCAGCAATATTTTCAATCTGCATGATATTACTCAATGTGTGGCAAAAAAAATCACATTGATAAGCTTGATAGACTGTTGTTGACATAGCAAGTGATGTTCAAATGGAAAAATATGGCAGCAAATTCACCTGGGCATGGTAAACCATAAGAAGAGCTTCATAAATGGGTTATTGGGTCACTATACCCTTTTACAAAATGGTCTAAGAAAATCCCATGCTCTGATTGGCTGATAACCCTGGCAAGGTGGGCGTCTATCAGACAAGATAGCACAACATAGAACAAGTGCCAGATCCAAAGGACCCCATCGCTCAACTAATGTGGCAAATTATAATTCTGAGATTTAAACTGCCACCATTTTCTTTCTCCTGCTTAGTGGGCTTACTGTGTCCCTGACTGATCGCTCCCGCAAACTCCAAAATAAAACTGAAAACACAAGTGGCAGATTACTTGTTATTATATTAATTCATACTCCTTTTTTTTTTTTCTTAATAACTCGATTCCAGGCCGCCTGCATTTTTCACACAGTGCGATTTCCCAAATCAGACACGTACAAATATGCCATCTCGTCTCCCAGGGTGTACCCTGGCTTGCACACTCACAATGCTTTCTCCACCGGTGGTGGTGAGTTCACAATGGAATGCAAGCAAATACATGTGGAGTTGAAATAAACATTAGCCACACATTTTAAAAAAATACACTAATGAAGAAAGGAAATTGAAGTTGCCAGTCTGATCAGCTTCACCAAACTGGCAATGGGCAGTGTGAGTGTCTCTATGGCAACTACAATCAGATGTACTGTTGCCAGTGCTGTGTGCTTGCCCTCGGTGGGTTCCTCCAATGAAGAAACACAAAACCATCTCCTTCACATCTTACTGCATTCATGTGCTTGTGTTACTGATAGGTTTGTGAGCGCAATCTTTAATGTGCGCTTAGCCAGACTGCTTAAATGCTGTCAGTCTGTTTATGTACCCGCTGCCCGCTTGATGCCTTACAGTGCTTGCAAAGATGTATTCAGGGTTTTTCTGTGACCCATGCTTGCTGTGCACTGGTGGTAAACTTGTCCTCTCTACCAGCCTGCTCTTTCTGACTGTTTAGTTTGGCTTGCACTTGACATCAACAAGATGGAATTAAAAAATAAGCTGACATGCAAACATCATGACATCCCAACCATGGTTCCACACAAACTGGGGGATGGGGGAGGTACTGATGTCAGTATCCACAAAAATAAGGATCACAATTTGTGTGTGTGTGTGTGTGTGTGTGTCAGTCAATTTTCCAAAAACAGCCGGCCCATTGACACTGAGGGTTGATGCGCTGGATGCCACACCTTGAGTTACTCTGGCGACCCATGTTGAGGAACGAGCATGGATCACCAGGGCTTGGCAGGGCTGGGAAAGGATCAAGCATCTGGAGGACCGCTCTCCTTCTCTGGGGAAGGGTGCCATCAGGAGTCAGCAAGCGGCTGCCCCTGGTGGAAGATGGGGGGCAACACTGCCAATGCTGTAGTAGCTAGGGGTGGGAGGAGAGCGTACGGTAGCATGCGCAATCCATCCCTTGGAGTCATTGTATGCCTCCTCTAACAGGGGAAACCACACCAGAAAATATCTCCGGCACCATGAAGGCTGCTCACTGACATCACCATGGATCTAAGCGAGACAGCTCCCTCCTGGATCCACCCTCCTGGTCTCCACAGCGGTGGGGTACATACCTGCTGTGATGTGACCAGGAAGGGTTGTGATCAGGAGGTCAGAACTCTGTTCAGGATGGGGGGACAGCAGCCAGACTAGTTGGCTGGATATGGGGGGGAGGAACCAAAGGCACAACTTCCCCCCTGCCATAGAACTACAAATAAAAAAAAAAAACATTTTCCAAAACAACCAAGTCAGCCTCATGATCTGTGTTTGTGTCTGGGGGAAGGGGTGACCATGGCAACCAGCTCTAAGGCTAATTGTACTACAGATGGATGAACTACTTTATTACAAAACTTATTTGAAACTAATGTTTTTTAACATTTGTAAATTAAGATTTTGTTTTTACAATGACCATTTCCTAAGCACAATAATACCCTCCAGGGTGGGTGTTATTGGGCTATACCAGACTTTTAAGTGACTATAAGGCCCACCACCTGCATCGTCAGGCCTCATTATACCCCTGGGCAGTCTGGTATAGCCCAATACCACACACCCTGGATGCTATTATTGCTTACACATTAATGGGACATAGATGTTATCATACCAGTACCCACAGGCCACATGTAGTGCAACAGGCAAGCTGTACCTTCTATACTGAGGTATTAATAGCAGTAGTTGCGAAGTTGTAATGGCATGGTATAAAACAGTGGTGATCCCTCACCTGTAGTACTGCTCTTAATAATGTCTTTCCATAGATCATATTACTTTTCCATATGTTGTTTTCTTTTTCCAACTCTCTGCACAGGAGATACCACTGTGTGTCTTTTAGACAGTTTGTCCATTGGTGCTAGGGCTACCTCAGGCTGCACGTGAGAGTTACAATACCATCATGCACTATGAAAAGCATCAGACAAACCTTTCAGTTTGCAACATATACCAGCATGTCAGCGTGGCTCAGTTGGTAGCACATCCACCTCTGGACCAGAAGGCCGTGGGTTCTCGTCCCACACCAGGATTGGACTTGCACCTAAAAGGCGCTGGCATCCGAGTGCAGTATTGGTGGATGCTGTACTGCTGGGGTGTGCTGTCTCTCAGATGAGACGTTAAACCGAGGTCCCTTCTGCCCATCCTGGTGTTGTCCTGGTGGGTGTCCAGGTGGAAGTAAAAGAACCCAGGGCACTCTTCGCAAAGAGCAGGGAACATTCCCGGTGTCCTGTCCAACATTCCCTTTCCCATAAACCAGTTCATGCAATTATTCAGGCTGTGTGTGGGTGTGCGATATGGCAGCCACCACACGTTCAGTCACTTCACTACCAGTCTAGCATTGTAAAGTGCTTTGGGATACACTGTGTATGACAAGCACTATATAAATGCTGATTCTTCTTCCGGTACCCACTATTTTAAATGCATGTGCAGTTCAATTGACATGATGAGTTACTGATTCCATTAATTGTAGACTAAATGTTATTGTTTAGTACTTCAAATTCTTGTTAAAATAGAAAGTTGAAGTCAGTTTGGTGTGAATACAAACAGTAAAGTGTTCATTCAATAATAAAAAACTGATTTATAAGTTTTAAAAATGTAATTTCAAAAGTAAGAGAGCTGAAATAAATATTTGTGCTGCTTGAATACAAACACAAACTTTCATGAAAATAGATGTGTTTCACTTCTTAGCAGCAACTAAAAAGCAGCTTCTACCTACATTGCTGTTGTTGTGAACCTAAACCTAAATAAAAACATTTACTGAACAAGACATTTTGCAAGTTATATGTGCCAAGTAAAAATGCTTTCTAGAATTATTGCAACTGTCATCATGACATAATGTTGAAATATATAGGACTGAACATTGATTCAGAATGGTATGTTCCTGTGAAAAACTCAGGTAATACAATGTTCTAATCTTTGCCAACAATGAAAAATGGTATGATCTTTGTGATCTTTTTCTTTGTTACAAATGGTTTAGCAAGTAAAACAACTTGCTGAAGTGTTGCATGACCTACATCTACTACCATTGTACGTTTGGTTCATGTTATACTCCCCTGGAGGCCCCTACATCCATCACCTCAAGGCTTACACTATTCATTACTTTGAGATATTTGAAGACCTCTATCATATCCTTCCTGTTCCTTCTCTCCTCCAATGAGTACAGGTTGAGCTCTTCCAGTCTCTCCTCATATAGCCTTTCCCCTAGTCACAGTATATCCTATTTGCCCTACTCTGGAAAATCTCCAGAACATCAATTTCCCTCTTTAAGTAGGGGTGCCAAAACTGGATACAATATTCAAAGTGTGGTCTACCCAGGCAATCAGAAATGGCATAAGGATAAACAAACAGAGTGGAGGATGCTGTGGGTAACGTGAAAACCTTATGTGTCATGGCTTGGACACTGGACAGGCAGAGGGTGATATTAGGGGTGGTTTACAGGCCCCAAACACCCCGGGATGACCTGGATGAAAGACCGGTGGTTAATATTCAGGACCACTGTAGTCAGGTTGGGGGCAGGGTGGTGTTATTGGGAGATCTTAACATGCCAGCAATGGATTGGGGAACTAGGACATCCCCTTCGGCCAAAGAACAGATGCTGCTAGGTGTCTTCCAGGACATGTTCCTAAATCAGCTGGCAGTTGACCCTACAAGGGAAGGCTGTATCCTGGATATGATCCTGGCTGACAGCTACCTGGTAAGGGAACTGGAGGTGAGGGACCCCCTGGGTAAGAGTGACCATGCCACAGTCTATTTTTTGTTGGACATGGGGGGTTGGGGTGGGGAATACAAAAAGACATTGGTAATTGATTTTAGTGGGGCCGATTTCAAGAAAATGAAGACAACCCTCGAGAACCACTTGGAAGGGATTAGGCTAGACATGGACTTCAAAAGGAGGTGGACAATTATTAAAGGGGGGGATTCAGGAAACTACCATGGCCTGCGCAAGAGTGAGGCATAAGTTTGGCAGGACCAGTAAGCCATGCTGGTGGACAAAGGAGATTCAAGATGCTGTGAGGGGGAAGCGGGCTGCATACAGTAGGTACAAGCACTGTCAGGGGGCCTGGACAGGGGTGAGTATCACTTAGTGGCTAGGAGAGTCACCACAGAAGTGAGATGGGCCAATGCTAGGGCTGAGCTGAGCTAGGCGCAGGGGATAAGGAGGGGGAATAAAGGTTTATTTAGGCATATTGGTGAAGGAAGGAAAGTGAGGATGTAGATCTATAGGCTGAAGAGCGGGATGGGCTAGGTAGATGATGCAGAGAAACAGGATGAGGTACTTAATGAGTACTTTGCTTCCGTTTTCTCTAAGGATGATGCAGAGTATGCACAGTGAAGGAGAAATTGGGGGGCTAATGTGGCTGTGTGTAGAAGACCCTATTGAGAACTGGGAGGCTGAGGGAGTAGCAAGGTTTGGGGAGGGACAGAACAGATCTGCTGAGGCAGCAGCAGCCACGAGCATTGTGATTCCTGACAACAGGATGTGGGAAGCCCTCAAGTCCATAAAAAAGGATAAAGCTCCAGATCCAGATGGCATCCACCCCAGGGTGCTATGAGAACTGGCTGATGTCCTGGCTGCTCCTCTGACAGACCTTTTTTTTTTTATTAAACCAGTTTTATTAGTTTAACAATGAGTGACACAAATCCAGATATACTGTAAATAGCAATGAACAGAACATTAACTACAGAAACAAACTCCCACCCCCTCATCCTTCCCCCCTTCCCTCCCATGACTACACACATAACTAGATCTCAATCCACCGATCTTGAGATGAATTGGCCTCAAGGCTTCCAGACTGCCATGAGTGCCTCAAGAGTACCCCAAAGTGATGCGTATGCCCTGGCCCTGCTTCGCATGTAAGCTATATGCCATTCCAGCCGTAGAGCCAAGGTGCACTCCTTATACCACTCCATCAAAGTGGGAATCTGATCACTCACCCAATGCCTCAAGATTATCAGTTTAGCTGTTGCAGCAATGAGCAACATATGGGCCCTTTTGGCTTTAGGCGTACCAGTTGGAAAGAGGCTAATCAGACACACTTTGGGGGTAAACAAGGTTTCCAAGCCAAGGATAGGGTCTAAGGCATTCTTAATAGACTGCCAAAAGGCCTGCACATGGGGACACTACCAAATCATATGATACAAAGTACCAGTGCTCCATTTGCACTTGCCGCAAAGGGATGTGGTGGCAGTCCCATATTTACATAGCTGGGTGGGGGTTAGATACATGTTGTGCATTATATTAAAGTGTACCAATCTCAACCTATCTTGTTTTATAAATTTATACATTGAGAGCCAAAGTTTTTTCCAGAGATTGGGCTCCTCCGGGATTCCCAATTCCCTTGTCAAGTAATAGCAGACCCCTAACGGTAATCTAGAATCCCACTCCTGAAGGGTTTTATACAAATTTGAGTCTGAACGTGGCTGGGAAGCTATATGTAAGAGCGTGGCTAAATCTCTATCACCCGAGTCTGCCGGTGTAATCCGGGAGACTGACGGCCCTTTTTAATGCCTTCTTGCAAAAGGGAAGAGTGCCCCAGGAGGGTGGCACACACTGTGCCTGTCAACAGAGGTGGCTCAAGGGATCAAGGGAGATGCTGGGGAAGTACAGGCCTGTCATCCTGACTTCGGCAGTGGGCAAACTGATGGAAGTCATCCTAAAGGAGAGGCTGTGGGCATTTTTGGTGGAAGAGGGGTACCTGAATGATTGTCAGCATGGCTTAGTTCCAGGTAGATCATGTCAGATTAACCTTGTGGAGTTCTATGATTGGGTGATGATGGCACTAAATCAGGGTAGACTGGTGGATGTCCTCTTTCTTGACTTCAGCAAGGTGCATGATTTGGTGCCTCTCACTGGTCTACTGGATAAGCCTGGGATGATTGGGTGGAAGTCCAATTGGTCAGGTGGATAGGGAACTGGCTATCTGGGTGTAGTCATCAGGTTGTAGTTGGGGGGAAGTTTTGTCTTCAAGGAGGGTCATTAGTGGAGTCCTGCAGGGGTCAGTTCTAGGTCCACTCCTGTCCCACCATCCCATAATCTCCAATTTGGCTGCCCCATCACCAGTTGTCCTAAAAGAGCTAGAGCATGTAGGATCCCCCCACTGATGCACATTGACAATAAGGCATGACAGGTGGTGTGTTGTATTGTGATATTGTCCCTCCTTTGAGGGGGGACATGATGCATCACTGAGTGCTTCAACAACACTATAATGGATGTTAGCACATCATAACGCACCACCTGTAGTGCCATACAGCTATTAGGAAATTGGCAATTACTGTTATATTTACTGCATTTTTTGTCAATCCGGATCTACCTTTTTTCTACCAATTTCATGATGGTATTATAACAATGTTTATAAATGTAAATAGGTAAATGTCTACGTTTTTCATTGATGTGCAGTGTGGCACCTTGTCCAAATATAGCATACAATCAGGCCTGTGGAAATACAAAGTGCAGGCACATCACCCAGACAGGTATGAATACATATAATGGAAATGTGCCACCATAACTGTAGATGCAACAGGTACACATTATCGATATTCAGACCAAAACATACAAGTGGGTCTATTACGCATGCAAAGCTCAAACAATGACATTTGCATGTCAATATGGCAACATTTGCATGCATTGTGCATTGATGTCTAGTTGGAATGCACCTGCTACCCTGCACATGCACACTCAATAGCAGCCCCTGGTAGTCCAGTGATACACCACTCACCATCTGTTACACCGATAGAAAAATAAAAACTTTTAAAAGTAATACATGGTAGTGCAATGTTCCCCAACCTCCATGCCTGGGACACCAAACATAATAAAATAAATAAAATCTATCGGGGTACTACAGTGGTACCCTCCACCCACCACCCACCCACATAGGACCTGAATCACATTCTGCCCCCCAGTTCTTCGGTGGATAGAAAAATACACCATCACAGTAGGACCTGCAAGACCATTGTTTAACACTGTCGACCAATGGTCTTGCAGTGCATACTGTAATATTCATTCTCAACTTTGTGAATTAATGACTTCATTCACAAAGTTGTGAATGACTATTACAGTACGCACTGCAAGACCATTGGCTGAGAGTATCAACCAATGGTCCACCGATGGTCTTGCATGTGGTACCGTAACCTATAATTCATGAGGCACACTAGTACTTTTGCTGGTGGCTTTTGCTTCCTGCCATAAATCTGTTGTGGTGGGGTTGCGTGGTGGTATTAGTGTCCTATGTGAGTGGGTGTGTGTGTGTGGGTTACCACCAGAGTACCATGGACGATTGATTTTTCCTTTTATTTTCATTTCAATGAGTGTTCCACTCATGGAAGTGGGCAACACTAGACTACCATGGACGGGGCATATGTTTTTATTCATCTCTGATCGATGTACCAGATGGTGAGGGTGTTACCAGTAGATTACCACTACATTGCCATGTAGTACAGTGATGTTTTATTTTTCTATTATCGGTGTACCGATTGTGGAGGGTGGTTCCACTACGCTACCAGGTACCAGGTCTTTTGGGTGAGAATTTGTTTTGCAATTAATTCGGTGGTGTTACACAAACCCATTGTGTGTACAATAAGTTTTAGGTTGAAACAGTAATCCACACCTTGTCAAAGATAACAAGGAAATAATACATTTGCATGATTACTCAAAAACAGAGTGGTGCTAACCATTTTTATATGTGACGTTCAACAACCAACACTTTTTTCCTTACATTTTGTGCAGCATATCCAATTATAAACATATCATAGCTTCAGAATGTGTACAGTCCTATTGTGTTGTCAGGTACATTGTGTTTATCAATTGAAGTAATGGATGCTATTTGTTGAATCATGATATGTGGCAAGCAACATCTTCATCTTTGACTGGATGACAGTAGGAAGAACATAAGGGTTCCAGTGCTGTCAGAAAAGTCAAGTTGATACATGTGTCTTCTTTCACAACATGACTCCAAAACTTGTGTCATGAGATCTTCAGCATAACCTTCGCAAAGAAGGGAATAAATATGAATACAAACTTTTGAATGAGTAAAGAAACCTACTGTCAAAATTGTAAAAAAAATGGTACATTTTTATTCATGATTCACAGTTATTTGTTCATATGGCAGTAGGCCCCACTGCCTGATGCGGTGTGTTATCACATTTGTTCCCATCGGTGCCATATGGCATTGGAACCATCCATTGCTAGATCTGACCCCAAATGGCCACCAGGAGCAAATGAGATTTATCTGAGGCTGTCACCTGCTGTAATCAGAGTGATATGATATACCCTCCAATGGCTCCAATTTAAGTACCTTGCACTGTTATTTATTTATTTATTTAAATGTTTCACCAGGAAGGCATGCTGAGCAACAAGTTGCTCATCTCCCAGTGTGACCTTGGGGGTAGGGGAACCTGAGGATAGTATATAGAGATTTGGTACACAGTAAAGATATACAATTTGATTACATTCAAAAAAGTGAGTAGACTATACAGAAGTACTGAAAAGCAGGAATGCTAATAGGTATGAACTAGATGGATACAATGCTAACAGTCTCGAACTAGATAGATATGATATCAAAAATATCTAGCAAACACTTTTTGGGACAAAGCTTTGTAGTTAGAAAATGGGTGGACTGACTACAAAAAGGTTGAAATAGGGCAAGATTGCAAGGAGAGACACAGATAGAACAAAATTTGCAATGTGTAACAACAGTGCAAGGTTGAATGTAAGCGAATTAGAGATTGGGGTTAGCCAATAACTATGGCTAGGAAGGGGGTGAAGGTGGGTGGGTGGGTGGTTTGGCATGCAAGCAGAGAGCAGGGGATTGAAAGGATGGATTTGTAGGAGGAAAAGTTATAGTTAGCAGAATGGGGTGGGACTATGAGGTAAGGAAGGTGTTTGCTTAGGTTCTGGACCCCTCCAGGATGCAGAGAACCATGACAGGGTCCAAGACCAAGCAACAACAAGTGGATAGTGAGGGTAAGGTGGTGTAGAAAAGATGGAACTGGGGGCTGGGAGTAAGGTGGAAAGGAAGGGATGCTGGGGGAGGATGTAGGGGGAGGGTTTTGCAGGAAAGAGGTGGGTGTTAAGATGAAGCAGGGTCATAGGGGAACAAGTTAAGGAGGATAATAGAAAGAGCAGCTAGCATAGAGAAAGTTATGAAAGGTAGAGGCAAGGGAGTGGAGGATGAGAAGTGTCATATTTGAGGTGGGAGGGAGTTCCATATTTTGGGGAAGTGATTGGATAAACCTGATAGGCCAACGAGGGTGGTACAATAGGAGTCTAGCAGGGTGAGACTGTCAGAAAAAGTGGGAGGAAGGCGGGGGGAGGGAGGAAACATGAGCGGTAGGTAGGAAGTACAGCAAGCCACTGTTTTGAAGTAGGCTTGGCACAGTAAGCCAGGCAGAAGAACTGGCACAGTAAAGGTCACAATGATAGCTTCCAGATGGGGTGTCAAGAATGAATAAACAAAAGGATTTGAAAAGAGATTCCAATCTGGTAAGGGAAGATATGGGAATGGCACCATAGACTCCATCAAAGTAGTCAAAAATGGGGATGATCACCTTCTGGTAGGGGTGGGCAAAAGTGTGGTTTTCTGCCCCATGTAACTTCCGCGGCAATCAACGAACTTTTGCAGAAGTTTCCAAACTTCCACTTGTGGCAGAGCAGAAAACTTCCATGAATGTTATGGGCGAAATTTCACCCTAGGGGCAGAAAACCACATTTCTGCTGTCCATCCCTGGCCCTGGCGGCTAGTGGCCCCTCCCCCATCCACTCCAGGAATACTTATAGCCTGTCCGTGGTGGCTAGTGGTCCCTCCCCCCGTCAGATCACCCACCAGCTGCCGCTGGCTCGACTTTTTTTTTTTATTACATTTTTTTTGTTTACTTTAAAAAAGAAATACCCCATCTGGTGGGGTTGCAATCCCTACCCCACCCCATCCCTGCATGACAAAAAATGCCCTGGTAGCTAGTGGTCCATCCCCTCCACCCACCAGTCACTGCCAAAATTGTACAGTAACCCCTACCACTTTCCATATTGTGATTTTTTCCAGTCTCTCAGGTCTAGTGCGTACTGAGAACAAGAAGAGTAAACCCTGTCTCGATTCTCCCCATCCCCGATCCCCAGTCCCATATTTATCCCTGGTGGTCTAGTGTCTCCCACTCCCCACCCCAGCAGGTGTCTGCCCACCATCTGGCTCCTACCACCATCATAAACTCCTCCTCAGACCGGGTGGACCGGCACAGCCCTCCTCTTCCTCCACGGCCGGCTCACCAACTGAGCTTAATGAATGAACACATTCCTGTAAGGCACATGCTCATTCATTAAGCTCAGTTGGCGGACCGCCCATGGAGGAAGAGGAAGGCTGTGACAGTCTATCCATTCTGAGGGTGGTTAATGATGAGGGCGGGAGCCGGGTGGTGAGCACCTGCTGGGGTGGGGGGTACTAGACCACCAGGGATAGCTACAGGAGTGGGATGGTGGATGGGGAGGGGTTGGGACAAGGGGTTACTTTTACTTGTCAATTACCACTAGACCACCAAGGATTTGCAAATAATACAATATGGAGGGGGGGTTACTGTACTATTTCGGCAGCAGCTGGCAGGTGGAGGGGAGGGTCCACTAGCCACCAGGGATAATTTTTTACATGTGGGTGGGTGGGAGGACGGATTACTAGCCACCAGGGGCTTGAGGACGATCGTGTCAGCAGCTGAAATTTCCATGGAAGTTCGGGAATCAATTTCCGAACTTCCACGGAAGTGAATATCAGACTTTCACTTGAATTCCACCCATGGAAATTAATTTTTGCGCACCTTTATCTTCTGGACAAGTTCTCACTGGGCCATAGAAGGGATGCAACTACGGTCCTGTAAAGGACTCCAAGCTTTGGGCGTTCTTGGTGTTGAACTGCAACTGTCATGTTTCCAAACACTACTGTATTTTGCTCTGATATTTTTGAAAACCCCGTACACGTTCAATGTCATCAACCACTGATCTCATCCTTCTGTTGTCTGCTAACAGATCAATCTTACTTTTTATCCCGTGGTTGATATCAGGTATTGATATCCAAAACAACAAAGTGGTCCAAGTACCGATCCCTGTGGTACCCCACCCGTCACATCATACAGTGATGATGGTACACTATAATTGCAAAATGCTATCTACTTACCAAAGGTGGGCTTTACCGGTGTTGTCCATATGACATAGCCACCCTTCTTAAACTTCAGATAATGCAGGTTAAAACGCTTGTCACCACTCTGTGCTGTTGCTTGCTCTCTCCTCGAATTCTCTTTGTAATGTAGTGCAGCCAGCAGGGACCTTACAATACAAATATAAAAATGTTAGACAATAAAAATAATGTACAACATACTTAATATGCACCTGATATTACTGGAGGAGTGGGCAGAGACCTAGCATCTAAAATTCAACATCAAGAAGTGTGCTATTATGCACCTGTGACACAGGAACCAAAGAGCTGAATATAGGCTGGGTGGGAGAGAAACTCAGGGTGTCAGAGGAAGAGACGGACCTGGGGGCAATAGACTACATCAACCTCAATGTAGGGAAACAATGCTCAAGGGTGGTGGGAAGGGCTTACGGGGTGCTGTCAAGTATCGGCAGGGGGATCATCAGCAAGCGTAGGGAGGTCCTGGTACCTAGGTATAAAGCCATGATGAGGCCACATCTCGAGTACGGTGTACAGTATTGGAGGTCTTATCTGTGCAAAGATATATATTCAATAGAAAAGGTAAAGTAGAAGGCAACCAAGATGGTGCAGGGGATGAACAGCAAGGCATATGAACAGAGGATCAGGTAACTGGGGCTATATACAATTGAGATGAGGAGGGAAGAGTGTGGACATGATTGAGACCTGTACATATACCAAAAGGGATGAACAAGGGAGGCACAGGGAAGTTGTTCCACATGAATATGTAAACAAAACAAGGGGGACATATTACTGCACATAAGCAATACATATGACTTTGTACAAAAACTGAATCCAGCAAAACTCACCAACCTGCACCTCATTCCTAGGAAACTGAAAACGACCATTTTTGGTGCAAACTGATTAAGAAGACTGTGAAAGGATTCTAGCTCTGACGTCTGGTGGTAGCCTGATAGTTTGCGGATGTCATTACATAACCTGGTGTCATTTATGAGCTGGTCTACATGTACAGCAGCTCTCAATGCTAAAATAAGATAAAGATATAACGTGTTGCTAATAGGGACTTATTGAGACAGCATGTGATATATATATATATAAGTGAGTATATCTCAAACTTACAAGGCCTCAACCATGGCTTTCTAGTTTCTAGCTCTGAGAGGTCCCCATGAGCACAAGTAAGATATACAGCATTCTCAGAATGATGTATATTTTGAATGTGTGTTGCAACACTTCTCCATTTCCAGACTATCATATCTTCCTCACCATCAGGGGTTGAACCAACAGACCAATACACGTGATTCACAATACTCCTGAATCCATGGTTGTATAACTTTACAGACTTTTGGAGCAGATGCAGCAAGCAGTTTTTTTTATACTATGAATTTAAACATAATGGCCCAGATATTCAAACTGCGCCAGTCTGAGGCGCAAGCCCCTGCGCTGCTCAAAATAGTTGCGCAGGGGTGTGGCCGGGGTGATATTCAAAGGAGTTGCGCCTGTTGAGCAACTCCTTTGAATATCGCCTCGAGTTACAGCACTTGGCAAGATAAGCAGTGGAACTTGCGCTACCGCAAGTTGCCAGAGTTGAGCATTCACCTCGGTGGCGCTAGTACCATTGCGCCATGCGCAAATTTCAATATTCAAAAGGTGACATGCAAATGGGCTATAATTTGTATACAGGCGAGGGGGTCCATTTGCATCTCTTTATGTGCCCCATTTGCATGCCATTACATGTAGGTGCGCCTCCCGAGGACTTGCTCCTGGCCACCCAGCCAGGTAGCAGCCGTCAGACCGACGACACTGCAGCCCGATCGCGGGCATCACAGTTACATGCCCCCACACACCTCCCACAGCCCGATCAAGGGCATCACAGTGACACTAGACACCAGGGAGATGTTTGGGGGGTTGTGCTGTGACATTCTGCCCGCGATCAGGCTTTACGGTCCACTGACCACCAGGGAGTTATTCGGGTTGGGGGAGGGGTTACATTCTGCCCGCGATCGGGTACTGGGGTTTATAAGGGTTCTGCCCGCGATCGGGCACTGGGGGTGTTGAGAGCAGGTTCTGCCCGCGATCGGGCTGTGGGATGTGGGGGGAGCATAGACGTGTACTGCTCCGCTGATCGGGCTGGTGGGGGGCACAGGGAGCGAGTTAGCCAGCCAGGTGGCAGCTGCTGTGTTGTGCGCCTGCAATGCAGCAGCTCACCTGTGGGTGGCCCTCACTTAAGCCTTTTTTTGGCCTGCTTAGTGATGCGAGCTTGGTCATGATGCACAACTCTGCGCAACCCGACTGAACATCGGGTTGCGCAGGTTATGCATGGATCCTCCCTCCTGTTGAGCATGCATTCATTTGCATTGCTCTTGATCCAACCTGGTGCCAGTGGCGTAACTGCCTCCTGCTGAATATCGCAGAATGCTATGATGGACTCATGCGATGAGCAAGAACTCCAGCATGGCAATCTTTGAATATCTGGGCCAATATGTATTCATAATAATTACATTACATGCATATGTGTTGCAACAGCACAACACACATGATGATATGGTGATACACAACGAAACAATACAATTAAAAACAATACCTTTTGCCACATGTCATGCATCATATTTATGGCAGGTGTACGGCAAAGTCTCCATTATCCATTTATCCAACATGGCGGTCAGTTATGATCTTGTCAATAGTAAGACCCTATTCATCAACTGCTGACACACACCACTTTAGACCCTCAAGTTCCATATTATTGGAACATCCCACTTCATTGCTCTACAAAAAAACATTGACATGGTCCAAAAACATCAATCACACTTTCACGATATAATGCAGTGTAGAATAAGAAAATCACTGAAGTGCATACCTGAACTAACTGGAAATCAATAATGATTCCAAATATTAATTCCATTAGTCAATATGTCCATTTTTGGCACAGTGTCCTGTACTATCAGCACGGCCATCTCCACCACACACTAGTCCTCTTTCTGCTTGTAAGGATGCCACCCACCACCGCTCTCTTTCTCACCACAGTTTATCGACAGATGGAAGTATTAGTTGGCTCTGGTGTCTAGAAAAGGTTCCAGCACTGTACACTGCCACACCCATGTTCTTAAATATGCAAAAGACTTGGACAGCAGTTGCATCAGCTGACAGTATGGCAGCTGATAATAAAACATTTCCTGCAGGCAAGCGCCCAGCAAATGCCTGGCTACTCCTTGTGAACTTCTTCAAACAAGATGTACACGCAAAGATTAATGTCAGCATTGTGCCCATAACCTTACATTTGTATGTAAGAGTTGGCTCGCCACACAGTGGACACTGGCACCATGTCAGTAGTTGAACCAGACAGTCCCAAAACACAATATACTTCAGCATATTTACAGATCCAGAATCAGCATGTTCTGGCATTATTACTTCTTCCTTGTCTGAACAATCATCTTAGTCTTTATCAGTATCATTACATGGGTCATAGTTTGGGTCGGCATCAATATCCATCTCGTAATCATCATCACTGACATCAGATATTGATGATATGTCATCAAAGCTGTATATGTCTTCTTCAATTGGTTTCACATATGGCATGAGCAGTTCACATTGGATGACAGCATCAACCATTATTTTGTCTGTTTGTGTTGCTGAAATAATAGAAGATGACATTAAATATACATATAAGATGTGCTAAGAAATTCCTGTGTCATGATTGGCTGAGACTTTATTCTAGCCATTGCAGTAGGTGAGTGCCGAGTAGAGATGTTGCGAAATAACATTTCGCTGATGTAATTGGCAATTTCACTGTGTGAAATGTTTCGCAAAAATGAACCATAATTTCGCAATTTCTCCCGCATTTTTGCCTTCTAAGCAGTCCACCAACAATGGCAAAAATTTGCCTGCAAGTGGCAAAATTCCACCAAAAATAGTGAAATTTCACCCGAGGATGGTGAAATTCCACCAACAATGGTGGAATTTTGCCCACAGTAGTGAAATTTCACCCACAAACGCAGGCAAAATTTCAAATTTCGAATAATGTGCTAATTCCATGAAATATTTTGCCCGGTGAAATATTCCAATTTCGCACAACACTAGTATCATGACTAGAGAAAACATGACCCAGACAACCAAGGCATGTCACAGAATTCATAAGCCACCTATTTCCTGCTTTACATCAGAAACATAGCTACAGACTTTTACTCATATATAAAAAAAAATTGACTAGGCCCTTAAAATAAAAGTCCATACTCTCGGTCATGTTTTAAGTTTGCCTTATTCACAAATAAAATATGACATCATCATGGTAAGCTACCCCACAGCACTCCTTGTTGACAGCACAATCGGCTTCACATTCTGGTACCAACTACACATAGTACGTGCTTGAGAACAGAACGGGGGCTGTCCCTTAATATATTTTTTTTTCTTTCCAGATCCTATTCTGCAACTCCCGATACAAACAGTAAATCCCACAAAATGAACAGGGATAATGAACAAAGAACAAATCCCACACATTACCTGCAAGACAGAAATGTTAACAGCACCTGCTATGTAAAAAAAGTTAAAAATAACAGAGTTTGCTACACTGGCACATCGTTGGTAGGGAGGGGGGGCTGGCACCGGGCTCATTCTATTATATGTAATTCTACCACCAGAGCAGCTTCTTTTTTCAGTTTACATGAAAAGCTGCTTTGGTGGTGATAAAGAGAATGT
Organism: Neoceratodus forsteri; assembly: GCA_016271365.2. Lineage (NCBI taxonomy): Eukaryota > Metazoa > Chordata > Ceratodontiformes > Ceratodontidae > Neoceratodus > Neoceratodus forsteri. The sequence continues at coordinate 1,532,360,214 of CM057449.1, read as the reverse complement.
GTGGGAGGGGGGTTGTTAATGAAAAGCCAGTTTGGGAGCAGGGAGAAAAACAAAAGAGACACAGTAAACTAAAGGGAGAAAGTGTCACACTAGGGAACAAGTTTTGGATCATCAGCCACACCTGAAAGACAAAACAGTAAATTCTTATTTCTTTTCCAATGTATGCATACCCATTAAAAACACTACTAAAAAACAACTTTTAAATATCTTTTCTTTCTGTTTTTGTGCTTTTCACACAAACGAGCCATAGTATAATAGGAATAATGCACTCCAATACTGGGATAATGTCACTTCTAGGGTATTACATGAACTCGACCTGTGGGCTTGTGCCCTGCCACCACAGGTGTGATGTTATCACATCACGACACACAGCCTTTCATGCATTACTCATTTAATAATGCCATCCAGGGTGTGTGTCGTGGGGATAACATCAGTTCTCAGGTGTTGGACACACTCTGCCTGTGGTCTCGTGCCCAATCACCTGAGGCGTGACATTATCCCAGCATGACACACACCCTATTTTGGCATTATTGCTTGATTATACAATGGGAAGGAAAATGTGGTTTCCTGATTTGCAGGATGGCAACATTTAAAAACTGTAAATCGTGACATCAACCCACGGTACAAGTGCCAGCCAATCATGATACCAGATGCCATATTGTTCTCTCACAATAACCTACAACACACAAAACTAGCTAAAAAAAAAACTTTCTCTCTTATTTATTCCCACATTGTACACTGGCACTATATCACCATACTGCGTGGGTGATGGCAACATTTGTCAACTTCTTGTGTACTTTACTCACTCTGCTGCGCATCACGAGCAAACTACTTTGTACGTATGCAAATCATGCCATCACCCACAGTAGGTCTTGGTATATTGCTTAACAGTTCATACATGTCAACCTGGTTTGCTTGAGTCAGTACAATGCTGATGTCAGGCATTACCAAGTCAAACCATGTTGTAGTGTGGTGTACTGTTTTTGAGAAAAAACAAACACAGGATATAGAAACATGGCTTATTCACGTTAACACTGTAAAGGTATGCACCTGTGGTTACTCCAACATTCTTCGTCTGCATCCACTTATTGTGAGTTATCGATAGGTCTGTGGTTTGGACTTGCACCATGGAATTCCGAGCTGTGAGTGGTGAAGTCTGTATCTCCATCGTTCGGCTTTTCACTTCAACCTCAACTTGGTCATCACATCCAATCTCATCACTTTCCTGAGCGAGAGTGGTCTCCGCTTCATGTGAGTGTTGTAGAATACTGGACACTATCTACAGAGAGAATACTGTCCTAGTTTTAGTTCAGATCTGTGTTGTAATAAAATAAGACAAATAACTATACACTCTAACTTTTGTACACACTTGAGATTTAAATGCAATTTCACATGCATGATTAGCCACATAATAAACCATCCTTTTTTTGCATGAAAATCAATAACCATCCATTAATCATTCATATGACATGCTTAACTTGGTAAAGCATGCAAGTTGTATGTTTGTAAATGTGTTTACAATTAACATTTACATTGCTGGACTGCAAAGAGAAATGCAGCTATTATACTATATGACATGACTAAGCAACAGTGAACCATTGTGCTTGCATGCTGACACAATGTAAAGTTGTACTCACCATTGTCATAGAAGTATCCAATGAGAATTGTGGATGTAAGTTGTCATTAGTTGTGATTATTCACTGCTTTGCATACTTGCTGATGAGCAAATTGCAAACAACAATATCAAAACATTACACCGTACGAGGGAATGGATAGCCTTCATCACAGTGCAGATGACTGCTCAGGTAGCCAACAGTATGATTAGCAATGGACAAAATGATCAGTTACCAGGAGCAGCCATCTGCTACTCTGTGTCTATGACATCTGTGTGTAGCAGTAACACTGTAGCATACCAGTAATGATATGGAATTTGTGTCTCTCACAATATTCGCTCAGCATCCACCAGTGGAACCATCCAGGGATGCAATTGTAAACTGAAACTCTCCCAGGAATGATGGACGCTACCATTATTTTCTCTTTTTGGTTGCTTGTTGGCAATATTTATTTGGCACCAAGAATAATTATATCATCACTGTTACATTTCAGTCTCCACACAATAACAATCCAGTTAAAGTTTTCTTGGTTCCAGCCTCTTCCTTCCTTTGGTTGTTCATCCATCTTGACTTTTCAGGGTCCAGACACTGTGAATCTAGTCCTCTCCTCCACACCCTAACCAAGTCGGTTCCACCTACCCGGGCCTTCGCCTTCCAGACCAGGACACTTCTGAATCCTGTGCCTGGACCTATCCCCCCCTTCCCTCTTTTAACACCATGTCTGGTTTCCTTGTCCCCAGCCCATGTAGCCTACTCCCCCACCGCCTCCTCCTTCTGCCACCTCTCCCACTTGTCTAAGGGCATTGTTGCCCCCAGAGGGCTATGACCCACCCCACTGAGCCTGTAGCTGCCTACCTGCAGCCAACCAAAATGATGGCCCCATGTCCAGGTTAGGATCTAAATCCCGACTGTCAAATTTCCAACTGTTTAAATCCTGTTTTTTTATCCTGAAATTAATAATACCGACATGCTTTAAAGCCCGAACGTCAGCATCCCGACACTTGCACATCATTTAACATTGTTACAGTACCACAGTATCATGGACTTAAATGACTCATTACTAGGTGTCAGGCATTACTGTATACACATTACTTAACTGTACACAATAAAAACAAAACAAAAAAATTCTCAGTGTTGAAAAATGTAATACTTCAGTTATAAAGCCAGTGCTTAATATGAAGTAGACCCTAGTACTGCATTACACCCTATCCATCGCAATGAGGAGTCAATGGTGTGTGTGCATCCAGTTGTTGGAGTGGGAGATATGCAGCATCGCCTGCTCCCGCTGATGGTCAGGGCTCATCGAGGGGTGCCACCGCCTTGGTTATTGTTAATAGTATTCCCTCCTTTGGCATCAGGGGTTGGGATTCTGGAAGCTAGCAAACAAGCCAGCATGATGCTAACCACCTGAACGACTGTGAGCCCCAAGGTGCCCATGGCAATATAAAACATGTTCAAAGTCGAAGATCTTCATGAAGCAGCAGTCCTTGTAGATGCCACGGGTGTCTGGCACCACTGGGCTGTGTGGGCACCCCCGGCGCACCGTGTAGCAACTTTTGGGCACCAAGCCATTCTGCAGCTGATCCCCAGACCAGGACGACAAAAACCAGTCCCTGTAGCTCTCCACTACACAGCAGTCCAGGCTGCGCTGAATGTCAGCCAGAGCATTAGCCTTCTCCTCGTCCTCGCCATATGCCTGCACTGCCTCCCGCAGGCCATTCTGGAAGACCTCGGCAATGTCTTTGAGGTAGAACAAGCCCAAGAGCCCTGCTGAGAGTCCTGCAATCAGAACAGCCATCTGGAAAATGCCATAGGTCTTAAGGAGGCACTTGTGCTCTGTGGCTGCGCTGAAGCAGCCCAGGAATCCCCAGATGATGACAGCAGCTCCCCTTGCCAGTAGGATGAACGGCGTATTAGGGTAATCTTTGGTGGACAGTACTAAGTAGTTGCCCAGAGAAATTTTCGCCCAGATGCCTACTGTGAACATGGCCAGCCCTGCAACCCAAAATAGAAAGCTGAAAGCCATCAGGGAGAGCTTGAGCAGATCCATTGCCCCTCTACTGATGCGCACTGCCCAATACTGGCACGAATTCCAGCCTAGGACCTGGTAGTTGCTGCAGTTGGTGTGGGACGCCTCAGATCCCAGGGATTCCTCTCAGAAGCAAACCGATTGCTGCACACAGCCTTCCCTCGGATAAGCAGGGCTACACTGGACAGGGAGGTTCTCCGATTAAGGAGGGAGTTCACACACATTCAGTCCAGCTATAGAGTTTCTGTGGGCATAATGACCGGGGAAAGACTGGGTGCACACTGACACTCTCAGGGAAGACGACCTCCTTCCAACTTTCTCTTTGATCAACTCCAGGGAATCCTTACCAGGAGCATTTAGAAGAAATATAGAAGCCTGGGAACTATGTTCTAAACTAAATCTGATAGTCGGTATTTTTCGATATTTCAGCATTTCGGTATTTCAATACGCGGTGTTATTTCAGTCGGGCTTTCCATACAATCAGGATTTTAGTGACAGGATATTTTTTGTCGGGCTTTGGGATGTTGGTATTTCTTACGGATCCCCCTGGGGTCCACAGGGCATGCACTCTGCCCATACCCCTGTCTCTGTGCCAACCTTGCCCCCCAGTGTCTTCCTTAATAAGGGTGGGTGAGAAAATTCCCAGCAGAAAGAGGTCATGCTGAGGATGTCCTGGCCTGATGTACTCATTTAGGACCACTGATCAGTACCCCTGAGGGTCCACCCCCCCCAGCCAATCCCTGGGGCTCTGATGTAACCTTGTCATATGACCCTCTGTCTGGTTTTGTGATGTCACTATCCCCTTCCCTTCTATCTGCTCTCCCCCCCACCCCTTTCTCTTTCTGTTCCTTCCTGGCAGGGGTCATCAGAAAACTTGGCCTGCCTTTTAATGGCAAGCCTAATTGCCCCCTGAGCCCCTCCCAGGAATGATGGACGCTACCATTATTTTCACATTTTGGTTGCTCATTGGCAATATTTATTTGGCACAATGAATATTTACATCATCACTGTTATAATTTCAGTCTCCACACAATAACAATCTGTTTAAAGTTTTCTTGGTTCCAGCCTCTTCCTTTCTGTGGTTGTTCATCCATCTTGACTTTTCAGGGTCCAGACACTGTGAATCTGGACCCCTCCTCCACACCAGAACCAGGCCGGTTCCACCTACCGAGGCCTTTGCTCTCCAGGCCAGGACACTTCTGAATCCGGTGCCTGGACCTATCCCCCTCCGCTTTAAACACCGTTTCTGAGTTCCTTTCCTCAGCCCATGTAGCCTACCCCCTCCCCCTTTCCTTCCCCCAAAGCTCCTCCTTCTGCCACCTCTCCCACTTGCCTATGGGCATTGCTGCCCCCCAGAGGGCTATGACCCAGTCCTACTGAGCCTGTAGCTGCCTACCTGCAGCCAACCAAAACATCAGCCCCATGACCAGGGCCCTCTGGGCATGCATTCTGCCCATACCCCTGTCTCTGTGCTAACCTTTGCACCCAGTGCCTTCCTTAATAAGGGTGAGTGGGTGGAAAATTTCCCAGCAAAAAGAGGTCATGCTGAGGATGTCCTGGCCTGATATACTCCTTTAGGACCACTGATCAGGACCCTTGAGGGTCCACCCCCAGCCAATCCCTGGGGCTCTGGTGTTACCTTGTTATATGACCCTCTGTCTGGTTTTGTGATGTCACTGTCCCCTCCCCTTCTACCTGCTCTTCCCCTCCATCCCTTTCCCTTTCTGTTCCTTCCTGGCAGGGGTCATCAGACAACCTGGCCTGCCTTTTAATGGCAAGCATAATTGTCCCCTGAACCCCTCCCAGGAATGATGGACACTACAATTATTTTCACTTTTTGGTTGCTTGTTGGCAATATTTATTTGGCACAAAAAATATTTACATCATCACTGTTATATTTCAGACTCCACACAATAACAATCCATTTAAAGTTTTCTTGGTTCTGGCCTCTTTTTTCCTCTGTTTGTTCATCCATCTTGACTTTTCAGGGTCCAGACACTGTGAATCTGGCCCCCTCCTCCACACCAGAACCAGGCCGGTTCCTCCTACCTGGGCCTTCGCCCTTGACTCCTGGTTACTTCTGAATCCGGCGCCTGGACCTATCCCCCCTCCACTTATAACACCACTTCTGGGTTCCTTGTCCCCAGCTTGTGTAGCCTACCTCCCTTTCCCTCCTCCACCACGTCTCCTTTCCTCCTTCCACTGCCCCACCTCCAGCTTGTGATGTACCGAGGGGCTCCCCTTGCGGGTTAGTATCTCAAACCCTTTTTGGCTGTTTCCCCCACTAGCTCCCCAACTGGTCTCAGGAATAGGCACATGCCAAATTCTGACAAATGCACCCTGTCAGACTTGTACACCACAGCCTGGTTGAAGGAAATGTCCTTGTGCTGCAGGTGCATGCCCCCCATTTCAATTACTGACCTTGCTACTCTCCTGTTCAGATGCTTCCTGACTTTCTCAATCAGCCTGACATCCTTGACCCACTTCCAAACCTGCCAGGAAGTGATGTCTGACCAGCCGATTGTCATCCTCGGCCACCACACTTTAATCTTCTCCAAATCTCCCAGGATGTTCTGCCCCAGTTCTCCCCATGGCAGGCCCCCCCAAGTCATTGCCCCAAGTGTATGATAATGCAGACTGGCATGCCCCACTACACCCTTAATCCATCCAACAGGGGCAGAATTTGTGCCCACTGCATGCCACTAATACCTTTCCACATCACCTTAGTGTGCTCAGTATTGTATCGTAATTCAGTTCCTCTGGCAGTGGCGACTGCAAACCTTTGTGCCCAATAGATGAAGAAGTGCCCCACTATCCAGAATTTCCTCTTGGAACCTGCCATGGAAACAAGATAAATAGTGTGAGTTGCTGCTGCAAACACCTGACACACCTCTTGTAGCTGACTCTGGCTGCCCAACCTTCTTTACCTCTTCCACTGCAGCCCCTTTTCTGTTGCCTCTGTGGCAGCCCCAATCCGAAAAGAATGCAGGGCAAATTCACCCGGATCCTCCTCAATGAAAGCCAGGGTTTCTTGAGTACCACCCCTGCCTGAAAAACGGTGACTGATGAGCAATCCCCATAGCGGAACAATAGCTGGTGGACTGTGGTTGCCTCACCAGTGACACCATGGTCCCCCTTCCCCTTTGGTCTGTTTTGGACCTGGCCAGGTTAATGACCACTCTGTCCTGCCCCCATAACACGTTCTTGTGCTGCAAAGTCTGCACGGCTGCTGTCTTTTGTGGGTCCACCACTTCTCTCACCAGGAAGGCCCCCGCTGCCATGACAGCAAAAATGACCCTGAAGAGGAGCACCTCCTGGGCTGAAGTGCACACCTGCCATGTTGCCCTAGTACTTTGGCCAGAAGTTGCCCTTTTATGGGGTGTCTCCCATCCTTCCTGGCACCCTGCCCCCTCTGCCAGCCTGTGACCATCCTTTTTATTGTCCTGCTTGCCGCCATGTCAGGCCAACCCCTATCCTGGCATACCCAACTGATGCCAGCCAGGTGGACCACCACTGTGGCATGGGCCAGCCCCTCCTCCCACTTCTCAACTATGAACCTCCTTACCTGCCCATCCTGGGCCAGTTCGTCCCTGCCCCATCCATGCTTCCCTCTGAATTCTTGAAATTTCACCCACTCTGCTTCGTAAGCCCTCAACGTGTTGGCTGACCAGGAACCCCAGTACAGTGCACTGGCTGTGTCCCTCCAGCCTCCCATAACCAGTCCAGGATCCTGGTCCTGTGTGTTGCTGCCTGCGGCCTCAGCTCCCAAAACCTTCCGCATTGCAAACGGGAAAGACTGTCAGCCGCTTTGTTCTTCAACCCCTCAATATGCTGCGCTTTGAAAGACAGATTTAGCTGCAATCCCAACAAAACCATGTGCCTAAGCATCCTGCCTACAGTCTCTGTCCCCCCCCATCTATTAATAACCTCCACCACCCCTTTGTTGTTGCACCAGAACAGGATGCGCTTTCCCCGCATCCTGGTGCCCTACACCTCCAGAACTACCCATATTGGCAATATCTCTAAAAATGTGATGCCCTTCAATACTCCATGCTCCTTCCACTGTTCTGGCCAAGCCTCTGTCATCCAGTCTCCCTGGAAGTGTGCCCCACCCCCAGAGCACCGAGGCATCCATGAACAACTCTAAGTCCGTATTCTGTTCCCATTCATCTTGCCAAAACGTCACCTCATTATAGCTGTTGAGGAATTCCTCCCATACCTGGAAGTCCTCCCGCACACCTTTTGACACATCTACCCCATGGTGTGGCAGCTTAGCTTTCCCCATGGCCCTTCCCAGCCTCCTCATAAATACCCTGCCCCAGCTGATGGCCTTACAAGCAAAATTAAGGTGCCCCAGCAGTTGTTACACTTGTACCAGTGGCACACTCCTTCTCCCCGATACCTGTGCTGTCAGGCCCTTAAGCCATGACACTTTGACCCCGGGAAGCCTGAAACAGCCCCCCTCCATGTCCACCTCTATGCCCAGGAACTCTAATCTATGGGTAGGGCTCTCAGTCTTGCTTTGTGCCAGTGGAATCCCTATCTGCTGGCACATCTCTTTGAAATCCAGCAACATCCCCCGGGCCTCCTCCCTCGACTCCCTGATGAGTCGGAAATCATCCAGGTAGTGTACTACCCTCTTGTGCCTGTACCTGGCCCCGAATATTCACTACACCTAGATGTTAAATGCTTTAAATGTGGAGCAAGCTACTGAGCACCCCATTGGCATGGCTTTGTCAAAATAGAGGTTCCCCTGGAATTGCTAACCCTAAAGGTCCCAATCTGCTGGACTGACAGGCAAGAGTCAAAATGCTGATTCTATGTCTGTCTTCACTAACCACACCCCCTTGATCACCCTGATCAGTGCTATGTCCTGTTCCAGCGAGGCATACAACACTGCCCTAAGGTGGTCTGGTATGCCCTCATTCACCGACAAGCCCTTGGGGTAGGATAAATAGTGGATCAGGTGGAATTACCCTTCTGCCTTCTTGGGCACAATGCCCAGTGGGGAAACTCAGAAATGTACACACGAGGCAGCCCTAGTGGCCCCTCCACCCAATATACCTTGATTTCCTTTTCAATCTTGGCCCCTACGACCCCTCTTTCCCCTTCACTGACCCAAGATTCCTATCCCACATCCCTGCCCACCAACCTTGAAAACCCAGTGGAAAACTTATCCAGAAACCTTCACTGAGCAGAGCTACTGCCCCCATACTCGGGTAGTCCATGGTCCACTCTTCCAGTACTGTTAGGGCAATGGGTGTACGCGCCGGCGCGTAGCCTCACTGCCCTCCCCCTTGCTCCTCACTAATGCCAGCGATTGGAGGTGTAGTGAGGCCCCTGTAGCTGCCCCATCACCCCCTGCCCTGCCCCCGGGCACCCCAAAAGGACTGCTCATCGTACTGCCCCCCTGTTCAGTCCCCCTTTTTTGTCACCTTGCCGACAGCTGGAGACTAGGTGCAATCCTCTGCTTTTTGAACAGGCATGCCTAAACTTACAGCTGCTCCATAGAAACATAGAAACATAGAAGTTGATGGCAGATAAGGACCGCAAGGCCCATCCAGTCTGCCCATTTCTTTTTCTACCTTATAAATGTGCCATCGGCCTTTGCTCTGTCAGTGACCTATCTATTCATAGTCATTTGTATTGCTCCCTTATGCCTATCCCATGCCTGTTTGAAGCCCTGCACTGTATTCTATAGCCACCACTTCTTGTGGTAAGCCATTCCATGCATCTACCACCCTTTCTGTGAAAAGAATTTCCTCACATTCCCCTTAATCGGCCTCCCTCTAATCTCATGCTGTGTCCTCTTGTCCTGCTATTTTCTTATATTTAAACATGTTAGACTCTTTTCACCTTGTTTATGCCCTTAAGGTGTTTAAATGTCTCAATCATATCACCTCTCTCCCTCCTTTGCTCAAGGGTATACATATTGAGCTCGTTAATCTGTCCTCATATGTCTCTGATGCAGTCCCTGCACACATTTTGGTTGCCCTTCTCTCGACTGCCTCAATTTGGTTAATGTCCTTGGTGAAGGTCTGGCCTCAATACTGCACGCAGTACTTCAGATGGGGCCTAACCAATGTCTTGTACAGAGGGATTATTACCTCCCTCCACGACTTGTGATACTCTACTAATACACCCTAACACCCCCTAGCCTTACCTACTGCTTTAGAGGTCTGCTTGATGATTTTAGGTCATCAGTGATGATGATGCCCAAGTCTCTTTCTTCCTTGTGACTGCTAGCAACTCCTCCCAGCCTATAAGTGGCTTCAGGGTTTCTCTTCCCTATGTGCATGATTTTGCACTTTGCATTAAATCCCAGTTGCCACTCTTCAGACCATTCTGCTAGTTTATCCAGATCTCTTCATTCTGCCCACCCCATCTGGATCATCTACTCTGTTGCAGGTCTTGGTGTCATCTGCAAACAGACAAGCTTACCCTCTAGTCCATCTGCAGAGTCACTAATGAAGATGTTGAATAGGACTGGCCCAGGACTGATCCCTGAGGTACCCCACTTGTGACTTGCATCTCTTCTGACTGTATACCATTTACCACCACTCTCTGTTTTCTGCCAGTCAACCAGTTTGCCACCCAGTTGACCAACTTCTGACCCACCCCGAGCCTACCTAGCTTATTTATCAATCTTCTATGTGAACAGTGTCAAAGCTTTGCTGGAAGTCAAGGTAGGCGACATCAACTGCTCCCCTTGGTCCACCACTCTGGTTACCCAGTCAAAGAAATCTATGAGATTAGTTTGACAGGACCTTCCTTTGTAAACCCATGCTGTCTTGGATCCTGTGCCCTATGGATTCCAGATGTTGCACTATCCTTTCCTTAAGGAGTGCCTCCATAATCTTGCCCACTACTGAGGTAAGACTGACTGGTCTGTAGTTCCCCGCCTCCTCCCCTGCTACCACTCTTGTGGAGTGGGATCACATGAGTCTTCTCCAGTCTTCTGGGACCTCTCCTGTGCTCAGAGACTCACTAAACAATTCTGCTAATGGCTCTGCTAGTTCCTCCTTTAGCTCCTTAAGTACCCTGGGATGTATGCCATCAGGTCCCATTGCCTTATCCACCTTAGCTTAGCAAGCCTTGTAGGACCTTTCTTTTGTGAAGGGAGTAGTGCTCACCTCCCTCCCCTGTGCCCATGATGTTGAGCTGTGGGCCTGCCCTACCTTCTCTTCAGTAAATACTGAGCAAAAGTATCTATTTAGGATAGATGCCTTTACAGGGTCCTCCTCCTCACATGCTCCCTTTTCTCCATTAGCTTAGCAATACCCCCTCTGGACTTTCTCCTTTCACTAATGTATCTATAGAAAGTCTTGTCACCTTCTTTACTGTTCGTGCTAGTGTTTCCTCAGTTTGGGACTTTGCCTGCCTTACTGCCTTACCTGCTTCCCTTAGGGCAGTTTGTGGCCTCCCTATCTTCATCCCGCTGTGTTCCCTTTATATTTCCTGGAAGGCCAGCCTTTTGGCTCTGATCTTTTCTGCTACTGTATTTGAGAACCAAAGTGGTTTCCTTCTTCTTTGCACTTCCTTTTCTGTCTAACACAATGGGATGTTGCTTCAAGTATTGTATCCTTAATGCTTGCCCACTTTGCCTGTACCTCCTCACCTGTGTTTCTTTTTGCCAGGGCTAGCTTAACTCTGTTGGCCATCTTATCAAAGTCAGCTCCTCTGAAGTCCCATATTTTGCCTGAATGGGATGATTTAGATGTAGTAGCCAAATTGAACCATACCATGTGATGGTCACTGGCCCCAGGTGACCTTCTACCTGGAGATCTGTGATCCCTTCTTTGTTAGTCAGTACTAGATCTAGGATAGCCCTGTCTCTTGTGGGGTTGCTGTACCAGTTGTTTGAGGCCCTCCCCTGCAGGAATCCACTATGAGTCTAGTTCTGCAGATGTTCCTGCTGGTATTGACCAATCTGTATCTGGCATGTTGAAGTCTCCCATTATCAGAACCTCCCTTTAGCTGTCATGTTTTGTATATCTTCTAACAGTAATGTGTCTATGTCCTCCCTCTGGTCTGGGGTCTGTAGACAACCCCAGTTCTTATGGCTGTCCATTTCCTGTTTCCAGGGTGACCCACAGTTCTTCTGGCTCTTATGTGTATTCTGAATTTCTGTAGCTTTGATATTTTCATTAACATATAGGGCCACTCCTCCCCCCTTTTGCACCTCGGTCTCTTTCTGAACAATACATAGCCAGGTACTGAAGTCTCCAAGTGTGGTTACTGGTAAACCACGCCTCACTAATTGCTACTATGTCCAGTTTAGCCTCTGACATTTATTGCCTGCAGGTCTGGGATCTTATTTCCAGGCTGTGAGCATTTGTACATGATTTTCCATTGGCCAGATTTTGTTGTGTTAGTTGTTGGGTGAAGTTTGCATTACCCCGTGCATCGTATGGGGAGACAAACCTTTTTTTACCTGGTGATGCAAATGAACGGCAAACACGCTGAATTCCTGTTTGACCACTAGCTGAGGGGAGGGTGTTCTTCCCATTCAACGATGGGGTGCTGCACCCTCTCCCCATTTGCTAGTTTAAATATTCTGCAAAGACGCCAAACTTCTGCCCCAATGCACTGACTCCTTTAGTCAGATGCAGTCCATCAAATTTAAAGAACTTTCTCCCAGAACTATTGCCAGTTCCCTACAAATCTGGTGTCCTTTATCCTGGCACCAGTCCTAAGCCACGTGGTTTAGCTCCCCTATCTCCCTTTCTTCTGACCTTTCGTCCCATCTGCTCCCTTCTCCCAGACTGGCAGGATCTCAGAGAGGAGATGCCGATCTAAATAGATGATATTTGTCACCCAGCCTAGTCAGGTGTTCCTTGGTCTCCACAACTGACCGCTGGCGAGATCGATAGTCCCTATGTGTACTAGGACATCAATGTTTTCTCCTGCTTTGTGAACAATTTTAGCAATGCGGTCAGTGTCTCTCATGCTGATGTACCTGGGAGACATCTGACCATCACCCTTGGCTGGAGATGGGTATCAACTCCCCGAATCATGGAGTCTCCTATGATCAAAGTTTTTGGATTTCCTTTGTGCTTGTTTAGTTTTGGTTCCTGATTTGGGTGAGTATTGTGCTAGCTCCTGTGCACGAGTGTCCTGCTCTGCAGTGTCTTCTGCCTCTTTATTTGATTTCAGAGATAGAGGCAGATACCTGTTTGTAGTGTTTATATGGTTTTGGAGGTAATGTGTTGGAGAGCAGAGAGTGATGGGGCACCTGATTTGCTCCTCCTAACCACCTGCCAACCTCCTGGACCAACTACCTCTGCGTCGAGGTTTTTCTGTTGGATGCTGGGGAAATGGCGGTGGTTCTTATAATGTATTTCCTCTTCAATATGAAATCTGAGGTGTGCAATCTCTGCCCATGCTGCCTGGAGCTGAGACCTAAGATCTCCAAAGGCCCAGCATGTAGGACAGTGTCCTAAATCCTGTAAGACTGTCCTTCTGAAAATTGTTCCACAGTACCTGCAGTTAATGAAATCCATTCCAAATAAGTTGCTGGGTTTGTAACCTAGTCAGAGTAATTAGAGGAAAAAAAATGCAAGCAATGGTTTAATTGTGCTTTGTTTAACTTGTTATAACAAGTTAAATTCTAGTGCCCTGTAAATGAGATCACCTTGTGGGCTCCACTGATCTGCCCCTTCCTGCTCTGCCACAGGAAATGTCACAACTGTGGTGCGCTATAAAGGAGTGTAGCGTGGGGTGGTTGGGGATGGGGGTGGGTGGCTGGGCCTTCCCTGCCTAAAAGAAGAAGCACGGACGAAAGAACAAGGAGGTAAGAGCAGAAACAATCAGTCAACAACAAATGCAGTAACCCTGAAAGCTTATCCTAATGTTAGATAAAACTGTAAAACCTGTAAAGCACCACCTGTAATAATTTCAGAAGATATATCCTGTAAGAAACACTTTGCTCCAGAGAAAATAAAGAAGTAACAGAAGATATACCTTGCAAAAGACAATTTGAATCAGAAGATTACAGCAGTAATCTGTTAGCACACACCTGTAGGCACACCTTGTAATAATGCAGAAGAAGGTATACCAGCAACAACAATTTGAATCAGAGAAAAATAAAGCAATGAAATGTTAGCAACAAACAGTAGCAATCCCTGTGAGTAAAAAATAAAAACACCACCACACAGTAAATCTGCTTAGCCAAACTAAGTCTTAATCCTTCTCCCTTGCTCTGGTAAGTTTCTCTACTCTGCCTTTCAAGCAGTCTTAGAAGGAAAGAGCTCAGGTGAAGCTAGGTGCCTTGGCCAGCAAACCAAGTCTTCTACCTCCAGGTGCAGGTGGCCTTGTTAAAGCCTCAACAGGTCTTGGACTCTGCTGCAGGAGGATTCTTCTTCGTCTGCTTGCCCCAGCCCCATTCCCCTTCCCAGAGAGGGTCCTTACCCACAGCTCTGAGTGGGTAAACTCCCACCTCAGATCCCCCTTTGCTGCCATTCTCTTCCAAAAAGCCTCATCATATTTGAGCCACCCATACCCCGATTTTACCTTGTATGCATCCCTCATGATGGACATGTACATCAGCAGGGGAATGGCTAGCTCTGGTTGCTTCTCTAGCACCAGCGCGCTGTAGATGATAAACCCCCCTTGCCAATTCTTAATGTTTTTTTCCCTTGTACTTGGCTGCCTCAGCCTTGTGGCCCACTACTGCTAGAGCCACTGCCATCTCTGACTTGCCTACTGACTCGTTTTGTTCGTATTATGTGGCCGTATCCTCATCCACCAGTGCAAAGATGTCAACATATTCCCCTTTCCAAATTTTTTCTTTTATTGATCCCGGGACATGGTCCCTAACTGAGCAGCCTGAGGGCCCCTCATATAGGTTCTTACCTAGCGGCTTAGCCTCCACCCCCCCATGGCCCAGTGCCTTTTCCTTTTAAGGCCTGTATGGCCCATTCCATCATTTCAATCCCATCATCCCCATGTCGCCTAACAGCCCTTCCAAATAGTCCTTCAAACCATTTTCATCGGTAAGATCCAGGTCATTCTTACCCTCGTCTGGGTTCTCCCTGTCCAGTTCCAGTGCTGGTAGAGGTGATGGGATGTGTGCGAGGTGTGGCACTTCCCACCTGGGTCACTTTCCCATCTTCCCCTTGTTTGAGCACTCCTCTCGCTCCTTCTGCTTTTTCTGAACCTCCTTCTCTTCCTCTCCCTCTCTGTGCTTTGCCGCTGCCACTAGCTCCGACATCTGCCCCATCAGTTTTGCTGCTTCCTGCATCATCTTTTCACTGGACAGTGGGGTTCTCTTGGGTGCCATGTTGTTCCTCCATCACTGCATGCAGATGGGTGAGAAATAAATGCTCAGACTTTGTGAACAGCACCACCCATAGATCCGAGGCTACAGGGCCCTTGAAAGTGCCCTCCCCCTGTCCCCGAAACCTGGTAGGTTGCTGGCTTCCCTCCGAAAGCCCACACAGGATGAAGGCTACCCAGCGTCCATCCACTTCAATTTTTTATTATTTTATGCCCCATCCCAGAGCCTGTTGTCCCCCCAAGGTTGGATGTGCCTCACCTAAAGACTGGCATATGATGCGCATGATCCTTGCACTGTTCCAGGTGTGTCCATAAGCCCCCAGTCCCCCGACTGTGGCCTTCTCCCATCCCCGTGTTATCAGCTACTTTGATAGGCCTGTCCCCTTACTTTTTGCCTCCCCCAGTGGTGTCCCCATAGCCAAATGGCCTTGTGGATCAGGGCCCATTGCTCTTTCAAAGCCCCTTACTGCCCTGGGTCCCTGCTCGCACCTTGCTTCCCCACAAGGCGGCACCAGAGTGTTCTGCCACTGCCCTCCCACTGGGGGACACCTCCAGGCCTGTACCCTGCCCCCTGCCCCATGTTTGTTTGTTTATTTGTTTAAAACTTTATTTTCATACAGGAATATTTGATTAGTGCAAAAACACTGTTTACAATCAAGTCCTGTGTAAATAATACATAAATAACATCAAATACACAAAATACAAAACTCACAATTACAACATAAATAACATTATCCATAACATACACACTCACATTCACTCTGCAAATATTCAAATAGTTTACTTTTAAAACTAACAAGGCTGACTATATTCTGCAAATACTTAGGCAATTTATTCCATGATGAAGCAAGTCTATTCTGTAATTTCATTTCCCCTATATTACTACAGTATTTAAGTAATGTGTCTCCTTGTCAAGGAAAAATCCCTTCTTTTCATGTTGTCTCATGTTCAGGCCACCTCTACTGGCCATGCTTATGGTACCTAGCCCTTACAGGCTGCCACACACACTCAGCCTTCATAGAAACATAGAAACATAGAAGTTGACGGCAGATAAGGACCGCAAGGCCCATCCAGTCTGCCCATAAATGCCATGCCAGAGGCCTCACTCATGCCAGCTGGTCTTACCCCTGAAGACCCCAACCCACGCCGACCATGGCTAAAAGGTTGCCCTCCTCCTGGTCGCCATGTCTAAAACCATTTCTGCAGCCTCTACACTGCTTGTGCTGCCACAATAAACTGAAATACCACATGGCTGACCTCAAGAGCTGCGTCTTTCATGCCTATCACTGGCCTTGCACTCTGAAGGCCCCAAATGTGCCACACTGCCTCCGCATTCAAAAACCAAACAAACAAATGACGCAATAGGCATACTCTGTGCAATTTGTTCTCTTGCACAAGCTTTTTGCTCTAAATTAAAACCCAATGAGAACAAAGAAAAAAAAACAATAAGCTAGGCCACACTGCCCACCTGGCCTACAAGGCCTAACTGCCCCCAAATGCGCCACACTGGCTCTGCATTCAAAAACCAAGCAAAATAATAAAGCGGATATGCATTCTCTGTGCAATTAATTTTCTTGCACAAGCTTTCACTCTAAATTAAAACACAATGAGAAAAAACTCCTCAATAAGCTAGACCACACTGGACCACATGGCCTTCAAGGCCTAGCTGCCCATGTGCCTTACTTGATGTTTGCCAATGATGTGCTGAATTCTGAAAATTCCCAGCAAAAAGAGGTCATCTTGAGGGTGTCCTGGCCTGATATACTCCCTCAGGACCCCTGAGACTCCGCCCCCTAGCCAATCCTTGGGGCTCTGGCATTACCTTGTCATATGACCCTGTGTCTGGTTTTGTGATGTCACTATCCCCTTCCCTTCTACCTGCTCTTTCCCTCCCCCTCCCCCACCCCTCCCTTTTCTGTTCTTTCGTGGCAGGGGTCGTCAGGCAACTTGGCTTGCCTTTTAATGGCAAGCCTAATTGTCAGAATAGCATACTAACATACTAAAATGCCAGCAGAGGAGGCCTAATGGTCTTTTGTGTCTGCTCAATGGTCAGCACCCATACAGGGCGCGCCAACTTTACTGTCCCCCCATGCCCTTGGGTTTCCCTATCCCCAGTCCAAGATGTTCCCCTTGTACTGGACTTCCTCAGCTTCACTCTCCCCCTATACCTGTTCCAGCTCCTCTTGAACACCTCTATAGTATCTGCCTCCACCAGTCACTTGGGCAGTGCATTCCATGGCTCCACCCCCTCTCAGTGAAGTAACACCTCCTTCTCTCCCCCCCTTGAGTCTCCCCCTCTAGCTTCAATCTGTGTTCTCTAGTTGCCCCCCCAATTTTCTTTGGAACACCCTGACTGAGCCTCCCTTATTAATCCCGTTTATGTACTGAAAGACCTCTATCATGTCCCCCGTCCCTCCTCTCCTCCAGGGTGTACATGTTGAGCTCCTCATGCCTCTCCCCATATGTCCTTTCCCCCAAGCCACAGATCATTTTGGTTGCCCTCCTCTGGACCCTCTCCTGGAGTGCAATGTCCCTTTTTAAGTGCGATCTCCAAAACTGCACACAGTACTCGAGGTGCGGCCTAACCAATCAGTTATACAGAGGTAGGATCACTTCCCTCTTTCTGGAGGTGATCCCCCTAGTGATGCATCCCAGCATCCTATTGGCTTTTGCTGCTGCCATCCTAAGAGTCTCAGAATTATTCATTTTGACATCCATCACCACCCCCAGGTCCCTCTCACCCTTTGAGACTTAGACTGTGTCTCCGCCCAGGGTATACACTTGGCCTGGGTTCCTGGCCCTCAGGTGCAGAACTCTGCATTTCCCTGCATTGAACTTTATTTTCCACTTCCTTGACCACCTCTCCAGAGCCTCCGGGTCCTCCTGCAGTGCTACTCTACCCTCCTCCCCATCCACCACCGCTTCCAGCTTCGAGTCATCCACAAAGAGACTCATTTCTCTCCTGATACCCTTCCTTATGTCAGAGACATAGGCATTAAACAGGAGGGACCCTAGGACTGATCCCTAGGGGACTCCACTAATGACCCACCTTGGAGACGAGACTAGTCCCCCAACCACCACCCTCTGAGTATGCTCCGAGAGCAAATTTCCTATCCTTCTGATCATCTGCATCCCCACTCCCATTTCCCCCAGTTTAAACAGCAGGCCACTATGAGGTACTGAAGAAATGCCTTGCTGAAGTCTAGATAGAGCACATACACTGGCCTACCCTGGTCCAGGGCACTCATCACCCAATCGGAGTACTACACAAGGTTTGTCTGACACAATCTACCCGGGACAAAGCCATGCTGTCCATCATCCAGGTATCCCATTTGCTCCAGTACCCACCTAGCCTTTCCTTGATAATACCCTCCATCACCTTGCCCACCACTGATGTCAGGCTAATGGGCCTGTAGTTCCCCACCTCCTCTCTTGATCCCCTTTTGTGGATAGGCACAATATGAGCCACCCTCTAGTCTTGGGGTATCCACCCCGTCTTCAGAGAGAGATGTTGAAAAGCTCCACCAGGGGTTCCCCCAGTTCCCTCAGAACCCTGAGATGTATTTCATCTGGCCCTGGTGCTTTGTCCATCCTAAGGGACCTGAGGGCTTCCTTCACTCTCTTTACTGGGATTTCAACCTCCATGTCCTCCCCCCTTGGCTCCCTGTACTGCCTTCCTCCCACCTGATGGTGCTGGCCCTTCCCACTCCCTAGAAATGACAGGGCTCCAGATCTCTCAGGGTCCCACCCCCTCCACCAGTTTACCCCCTAGAAAGTGTCTAAATAAAACTATTCATACAGTAAAACACACACAGAAATCGTACAATGTCAAACATTGACAAATGGGGTTGTCTTAGTTTTCAAATTGGATTTTCAATGACAGAAACAGAATGTCCTGAGTGCCATACAATAGCAATGCATATAAAATGCATATAAAAAAGTGGTATAAACATGTGATTACAAACAATTTGCAGCATATACTATGAACACCTTTGTTAGAATTCATGTGGTACAATGATATGTAACCACGTTACAGGCAAAATTGCTAACACTGCATTGTAATTATATGTTTTGAATACAGGTGTTGCCCCCCAACAAAAATTCTGAAACAGATGAGTCTGTTTTGTAAAACATAAGCGTTTTACATTTTAAACGTTTTGATTTAAAGTAACATTCTGTTCAGAGATTCCTTGAAATCCCAATTCGAGCAGGCCAAACTACCAAACATCAAGGTGGAACCCCACAGTTTGGTCCTACTAAAGTAACGGTCTATTTAACTAGTAAGGCACAAACGTAGTGTTCTTTATTGGATGATTTACACACAACTTTTGTGGTGTGACAAGAGTCACTTCACAATGACCTAAGCACAGAAGAAGTGGGCG
Organism: Neoceratodus forsteri; assembly: GCA_016271365.2. NCBI lineage: Eukaryota > Metazoa > Chordata > Ceratodontiformes > Ceratodontidae > Neoceratodus > Neoceratodus forsteri. The sequence continues at coordinate 1,532,340,913 of CM057449.1, read as the reverse complement.
AATCAACAAAATAACACACACAATGTAGTGCATTGTAATAGATAACCCACTGTAAGGCATCCAGTCACACTGTGATATACGCACGCCTTGCTGTGCATTGCTATGCACCAGGCTGCAGGCTGAATGCATCAACAATACAAGACATACATATATCAGAGTGTGACAGCACACCTTACAGTGGGTTGCCTATCTTATAAAACTGCAAAATTGTTTTGGAGGGTGGAGAAAGTGCATGTATGCAGTCGTGCTATAATATATGCATGGTCATGTGATGTGTTTCAACCAATCAGCAGACATCATTTTTCAGACCCATGTTATAAGGGTGCATCTATGGTAGATCGCCACACAATATACAAGCACATTGCAAGACTAGGAGTGTGTTTGGGCCAGATATGAAAAACAACCACAAACGTACAACACATTCCAGCACTGTTGTCTCAGGTGGAGAAAGTACACCAGCAACAGATATCATAAAAAAGTATGACACAGGACAGACAGTTGGGTAAACAGTGAGTGCAACTAAGAAGACATACAAAGTCACACATGCCCCCACAATGCAAAGCATCATGGGCTGCATATGCAAATCACCACAGAATGTCATGCTGGTCCAACTTTAAGCAGAATTGCATGGTGCCGGAAGGTCTCTCACACAGTTTGCAAAGGGTGCTAACAGAAGACATAGACACGTGTTTCATCCTACCAGGACTCATCAGTATGCCTCGTCTGTTTAACACCCCAGTGGACTGGACCAGCTACCCCTAAGGCAGTGTGCCTGGGATATATTGTGGTGAACCCATTAAAACAAAAAAACATTTAAAAGACAAAGAACCTCTGTGCGTAAACACTGAGGCAAGGGTTACCCACCTAATAAGACATGCCTTTTAAGAGAAACTATGGACAGTGGGAAAGTGTACCACTATCTGGATGGCTTGCAGCAGCATACCACAACATGCTGTTCAGCCTGGGCACGTCTCTACTGCTGCTACACGGAAATTAGCCATGGCTCACCAGCTATCTCTAAAAGGCCCTGCAAGTAGGTGAATGAGCAGTGCATGTAATGAGAACATAATCATAGCTAACATAAATTTAAGCTGCTCCTGTCTCGATGATGAAGGGCAAAACCTGACCACCACACCACCAATATCATAGACTGAAATACAGTGTGTGAGATGTGTAATATAGAGAATACTGGATAGGCAACTATGCACAATCAGTGTGTTCTGCCACAGAGAGGTTCTGATTTCCTTTGAACTCGAAAGCGAAGCTTGAGAGGTCCATGGGAAACAGAATCCCGAGGTGGCAGAACACATCTGTTGTGCATATAGTTGCTCATCCTGTATTTTTTATAGTGTATCGTACTGTGTGAAATATGTGTGCATGAATTTTTTTGCTTACAAAATGAAACTGACTCATTCAGTCTCTTGAGGTTTTAGAATGCTGTTCCATGACCTTTGGAACTGTGGTAGAACAGGATTTTGAAAGGGATGGACTTTTATACAGAACAAAACTATACTATACACTATAAAGAATCAATTCTGTCTTGGTGTCTGTGTCTATGTCCGTGTGTGTGTGTGTGTGTGTGTGTGTGTGTGTGTGTGTTATACATGATGAGAATATTAAGGGAAAGTCGCTGAGGCATGAGAGGGATGCCATTAATTGTGGCTCTGGAAAATAAAACAAATATTGAATGGCACTGTTAATCACGACTGTGCATCTTACGTATTTTAAATAACAAAAACATACCTGAATCTTTTCACTGTTTGCTGTAGCTGTGGACACTCTTGGACATTTTTGAATTGCATCCAAACTACCAGGAACAGCTGTTTTGTGAATTTGGAAAATGTCACCTTCAATGTCACCTTCAAACGCGGATATACACAACCACTGTTAAGTTCGAATTGCTTCATTAACAAAAAAATGTGTTTCATAGCTGTCCTCGGTGAACTGCACACTACATAGGCTACTACTGTCTGATGCACTGTTCCAATCCAAACAGGAACGACAGACAGCATGGTCCCATAACTTACGAGTTCTTGGATCAGAGTGAAATTTATGAGACTTACGTTATCTTTATGGGTGCTATTGCAGCCATATGCAACACATCTGTTAACCATGTTGCTGTTTTTAAATTTAGATATATATAACTAAATATAAATTAATGGAACCAAGCAAAAACTAAACAACACTGAAGTAAAATGATGAGAATGAACAGGAGTACTGTGTCAATGATAGCACAAGTACTGTACCGATAAACTTACATCTATATCATTCTCTGTAAAGTGTAAGATAGTGATAAATCAACTAACAGGGAATGAACAGGGAATGTCAATACAGCATCAATCACAAGGTGTTTTTATGAACTTCCTAGACAGTAAATGCCAGTAAATTATGATTGCTTTTATGATATACATACAGGCTGTCACTTGGTACGGTGTGAAGACTATTTTTAATTTAAACTGCTGTGTCACTCACAGAAAAGAGAGAATAGATGGTGCAGATGTAAATATTGCAGTATGTTTCAAAACTTTGAAGCACCATACAGCACTGACACAGACACATCAATACAAAGCATAGAGAAATAGACTGTACTGCTTGACTTTTCTTGGCTTTGCTGTGGACGTTTCCATTAACTATATTTTTAAACTGTGAAATCAGGAAATTATTAGGGATTATGCTATCAAGAACACCTGTACAGCATACAGTAATGACAGCTGTCAAACCATGCTCCACAATGAGAGATCTGAATGAGCTGGCAGTTCCACACTACCTATGCTAAGTCTGCAAGAAATAATCAATATTCAGATTTAGCAGATTATATGAATATTTATACTGCCACCACAATCATTTACCACAGAAAAGGAGTTAGAGTTATATACATTGTGATAGGAAGCTCCTGCCATTCTTGAGGACTGACCTTTTCTTAAAATCTGTTGCAACAGTTCTTCTATTTATTTGGTGTCAGAAGTTGGATAACTTGTTGGAAGTGTCTGGACTGGCAGAAGGGGGACGTTTTCTGGTGGATATCACCTAGATATCCCAGGTGGACTGATGCACCAGGAGTTGCCAGAGGAGAACACGGAGAAGAAAGTCCATGGAGTTCTGACCAGAACCATGGATGAAAGTCTAGGAGAGAAGCTGCTACCTGGACTGGATCTGGGAGCTTGGAGGAAGGCTAAGCTTGAAGATTACAAAGAGATGCAGGTTGAGACAGACTGGAGGTCTGAGAGACAATACCCAGGAGGTGGAGACCCTGATGACGAGAGGTTCCTGCCAGAGAGTTTGGGTAAAGAATCTGAGGAGGATTTTTCATGGGCTCAGTATGAGGAAGATACCCTGGCTGAGCAAGATATTCCTTTGTTTCCTGTGTTCCCAAGATATTACTTGATGGAAGTCAGAGATGCAAGTATGGAACTTGAATGTGAGACCCCAGGTAAGACTGTGTCTAGTGATACTGTGCCGGGGTCAAAGACTCCAAGCAAGGAAGAAGAAGCCTATGCAGCTGAAGGGACTTTTTCTTGTATTGATACAGCTAGATCTACTAACAGTATTGACTGGGGGTATACTGCAGGCTAAATATTCTAATATTACCAGAATGTTACAATATGTTAAGGTCAAGGAGGTAGTATATGTGTTTTATTTTTTGTTGAAAAACTTACAAAGGAAGAGGTGGGTGGAAAATGGATTGAAACCTGTGTTGGGCTAACACCAAAAAAGTGTTCACCCTCAGGTGTCTGCATCTATAGAAAGTGAAATGAATCAAGAGACAAAGTGGGTTTATGTAGAGGGGTTGAACCTAGGACAGGGCCCCCTGCTTAAAACTGACATGTCTGGTAGGGTTGAAGCAGGTAATTACTCACCCTAGAGAAAGTCATTCTATGGTACTGGAGTTTACAGCCATCCAGATTTTTGGTTAAGAAATATGATAGCCTTTTCCCTAAAAGAAAATGGGAAAGTACAGTTAGTCTCTGTTGAGAAATGTGTTAATGCCTCAGGGTAAAGAATTATGATATCCACTACGTTTATGATACAATGTTTATTATTTATAGTGACCCTGAGACAAAGCTTCTGAAGTTGGGTGGGTGAAAGCTCCATCCCTTCCTAGGACAGGAAAGTGGTAAGCAGTCTGCAATAACTGCTTCCCTCTTAAGGTGGGGGATATGTGACAGGAAGCTCCTGCCACTCTTGAGGACCAACCTTTTCTTAACATCTGTTGCAACAGTTCTTCTATTTCTTAGTCTATGCTATCCTTTACAATTTCTAGTCCATAAGATTGGCCACCTATGGGCACCCCTTCCCTTTCTTGACTATGCTATAGTGTCCTCTTTAATTTTCCTTTTCCCTCTCTGGTCCTCGTACAGTGAGGTTATCATGGTGACCACCAAACGTATGTAAAACAGGTTGTGTTTATCGTTGTTGGATTTAGTATGTAATAGTACTGTGTCATAAAATACCTTGAAAAATATTCCTTATGTTTATGAAACATGTAAATGTTGAAAATACCATGGCACTGAGTGTTTTTGATAATGGTAAAAAGTACTAGGTGACTATTATAGAAATTAAGTTAGTTATGCTATTTAAAATGCAAATAAATTGCTGTAAACCGAACTAGTCTGAAATTCCATGGTAATTTGCATATATCCCATGATATGTTGCATTATGGAAGCATGTATGATGTATTTCTTTGAAACCTGATTTGTTACCAATGCCCTTTGGGGTAACCTTTTTTTCCAAAGTTTCTGCACTGAGGTTCTTTGTTTTTATCTTGTTTTGTTTTTTTTTTCCTTTTGAGCCCCCACTACCAAAGGAAATGGAGCCCCCATAGGGGTGGAGGTTGCATTATAACTGGTAAGTTAGACCAGTGATCAGTGTCAGTAGGTGCTAGTTAAGTGCAGATAAAGGACATACATAGTCTGTTGCTGCAAACGGATGTACTGAGGACGGAATATGGCATTGCAGAAGCTTATTTCCTGTATTTTGAATAAAAATCACACAGAGATTGCATGTTGAACCTGAGGTTCGGTGTCTGGTCCATCTGTTATCCCACAACCCCTCTACATACATCAAAGAACATAACTTCACGACCACAACTATATCGCCATCTACAATAGCACTGCAGGCACTCACAGTTCCGCCGCAGTCACCCTTCCTAAGCTCACATCATCACCTTGACGTGCAAAGAGAGTAAGCACGATCAGGTAGGGGGAAAGCTGTGGAAACGCATTCCGAAGAGGACAACATTATATATTTAAATATTTATTTTTCAATTCTGATTAGGCAAAATCAAAGAACGAGGATGCATTACATGGCAGTTTAGCAACACAACATCTCAGTGTAAGTAGTTTCATGTCAACGGCTCTTTAAACACTATCTGGTTATGACCGGTAACAACAGCAGGCATTAAAAAAACACTACACAGTGTTGAAAATCCTTACTGATGTTATCCATTCATCACCCCATAGTCATTTTCCTTGCTAATCTGTTTCTATAGTTGGCTGTCCATGTCAGCCAATGGCCAGAACTGCATACATATATGGAACAGTAAAATGTTTATGAGTTCACTACAGCTCTCTGGTTATTATAGTAATGTTAAAGACTATCTGGTTACGACCGGGTAACATCAGAAGGCATTAACAAACACAACAGGGTGGTGAAAAATGCTGACTGATGTTATCAGGCCATACCCACACAGTCATTTTCCTTGCTAATCTGTTATTATACTTGGCTGTCCTTGTCATCTGATGCCCAGAACTGCATACACATATGTGGCAGTAACCTGTTTATGAGTTCACCACAGGTCTCTGGTTATCATAGTAATGTTAAAGACCATCTGGGGGGGGTGGCTTGGACACCGAGGAAGATGGACACTTAAACCTCTAGCTCAATCTCCAGCTAACTTAATCCGACCGAATATGTTGATATCCAGAGATATTTTACACCCCGAAACATAGACAAGCATCCCTAGTCTTCACTTATCAGGTCAGCTCGGGTTTTATTGCACACAGGATTTGCTAAATCTCTTTTGCACTGGTCATTATGCGACCCGGACAATTTCAGAGTAGGCCTTGCAATCGTGCCTGGGCCTTTTGGACCTCTTGCTACAATAATGCTGTGGTGGGCCTCCTCTCTCCTCTCTGCTAATAAACTGCAATATCCCCAGCATATGAGGTGCCTGCTTACTCTCCCTGCCTGCACTATTTGAATATGGATGTACCCCATATGTTATACGGCCTCCTGCAAGCACCCCTCGGCTAGTCTAGCCCCACCACCTATGGAGCTTTCTTCTCCCCCGACAGATGTGAGCAGTTCTCTCCAGCACATTACAACCTTGCTAGAGACACTGTTATCAAGGGACGACTCCATATCAACTACACTGGCAAGCACTGTTACTGAAGTGTGGATCCTCAATGATAAAATGGATGTTATTGAGCAAAAAACAGAGGCTCTGGAAACCAGTCAGACAGCTATCCTGCAAAGCCTTCAACAACATGACAAAAAACTAGCAATGCTTTGGCGAATAGCCGAGGATCAGGAGAACCATGAAAGGTGCAACAACATTAGGATCCTCATTATTCCCAAGGGCTCCAAAGGTCAAAACACAGAACGCTTCTTAAATGAAGAAATTCCTGCAATGTTAGGGGACAGATGGCATAGCCCAGTAGAAGTGGAAAGGGCACATCGGATCCCTGGTGGCCTTCAATCTACTAACTCAGCACCACGACCAATTATTGCCTACATACTTAAATATTCAATAAAAGAAAAAGTTCTATGGGCATCTCGGGACAGAGGAGAAATTGTGTGGCTTGGGGCTAAAATATCCTTTAGACACTTCTCTACTGAAGTGGCAGATTGCAGGAAAACATTTATCCTCATTAAAATGTTTATGGCACAGCATGGATTTAAGTATGGATTCCGCAACGTTGCATACCTGCATGTTTCCCGTGAAGGAAGAGCAATCACTGCTGAAACACCACGAGAGATCGAAGTATGGATTTCCAAGTACTGGCCTCAGCTGCCCCTGAGAACTGCACCTCTAAAGAAGCTTTGGAATCCAGGGCAGCATGAGCATGGCAGGGGAAACCATTATCCTGGTGGTAGCTCTCAGGAGGACCACGATACTGGCTGGATGGTCCCACGATTTAATGCACCCCCCAGGTCGTATCATTCAACAGCATCCACTGGACTTGTAAACAACTGCCTGTATGATCAGCAGTGACCAGGTTTCACTGCATCTCCCCCTAGGCAACAACAGGGCTCAGGCCAAATGATCCGGGTACGCCAGCGCTCCCATAGAGACCCTGATTCTGCTTCTGAGGGTCCTAAAACTGCACCACCTGCTAAACTAACTAAAGATGAACTGGCCCCAGGGACCCAGTCCACAAATGAAGATATCCCAAATGACCTCATTATGGAAGTGGCAGACGTCAATTCATGGGCAGACCTTCCATCAGAAGTAGATGACCACCAAAACTTTGCAGCACTACCGATTAAATCTGGGCTCATGACGTTTGCTGAAGTGGTCTCCAAGGGCTTACAGCATCTTAAAGCCTCTCCAACACCATCTGGAGTGCCTGGCCCACTGGACTGAGTCATTCACTTATATGTCACTCAGCTCCCTCACCCTAATATCTTCATTTACGGTCACAGAAGCCCAATATGATGCAGGGATTGGGTGGGATCTACTACCCGCCGACTTTGCATCAGGGCATTTCTGCACAGCCTCCTTAGGATACTAAAGGGAACACTGCTCAGGTGACAAAGTGGCCTTATTTGGGGTTGCATATTGCACATGGGCTACTGCACCCATACAAGTATACAGCCAGTTTTATTTATTTGGGCAGCTCAACTTATTATGCCCCTCGTACACTCTGCCTCCTTGACCTAGGGTATGCCATCGAATCTGGTGGGTTCTTGCTTCCCTAGAAGTGGGCACCACTTGTAACCCTAAACTTGCCTTGGCTCCTTTTGTTTTGAGGTGATGGTCCATCCCCCCCCCCCGACTCCCTTAGCTCTACCTCCTTCCATCCCTCCTAATCATCCCCCTTTACCCCATTCCTACTCCCTTTTCCCTTCATTATCCCTTCTTCTCCCCCTCCCTCCCTTCCCACTTAGTATCTCTGGTTGCCCCACCCTAATATTTTGAGGTGGGGAATTCACTTAACAAATGTTATGTTATAGTTGGGGATGGAGTCCTGAGATATTTATCAGGTAAACTCCTAATTTCCCCATTTCAGGTATCTGGCTAGCACGGCTGTGCGACTCCCGCTCTCATGGTAGGGAATCAGTACCTTTGTGCATAACCCATATAATTACCTGTAGCTAGTTGCTGAGCTAACCTTTTACTATTTTTGCTTAGCTTATTGCTAAAAGTTTGATAAAATACACTGTTTGGTTCACTTTCCAGTGGATGCACTCTGGAACTTGCAAATACTGACATATTTTATTATATCGATTGTTATTTGGTAAATTTCACCCGTTTGCCTCCTTTTAATACTAGGTCATCCTTATTACCATACTTTCTGCCTGGCACATCTTGCTCTCCCTCCTCAACTGCCTGTTTTACCTCTATTCCAAGCAACTTACATACTCGTAGCTATCTGTACTTACTGGACTTTTGGGGTGAGTACCTGAACCTTTCTTAACTTCAGACATAAAGATGCAACACCCTAGGGTGGGGTCAAACTCAAATCATGGAATGTAAAAGGCTTAAACCACCCAACCAAATGTTCAATGGTCCTTAAACACTTACATTCTTTGCAGGCAGATATCACACTTATCCAAGAGATATACCTCACTGCAAGAACTGTACTGTGGCTCAAAAAGTCATGGGTGGGGTCAGTAATAGATAGCTCAGCAATGAACAAGTCCAAAGGGGTAGCCATCCTAGTCCTGAAATCATGTCCCTGGACAGAGGATAAAGTAGTCTCTGACACATAAGGCCGATGGATAGCGACCAGATTCTCTTACCCCGGGGGGCAGGCTGTGCTCGACAATGTCTATGGGCCAAACAATGATAGCCCAGAATTCTTTTTGGATCTTAACCAAGCTCTGGAATCGCTCACTGTAGGACACTCAAATATACCCATTATGGTAAGTAGGGATTTTAACTTAACCCTAGACATCTTTCTGGACAAATCCAAACCCACTCCCCAATCACATTCTAAAGCAGTGCTTATACTGCAGGACATGATGAAAGAATGGGGAATGGTAGATGTATGGCAGAGATACCACCCCTCAGGGAGGGACTACTTCTTTTTTTTTCCACAGTGCACTCAACCTATAGTCGAATAGACTTCTGGCTGGCTAACTCCCCTGCTGCCCAGGATATTGTTGCCTCCCAAATAGACAACATTCTTGTCTCCGACCATGCCCCCGTCTCTAGCACCTATGTACCCTCCGGACACAAGGGCTCAGGCACTAAATGGCATTGTAATCCGCTGTTAATATGGGACCCCCTATTTCAGGCCATGGCTAAGAATGCGGCTCAAGATTATTTCACCAATAACAGGGCCATGGATACCTCTGCCACTATAGTGTGGGAAGCTTTTAAGGCCGTGATAGTGGGGCACATAATAGCATTTGTAGCTCTAAGAAATAAGGCCAGGAAGGACAACTTGACCCACCTCCAGGCTGAATTGTCAACCTTACAGGCTAAATTTAAAGCTTTCATGGCTAGGTGTCCTGACCAGATGGCTCTTCGAGAAATAGTGGGTCTCAAATACCATATGAACACAATGCTTAAGCAACAAGCGGAATGGCTGCTGGCTAGGGGCAAACATACCTATTGGGAAAGCAGAGCTAAGGGTGGTAAACTACTGGCCTTTCAGTTAAAAAAGCAGCAGGCTGCCTCACATATCCATGCCCTCAGGAACCCTAAGGGAGAAGTAGTCCCCAGCCCTGCACAAGTCAACGAATGCATGAAACTATCTTACCAGCAATTATACCACAATCACATTCCTCTCTAGAGCAAAGCCAGCTGGAAGAATTCTGCTCCACAGCTAAAATTCCCCAGCTGACAAAGTCCATGAAGGCTGCATTGGACCAACCCTTTACTGAGACTGAGTTGCAGTCTGCACTTTTTCAGCTTGCTAAGGATAAATCTCCAGGACCAGATGGCATGACTACGGAGCTGTACCCGCTCATGAGCTCTGAAATCAGCACCCCATTACTATCAGCTCTACAGGAGGGCCATGAGACTGGTGTTCTCCCACCTACTATGAGAGAGGCTTTGATAACCATCCTCCACAACAAATGAGATGATCCACTTAATTGCATCAATTTTCATCCCATGTCCCTCATATCTGCAGACAATAAGATTGCAGCTAAGATACTTGCCAACCGGATGATGGAAGTGCTCCCCACCATAGTCCATCCATCTCAGGTTGGGTTCACTAAAGGCAGGGCTGCAGTGGATAATATCAGATTGGTCCTCAATCTTAAATGGTTAGCCCTTCATTCCTCCACCCCCATGGTAGCTATGATGGTGGATTTTTCGAAAGCTTTTGATTCAGTTGAGTTTCCATATCTACATACGATACTCACACGATACGGATTTCGCCCATACTTTAGACAGTGGATCCGAGTACTGTATAATCAGCCCTTAGCTAGAATCCTAACAAATAAGGACATCTCCTCACCCTTCTTTCTACAACATGGTACTCGGCAAGGGTGCCCGCTCTCCCCCTTACTATTTCTGGTGGCATTGGACCCACCTACTCAAAAACTGCAGACCACTAAGGAGGTCAAGGGCATACAGGTGGGGAAGCACTCATACCTGACTGCCTTTTATGTGGACGACCTCCTCCTCACACTTACCCATCCCTGGGAATGCTTCCAGACAGTTTTGAAGATACTGGAAGCATTTGAACTACTGTCTGGGCTACAAATTAATTCAATTAAACCCCAAGTCATCCCCCCCTGTATGCGGCCTGCTCCAAAGATTGTTTACAAGGTTTGGGGCTGTCTTGGGCCCCTAATAATTTGTCCTGTTTAGGTATACACATACCCTTTGACTGGAAACATATTGAATCCAGGCATTTCTCCCCCCCCCTAATAACTCAATTATCAATTGTGATATCCCACTGGCGCCGACTTAATCTATCCCTCCCAGGAAAAGCTGCTGCCATCCAAATGCTTCTCCTACCCGGAGTAGCATATCTCCTTAACAACTTACCTATTCCCTTGTCAGACAAGGTCTTTTGACCACTAGAAAAGCTAATCTCCTACTTCCTTTGGGATGGTAAAAAACACATTGGAGTATTCACAAACTGCAAGCCCATTGGTCTAATGGGGGCCTTGGACTTCCCTGGTTGCAAGGCTACCACTGGTCCTTCCTCTCAGCTCAGGCCACCAGGTGGTTTGTTCCTACCTTCTCCTCACCTGCATCATGGGTACAACTAGACGCCCAACTTCTACAAGGGTCCCTCTTCAGTATGTTGCTGATCAATGTCCCTTTGCCTACTAATAAGCTTACACCGGTCATGGCCGAAACTAAGAGAGCATGGTTTCATCTTATGGCTGCAGCCAATACTAAGATGCAGACACGCTCACTACCTGTCTGGTACCTTGCCCTATGGCATAACTGACTCCTGATGATGGACAATAAACCCTTCTATTGGCCCTCATGGGATAATCAATCAATCAATCAATCAAATCTTCATTTTACCAGGTGAACATAATTGAGCAAAGCTCATTTCCAAGATGGACCTGAGAAAAACATATAGTCACACTTACATTGAACAAAAGTCAAGGGGTAAAATAGCATATTACAGAGACTAGATGATCCCTTCAGTAGGACTAGACACATTATTTACAGTGTATACACATTTCATTGGTCAACAGCAGATTAAATGGTATAATCAGGATTAGACATAGTATTTACAGTATATACAGACATTGCCTTGGTCCGTACTAGATTAAATGATGCAATCAGTAGGGCTAGCCATAAAACGTACATTATATAGATTTCTCAAAACCAATGAGCTGGTGAGATAACTGTGCTCAAGTAAAGGAAGTCAAGCCCAAAGCTACCAGAGGAGGGAAGACGGTGCTCAATACAGTACCGTATGATGCAGTGATGAGTGGTGGAAGAAGATAGGGCAGTAAAAGGGTATGGGGAGGAAGTGCCAGTAATTGAAGTGATATAGAAGCCTATGAGGAGCTGGGCACTAGGGCAATTTTAGAGCATGATCTAGGGGAGGTACTGTAGGAAGAGGAAATTGAGGACTTAGAGTGCTGGTTCAGAGGAGCATATTTTCAGAGCATCTACCTGATGGGTAACCGGAGTGGGGGTGATAGTACTAAAGTTATGGAGTAGCTTCAGTTCTAAACCCATATTGTAGCCACGTTAAATGAAGATCGAAACTGCAGAGATAATGAGTACTGGTAAGTGCTAGAGGAAAGAAAGGGATATATATAGTCCAAGATATGTATTTGCCCAATTCTGCCACACTCATGTCATTTGAATAGCTTAAAACTTGCTACTCACTTCAGTCCCAAGACTTTTGGAAATACTTACAGCTTCATAATGCGGTACAGTCCCTTAGCAGATCATAGTCAACTGACCTGAAATGGCATTGGTTATCTGCATTACATCTAAAATGTTCTTTCCGGGGTCTAGTTGGTAAGTTTTATAATACGTGGCAAGAGGCACAGTCCGATCACACAGAAACCTGTAGGGTAACATGACTTACAATGCTCCATTACACCACAAACATGGTCTCACTGCCTCCATCAGGCTCACGCCACCTATAAAGATCTCAAGAGTCAATTAATCCAACTCAAGATTCTCATTCGCTGGTATTGTACTCCAGCTGTCCTCCACAAATGGGGTATTCTCCCACATGCAAATTGTTGGAGATGCCAAGGCAGCCCAGTCACTATCTTACATTTCCTGTGGTATTGCCCTGCGCTGGTCCCTTTTTGGTCCACGGTTGCAATGGACTGTTCTGGTATATTGGGACAGTCCATAGACCTCAGCAATCCTATGCTTCTCTTGGGTGACACCAAACCCTTAGAGCATCTTGAGCCACAGCTCAAGAACTGGACATTGGCAGCCCTGTTGAAAGCTAAATGACTCTTATTGATGAATTGGTGGCAACCTTCCCCCCTGGTTATTACCCTCTGGCATTCTGCCCTAGCATGGCTAGCTACCTTCGGAAGACTCAACTACACTAGTAAAGGACAACTTTCACTGTACTACTGCAAATGGGAAGCATACCTCAACTCATCACTTTGTAAAGCACCACTACCCCCTCCCTGTAACCCCCCCTACCTAGAAAGCCTACAAGTGAGGCCCACAGACGACTAGCATGATCATGAAATCTTGGATGTGGATGCCTATAGACCTCCCACGTATGACAGGGCTCCCCTTTTACATTTTCCATCTACACTCTTCTCTCCTCTGTCTGTCACTTCATGGCACTCCTGAGGTATGCCACAGGGCACCAAGAAACTGACTCAACTCTACTGACCATCAGGGCACATTTCTCCTGCTCCATCTCCTCTGTAAAGGAACCTAGAATAGTAAACATTTAACCTTAGCTTTGCTATGATAACTGCATGGATAAATATGAGGATATAATACTAATCTTTCACATGTGATTGTACCAATTTGTAGAACTCCTTCTCAGATCCATACACTTTCTTCCTGTTTTACTGAAACATTGCAATATGTATGTATACTGTTCTATCTGTGGAGAACAGTTAACATATAATAATAAAAATTATTCTATGATAAAAAAAGACTATCTGGGTATGATGAGTAACAACAAGAGGCATTAACACACACAACAGGGTGGTAAAAAAATGCTGACTGATGTTATCCGGTCATACCCCATAGTCATTTTCCTTGCTAATCTGTTACTCCACTTGTCTATCCACGTCAGCCAGTGCCCATAACTGCATACATATATGGAATAGTAAAATGTTTATGAATTCACTACAGCTCTCTCGTTATTATAGTAAGGTTAAAGACTACCTGGTTAGGACCGGGTAACATCAGGGGTCATTAACACACACTACATGGTGGTGGAAATGCTGACTGATGTTATCTGTTCATCACCCCATAGTCATTTTCCTTGCTAATTTGTTATCACACTTGCCTGTCCATGTTAGCCAATGGCCAGAATTGCATACACATATGTTGCAGTAACATGTCAATGAGTTCACTACAGGTCTATGGTTATTATAGTAAGGTTAAAGACTATCTGGTTAGAAGCAGGTAACATCAGGATGCATTAACACACACTACAGAGTGGTGAAAAATACTGACTGATGTTATCTGATCATAACCTCAGTCATTTTCCTTGCTAATCTGTTATTCCACTTCTGTGTTCATGTCAGCAGATGCCCACAACTGCATACACAATTGCAGTACTCAAGTGTTTATCAGTTCACCACAGTTCTCAGTACATTATAGTAAGTAAAAACACTATGTGGTTATGGCTGGGTAACATCAGGAGGCATTTACTCACACTACAGCATAGTGCAAATGCTAACTGATGTTATCTGTTCACAACCATGACAGAACACGATGGCTGTGGATAGTTGTCTATCCAGTATTCTCCATGTGATGTATGGGGAGCTGTTATTATTACCTAAAATACAGCAAATTACAACCTTGTTATGCTATTATCATGACAATACCCTGTTGTTTGCCCCTCTTGAGTATGTCATATCAGTGGTATGACAAAAAGAAATACTCATAAAAATGTTGGTTGCCCATACACTGTATAGAGAACACTGGATGGACAGCTATGCACAACCAGTGTGTTCTGCGACAGACAGGTTCTGATTCCCTCTGACCTCAAGATAAGGTAGTTATTACAGCTGCATAGGTGGAGCCTGCAGCCGTTTTGTGACAACTCAGGAAAATGAGCTACTGGAACAGGCCTTGGAACGCTTCCATAGTGGAGTTTTGGAATGATCCTTCTAAAACTGCACAACGGTCGGTAGCGGTCTGCCATGGTCGCCACGCTGCCGTTCTCGCCGGGCTGAAAAGTCGTCGATTCACATCAGCTTCCATTGGACTTTTGGAAGTATCCTTTCAAAAGCCCCACGGAACTTAAACCCCTTAGCCACCACAATTGGGATACAGAATAACAGCCACACTATTTCAGCTGCTACTTCTGCATTCCGATGCGTGAACTATGCATGTGCACAACTCATGCACATGCGCAGTTCTATGGGTACCACAATGTTGGGAATCGCACAATGCCATTTCCTGTAGTACAACCCCCCCAACAATTGATGTCACACACTGGGAGCCCACTCCAGTGTGTGAAAATATTTTAATGCAGGTCTCTGAAAAGTAGAAAACAGTCCCTCGGTGTCCCATTGGCTACACCCCTCCCCACATTATGCCCAACATCAGGGTGCCCAATCCCTATGTCAGCATCGTGTCCAACTCTCTTCCCCATTCATGTGGCACACTAGGAGCCCTCCCCAGTGTGCCAAAATGTGTGGTTTGTTGTTTTTCTCCTGAAAATTAGAAAACAGTCCCTCGTTGTGTTTGTTTCATCCCTGTAAAACTGAAAATGATCCCTCATCGTCACCGCAGTCCCCCGCCCCCTTCCCATCTTCCCACTGAGCACCCACCTCCCCACACACACCCTTACCTCATACTTACATCTGGAGGGTGGCGCTGTCATCTTCTCTTGACCGGGACATGTCTGCACTCTTCAAAGCCCAACCGCGAACTGAAGAATTAAAGGTAAGCATGCTATACAGTCATTCAATGGGATTTTCAACTTATGCTGATATCTCAGCCATTTTTTGGAATTTTTGGCCCAAATTTTCAACATGGGGCTCTTGGGACTCCACCGCATGAAAACTGTCACTGCCATTTTGTTATTCGGTGTCGAAAGGTGATTTTGCAGTCACTGCATGGAATCTCCTTTTGGGATCAATTCATGAAATGACAGTGCCACTGTTCATGAGGTGGGGTACTAAAACACCCATGTTTTACATTTGGTGTCAAATTTCCAACAAATGACTGCATTATGAATGTGCGTTGCACAGTTTCTACACACACTCCTAACGCCGCCACTTTTTACTATTTTCACTCCACATTTGTACCACTGACATTTTTGCACACCTCCTTCAAACCAGTACAGCTGTCATTTTCCACAACCTGCTCGAAACATGTTTTTGCACCTCTAGTGCACAACAGTGCATTTACTCCGTGCAATCACCTTTCGAGACAATTGAACAAAATGACACTGGCACTGTTTATGAGGAGGGGTCCAAAAAAGGGCATGTTGAAAATTTGGTGAACAAATTCCAAAACACGACTGCGTTATGAGTGTGCGTTGCTCACTTTCTATGCTTACTCCTAACGTCACTACATTTTAATATTTTCACTTCACAATTTTAACATTGCCATTTTTGTACACCTCCTTCAAAACAGTAAAGCTGTCATTTTCCACAACCTGCCCGAATCGTGTTTTTGCACCTGTGGCACAGAATAGCATGTTTTGTCCCTGCAATCACCTTTCAGGACAATTGAACAAAATGACACTGGCACTGTTCATGAGGAGGGGTCCAAGAAAGGCCGTGGTGAAAATTTAATACAACACCTCCAACATATGGTCAAGGTACACCTAGGTGTTGATTGATTTCTACACACATGTGTAACTTACATTACTATAGTGCTTCACAACTTTATCGTCTCTGGCTGCCATATTGCATGTGGCATTCACATGCTTTCAGTGGCAGTTGTACCCCTGAAGCAACAGTGCTCCTACAAACTGACCGCAGCCATATCGGCTCTGGCTAGAATTTGTTTTAAGATGTTGTCTCACCATCTTATGACAATTGGTTGACAGGAATTTGTTGTACTTTATAAATACAGCACAACATACATACTTCCAGTTATGAAGTTTGCTCATCAAGTTAAGTAAATATTATGTAATGCATTTCTCAAGATTCTGTCAGTAGTACATGTAATAATAGGGATGGGGGAGCAGTTGAAGAAATGGGAGATGGCCTGTGCAACGTACAGCAAAATTGTTAAACAGTGAAAATAGAGTATGTTGTATGTAAAACAATGAAACACACTCACTTTTGTCTGTATAATTAATAACTTTCAGAGCCTTCAAGAAGTGGCCCATGATGTGTGAAGGTTGTGCCAGCCCGTCCTGATGCAGTGGAGGCCATGGGATCTGATGACAGCAATAGTGTCATTTTATTACAGTCATCAAGTAATGACATCACCTTCTCCCAAAAGCAATGAACAGTTAAAATAACAGTAGTGTTGCACAATTAGTCTGCACTTATATCTGTCTGACAGACAGTTGCTTAGATTGTGTTAACTAGAGGCGTGAAAAAGAAGCTGGCAGTTGGATTTAAATGAACTGTAAGTATACAGTTGTAAGCTTATTATGTGTATATATTTTGTTATTTACAACACTTTTTTGTGTGTTTCTTGTACATCCTAATGTGAATAGGAGTACTTAATGCTACAAACAACTTGGTTGACCTATTCTGTTAATGTGTGATTCTGTGTTAATGGATACTCTGCACGCATCACTTAACCCTCACAAATATACTGACAATATGTGTCTCTCTGTATGTGTGGTGTTGGAGGGCAGGGGTTACACTTTAGCAGATGCACACCTGTTCAGCTCACTTTTGAAAGTGGTTGTTTGCTATGCTTGGAGGTAGTGTCACAGCATCAGTGCTTATATGGTAAATACTGTCCTGTGTATTTTAGGTACTTTTAAAAAATGGTTACTGTACCCGACTATGTTTGAAATAGTTGTGAAAAGTAACATAAGGATTGTGTATACATAGTATCCAACATAAAGTGTTTGTATTCATGTATAGGCAGTATGAGTATAAGTGGTTGTGCTGCACAAACACCTCAGTACCAAAGTCAGGAACCGTTTGTGGTCTAAGCAATACTTTTAACAGATCACCACTTTAACAGCTATACATTTGGAAGGCTGTCTCTATACAATAACAGACTCTGTGTTTGCCAATTAATTGTGTAACAGCCCTGTAAAAGTTGTATGTTTCTGTGTCAGCTGGTGTAAATACAGCAGAGCTGTGTCATCTGACACATGTAATAGAATTAAGCTATTCAGTTGTATGCAACACATAGGGAAAACCATGGTATTTGTAAAGGCTCAGTAATATTTACATAGCATAGTATGTTATGTTATTCAAAAGGTCTTTAAATAATATGTGGATTCCCTGCAGGGGGAGGGCCTCAAACAACTAGTACAACAACCCACAAGAGACAGGGCTATCCTAGATCTAGTACTGGCTAATGGGGAAAGGATCACAGATCTCCAGGTAGAAGGTCACCTGGGGGCCAGTAACCATCATATGGTTTGGTTCAATTTGGCCACTAAAACTAAATCATCCCATTCCAAGGCAAAAATATGGGACTTCAGAGGAGCCGACTTTGATAAGATGGCCAATAGAGTTAAGCTAGCCCTGGCAAGAAGAAATACAGGTGAGGGGGTAGAGGCAAAGTGGGCAAGCATTAAGGATACAATACTTGAAGCAACATTGCATTGTGTTACAGAGAAAAGCAAGAGCAAAAAAAAGTGGAAACCACTTTGGTTCTCAAAAACAGTAGCAGAAAAGGTCAGAGCCAAAAGGCTGGCCTTCAGGAAATATAAGGGAATGCAATGGGACGAAGATAGTGAGGCATATCAAACTTCCTTAAGGGAAGGAAGGAAGTAAGGCAGGCAAAGACCCAAACCAAGGAAGCACTAGCACAAACAGTAAAAGAAGTGGACAAGATTTTCGATAGATACATTAGTGAAAGAAGAAAGTCCAGAGGGGTTATTGTTATTTTTTATGTATAACAAAACAAAATTCTTTTATATGACTTTTATAATATTTTATGGATAATGTAACAGTGACTTTTTTGAATAAATCAAAATATTTTTTATAAAATAAAAATAAAAATGTTTACATTGAGCTTTGCTGTAGTCATTAATCATATTAAAAAATGTTCTCATTCTGTGTGTGGGGGGAGAATTTTGTTAAACAGAATAGCAGGAGTAGCACAGCTGAGAATGATATGCATTAGCAAGAACACAAAGGTACTGGGTTTGAATTACCTCTGAACATGAACAGCAACATCAATAGCTGTATAGTTATTAGTCATTTTCCTTGCTAATCTGTTATTACACCTTGACTGACTGTCACTGTCATCCGATGCCTAGAACTGCATACACATATGCAGCAGTAACGTGTTAATTAGTTCACTACAGGTCTCTGGTTATTACAGTAAGGTAAAAGACTATCTGGTTATGACTGGGTAACATCAAGAGGCATTAACACACACAACAGAGTGGTGAGAATGCTTACTTATGTTATTCAGTCATATTCCAATAGTCATTTACCTTGCTAATCTGTTATTCCACTTGTCTGTCTGTGTCAGCTGATGCCCAGAACTGCATACACATATGCGGCAGTAACATGTTTATGAGTTCAATACAGGCCTCTGTGTATTATAGTAAGGTTAAAGACAATCTGGTTAGGACCGGGTAACATCAGGAGATATTAACACACTTTACACAGTGGTGAGAATGCTGAGTAATGTTATCTGGTCACCACCCCATTGTCATTTTCCTTGCTAATCTGTTATTCCACTTGTCAGTACATATCAGCCGATGCCCATAACTGCATACATATATGGAGTAGTAAAATGTTTATGAGTTCACTACAGCACTCTAGTTATTGTAGTAAGGTTAAAGACTATCTGGTTAGGACTGGGTAACATCAGGAGGCATTAACACACACTACAGAGTGTTGAAAAATGTTGGTTGATTTTATCCAATCATAACCTCATAGTCATTTCCCTTGCTAATCTGTTACTCCACTTGACTGTTCATGTCAGCAGATACCCACAACTGCGTACATACATGCAGTACTCAAGTGTTTCTCAGTTCACCATTGTTCTCTGTTCATCATAGTAAGTTAGAAACAATATCTGCTTATGAATGGGTAACATCAGAAGGCAGTAACACACACAAACAGGGTGTTGAAAAATTCTAACTGATATTATCCAGTCATAATCCAATAGTCATTTACCATGCTAATCTGTTATTCCACTTGGCTGTCCATTTCAGCAGATACCCAGAACTGTATACTCATATGCGGCAATAACATGTTAATGTATTCAGTACAGGTCTCTAGTTATTATAGTAATGTTAAAGACTATCTAATTAGGATCAGGTAAAATCAGGAGGCATTAAGACACACAACAGGGTGGTGAAAATGCTGACTGATGTTACGCATTCATAACGCCACAGTCATTATCCTTGCTAATCTGTTTCTCCACTTGACCGTTCATTTCAGCCGATGCCCAGAACTGTATACATATATGCAGTACTCAACTGCTTATGAGTTCACTGTAGGTCTCTGGCCATTATAGTAAGGTTAAACACTATCTGGTTATGCCCAGTAACATCAGCAGGCATCAACAAACACTACACAGTGTTGAAAATCCTGACTGATGTTATCCGTTCATCACTCCATAGTCATTTTCCTTGCTAATCTGTTATTACAGCTGGCTGTCCATGTCAGTCAATGACCAGAATTGTATACACATATGTGGCAGTAACATGTTTATGAGTTCACTACAGCTCTCTGGTTATCACAGTAATGTTAAAGGCTATCTGGTTATGACTGGGTAACATCAGGAGGCATTAACACAACAGGGGTGGTGAAAAATGCTGAATGATGTTATTCGGTCATACCCCCACAGTCATTTTCCTTGCTAATTTGTTATTCTTCTTGTCTGTCCATGTCAGCTGATGCCCATAACTGCATACGTATATGTAACAGAAAAATGTTTATGAGTTCAATAAAGGTCTCTGGTTATTATAGTAAGGTTAAAGACTATCTGGTTAGTACCGGGTAACATCAGGAGTCATTAACACACAGTACACGGTGGTGGAAATTTATTTATTTATTTTATTTATTTATTTAAGAGTTTTACCAGGAAGGCATGATGAGCAGAGACCACTCGATTCCAAATGCTTCCTGGGGGAAGGGAAGCAGGAATATATATACACACACACACACACACACACAATACAATAAACAAGGAGGAAATACAAAACAGTAAACAGGTACTCAAGGCAGCTACATTACATTTTGCTACAGAGCTGATATCCCAAATGGTTACACAGTAGATGAGAGATAGGAGTAATAAGTAGGCGAGTGAGCACTACAATACTTAATAGAGACCAAAAGGTGCCTAGCATACTATTACATATAATAACTATTTTGAGAGGCCCTGGAAACCCCATGAGAATGGATGGATGGGCATGGTAGGAAGGGAGCGAGCTAGGTGCATGTGCAGGTGGGGGAGAAGTGCACCTTGAGGAGATGGTTTAAGTGCTGGCTGCTGTCTCTGTGCTGAATATCAGCCGGTAAAGTGTTCCACAGTTTGGGCATATGGAAGCTGAAGGTAGCTTGTCCTTTAGATGAGGACACCCGTGGGATGAAAAAAAGCCTGGTGTCTGAATTCCTGAGTGCGTACGCAGTTGGGGGCTAGACAGAGAGGGCCAACTCGAGGTATGAGGGGAGGGATTATGCCCAGAATTTAGCTGTAACCTTGGCACAGTGGGTCTGTCTGAGATCCTGTAGAGATGTCAGGTCAATGCTGACTGATGTTATCCATTCATCACCCCATAGTCATTTTCCTTGCTAATCTGTTATTACACTTGGCTGTCCACGTCAGCAGATCTCAGAACTACACACGTATGGAAGCAGTTATGCGTTTATGAGTTAACTACAGGTCTCTGGTTATTCTAGTAAGGTTAAAGACTATCTGGTTATGACTGGGTAACACTAGTAGGCATTAACATACACTACACTGTGGTGGAAATGCTCACTGATGTTATCTGTTAATCACTCCATGGTCATTTTCCTTGGTGATCTGTTACTCCACTTGTCTGTTCATGTCAGCCGATTCCCAGAATCATATGCAGTACTCAAGTGTTAACAAGTTCAGTACAGGTCTCTGCCCATGATATAACTATTAAACACTATCTGGTTATGACTGGGTAACATCATTATGCATTAAAACACACTAAAGCGTGGTGAAAATGCTGACTGATTTTATCCAGTCATAACCCAATAGTCATTTACCTTGCTAATCTAATATTACACTTGGATGTCCATGTCAGCCAATGACCAGAACTGCAATCACATATGCAGCAGTAACATGTTTATGAGTTCACAACAGCTCTCAGGTTATCACAGTAATTTATTTATTTTATTTATTTTTATTTAAAATTTGGTGACCAGGTAGGCCCACTGAGCCCCGAAGGTCCCTAGGCTATCTTGTTACGATTGAGTAACATCAGTAGGCATTAACACATACAACAGGGTGGTGAGAAATGCTCACTGATGTTATCCAGCCATAACCCCAAAGTCATTTCTCTTGTTAATCTGTTATTACACTACTTAAAAAGGGTATCCATTCTGGCCACAAATGACTTAGTGGCAGTGCCCATACAGCATGTAACATTAGTCAAAAGTGAGCAGTAGCATCTTCTTAACACACCCAGCCATAGGATGGCTGCAGGAATGGAAACAAAGTAGGGTAACAAGCCTGGTACACATCTTACACTAGATACCTTAAGTAAGATGAGTCGCCAAGTAAAATCCTATCAAGGGTATAGAAAGTGGGTAGGGAAGCAAGCCTACAGAGTTTTCTCTTCTACCAAAGAACATGCAGACATTCCTCAAGGGTACTAGAAAAAATTATTATAAAAAGGGTCTCAGAAATGCTGCAATCTGATTGGCTATTAGGATTCCAACAGCCTTACGTGAATCCATGTTACACTGTCATGTACAGCCTGATCACAATGGCACATGGATTCTTCCTGTCAGCATTCCATCTTTTAGCACTGCTGAATGACTGGAACGATGCATTCTGATTCTGAAGAGCATTCTTAAACTGTTGGTGGAAGAACTATTTTATTAAAAATCTCCCTCTAAATGAGGAAAACATTCAAAAAGTATATTTTACCACTTTTCTTTTGGAATGATGTTTTTATAATAGTAATAAGACACTCAGAGTTAGATTAACAATCAGTTAATCACCCCCTTGGGGCAATATGGCACCCCTAGGGTGAGTAACAGACTGTTAATCTAACCCCTGGTCATGTCTTATTATTTAAATGGCTAGCAAACCACAGCTGAACCTTTTAAAGATTGTGCTGTAAGCTGGTTCTAACCTCAGCAGGGCAGAAGCAAGTTGCACATAACTGTTTTATTGGTGTCTATGTGTATGATGAACTCAGTAGTACAGGATCAAGATGCACCGGACAGTATCACCATCATGCAAGTGTTGAGTGGAGCATAAGAATAAGAAGAATATGGTTTTCTGCAGTACACATTAAAAAGGTATGTGTACAACAGCAGTAAAATATGTGGTAATATCTTCAAATATATAATGGACTACCAGGAAAACATGCTATCTACATGTTAGTGTGTGATGACATGGCATAGACTTACAGCCAATATATCTAAGCAAGATGAAGTGGGACAGGATAGGAGAGCATGTTGAGAGTTAATAATCTCCAATACAAAGCACGCAGCAATGCCTGGTAGTATGATTATTCTGTGTGTTTGTGTGGGTGGGAGAGTGGGACCCAATCCAGCATCCCATTTCTGAAAAATAACATGTATCTGCTGCAGTGCAGGCCCTCCATGCCCTGCACCCCCACTAACAGAACATCAAAATTATATTTGTTAGTGGGAGTACAGGTAGTGGAGGGTATGCATAGGTAGAAGAGCTGTGCCCCAGCCAGCTGCCCATTTATGCATAGTGATATGTGTCTGTGGAAGTGCGGGCCCTCCAGGCCCTGCACTCACACCACATAACAGCAAAATTGTAAGAGTTATTGGGAGTGGACGGTATGTGTTGGTGGGACACCGGGGCCTAAGTCAGCTGCTCATTTCTGCAAAATGGTATGTGTGTGTGGAAGCACTAACATAACAAAAAAATTATATGAGTTAATGTGAGTGCAGAGAGTGAAGGAAGTGCAGAGTATGCAGGTAGGAGAGCAGTACCTGTCACAGGGTGAACCCTGTGATAAGTTAGGGGCCCTGATATTCCTTCCGATTCTTTAAGAAAAAAACTCCCTCTGAGAAAAAATAAAAGTGACCTTGTGATAGGAGAGCTAAAACAAATCTACTATTAGCTTACAGTATTAAAGAACATAATGTTATGGTCCTAAATTATCCTACTGTAAAATATTGTGGAGAGCAGTAAGGCAAACAGAGCACTGAATTCTAAATGTATTATTTCCTCGCACACTGTAGACAAAGATGTCTCTGTGTGGTTAGTTTACCTTTAAAAGTAACAGTAACTGGTTATCTAGCTACAGTGTCTATGCATTAATAAGTGCCCAGCATGTCCTGTTGTTAAAGTGATATGTTTATGCCGCATGTTCCGAGTGCAACTGAAGAATATGGATAGAAAGAGCCTCTGTTAGCCTTTAAAGTGTTCAGAGACAAATTGCGGAAAAATGGTGCTCCGAAATGCGAGGTGCTCTGCCACAAGTTCCTAATTCCAAGTAGGATTCAGGAGCGCTTTCAAAATGAGGGACAAGGTGATCTTACATCTTTCCACAATAAAACTTTGCCTAGCGAGAAGAAAATGAACTGTAATCCACCTTAATGATTCTTCTTCTGCTTTACAAAATAAAAAAAATGCTGTTATGGGTAAAACGTACATCTATTCCTATAAGTAGACAAATAAATGGGAGCTTTATGATATATATATATATATATATATATATATATATATATATACACACACACACACATATGTTGTGCCCTTAGTTAGAAGAACAAGAGTAACGTAGTAAGGGCAGGGTGGTTCAAAGTACAGTGGGAAGCTACCACCTGAAGAGAAGCATTCAGCGGTATTGGGTTATTTTTCTCTCAGTGGCGCAGCTTCACTGCTTGCGTGTTCAGGCTGTGTTCTCTACCTTCCCCTCTTTGTTTAATGCACATTGTCGCACAGGGTTGTAGATGCAGTACTGCTAAAATAACATATAACTAGCGGAGTCAGGTTGTTTTTTTAGTTAGCACAAACCTCCTCCCTTTCTTCCATGAATGTGCATTGGCGCAATAAGGTTGTTGACGCTGGCCTGCTAGCTAAGCTAAGATAAAGGTATTATTAGTGATAGTAGGCTGGCATTCAGTTAGTACAAGTCAAGTTCTTTTTTTTGTTTGAAAGCGTACATTTCTTTCCTAAGAATTCAGGTGTAAGGGTGTAATGAAACAGGTTGACTTACGAAATGAAAGTTAGTACTGTGCTGTAGTGGCAAACGGTCGCCTCACCCTATCACTACAATGTACTGCTATAGCGCTGACCAGCCGTTGTTTACCCCTTTAAATAGTATTAAATTGTCAAGGGGTTGGTGCTTCAGAGGGCATTCACTGGAAAAACACTTGAAATGCTTTATAAAATTAATTTGTGAAAATCTTTTGCTTAGTATGATGTATTAAACAATGCATATGTTTAAAAGATTGAATGTAGAGATTACCTAAATTAGTTTTATGTGTTAGAAATTAGTATGGGTGGAGTTAGCTCATCACATGATGCAGTTCCCTGTATAAATCACTGTTTGTTGAAATGTTAGTCAGATAGGTTTTGGGTCTGGAGATAGACTCCAGGGAGCGCTATGAAATTGCTCCAAGGTGTTCGGAGAAGAACACCTGGGATTGCTAACTCTATCTAGCTGTGTAACTAATGTTATAATTTTCATTTGCCATTTACTTCTTTTATTTTGTCATACCAGTTCACTGTTACTGCATTTGTCTTGCTATAAAGAAATAATTCTCATGTGAAAAAATAAACTTTGTTGATTTTCAAACCGTATCTGTGTTGCACTACCAATCAGTCCACTTGGTTTCCCACATCCTGTGACTTATGGTGGAAGTGTTGGGATAGCTACTGGAAGGTCTGTTCAAGGCCTGATGGACTGTTAATGCTTCATGACAGAACAACAGAATTCTTGATCCAAGGGGTTGCTACAAAGTCTGTAATGGAGAAGCCACACATTCCCATGATTGTTGGTTTGAAGTCTGAGGTACAACACTTGGCTATGGCACCAGCAGAGATGAGGCTATGTGGTGATGGTGGCCTGGGTGATGCAACGCATAACCAGAGGATGGACCAGATGAGCCTGATACACTGGATGGTGGAGTGATGGATGGATGCTGAGAGCCATTGGAGAGAGGCCGAGCAGAGTATCTGGAGCTCTGGATCATGTTGGAAGATACCAGGGATATATCCAGGAGGAAAGGGCTTGAGAGGATGGAATCAGAAAATGCCTTGTGCAGAGTGTGTTGATTTGGAGATTCCTGTTTTCCCCCTGTTCCCTGGCATGTATTTCCTGGGAGATAATGGAATTGAGACACCGGATAAATTCCCAGGTGAGACTGTTACAGACTTTGTGCTTTCTGGGGTGAAGTCTGTAGGCAGGTAAGAAGGGGAAAGAGTGTACAATCAAGAATGAAGAGGCAGTGAATGCTGAAAGGACATATATTCAAATGTGATAATAATCTCATTACTGATATGTCTTGTGCTGACTGGAAACAGTTACAGGCAGGAGATCCTGAAGTGGCTTAGCGAAGTAGGTTTGCTACCAAAATGGGAAGCAGCAGAGGCAATGATGGGGAAAGGACATTGTGGTGGTATGAGTTCAAGGATGGGGTACTATGCCATATGAGGCCTAACCACTGCATCAGGCAGGTAGAAGCAAGGGTGGTGGTACACTGTGCTCAAAGAAGGGAATTGCTGGATGCAGTATGCATGAATGCTAAGCTCTTAGACCATGAGGAAGTTTTGGGACACCTTACTCCTCACTATCACTGGCAAGAGATGTACTGACAGGTAACAACCTATATGAAGGGCAGAACTGTCAGCCATTGAAGGGAGATTACAGAACATGTGAGAGGAGTAGCGCAGAGGGTTGAAGTTCACGAAAAGTGGCACCCTTGGAGAAATGGGAGGATCACACATAGGGTAATGGGCGCCAGATGGTAGATAGATGTTCCAAAAGGTTGTAGAGAAGGACCAGCTGTTAGACATACCCCTCCAGAAAATATATGGGACATGGTTACATGAAAGATACATGATGTGGCAACATGAAATCTAGGTTAGGGTATGGGCCAATGGAAAGAGCCTCCCAAAAATACAAGATGCATATTTTCAGTACATTGCTGGAGATAAAGTATTTTCTTTATCAAGCAGGTTATGGTAGAAAGGTATATTCTACCTAAAGGATCCCTGGGGTGGGGTTTAGGCATGAGGAAGGGACATAGCTCCAAACCCTTCCCTGGAGCAATATAAGTGGATTGTAACTGTGATGCATAATTTTTTGTTTTGTTTTTTGGCAAGTTAACATTGCCCAATTTATCAGTGCAAATGCTGAATTAGGCTTGAATACACTTTCAAAAAGCAACAAAAAGAAAGTTATGAAAACGAATATCTGATACGGAGCAGTGAAGTGTCAATATGAAAACAATGATGTAGCTTCAGTACTTGTAGAAATGTACTAAAAGGTAAACAGTAAGACTATAGAGTATAGTGACCAAAAATGATTTAAAAAAAGTTTCAAATAAATATTTTATATGAAGCATCTGCATATTGTTTGCATTCTGAAATAAAGTGACTAGAGAAGAGGCCTCATTCTTTTTAAAAAATCTGCATATGCCTTGTTTATATCTTGGTCTAAGTGAATAGAGGATTTAGAGATCTCTTTTTGCACCAATATTTTTTTGCATTATTATATACTGGAGCATTAACATTTTTTCTCTCTCTTCTTTCATGCTGTAGTAGTATTTTCCTTCTATCTTTCACCGACTGGATGGTTGGCCGCTGTCAGATGTTTTCTTCTTTTCTTCTTTCTCTGATGTATTCCAGCTTTGCTCTTTTCTCCACTCTGTTCAAAAATAAACATTTTTTTAGGGGTTTACTATCAGAGAATGCACTCCAGAAAGTGGGTATCCGATAGGAACATTTTCAAAACTTTGTACGATGTTCGTGAACAGATATAAGTATGTATTTCAGTTAGCAATTCCTGATGACAAATAGTCATGTATGAACTGTGAGACTATTATTTTGAAGGATGCTAGGTGGAACAGTATATAAACCCCAGGGTAATTGATGAGACAATATTTCTTTACTAGGAATGTTTCTGCTGTGTTTTTTCGCTTAAAGGGACCCCGGGGGTGGAGCTCTTTGGTGTGGGTGGATACCATACCCCCATGTCTAAATGAGTATAAGTCTCAGACAACCAAGAGGTGGCTGCCTCTTAAGTGGGGAGGAATGTCACTGGGTGTACCTTGTGATGAGTTAAGGGCCCTGATATTCCTTCCGATTCTTTAAAAAAAAAACTCCCTCTGAGAAAAAATAAAACTGTCCTTGTGATAGGATAACTAAAAAAAAAACTATTATTAGCTTACAGTACTAAATAACTTAATATTATGGTCCTAAATTGTACTATTGTAAAATATTGTGGAGAGCAGTAAGGCAAACAGAGCACTGAATTCTAAATGTATTATTTCCTCACACACTGTAGACAAAGATGCCTCTGTATGGTTAGTTTACCTTTAAAAGTAACTGTAACTGGCTATCAATCTATAGCATCTATGCATTAATGAGCGCCCAGCATGTCTTATTGTTAAAATGGTATGTTTATGCTGCATGTTCCAAGCACAACTGAAGAATATGGCTAGAAAGAGCCTCTGTTAGCCTTTAAAGTGTTCAGAGGCAACTGACGAAAAAATGGTGCTCCGAAATGTGAGGTGCTGTGCCGCAAGTTCCTAATTCGAAGTAGGATTCTGGAGCACTTTCAAAATGAGGGACAAGGTGATCTTACAGTTCTCCACAATAAAACTTTGCCTAGCGAGAAGAAGATGAACTGTAATCCCCCTTAATGATTCTTCTTCTGCTTTATAAATTAAAAAAATGCTGTTATGGGTAAAATGTACTTCTATTCCTATAAGTAGATAAATAAAAGGGAGCTTTATATATATATACTGTATATATATATATATGCATACATACATATACACACACACATATACATGTACATACACACACACACACACACACACACACACAAGTTGTGCCCTTAGCTAGAGGAACAAGTGTAAAGTAGAAAGGGTGGGGTGGTTGAAAGTACAGTGGGAAGCCACCACCTGGAGAGATGCATTCAGCCCTATTGGGTTGCTTTCTCTCAGTGGCGCTGCTTCGCTGCTTGTGTGTTCAGGCTGCGTTCTCTACATTCCCCTCTTTGTTTAATGCACATTGTCACACAGGGTTGTAGATGCAGTCCTGCTAAAATAATATGTAACTAGCAGAGTCAGATTATTTTTTCATTTAGTGCAAACCTCCTCCCTTTCTTCCATGAATGTGCATTGGCGTAATAAGGTTGTAGATGCTGGTCTGCTAGCTAATATAAAGGTATTACTAGTGATATTAGGCTGGCAATCATTTAGTACAAGTCAAATTCTTTTTTCTGTTTGAAAGCATACATTTCTTTAGTAAGAATTCAGGTGTAAGGGTGTAGTGAAACTGGTTGACTTAAGAAATAAAAGTTAATAATATGCTGTAGCGGCAAACGCTCACCTCACCCTTTCTCTACAATGTGCTGATATAGCACCGACCAGCCGCTGTTAACCCCTTTAAATAGTGTACAGTTGTTGAGGAGTGGTGCTTCAGAGGGCATTCACTGGAAAAACACTTGAAATACTTTATAAAATAAATTTGTGAAAATGTATTGCTTAGTATAATGTATTAAACAATGAATATGTTTAAAAGATTGAATTTAGAGATAACCTAAATTAGTTTCATGTGTTAGAATTAAAAAGGCATTTCTGTGGGGTTTTAACCCTCCCAAAAAAAGAGAGGGCTGGCATCCTCAGGACCCAACTAGGTAAACCCAACAGTCAGTGTTTACCTAGAAGGTCCCAAATTTAAATGCCAGCCATTTTTCTCTCTCACTAACTGGAGAAAAGATGGTGGAATCACGAAAGTAAAAGGGCCATTTGTAAAACTAAAAGTGTATTTGCAAAACGTTCATGATGCACATATATTGTTTCCCTAGTGACCATAATAGGAAATTTGTTTTTTGAATAACTTTTGAATGGTTTAATATTTTTACACTGAATTTTTGAAAGGCACATTGGTGACCCAGACTGCATCTTCTCTGAAGATTTTGGACTGAACTGACAAACCGTGTAGGCTGTGGGCATGAGCAAAGAAACATGTAAAATGTCTGGGTTTTTTTTGCATTTTATTGCATTCTGTAGCTCCACAACTGTACATCCGACCATAATGCAACTTGCCAGATCCAGAGAACTATGGCAACAGAGTGTGCATTTAGATCTATGGCACCAGATTGTGCATGCAAAATTTCAGGAAAATCCATCATACGGTGGCAGACTTATTAAGGTGAAAATGTGAGAGTTAACATTAAAGTGCTTACTTAACCCTAAATATACTGGCACTACTGAGCCAGTATAATATCTCGCTATATATTCATGGCATAAAAACCCCATTTATGCATCAGTTAGGGTTGTTTTCACAGCAACAAAAGTGTGAAAATGTGATGTTGTTAGAGTTAGCACCCCACCCCCACGTCCCCATCCTCAAACTCCTAACTCCACATTCCCCAGCACCCTACCCCCCCCCCACACACATATGCAAGCAGTAAAAGACACATCCATCATCATGGTCCAGCCACTGTATGAGTTCTGCTGCCATCAGAGTGCCTTGTGAGTACACACACGCTGGGCAACCATGAGAGATGGGCCACAGTAAGCATTTCTCTGTAACAAACATCAATAACAAGATTTAAGCAGATGCCTATATTTCAATTGTTAAGAAAGGATGAAACACACAGTATGTTACCTATACATAGCTGTATTGGAAATAAGGAGTTTGGATTACTGTAGTAATGTTTTGTAGTATACTTTACAAGCAACATGTGACAGCAACAGTTGTAACATCCAAAGCTAACCAAAACATGCTGCTAATGAGTATTTCCAGTTAACGCAGCAGTATTACAACATATGATGGTGCAAGTTTCATACCTGAGCAGTATGTGAAAAGTACTATGTAGCTGTCAGCTGTGTCTGTACTGTTACCACATGCTTATGTGGTGGCAGCGATAACTGCAGTGAGCCAATCATTGAATTATGACAAATAAAAAGCAGTATTTAGAATGTTTATGCAGACTAAGTTTTACTTTATGAAAAAGATATGCCAGCAATAATGTGTCATCATACTTTGCTGCCAGAATAGAGTCGATCATACTGTATTTGTTTTCCATTACATAGCGGTATGTGAAAGGAGTACAGTGATGTGATTATTGTGCTTACAGATGTGATTGAGTGGTATTGTGTCTTACAATCTTGCATGTTTCTGGCATCTGTGTGTATATGTGTGGGGGGGTGGGGGAATGCAGAGTTAGGGGTTTGATGATGGAGGCATGGGGGAAGGGTGGTGGGGTGGTAACCATAACATCACATTTCCACACTTTTGTCACTGTGGAAACAACCCTAACTGATGCATTAACAGAGTTTTTTGCCATGAATTTCCCTTCTTTTTGAGAAAGTGTAATATAAATAGTAAATGGTATGTATTGGTGGGATTGCAGGGCCCTTCAGGACCCACGCTTCCAACAAGCTGCCTATTTCTGTGTAATGATATGTGTTTGTGGGAGCGCAGGCCCTACAGGCCCTGAACTCCCACCTACATGTAAGCATGGAAGCATACAGCAGCCCTTTAGGCTAAGGAAGCCTTGTAACACTAATTTGTCCATATCTGGGGAATCGTAGTAAAAAAATTTAACTGTGGTTGTAATCATAAGAGTGAGTAGTTCTCACAACACAAAGTTGAGCAAATCTGTATCTCGCATTGTGTCTGAGAGAGGGACAGCAGAAAGTTCTGTGAATACTAACTTTGTGGGTGTAATAGTGGGCCTCAGACATGAAAATGAGCAATTGTAACAGTAAATTGCAAATATATCAGGAACCGTAGAAAAAAAATAAAAATTTCATATTATTCATGGCTTTCCAGCCTACTTCTGCACTTAGTAGCCCTATGAGGGGACTAAGAATTTTTGCAATGAAAAGTCCATATTCCTAACCATTTTTGAGATAGAGGCCCCGAAAAGCGTCATGAACGCCGGAATGTTATCCTATGGGAACATTTCTGAACTTCAGAACGCTGCAATTGTGGGACCCTGTAATGCTTTAGAACCAAACTAACAAAAGTCACATCTGCGGGATCAGGGCTTGCTACCCTGCAAATGTCAGCCCAAAAGACCAAACTGTTTTGTTGCAGGAGGTTGACAAAGATTTGCAGTTATTTTGAGCAAACTTCAAAAAATACTTTCGCAAATCACAAAAGTTTCGCAAAAAAAATCACTAAACATTCACATTTGCGAAAGTATTTTTCCCCCAAAAGTTTAAAACTGCATTTCTGTGGTGTTTAACACCCCCCCCCAAAAAAAAATATGGCTAGCATCCTCGGGACTCGACAAGGTAAACGCAACAATCAATGTTTACCTAGGGGTCCCGATTTTAAATGACAGGCATTTTCTGTGTCACCAACTGTGAACAAGACGACAACTCAATAAAGTAAAAGGGCCATTTAAGTACAGTAAAAATGGATTCCTCAATGAAAGTTTTGTAATTTTTGCAACCTTTTCCCATTGACTATAATGGGAAATTTGTTTTTCTAATAACTTTTGAATGGTTCAATACTTGTTCACCAAATCTCTGAAAGGCACATCGGTGACCAAGGCTACATCTTCCATGAAGTTTTCAGATACAAAGGACAAAGCATGTGGACTGTGGGTGTGAGCAAAGAAACATGTAAAAAGTAAATTTTTAGCATGTATTGGCATTCTGTAGCTCCCCGACTATACATACGATCATAATGAAACTTGCCAGATTCAGAGATCTGTGGTACCAGACAGAACATGCAAGATTTCAGGCAAATCTGTCATATGGTGGCAAAGTTATATAGGTGCAAAATTTGAGGTTTTGCATTAAAGTGGCTACTCAACTCTAACTATAGTGGCACTACTGTGCCATTATAATGTATATTATATACATATATAATTATAGGGGTGCAGCTGTGCCCCTATAGTTAGGGTTGAATAAGCACTTTAGTGTTAAACTCAAACATTTGCACTTTAATAATTTTGCAACTGTTGAACAGATTTGCCCAAAATTTGGTGTGTGCCTTTCTGTGTGGCAAAACTCTTGATCTTGCAAGTTTTGTTCTGGTCAGATTTGTGGTTTCCAACTTACGAAGAGATGAAAAATCATGTTTTCACCCATTGACTTTACTGGGATTTTAATTTGAACTTGCCTACAGCCCTACGGGGCTTGTTTATTTGGGATGAAATTTTCAGGACAGAAAGAGACTACCCAACAGATGTGCCTTTTACTGCTCTGGTGAAAAAACAATAAGCTGTTTTTAAGTAATTGCAATTTAAAAATTTGAAAAAAATAATTTCTGAGCATGCTTAGTAGACACTTCAATATAACTGGCTGATACAAAAGAGGAATCCTGCATTGTATGAAAAAATTCCTCTTTTGTATGACCGTCATCTTGTTTCCTGTATACCTGAAATTCAAATTTTGAAACCTCCCAAAATGATATTCTGGGGAGGAACCAACACATGTAGCTTGAATATTGAGACCTCCTTAGTGCATTCTGCACTGTACTGTTCGGAAAATGCCCTTAAAATGTGTGTTATCTAACATTTAAATTCTTTGTTCATATCGGCATCATACGATGTAGGATCTTAGTTCGTATGATGATACGAACTAGGATCCTATGTTGTATGACTCTGATACAAACAAAGAATTTAAATGTGGATATTTCAGCCATTTTTGGGTATTTCCTCAACAAATTTTCAACATAGGCATTTTGAGACACCACCTCATGAACACTTGCACTGTAAATGTGTTACTCAGTCCTGAAAGGTGATTTCATGGTCACTGCATGGAATCACCTTTTGGGACAGAAATCATATTTTGGGACAGATTAACAAAATGGCAGTCACAGTGTTCATGAGGGGAGGTCCCAAAAAGCCCATGTTGAAAATCTGGTGCAAAAAAATGCAAACAGTGGCCATGTTACAAGTGCTCTTTGTGCAGTTTTTATGCACACTCGTTACTTCACCAATTTTTTATATTTTCACTTCAGATTTTCAACATTGCCATTGTTCACACCTCCTCACAAACAGTACAGCTGTCATTTCTCAAATCCTGCCTGAAATGTGTTTTTGCACCTCTGCCACAGAATGGTGTGTTGCTGTGTGAAATTAACTCCAAGGATGAATTCACAAAATCACAGTGACAGCATTCATGAGGGGATTTCCCAAAAAGCTCATGTTGGAAATTTGGTTAAAAAATTCCCAAAAAATGGACACGTTATAAGCGTGCATTGCGCAATTTCTACATACGCTCATAACTTCATCAGTTTTTCATATTTTCCCTCCTGGTTTTCAACATTACCCTTTTCCACAACTCCTCATGAATAGTATACAACTGTCATTTTTCACATCCTGCCTAAAATATGATTTTGCACCAGCTGCACAGAATTGTGCATTTGCTGTGCGAACTCAACTTTCAGGACAAAATTAGTGAAGTGAGAGTGACATTGCTCATGAGGTGGGGTTCCCAAAATGCCATGTTGAAAACTGGGTGGAAAAAAATCCTAAAAAATGTCCAAGTTATGTGCATCCATTGAATTGTGGCATATGCAGTGCCTTTCAGTGCCCATATCTTGAAAACGATGTGAGATACAGATTTTGTTGGCTTATCTCATGTGGAAGTCTTGCTGTCATGATTACAATGACACTGGCATTTTTTTGATAGCTGCTATGGTTACTGAGATATTGGCAGATTAGTGTTACAAATGCTCCTTGTCCTATAGAGCTGCTGTATGGCTCTATATGTAATCTGTAAGTGGGAGCGAAGGGCACCCTCTCCCACAGATGCATACCACTATGCACTAATGGCTAGCTTGGTGTTAGCACTGGGCTCTTTTATTAGTTATATTACACTTTTTCAAAAAGTAAGGAAATGCATTGCAAAAAAATGTCCTTAATGCATCAGTTAGAGTTAAAATGACAAAAGTGGGAAAATAAGATGTTAAGATTGAGCCCCTAACCCTCCACCCCCATCTTCCGCAGGCCAAGAGATGCCTTCACAAGAAGAAAGTTTGACCAGCAGAGAGGATGAGATGGTCGTGATTCCTTCCACCTCAGTTACTAATGATTTGCAGAGCAAAACCACTTGTCAGGCACAAAGACCTTTAAATAATACAGATGTGGATCTTCCTCCTAAAAGTAATTTACCCATGGATTTGGACACAAATATGCTGGCTCAAGAAGCTTTACTTTGATCTGCACTCTGACCAAATAGAGAATATTTGCTCAAGTTGTTATCTGAAGAGGAAATATCTGCACAAGTTATGGACAATGTTTCTTCCAACAGCGAGTCCTGCTCTCCTGCATGGACTATACCTTCTCAGTTCCCTACTGCCGATACAGGAAACCCTCCCCAGGCTCTAGAACCTGGTAAAACTGAAGAACCTTCGGCCTCTACATCAACCTTACTGCAGAAAGGCTGTTCAGAGGATTCTCAGCAAATTGCTGTTAAATAGACACCAGAAGCAGCTCCGTGGGCTACAGGGTGGAAACATGATACTGGAAAGCTTGGATGGACTTCTTCTCACCCAGTTTCAGCAGAGGAGATTAAACAGAACTGTAATGCAGAAAAGTAAAATCTTTCCACTCAAAAGGCTCAAGGGACGGTAACACTGGCTACGGACTCAGGAATGCAAATTGATGTCCAGGACAGTTTTAGAGAGCATACGGGTTCCACCTCCTCCGATTCAGCTAAGCAAAACTATGTCCTGGGACAAGAAGAGGAGCAAGCCTCACAGAACAGTAAGAATGTACCTAAGAGACTCCATATGGCTGACTTGTATAAAAATGTAGGTGAGCTTGCACAGCATCGGAACACTGCGGCTAAAATATTCTGGAAACTTAGATCTTGCACCAGATAGAAAGATGTTAAAGGAAGGCATGGGTATTCAATGAAATGAATTGTTTGCTGTGATTCATGTAAGGGAGAATCTATATATGATGTGAGCTTTAAAACTAATCAATCTTTGGAAAGGTTTTGGGCAATGTACCTCCAAGTCTCTAACTCTACTTCATGGCAGTCCTTTTTTTCCTATCCCATTAACCAAACCTACAATAAAAACAATCACCTTGTTATTTAGGAATGAGGGAGTAAATATCTTAGATGTACAATACTGGCTAATACAATGCTGTACTATCCTAGAGGCCCCCACCCCCATTCTAGATGAAGACTTAGTTTGGACTGGAAATTGGAAAGTTAAAGTCCAACTAACACATACAGAGCAGGGTATTATCTCCCAGGAAGTTTCTTTATAGGGAGAGATAGAGATTAATGTTTTTATCAGGGTCAACCAAGGGTCTGCCAAAAATATGGAGTTTGCACCCATTTCAGCTCGGTGTGCGACAAATCTTGGTACCACCTCTGTTTAGAATTTGGTCACGTCAGCATAGGATGCCCAAAGCCCCTCAAGTGTAACCTCGGTGAAGAGGAGGGTCACTCTTTTCAGGGATGTCCATGGGTGGAAAGAAACAGAATGGATAGAGCTGAGCAGGATCCAGTACATTTACTGGAAAATGTCATGCTCAGGAAGCTAGACGAAATGCTAGTGATTTTATTCCCCAAGATACTGGGATTCCTCAGTCTTCTATGCTAGTGCTTCTACTGGCTCAGGAGATAAGTAGACCCCCCCAACAATATCCAGCCACAGGAAGAGGATTCTAGTTCCATGAATTCAGACCCTGGAAAAACTAGCTCAGGTCTATGTTGCCCCCCCACCTCCTGCTAATTTACAATTCTCTCCCGTAAGTTCCAAAAAAAAAAAAGAGGAGTAAAAGGAAGGCAGAGCACACTCCTCCCTAGATTTCTTCAGCTGTAACAAGAAATAAATTTCAGGACCTTGCCAAAAGATGGCAGTGGAGTGATATGGTGGAGGAGGAGGAGGAGGAGGGGGACTCTGATTCCTCCTCTCTTTCCACTAGGGTAGATCAATTTTCAGATTCTCAGGAAGCCTGTGTAGCTAAGCAAAAGGAATTGGGTCACCAGAAAGGTTCTTGATAAATCTCTCTCGCCTAGCTAAATGTGGAGGGTAGTCATTGGCTTTCAGTCCTTACACTAAATGTATGTAGCATACAAAATGACAGGAAGTGGATGACTACCTTCCAGATGTTGCGAGATCTTCCAAGCAACATTATGTTCTTACAGGACACCAGCCTAAAAACATTGCAGAAAGTACGCCAGGCAAAAAACTCTTGGCATGAAGGTCCTTCCTTCTGGTCACAGGATCCTGAGGCCTGCAACGGGGTGGAAATCCTCTTATGAGGTTTTGAGGTTTCTATTCAGAGAATTCTAGATATTTGTCCTGGAAGGGTTTTGATTTTGGATGTCTGCTTAGGCACACTACCCCTCTGACTTATAAACGTATATGCACCTCAAAGTACTGCATCCCGCACACAGCTGTTTAAGCTTTTCCAGCCTTTCTTGCACACAAACAAACATGTGGTACTAGTGGGTGATTTCAATTGTCTGCTATCCTTAGCGGATAAAGGAGGTTGCACAGCCAAACTTTTTGGTGACACTAACTGTTTAAATTCTATTCTAAAGACAGCTGATTTTAAAGATAGTTATACTGAACTTCATACCACCAGGTCAAAAACTTTTACAAAAGGGCCCCTTAGCCACAAGAATTGATTATATTTATCTGGAAGGTAGTCATCCACTTCCTGTGACATTGCGCAGGACCTAGAAGGCAGAATTTCACTGTTTGCTGATGACACAAAGCTCTGTAACAGAGTAGACACCCCAGAGGGTGTAGACAGAATGAGAAGCGACCTGCAGAAACTTGAAGAATGGTCAGGGGTTTGGCAGTTGAAATTCAATGCAAAGAAGTGCAAGATAATGCATATGGGGCACAAAACCCTAGCACAATATATCAGTTGGGGGTGAGGATATAGCATGCACCAAGCAGGAAAGGGATCTTGGGGTTATCAACTCTGATGACCTCAAGGTAGGGAAACAGTGTGACAAGGCAGCAGGTAAAGCAAATAGGATGCTGGGATGTATAGGCAGGGGCATCACCAGCAGGAAAAGGGAGGTCATAATTCCGCTATACAAGACACTAGTGAGGGCCCCACCTGGAGTACAGTGTACAGTTCTGGAGACCATACCTATGTAAGGGCATAGACAGGGTAGAGAAGGTTCAGAGGAGGGAAACAAAGATGGTGCATGGATTGCATCACAAGTCCTATGAAGACAGGTTGAAGGAACTGAACATGTACTCCCTGG
The DNA here is from genome assembly GCA_016271365.2 of Neoceratodus forsteri. Lineage (NCBI taxonomy): Eukaryota > Metazoa > Chordata > Ceratodontiformes > Ceratodontidae > Neoceratodus > Neoceratodus forsteri. The sequence continues at coordinate 1,532,302,459 of CM057449.1, read as the reverse complement.
AGGAGAGGAGGGAGAGAGGGGATATGATAGAGATATAAAAGTATCTTACAGGGAGGAACAGCGTGCAGGAAAACACTATTTTTAAGCGAAAAAGAAGTTCCAGGACTAGAGGGCATGGGATGAAGTTGGAGGAGGACGATTCAGAGGAAACATGAGAAAGAATTTCTTCATAGAACGGGTGGTGGACAAGTGAACACCCTGCCAGAGGAAGTGGTGGGGGCTGAAACAATCACGGATTTAAGAATGCACGTGGATAGACATAAAGGAATTCTGGAGGTCAGGGGTAAGGGGCAACAGACTTCTAGGAAAACAAACTGAACTTACAAGCTCAAATGGGCAGACTGGGTGGGCCATAGACCCTTATCTGCCGACACTGTCTATGTATCTATGTATCTATGTATCTATGTATCTTTCAAAAAATCTCATACCGGTTCATGCCCTTACTATCCCCTGTGAAACTTCAGACCACTTGGCTGTTTCAGTTTATTTCAAACCTTTTTCTATCACCCCTTCCCGTAAACCTAGGTATCCTAGGTGGAAGCTAAATAATCAACTTTTGTCTACCCCCAATATCAGAAACAAGTTTTTTTCCCTACTGTCAGCCAGATATTCTGTACTGGAGGCCTTTAACACAATTAGAGAATGGTGGGTGGACACAAAGCAATAATGCAAATCTTTCTTCCTTGTTATTGCTTCAAATAATTCAAAATCAAAATAGTTTAAATATTTCAATTTAAGGTAAATTTTGTTTTACTTTAATCTCATGCTCTTATGAGCTGGGTATTGATTTAATATCTGAAATTCACAGGATTAAAACAGAGATGGTCCACATACAATATAATAGAGCTGAGCCCTTGAAAAAGGAAACCCAATTTGGTACACAGGAATCTAAGCCATCGCTAGACATATATAAAAGCTGCCAGAATAGGGTACATAACATGATGTTAGCCCAGGTTATTGATCCCTCCTTGATGGTATGTTTCTTAAATCTTGATCGGTACAGAATTTAGCACAAAAACATTTTAAGGATATATTTGGGACTCCCTCAAATGCAGAATGGGACAGCAATTTCTTCAGTGATAGATATCCCTGACTCAGACCCAGTTTTGTCTCCTCTAGTTTAACTCCTATTACTCTAAACAAAACCTTTGAACTCTGTCCAGATTAAAGAAAATCTCAGCCCCAGGTCCAGATGGTTTGTCAGTTGAATTTTATTTAGCATTCACTAAATACTTGGTTCCAATACTTACTGATGTCTTCTCAAACATTTTGACATCTCAGTCTCTCCCTAAGGAATTATCTCAAGCCATTGTTCTGTTATTATATAAAAAGGGCAATAAGTGTGAATTAAAGAATTGGAGACCTATAAGTCTACTAAATGGTGATTACAAAATATTGGCAACTATTCTTTTAAATAGGTTGTCATTGGTTGCAGAAATTATATGTCCTGCACAAATCTGTGCTATCTGAAATAGGTCCATTTATCATAACTTGGCACTCTTAAGGGATCTCAGAGATTACTGGATGGATAGTAATACTCAAAGCCTTCTCCTCACCTCAGATCAGGAGAAGGCTTATGACAGGGTGGATCACTTTTACTTATTCCACGTCCTGCACAAATATGGGTTATCAGACATTTTTATTAAAAGGGTAACACTGCTTTATGCTCCTTATTCTATAATTCTGTTAATTAATGGAATAACAGTAACTCCCTTTATTGGGCAGAAGGGAGTGCGCCAGGGCTGTCCATTGAGCCCTCTATTATATGCTTTTCAAATAGACTCCTTTTTAAGGAAACTTCTGAACCACATGGCTATCCCTAGAATTAGGTTAAATGATGGCAGTTCAGCCCCGAATGGCTGTGCCTATGCAGAAGATATACGTAGTTGCACTACTTCCAAGTTGGATGAGGCAGCCCTCACAAGGGTAATTTCTGAGTTACAAAAATCCTCAGGCTCAAAATTAAATAATGGAAAGAGCAAGGCAATAGTTATTCCCTCTATCAGTGCCCAAAACTTTAACCATCCAGCTTCATTTGCTAATATTGCGGTATCATCAAACTCAGTACAAATGTTGAGGCTAAACTTTGGTAGTCAAGATGACGCTTCCCTGAATTGGTCATGTGTTTTACAGAAAGTAAAGATAACAGTAGCACCATGGAAAAAAAAATAATTGCATAAAGGAAATGAGTATCATTACTACACAATTTAATTGTTCCAGTCCTCCAACATGTGGTCCACATATTCCCACTACCACTATACTTAGAAGTGAGAATGATGAACATTTTCTTCCATGGATTCTGGGGGAGCAGGTTAAATCCCATAAAAAGGTCACATACTCATCACGATTATAGTCTAGAGGAAGCAAGAATGATACACACAGTGTTATTTTTCTTTTGTATTTCACTTACCAGAATATAGTTCCCTTGTTATCCACACCATGCCCAGCATGGTAGAATAACACGAGAAGTATATTACATGAATTTCTGATGTGCTGGACTCTATCCCTTGGTCTTCCCAGATCTCTAAAGACATTTAGAATCCCTGTCCTTTTAATATCCACCTGTAACACAATTAAAGGATGCAATATCTCCACCCAGCAACTTGCAGGTAATTGTAGAAGGTCAATTTATTCCTTAATTTTGTTCGAACACTTTTTGAAAACTCCGTTGAAATTATTACAGTATGAAGAACATCTTTCTAGCATCTCTAAACTGCTAACAGATAAATGCCTTCCATTTAAAGTCTGGGACACAACAAGGCTTTCCTGTCATGGCAAGATAGGAATAAGAAACTAACACAAGCATAAACAGAGAGTACCGCATGAGCCCTGGAATCACTTGTCCAGGTGTTATAGAAACCCAGGAGCACTTTCTTTTGTTATGCCCTTACACTCAGCTATTCTGGTCTGCCATTCTGTCCACATGGGGTATCAAGGACTTTTCTCTTGTATCCTGTGAGGTTATAGTTTTAGGATAATTTCCCACATGCCTAAATAAATATAACCCCAGTACTTTGAGATTATTTTTTTCTCTTTGTAGATTCTACCTTTGGCAAGCTAGGTGTGCCCTAGTTCTGCAACCAAAAAAATATAGCACCCATCAGGTTTTGTTATCAGTGACACACAATTTAATAATGATTTATGACACTGAGAAGGAAAAAAACACATGATTTAAGGAGGAATTTTTTTATGGTTTTCTACCTGGAAAGAATGAATACTTGAGCTGTAAATCAACTATAATATGCTATAGATTTTAATTTGTTATTCAAGTGTATTGAAATTGTTTGATTATTTTTTTTTTTATTTTCTGTTACTGTCTTTTTTTGATCTATAAAAAATTCCCCTACTTTTTTCAAGAAGTGCCATGGAATCTTTAGCGTCCGCCTGAACTACCACCAGAACAGGCAGATGGGACCTTGGATTAATGTCTCATCTGAAAGATAGCATCTCAGGAGTGCAGCACCCCCCTCAAGCTGCACCACATTGTCAGTATTGGAATTTAACTCAAGTGCCTGTTGTGGGGATAGAACCCAAAGCCTTATGATCTCCCAGCCTCAGAGACAAGTGTGCTACCTGCTGAGCCACTGACACTGCTGTATATAAGCTGCTTATTAATAGGGGAGTCATTAATCTTAATGAGAAGTACATCAATATTAATGATTAGTCCATTTATATTCATAAGTAGCTCATCAATATTCTTGAGCAGCTTTTTTTGATGTATATATTCAGTCTCAGAGCAGTCTTTTGAGTTCTTTAAACAAATAGTTTTGTGGCTTCAGCTCCACTACTTTTGTCTCATCTAAGTGATTTTGGGGCCCGGGAGAACTGGGATAGCTCTAGGGGCACACCTATCATGGTGAGTAAAAGGATGCACACCAACACGCATGCACAGACTGTCATCTCGCACATTCTTCATTTGGCTGCAGGCAGTTATGCGTCTCTCCTACTGCCCCTCTTTACAAGGAGAAATGGTATGTGTGGCCAGACAGAGACTGAAATTCCTTCAGGGATTTGAGCCAATGCAACAATGAAGAAACAGTGCAATCGGGCTTGCCGCCACACTGAGAATGTGGAAGCTGGCAGTCTGCGCATGTGTGTTGGTTTGCATCCTTTTTCCTGCTGGAATGGGGTACATCAGGAGCTCCTCTGTAGCTCCCCTGTGGCTCCCTGACTCCATGATTACTAAGATATGGTCCATAGACACTAGGGCAGTGGTGCAGAAGTGGCAAAAGGATTTCTTTAAAGAGTACCAATGACTGCTCTGAGACTGAACATATATATATATATATATATATATATATATATATATATTTATGTATTCAGTTATTTCATTAACATTGCTTGGAAATATACCTACTCTGATGATGTCACCACTCACTCACTCACTCACTCACTCACTCACTCACTCACTCACTCCAGCCTGCGTAATTGAACTTCTTCACAAATCTGTTTCTGACTGCTGCTTGCAAGTAACTCAATTAACATTGTAAAGGACATTCAGCTGTTTCCCATAGTGTTTGTAAAACTCCCAACCCATTACTATGCTACTCTCATTTTCAAGAAAGCCTGCATTCTAAATGACAGTGCCACACAGTTTCTGCTTCTCACTGCTTGCTGAAGCTAACTCAATTAGCATTGCCAAACACATTCACCTGTTTCTCATAGTGTTTGTAATACTCCCAACCAATTCAGAAACACTTACACAAACAGTGATCTCAGTATAGCCTAGAGGTTTGAGTAATGAGCTTTGAATAAGCTTGGTACATCCAGCACACCAGACCTTTGTTTGACTTTCAGAACCTCCACTTCCACACTGTGTGAGTCTGAACAAGTTATTTAACTGCCTAGTGCTCCCATGTCACTTCTAAAAACTTACCCAGTTACCAAGCACTAAAATAAAAAAAAAACAGAGTACACAGTAACAGGAAAAGGATGCAGAAAAACATAACCACACTTTTTTTTTTTTTACTTGGCCGGTTCCCACAGCTTCAGAGGAGGCCTTGTACCTCCTCCTACTCCGTCCACCAGGGCAATCCCCCAAGGCTTCCCATCCCCAGTTTCATTGTGTATGTAGGGCCAGGGTTTTTGCATTTTTCCCTATTTTTACTCCCATTCCCCTGGGATGCAGTGCAAAGGACATATGTCCAGGCTGACGATGTGCTGATGCATGCCGACTGCAAGAGCCAAACAGCGTCCCTCTCCCCTAGCTCCACAGAGCAGATCCGACAGTGCCCTGAAAGCCTGTGCTTCACTGGCTTCAGGGGTGTCAGGCACTTGAACCACCCCTGGTATCCTACCCCAAAAAGAGGAGATCATCTGTAGGGACACTCATTTCTCCTTCACCCCACTGACCTCCTGCAACCTGAGTCCTTTCCTGAACCCAGGTCGCTGGCATAGCGTGAGGTGTGGCATCCAGTGTATCAAAACTTAGCACCACTAGGACAGATAACCACACTTCTGAAGCTACTACCCCATTGTATAAATAGCACACATGATGTGCAGATCGTGGAATATGGAAAATATTGTTACTCCTGCTGAGTGAGCTATGCCTTCATCACTCATGAGAATACAGAGCTTACTCTGCAGCAGTGAGAATATTTTCCATACACCACTCCTGCCCATCATGTATCCCATATCTATATATGTATATTTTAGTTGCATGATTGCACCCCTATAGTTGGGATTGAATAGGCACTTCAATGATAAACTCTAAATTTTGCACTCTAATAGTTTTGCGACTGTTGAATGGATTTCCCCGCAATTTGGTATGCACATTCCTGTGGTGTAAGGCTCTTGCTCTGGCAAGTTTCATTCCAGCATTCTCCAAGTTATGGAGAGGTGAAAAAACATGTTTTTACCCTTTGACTTTACTGGCAATTTTCTTTGAACTTGCCTGCAACCCTGAGGTTTTGTTTCTTTGGTATGAAATTTTCAGAAGAGAAAGGGACTACCCCACAGATATGCCTTTTGCTACTCTGGTGAAAAAACAATAAGCCGTTTTTCAGTTATTGCAATTTAAAATTTTGAAAAAATATTTCTGAGTATGCTCAGTAAGCACTTCAATATAGCTGGTTGAAACAAAAGAGGAATCCTGCATTATATGAGAAAATTCTTCTTTCATATGGCCGCCATCTTGTTTCCAGTTTGACTGAAACTCACATTTGGAAACCTTCCAAAATGATATTCTGGGGAGGAATCAACACATGTAATTTGTTTATTGTGACCACCTAGGTGCATTCTACACTTTACTGTTTGGGAAATGCTTTTAAAATGTGTGTTATTTAACATTTAAATTCTTTGTTCGTATTGGTGTCATACAACGTAGGATCTTAGTTCTTATGACGATATGAACTAGGCTCCTACATCATATGACTCTTATACAAACAAATAATTTAAATGTGGATATCTCTGCCATTTTTGGTTATTTTTCACCAAATTTTTAACATAGGCATTTTGGGACCCCACCTCATGAATACTTGCACTGTTATTTTGTTACTCAATCCCAAAAGGTGATTTCTCGGTCATTGTATGGAAACACCTTTTGAGACAGGAAATCACCTTTTGGGAATGATTAATGAAATGACAGTCATAGTGTTCATGAGGGGAGGTCCCAAAAAGCCCATGTTGAAAATTTGGTGTAAAAAATGCAAAACAATGTCCGTGTTACAAATGTGTATTGCATGGTTCCTACACGCACTCATAACTTCACCTATTTTTAATATTTTCACCCCAGATTCCCAACATTGCCATTTTTTCAAACCTCGTCACGAACAATACAGCAGTTATTTCTCACATCCTATCTGAAATGTGATTTTGCACCTCTGCCTCAGAATGGCACGTCACTGTGCAAAATCAACTTTTGTGATGGATTAACAGAATCACAGTGACAGTGTTCATGAGGGTCATGCCCAGAAAGATCATGTTGAAAATTTGGTTAAAAAGTTCCCAAAAATTGCCACATTATGAGCATGCATTGTGCAGTTTCTACATGTGCTTGTAACTTTGCCAATTTTTCATATTTTCCCTCCTGGTTCTCAACATTACCCTTTTCACACCTCCTCATGAACAGTATATAGCTGTTATTTTTCACACCTTGCCTAAAACATGATTTTGAACCTGTGGTACAGAATGGCACATTCGCTGTGCAAACTCAACTTTTGGGACAGATTAACAAAATGAAAGTGACATTGTTACTGGGGCGGGGTCCCCAAAATGCCATGCTGAAAATTGGGTGGTAAAAATCCAAAAAATGCTCAAATTATGTGTGTCCATTAAACTGTTGTGTCTGCTGCACCTTTCAGTGCCTGTATCTTATAAACAATGTGAGATATAGATTTTGTTGGTTCTTTTGACATGGAGATCTCACTGTCATGATTACCACACTGGAGTTTTGTCACTTTAAACCTAACTGATGCATTAATAAGGTTTTTGCAATGAATATATATATATATATATATGTGTGTATGTATATATATATATATATATATATATATATTAGGGTTGAGTAAGCACTTTAATGTTAAACCTCAATTTTTGTGCATTAATAACTTTGCAACCTTTAAATGGAGTAGCATGAAATTTGGAATGCATGGTGTCGTATTGTAGATCTGTTGACTTGCCAAACTGTATTTTGGGCAGACTTATGTTTTTGTGCAGCAAATCACTGAAAAACACATTTTTCACCACTTTTGACACTTTTTTCTATGTTGGTGCACTTGTGCAGCCAACAGCTTGCGGTAGTGCAGATTTGGATGCACGGTCACTGTTGAGTGAATGCAGGGCACGCATCAGTAGGTACATCCCTCATTTCCCAATCAGCCTGCATACCGGCCCCAGACCATGCATACTTAATGTGGAGATGAGATCAAATGAAAGGTCTGCTGCAATGCGAGCTAAGCTTGTCATATGCAGCAGACCTCCTGACGTGCTTTCCCTGGTGTTGAAAACAAAATGTACATGGCAGCATACTGCCTGACATACTGCCGACTTTGGGGTGCCCAATCACCCTGTCGGCATGTCCTGCCATTAATGTATAAAGCAATGGGGGAGCCCACCCCACTGGCATAATACATCAACCCCATTTGTTATGTGCTGGCGGGGTGCCCAGTCCCCCGGCTCTTGCCCCTACTTTGTTGTGTGAGATGGCGTGCCTAATCCCTAGTTGGCTACAGCTCACCCCCACAAAATATGAGGTGGCATGCTGGGGAGCCCACCCCAGCATGCCAAAGCCCCTATTAAAAAAAACATCCTTGATGTTTTTTCATTTTTTTTAACCTGTAAAAGAAACGTCCCTTGAGGTCTCCCTGCCCCCACCACAACCTGCACACACCCACTGCATACCCTGCCTCCCTACAACCCCCTCACCTCATACTTACCTCTGGAGTCCGGCATGATGATCTTCAGTGGACCGGGAACACGTCTGCACTCTTCAAAGCTGACTGAGAACTGAGGAAATGCCATTAAGCTGTATAATAGAATAAAAAGTTTCTTTTTCAACTTTGATGCATATCTCAGGCACGTTTTGGAATTTTGGCACCAAATTTTCAACATGTGGTTTTTGGGACCCCTCCTCATGAATTCTGGCACTGTCATGGCATTACTCAGCCCTGACAGGTGATCTTGCAGTCACTGAATAGAATCACCTTTAGGGACCGATTAATGAAACAACAGTGCCACTGTTCATGAGGGGGGCTCTCAAAAAGCCTATGTTGCAACTTTGGTGGAAAAAAATTCCAAAAATGGCTGTTTTATGAGTGTGCATTGCACTATTTCCATGCACACTCGTAACTCCATGAATTTGAAATATTTTCACTCCAGATTTTCAGAATTGGCATTTTTCCACACCTCCTGATGAATACTACAGCTGTCAATTTACATATCCTGGCCAAAATATGTTTTCACCTGACCAGTGCAGAATAGCGCAGTCACTGTGTGAAATCACTTTTCAGGACAGTTTCAGGAAATGACAGTGACACAGTTCATGAGCAGAGGTCTTAAAATGCCTATGTTGAAAATTTGGTGCTGAAAATCCATAAAAAGACTGTGTTGCAAGCGTGCATTGCACAGTTTCCACGCACCCTTGTAACTTCACAAATTTGCAATATTTCTATGCCAGATGTTCAACACTGGCATTTTTTCACACCTCCTTATGAACAGTACAGCTGTCATTTTTCACATCCTGCCTAAAATGTGTTTCCACACCTGTGGCGCACAATGGCATGGTTGCTATGGGAAATCACCTTTTGGGACAGATTAACAAAATCGCAGCACCACTGTTCATAAGGGGAGGTCCCAAAATGCCTATTGCCTAAATGTGGCTAACAAACTCCCCAAAATAATTGGGTTACGGATGTATGTTGCACACTTTCTATGCATGCTCATTGCTTCACCAATATTTCGTATTGTCACTCCAGATTTTCAACGTTGCCATTTTTTTATGCCTCCTCATGAACAATACAGTTGTCATTCTCCACATCCTGCCCAAAAATTTGTTTTCATCTCTCTGTCTCCAAATGGCACAGCTGCTGTGCAAAACCACATTTCAGCTAACAAAGTGATTGTACCACTTTTCATGAGGTGGCCTGACAAGCAGCGCATGTTGAAAATGTTGAGTGAAATTACCACCACACACTTATGGTGTTAGGGTTTCCAACTGTCTCACCCCACCTGGTACAGACAGACAGGTGTCAGGGGTGTGACTTGGGATCATTGGATGTAATGCTCATGCCATTCCACCCCCACGCCCACCCTGCAGTCACTGACAGGCATCGTGGTGTGCCTTGCACTGTTCGGCCACAAAGTTCACCCCACACTCCTATACTGCACCCACATCAGCATATTTCCTTATGGAATGAGGTAAGTACAACACCCAAAGACCCCAAAGCACACCTTAACACTTGTCAGTGTCTACGGGGTAGGGTGAGGTACAATGGCATGAGCATTATAGCTGATGACCCAAAGGCACACCCCAATGCCTATCACTCTCTACAGGGTGGGGGTGGGGTTGTAATCACTTCAATACTTCACTGCCATTCCTATTATGCATCTCTAGCTCAGGCACTAACAATGTCAATGTCAGCGAGACAACATTCGGCATTGACAAATGCTTGTTGCCCATTGTGATATGACCACACCATGTGGTCTTTTGGTCTGCAACTTGTAAAGTGGAAAGAGTGTGGGTCCCAGAACAATCCTACATTGGTTTGGTTAAACAATATTGATCCATTCCAAATTTATTTCATTTTTAATTTTTGGGTTCTGAGCATGCTCAGTTCACTCCAAGATTTATATATATCTATATCTTGTGAAAGAGGACAGGGCTCACAGTCAAAGATTTTGTCAGCTCATGAGTGAGGATTTAAAAAAATCCTGGTCCACCAGAAAAATTCCTTGTCCACGAGCTGCCATCTTGTTTTACTTTTCTCCCCCCAAACAAAATGTCATAAATTCCTGCACGGGTGACTTTTCTCTGTAAGAAGGCATGGGTTTTGTTTAGGGTGATGCCCTCTACAAACCCATGCCTTTGGTTTGCTTTCTTTTGTTCAAAAAATATCCTTTCGTAATTTAAACATTCCTTGACCGTGACTCTCTAACAATCCTGTTCATGATCTGACAAAATCCTAGTCCACAAGCTGATCCTGTTTTGTGAAACTACAAAATCCTTGTCCATCACTTTATGACCAGATGGCCCTTCCCATGGACTAGGATTAAGCTGATGGTCAAGTATTTTGCTACCTCGTGAAAGAGGATAGGGTGGCGGACTAAGATTTTGTCAGCTCATGAAAGGGGATTGGGTTTTTGAATCCTCTTTCATGGGTTGACAAAATCGCAGTCTGCGAGTTGACAAAATCCTAGTCTGCCACTCCATCCTCTTTCACAAGGTAGCAAAATGCTTGACAGTCACTTAGGGACTAGATGGCCAAAATCTGATGGTTTAGGATTTCTCATGGATGGCGAGTTTGACAGCACACAAACGGGGATTGATGTGAAGGTCAGGGATTTTGCTACCTCATAAACTAGGAATCTTTTAACCGTAAAAAAAAAAAACTTTCCCACTACACATTAATGGTTTGGTCTTTTGATTTGAAATGTGCAGAGTATTAAGGGGATGCCCTATAAATGTGAATTATGCTATTTAAGTGTTGGAAAGTTAGGCAGTTCCATAGATAAGCAATCACGAAGTTGAGATTTTCCCCATAGGATAACATTGCAGTGCAAGTCACATATTTCAGTGCCTGTATCTCGAAAACAGTCTGAGATACAGATTTTTCATTGCAAAAATTCTTAGTCCCCCTATTTATTTATTTATTTAGTTTTTGTTGACTGGGCAAGTGCACTAGACGAATTCAGCCTATTTTCAGGCACAACCTGGGGAAGGGGATACAAATGAATGCCAACTGACCTTGAACCATATTAAGCTGTTGGTGGTATTTTTAGTGAATGAGGGAAATTTGACCAGGACACCAGGGAACTTCCCCTACTCGTCAGAGGGGAAATCTCCTTCCAAGATGGCAGACGTCCCTGTGGCTGCTGTGGAGGAAGCTATGGAGGTGGGAGTTTTGGTCTCGGCTCCCACCTTGGCTCTTGTGGAGACTGACAGTGCTGTTTTAATGGATGCACAACAGAATTGTGATGCTACTGTGCCTGTCCTACCAACAGTGCTCGACCCTACGTTGTTTGACGAAGTAAAGGAACCTTGTACTCTATCTACTGACGCTGTATCGGAGGATTTCTCCACATCTTCTCCTGACAAGACTTGTAATGTAAAGAGGGCAATATGTGAATGCCTGGCTGAAGCAGAACGTAGTTTTCTGCTTACCAAGAAACAAATCTTCCAAGAACTTCTTTCTCTCAAGGATCCTCCTTCTTCTGCTGACTTTCAATGACCTGTTACTGCCCCCAATATTGTGCCTGTGATGTTAGATGGCCAGTTTAAGGAAACTCACCAGTCGGCTGTTGCTGTTGAGTGTTCGGAGACCCTGGATTCGCTTTTTCTGGAGGCTGCTCCCTTGGACTCCTGTTCATCGGAGGTAGAGAGTGATCATGGCATGGAGCCTGCCACCTCGTCTCCTTTGCTGCTGACACCTCAGGTCTTGGTCTTTCCTACAAGGCTCCCCTGGTCAGTGGACTCGGCTCTGCAAGGGGGCTGGCTGGGTGCAGGAACCGGTTGCAGAATGCTGGATTTCCGTCCATCGCCAATGGGGTCCCCCAGTCCTGCAGATTCCCCTGAGCTGCAGGGTTCAGCTGATAAGTCTATGGTCTCTCCCAACCCCTTATGCTTACTGGATGAATTGGCCTTGACTCAACACCCCACCATGACGAACCTAGTGAGACCTGACTTCCAGGCTTCTTCCCTTGCTATGTCTCATGGGGCTGCAGGTACTGTACTGAATCAATCAATCTCGACTAACACTGTATCTCGTAAGGCAGAGCCTAGTCACTCATTCTCCTCATTATTCAAGTTCCCGATTCAGGCAGCTAAGAGACATAATGCAGTACATCTGGTCTATAAGGGAGGGTTACCTGAGCTCCCTGATCGTATATATGTTGCTTGAACACTTCTAAAAGACTCCTTGAAGTTTTTTTCTCACGAAATTTATGCGATGATTCACATTTCTGGTGAATCATGTTTTGATGTTCGTTTTCAAACAGCCCATGGTTTGGAATGTTTTTGGACAAAATATTCTACTTTAAAGAACACTGCTCTTTGGACTCCATTCCAGGCAATTCCTCTTTCAAAACCTGCTTTTAAAACTATTACTGTGTTGTTTCGGAATGAGGGTGTTGATGTAGCTGATGTTCTTTATTGGTTGAGGCAACAATGTACTGTTCAGGGTCAGGCGGAGGCCATCCTGGACACAGAGAATATTTGGACAGGGGGATGGAAAATTAAGGTTTTATTGAACACTAATGAGTCAGGTCCAGTACACCTACCTAATTCTTTCTTTATAGGCTGGGATAGAGGGGCCTTATCTTACCTAGGTCAGCCTAAAGCTTATTACCGGTGTGGTGATATTACACATCTCAGTAATGTGTGTGACAAAATGAAGTGTAATACATGTGGTGAATTGGGTCATGTGGGAGCACATTGTGTAAATGAGTGTAAATGCAACCTATGCGACGAACTGGGACACACGTTCCAGAATTGTCACTGGGCAGCCCACAATCAGGAATCTCATGATGGTGGGGTTGATCAATGTTTTATTATCGCGCAAGCACAGAAGGCTCACATACACGCCACTCAGGCAGCCCTGCCCCAGGTGGTTTTTCAGTCTTCTGACCCGGTCCCTGTGTCTGTTACAGTTCCAGGTACTGTGGGGCCAATGGTCTCCCTTCCTGAGCGTACTCTGGTTCAGACCTCAGGTATATTAGCCCAGCCTGTTTTGTCAAATTCTGACCCTATTCCAGGTCCTAGCACTATGCCTCCTCCCCCTCTCAGGTATCAGCCTCAGCAGGCTGTCGCAGGTCCTTGAGAAATATGTCTCGGGTACTGCCTTCCCTTCCCGTGGGCCCAGACTCCACTCCTGTACCTTTATCTAGCCCTTTTGAGCTACTCCAATCTGTCTCAGATGATGCTGGGGGTGAGTCAGACTCTTCCTCAGTAGCTTCCTCTCCCTGATGGACCTGCTGATTCTGAACTCCACCTAGGTTCTGGTCTTTCTCAAAAACGGAAAGTGAGGGTGAAACTTAAAGAGCAAAAAATAGTTGGGAGAAGGAAATTGTGATGAGTCTTTTGGCCTTATCCAATATCTATGTCTTGTTTTACTTGTCATACTATTAATGTAAACAGTATGATGCGACTGTCGAAGAGACAACTGTTTTTTTTTCTTTGTTACGACTGTTGTCAATGGGGATGTTTTTATTGCAAGATACCCGATTACACACACACAGGAAATCCATGCACAGCAAGACTGGTTGCAGGGACCTTCTTACTGGTCCATCGGCCATGATTCCTGTTCAGGTCTGGGGATTCTTATTAATGCCCCGGGGTTCCGATTCTTAAAATTATATGATATAGCCCCAGGTAGAGCACTCATTCTACATTTTGTACTTGGGCCTTGTTCATATCGGGTGATTAATCTTTATGCCCCTCAGACCAAAATGGCGTGTATAGCATTATTTTCTCTGCTCCGTCCTTTTTTACATACTTCCTTACAAATAATTTTTTCTGGTGATTTTAATTGTGGCTTGAGTCTACATGATAACAGTTCTTTTGCGACTACTCGAAAGTTGTTTTGTGACTCACATGAATTGGGAAAATTGGTCCGTACTGCCCATTTAACCGATGCTGATCTGTCCTTTACTAAACAACATACCCCTACATTTCAGAAGGGTAGGTTGGCGACGCGAATTGATTTTGTGTTTTTGTCTCAATCTTTGAATATTGCTTCAGCTAAGGCACAAGCTGTTGCATTTTCAGATCATTAGTTGTTAACGATTGGTTTGGGACCTGTTACCCCCTTTCATAAAGGCCCCGGATTTTGGAAATTTAACACCTCCTTGTTGCAAGTCCCAGTCTTCATGCAGTCCTTGTTGTCATTTCTTCGGGCACGTAAATCTGTTTTTATTTGTTATGAGGACTCTATTAGGTGGTGGTTGGATACTAAGCATGATTTAATTATTTTCTTAAAAATTTATAGTCGTAGGAAGTGTAGACGGGAGTATTTAGATTATTTGCAGAAGAGGGTTCACCTTCAGTCCTTATTAACTATTGCATATACAATGGGGTATGACCTCTCTCACCAAATTAAATTGGTACAGGATGATATGATGCATTTCTAAACACAGAAATCACAACAACTTTATTTTCAACAAAAATTTGGTACGGCTGGCACACATACTGTTGTCTGCCCTTTTGAGGCAAATTCCCATCAAATTTCTCAAAAAAACATGACATGTTTAGTTGATTCTGAAGGTAACTTATGCACTTCTCAATCTGATATTTGTCGTATTGTGATGGACCACACATTGGCTTTATTTTCTCCCCCCCCAGTAATTGCAGTTGATTTTGCAAGTTTATATGCTGACCTCAACATCCCATTCTCCTCACAGTCTCTTTTGGACCAGGTTAGCTTACCTATTTCAGAGCTGGATGTGATCTCTGCTATTTCTTCTCTGCCTTTACAGAGGACTCCTGGTCCAGATGGTCTCCCGGCTGCCTTATACAAGGTGTTGGGTGCCCACTTGCTTTCCGAATTGGTTATAGTGTTTAACTCCTTAGTAACATGCGAAATTCTTCCTTTGGAATTTACGAAAGGTATTTTGATTTATATATATAAACACAAAGGGAATTTATACTCCCTTGACAATTGGTGTCCTCTAAGTATGTTGAATACTTATTTTAAGTTATTAATGAAAATAATTGCCAAGCATCTTGTGAGAATAGCGAAGTGGTTTTGCATCCTGCACAGTCCTGTTCGGTACCTACTAGGAGGATCTCTGATCATTTGATTCTTCTTCGGGAATTGTTCTCTCATGGTTTTGCCAATGAGATTTTGGGTTACGTGATTTCTATAGACCAGAAAGCAGCATTTGACTTTGTCAACCATGATTTCTTATGGGATGCACTTCACTTATCGCATGTGCCGGCTGTATTAATTCAGTGGATCCATTGTTTTTATAGAACTGCCACTGTAGTACTAGTAGTTAATGGTTGGGTGGGACCTATGATCTCTATTAAGAGAGGGGCTCACCAGGGGTGCCCGCTGAGCCCTATATTATATGTTTTTTTTCTGGATGTTTTGCTTTGCTGATTGAATACCCACCCTCAGATCCATGCCATTTCCAGCCCTGTTTTATGCTCGCCCTACAAAGCCATTGCCTGTGCTGACGATGTCTGCTTTCTTGTAGCCGATGCTCCCTCTGTGGATATCTCTCTTCAGGTCTGTTCTACTTTTGGTATGTGTTCCGGTGCTGTCCTGAATTATGATAAAAGTGTGGGAGTATGGGTGGGCTCTGCTTTATCACCTCTAGATCGCATTGGTCCTTTACGTCTGGTGGAAGGCCCTATTCGTATTTTAGGGGTTTATTTTGGAACAGTAGATTCTGATTTCTATAATTGGGATGTTAAGTTACTGCAGGGCAAACTTAAGTAGCCCATTGGAATAGGGACAACTTGAGAAAAGAAACATGTTTTTTGATTAAATCTTATTTGATACCAACTTTTCTTTTTAAGTTATATCTTCCTCATAGCAAACAACTAGAAACTACAGTCCTTAGCTTGTTTTTTCAAGCTTTTTGGGAGTAGATTGAACCCTATCAAAAGGAATGTGACATATTACCCATTTCGGAGGGCGGTCTCCTTATGATTAATCCCCTGTTATTTTTTCTGTATTTTCCTTACAGCTAACCTTAGGCCTTTATTGATCAATACCCAAAGAGGGTGGGAATCTTGGTTTTATGATTCTTGTCGATTATGGTTTCGCCAACGGGAAACTAATTCCCTGGCTGTGTTACAACATAATGTTGGTATACCTGTATATGTCAAGCATGTTTTTTTACATCTGAAACAATGGAAGATAACGGCCCAGATGTTATTACCTTCCTCTTATAAAATATTATATAAAACTTTACTTTCCACTGTCTGTGCTGTCCACGTACCTTTTGAAAAATGTCCTCGCCAACATATCCCCTCCCTTTTGTTTTTATTACGTTGTACAAGAGTACCTGCCCATATGTGGGACTTTCATTGGCTATCCTGCCATGAAAGGATTAATGTGAAGGCAAACCATAAACATAAGCAATTCCAAGACAGTATGTGCTCAAGACTGTTATGTGTAACACAGCCAGAAACCATATCTCACTTATTTTTTGACTGTTCTTTTATTCAGACTTGGTGGTCCTTTTTAGCACATACCTGGCAACTTCCATTGTTTCAGACGGTCTCATATTTAAATATTGTTTATGGAGATTTTTCCCCTCAATGGTCCTTCTGGCACTTTGATACTTTGAATCTGGTGTTTATTGTTATTAAGTGGAATATATGGATGGCTAGGTGTTTATTTACATTGTAACAAAAAGAATGTACGTATATTGAGTTGGAAAGAAAGATTGTACAGGATTTGAAGAATATTTATTTGCAAGAAAGTACTTCTTTATCTGAGTCACATCTTTTGGAACTCTGGAAGGCCCTTCCTTGGGTAACAGACTCTGATTCTGCCGTGACATGAATGTATATCTCTTTGTTACCCAGTGTTTTCCTTTTTTTTCCATGTTTACCCCTTTGATTTTGTTCTGGAACTTGTTTTTGGATACCTTTGTATGACTTTTGTTGCAATAAAACTTTCCCCTACTCTTTTTGATAAGTGCCATGGGATCTTTAACATCCACCTGAACTACCGCCAATCCAGGCAGATGGGACCTCGGTTTAAAGTCTTATCTGAAAGACGGTACCTCGGAAGTGCAGCACCCCTCTCATGCTGCACTACAGTGTCAGTACTGGGATATTAACCCAAGTGCCAGATGTGGGAACTGAACCCACAGCGCTCTGATCTCCCGGCCTCAGAGGCGAGTGTGCTACCTACTGAGTCACTGACATAGGAGGACTAAGTACAGAAGTAAGTCGGAAAGCTCTTAATACCATGAATTTTGCATTTTTTCTCTACCTTGTATGGTTACTGAGACATTTGGAAAGTAGTATTCCAATTGTTCATTTTCAGGTCACTGGGCCAGTATTACACCCTCTAAGTTAGCAACCACAGTGCTTTCTGGTGCCCATATCTTGTAAACAACATGAGGTATGGATTTGGTCAATTTTTGTTACATGGACATCTCTCTGTCATGATTACAATGACACTTGAGTTTTTTTTTTCTAGCTGCTGTGGTTCCCAAGATATCAGCAAATTAGTGTTACAAGGATTCCTTGCCCTATAAGGCTGCTGTATGGCTCTGTAGCTATGTGTAAGTGGAAGCACAGGGCCCAGATGGCCAGCACTCCCACAGATGCATATCTTTATGCAGAAATGGGCAGCTTGTTCAGGCCCCATGCTCCCACCAACATATACTATTTACTAGTTATATTATACTTTTTCAAAAAGTAAGGAAATTCATTGCAGAAAGCTTTGTTAATGTATCAGTTAGAGTTCCTTACACAGTGAGAAAAGTGAAGAAATTAAATGTTAGGATTTTCAACACACATACAAGTAGGGGACTGTACAATGCAACACAACCAATCAGAAACAGACACCATAAGGTAACAGAAAGAACATACAACTCCGTAAACATACCACAAGAGGTATCCATCATCATCTTTCAGCAAATGTATCACTTCTGCTGCCATCCCAGTGTCTTGAAGGGGTACACCCACATGCTGTACAGTGACATAAGATGGCCAGTGCATGAACTGTATATCTCCATGCAGATAGTACAACAGTACCCATACATCATGGTAGGATTGCATGGTGAGTTGGGCCCTGTTCTTCTATCATTCTATTTAGATAGAACAACACTCTATATATGTGCCAGGGGACCGCAGGATGCTATGTACCGTGTGCTACCATTCCAGCATTAGCATAGTACAACACTATGTGGCACTGTGTGCATTTGTCACAGTGTCACCTAATGGTTGTTCAGATACTGCACTCCCATCCCTCCATCAAGATATACAATAAGTACAATACAATCTATATTTCACACTATCCATATGTTACAGTGAGAGTTAGGTCAACAACCCCAGCGCACACCCCGATGCCTGTTGGTGGGGGTGGAGTGGTCATGGAATGGTAGGGGTGGCAACCCTAACTCCAAATTTCCTCACTTTTGTTGCAGTGGAACAACCCTAACTGATGCATTAAATGGAGTTTTTTGCCATGAATATACGTGGGTTACCACCCCCATGCCACCTCCTCAACACCCTAACTCCACATTCTCCCTCACCCCATACACACGTATGCAAGCAAGGGAAGGAACATGACAAGCAACCAGGGACAAGCAGGAACAGGTAACAGAAGTGACATACAACTCTGTAAATGTTCCAGAAGACACAGGCATCATCACAGTCCACCACGTGTATGAGTTCTGCAGCCATCATAGTGACTTGGGGGTACACACACATGCTGGGCAATTGTGGCACAGATGCCCACATTTCAATAGTTAACAGCTGATGAAACACAGTATGTTATCCACACATAGTGTATAAGAAATAACAGTTTTTGTGAGCATAGCAATAGTCATTGGATGTTTGCATTCTGTTTAGTAATACAGTGAGCAATTCCTAATAACAAAAAGTGGTAGTAATAAAAGTAACTTCCTGTAGCATAGTTTACCAGTAACATGTAAAAGCAACAGCTGTAACATGCAAAGCTAACCATAACATAATGTTGGAGGCTGGCAGGTGGTTAGGAAGGGCAAATCGAGTGCCCCATCACTCAGTGCTCTCCAACATATCACCTCCACAAACCAAATAAAAACTAGAAACAGGTATCTGCCCCTATCTCCAAAACCAAACAAAGGGACAGAGGTTACTGCAGAGCAGGACACTGCAGCACAGGAGCTAGCACAACAAAATGCACCCACAACAGGAAACAAAACAAAACAAAAAAAAAGCAAAAAGGAAATCCAAAAAAATTCTGAACATAGGAGACTCCATGATTTGGGGAGTGGATACATATCTCCAGTCAGGGCTAATGGTCAGATGTCTCCCAGGCACATCAACATGGAGAGACACTGACCACATTGCTAAAATTGTTCAGGAATCAGGAGAAAACATTGATGTCCTGGTATACATAGGGACTAACTATCTCACCAGCCAGTCAGTTGTGGAGACCAAGGAACACCTAATCAGGCTGGGTGACAAACTATCATCCATTTCATCTGGCATCCCCTTCTTTGAGATCCTGCCAGTCTGGAAGAGTGGGACAGATGGACAGAAGGCCAGAGAAGGGGAGATAGGGGAGCTAAACATGTGGCTCAAGGGCTAGTGTCAGGAAAAAGGGCAACATTTGTAGGGAACTAGCAATAGTTTTGGGAGCGAAAGTTCTTTAAATTTGAGGGACTGCATCTGACTAAGGAGGGAGTCAGTGCATTGGGGCAGAAGTTTGATGACTTTGCAGAATATTTAAACTAGCAAATGGGGAGAGGGGTACATCACTCGAATCGTTGAATGGGAAGAACACCCCTCACCCCTCAGCTAGTGGTCAACCAGGAGTTCAGCATGTTTGTAGTTCGTTTGCATCACCAGGTAAAGAAAAAGTTCTGTCTCTCCATACGATGCACAGGGAAAATGCCAGACCTCGCCCAACAACTAACATACTGAAATCTAACCAATGGAGAATCATGTACACAAATGCTCGCAGTCTGGGAAACAAGATCTCAGACCTGCAGACAATAATGACAGAGGCTAAACTGGACATAGTAGCCATTAGCAAGACATGGTTTACCAGTAACCACACTTGGGAGACTTCAGTACCTGGCTATGTACTGTCCAGAAGAGACCGAGGTGCAAAAAGGGGGGGTGGAATGGCCCTTTATGTCAATGAAAATATCAAAGCTATAGAAATTCAGAATACACATGAGGAGCCAGAAAAACTGTGGGTCACCCTGGAAACAGGAAATGGGACAGCCATACAAACTGGGATTGTGTACAGGCCTCCAGACGGGGGGGGGCATAGACACATTACTGTCAGAAGATATACAAAACATGACAGCTAAAGGGGAGATTCTGATAATGGGAGACTTCAACATGCCAGATACCGATTGGTCAATACCAACAGGGACATCTGCCAGAACTAAACACATAGAGGATTCCCAGCAGGGGGAGGGCCTCAAACAACTGGTACAACAACCCACAAGAAACAGGGCTAGCCTAGATCTATTACTGACTAACAGGGAAAGGATCACAGTTCTCCAGGTAGAAGGTCACCTGGGATCCAGTGACCATCTCATGGTATGGTTCAATTTGGCCACTAGAACAAAATCATCCCATTCCAAGGCAAAAATATGGAACTTCAGAGGAGCCGACTTTGATAAGATGGCCAACAGAGTTAAGCTAGGCCTGGCAAAAAGAAATACAGGTGAGAGGGTACAGGCAAAGTGGGCAAGCATTAAAGATGCGATACTTGAAGCAACATCCCATTGTGTTAGTGAGAAAAGGAAGTGCAAAAGAAGAAGGAAACCACTTTGGTTCTCAAACACAGTTGCAGAAAAGGTCAGATCCAAAAGGCTGGCCTTCAGGAAGTATAAGGGAATGCAGCAGGATGAAGATAGAGATGCATACCAAACTTCCCCAAGGGAAGCTAGGAAGGCAGTAAGGCACGCAAAGGCCCAAAACAAGTAAATACTAGTATGAACAGTAAAAGAAGGTGACAAGACTTTCTACTGATACATTAGTGAAAGGAGAAAGTCCAGAGGGGGTATTACTAAGATCAAAGGTGATAAGGGGGTGTAAGAGGAGGAGGACCATGTAAAAGCATCTATCCTAAATAGATACTTCTGCTCTGTATTTACTGAAGAGAAGGTAGGGAAGGGCCCACAGCTCTGCACCATAGACACTGGGGGGAGGGAGGTGTGCACTAGTCCCTTCACAAAAGAAAAGTCCTACAAGAGCTTGATAAGCTCAGGGTGGACAAGGCAATGGGACCTGATTGCATACATCCCAGGGTACTAAAGGAGCTAAGGGTGGAACTAGCAGAGCCATTATCAGAACTGTTTAGTGAGTCTCTGAGCACAGAAGAGGTCCCAGAAGACTGGAGAAGGGCTCATGTAATCCAGCTCCACAAGAGTGGTAGCAGGGAGGAGGCAGGGAACTACAGACTAGTCAGTCTTACCTCAATAGTGAGCAAGATTATGGAGACACTCCTTAAGGAAAGGATAGTGCATCACCTGGAATACATAGGAGCACAGGATCCAAGACAGCATGGGTTTACAAAAGGAAGGTCCTGTCAAACTAATCTCATAGATTTCTTTGACTGGGTAACCAGAGTGGTGGACCAAGGGGTAGCAGCTGATGTTGCCTACCTTGACTTCAGCAAAGCTTTCGATATTGTTCCCCATAGAGGATTGATTAATAAGCTGGATAGGCTCAGGGTGGGTCAGACGTTGGTCAACTGGGTGGCAAGCTGGCTGACTGGCAGAAAACAGAGAGTGGTCGTAAATGGTATACAGTCAGAAGAGATGCAAGTCACAAGTAGGGTACCTCAGGGATCAGTCTTGGGGCCAGTCCTCTTCAACATCTTCATCAGTGACATTGCAGATGGACTAGAGAGTAAGGTTTTTCTGTTTGCAGATGACACCAAGATCTGCAACAGAGTAAATGATCCAGATGATATGGGAAAAATGAGAAGAGATCTGGATAAACTAGCAAAATGGTTGGAAGAATGGCAACAGGGGTTTAACGCAAAGAAGTGCAAGATCATGCACATAGGGAAGAGAAACCCTGAAGCCACCTATAGGCTGGGAGGGGAGTTGCTGGCAGTCACAAGGGAAGAAAGAGACTTGGGTGTCATCGTCACCAATGACCTGAAATCATCCAAGCAGACCACTAAAGCAGTAGGTAAGGCTAGGGGGATGTTGGGGTGTATTAGTAGGGGTATCACAAGTCAGAAGAGGGAAGTAATAATCTCTCTTTACAAGACACTGATTAGGCCCCATCTGGAGTACTGTGTGCAGTACTGGAGGCTGCACCTTCACAAAGACATTAACCAAATTGAGGCAGTCCAGAGAAGGGAAACCAAAATGGTGCAGGGACTGCATCAGAAAACATATGAGGTCAGATTAACGGAACTCAATATGTATCCCCTAGAGCAAAGGAGGGAGAGAGGTGATGTGATTGAAACATTCAAACACCTTAAGGGCATTAACAAAGTAAAATAGTCTAACATCTTTCAATATAAGAAAAATAGCTGGACAAGAGGATACAGCATGAGATTAGAGGGAGGCTGATTAAGGGGTAATGTGAGGAAGTACTTTTTCACAGAAAGAGTGGTGGATGCATGGAACGGCCTACCTCAGGAAGTGGTAGATATGAATACAGAGCAGGGCTTCAAACAGGCATGGGATAGGCAAAAGGGAGCAATAAAGATGAGTATGAATAGATAAGCCATTGACAGAGCAAAGGCCTATGGCTGTGATTTCTGTAGAGGGCACCGAACTTAGGTCTTAATTTTTTCAGAACAGCATCTATGTGTACAGAGAAATCAAGGTATCTATCCAGCCAAATGTCAAGATACCTGAATGAGGAGATGTCCTCAAGAGCAGTCCCGTCAAGGGTGTGAAAGGAGGGAAGTTGGCTTAACTGAGCAAGTCTCTGCCTTGTGCCTATTGAGGCAGTCCAGAGAAGGGCAACCAAAATGGTGCAGGGACTGCATCAGAAAACATATGAGGACAGATTAACAGAGCTTAATATGTATACCCTAGAGGAAAGGAGGGAGCGAGGTGATATGATTGAAACATTCAAACACTTTATAGGCATTAACAAGGTGAAAGAGTCTAACATGTTTCAATATAAGAAAAGTAGCAGGACAAGATGAGACAGCATGAGATTAGAGGGAGGCCGTTTAAAGGGTAATGTGAGAAAGTTATTTTTCACAGAAAGGGTGGTGGATGAATGGATTGGCCTACCTCAGGAAGTGGTGGATATGAATACAACGCAGGGCTTCAAACAGGCACGAGATAGGCTTAAGGAAGTAATACAGATGAATATGAATAGATAGGCCATTGACAGACCAAAAGGCCAATGGCACATTCATAAGGTAGAAAAAGAAATGGGCAGACTGGATGGGCCTTGCAGCCTTATCTGCTGTCAAAGTCTATGTTTCTATGTTAATGAGTATTTCCAGGTAATGCAGCAGCAAAACAACATGTGTTGGTGGTAGTTTCTGGAGCAGTATCTGCAAAGTACTGTGTATGTGTCAGGTGTATGTGACCTGCTACCATATGCCTATGTGGTAGCGATGATACTTGCAGTGATCCAATTGTTGGATTATGACACATACAGATCAATATTTTGAAAATGTGTACAGACTAAGTATTATTGTATAAGGAAGATATGCCAGCAGTAATGTGTCATCATACTGTGCTGGCAGTATAGAGTCGCTTATACTGTACTGTATTTGGTTTTTTTTTCATATCACAGTGTTATGTGAAATTAATACAGTCTTCTGATTATTATGCTTACTTATAAAATGGCAAGAATGGATTCTCATTGCTGATTGGCTAATACCACCTCCAAGCTGGCCATTTATTTTTCAATAAATGCTCAGCAAGAAATTAGTACCAGCCTGAGTGCCACCTTACCACGTACCCTTGTGCAGGGGTGCTCACTCTGCTTACTCATTGGCTGAAACCACCAGCTAACATTTAAAATCCCTGCCATGTTTTTCTCTTTCTTAGCGAGACCAAGTGGACCCCGCCACACACACACAGCCACTCCTTCAGTATAACGTCACTCCTGTTCAAAAAAACCAAAAAAGACACTCCACTTATTCTGCGGTCGGGAAGAGTGCCCAAATCTTTTTTTTCTCTCAGCTGCACTCTCCCGACCTCAGTCTCGCAGCACTGTGCTAAATCGGAAGTGAAACAATCCATTGCTCCGAACCTTTTTCAAAATCATATCATTCTACTGCCACAAATGCTAGAACTGCCTCAAACGACAATGCTCCCACACTTATTCCATCTACCAATGTAAATTAAATACATAATTTATCTCAGAGTTGTTCGTCAACGCATAGTTCTCATCACAGGTCCCATGCTTAACAGACGCAAAGTACAACTGCAGCCTAATTAAAAAAAAAATGTTAAACAAACATGATACAACGATGCCCACAGATTGCTTCTGCATATTTTCCAATTCTTCAGGTGGATGTGTCTGTGTCAGGAAGCGGGGGTGATAGCTGTGGGGAGGAGCAACACAACTTGGAACAGCCTTAAA
Source organism: Neoceratodus forsteri (assembly GCA_016271365.2). Taxonomy (NCBI): domain Eukaryota; kingdom Metazoa; phylum Chordata; order Ceratodontiformes; family Ceratodontidae; genus Neoceratodus; species Neoceratodus forsteri. The sequence continues at coordinate 1,532,277,597 of CM057449.1, read as the reverse complement.
GAAACATGGACTATTTTTTTAAATACTTTTGTTTCTGCTAATACTATTAATTTTTTTATAATAATTTCTTCTCTTCATTAAGGCTTACTAAGAAAACCATTTTATAAGCCAATAATACCCTCCAGGGTGGGCATTATTGGGAAATACCAGACCTTCCAGGGGCTATAAGGCCCTCCGCCTGTGGTGTCAGGCCTCATCACGCCCCTGGGTGGTCCGGTATTTCCCAATAATGCCCACTATGTCAGGCATTATTGCTTACATATGTACCGTAGTTGTATAGTGTTGTGCAATGTTGCATGTGTATGGGGGGGTGAGGGTGGAGGGGAATGCAGAGTTAGGGTGTAGAAGAAGGGGTGTGTGGGGTGGTGTGGTGAGGTGGTTACCCTAACGTGGAATTTCCACACTTTTGTTGGTGTGGAAACAACCCTAACTGATGCATTAACAAAGTTTTTGCAAAGAATTTCCTTTCTTTTTTAAAAGTGTAAAGTTAGTAGTAAATGGAATGTTTTGTGGGAGCACGGGGCTCGACCAAGCTACCCATTTGTGCATAATGATATGTGCCTGTGGGAGTGTTGGCCCTCAGGGCCCTGCACTCCCACTTACAGATAAGTGTGGAACCATACAGCAGCCCTATAAGGCAAGGAGACCTTGTAATGCTAATCTGCCCATATCTTGTGAACCTTAGCAGCTAGAAAAAAAATTCAAGTGTCATTGTAATTGTGAGAATGAGTAATTCTCACCACAACAATAGACTGAACCCATATCTCTCACTGTTTCTGAGTTACAGGCACCAAATGTACCATGACTGCTAACTCTGAAGGCATAATAGTGGCCCACACACATGAAAATGACCAATTGGAGCATTAATTCCCAAGTATCTCAGGAACCGTACAAGGTAGAGAAAAAAATTCAAATTTCATGGGTTTCATGGCTTTTCAACTTAGCTCTGTGGTTAGTCCCCCTATATGGGGGACTAAGAATGTTTCAAACAAATAGTCCATATCTCAAACCGTTTTTGAGCTATGGGCCCCAAAAGCCATTATGGGAGCCGCAATGTTATCCTATGGGAACATTTCTGAACTTCATAATTCTGTAACTATGGCCCTGTTCAATGTTTTAGTACCAAACCACCAAAAGGCACCTGTGTGACACTAGGGGCTTGCCACTGGGAAAATTTCAGGCCAATAGCACAATCCACATTGCCACAATGAAGTGACAAAGAAAACAACCACTGCAGTGTTATCCTATGGGGAAAATTCAGAACTTCAGAATGCTGTAACTATGAGCCTTTTGAATGTTTTTGAACCAAACTACTGAAAGACACATATGTGGCACTAGGGCTTGCCACCCACAAAACTTCAGGCGAGTATCACAACCCAGCTTACCACAATCAAGTGACAAAGAAAACAGCATTTAAGAAAATGTAGTAGTGCAGTGTTACCACGATCATTTAAAATATAATTGCATCACTCCTATGTGTATAATGGGAATATAACCATGAACACATAAAATAGTGTTGCGGTTATATTTTTTATAATCGCGCATATTGTTGCAGCAACATATTATAGTGCCACGATCAAAAAATGGCAAAATGGTGCAAACAATCTGAAAACCACATTTCCAGACCAGCTGGTGAAAAAAATAATGCCAGATTCCTGTTCCTCAAGGCCTGATTAGGTAAACCCAATGGTTAGTGTGTTGAAAAGTGATGTATTTTTTGAGTTATATAATTTTTTTCTCTCTTGGTAACTGAAAAAAAGATGGCAGAAGCCCGACACTGTTTTTAGCAAGCTTGACACTAACAATATGATTGTGACAATTTTCAAGCTGCACATATAAATTTTCCCATAGACTATAATGGGACACTAAAAATGCTAGAACTTTTGAACGGAACATGATTTTTTCACAAAATCTTCAAAAGACACCACTGCTAGCCAGGACCCATGCAGACAACCCAATATGATTCTCCTGAAATGTATTCTTCAGTGTATTATGTGTGGACAAAGAAAACACAATGCAGGAGATTTTTAACTTTTTGAGCATGCTACAATTCTGCAACTGTACATCTGAGCAACATGAAAATACCCATATCTAGAGATCTATGACAAATCTTTCCACATTCCAAATTTCAGGCAAATTGAACAAATAGTTCAAACGTTATTGAAGTGCAAAATTTGAGGTTTAGCATAGAAATGGTTATGCAACCCCTACTGTAGTGGCACTACCGTGCCACTATTGTGTGTGTATATATATATATATATATATATATATACAACCTATGTTTTAGGATAAATCCATGTATAAAAAGTGATATCTAAGCCTGCCAGTGAAGATATCATATATATCTTCATGTTCCTATATGTCATACGATATCTCCATGTTCCTATACGTCATACTGAAACTACTGTGATATGTGGAACTTTCACTTTCTTGTAACTCATCGCTGTCTACAGCTGTAAATGTACATTTGCAATAAGACATGCTCTGCATAAAAAGAAACAAAACAGCCTTTTCAATGTTAACTCTCCATATTTTTGTGAAACAGAATTTATCTGCATAATCCTGCCATTATGCTAGAAAAAAATAATATTAGCAAAAACTATCCTGGTTGATCCTGCCACTCACATCACTTTCACTGTCCCTCTAAATGTAGTGTAGCGGGCGCTACATTCACATTGATGTTTATTATACTATCCGTCATTTTCTAGCAGTTATCCTGGGTTCAAAACGTCAGAAAACGCTGTGCTTTATGCACAGCTTAGTGTCATTTGTTGAAAAAAAAAAAACGCTGACTGCACACAGACTACAGCGACTGAGTCAGCAGCTTTTGAACAGTAAAAGAAAGTGCGAGTGTCTGTTGCTAAGCAACAGACGCTTGCGCTTCCCTGTGCTGTTCTGAAACCACAAACTCAGTTACTGTACTCTGTATGCAGTCGGCAGCTTTTTTCAACAAATCACACCAAGCTGTGCATAAAGCACATCCTTTTCTGACTTTCTGAACCCAGGATAACTCCTACAAAATGACTCTCAATATAACAAGCATCAGTGTGAATAGCGCTCAGCCACACTACATTTACAGGGACAGTGAAAGTGCTCAGAGTGGCAGGATCAACCAGATAAGCATTCAAAATATAATTTTTTTACAAAATAATAGCAGTATCAACCAGATATTTTTAATAACTTTAAATTGACAGGATCAACCAGATATTTCAAAATAGTATATAATCTGTTATGTTTTGGGGGGGAACATGGGGAACTCTGTTGGGGGGGCATGGCAGGATAAACCAGATAACTCTTTAAAAAATAACCATAAAAACTAGGATACACCAGATATTTTTTCAACAACAAATTACATCTGTTCTTTTCACAGCATTTCTGTAAGGGGGGTTGTATTGCTAGGGCCATCACCTTTATGTCGCCCATTGCACTGAGAGGAGCATGCAGTCGGTTGTGTTGGGGGACAAAACATAGGTTGTATAAACAGGATATGACATGGCTTGACTGAAGATATCATATTTATCTGCACTTGAGGCCAGTGACATCAAGATATCTCACTCGTGGCTTCGTCACTCTTGAGACATCATCATGTCACTGGCCTCTCATGAAGATAAATATATCTTCAGTCAGGCCATGTCATATCCTATATATATATATATATATTCTATGCAAAAAAACTTTGTTAATGCATCAGTTAGGGTTCTTCTACAGTGAAAAAAGTGAGGAAATTCGATTATAGTGTTCCCACCCCTGCACCCGCCTCTCAAGCCTCCACCAACAGGCATTGAGGTGTGCATTGGGGTCATTGGCTTAACTCTCACCCCATCCCATCTGTAAACAAGCTGAGGTGGTGCAGTGTAGAGAATGGGGTGAGAGTTAGGGCCAATGACTCAACGACACCCCAATGCCCGCTGGTGGGTGGGCTGGGTGGGTGCGGGTGGTAACCCTAAAATTGGATTTCACTTTTTTCCCCTGTAGAAGAACCCTAACTGATGCATTAATGAAGTTTTTTTGCATAGAATTTCCTTACTTTTTAAGAAAGAATAGAAAAGAAGAAAGTTGCGCAAGTTGGTGAGAGGGCGGGCCCTTTCGGGCCCCACTTTTACACCATGTGATTTTGTGTAACATAGTAACAGTAAGTGCAATGCAAACCCTAGTGCAAATGGTTATGCACATGATGATGCAAACGTAAATGGTAACACGAACGGAAATAGAAATGCAAGCACAAAGTGACACCAAAGTGAACAGTGATGGAAACAGAGACACAAACGGAAGTGCATATGGAATGCAATTGGTAATGCATACACTCATAGTACCGCAATTGGAAATGCAAATGCTAATGGTAACAGCAACAATAACGCCAAAGGAGACAGAAACGTAGATGCAAATGCAAGCGCATAAGGAAGTGCAAACCGTAACACACACAGACATGATACCATAATTGTAAACACAAATGGTAGTAAAACAGCAACAATAATGTCAAAATAAACAGAAACACAAGCACATACAAAAACACAAACCATAAGGCGCATGGTCACGGAACCGCAATTGTAAATGCAAATGGTAACAGCAACAATAACAACAAAGGAAAGAGAAATGCAAATGCAAGCGCGTGGAGAAACACAAACCGTTACATGCATGGTCATGGTGCCGCAATTGTAAACGCAAATGGTAACAGTAACAGCAACAATAAAGCCAAAGGAAACAGAAACTCAAACACAAATGCAAGCGTGTACAGAAAAACAAACCGTAAGGTGCACAGTCATGGAACCACAATTGTAAATGCAAATGGTAATGGTAACAGCAACAATAATGCCAAACAAAACAGAAACGGAAAGGCAAATGCAGACAAAAACGCAAACCGCAACGCACACGGTGGCATAGACAGGAATGGTGACACGAATGGTAACGGAAATGCTGACTGGCACAGTAACAAAAGGGCACACCCTTCTTTTCCCCGAAAACTGCTTTGAAAAACACAGTGAAAACAAAGAATGTATACTTAATAATGGACTTCGGATCACAAAATTAGGGCTTGGAATACTAAATTGCTTATATCTCAGGAACCGTATGAAGTAGGAAAAAAATTAAAATTTCATATGAATTATGTCTTTCCTGGTTAGTTTTGTACTTAGTTCCCATTTGGGTGGCTAAGCATTTTTTTGATGAAAAGCCAATTATCTTGCACCGTTTCCGAGATACGGGCCCTGAAAGGCACGAAGGATGACATAATGTTATCCTATGGGAAAAATCATCAATTTCAGTGCCGTCACTTCACTGGCCTGTAATATTTTTTCACCAAACCACCAAAAGGCACATCTGTGGGATGTTGACTTTCTTCCCTTCAAATTTCAGCCAAAAAGTCCAAACCGTTATTTTGCAGCAGGGTGGCAAAGAATTCCTGTAATGCAGCGGATGCCATAATGTTATCCTATAGGAAAAAATTTCAATTTTGTACTGCCGTATCTTTGCCACCCTGTAATATTTTTTGACCAACCCATGAAAAGACACATTTGTGGGATTTTGCCTTTCTTCCCTTCAAATCTCAAGTAAAAAGACCAAACCGTTTCCGAGAAATTCAATGTCAAAAATTAGTAAAGTTTCCCCTATCTATTCCATTATAAAAAGTCTGGCCTTCTTGTACCTATTTTGCGATCAAAGATGGCGATCAAAGAATCTCACGATCAAAGAATTTGCAGGCTCATGATCAAAGAATTTGCAGGCTCTTGAACAAAGAATTAAAAACCTTATAAATAAAAATTTGAAGGAATTGCAGTAAACCACCACCATGGTTCAACAGAATGAAGCCCCCCTTGAGTAAAACCCACCCTCATTTGACTTCCTAGGGCACCCCTGGGCTGAGAAAATTGCTTTTTAATTTGGGCCATCTCGTCCCTCGCTCACAATGCACAATTGTGATCAAAGAATCTCGTGATCAAAGTGATCAAAGAATTTGCAGGCTCACGATCAAAGAAATTGCACGGTTGTGATCAAAGACTGAGGGACGAGATGGCCAGATTTTAAAATGTGCTGTATAAAATAATTATTAATGTTTATATCCCTGGTAGTCTAGTGGCTCCCCCCCCAATCTGTATGAAATTATATCCATTGTAGATATTCCTGGTAGTCTAGCGGCCCCTCCAGCATAATAAAATAAATAATTATTTGTATTACCTGGTAGTCTAGTGGCCCCCGACTCCCCACCCATTTGTGCCAGCCCACCCAGCACCCCCCCAGCCACCCTCTGCCAGCAACTGGCACAGCCCACCTCTCACCTCCATGGCCAGCCACTGACTGTGCACATTACAAGTGCTAATGCAAAGAGGTGCCCTGAAAATATTTCTGAGTGCCTGTTTGCATTACTGATCAGGGGCCACTAGACTACCAGGGATATAAACATTAATAATTATTTTATACAGCTCAGGGGGCCAATAGACTACCAGAGATGTAACAAAATACACATTGCTGGGGCACTAGACTACCAGGGCATTAGAAATGATTATATATTTTATTATGATGGAGGGAGCACTAGACTACCAGGGATAGTTAATATATTATTTTTGTTATTCAGATGGAGCAGAACGAAGCACCCTGAGCAAAACCCAGCCTCATTTAACTTTGTAGGGCATCCCATGGCTGAGAAAACACATTTTAAAATCTGGCCATCTCGACCCTCGCTCGCGATGCTCAATTGCGATTAAAGAATTTCGCGATCAAAGAATTTGCAGGCTCGTGATCAAACATCGTTAGCGAGCCACAAATAAAGATTTTAAAAGCTAATAACTCTATTTTTTGACTGATTTGGATGGAACCAAAGGCATGGCTTGATAGATCAGGGCCCCCTGAGTAAAACCCATTCAAGTTTTACTTCAGAAGTGACCCCTGGGCTGAGATATTTGTGTTTTTACGATAGGAAATTTCAAAACAAGATGGCGGACTTCACGATCAAAGAATTTTGAAAATCCTTGGGGACAAAGATTCTTGAACCGCGAGGCTGCAAATTCTTTGATCGCCAGGTGGGACCAGATGGCCAAAACCCCATTCTTTGTATGCAAAATAGATATATACATTTTCCCATTGACTTATAATGGGAACTTAAAAGTGGCATAACTTTTGAATGCCTTATTATTTTTTCACCAAACAAAAAGCGTCATGTTTGGCCACCAAAGTTCTTTCAAATGAGCCATCTCACAGAGCAGCACACCACACAACAGCCATGCAGGGCCACATCCAAAATCCCAAAAGCTGCCTCTAAAATGGATAATTTTGCATTTTTCAGCGCTTTCATACGCAAAGACGATAAGTCTGACCAAAACACAATTTGGCAAATCAAGAGCTCTACCATGCCCCACCATGCTCACAAAATGTCAAGCAAATCTGTTGAATGGGTCCAAAGTTATTGATGCCCAAACTTTTGACTTTAGTATGTAACTGACTGCTGAACCCTAACTACAGTGGTGCGACCACGCTACTATAAAATTCATTGCAAAAATACTTCATTAATGCATCAGTTAAGGTTGCCATTACAGTGAGAAAAGTTTAGAAATTTGATGTTAGGGTTACTAACCCTATTCCCCCCACCTCTAGTCTCCACACACTAACAGGCATTGAGGTGTGCCTTGGGTTTGTTGGCCCTAACTCTCATCCATTGGTAAGGAAGCTGAGTGGTACAGTATAGGACAATGGAGTGAGAGTTAGGCCTGATGATCCCATGGCACACCCCAAAGTCTGTTGGTGTGTAGAGGGTGGGGGTGGGAGAAGTAGGGTTGATAACCCTAACATCGAATTTCCAAACTTTTGTCACTGTAATGACAACCCTAACTGATGCGTTAACACTGTTTTTTGCAAAGAATTTCTCTTCTTTTTGAGAAAGTGTAATGTTACTCATATGTGGTCGTGGGATTCATGCATACATTTTGTAGTTGTCTCTGATTTTCCATCTATACATAATTGTACTGATATTTTAATGATATCATATTTCTGGGTGGGGGCCTTGCGCTCGCACTACTGCAAAATGTAGTGCCCTGTGCTCCCATTATTGCATAATGGGATCCAAATGTGGGAACGCAGGGCCCATGCTCATAAGTATAGAGACACAGTGCATGCCTAGAGCCATTCCAGGTAACCATTGTCCTGCAAAAGTTGCAATATCTCCAGAACCATAGGAGCTTTGGAATAACTTCCTTTTCAGTTGTATTAATGGCCTGGCCACCTCCACATGTGTACTAATCTTTACTTAGCAAAAAATCCATATCTTGAACTGTTTTCAAGGTATAGCTACCAAAAGGCACATTGACTGACACAATGTTATCCTATGAGAAGATTCACAAATTCAGAGTGCTGTAACTATGGAAGTGGTGTCCATTTCTTTACAAAACCATGTAAGGGCTCATCTGTAGGGTTAGGACTTGCCACCCTGCAAATTTCAGCCCAAACATCCTAACCATTTTCTTGCTATGAAGTGGCAAAGAAACTGTTTTTTGGGGCTGTTTACCTGCTTTCATTTTCAGATCAAATATTTCTTTCCCCTAGGCTATAATGGGAAATTTTAAAGTTTAATAACTTTTGAATGGATTAATATTTTTTCACCAAACCTTCAAAAGACACATCTGTGTGGCAAAGGCGTTCTATCATGAAAATTTCAGACTGCAACCTAAAGCCATTTCTGAGATCCAGGTGGACAGATAAATGTCAAAAACACAGATGTTTCTGTTTTTTTAACACTCTATATCTCAGAAACCATAGAACACATTCTCACGAACTTTGGCAGGTCAGGAGACCTACTCTTAGATATTATGGATGCTAATTTTCATACAGATTTGCAGAACGATTCCAAAGTTATTAACATTCAAATATTTGGGTTTAACAAAGAAGTTACCTTTCACTCCAACTATACTGGCACTTCCATGCCAGTATTATATATATATATAGATATACAGTACAAGTCACATTAAACTGTCCTGCCAATGACTAGGTTTAGCATTTTTTTTTACAGTTGGCAATGCATTAGTAACTCATAATGCATTGTTTTCCAATATTTAATCAGCTCAAGAACAATGTTTATAAAATATTTTTGCTACTCAGTTTACATGCACCTGAAGCTCAATCACAATGCAATGCAAAACTGAGTAGTAACTCTGAAAAACAGTTTGTGTGAGGTTTTGTACTAAATCCAGCAACACTTATGCAACTCAATCAGAAATGCTAAAGCAACTCATGGTGGAACAGTTTAATGTAACTTGTACTGTATATATATATATATATATATATATATATATATATATACATACACACACACACACACACACATACATGTATATATATTATAGTGGCACAGTAGTGCCACTATAGTTGGGTTGCATAGCCATTTCTATGTTAAACCTCAAAGTTTGCACTTCAATTACTCTTGAACTGTTTGTCCGATTTGCCTGAATATTTGGAATGTAGAAAGATGTATCATAGATCTCCGGATCTGGAAATGTTCATGTCGATAGGATATACAGTTTCAGAATCATAGCATGCTCAAAAGGTGAAAAATCCCCAACGTTGTGTTTTCTTTGTCCACCCATAATGCACTGAAGAATCCATTTGACTGGGTTCAAATTGGGTTGGCTGCATGGATCCTGGCTAGCAGTGGTGCCTTTTGAAGATTTTGTGAATAAATCTTGTTCCGTTCAAAAGTTATAGCATTTTATTGTCCCATTATAGTCCATGGGAACATTTATATGCACTGCAAAAACAATCACAATCACATTTTTTGATCGAGCTTGCCCTAAAATGTTGTCGTGCTGCCATCTTCTTGTTTTTAGTCAGCAATGAAGGAAAAATGTTATAACTCAAAAAATACTGCACTTATGAACACAATAATCATTGGGGTTACCTAATCAGGCCCTAGGACCTTGCCCATGGCATTAGTTTGTGGCTAGGTGGCTTGGAAATACATTTTCCAACTTTTTTATTTTTTTGATTATGACAACATTTTTTGTGCCGTGAAACATTCACAACAATTTTGGACATGATCGTGGTAGCATTTTTTCAATCTTGATCACATTTCCATTATAAAGATAGGAGAATTTTGCTATGTGTTCCTTTTCTTTGTCACTTAATTGTGGCAAGGTGGATTGTGCGATTGACCTGAAATTTTCAGGATAAGAAGCCCCAGTGCCATGGATGTGCCTTTTACTGGTTTGGAGCAGACAATTTAAAGAGGTCCAGACCTACGGCATTCCAAAGTTTGGAAATTTCCCCATAGGACAACATTGCAGCGCTTGTTTTCTTTGTCCTTTCATTGTGGTAACGTGGATTGTGCTATTGGTCTGAACTTTCCAGTGTGCAAAGCCTTAACCCTACAGATGTGCCATTTGGTGGTTTTGTACAGAAGCATTGAACATGGCCATGGTTACAGCACTGCAAATTTCAGAAATTTTCTTATAGGATAACATTGTGGTGCCCATCGCGCCTTTCAGGGCCCATATCTCGAAAACGGTTCGAGATGCGGACTTTTCACATGCAACATTGTACAACACTATACCACTCCGGCACATCTGTAAGCACAATAATCACAACACTGTACAGCTTTCACATACCACTATGTAATGCAAACACAAATACAATATAAGCGACTCTACAGTACAAGTCACATTAAACTGTTCCCTCAACTCACTGGTGTAGCATTGTTCAATGAGTTTCCTAATCTGTGCAGTGTTTAAGTCAATGAATTATTAAAAATGTAGTATCAGTTTGCAACTAGCTGTTAGGACTATAAGCTTTATTTTGAGCTGAGTGCTTATGAGTTTCATTTCAGAAGGCAGACTAAACAACTCTTAAGAAATTCTGTGATAGAAATTAGCCTTATTAAGAGCTTTGATATTAATCCAAAGCTTTATTCTATGTTTCTACCCGGCTACTACCTTCTCTATTAAAGAAATCCCCCATTGGGGTTTCTTTAAGAATACATAATCAGCTATGTAACTTTTTGAAATATGATCAAACTAAACATGGATCACAACCTATTTTGGGCAACCCCCAGTGGCAGATAGGGTATAGGACTATCAAACATAATTGGTTACCCCTCCCGGCTGATTGCTCTTTGAAAGAATTCCTCAACCCAGATGGTGGCTTAGTTTCACCTGTGGATATCATAGAGAATTTTGAGCTGTCACCTACGGATAGCTTTAAAGTATTTCAATTACGTCATTCATTAGTTCAAAAAATTGGTCGCCATCCGATTTCTCCACCCCGCATCACATTCTGGGTGGATCTTGGTCCGTTAGTGGGAATTCCACAGGCTGTCTCTAAAATTTATTTAGTGTTGTTTCATTGGGCCTTCACAGAGAATTTAGCTCCAAGCTTATATTGGGCCAAAGTGTTCCCTAATATAACATTAGACTGGGTATGGATTTGGCGGAATTGCCATAGTTTTATCCGGCAGGATCATCTTAGACTTATGCAGTTTAAGATACTACACAACATTTACTACTCGCCTCAGAAGTTGGCAGATTTAAATATAGTGAAGGGACCTAAATGTTATAGATGTGATATGGAGGGGATACTTACTCCATATTTTTGGCAATGTCCAAAATCACCCATTGTGGAATGAGATAAAGAGCAAGGTCAACCCTTTACTAGGGCTAGAGGATATGTTTCACCCTGAGGTTTGCTTGTTAGGAGACATGACAGGCTTCTCGGTTAAACTTAGAAAATTTCATATGGCCCTGATTTCTAGCATAGTGAAAAAATTAGTGCTCAATTACTGGAAAGATTCCTGTAGGATCACTTACTCTGAGTGGTTGGCTGAACTTCTTTTGAGTCTTAGGACTGAGAGGATGATTGCCACTCTACATAATCAGTTGCCCCTTTTCGAGAAAATCTGGACCCCATTGGTTGTAGCCTATACATAACGTAATTAGGTTGTTTAGTCTGTATTGACCGTATTGGGATGCAGGGCCTTGTGCTGGGAGGTTTGGGGGGCATGGGGGGTAATCGGGGAGGGATGGTTTTGGGGGGGTCTTGTGGAGACTTGCTATTCCTGTATTTGTTATGGAATTTTTGGATATCTGCATAATCTTGTATGTCTTGTATTTTGTATCTATATCTTGTCTCTGCAAGAATATGTGAAAAGTTCAATAAAAAGTTAATGGCAAAAAAAAAAAAAAAAAGAAATTCTGTGATATTTATAAACAATGCTCTTAAGGAATGCTGTGATATTTATAAACAAAGCCATGAAAATGCATTGCACAAACACTGCAAAACAGCTACTTCCATATCACTAAACAGGTTAAAGTCAATTGAATAGGCAGTGAAGAAAGGTTGGAAAAGAATTTAAAGCTTCAACAATTCAAGCTGCCACTGCAGTAGAATCACAAAAAAAAAATGCTACACCAGTGAGTTGATGGAACAGTTTAATGTGACTTGTACTGTATACTGCTAGCACAGTGGGGTGACACATTACTGCTGCCATATCATCCTAATACAATTACAGTTAGTCTGTACACATTTTCAAAATATTGATTTATATGTGTCATATTCCAGCAATTGGGTCACTGCAAGTATCATCGCTACCACATAGGCATGTGGTAGCAGCACAGATACACCTGACACATATAAAGTGCTTTGCAGATACTGCTCTGGTAGTAAACTACCACCAACACATGTTGTTATGCTGCTGCGTTACCTGGAAACACTGATTAACAGTACATTATGGTAACCTTTGCATGTTACAACTATTGCTTTTACATCTTACTTCTAAACTTTGCTACATTACTTTTCTACCACTGTTTGTTATTAGGACTAACTCACTGTATCACAAAACAAAATGCAAATATTCAATGACTGTTGCTAGGCTCACAGAAACTATAATTTCTACTACACTATGTGTAACACACATAAAAGAAAGCAGAGAAGGTAGAAAGGCAGCTACCTTGTTACCATAAATGATGTACAGCACTTAAACACAAATGAAAGAGGAAACAAAGAAAGTAAGAAGAGTAGGATAGTGTAACACATAGGGGGACACATGTTGCTTTCAAAATATTTTTTTTCCTATGCCCAACAGAAAACTTATCCTGGAGATAAACTAATAAGTGTGCAGAAGGAAAGAGGCAAGCACCTCTAATGTTGTTCAGAAAAAGACAGGAAAAAAGTAGCAGAAAAAAGATACTCAAACCATCACGTAGGGGCTGAATGGTGTGTAAAGCAAGTAAACAGTATTAGACAGAATTATAAGAAATGAAGTAAGCCTTACCTCTCACTACCTTTCTACTGAAACGATCCTGCTGCACCTTATTTCTCAATGGCAATGCACACATGGGTCTGAGGGTTTCATGCTCACCCCCAGTGTTGATGTCTTCCTCTGCCAGCAGTCCAATGTTGTAGAAATTTGCCAACACTGGAGGGCCCAATCCCCATGTTGGCATTTAGATCCCACCCCACCCCAGCTATGTGGAACACTGGGGAGCCCATCCCCAGTGTGCCAAAATATTGCACAGACCTGTAAAAAGAGAAAACAGTCCCCTGCATTTCTTTTTCTCTCTAAAACCTGAAAAAAGAAAATAGTCCCTATCGGTCCCCACTATCCCCCTCCTCAACCTGCCCACACAAACACAAATACAGTATATGCAACTCTATAATGCTAGCACAGCGTGGTGTACACATTTTCAAAATATTGATTTATATGTGTCATACAACTGGGTCACTGCAAGTATCGTAGCTACCACATAGGCATGTAGTAGCAGCACAGATACACCTGCCACATAAACAGTATTTTGCAGATACTGCTCTGGCAGTAAACTACTACCAAGACATTTTTTTATGCTGCTGTGTTGCCTGGAAACACTGATTAACAGTATCTTATGGTTACTATTGCATGTTACAACTGTAGCTTTACATCTTACTTCTAAAGTATCCTACAAAACATTACTTTTCTTACTACCACTGTTTGTTATTAGGACTAACTCACTGTATCACAAAACAAAATGCAAACATCCAATGACTGTTGCTAGGCTCACAGAAACTGTTATTTCTAATCCATTATGTGTGAATTACATCCACATGTCTGTGTACTCCAAGCCACTATGACAGCTGCAGAATTCATACACTTGGTGGACTGTCACAATGCCTCTGTCTTCTGAAATGTTTACAGACTTGTCTGTCACTTTTGCTACCTGATCCTGTTTGTCCCTGGTTGCTTGTATTGCCTTGCCTTGCTTGCATATATGTGTGTGGGGGGTTGAGGAATGTGGCGTTAGGGTTTTGAGAAGGGTACATGGGGGTGGTAACCTTAACATGGAATTTCCACACTTTTTTCGGTGTGGAAACAACCCTAAAGAATGCATATAATATTATATACATAATAACACATGCCCACACAATGCAAAGTATCATGGGCTGCATATGCAAATCACCACAGAATGTTATGCTAGTTCAACTTTAAGCAAGATTGCATGGTGCTGAAAGGCCTCTCACACAGTTTGCAAAGGGTGCTAACAGATGACATAGACATGTGTTTCATCCTACCAGGACCCATCAGTATGCCTCATCTGTTTGCCACCCAGTGGGATGAACCAGGTACCCTAACATGGTCTGTCTGGGTTATGTTGCGGTGAACCCATTAAAATAAATATATATAATATATATATATATATATATATATATATATATATATATATATATACACACACAGTATATATATATATATATATATATATATATATATATATACACACACACACACATACACATACATACACAGTTGTGCTCCTATAGTTCGAATTGAGTAACCTGTTTAATGTTAAACCTCATGTTTTGCACTTTAATAACTTTGCAACTGATCAATCGATATGTACACAATTTGGTATGCACCATCCTGTTGTATAGATCCCTTGATGTGTCAAGTTTTATTCCAGTCGGATGTGCAGATTCCGAGATTCTGATTGTTAAAAAAGTAAAAAGTCCCCTTTTTTCCCATTGTTTCCCCCTCGCCTTGCAACCAGATGGTGTGAAATTTTGTTGTGTTTTTTAATATGGTATCAATAACTTGGGTAGCAGAAATGCCACCGTTAGTTTGGTGCAAAAACATTACACTGTTGCAAAATTATTACATTTTTAAGTTCCTATTATATCCTATGGGAAGTTCATTTTTCAAGAAAGATGTCTTTTTTCGACAAAGGATTTGATCTTGTGAGAAAGGATCTAGTCTCGTGAGAGTGTTTTCCTTTTCACGAGAACAAAATCATTTTTTGTGACTTAAAAATTCCTTTTTCGCGAGCTGTCATCTTGTTGTTTTTTTTTCCAGGAACTAAAAAGTCTGGAAAATACATACTAATGTTTTCATTTTAAAAATTAAACACCAGAACCTAGATATACAGGCCCTGTTTAGCTAGATTCTGATGTTTGTTTTTCAAAATTAGGGCCATAAATACTTTTTCTGAGCACCCAAAATCCCAAGTGCCCAACTTAGCAAGAGTAGACTTCCACCATAGCTCAACAGCCACAGCTGAACTCCTGCTGCTGGCTGCAGTGGGTTACAGCATATCAACCTTTGTTTTTGCAAACATTTGGGGGTGATAAACTTTATACAGTTGGCTTATAATATACTTGTTTAAACAACCTTGCCAAAGAATCAAAAGGAAAGAGGGAGCTACAAATCCCATTAAAATGTGTATAAAACCTATTAGGTGTATAATAGATTTAGTCCCGAGGCCTGACCTCTGTTGTTCAGGTTGCAAGACAGCTTTATCTAGGTTTTGAACTTCCCTCATGAAGACTGCATCTTGAATACCCTGCCTGCTCTGTAATCCGTAATACTGAATTTCAGCACAGTGCATTTAATATAAAATTAGAGAACTCATCAGTTGCAGAATATAATTAGAATGCAATTGCAGACATGAAAACATTTGCCAGTAAAATACAGCAGTTATTTACTTCTGTCCAATCAAATGCAATAATGATTTATGTACAGCCATTGAAAGCACAATTACAGTGCTTCACACCCTATTAAAACATCAAAGTAAATGAAAGGTTGAGAACCAACGGGAAAAAAAGAGATGATAGAAAGGAAGGAGTAACAGAGATGAGAAACAATTTAATGAAAAGAACAAACCCCACGTAAATGAAAGCAAGTTACAGTAAATTCCATAATATATGCACATAACCAACCTACACCACTATGTAGGAACTTAATCACAGACAGAAACTAATCACTTGGAAGGCAGTATAGCACAATGGTTTAAGGTTCTGAGCTGCAATTCTGATGACATCCAGCAGATCAGACCTGGGTTTGACCCCACAGCTTCCACTTGCATACTTTGTGACCCTAAGCAAGTCACTTAACTTCCCTGTGCTCCCAGGTCGCACCTGTAAAAAAGCTTTAAGCTTAGTGTGTTAGTCTTGGTTAAATAACTAACAAAAAAACATAAAACTTTGTGACATATTAAAGGGAGCAATAACATGAGCTAAATACTCCATGTACACATTAAAGAAAGCAGAGAAGTTAGAAAGGCAGCTGCCCTGTTACCATAAATAATGTACAGCAATTAAACACAAATGAAAGAGGAAATGACGAAAGTAAGAACAGTAGGATAGTGTAACACATAGGGGGCACATGCTGCTTTCAAAATATTTTTTTCCTATGCCCAACATAAAACTTATCCTGGAGAGAAACTGTAATAAGTGTGCAGAAGGAAAGAGGCAAGCACTTCTAATGTCGTTCAGAAAAAGACAGGAAAAAAGTAGATAAAAGACAAGAAAACAAGTAGTGGAAAAGGTACTCAAACCATCACGTAGGTGCTGAATGGTGTGTAAAGCAAGTAAACAGTATTAAACAGAATTACAAGAAATGAAGTGTACCTTACCTCTTACTGCCTTTCTAGTGAAGCTTCCCTGCTGCTCCTAATTTCTCAATGGTGATGCATGCATGGGTCTGAGGGTTTCATGCTTACCCCCAATGTCAATGCCCTCTCCTGCCCTCAGTCCATTGTTTTAGAAATTTGCCAAGGTCAGGGGGCCAAATCCCCATGTCGGCATTTAGATCCCACCCCCAGATGTGTGGAATACTGAGGAGCCATCCCCAGTGTCCCAAAATATTGCACAAACCAGTAAAAAAAAGAAAACAATCCCCCACATCTTGTTTTTCTCTCTAAAACCAGAAAAAAAGAAAATGGTCCTTCTTCAGTCCCCACTGTCCCCCTCTCAAACCCTCCCACCAAGCAGCCACCAACCCTCACCCTCCCTACCCTATACTTACCATCAGAGGTCAAACTTCTGTGGACTGGGACATATCTGCACTCTGCAAAAAGCTGAACCGCACACTAAGGAATCAAGGTAAGTGTTGCATAATGTATTTCATTGGTGCTTTGAACTTATGTTCATAACTTTGCAATTTTTGGGGAATTTTTGTAACAAATTTTCAACATGGCCTCTTTGGGACCACACCTCATGAACACTGTCACTGTAATTTAGTTATTCGGTCCAGAAGGTGATTTTATGGTCACTGTGTGATATCACCTTTCAGTACCAAATAATAAAATTTCACTGCCAGTATTCATGAGGTGAGGTCCCAAAAAGGCCATGTTGAAAATTTAGTGAAATAGTTCCTACAAATGGCCGAGTTACACACTTTCATTTAAATTTTTCAATGCATAAGCATACATTTTGTAATTTTTAATATTTTGACTCCAAATTTTCAGCATACCCATTTTGTCACACCACCTCATGAATAGTACAGCTGTCCTTTTTCACATATTATCCAAAATATGTTTTGGCACCTGTGGCAAGGAATGGCGTTTTGGCACAGATTTGAAAATTTTCACTTAAAGGGTTTATGAAGAAGGGTCATAAGAACACTATGTTGAAAATTTTGGGTCAAAATATTTAAAAAATGCCAAAGTTGTGACCATTTATTGCAGTTTCACTATGCCTGCTTGTAACTTTTAAATTTTAAATATTTTTACCTCGGATTTTCAACATAGCCTTCCTATTATCCCACCTCATGTATGTCACAGCTGCCATTTTTCAAACCCTGGCCAAAATGTGTTTTCACACCTGTGACACAGAATGGCATTATTGTTGAGCAAAATTATATTTTGGTGGGGATTCAAAAATCTTCTGTAATGGGTGAATGTGGTGGGGTAATAAGAAGGTTATGCTGACAATTTGATCACTGTTGTACTATAAATGGAAGTGCAGGCCCTGGAGTGCCCTGTGCTTCAACAGCTGCACATATGTATGCATCTACAGAAGCATGGGAGTGCAGGGTCCAAAGGACGCTGCACTGTCACAGTAAGATAAGGATACTAATATACTGTTGCAAAAAGTAAGGAAATAATTTGCAAAAAACTTCATTAATGCTCCAGTTAGGGTCACAGTGACAAAAGTTGGGAAATGAGGTGATTGGGTTTCCCTAACACCCCACCCTCCCAAATGAGGAAGGAGAGCAGGTGTGGGGTGTGCCTTGGGATTCTCAAGCCTAACGCTCACCCAATATGTGTTTTTGCACCTATGTCATGGAATAGTGTTGTAGTTGCACAGAATTACATTTTGGTGGGGATTCAAAATTTTCTTTATTGGATATATGAGGTGGAGTAATATGATGGCTATGCTGACAATTTGGTCACTGTTGCCCTATAAATGGAAGTTCAGGGCTCTGTGCTTCCACAGCTACATACAAACATGCAGCTATGGAGGGATGGGAGCGCAGGGTCCAAAGGACCCTGCTCTCCCACAGTAAAATAAAGATACTATTATACTGTCTCAAAAAATAAGGAAATAAATTGCAAAGAACTTCATAAATGCATCATTTAGTGTTAAAGCGACAAATGTAGGGAAATGTGGCATTAAGGTTTCCAACCCTGACACTCCACCCCCAACTTGCACATATAGAGAGGGATCAAGGGATGGTATTGGCATCTTCAGCCCTGATGCTCACCCCATTCTCATATGCTGTACCCACCCAGTTTATTTTCTAATGCAATGTGGTGAGCATTAAGGCTGAAGATGCCAACGCCAACCCCCTAGTCCCTCTTCGTCTGTGCACGGTGTAGATGGGGTGTTAGGGTTTGAAACCCTAATTCCACATTTCTCTACTTTTGTCATTTTATCCCTAACTGATGCATTAATAAAGTTTTTTTGCAAAACATACACACACACACACACACACACACACACACACACAGACTCCATGTCCATAGTTACCAGGTACCAGGCATTATCAATAACTAAGTTCTCTTGTTCCTTAAGTATGTCTGTGGGGTCCCTAATGTAAGTAGAGAGGCCCTGTACCACAAATTTAATGTGGGCATCTATGTATTGTGTTAATGGCTCTGTTAAAGAGTCAGTACAGACCACTATTGAATACCCTGATGGGTTAGTCAGATTTGTATGTACTTTAGGCAGTATATAAAATGCTGCTTTCACTGGATTGTTAACTGTAAGAAACTCCAATTTTATTTGAATAATATAGCCTTTAATTAATGTTTTTTGTATAACCAGATTGATTCTCTTCTTAGACACTGGAGTAGGATCCCTTTCCAAGGGTCTATAGTGGTCAACATTGCCCAACAGCCTGTAAACTTCATTGTGTTGTGTTGACCATCCATGGCACTCCAGACATTACCTCATGGGTTTTAGCCCACCTGATAGGCTAATGATGCACAAGACCTTAGGATCAAATTTCTGGTGCCTAGGTCCCAGAAGTCCCCGGTCTCCAGTTCTAATTGTGCAACTGATCAGGCAACAAGCACCCAGGATTCCCTGTATTGTGCCAGGAAAGGAAGGCCTGTGGATTCTGCAGAAAATTGTTTTATTGTGTAAAATACATCTGAACCTGCCTACAATAATATTACTGAATAACTTCTACAGTTTAGATTTAGATTTGTGAATATTTATGAATTACAATGGCTTATGGGCCTGGCTTGTCCAGGGCCAGCTGGAGTATAGTTGTTTTTGGTAATTCTGAGTCTTAAATATATTGGAACAGATTGTGCTGCTCCATTATGAGTGGGGTTTTCATTGCTTAAATCATTTCGATCCTGCCATTGGTTTTATTCTATGGCTTGTTTTCTGTCTGGGCTGGGAGAGGCCTCCGCAAGGCACAGGCATGCCAGAGCATCTCTCGCTACTCTTAGGGACAGTTCACGCCCATGGTTACCATAAAAAGTTTACCAATTGCAATCCTGCCACTTGTTTGTTACTGTACATGTTGTTCTGTGCAAGGGAGCCCTCCTTCGAGAGGAATTCAATAAACGCTCACCCAGCACCTCATGGTCCAAGAGACCCCTCCCCCCTCCTCTCGCAACGCCCCCCCTAAAGTCTGCAGCTCGCTGGTGCCTGCCATTGAAGTCACCATTCTACATTGTGGCATGGTGACTCCTAGCTCCATGCGGGCTGTGAGTTGCTTCCAGCTTGTCAGGCAGGCCTCTGACACAGGAGCGTCCTAAAGGATCAGCCTTGCTTGAGACTTCCTCTTTCTCTCTCTCTCTCTCTCTTCCTGACAGCCACATGATCCACTAGCAGCATCAGGAGAGCTTGCTCTGCCATGTGCAGGATAGAGAGAGAGAGGGAGAGAGAAAAGGGTTGATAGGTGTTCAGTTCACCCACCACAGGCTCAGGTTTCATTTCATCGGCAGATTCAAGCAGGGGGTGGGGACTCCCTCAAATAAGTCCTGCTTCTCAGGTGAGGAACCAGACAATTTCAGGAGGCACTCAGTTCCAGATTGGGAAATTAGAATGAATGCTAATTTACCACGGGCCTCAGTGGGATCCCCTCCCAAGCAGAGACCACGAGGCACCATAGGTGCAGAGGACAGCTTGTTTGTTTGTTTTTTGAGGACTACCTTGTCAGGCCTAGGACCCTCCCTCAGCAGCTGGCCCAACTGAGCCCTCACTCCCTCAGGCATAGGTCCCTCTCTTAGCGGCCATCCTGGTCAGAATCTTACTGCTGCTGCTCCTTCTTCTGCCCATCCCCCGCCGCCTAAGGGTACCTCTCTACAGTGGCCTTTTGGTGAGGGCAGGGGCACTCACTTTCATCAATACAGTTGGGTCAGCCATTTTGAGAAGGAAGACCACCATTTTATAGGTGACAGAGCCTCTCTTCTGCTCAACCCCAGCCGTCACCAGCCTATCTTCCAGACCGGGGGCAATGTAGCTGCACGCTTGGGGAGAAAAATTCTGCCCTGTGAGGCCATCTCTAAAGGGGATATCCTTGTCTCTTAGGACCACATTAGAGGCATAGTCAGCAGAGGCAGTACCTGCCATGTTGGGTCATCCAGTTTTTCCTCTGGAAGCACACTATGACTCCATACCTAATAATCCTTTCATTTTATCTTCTCTCTCCACAGATGGTGAAGGCAAGAAAATGCACCACATTTATCACAACCATGATGCCCCACAATGTCTGACCTCAATGCCCCGCATGCCTCCATGATGAGGATGACCTGTCTCTGCAGCAATCTCCAGTGATGGGATTTGATGCTTCAGGGCCCAGTGGAGCTAATTGGATGGACCCAGGGTCCATCCTCTTGCAGAACCAACAAGCAATGGTGGCCATGATGGAAAGTCAGCAGAACTTCATGTTAAAGATCATGGAGAGGCTGGAGGCCATGACCCAGCCCAAGATACCACCGACCCCAAAGCCACAACCAGAATCAGAGAATACAGGTGGAACTACGGGGGCCGGTCTGGATACAACCGAACCGCCCCCCAGCACCCTGATACTGGACATAGGGAATGACTCAGGAGATAAAGAACTCCCCAATGATGGGGAGGATGTCCCATCTGATGAAGAAGAGATGGAAACACAATCAGTGCCATCTCTCACATCCAAGTTATGCTCATTTGACCTAATCTCAGGCCTTATGAGGATAATCAAGACCACTATGGGGTTTGAACTTGAGGAGGGCCAGTCTGAATCAAAACTTTATCCCATGATCCAACAAAGAAAAGCCACCAAAGACACCTTTCCCATCTGTCCAGCAATTGATGACATCTTCATTAAAGAATGTGAGTCTACAGAACCTGGTCAAATGTCAAGAAATCTAGAACATATATACCCTGTTCAGGAGGACAAGGCCAGTGCCTGGTGAACAGCCCCCACTATCGACACCCAGGTGGCAGCACTCAGTAAGAAGACCATACTATCCTGTGGCACCATATCCCTAAAGGACCATACAGATTAAAAGGTGGAGGACATGTTGAAGTTAATTTGAAATAGAGGGCATGGCAGCCAAAGCCTTCACAACCACAGTCTACACCGCTCGTACCCAAATTCGATGGCTTGAAGAGCTTCTGGAGAAAGTGGATCCTATGACCAGGGAGTCTGGACTGTTAAAATGCATGCTTGATGCAGCAAAATACTTGGTGGACATGGCAGTAGAAACTCTAAAACTAAATGCCAGGGAAATGGCACTAGCAAACCGTGCCAAAAGAGCTCTGTGGCTCAAACTATGGGAAGCAGATAATGAGTCCAAGGCATTGCTACAGAACTTGCCTATGAAGGGCAAGCATGTGTTTGAGGAAGGCCTACAGGAGCATCTGAAGCAGAAGGAGGAAGGGAAGGAGCTCCTCAAGAACAAGGGCAGACCTACCTATCTCCCATCAAACAGATGAAGATTTCAAGGGGGGAACAGATCACAACAACCACATAGAGATAACTACTACCAGAACAATTCCTTTCGGGGTAGATGAGCCCCGGAAGGAGCATGTAACTCCTTCAACTCCAGTTACCAAACCTCCACCTTCCAAGGCTGAGGTTCCAAGTTCGGAGGCAGAGGAAGAGGAAACAGGAACAAACAATGACTACAAGTCACCTCTGCCCCAGACCCTGGTGCAGAGTCCTTGTCTGCCAGTGGGCAAAAGACTAATGCTGTTCCAACACAGGTGGATGGGTACAACATCAGACATATGGGTACTAGAGGTGGTGTCCCGGGGGTATTCTATAGAACTGTCCCACTCCCCAATTCCACACAGATTTGTAAGCTCCCCCATTTCAAATAGAAGGGCATCTGCTCATCAAGTCCAACAAATTCTGCAGGACTTGATGCAGAACAGGGTGATCCAAGAGGTGCCTCAACACAAGCAAGAACAGGGAGTGTACTCCATTTTCTTCCTCATGCCCAAAAAGACAGGGGAACTCCACACCATTCTAGATCTCAACCACCTCAAAAGACACGTGATCACCCAGAGGTTCAAAATGGAGACATTAAGGTAGACTCTTCTCAGCATTTGGGTAGAAACCATAAGGGCCTTAGCACAATAGCTGAAGGACAACAGCCTTCTGACCATTGGGCAAATTGCCCAGATGTTCAGCTGGATGGTGTCATGTATCAATCTAGTCCCATGGGCCAGGTGACACATGAGACCACTGCAGAACTACATGCTGATCCAGGGATCACCAAATGAGCGGAACCTGAAGGTCAGGAAACCCTTACCGGACTTGGTACGATGATCCCTTGTCTGGTTTTCAGTGAGCCAGTCCCTCACATGCGGGATTCCATTAGAGGCCAGCTACAATGTCACCATTGAAATGGACACAAGTCTCCTGGGTTGAGGAACATGCTTGGACCCTCTCTCAGCCCAGGGCCACTGAACCACTCCAGAGGCCAGACTGTACATCAACGTACTGGAGATGAGGGCAGTCTACTACACCCTCAGATCCTTTAAATCTATCGTCTCCTGTCAGTCAGTCTTAATTCACTCTGACAATCAAGTTACTGTGGCTTACATCACCAAACATGGGGGGCACCAGGAGCAGGGCCATGCAGAGAGAGGTAGCGAGGGTGTTGACCTGGGCCCAGACTAATCTCAAGCACATTGGCATGGTCCATCTAGCAGGAAAACTCAACATATGGGTGGATTGGCTCAGCCTCCAATAGGTACACCCGAGAGAGTGGCACCTGCACCCCTGAATGGTTCCAACTGATACAGAAAACTTGGGGTCCCATTTCCATGGACCTCATGGCAACAGCAGAGAACTCCCAAGTGAGGAGGTTCTTCTTCAGGTAAAGGGAATGTCACTTTCAACGGACTGATTCCCTATCTCAGACTTGGGCATGGGACCGATCGTACATCTTTCCCCCATCCCCCTTCTCCCACTGGTGCTATCCAAAATTTGAAAATCTCAGAGAACAATTGTCCTAGTGACACCATAGTGGCCACAGCAAGCCTGGTTCTCAGCAGTGGTAGCCATGGCATTTGACAAATGCAGACTCCTGTACCAACCAGGCATGCTAACGCAGGGACCTGTGGTTCACCCCACACCAGGGACCTTGAAACTAACGGCCTGGCTCCTTGAGCGACAGAGACTGTTGAGAGATGGGTACCATGCATCGGTCATATCTACTTTACTGCAATCCAGAGGCCTTCCACTACCTCCACCCATGGCAGGCAGTGGTCCATCTTCATGGCATGGTGCAGGGACAAGGGTATGGAGCCAGAAAAGGTCGACATGTTGGCCATTCTGCTGTACTTACAGCAGGGTGTAGATAAGGGCTTATCTCACTCATCACTCCAAGTGCAGCTGTCCACCACTGGTGCCAACATCAGCCCCATAGGCCAACATAGCCCGAGGGCCACCCGGATGCAATACATTTCCTCAAAGCAGTAGAGATACTATGCCTCAAGGTCCAGACTCTGATCACTCCTTGGGATCCGACCCTAGTCCTAGAATCTCTCAGCACAGTGCCTTTCAAATCACTGAGTCAGGTAGACTTGTTTTAGGCAGAACTAAGAGCCTACCTTCTCATGGCCATTTGCTCTGCTCAGAGGATTAGCAAACTGGGGGCCCTCTCCTGTAGAGTACCTTACACCATATTCACCCCACGGGAGTACACCTATGGACAGTCCCAGCCTTTCAACCCAAGGTTGCATTCATTTTCCATAGGGAGCAACCCATCAAATTGCCTACCCTCTCCGACAGAGCACCTGGGAACATGACGATCCTTCATCACTTAGACGTGGGAGGCACTCTAGCCACATACATATCTAGAACCAAGCCGATTCGTAAGATAGGAAGATTTTTTATTGTGGTAAAAGGGCAACGACAGGGTAGGGTAGCGTCCAAGACCACGATAGCAAGCTGGCTCAAAAGAATCATTCTAGAAGCTTAAAAGCAAATAATCTAATGCCTCCAGAGGGTATTAGAGCCCATTCTACCAGGGCAGTGTCTACCTCCTGGGCAGAAAGGGCTAATGTGTCTATGGAGGACATTTGCAGGGCAGCCACTTGGACTTCCATCCATACCTTTGTGAGACACTATAGGTTGGACTGCTTGTATGAACTAGACACTCCATTTGCTCCTCATGTTCTCTCGGCAGCCAGCTCCTCCTCTTCTTACTCTTGGATCACTCTGTCCCACCCATTTGGGGTACAGTACTGCTGATTATCAACCCATGAGGTAATGTCTGGAGTGCCATGCATGGTCAACCCAACACAATGGGTGTTTACTCACCTGGTAAAGGTGATTGCATTGGTTGACACCCATGGCACTCCACAGCCCTCCCTCAGAGTGATCAGAGTGACTAGGAGGATATCTGTGCCAATAGGAAAGGGGAACAGAGGGACATCACAATGTGTGCACACATATATATATATATACTGTGTATATATATATATATATATATATATATATAAAATGTATGGTGGAACTTTGTTATGTGTGAATGTTCATCTTTTCCTCAGGCTGTTATGCCATCGATGTGACATGTTGAAGTTATTAACCTATCGACAATACGTCACATCGATGACATAACAAAAAAAAAATTCTTAGTTGCGTGACAATTCCAATATACTATAGAACTGTTAGCCGACGCTTTCAAAATCAGCCGCACTGTCAGATTAGCAATTAGCAATTTTTTTGCACCACCAAAGTGAAAGTGAATCACAGTGGTATCAGAATCCTCATCTGAAAGTGATGATATCAGGTGAGACCTAATGTCACCCCCCTTCCGTGTATTCATACAGTCACCATTAGTAAGTTCATTTAAGCTGACATACTAATCAGTAGTCCTTTTTGTTGTTTTGTCTCCTGTTTCCCAGTAGGCCTGAAGGAAAAATTGCAGAGAACATTTTAAACGTTAGCGATTTGCAGCACAACCCCTTCCAACCACTTTACGGCAAGGCTGATTGGTTGCCACTTGACATTTGACCCTGCTGCCCATTTTTTCTCTCTCTCCTCTTGTTCTGTTGATTGAGATAAGTTTTTGTCTTAACTTTAACTTTGCTATTCTAAATGTACCATGATGATACTAAATGTAAACTGGAGTTGACATTATAAAATGAAACGTGTTTAAACGAGAAACGCAATCCTGCTCTCATCTGTGTACGGTAAGCTAATCACTACTGCGCTAAATGTGTAATGCTGCAGTCTCAGATGCATACGATGCCCATACACTATAAAAGACAATGTATGGGCATCGATGAACAACAATGCTAAATTACCTTCCCGTGGTTCCCCTGGCAACCAAGATAAACCTCTCGAACTTCACTCTCGAGGTTTACATGGGTTGCCAGAGGAACCGCTCAAAGCTCACATAGCGTTGTTGTTCATCGATGCCCATACATCATCTATATATTTCTCTGTTTAAGTCATCCAGGATGGCTGCTGTTGGCCACTTAGAAGGCCGAGTATTAGTATTGTATTAATAGGTGAATAAAACTGGCCATTCCAGCCAGTTTCAAAAGGCATATAAGTGTGTCTGTGTAGCAGCTATAAGCATTCTGTGATATTACTAACCTTATTTTCAGCTATGGAAGATTCGAACTGGAGAGCAGGGTCTTCTGGGACCTGGGGACTAGAAATTTGATCCTAATTTGAGCCTATCAAGTGGGCTAAAACCCATGAGGTAATGTCTGGAGTGCCATGGATGTCAACTAACACAATCACCTTTACCAGGTGAGTAAACACCCAATAGTGTACATCTCTGTCGTACAGTGTAGGATTTCACAAAAGAACTTTAGACTCAGGCAGCCAATAGAATGCTTAAAAAATGCTCAGGAAGTGTTTATCATTTTATTAGATGACAAAAGTTTAACAGAAATAAAGGTTAGTTTTTTCAATAAAGAAATAAACAAAATCACTGCTGGAACAGCAGAATCACCAGGTTTTTCTCAGTCTGCTCAAAGTGGTAGTGTAAGCCCACTCTCTCACGAGATCTTACATATCTCACAATCAGTCTCCAACTGACTTCATATCTAAATTAACACTCCTAGAGGTAGGCTTTTATACTGATGAAAGGATGACATCACATACCCAGGATCCATCCACATTAAGTCCCTTAAACTTGAACGTATCCCCTCTGAGGCTCATAGCCCATCCTATACAGAATCAAATGGGTTATTTCTAAACCTTTGTTACCAGAGGGTCCAACATGTATAAAAATAATAAATCATAGTCACACACATTTAATATTATTAGGTGCTTAATTACCTGTTGCTCCTCCTCCGGACAGTGAACTCCCATTTATTTTAGCATAAAACAGGCCATTAGGGGCCACTGTCTCCCTACAGGAACTTATTCATTCTATGAGCTCTAGACTACAGGTACTACCCAGTCTTACCTGTGCTGATTTCATTTATTTATTCTGTGTGAAAGTACCAGTAATTCCTGTTATAAATAATAAGTCTTCCAATCATTTCTCACAGGGGGAGCACCTGAACTGGCATAAAGTCTGGTAAGAATAGTTTGTTTGTATTTTATATTTTATTTCAGTGTGTTAAATAAATCAAATAAAACAACTATTAAGCCTCATCTGTATGCCTCTGCTGCTACAATAAAGGACAGCAGGGTAACTCATATAGAGCTGAAAAGCCTGCTCTCTTCAATGTTGACGGCAGCAATTTCCGGCCATCAGCTTAACTTTCATTTTGGCCCTTTATTTATACAAGGACTTCAGGGCACAATTCTGATTATGAGGAGGCGTCCCACTTTTTTATTTTATACAGCCTTCTTAATTAAACAACTTCCCTATCTCATTAGACCCCACTGGGTCTTGTCTTAGATTGCTTTTGCAGCCCTATTTCATTATTTAGGAGCCAGCATGCAGTGGCAGTCCCTTTTCCTCACTGAAGAGCTCGTCTCAGAGTGCACATTGACAGCGGGTGGCTAAAAATAAAAGGTATTGCCTCACAATTTAGAACTGCATCACAACAGTTCTCAGAGAGAGTGTGCTAGTAGTGAATGTTCTCCTCTTTTCTTGAATAAGGCAAAAGCGCCTATCTATTGTTCTGCTTGGTTCATTTTCTATGTGAACCGAGCTGGCCGAAAACATTATTTTCCTTTTATTGTATCGGGTGGGCAGCTAAAATGTGCAAAACAAACTCATAGCTGCCCACTCTGCTTAGATGGCTGCATCATAGCAGCGAGAGAGAAAGAGAGAGAGAGAAAGAGAGCTCAAGGAATGAATGCGCTCCTAATTTAAAACTATTCTGCTTTTCTTTCTCTTCTCTCTAACATGGGGCACCATTATTATTTTTAATAAAATGTTACCTGCACTTTCTTTTCATGCACCTACTCTGGGGTTTACTCTCACAGCATGACAGGCTCTTTTACCCAAAAGCAGGGCATGCTTTAATTTTAATTAAAACTAGTCGGCTAGAGCCACCAAACACTTTGACTAGTGGCTTTCCTTTTGGCTTACAGAGCCACAGGAGCGGGAACCGCCAGGAGAGGGGACATTGAAACACAGAAGGGATTTGCTGCTCCTGTCCTGACAAGCATTTATGGCAGGATGCAAAGGTGTCCTACAATGAAGGATTACTAATTTGTACATTATTCTAGCAGGGTAACAACACAAAAGGGGTTCTTCAGAGCTGTTAACAGACAAGTTACAATAAATATATATGGCAACTCTGTATAATTAAATGCATATTGTGTCTGTCCCACTGGTCACTTAAGATACTTTCAATCACATTAAGACAATATCCTTTTAATATAATTATTCATTATGTATTTCTACATTTGCACATAAATGTCTTTGTTCTTAGCACCTGGCACTTTAATCATCCCTTTATACCTAGGCACTTTATTAATGCTACTTATTGGGGGAGGGGAGGTTATTGTAGAGAAGATCTTTGTCTTTCTTCCAAGGCACCCATCCTTGACAGGGGTCACCCTGTCACAATCTCCATATAAAGGACAACAATTTTTCCACCCTTATCTGCAGGTTTAATCACAATGGAGCCTATGCACATACGGGTGGGAATTATGCACCAGAGGAATGTATCCCACCCATGTAGCTCTGCACATGTGGACAGGTGCACACCTGGTGACATTCACAACAGCCAGCCACCTGTCCACAGCCCCACCACCAAGGTATGCAGGTTCACGTGGGGCAGACGGGGTGGAGCTGTGGACCCAGGCAGACATCCAATCGGATGCCCATCCCGGGTCCCACAGTGGATTCCTTAGATGGCAGGATGCACATTGGCTGCATGCCCCTGCAGATGTCAGCTGGCTGGCAGCTATGAAGGAGTATGGAGGGCAGTGCTGCTGGCTATCCCGAGCTGCAGCACTGACCAGCCTGTGAAGGGATGTGAGGATGCCGCCAGTGCTGCGGGGTTGTGGGGGGGGGGTCATGCCTAAGGAGAAGGGCTGTGATGGTGGAGCACTGCACAGATGGGGGATGTAGCACCAGTGTGTGGATGGTGGGGTTGCAACTGCAGTCCATACAGTGATGGGGCACCTCTGTGAGTATGTGTGGGAGTATCATGTGGGATGTTGCTGTTGGGGCATAGGGCTGCCACTGCCATCCTGGATTGGGTGGGGTCTTGAGTGCATGCTGGTATGTATATAGGAGTTATGGCAGGATCCCCCTTGCCATAACCTGCACCCTCCTCCACAACCCTGTGGGAAGCATTACATGCTTCAGTGCATGCCACCTAGTGCTGTGCACACCCCTTGCTTCCCCCTGTGAATTGCTGTCCATGAAGCAGGGGGATAGGGTGGGTTGGGGGCTGCACTCCCCAGGTTGCGCATCCCGCATGGGAGGCACAATGGGTGTGGAGTGGCTATGCGTCATGGACCCTCCTAGGTTGTGTATCCCACATGGGTGGCACAATGCATTTGGAGTGGCTGCACGCTGTGAATCCACAGCACGTAGCCACTCTGCGCATTTGTACATAGGGCCACATGTGCAGATTATTAGTTAGACTACACTGTGCATTAAATTCGTCCCTAGTACAACTCACATAGTCGTTATGCTGCTTAATGCAAAATAGTTGTGCAATGTCCATCTCACGTAGCTTCTCAAAGGTAGATACAGCTATGCCATGTGGAGGGGCAAAAGGTAAATTTTCTTTATAGCTATGGTCCCATAGCCCCTCTATATACCCATCAGATGTACTTAATATAGAGGAGTCCAGATTTTGAGCCATTCCGCTGTCTCTTTGGTGGGGGGGGGGTGCATTTTAGAAAAATAAACTCATAAATTCAGTGTTTTAAAAAATGTGTACACGTCTATTGGTATTTGAAAATTATTTGCTGTCCTGGCTGGAAAAAAGATAAGTGTTTGCTCAATAACTATTGTTAGGACTCTAATAGACAACATTTAGAGACACTTGCAACTTTCAATGTTTCCAGCACTCCCTCTGGTTGTTGGTTGTGTTTTTCTAGGCCTTTCCCTTCCCCTTGTACCTCTGTGGATGATACACTTCCTGCTCCTCTTCTTTGTCCTCCTCCTCGAGTTCTTGATGTCTATTTTTGCAGAAATGAATATTCTGCTTGCTTCTCTGTAGTAGTTCAACTGGTAGGTTTCCTCCCATGTTTCTTGTGGTTGTTCCAGCAGATTATGAGGTTGGGAGGACTATCCCCTAGAAAAAGGGTCGAGCCTGAACTGTCTGAGTTTTTGTGGTGATCTAGGACTGTAGCAAACATGGGGTGCATCAGGGACCCTGTGCCCTATTTTAAAAAATGGGGGTCCCTCTGCCAAAGACCTGATAGTTGACACAGCCACAGAGTTGTGCCAAAGATTTGGCATACCTGCAAGGTTTGACTGAACAAGCCATCAACCACCACCCCGCCACACTCAGTGCACCACTAGAGGGGCCGTGAAGCTAGGGGGGTGAATATGCCTGTAAGGAGGAAACCGGGGGCAGAAAGAGTATGAGGGGTGGCCTTGAGAGTGACAGGGGCATGGCGGCAATGTGAGGATGCTGAGGTGGCACCTTGTGGGGGTGCCCTGTGCCATTGCAGACAGCTGCTTGACCCAGTACAGGGAGTTTGGTAGGAAGGAACTGGGACCTGACCCAAGATGGCTAAGCCCTGGCACCTCCCCATAAGTGCCAGTGACTCCAGCACTGTGCCGGCTGCAGGTTGCAGGGTGTAAGTGGTGGATGGAAATGGTACCCAGGTACTGTGACAATCTCCTGGTACTCAAGCCCCCATGTGGAGGCAGTGTGCTGCCTGCCTATGGTGTTTGGGTCATTGGCATCTATGGGGCAGGTGCCAGGTATGTCCACCTGAGGCCAGGACCTGGTCCCTTCCTGCTAAACCCCCTGTACTCAGGCCGATCAGCACTTGCACAGAGCACCCCTGCAGGGTGATACCTCAGCACCCTCACATTGCTGCCATGCCCTTGCTGCTCTTTAGGCTACTGCTCTATGCTCCTTCTGCCCCCAGTCCCCTCCTTGCTGCCCCCCAGTCACTGCCCTGCCCACCAGCAGTGCATGGCCCTTAGACCACCTCCTGACTGGTCTAAATGGAACTGTCTGTTGCGACCATGGTGAGGCTTCTAAAATACCAAAAAAGGGATGGTGCAGCCCTTCCGTGGTGCAAGCCCCCTTGTGACCTGGCACATGGATGCTTCTGCAGCAAAGGTGGCACAGGGTGGCTTTGTCACACGGCATCCCAATTTTGACACAACGTCTGTTTGAAAATCGGGACTGCCACAAACTTTGGCACAAGGTGCTACTTGCGTCTTACCCATTTGGTGCAGGTACATTTTGTCAAAGGTTCCCCTTTAAAAACTGAGCCCTCTGTATCTGTGTCCCTTGTAGTCAGCTCCTCCTGGAGGTGATTAGGCTTTTTCAGGATTGATCTTGGGATCGTTTTACTTTCATTTTTAAAAAAATTCTGCCTTGTCCATAGTCCTCTTTATCTTGAATAAATTTCTTCTTTTTGGTTGCTCTAATCCTCCTGTCATTCTTCTCAGCAGTTTCCCTTAAATTTCTCTGATAGACTTGGTATTCAGGCTATTTTCAAAGCTCTTAACGGTTTCTTCCTTGTCTCGAAGTTCTCTTTTGATTCAGTCTTCCTCCCTTACATTGTCCTCCAAAATCATCTTAATGAAACCAGCTGAAGAATGCAATGCATGTTTTTCACACTTAGACTTAAAAACCTTGGCCCAGATTTTCAAAAGATGGCAGAGGGCTTGCGTTGTGACCTGCATCATGGAACTTAGGTATTGCCGCTGCACCGAACACTGTTGTTGCAACTGTACAAGAATTTTCAATCCCAGGCATAGTTGCAACAGTATCCATGTTTTACAGCAGCCTGCACCAAATATCTGGCACAAGCACCGTAACTTAGTCCCCCAGGAGTGGTGCATGCTAGACCACAAAACTATGGTCTAAGGACCTGTGAGGGGAGCAAGGGACAAAAATTCACGATGTCACCGGGAGACTGCCGTAAGCCCCATGCGCCATATCTTCAGCAGACCAGTGGCTCGCGGCAGTCTTGCAGTTATGAAAATCCGGCCCCTTGACTATCTTGTCCATGAGCTGGCTGCTTCATAGTTCCAAGTCCCAAGGGCACACAATCTACACTTAAATTAGCTTCTAGGCTGCAGCACTGCCAATAAATCTAGACTTGAGTGTTGTCTGTTCCAACTGCCTGAATGCTTCCTTGATGTCCCTTATGTCTCTGCTGTGTTCCATAGGGTCAGAGCTGCCTGAAGCTGGATTTTAAACTTCATTGCTTGCCTCCCATAGTAATGAGTTTCCTGATCTACCATGTTGGAATAATGTGTAGGCGAGATCAAGGGGTGGGTTCTTTGTTGCCTTTAAGCTCTGAAAAATGGCCGATATAGAAGGCTCTGTCTGTTCACTGTTTTGTGCAGACATTCCACATCCATCAATCTCACAAATGTATTCCAAATGCTCAGTGTACTGTAGTCAGATCTGAAACTACCTACTGGCTACTCAAGCATTAATTCAGTCCCACAGGAACAGTTCACTTACAACAATGAGTAATGAAACTAAAAGAACTGCTCCCCATGAACACCTGTGCCCAGAGCAGGACACAGTAAGAAGCAAGGCAAAAAAGCTTGGCACCAAGCTACTGAACCAGTACTGATAACAAAACAGTAAAGTGTAAAAAATGCTTTGTTTGAACACATACTTGCAAGCTTCAAAGGAGACTCATTCCGTGCAGTCCACCAACATTTCAAGCAGTCAACCTCTGATCTTTGTCAAGGTGCACCAAATCACTAGTAATTACCCTATTTATTTATTTTATTTACTGTATTTATTGAGAGAAATCGGAATTACAATCCTTTGAGTCATAGACTGTTTTGCAAAGGCTCCACGTCAGTACAGGAAAGCACAAACATTACATTTAATAACAGTTATATATAGGTCACTCAGCACAGTGTATTTACATTACATATTAGTTGCTGCTTCAAAGGCCTAAGAAGACCCTGGGTCACTGATGTGAGACAAGTCTTGGTTACAGAATTCGGAGGGTCATAAGCAGAACCCAGAGTCAGAGTAAATATACAGCTGGATAGTGGAACCTAAGGATGTGGTCAATAGTATAGCTAGATAATTATCCATGACTATGCAATCTTTAGGTAGGTTTATACCATAATTGATTTAAAGTGACAGTGCATTAAGCTTTACCAGCCTGCATAATACATACCTGCAGGCATTGGATAGCAAATACAACTGATCCATTATCTGGCTCAACATTTATATATAAAAAAAAATAATATACACAAAATATTAGGTATAATAAATACATGTGGCATGTACCTTGGACTGTACATCCTGTAATATTTTTTTTTTATTTTAATTTAGTCTTTGGTAACTAGGTAAGGCCCACTAGACACACCTGTCTGTTTTCAGGGGGGACCTGGGAGCACTGGGTGGTCAAGTGACTTGGTCAGAGTCACACAGTATGCAAGAGGAGGTTGTGAGAATCAAACCAAGGTCTGGTCTGCCGGATGTACCATGCTAGTTCACAGCTCGTTACTCTAACCACTAGGCTATACTGCCAGACAAATACATTTATCACTCACACATACCAATATTAATAACCCATTACACATAAATGAACCATTAAAACCATTCATGTAATATAACATGCATAGGGTGTGGCTAAAATATACTGTTATATACATAATACTAATTCCTTTTGAAGTACTATTACATATACAGATGGGCAGCTGCATGAAAAGGGATTACCAACAGAGACCATAATGTATATGTAAAAATGATCATATTTAAAACCCATGCCCCATTCACCCATGCCCAGTTCATAGAACATTGTGTAGATTTTTCCTTGTATGGTTGATTACCTCTGAACTATACCTGTTATTTGTTTTGTCTGCCAATTTTGTATTGTAACCTCCCGGGTCATGTCTGAAAATAGTCATATTTTGTGGCTACGACACCTTACCTAGTAAACAAAAACTAAATAAATAAATTATTATACTATTTAAAACTACAGTATGTAATGTGGGGAGATAAGCAACATAAGATGAATGCTGTCAGACATTTATTTCCTTAAAAAAAACATGACTTTGTTATAAAAGCTGCTATTTTCCCTGGCTAATTTGAGACATTGTTGCACACACAGTTAATTTCTGTTTGTGCTGTGTGGAATAAGTGTAATTTGCCCAAATAAAGTGCTTTTCTTTGCTGCCATGTGTCCTGTCTTTAAAATTTGCATGCTGAAATGCATAGAAAACACTGGTTTTCTGAAGTAGGCAGCTCTGTTTATCTGGTAGCTAAAGTAACCACCTGAGTCCCCAGTGGTTACATTCACTGTGTAGGCTACCCTCAGCTTCCAATAATGGAATATTTGCTTAAAAGCAATGTTTCCCTTTTTGAGTGACTCCTGTGTTTCTATTATGCTCATTTTTTCTTCACAGAGCTGTACAGCATGAGCGCTGTACCTGACCTTTGCCCGGATCGTTTTGGCATGTCCAGAATTCCAGGATGTTTGTTCGATCCTCCCCCACAGTTCTGGGATCCAGGGGAACACCATGAGGGCACCTAAGAGGAGCAAGGGTGGAACATGCTCTCACAGTGCTTTAAAAAAACTGCTGTTATTGGTCCTATCCCCTTTTGTGAGTCACGGAGCCTCAAGAGAAGACACTGAGTCCAGCCAGCAGCATCCCTGTTACAAGCAAGTCCATGGAGAAGTGAGGTAGGAAGCAGTTATGTTGATGATTGTGTTAACGTTAGAAAAATGGTTGGTTTGAGGCAAAAAAGTAAAGAGACGAGTGAGAAAGCAGTATTACTGATTTAGTGCACATACAAGGCATTGGGCAAGAGATCTGGTGTTTGTTAAATGGTTTTGACCACAATGCAGTGCTTCTGGACTACAAACACCATTTTGTCTTTGCCACCAGTGGTTGCTGCACTCTTTGGGCTGGATATGCAAGCAGCCTGTGATAATGTAATACTGTTTGTAAAAAAATGTTTTGGGGGGGCTGCAGTTGTAATAATTACTGGTGCTAATATTTTGTTTTGTAAGAGGGATTATGTTTTAAATGGAAAATCCACACCACGTGGTCCCTGTTTCTTAGTTGAACTACCTGTGGCCAGGTATAGGCTTGAAAGCAAAGGCAATAACAAGAGGGAAAACAACATGGATGCTGATTACTAGTGTACATTTAAATGTGATTCTGCAAATCATGTTGGTTTTAGATGGGGATTATGGGCACAGTTTTAATGAAGATCCCCCCGTGACCATGTGGCCCCTGTTTGTTTGTTTTACCTGTGGCCTCGCATAGGTGTATGAATAAAGATGGCCATACCAAACAACAGAAAAACTAATTAATAATAATCATCACTGTTGTACATAACAAATGTGATTCTGTAAATCATTTTGGTTTTGGAGGAAGATTATTGGCACATTATTAGTAATAGAGAACCCCCACTATGTGGTCCCTGTTTCTTTGTTGAACTACCTGTTGCCCGGTCAGTTTGTGAATAAAGCCAGCCTTAACATACAGAAAAAAAGTATCATGTGTGCATGTAGATGTGAACTGTGTTATTTGTGCATAGTTGTTCTATTAAGTATATTAAGAGTGTTTTTCACAAGTAGAAGTTTATTTGTTAAAGTGGCACCATGCAGTCACCCATTATTTGCTAGCGGCCTTGTTTCCACTCCTTGTTTACTAGTGGCCTGATTTCCAGTCCTTGCAGTTGCATCATTTTAAACCATCTTAATTTCTGCTGAACAGGTACAGTTGACAACATGTGGCTTTTGTGAACTTTTTTCAGCAAATGTGTGGATTTTGGGCAACTTTTGTGGTCTTCGTTACTTTATGTACTACGGGCTTGTGGTCTCCACTATGTTAGTCTACCATAATCGAAGATACAGCTGATCCCCTGCTAGGCCTATAGGGGTTATTTAAGCTGGAGATATGCATTTTAGGGGACTTGGCTCCCATCCTGGTTTTAGAACATAGATACTTCATGTCACTAATCTTCTTTTCCTTGAAAAAAGTGGTTCTCAAGCACTAGGTGGATCAAACCTTGATTTCCTGCAATGAGTGGTTGCAAGAGTTGCTGTTTAATCTTCAGGTGGGAACGTATGATTGTCTGCTTACACCATAATCCCCAGAGATATGATAGAAAATGGGGGAAGCTATATATACTGTACACGGTGAGTGCTGTGCAAGCATAGTCCTTGGATATAACCCAGAGTAACTCCATCTAGATATTGTAGTCCACCCTGCACATTAGCATGCTTTTACAGGGAATTGCTCCACGGGGAAGGGGGCAGGGGCTGGGGGGAGAGACCTGCGTACCTCTGAGGGGGTATAAGGACACTGACAATACTTCAAATCTCTGTACATTGTATGTGTGCTCTTTATAATCAATAAAGTCTATTAAATTTCAAAAAAAAAAGTTAGTCACCCAAAAAAGGTTTTTATTAAAATGAAGCAACCTTAAAGGTAACTGAGTAGGTGGCATAATATATTTTTGCTTGTTAGGAATTTTTGGCTGGATTAAACTTTTTTTCTGTTTTTTTTTTTCTCCAAAACTTGAATTTTGT
The DNA here is from genome assembly GCA_016271365.2 of Neoceratodus forsteri. Classification (NCBI taxonomy): domain Eukaryota; kingdom Metazoa; phylum Chordata; order Ceratodontiformes; family Ceratodontidae; genus Neoceratodus; species Neoceratodus forsteri. Next base: position 1,532,240,387 of record CM057449.1, on the reverse strand, counting down.
TTAGAGTTTGTGGTCTTTGTCACTTTAGGCACCATGTGCTTGTGGTTCCCTTTATGTTAGTCACCCATCATTAAAATAAAGCTAGCTTTAAAAAATGGATTGGGGGCATTATATTTAAGCTTGTTATGTATTTTGGCATCAGTCAACATTTTTTCCTTATATCATTTTTTTAGAAGTATTGCATTTTGATGAGCTATTGTGGTATGTGTTACTTTAGCAACCATGTTCTTGCAGGAAAGTACTCACCCAGCCCCCACCCCCACCTTGGGCAATGTTTTGCAAATGTGGAATTGCCTAGGATTTCACCATCTTTCTGCCCCAGGGAGTGTTGTTTCATGCTGTTTCACACCACCACCCCATATACTGTGGTCCATTTTAGGGGGTTTCATAGGGTATTCACACACAGGGTGGGGTATTTGAGTAGTTTGGGGTCAATCATTTTGGAATCCCACAACATTCCCTGAGGTGGGCTGGTGTATGTTTACTTTGAATGGGGTATACTTTCTGTGTGCAACAGCAGGAAATCCCTGCTTTCTGTGGCAGGCAAAATGCCAAGATCCTCATGTAACCCCATACATTTCCCCCACATTGCCAGAGATGTGATTGGGGGGCTACTTTGACTGCAAGATGAGCCACTCGGCACTTATTTACAACTTTGTTTTTTTATTGTTGCAGCATCAATGCATTGACAGCTCTTGGACAGTCTTGAACCATGAAGACACTTGGAAGTCTCAGGTAGCTGTTACTATGTGGGGTGCAAGAATACAAAGCAGATGTCCTGGGGATAAAAAAAAAGTTTTAAAAAGGTTTAAACCTTTTATTACAATTTGTACCAAACATTTAGAGTTTTATTGTAACATGTAACATTTGTTTTTAGGCAGTATACCATAATGAAGAGCACTGAGCTGCAGATTTAACTGGATTTGAATCATACAGCCACCACCTACACACTGTGTGACCCAAAGTCACTTAACTTCCTGTGCTCTCAGGTCTCATCTGGAAAACAGCTTCAACTTAGTGTGCCTTTCTTGCTCAAAAATTGTTAGACAACAAATAAAAGTGTTAGTTAACTATGGTGTGCACTACACTTCTGCATTACAACTGCACATGCAACAAACATAAAGTGCAACCCCCCTCCATCTGGGTCTTACAATCATCCCTGACCAGCCCCAATTACTAATTACAAGACCCCTTAACTTAATTTTTAATACCTCAACTGAAGGTCCCCCCCTGTGTGGTGATCCCCAGCACCATTCTGTCTTCCAAAGAATGTGAGAAGGCACTGTCAAGGGCGGGGAACTGAGCAACAAAACAATTAAGCACTTATCACTTACTTCACTTACTACATCGCTTTATGTTGGTATGCGCTTAAGAAACAACATCTTAAGTAGTAGTGTGCAGCTTTGGAGGCACGGTCGCTGTTGGACGAATGCAGGGCACGTACCAGTAGGTGCGTCCCTCATTCCCCAATCAGCCTGCATGCCATCGCCACACCATGCATACATAATGTGGCGAGCACATGTAAGAAAAGGTCCACTGCAATCCGAGCAAAGCTCATCAGATGCAGTGGACCTTCCCTGGATGTGCTCGCCAACATTGTGTATGTGGTGGCCACCCAACTGCAGACTTCGGGGTGTCCAATCCCCCTGCCGGCTTCCCCGTGCTCCAAAGTATGTTTTTTTCTTATCTTAGTGAGTAGAATTTAATTATCTTTCCACACTATACTCAAAGTAATGAAGCAGGTATTTGTATCAGTGATTTACAATCACTGTGTGAGTTCTCTTTCTGAAAACAGAACCGGTGTTTAAAAGAAAAAACAAATTTTTGCTGATGTGTTCCTGTCATTTATCAGAGATCCGAGTGATTTCCAGGATATATATATATATATATATATATATATACACACACACACTCTCTGCAGGAGCCAGCCACAGATATGTACTGCTATGCAAACATACTAGGAAATGTTAAAAATCCCAGTAAGAAGTAGAGCAGAAGGATAGCAGCTCACGGTAGTACAGATCGTGGCGAGCAGCCACAGTGGGATTGTCGCTATTGAACGTTGCCTGTCAACTGCAATTTCTTTTCTGTCAGTAATGGGGTGGGCAATAGTAGTTGATGTTAGATATTGTAAAAGGAGCTGAGATCTACAACCTAGACCAGGAAAGCATTGACTCTGCATCGTGGTGTGGTATGCCTGCTGTATAGATGAGGGAGTGACAGTAGAAGCACTGCATTTGGCAAGCAATGTTGGCATGATTGCAGGACAGTGCAGCCACTGGAAGATTTGCAGATCTCCAGCTGTGTTTGGCTTTCCCCTCAGTCCCCCTCAATCGCTGCGCTAACAGTGTTAGCGATACGGCCAGAGCCCATGGGTAGCATCAGCGACAATAGAGCACAGCGAAATATAACAGCTGACACCTGGAGGAGTGTTGGAATGCAGAGAGTCGTGCTGAGCCACATGTCTTGTCACCCTCAGCCCTGGTTCTCCACCTGGGTGGTTGCTATACTGACACATCACTGAAAAGGGCTTTTCTCCCTACTGTTGTGCCCCCCCAACCCCAATGTTTGGTGACTGTAACCTTGTAGCAAGTATGCTGAGTTAGACAATGCACCATAAGTATAATAATTACTGTCTCTCTCTGTGTATATCGCTTGTTGTATGGAACCTGCCATAGCAACACCGGGAGAAACAGAGATGGCCGAGTGTGAGACAGTGGCAGTTGCATACATAAAGTTGGGAAGGGGGTTATTCAATTAAAGCATGCAAACACAGTGCTACAGTATCATGCAGTATTGCACAGCCCTTTGTGGACAAGAAGTAGGCTGTTACCCACAGTCAGTGAAGAACTTCCAAGTATTGCGATCACTTTGCGTCTCTGTTTACCGTCAGCAGCACTTCGCACAGGAACAACACATTTAGAGCTGTATATTTGCCCCAGTTCCTGCCCTCACCGCGTAAAGGAGAGTCAAAGCCAGACAGACAGACAGATCAATTTAACACATGCTGAAGACCTGTTGCACAGTGGTACAGTTATGAGTGCAAGGTCTTCATAACGTGCTGCTGGAGCAAGTCTCCCACATTAGCAGTTTCTGGCGATGTACATTTTTTTTCTACACCAGCATGGCATGACATATTGCCGATTGACATACCTTTCTCTCAGTAACAGATTCAGTCATAGCTGGCAATTATATAACCTGTGCAAAGTTCAAGATGCTGTCAGCAACCTTATCTGTAAATATTTGTAAATATTTTGTGATATGTACTATTTTTGCTGTGCAGCAATAGTTGAGTACAGTAAGTACCACTCTCCAGCAAACTCTGCATACTGCTTCACCATATGATTAAACTCACTGAGCAAGCAACTGTCAGCAGGTTCCCACACACACTTTCTGTGAATTCTACATATTGCCACATCTGTTGATTAAACTCACAGTTTAATCCGTGGTCAGCAGCCTAGCACGCACAGTTTCTGTGAACTTGACATAGTGTTACACCCATTGATTAAACTGACAGTTTAATCCACGGTCAGCAGCTTCCCACACACAGACCGCTATACACATTCATATAATTGGGGTTTACACCCTGTAGCAATCACAGTGAAGGTAATACATTTTAATGCAACAGAAGTACACACAGGACAGTGCAAGCTGAATTTCAGGGTGTTGTAGATGCATTGTAGCGAGGGACTACTTTCCAAGGTGGAAGGATGAGAATCCTTTTTACATCTGCAGTGGGCGGAGCCTGCAGACGTTTTACCTCAGAAAAAGGACCTACGTCATGTTTTCCGTCTGCACAACATTATTTCTTCTACGGAGAGCCCAAGTACTACACTGACTGTATGAGGCATAGTAGTTAAAGAGCCCTATTTTTCTTGCTGTTTCATGTCTCCAGAGGTGCCCTCACCCAGAGAGTATGTTTAACCTGCTCCAACTCCACCCGACATGGAGTTTACTACAGCTGTAAAGGATTTCAACAGCAGCACCGGAGAACGCCACAAAAAGTTTATTCAGGACCAACTGCACTCCGAGTTTAGTGAACTTAAGGCACTGCTACATAAATGAAAAAAAATCAGGTTTGAAAAACTCAGTAAGTGTAAGGGGGATACAAACGAGTTCCATTCTGCAGTTTGATTGAAACTCCCGAGTCCCAAGTTAAAGCCCGTTTTCGGTGCAGCCAGGCGCAGGAGCGAATTCTGCAGGATTCCCTGCCAGTACTCAAAGAAGACACTGTCACTCTGTCAGTCTGCAGCAGAGCCCCTCTGCATAGCATGTCAGCCCCCCCTCATAATGAATCATGTGCCCTTCACCCTTCCCTATTTTTTTCCCCTCACCTTTTCCCGCATCACTTTCTGGCAGTTGGTGCAGATCACATACTGGTAGTTCGAGTCAGAGAGCTGCTCGTCGCTCATGTTGTTCCTGTGGATGCAGCAGGACTGTGCTGGCTGGCTGTTGCTCCATGACCCAGCTGACAGATACATGTCCCAGACAAGCAAGATTCCCATCTCCCAGTTTTCTGCGCCAGCTGCTGCGGCAGTGGGGATCTCGCTACTTAGCAACTCGCATGGCTTCAACAGCTTGCATCGTCTGTCTCTGTCATGGATGGACGCGATAAATGGTGAGCTCACACACTGTACTCACCCTATCTACACAGTCACTACCTCTCCGTCCAACCCAGTGGCATAGATTACGGGGGGCAGGCTGCCCCCCCTGAGCAAAGAGACCAGGACTTTTTCAATTTGCTTGCTTTTGTTTTTTTGGTTTTTTTCTTTATTGGCTCTTGCATTGGACCTGGCTGGGAGACTGACTGAGCAAGGGGGAGGGGGTCAAAGGACTGTATATTTTTTTTTTTAAATTACCGTCCGTCCGACTCTTGTCCAGACTTCCAAATATCCCCATTTTGGATTGGCTGCAAGCATGCTGTAACCACAGCAACGTACATTTTGTGGCCAATCAGAGAGCACTGCAGCCACAGTCTGGCATGCGCCTGCATAGATGGGAGAACATTATGGTGCCATTTTTTGCCCAGTTACCAGCCATTGAGAAGCCAGCATGCTGCCACCATGTTTGTTGTCCATTGGTGGGTTGGAGACAGTGGTTTGTCCACCATGGGTTACTCGCTGTCCTCCCATCAGTTGGAGGATTTCTCCTCTGTTGCCATCTCTCCAGTTCAATAAATCATTCCTCTTTCCCAGGTCCCCATTGAAAGGCCCATGGCCAACCCCGAACACATGCCGCTCTGGCGCTGCCAGGCCCAGGAAAGAACAAAAAGAGCTGAGGAGGAGAGTCGTGTTGAGCAGCTGACTACTTGGGAGGAGAAGGTAGAGCCAGAGCAGAAGGGGCCAACTGGCCAAGACAAGAGGTGAGCTGCAAGACTCGAGAGAACATCACACCATGACCTGCGATGAGCCTGCAGGGGTGCTGCCTAGAGTGCCTGACTGCCTGAGTGAACTGAAGCTGAGGTGAGATCCTGAAGTTCTTAATTTTGTTTTCCAAGTTAGTCCCGAGTCTGAATCCCAAGGCTGAAGAACTGAGAAAAGCAAAATCTCAAGTCAGTCAGTTCTGGCATTCAGGAGGAGTTGGGCTGAGCTGCTGCAGTAAAACCCGGGGGGGGGGGTTCTCACTTGGCCTGGTGCACTGCATTCATTTTTGCATCTTTACAACCATTTGCCTGACTAGGTCAGTCAAAGTCAGGCTCAAAGCCATCACTACATTAGTCTTAACATAGAAACATAGATTTTGATAACAGATAAGGACCACTTGGTCCACCTAGTCTGCCCATTTCCCTACAAAATGGGTAAGCTGCAGCTGCATATCCTAGTTAATCAAACAGCCTACTTCCTCATACCCCCTACAACAATTGTCTTATGTCTGTCCCATGCATTCTTGAATTCCCCCACTGTTTTTTTGACTCCACAGCCTCCTCAGGAAGGCTGTTCCTTGCATTCACAGCCCTCTCTGTGAAAAAGACTTCCTCACATTACCTCTGACTCTGAGCCATCCTCCCTTTATCTTCAGATTGTGCCCCCTTGTGCTTGCACATATCTTGCTGAAAGATGCTACCCTCTTGGATTTTGTTGATTCCCTTGAGGTACTTGAAAGTTTGTCATGTCCACCCTGTCCCTCTTTTCCATGAGGGTATATATATATATTAAGCTCCTTTAGTCTCTCTTCATATGTCTTCTGGTGCAGACTCTGCACCATTTTGTTTGCCCTCCTCTGGACAGCCTCCACCCTGTCTGTCTTTGCAGAGATGGGGTCTCCAGAACTGTACGCAGTACTCCAGATGGTGTCTCACCAACTGTCTGTACAGAGGGATAACAACTTCCAGTTTTCTGCTGGTGATGCCTCTCCCTATGCATCTCAGTATTCCCCCAGCCCTCCTTACTGCCTTCTCACATTGCTTGCCCACCTTTAGGTCATCTGATATAACTACCCCCAGGTCCCTTTCCATTTTTGTTGTCAGTATCTCCCCCCCATTGTGTACTCTTCCCCTGGGTTTTTGTTTCCCCGGTGCATTATTTTGCACTTCTTTGCACTGAATCTAAGCTGCCATACATTTGACCATTCCTCCAACCTTGCCAAGTCCCTTCTCATCCGTTTCATCCCACCATGTGTATCAACCCTGTTGCAGATCTTTGTGTTGTCTGCAAAGAGATGTACTTTTCCTTCCAGTTCCTCTGCAATGTCACTTATAAAGACATTAAAATGGACCAGACCCAGTATTGAACTGTGTCGTACCCCACTAGTAAACCCCCCCTTTCTTCACTGTAAACTCCATTTACTATTATCTTCTGCGTCCTGTTGTCCAGACAATGTTTTACCCAGGCTAACACCCTGGGACCACTCTCAGGCTGGCTAATTTGTTTGTTAGTCTTTTGCGTGGGACTGTGTCAGCACCACAGCTGCAGCCCAGAGGGTGTCGCAGCCAGCAGCAGGTCTGAACACATCTAGTAGCATGAGTCATGCACATTAAATTTATTCCTTATCAGGTCAAATCCTGCAGATGTTTTGGCCCTGATCAGATATTGTTTATTATGTTGGCGCACTTGTGCAGCCAACATCTTGTGAATAGTGCAGCTTTGGAGGTGCGGTTGCTGTTGGGCGAATGTAGGGAACACACCAGTAGGTGTGTCCCTCATTCCCCAATCAGCCTGCATGCCGGTGCCACACCATGCATACATAATGTGGCCTACCCGGTCACCAAAATTTAATAAATAAAATAAATAAAGACAAGGTTCAGTTAACTGAGCAAAGCTCATCACACGCAGCGGACCTTCCTGAGATGCTCGCCAACATTGTGGCGTGGCGCCATCCAACTGCCGACTTTGGGGTACCCAATCCCCCTGACAGCTTCCCATGCCCCAATGTATGTGCCAATGGGGGAGCCCACTCCCCGTCAGCATAAAGCACTCTCCCCCCCATTTGTTATATGCCGAGGGGGGTGCCCAATCCCCCTCAGCTCTCTTCCCCTCCCGTTTTCCTTGTGTGCTGACAGGGGTGCCCAATCCCAGTTGGCACAAATGACCTCCCCTTGTGTTGTGTGCCGATGAGGGTGCTCAATCCCCCGTCAGCTGCAGCAACCCCCTGAAAACAGTTAGGTGGCACTCTGGGAGCCCACCCCAGTGTGCCAAATACCCTGTAAAAAAAAAAAACTGTCCTGTGATGTTTTTTTTTCTTTCACCCTGTAACACAAAAACGGTCCCTCGTAGTCTCCCAACCCACCACCCACACCCACCCACTGTGCACTCTGCCTCCCCACACCCCTCCTCACCCCATACTTACCTCCGGAGTCCGGCACGACGATCTTCAGTGGACCGGGAACACGTTTGCACTCTTCAAAGCCGACTGCGAACTGAGGAAATGCCGGTAAGCTGTATAATGTAATAAACTGGGTTTTTTAAACTTTGATGCATGTCTCAGGCATTTTTTGGAATTTTTGCACCACATTTTCAACATGGGGTTTTTGGGACCCCTCCTCATGAATTCTGTCACCGTTATGATGTTAATCAGTCCCGAAAGGTGATTTCGCAGTCACTGTGTGGAATTACCTTTTGGGACTGAGTAACACAAGGACAGTGGCAGTGTTCATGAGATGGGCTCTCAAAAAGCCTATGTTGCAAATCTGGTGGAAGAAATCCAAACAATGGCTGTTTTACGAGCGTGCATTGCACAGTTGCTACACACACTCGTAACTTCATGAATTCGCAATATTTTCATGCCAGATTTTCAACATTGTCATTTTTCTACACCTCCTTGTGAATATTACAGCTGTCATTTTTCACATCCTGGCCGAAATGTGTTTCCACACTTCTGGCGCACAATAGCACGGTCACTGTGGGAAATCGGTGTTTGGGGCAGATTACAAAAATGACAGTGACACTGTTCATGAGCAGAGTTCATAAAATGCCTAACATGACTGTGTTACAAGCTTGCGTTGCACAGTTTGCACGCACGCTCGTAATATGCATTTGTAATATTTTCACTGTAGATTTTCACCATTGGCATTTTTCCACACCTTTTGATGAACAGTACAGCTGTCATTTGACATGTCCTGCCTGAAATGTGTTTTCACACGTCCAGTGCAGAATAGTGCTGTTGCTATGCAAAATCACTTTTTGGGACAGTTTGAGGAAATGACAGTCACACTGTACATGACTAGAGGTGCTAAAATGCCTATGTTGAAAATTTGGTCATAAAAGTCCATAAAATGACTGTGTTACAAGCGTGCATTGCGCATTTCCCACACACCCTTATAACTTCACAAATTTGCAATACTTACATGCCACATTTTCACCACTGCCATTTTTTTACACCTCCTTATGAACAGTACAGCTGTCATTTTTCACATCCTGTCCAAAATGTCTTTCCGCACTGCACTACCAACGTCAATGCCAGCGCAACAACATTCGGCATTGACAAATGCTTGTTTTTATTGTTACAGCATCAGTGTGTTGACAGTTTTTGAGGAGTCCAGAACCTGGAAGAAGACACTTGAAGGAGATGTAGCGGGCACTATGTGGGGTAAAAGAAGTCCAAGACAATGTCCTGGGGGAGAAAAAAGAAATTAAAAAAAGTTGTAAACCTTTTACATTTAGGGTTACACAGAACATTTGGCCCTAGGCAGTATTATGTAGTGGTTAAGAACAGTAACCTGCAACCCAGAAAAACTGATTAGTGAGCTGGATAGCTTAGGAGTGGGTTCAAAGGTTGCAAACTGGGAAAAACATTGGTTAGGGGATAGGCAACAAAGAGTGGTGGAAGATTGAGCTCACTCCAAGGAAGTGAGGGTGACCATCAGGGTGCCTCAGGGATCAGTACTGGGACCAATTTTCTTTAATGTCATCATGATTGACACTGTAGAGGATTTGAAAAGGAAGGTCTGCCTTTTTGTGGCTGACACCAACATCTGCAATAGGGTGGACACTTTGGGGTGGGTGGAGAGGATGAACAGATCCATGAGAACTCGAGGGTATGGCAACAGGGTTTTAATGTGAAAAAATGAAAAATAATGCACTTAGGGCACTGAAACCCAGAAGCAGAGTACAAAATGGGTAGAGTGATACTGGCAACCACCAGTTTGGCTTACAAGTACAAAGTTAAGTACCTTCCTGTGTTGTGCTGTACTAATGCTGCAACCCTATACCATGGGCTATACCATTGTGTGAAGATGTGAAGTTGAGTGTATAGTCAGTGGACTTTGTAACTAATTGCACATAGTGGACCATTAAGTTGGTATGACTGTCCATACTGGTTTTGATTATTGGAGAGCTTGCAGACTGTTGCCCAGCTTGTCATCATTTGGAAAAAATTTTGTGGGCAAGGCTGTGAGTTGGCTGTATTTGGGGGGGGGGTGTTGCATGTGTAAATAGAAAATAGTGTGTCTACTGCTCTTTAAACAGCATAGGTCTTCAGGTAGCATTGCTCTAGAAGGCAGCGGATGTGAGGTACTGCAAAGGACATTACGTCATTATGGTTAGAGACTTTATGGCAACGTAATTGTTACTGCACTGGCCTTCCTTCTTCTCTTTGTTTTCTCTCAGAAAGACATTCTCTGTGTTCTCTGTCTCCTATGGTTCATGATAAAAACATTTTAGTTGTGTGGTCTGCTCCTTAACTTTGAGTCTTCTCCAAGTGGAAAACCTTTGACACCTTCTTACTGTATATCAGTTTATAACAAAACACTGTATGGTCTCCTTTGTGACTTTGTGTGACTCTACAGCTGGAAAACACTTGCCACGTCTGCACATGTTCATGTTGTAAGGGTTCATATGTTGTGTGGTCTCCTCCTTAACTTTGTATCTTCTCCAACCGGAACCTTTGCCTTGTTCAATCTTTCACATAGTTTAACCATTATTCCATCTTCACTTCTAGCAAAACAGCACAGAGTCATGATGTCGTGGACAAAACCATGCACGCCACACCCATGCATAGAAATCAGCATGTGGCAATGCAGTGGTGGCACATAATACCATCCGCTCATGAATGTCACACACCTGATGCTTCAGTTTGCTTTTTAGAGGGGCTCTGCTCACTGCATCCCCAATGTGGGGGGGTTTACCTCCCCACACACCCCAGAATAAATATAATCAACTCTGCAGGGGTGTGGACAGTGGGGCAAGTTAAAAAGATGACTGTGGCACTTAGTCATGGCCAGGGCCACTGGAAAATTGCGCCCGCAATTTTTTTGCGGAATCCACAATTTTCACCATTCTCCTCAAAAACTGACATGTTCCACAATTTCTTGCAATTTTTGAGTTTTTATATTGAACAGTATAAAAAGTATTAACATTTTTAATAAAATACTCTCAAATATATTGCCAATTTTGCATGGACTTGGGTTTGGCCGAAACAATGCAGTGCAAGGTAGGGCAAGGGTTTTATGCGACACTGATTTCTTTTGAATCCTTGTCTTGTTTGGTTTCAAAATCCACTGGCCAAGCATAAGTACACTTAAACACTTAACATTTGTTCTGTGTTGAAGCAGTCTATCAAAAAACCTTTTGTTGCCACACAGACAAACAAAAGATGGGATAAAAGGTGCAAATTATCCCATTCACTTAAATGAGGTGCGAACTTTTATAAGTGGCAGGGCAAGTTTTTCCTTGTGAGCATACTTTCATTCAGACTAGTTTTGATTCAAAACAGCTGAGGATTTTTGCATGGACCTGCAGATTTTAAACTTGAATAAGTAGTTGCTAACAGTGATCGCACTCTTAGCAATCTACCCCCTAGATGCTCACATGCAAAGACTACATTAAAAACCTGACTAAAGTCTAAAAACAAGCTTATAAAACACAAAATGTATCTGAACATTTATCTTTAAACAAAATTATTGCAGCCAGAGTAAAACAAAGGTAAATTAGAGGGTACCCTAATTACTGTATGATGCAGTAAAAGTGTCTTGGTATTTTTTTTTTTACATTTTTTGGTAACCACGTAAGGCCCACTAGGCACAAGTGCCTGTTTTCAGGTACAACCCAGGAGCACTGCAGAGGTTAAGGGACTTGCTCAGAATCACACAGTATACAAGTGGAGGTTGTGGGAATCAAACCCAGGTCTGCTAGATGTTGTCAGCTCATTCACAATTTGTTATGCTATCCTCTAGATTATATTGCCAGCTCCAGTAACCCCCAGATGTGATGTTTAAATATGTGATTTCAAAAATAGTGTACAGTACCTATAGTACAAATTATGGTCATTAAACACTAACATTTTACTAAAATTCAATTAATCACCGCTCTATCTGCTTGTTTTTTCTTGTACCAAAGTGGGTGAATAGCTGGCAGCACTCTTTAAACAGCTGTTGATTAGGCTGCATTATTCTACAGCCAGAAACAACAAAATATATTTCTTCTGACTTTAATATTGATTTGCTGTGGCTCACTTTATAGAATCTATTTATCACTGTATGAGGCAGATGCTTTTAAATTTTGGAAGATAGGCAATGCTTATGATAGCTTATCAGATTAGTATTCTTTTTAGGAACATAAACTTTTCTTTATGTTTTAAACATATTCAGGTGTCAGTGTATTCATTTAGCAATTTATACTGACTAATATATGCTACAGAAAACATCAAAAGATTTATTGTGAAGCACTCAGGGTCTATAGTAGAACCCCTACAATTTCCCTCAATTTTTGCAAAATGCTCCGCAATTTTGGGTAACCTCTTCCGCTATTTTCCAGTGGCCCTGGTCATGACTGCACAGTTGGAACACATACATGTGATACTGAAAATCTGGGTGGGAGGGAGGTTTGGCCAAGTTAGGAGGGAGATTTGACTTTTAGGAGGCAGATAGCATAGCACACCTGTTTTCCAGTGAAATAAATTCAAAAACAAGAACATTTTCAATTTTTATGCATTTAATACTTAATATGCTCCAGAATAATTCATACAAAATTCAGATGTAGAAAATTCAAAGTTAAAAAAAATCAATTAATAAATATTGTTTACTTTCTTGGGGTGGTACTGTCACTATGTGCATAAGTGCTGCATGCTGATTTAGCTGCCTTAAGTATCTTGTTATCTGGTGTGTAGTTGTAACAGTCAGTGTCAATGTTCATTTTTGCACACATTATTGATGCGATGGTGTTGTTTGATAATCTTCCCTGTTGTCATCTTGGATTTTTCTGAGCATACGGAAAGATCTCTCAGCTGCAGCATTACTGTGTGGAAGACTCAGCGCTGTCAAAGCCAGTGAAGAAAGATTTTTAAATCTTCTGGTGTTTGTTCCTGGTGCTGTTAACTGTTCCATGGAAAGCCAGTAGGCATCAAGAGGCATATTAGAAGTACAGGGAGGTAGCTCTTCCTGAGGTGTTAGGGTAAAGTCCAAGATTTCTTCATGTAATGCAGGTTCATCTTTACAGGTATTGAATTTCTTGGCCAGCTGCAGAAGAGATTGTGGCTCAATGTTTTCTTTTAGCTGTGGATTTACAAATCCCAGAGTCTGCAGTGTTTTGTCATGAAATGGAAACTTCTTTAGGAGGCTTGTAGCCACTTCACTGTAAAAGAGGTGTATATGGCTGTAAAAAGAACTGAGTTGCTGTGGTGTGACCTCATTTTCTGCTAGATACTCTTTGGTTTGTATCCCAACTGCTAGCATGTCATCAGGTAGTTGGTTTGCTGCAGTGGTGAATGGAACTTGAGTGATGTCAGAAGCTGATGTAATCACTTTTGCCTGTATATATTTTCCCATGAACTTTCGGAGCAGGCGAGACATCTCAATATGAAAATATCTAATCATGGATTCATCCCTTTGGAACAGGGTGTTGAATTCATTTAGTGGTGTCAGAATAAATGAAAGGAACAGGTAGTAAAGATACAGTACATCTCTTGATTGTCTAGCAATTTTGCACATCTTTGCACACGACCTGGCTTTTCAACCTCCTCATGGCTTGCAAAGTAGCTTTTTAATGCCTGCCAGTGATGAAGGAATCTGTTCACACAATTTTGAAGAGACAACCATCTGGTACTGCAGTGCTTAAGGATTTTTAGTGGCTCAGTGTCTGTGAACTCAAGGTACTCACTGTACTGTTCTTTTCTCTTGGCACTGTTGTGGAAATGATAATCCACATCTATCAGGAGTTCCTCTACTTGCAGTCCAAGTGCTTTTACTCCTTTCTGGCAACATAGGTTTGCTAGATGGCAGATGCAGCCTAAGTTATACACATCAGGTTGTTGCTGTCTGATTCTGGATAGCACAGAGTTGTTCCTTCCTATCATCACTGACATTATCACTGCCATAACCAACCAGGTTGGACCATGGTATATTCCGATTTACAAAAACTTCTGTTAGTGTGTTAAAAAATATTTTATCCTGTCCCAGTGTTACATTCAGGCATAGCCAGAAATTTTGTGTTGATTTGCTTTACATTTCTGTCTAACACACGCACTAAAATGGTCAGGAGCTCGTCACCACCAAGGTCATTGCTCTCATCAATTAAAATTGAGAATTTTTCATTCCTGCACAGTTCACTGACATAATCATCAAGTTTGGGTGAAATTGCAAGAGTTAATATATGTGTAGCCTTTGATCTCTTGCAAGAGAACTTCTTTGCTATGTCAGAGTCAGGGAACATAACCTTGTAAAGTATGGAAAAATGGTCTGCAATTAGAAATGGCAGGTTATGCTCAGCAATAAAGTTTGTGAACAACACTTCAACTTTTATCACAGCGTCTGCTGTACTATTTTGAAATGTAGCTGTCAGCTTGGGACTCTTGCTGTTAGCAGAGCACAGTAATTTATGAGTATTTGTGCTCATGTGACGAGCAACATCATTCTTACCCCTAGTTAAAATGCTGAAATGTGAATTGCAAAGGCTACAGAAGGCAAACGTGTCTCCTCTCTCGCTTTTCAAAAGCCAGCAGAATTCCCCGGACCAGCTCCTGTTGAACTTGCAGCTGTATTTCTTTTTCTTTGGAGTTGCTGCCTTCTCGGGGGAGTGCAGAAGCTTTGACAGGCTGCAGGAGAGAAAGAGATAAACACAGAAAACACAAACCAGAGCAAGAAATGAAATCCTACCTCAGACACTGTCTCATTTTTAACTCGCTGCCTGAGCCTTGTAATTAAAAACTAATGAGGTGATAACTACAGTCAGGATATGCTGCTAGCACTAGTGATTAAGAAAAGATCTGCTTAACAATACACGCTTACACACTGGCACTTTACTGATTACCTTTTAATTAAACAATTGAGCGATTAGCTTTACTGATAAAAGCTAAGAGAGAAGCTTTCAAGAAAGATTGATTTTATGACTCTCAGCAAGTCGGGAGAATGCGATTCCCGTGCAGGGGGGGCGGGAGAACAGTAAAAAAAATGGGACTCTCCCAGCCAAAACAGGAGATATCACATGTATGGGAACATAAAAACATTTCCCAAACAGGGTTTCAAACCCTGGTCTTCCCCCTCATCTACTGCTGGGTTGAGTGCTCTAGCTACTCCACCATGGGAGACGCTTGACAGAATGCCGGATCGGCAATGGTTATATCCACTTCCTGTTTGGTAAGTGGTGACTGGGGGTAGCAATATAGTCATATTGCTCATATACCCCTGTCGCTCTCATACCATATGCACTACTGACCACATGGTTCTTCAGGCGCAGTTTAGTCCATGCTATCCTCACCCGGTATCTGGCAAAACTGTTCCCAAGATACATGTGTGGTCTTCTTACCTTCAAGAATGAAGTGTATAGTCATATACGTTCATAAGTACAAACTCAAATGTCATAAAACCATTATATTGAAAGTAACAAATACAAGTTCATCCTGTCTGCACTGAAACCAGATCTTGCTATTTCTGGAATTCACTCAGCATTCAGAATGACACTGCATATAAAGTATGACTTTATTCTAATTTTTTTCTGTTACCCAAGAATTTAGATGATGGAACAATGACAGAGAACACCATTTGTTTCTACTTTAGCATTGCTGCATGATGTGTTGAGAAATTCTTCCCCTACATTGTCATCAAAGGAAAAAAGTTGCTGCTGCAAAGAGAAGGTCAAACAGGACCCAGAACGCTATAAACAGTATTTGCAGAAAGCTTCAGTACAAGTTAAAACATACAGGCAAAACATGGACGAAGAAAACTGTAAAGCACACAATGAGAAGACCAGGCTCAGAATGCAGAAATACAGAGAGAGGAAAAGGCAAGTGGTTGCAGTGGAAGAGAGCACTGTTGAACCAAAAAGAAACAAAAACAGATGAGCAAAAAAAAAAAAAGAAGCCACAAAGAGAACATTGGAGTGCGAAAAAAACACCGTGTTCAAATGAGAAGATGAGTCAATGAAAGCAGGTGCCATTTACATCAAATACAACATGCAGTGACAATGGGAACACCTGACGACACCATAGCCACAACTGATGAAGTCACAACCAATGAAGTGACTACTCTGGAGAATGACTTGCAATTAACTCCAAAGGCTGACATGAGAACAGATTGCACCATTAAAAAAGCTGTTCAACAGGCACAAGAGGAATTACTACAATCACCAGTATGCTTTGCAGGAACTATTGAAAGGCTTCCATGTTCCTGCTCACCATCAAAAAAGGCTGAACTGGCAAAGTGATAAATATTTACACTTGTTGAACACCTAGAGGAGAAATTGATAGAAGTAATGAAGGACAAACTGGATGAGGTTAAAAAAAATTACCCACAGAAGGGGTAGAGAGGCATCCCAGAAACTGATTAAAACAGTCCTGGTATTAAACAAATATAAACTCCTTAGAACTGCAAGCATGACCATAGGAATCAGCTGGAATGTAAGTAGTCAAAACCACCCAAAAAATAAAAGGCACAAGTCCACACTCTCTTTGGAAACCATCAAGACCATTGAGAACTTCTTAAAAGAGTCAGCCATGTCGCTACTGCATAGAAAGGCCTACTCCAAAAAGACAGGAAAAACTAAGTCCTTTCCTTCAAAACCACTTGAGGCTCTTCGTTGAGAATTTATCCAGCAGAACACAGATACACCAACTAGAACAGCAAAATTCTGTACTCTAAGACCATGGCACATAAAACTTGTCAGTGAACAATAACTGGATCAGTGCTTGTGTGAATACTGCACAAATGTTTTGATGAAGTTGAAGGCATTAAATCGCACTGCTGACATTAAGAAAATGCCACAATGCAAAGTCTTAAAATTTGTACAAGTCTAATGAACTCACAGTGTGCCAAAGGGCACCTGGCAAAAAATTTTATAAAACAGAGTTTGTGCAGAAAAAATGTGACTTTTGCAGCACAAATGATTTTGAAAGTAAAGTTAAGGAACTCCTGCAAGCGCCTTCAAATGAGCTTGTCAAATGGCTCCTGTGGGAGAGTCTAACTATTGTTAGAAAAATAGATGGTGCAGATGTCAAGTAATGCCAAAAAGTACTGAAAAGTAAGGAAACAATGGTGCAACAACTAGTAGCAATACTCAGAGAAGATCTCAAGTTTCTGGGCTACCACTTGCATGTTGCATCATGGCAACAGTATCAGTTTGCATCAATGAAGCAAAATATGCCAAACAGTTGGGTCATGATGGCTCTTGATTTTACGGAGAACTACACTTGCAAATTTCAAGATGAGATTTAGTCCCGCCACTGGCATCATGAGAAGGCTACAGTTCATCCTGTTGTTGCATATTACAGGTGTCAGCACTGTGAAGAAACTGTCACAGAATCTTTGGTATTCATTTCCAGTGACTTAAAGCATGGCCATCATGCTGTGAGGCATTTCATTCAGATCTCAAATTCCCACCTCAAACATGTTTGTGGTCTTGACATAAAAAAGCAGATTAATTTCACAGATGGGTGCAGGAGCCAAAATAAGCTAAAGTGGTCTTTCCTTGTAGTTTCTTTGTCCTCCTCAGAATATGGTTTCCCAATCAAAAGAGCATATTTTAGGTACTGGCATGGGAAAGGACTGTCTAATGGGGAAAGCGCAGTAGTAAAGTCATGTGCATCACAAGCAGTAGTATCACACTAGGCAGCAATTTCAAATGCAGAAGACCTCTTTACATGCTGCAAGAATTACCTTACCAGTGAACTGACCAGTGCTGGGTGTAGCCATTCCATTCGGATATTCTTTTGGGTGTGTAGTAATGACATTAAATGAAACGTGCTTCCACGTATCAAAGCTATACTAAGGGACCCACCAGTTCCAAAGTGTAAAGTCATTTAAAGTGGGAGTGGTTGCAGTCAAAAACATTACATGCTTCTGCAGACACTGTCAAGGAGATCTACCATGTGATAGCGGGAGATATGTAGAACCATGTATGGTCAAGACTAACAAATTTGGCTGCTGTGCCCACTTCAAGAAAGACCCCCATTTGCATGCTGCACACTCAGGAGAAACATGATCAAACACCAGACACTGCCAACACCCATGGTCAGTCAAGTGAAAGTACCTCCTGTATCCCTACAGAGCCGGTTCCATTTGTACTAATCAGAATGACACTGTCTTGCTGAATGATGCCACACCCACACATAAACCACCAAAACTGATCTCCCTGAGGACACATGTGGTTTGATACCCAAGACCATCATACACAGTGCTGTGCAGCCAGCAAAAAACACGATCATGCCCTCAGGCCTAATTCAAGTCAACAATTTATATGCTGTTTACTATTCCAAAGTATTTTATATTGGTGAGGTCTCAGCAGTACGTAAACAGCTGTACCCCTTGAAGTTTATGCACCAGCATAGGGATTCCACATTAACATGGCCACGGCATCATGACCTTGATAAAGTGGAACATAAAAGAATATTTTATTGACCAATGAAGCGGGAGGGAGCTAGAAACCTTAAAATTAATGTCTATGAACTTGAGGAAATACGTGAAAAATATTCAAGACTAAGGCAGGAATGGGATTAAGAGTCACAAGAGTTCTTTGAAAGACATGTCTGCTGAGAAGCACAATTAATACAAAACTTTTCCAAAATCAATTAAATACAATTGCTTTGCTTAAATGCTTCAAAATTATTTTTATTTGTCTGCAGGACCAGAATAGTTTGTTTTTAATTTTCCAACTTTACACATTGGATTTAATTACACAGTAGGGTAGGGAAGACTGGTTTGAAACAGCTCTTGTAGATAGATTTTTATTTTCTGTTGCTTGATGTTGTATGTTTTGTATTGTGTGATGGATAGTGTTTGTATTCGATGATGAATGGTAGCTTTAGTAAAACTTTTTGATCTCAAACAGTATTTTGGTGTTCATGTTTTGTGTGCAGCCTTACAAATGCTTTACCCTCATGTCCATATAAGGGAGTTACCAAATGACCACACCCCATATTCACTGGTAGGGCACACATGTTAACATGACTAACAAATGTTTCCTGTTATGAGTAACAAAAAAACACACACTCATGCACACACTTCTTTGGTGTCTCTTGTTTCATGTGCCACTTTCAAGACTCTTTCTCATTTGCCTATCAGGCAGTTATCTCACAATATATTCCATTTATAACTGGTAGGGGGCAGCATCAAAAAACACATAAAATTAATCTACTGTGTTTTAAAAATGGACACTCATGTCACACTTTGGTAACCCCCTTTTCGTGGAGTTGCCAGATATGACTACCAATATTAGAAAGTGATATAGTAAAGATACTTCAACACTATTACAAATTAGAAGACTTCTCACCATACAATTGCATAATTTCCTTTCAGTCAATAAACCTAGAACCATGGTATAATACATGGATGGGAACTTTTCCCCATAGAAAAGGCCACCATTAACCTCCCTGTGTACCTGTGACTAATCTGTCAATTAAAGATATACCTGTGACAAATCTATCAATTCAAAAGGGTCTAGTATGGTTGCCCGGCATAAGTTTTCCCAACGCTTTTTTCTCTGCTATCATTTTCCCACAGTGCAAGTTACCGACTCGTTTTTTGCCCAATTACAGTTTGCTCAACCGTGAGAAATAAGCAGTGGAAAACATATCGGAGCAATCCCAGTTCCGTGTTTTACTTCATGCATGCACAGTAGTTACTGTTAATCAATTACAGCACAGGGACAGGTAACCTGTTATTGAAAACAAATAAATGGCAGACATTTTGTGCTCCTTGCTAAAGTTTCATTACTTGTTTCGTAATGGGTGCTGCAGAACCCACTGTATGCCAGGTAGTTTCCTGTAAACGGGGACATGACAAACTGTGCATTGAGGGCTACCTGTACGTTAAGGAGCGGAGCCATGGTGACCTGTGGTACTGGTGTTGTCAACAAAAGAAATCACTGCGTTGTCACGGCAGGGCCTCTACGGTTCTTGTTGGGAGGTAGCAGCATCTACGAAGCACAGCGCCACACTGTCACTCTCCAGATGCCAACGAGTTCCATGTTGCTAATGATGCATCGTCCCTGAAGTCTAGAGCTATCTGTATGGATGACACCCCTGCACAGCTCATTCAGACAGAGCTTGCAAAGGTGTCTGCAGAGGTGAGGCACAACATGCCTAGCCATCAGGCCCTGAAACTAATTCTCAAACATGCTAGATGAAAACATGCCACCAGAGCCACGCTCACCAGGTGACATAATAATTCCTCCACAGCTGTGTGTCATCAACCGGCATCAATTTTAACTTTGGGAGTCTGTGTGTAGCAATGAAAAGGTGTTACTGTTCACCACCAAGAGGAACCTTGAGAAACTGAGTGTAGCAGAATACTGGCTTATGAATGGGACATTTAAAACTGTGCCTACACGTTTTAGGTAACTGTATTCTGTGCATGCCCCGGTGGGAAATCCTGATAAATGCCGCATTGTGCCACTTGTTTATGGGCTTATGTCTGCAAAATCACAAGAATGTTACCATCAACTTTTTCAGGACTTAATAGATGCAGCAGATGAATTTGACTACACCCTTGCACCCTGATATACAATTACAGATTTTGAGCAGGCTGCAATTAATGCAGTAAAAGTAGAATTTCCATCAGCAGAAAGCAAGGAGTGCCTATTTCATCTTGGTCAAATTATATGGCGAAAGATACAGAGCTGTGGACTGTCTTCCAAATATGGATCTGAACTGGAATTCAGTTTAATTATTTGGCATTTGGTGGCATTGGCAATTTTTACCACCAGGCGATATACCCCCACTGTATGAAGATATTAAATGTGAAATACCATCTGTCACTTCTCCGGTACAGGAGTGATTCAAGGATAACTACATTTATGGCAGCATCAGACGTGTAATGAGAAACAATACGATGGTTCAAGCCCCTCCACTGTACCCACCTCAGTTCTGGTCAGTATACGACCAGACTGTTCATGTGATGCCATGCACATAAAACAACGTTGAAGTGTAGCACCACAGACTAGGTACTCTGGTAGGGACCTCTCATGCTGGGCTTCTACGTTTTGTAGAAGAACTGCGAAACAAGCAGATGGTGACAGAGTCAACAATAGGGAAAATAAACTGAGGCATGCCAAAATCACCACTGAAAAAGAAATATGCTAAGTGAGAGGAAAAAAATGGGAATATTATTGCTGACAGACAACAACGTGTTGGCAAGAACTTTATGAGAGGCATCGCCAATAACATGGTGCTGTAATGACACATGAAGTAACTAATTTTTAACGCTGCTTTTAATTTCACACTTTTGCACAGCAGAATAAAGTTTTAAAATACAAACACAACCAGTCACTGTGAGGGGATTTAATAAGGAGCTCGTTATGAACTGCGCTGCATTCTTAAGCTCGGTAAGTGCTGATTTAATTCCCAAATGCTATTTATTTTACTGCTGATATCTTGACGATTTTGGTTATGTTGGGGAAATGTTAAGCGGGATTGGAATCGTGGGTAAATGAGTCTGACTGTCAACTGGTGATGGGTTAATTGATGTCGAGCAACATCATGCTGGGCAACCGAATGGATCCCATTCAAAATATATACAGTACCTGCACTAAATAAACAATTACAGATGTATACCTACACTAATTAAAGCTATAACCTACACTAATCAAACAATTAAAAGTATATACCTGCGCTAATAAAAAGTATATACCTTGTATGTTTGTCTTCATTGTTACATTTTGAAAACATTAATAACATTTATTCAGTAAAAAAGTATACATCTGCACTACATTGAACTCTATGGGACACCACTACTAACACAATTAATAGAGCATTAGGATGCTAGGCAAACAAATTAACAAACTGCAAAAGAAAATGGAAAACAAGACACTCACACAAAACCTTCCCAAACCCAGAGATCCCCCAAACTCCTACTGGCACTCATTACATACCATTCCACCATTCCCTCTTTGCTGCAAGGGATCTTCAAGTGTTGTAATGTGACCACAAATGTGATCTCCATAACTATAACCATTCTAATGTATTATATTCAACACTCAATGGGTAAAGGTAGAACACTCAGAAGTATACCCTTCTTGGGGGCTAATTAGGACAATAAAGCCACTCACACTTTGGGCTCATGGCCTTAAAGCCCTAATTAGCCCTCTTGATGGGTATACATCCTTGTATACCACCCTTCCATATTAATACATGTATATATGAAATTTGCAGGGTGGCAAGCCTTGGTCCCACAGATGTGTCTTTTGGTGGTTTGGTATGAAAATATTGAACAGGCCCATAGTTACAGCATTCTGAAGTTGAGAAATTTTTCAATAGGATAACACTGTGGCACCCGCTGTGCCTTTCAGTGCCCATATCTCGAAAATGGTTTGAGATACAGATTTTATGATGCAAAAATCAGTGACATTGCGCAGGACCTAGAAGGCAGAATTTCACTGTTCGTTGCTGACACAAAGCTCTGTAACAGAGTAGACACACCAGAGGGTATAGACAGAATGAGAAGGGATCTGCAGAAACTTGAAGAATGGTCAGGGGTTTGGCAGTTCAAATTCAATGCAAAGAAGTGCAGGATAATGCATATGGGGCACAAAAACCCTGGCACAATATATCAGTTGGGGGGTGAGGATATAGCATGCACCAAGCAGGAAAGGGATCTAGGGGTTATCATCTCAGATGACCTCAAGGTAGGGAAACAGTGTGACAAGGCAGCAGGAAAAGCAAATAGGATGCTGGGATGCATAGGCAGGGGCATCACCAGCAGGAAAAGGGAGGTCATAATTCCACTATACAAGACACTAGTGAGGCTCCACCTGGAGTACAGTGTACAGTTCTGGAGACCTTACCTGTGTAAGGACATAGACAGGGTAGAGAAGGTTCAGAGGAGGGCAACAAAGATGGTACATGGATTGCATCACAAGTCCTATGAGGACAGGTTGAAGGAACTGAATTTGTACTCCCTGGAGGAGAGGAGGGAGAGAGGGGACATGATAGAGACATACAAGTATCTTACAGGGAGGAACAGGGTGCAGGAATACACTATTTTTAAGCGAAAAAGATGTTCCAGGACTAGAGGGCATGGGATGAAGTTGGAGGGAGGAAGATTCAGAGGAAATGTGAGGAAGAATTTCTTCACAGAACGGGTGGTGGACAAGTGGAACACCCTGCCAGAGGAAGTGGTGGGGGCTGAAATAATCACGGGATTTAAGAATGCATGGGATAGACATAAAGGAATTTTGGAGGTCAGGGGTAAGGGACAACAGACTTCTAGGAAAGCATAAACTGAACTTACAAGCTCAAATGGGCAGACTGGGTGGGCCATAGGCCCTTATCTGCCGACACTGTCTATGTATCTATGAAAAATTCTTAGTCCATTATTGGGGTACTAAGTACAGAAGTAGGTTGGAAAACCATTAATACCATGAATTTTGAATTTTTTTTCCACTTTGTAGAGTTACTGAGATATTTGGAAATTAGTATTCCAATTGCTCATTTTCATGTCCGTAGGCCACTATTACACCCTCAGAGTTGGCACTCACAGCTCTTTTTGCTGCCTGTATCTTGGAGACAATGTAAGATATGGATTCAGTCAATGTATTGAGTAGAGGTCTCGATGTCACAATTACAATGACACTTGAATGTTTCTCCTAGCTGCTACGGTTCCCGAGATATTGGCAAATTTGTGTTGCAAGGCTTCCTTGCCCTACAGGGCTGCTGTATGGCTCCATAGTTGTGTGTAAGTGGAGGCGCAGGGCAAGGATGGCCCACACTCCCACAGACACATATCATTATGCAGAAATGGGTTGGGGCCAAGCGCTCCCACCGAAACATATCATTTACTATTTATATTACACTTTTTCAAAAAGAAAGGAAATTTTTTGCAAAAAAAAATTAATGCATCAGTTAGGATTGTTTCCACAGTGATATAAGTGTGGAAATTTAAAGTTAGGGTTACCGCCCCACCTTCAGATCCCCATCCTCAAAACCCTAACTCCGCATTCCCCACTGCCCCTCCCGGCACAGACACACACACACACATATGCAAGACACATGCAAGATTGTAAGACACTATATGACTCAGTTACATCTGTAAGCACAATAATCATTATACTTTACTCATTTCACACAACACTATGTAATGAAAAAACAAATAGAGTTTGATCGACTCTATACTTCCAATACAGTATGATGACACATTATTGCGGGCTTATCTTCTTCATACAATAAAACTTAGTCAGTATGAATTTTCAAAATATTGATTTTTATGTGTCATAATTCAACAACTGGCTCACTGCAAGTATTGTTGCTGTCACATATGCATGTGGTAGCAGGACAGATAAAGCTGACACATACATAGTACTTTTCAGATACTGCTCAGGTATGAAACTAGCACCATCACATGTTTTTATACTGCTGCGTTACCTGGAAATACTCATTAGCAGCATGTTATGGTCACCTTTGGATGTTACAACTGTTGCTTTCACATAATACTTGTAAACTACATTACAAACAATTATCTTTTTTTATTACTACCATTTGTTATTAGGACTGACTCACTCCATCTGAAAAAAATTACGCAAACATCCAATGACTGTTGCTAGGGTTATCCAAACTCTCATTTCCAATATAGCTATCTATAGATAACATACTGTATGTTTCACCATTTAACAATTGAAATATAGGCATCTGCTTAAATCTTGTTATTGATGTCTGTAACAGAAAAATGCTTACTGTGGGCCATCACACATGATTGCCCAACATGCGTGTGTAACCCCAAGGTACTCTCATGGCAGCAGAACTCATACAGTTGGTGGACCATGATGATGGATGTGTCTTGTAGTATGTTTAGAGAGTTTATGTTACTTCTGTTAGCTGGTTGTCTCTTATTGGTTGTGTTGCCTTGGCCCTTCCCTGCTTGCATGTGTGTGTGTGTGTGTGTGTGTGGTGGGGGGGATGCATAGTTAGAGTTTTGCGGATGGGGGTGTGGGGGTGGGGTGGTAACCCTAACATTGAATTTCCACACTTTTGTCACTGAGGAAATAATTCTAACTGATGCATTAATGAAGTTTTTTGCAAAGAATATAAATATATATAGATGTTCCAATGAAGTGTTATTTTGTACTTTAAGTAGTGTTTTCATTATCAGTACCGCTTCAGTAGCCTAGTGCTGAGCTTTTTCATCTTGCTTCATACTGTGTCCTACTCTAGACACAGGTGTTCATGGGGAGCAGTTATTTTAGTTTTATTACTCAATCAGATTCATGTTCCTACCTTCATTTAAGAATCCATATAAATCAATCTCAGAAAACAGCTGAAGAAAATTCCACTGTTACCAGCTTAATGAGTGTAATAAAAAATATAATGACTGGTAACATTACCAAGGGATGATCTCTATGAGAGATATAGAAATAAAAAAGCAGTGGGGTAAAGTAACAGTGGTAGAAAGATAATGCCATGTTACAAATAGATGAGGACGTGCTGTCCGTGCTTGATAGTGCCCCCAAAAGTACATATTCAACATGGTGGTAGGACTTTAACTGGAAAACTGCAGTAGGATATACAGGACTTTTTTCTGACTCCACATATCTGAGTGAAGACAGAGAGAGAGAGAGTATAGCTATAGCTCTATGGTAAAGAAAATGAAGTGAACACAAAGCCACCCTTACCATTTATTTTGGAACTCTTGAGGATACAATCATCTGGGGAAATTATTCAGAAAACAGGGGAAGACATTTAAACTACCCTACTCTTTAACTTTAAGACAAGCTATGTTGGGAGTAATCCTAAGAAAGATTACTGACAAGAAATCTAAATGCCCTACCTTGAGAAATTGCTAATTCCTTTAGTCAATAAATAGAGAATAATGGCTAGGCAGGTGTGTGTTATGCTGTTTTTTTACACACCCAAGATGAGTGGTGAGCCATAAACCTCACGAGTGAAGCTCTAGATGTTTATGAGTGTATCACTGTCTGAGGGTGTGTAAAAAACAGCATGAACACACCTGACTAGACTTTATTTTTTATAATTACTGGTGCTTTTTACTGTAGCACCACAAGAGCAGTAAGTCAGCCATGGTCAGTTTCCAATCTGACTGACTGACTTCAGAAGCCCTGACCAGAGCATGAGTACTGCAGGATCAACCAGACATTATTATTTTTTTGTTTGAATGCCAGATCAACTGTATAAATAGTTATTAAAAATAATATTTTACTTGGGGACAAGTAGACAGATGGTCAGCGAAGGTCCCGGGCACGGGTGCTTCAATATCAGCAAAATAGATCCACCATGTTTGTTTTGTGCGTCCCACCCACAGACAAAGTAGGATCCAATAAGGCAACTCACTATGATTGAGTGACAAAAACCACCAGGGAAGTGACAGAATCTGTAAAGCAAAACACTGTAATAATCCATTTTTTGAGTTATTACAGTGCTTTGAAGATGCCTGTAGACAGTGTGATAAAGGGGGCCACCTGTAATTATAGGGATAATAACAGACTGGTTTCAAGAGACACTCCTGTCTTTCATAACTTGAAACACAATAATATGGGGTATATATGTACAGTATGAAAATACAACCCTTACCTTAAACTTCAAATATCATAAATTTCAAAACAAGTAAACCCGCCAGGCAACATTTATTTCTGAACAGAACAGCTCATTCGTCCCATGAGTTCCTCCAAAATGAGTGTGTTACTCAGGAATAAACCACAACCTAGTAGGCCCCTAGAAATAGCCTGTACGTTTCATTTCTATGTCACCAAGCTACCCCACCTCACGAATATAAGTGATGTGTAATATGTTTTCTCAATAAAATCACCACATAATAGTTACTTTGTAATCTGTTGATTTATTATTCTGTCGTAAAAACTATTCAAGTAAAACATGTTACGTTTTAACTGAAGCTTGGAAAAAAAAATGAGTTAGAACTTTGAACAATGCTACTGTATGCTGTTTCATTTAGTGTTTTAACTCTGGGATGAATGTGTAATGTTTTTTCACTGACAGTGTAATCTGAACAAACAAGTTTTAAAAAATATAATATAGACAATATGGGCTGTAATAGGGTTAAGAGTATCTCTTTAATATGATTTTTGAAATGTTTCATGACTGAAAATGTATGCATACCTTCCTAAAATAACCTTATGGAATTATTTTAACTCAATGTTCATATTACTGTACAGTTTGGGACATTGAACTTTTTTACTTATTACAGTGACCATTTTACTTGTAGAATAACACCACTCCTTATAAAACACACATAGTTCAAACTCTAGCAATACATTATACTGATGATAGGAAGAAAAGCATGACAAATTAAGGAAAATAAAAACAAAGGTTGAGGAAATGAATCATTATCCTAAAAGTATGGCATAACAAAATTATCATTATATCACTTCCTGTCTACCTCTAAGATGTTCTCAAAATAGGAACAGATTTAGCGGTCAACTAGTTTTGATAATGATTAAAGCCACATTCATTTCAGAAAATTGCCCCATGTAGATTTCTTTCCACTGCACTTCAAACCAACATGAATAAAACAGAAGTGCCCATCTCAAATATATAACTGACATAAAGGGACACCTGACATGCAACGTAATTGCCATAAATACTGTGGAAATGTATACAAATAGTGATATAATTAGTGAAAGATTACTATATTTTTTTAGGTTGAAATATGTAGTACTGCTTTGGCTTTAACAGCTGTCTAGTCAGTTATAAAAATGGTTTAGGGGATGCTGATGCATTTCTTGTTTGGTTAATTCTGTCTCAGATATATGCTTAAAACTAGTCTTAACACACTGATTCTTATTTATTTTGAAGATGCAGCTTTGTTCTCATGTTCTGTCTGTTCCACTTTTATAGTGTAAGTAATGTACTATCACTGCATGTAGTTTGTTCCTATAGCAGCTTGATTTATTGAGGGCTTGGCATGCAATTGGCTCTTTATGGTATTTCATTAGTTGGTTTCATGACAGCTTTACTTGATGGACGACTTGCCTGAAATCTTGTTTCACTGTTTATGTGATTTCTTTTTTTTTTTTAAACCAATCCATTGTAAAAATAAAGGTTTAAAATACCTTGTTGCTTTTCCCACCCTAGCTGGATAATTTTGCACCATTTTAACCAAAACTGTGTTTGTGGTGTAACACTGAATTTAACCCTGTGTTTCATTTATAATTTTTTTTGTTAATATTTAAGTGGCAGCAAAATTGCAAGTAATGCACTGGGAACACAAAGAGCTGTGTGCTTCCACTCGTGTGCTAACCACAAAGAGTTATAGAATGGGTAAGCAGAATCTTGCATCCTGATTGGTTTGGAACTGTGCATTGTATGAGTACAATACAGGGTAAAAATCAAGTCTTGACAACCAAGATGCAGCACACAAAAGAAATCACTGTGCCAACCTGTAGAATTTTCAAGTTAGAAAAACTGTTATTTTGTTTTTGAAACCACAAAACAAAATTATGAACTTTCTGATTAATCAACCGTCAAAAAACAAACAAAAAACAGCTACTGCTATGTATACTTTTATTTAATTATTTGTTGATTTATTGAATTGTGTTAACTAGGTAGGCCGACAGAGACAAAAATTCCTTTTTCAGGGGTGATCTGCAATTAATTATACTCTTCCTCCAGAAATGGACTGATGCCACCAACCAGAGAAACAGACTAAAAAAGGGGCACCAAGATCTATTAAAATAACCAGCTATAAAAAAACTGAATACAATAAATAAAACCTTACTTAATAAATTGCAGGAGATAATAAAATCAATAGGATTTAACAAATAGCAAATAGTCAGTGTAATTGGCAATTAAATTAGGCAATGTCAGATCTTACATCAGGCTGAATATTTCAAAAATGTTTTACTCCAGATTTGGTAAATACTTTTTACATAAACATTTACAATAATTACTTTTTACACTAAAGTTTGAACATTGTTATTGCTCTGACATTTGAGGCACCCCCAGTGTCCACAGAAAAATAGAGAAAGGACAAGGTATTACATTTACTGGCCTGGTCGAAGAAAGGCTACCTCTAGTGGCTACAGGCATTCACCAGTCCTGAGAAGGTTTTCTGGTGTTAGATCAGCCACACTCTGGGAACTCTGGCCCCAGCAGACAATTTGCTGGGTATGGAATACCTCTGCCAGTGCACCCAGTGTTACAGTAGGTTAGGGCACCTTAAGTTTTATACCCCCTATGCCACACTACCTCCCCAGGACTCCCTCCTTGGATGCCACATCTTCCCACCATGGACTGGTTTCTGTCTGTTTTTTGGAAAAGATACAAGCATTTGTAAATGTGGTAGACCACTAGAAGACTTGCTAGCCAAGTTTCCATTGCTCCATATCTCTAGCTAGCCGGGTTTTCTTTGCTCCTCACAGCTAGTTGGCCAGCTAGCCAACTCTCCTCTCTTCAAGTGTATATAGTGGTAGGCCACCCTTCACTGTCTGTTGCTCTACCAGACATAATTACCTGGGGCCTCACCTGTGCTATTTTGATGCTCCTGCTACTGGCCAACCTATCAGCAGAGACTGCTGGACTTAGATTGGGGGTTGCCTTGTTGCAGGCCACACCTACTTGCCACTGGTCAAGTTATCAGCAAAATCTCCAAAAGAGGTGATGTACTACCTGGACATTGATTGCAGACTGTACCATTTATGCTACTAGCAGAGTCTGCTTGGGGGCACCTGGTGACAGGCCACACCCCTCTGCTACTAGTGAACATTCTAGCTGATCCAAGAGGCACCTGCAAGGCTGTTGAGAAAGCTGCCTGTCAGTACAAGCCCCCTCTACTAGTTGCCCATGTCACCTGCCTTGTCTAGCTTCATAGTGCTTGAATCCTTAATATGACTGTTAGGAAGATAGGGCTCTCCTGTAGCAGTGCTCCACCACTGTCTCTGCAGGTCCTTCAAAAGCTTCTCCTTGGTCTTCTGTTCTGATCCTCCTCTGAATGGCTCTTCCGATGTCCTCCTCCTCTGAACTGAACTTGAACTTTCCAGGAAGACTTATTTTGCGTTCTTGAAAGAAGGCATGGCTGCAATGGGTGGTTCCCTTACTGGGTGAGGAAAGGGATGATGATGACTGGTTATATAAATCATGGACTTGAATACACAACCAATAAGCTTTGAAGGCTGCTACACACTTCCATGCCTCCCCCCACACACACATTCCTAGACCTTAACTACCATTCAAATTTTAAAAGTGGTGGCAAACACATTTGATGTGCTGCCTTGGCAACCACTGGATCGGGTCTCACTCAGTCACTGCACTGTCAGTCTAGCATTGCTTGTAAAGTGCTTTGGGATACACTGTGTATGAAAAGCACTATATAAATGCTGATTCTTCTTCTTCTTTCAAACATTTTTCTCAAGATTGTGTTGGGGGCGAGTGACAGGAGATAGGGCAAGTCATTTCTGACTTCCCAAATCTCCTCTATGCACATTTATAAATGAAACTGGTGGCTGGTACCAAAGCCACTAACAGTACACCCATCAGGCTGGGCTTCTGGTGGGGCACCTGCTGTAGCTGTGACTCCGGACAATACATTTATTTTTTTTCTTTCTCAAATGATGTTTCTCTTCCTACGTAGTTTTCTCAATTGAGATTGCTTTTCAGTTATATGCTAGGCAGCAAATTGGCTTGGTTGTGTGTCCACTGTTTCCAGTACCACCCCTCCCAACCCTGCATGCATCACTGTCTTCCAAAAACAAACAGAAAATCACAAATGGCACTTACAGTGAAAATATCTCCCAAGCATTCTGTTTTAGCATGTTTATTAATTATGTAATATGGACCAAAAGTAATTATGGTTGCCTACCCATTTGACCTTGCTCTGACTTGGACTTTTAGCAAGGCCTGCCTACCCCATGCTTCGGTCACTCCACAGGTCTCTCATTTACTACCTCATGCCTGTGATCTAAACTGCTTAGCAGTGACTATTACTGCACCAAAAATATCTAATTGTCATCTCAATTGTTCCTAGTTGCAGGAATTGCAATACCATATAAAGAAAGTGTGTCCAGGAAGAGTCAGGTCAAACCATGTGAGCCAATAGCTCAGTGGTTAGAGCACTAGGATGGTATTCTGGGACCCTGCGTTCAGTTCCCAATAGGTCACATTATTTATTTCACAATACTTCTCAGTGTCATAGATGCAGTTTATTAGGCACACACACACACACACACACACACACCTCTGCTAATCACATAGTACCACACCATAACTCCCATCTGACACACAACTTGCCCACTTTCTCAGTGCCTACCTGTTCTTCTTCCTTCTGCAGTACTTATATCCCTGACAGTCAAATACCAAACTACAAATTTTACATTAAAAAATTGTGAATTGCCATTGCTGACTGCAAACTTCTTGGGATTCAACAAGACAGAAGGTTAACATAATATAATCAAAGTACCAATTGTACTGGGAAGTGCCAAACACACACACACACACACACACACACACACATATGCACTATAGCTTGCAATGGTGGAGCTTTGCACCACAGTTACATTATTGCTATCGAAATATGCCATGTTGTTTGCTGCACCTTGAGAGCTTACTTAATATTGCCACTGACAGTGATGGCTCTTGGCCACAGAGGACCTTTATAACTATTGCTGCAATCTGTGGCAGCTTGCCTGTCTGATGGTTATCTGAACAACTCACCACCCTAAAAATACTTATGGACTGGTCCCGGCTGCCAGTACGATGTCCTGGTGGGTAAAACACCATCATCAGAAAGTTACACAGGTAGCAGGAGTAATAGAGAAATAGAGTTTAGGCAGCATGGCAAACATCTTACAGAGATGAAGATGTTCCTGTTCAGGACATCCAGATATGTGTTGGACAAGTATGCTTGTGCCGTGCTGTTACTAGAAGTACTACAGTCCACTGACAGTGCAACAGCACTGACCACACAACTGATTCACTCACACAAAGAGTGACATTAATTTTGCCAGAACTAACATCTAAGTACCAATGTTACTGACAGGAACAAAAGGAAGGAATTTGTGCTTTATAAATATATCTGACTTTATATTAAAAGAAAATGTGTCTTAGTAAATTTTTCTTAGTTAAGTTAATCAGAGGAGGGCAACCAACATGGTGCATGGTCTGCACCAGAAGACTTATGAAGAGAGACTAAAGGAGATTAATATGCATGCCCTCAAGGAAAGGAGGGAGAGGGGGAACATGATAGAAACTTTCAAGTACCTCAAGGGAATCAACAAAGTCCAAGAGGGTAGCATCTTTCAGAAACATAGAAACATAGAATTTGATGGCAGATAAGGACTGCTTGGCCCACCTAGTCTGCCCATTTCCCTACCTAACTGATGAGCTGCAGATCCTAGTTAACCAATAGCCTACTTCCTCCTACCCTCCACTAGAATTGCCTTATGTCTGTCCCATGCATTCTTGAATTCCCCCACTTTTTGTGACTCCACGACCTCCGGAGGAAGGCTGTTCCATGCATCTACAACCCTCTCCTTGAAGAAATACTTCCTCACATTACCTCTGAGCCATCCCCCTCTATCTTCAAATTGTGCCCTCTTGTTCTTACACATCTCTTTTTCTGAAAGATGCTACCCTCTTGGACTTTGTTGGTTCCCTTGAGGTACTTGAAAGTTTCTATCATGTCCCCCCTTCCTCCTTTCCTTGAAGCTATACATCTTAAGCTCCTTTAGTCTTTCTTCATGTGTCTTCTGGTGCAGACCCTGCATCATTTTGGTTGCCCTCCTCTGGACAGCCTCCACACTGTCTATGTCTTTGTGGAGATGGGGTCTCCAGAACTGCACACAGTACTCCAGATGTGGTCTTACCAACTGTCAGTATAGCAGGATAACAACTTCCTGTTTTCTACTGGTGATGCCTCTCCCTATGCATCCCAGTATCTCCCCAGCCCTTCTTACTGCCTTCTCACATTGCTTTCCCACCTTTAGGTCATCTGATATAACTACCCCCAGGTCCCTTTCCATTTTTGTTGTTGTCAGTATCTCACCCCCCATTGTGTACTCTTCCCCTGGGTTTTTGTTTCCCAGTTGCATTACTTTGCACTTCTTTGCATTGAAATAGAGATGTACCAGAACAAGGGGGCACAATTTGAATATAGAGGGGGACAGCTCAGAGGTAATGTGAGTAAGTATTTTTTCATGGAGAGAGTTGTGGATGCAAGGAACAGCCTTCCTGAGGAGGTTGTGGAGTCGAAAACTGTAGGGGAATTCAAGAATGCATGGGACAGACATAACGCAATTCTGGTGGGGGGTTAGAGGAAGTAGGCTGTTGGTTAACTAGGATCTGTAGCTTGTCCATTAGGTATGGAAATAGGCAGACTAAGTGGGCCAAGCGGCCCTTATCTGCCATCAAATTCTATGTTTCTATGTAAGTGTGCCTCCTAATGACTTCCTGGGTTCATGAATTGAGAAACAAAGCTGAGAGGTTCTGGAACCCTAAAAGATTAGTGGATGCTTTAAATTAACCAACAGACATCTCTACAGCCCCATTTCCTTTTTATTTAGTATTTATTTTTTTCCCCCAAATCAAAGTTGATTCCAGTGGAAAATTGGGATGCATTGGATTAAACAGCTAAAAAGGAGTGCCAACTTAGACAAAAGATACACCTAAAGAATAGGATTATGTACACTGATCACCTCAGTGGTGGGTTCAGATTTGTGTCAGCGTTTTTGCTGTTTTTCTTAAGTACAATATTTATTAGTTTTGAAAAACACTTGTACCATTATATCTTTCTAATCATGTTAGCTGAACACCCACACCTTGCAATAATTGTGAACTAGATGTTGAGACTCCCATATTCAGGCACAGCTGTTTGTGCCATGCAGAATTAAGGGCCATAGCAAAACTGCATGCATTCACCGGTTAGGCATATTCATAAGGCAATGTATTCTATCCTCTACTGCCTGCATGAATATTGGGCAGTAGTAGTGTCATGCAAAGTGCATGCTGTCCGTATGGCATACCCTTAGGCCCCTAATGGAAACAGACACCCAGAAGCAAAAGTGATAACATGTCCCAAGTGGATTAGCATCATTGCTCCAGGGTGCCATATTCAGAGGCCTGCATGCTAATGGCCGCATACCTATTGTAAGGAGCCAAGGAGCTACTTGCATACCATTATGTGGCCATCGGCAGTAAGATTACTCAGATATCATTCTTAAAAAATGGATTATTAGGATATCTGACCCTTTTTAGGATTTCAGGATATTGGTCCTCAAAATCCTATATCCTAATAAACTTGGATAGTAACCTAAATTTTAGGATATCCTAAAATCCTAAGTCCAAATTTCCTAAAATGTTTTAGGTTTTTAGGCTATCCTAAGACAGATCTGCCAATATCTGATAATATACAATGGTCATATAGATGCTGAATCAGATGCTGATTATCCTACCGGTCAACTATCCTACTGTATGTTTGAACAGATTTTGAAATACAGTATCGGTGCATTTCTAATTAGCAGGTGTACAAAATGTCTCCATGCATATGTATGCATCGTGAGCAGTCGATTCATCCCCAGATGAAACGCTGTGGTCAATATGACGTGGGCATATCATCGCTGGGACAAATAGCAGCTGAACATTTCACCGACAACTGCAGTTGCCGACATTTCATTATGTCCCCATGTGAACAATGTTGCTGAACAAACTGCCAACCTTACCTGAAGCCCCACACGCTGACTGCCACACAGTGAAACTAGGGTTGCCACCTTTGAATGAGGCAAAAACTGGATCCTAAGCCCCGCCCCTAGCCCCACCCCTTTTCATGACTCATCATGCATTGTTCCTCCTAGAAGTTCATTTGTTATATCAATAAAAAAGAACAATGCAGCAGTTAAATAAAAATGTTAAGATGCTGAACTGTGCCTGTTACAGTTACTTTCCTAGGTTCTTCCTGATTATTTATTTACTTATGTATTTATTTATTGACATTGGTTAACCAAATAAACATACAGAGATAACATAAATTTCATTTACAGATATGACCTGGGGGGAGACAAGGGAAAAACTGTAACTAGCATACAATAGCATTCATACTTTATATCTTTTTCTGGCTCCATTTCCTGTTCTTGTCCACAATACTATTTCAAAGCCAAAGAAGTGACCATACTTTTTTCTTGAGGAAAACAATAATTTAAAACATTTAAAAATGCCTAAATTCTGTTAGAGATGAAAATGTTTACCAGCAAATGAAAATGCAGGACAACTGATTCTGTTACTGTTACAAAAGGTGGGGGCAGCAGTGGAAAGATTAGGCTAAGTAGGTGCTAATGGCGTTAATGGCCATACTTTATACCTCCCAGGGTGACTGCATTCACAAACAAAAGGCTACTTTGACAACAGAACTTGGCATTTAGCTGAAACAATGAATTAATTTGTTTCAAAAGTACATGAACACTCAAAATGGCTCAAAAACCTGACCAGCACAGAGCAAAACCGGATTACCTGATAGGGACCCTGAAAACCTGATCACCAGGTAAAAAACCTGACAGGTGGCAACCCTACCACACACACACACACACACACTCCCCATATAAGCAGAACGAACGAATGTACAATTTATACAGTTTACATAATTGTTTGTTGCTAAAACAGTATGCCAGTCTGTGGTGTGCCATTCATTCTGTCATTTGGATTCCCTTTAAAATTGCACAGAAGAGGGTTGTAAAGCGCAATACATTGCGGTAGATTTTGCTACCAGTCAAAAACTGCTAATGCAGGCATACTCATCTGACCGAAGCATTACAGAATTTCCACCCCTCTTGAGAGGACAGGTCTGAGGCACACACACTAAGACTCCTCCAGTTACCCCTCCAGGTCCAGTGGAAATGTAGCCAACTAATAACTATTTAAGTGTAGTCACTGTAACACATTGGTATCGGGGAAAATAGCGAATAAAAAAATAGTGCCCCTAGAATAGTGAAAACACAAACAGTGACCAATGAATAATAGCGCCTGACATAAATAGTACGTCTGGATGGTTAAAAATAGTCAGCATGTCTCAATAGCAAGATGCGCAGCTACTAAATTATCCCATTATCACTTCTGGTTATGTTGCTATGCTTCTTCACTAATGTGCCAGAAACTCAGGAATAAAGCGAAATTTGCAATGTTGGGTCAGAACAACAGCCTCTGCCGACTTTAAGTGAATGTGAATAGCTGCATTTTGCACTATAAACATGCATGCACCTGCAAACTTGAGAGTGCCCACAGAACCATGTGTACTTTAGCCTGCTCAATAGCCCAGTATGCAAGAGAGTCAGAAAGCAAAGTGCAACCCTGTAAAACAAGAGTCCCAGTATGACTATTGCTAACAGTAGCAGACATCATTTCGGCAACTTGCCTACAGCTCCCCAATTTTAGATGTCCAGGGCTAAATTAAAAGAGTTGGGTGACATTGTACAAAAGTCACACTGACCGTCAGTTTTGCCGTTGCTGGTGACTTGGTCAAGTAACTTACATTTTGTCCGTGACCACTATACTGGGGATGGCATATCTATTCTCCGATTTGGCCACAACATAATGACCACGGCCAGTAAAAACCGTGATGTTATGTCCATATGCCATAAGCAACGGAGCATTGTAAAGAGCTCCATTCAATGCACTCACCCTCAATCAGTCCCTGTACATTAATGTATAAATGTCAAACTGTCTAGTAGTATCCCCCACCCACTCCGATCCCCACTGTGAAACTTAATTAGCATGACAGTCCAGCAGCACCCCCACCCACCCCAATCCCTCTTGTGAAATGAGATTATACTGTTTGTCCAGCTGTACCCGCCTCCTAACACAATCCCCTTTGTAATACTAGGTTCCCCTTCCTTGGCAAATTTGTAGACATAAGACCATATGGGAAATGAGATTCTGCATCTCTGCTGGATTATCCTGGGTAAACTTTAAAAAAAAATGCCTACAGTTACTGGCCTTTTAGTGCCCCCCCCCCCGGCTGTGGGGAAGTGTGTTCTAGTCATAAGAGTACTGCTGGGAACCACAGATCACAGGTTCCAACCCTGCTACAGCTAAATGCTCACCGTGTGACCCTGTGTAAGTCAATTATCCTCCTAGTGCTCCTTTCTACCAAGCAACAGAAAGGGGCACAAGCAGGACCCCACTGGATATGTAACGTTGCATCTCTGCTGAGCTATCCTGGGCAAAAATAGGTAAAAGCAAGAACCCACTGGAAATGCTGTCTTGCATCCAAGCTGGCCTATCCTGTCAACATAAAGTGTAGAAAGACAAGGGAAAAAACACAAACAAATGCCAGCAGCTGATGCCCTTTCCAGATCCCCTCCCCTCCCCCCAGTGGCAGTGCGGTCAATAGGTTAGAGCAGTATTGGGAATCAGACATTCACAGGTTCAAACCCTGCTGCATAGTCAGGGGATAGAAGGGATGGTGCTGGGGGGGGGGGACATAAGGAAAGACTCACTCACCATTAAGGCACAAAGAAAATTCAGCACAAAAGAAACAACAGTGCCTCTACTGGTGGCTGTACCACTAGAGGGACTACTTTACCAAAAAAAAAAAAAATTTTTGTCATTTCTTGTAGTTTTTAAACATTTTTTTTCAAACTGTTGAATTATTTTATAAAAATATCACTAATAACCCATTTTCTAAGCACAAGAATATCCTCCAGGGTGGGTGGTGCAGCCTATACTGGGTCATCCAGGGGCTGTAAGACCTTCCCCTTTCAAAGCCCTGCCTCATTACGTCCCTGGGCAGACCAGTATAGCTTAGTATTGCCCACCCTGTCAGATATTATTGGTAATACATCACAGCTGGACTATCCTGAGTAAACACATGTAAAAATGGATAAATGAAGGAATCCTTTTTTTTTAAATTAATTTACCCTCCCTTGTGAACTAAGCATAACAATTTCACTACAAATCTTGCAAGCAAACAGTTAAGCATTGACCTATACTTATTTTTTCAAGTTGCAGGTAGATATTAGGGGTGTGCAAGTAACAAATAGTATTTCTTAAATACTATGAATAGTGTACTATTCCTTACATAGATTTGAATAATGAGTAGTGGCACTATTGGTTCTTTTTGCATTTGGAAAGCACTAAAAAAAGGAAAACAAAAACAGCACCTCATCCTCCTCCCCAGCCAAACAACAGTAAAAAAAGAACACCTGTCCTTCCACCCTTCTGCAATGAGCCCACCCCCACACTCCTCCTCCCCAACAACCAAGATTAAGGCCCTGTCCACATTACACCACTTACAGTCTGTAACGATTCCAAACCATTACAGACTGGAACCATTACAGTGTGTCCGCACTGCCGGCAAACAGTCTCGATAACGGTTTGGAACCGTTACAGCCCATCCACATTTGTGGGTGCCTGTAACATTACAGCTGCACCCTATCCCACAATGCAGTTTGTGCTGCATTGGGGAATACTGAGCCACACTCACGCTCATACTATGGCTGGTAACGTTACAGGGCACAATCAGCAGAATCGTTGTTCAAACCACCTTATAAGTGGTTTCAACAACGGTTATGATAATGCCTTCTGTAACATTACAGATGTAAACGCAAACTGTTTTGGTAACAGTTTGAGCCCTCTGTAACGTTACAGAGGCATAGTGTGGACAGGGCCTAACAAAAAGCTCTTACAATGGGCAAGCAGCACAGCCCTCCACAGCCGGCTGCCATCTCCTCTTGCCATTATTTGAGTTAAATAAATTATTCCCCACCCCCCATCCCAGCAACATCACCAAAGCACCCCCCTCCAAGCACCCACATTATATACAATTAGTTAGCAAGTTTCCCCCACAGGTGCGAGAAGGCAACTAACACAACTCGCCTTTCTCCATGGTCAGACACCTTCCTTTGAATGATGCTCCCTCACTTGCTTGCATAGTAAAACAGGATGGTCCTGCTTGGCTACACTGGATTCCTTGTGGAACTGTGTTCTTTGCCTCCCACTGTCATGTCAATGAGCCACAGTTATGTACACGTCACAGCCATCCATGATGCAAGCAGTAACTTGCAGTAAATCACATGTCGCAAAATACTGCATGACAGAAGGGATTAACACAGTTCCCTGCAGTGTGCTGCAGCATTTTGTCATATAGTGCAGCATTACTGTGTTGCATGCTGGCTGGAGCCACTGTAGATATATGGTATGGAGTTCAGTAGTAATTGGCAACTTTGCAGTCTGCAGTTTGAGTGCATCCTGCCAGGCTGCATTCAAACCTAGAAACAAGCCCCAGCCAGAACTAAACTGGATTGACTGCAGCCCTGTATCAATCTTATAATTGGAATCAGCAAATTGAAGCACTTAGAGTAAGTGTAACACTAATCTTCAGTAATGCACAAAAGAGTATGCATGATTACTAGAGGTGCTCCCAGGTCGCACCTGTATACAAGCTTTCAGCTTAGTGTGCTACTCCTGGTTAAACAATTGGGGAAGGTGCTACAAGCTATGCTTGTTGGCGCCTAAAAACAGATTGACATATGTAATACATAGTAGGCTTCTACACAAGCACCACTGGCAGCAGAAAGTTGTGATTGAACTATTTTATATTAAATATGTAATTGCTGTACAGGTTTTAAAACATTTTATAAATTTACATTCACAATTAATTACCTTTAGAATGTCAAGCCCATTTGATTAATGCAGTAATGCATTTTGTGGTTTCCATTGTGCTGAGATAAATGGCTGATAAATGGGTCTCAAGATACTTGTGCTGCAGCTTCATGCCTACTATTCTTCTGGGTGTGTGTTTATCTCAGTACTATGAACACACTTTTGTTTCCTATTGTTTAAAAATATTTGAAACCTTCTGCAACTCTGCTAGGTTACACAAAGAGGTTTCATATATACTGTACCTCCTGCTAGCGGTGCACCCCTTCAGCTCGACACGTGGACAGCTAAACAGGAAAAATGACCATTACGGCGACAGTCGCTATAATGGTCTGTTTTCGTTTGCTTTCCCCAATCGCCCTTCGGTACCAACTCTGACCTGGAGTTGATAATCTAAATGCGGGGGGTGGGCAGAGTCTCCATGGGGTGGAGGGCACAGCCCTCACAGAAAACACTTGTGATTCTGACGCACAATCAAGGTGTCGGTATTGTGCCGACACTGTGCAGGAGGTCAGCATTTTCACTGTCAACCTCTCTTGGTGCTTTCCTTGCTGGCACACCCCCACAGATGCATTAACACTTTCCAGTGCACAAAACGTGAGCCCTGGTGCTGCAGTAAACCTCCATGTACAAGGCAGTTAGCACAGGAGAAACACCATAAAATATATTGTAAGTGCTAACCTGCAATATCCAAACAAAACATAAATCAGAGCACTTAAAATGCAGGTTGCTCAGACCCATTTATTATCTCATCATGAGCACAGGAATACTCATTACTTCTCTCAGCTTTGCTGCACAGATTTCATTGACTATCAGTGCAGCTCCTTCCATGATAGTTCTCTTGACAGGTTCTACTCCTTGCTGTCTACTGGCAGAATGGCTGACATTCATGTGCACTCCCTTACCTTACCAGGTCACTGTTAACAGTCTCCATGGCATCCAGTGGTACTCCTCCCTTACCTGATCACCCATTACTATCTCTGGCTCAAGTGGAAGCCCTTCCCTTACTACATCTGGTTATAATTTCCCTGGTGGTCAGTGGTACCCATTCCCATACCCAATAGCCCAGTAATAGTCCCCATGAGATCCAGTGGCATCCTCTCTTTCCTGTTCTAGCCTACCTGGGGTCCAGCAATACCACTTTCCACTCCCTGTGTCTGAAGTGGTCCATAATGTATACTGAACAACCACCCCTGAAAATGTATCTCTGGTGTACATGTGTACCCCCTCCCCCACTATTATTAATAGCTAAGCCTCCTCTGTTCTGTGAGACACCCTTAAGAGCCCACCATCCCCTCTTCCTAGGACAGCAGCTGTCAACAACCCTCCACTTAGTACCGCAAATGGCTACTGACTGCTGCAAATACTGCAGAGACATGCAATACGGTATCTTATTAAGTTGATAGGGAGTTGGGTGGTCACCCCACATAGTTGAACATCATTCATTTACATGTGGTACCTCATGCAGTTGCACTGCATAATAGCAGGTTTCATTGTTTTACATATATGCATTCTGCTTTGCAGTGCCATGTTTTCTTACCTTGCTTTGTTACTGTATCAGTTTAATTTCACAAAAGAAGCTGCTTGGCACTTGGCTCCTGGTGTCACTCAAGAAATTCCTGTTTTACTTACAGAGAAAATCCCACTTCAGACAGTTGCTGTACATGTAGAGAAGCAAGTTTTTTGTTTAAGCAGAGGATAAGAATTACAGATAACTTTTAGTTACATTGAAACACTACTCACTACTTTGAAAAACATTAAAATGGGCTGTATCATTGTACCTGAACATTGGGGGAACTGAAGAAGGCAGAGTCCCCTTTGAAACATGTATTCTATGTGAAACAAAACTGGTGTTCTGTAATGTAACTACTTGAAGCACCATATGTACTGTAAAGGAATGCTGTTTATCTGTGTATGGTGGAACCACCCATTTCCCTGTCTCTCTAATAAGCCATTTCCCTTATGCACTGAGTGCCCTGCTTTATTCAGCTTCTACTTGAAGTAGCTTCTGAGTGTGAGTTGAACTTAATTTCATGCAATAATGTATATTGCTGCAGTATTGTGGGGCATCTATGGAAAATCATTGGTAATTTCTCAAAGACATCCAACAAGTACTGTACCAATGGACAGTATTGCTGTATACTGTATTCCCACAGTACCTATGACAGATAATTGCTGGCTTGAGTGGTGAGAAGAAAGCTGTTGCTAGTTGTCATCTCGGGAATGAAGGATGGGGCAGTGGAACAGAGGAGGCTTGATCGGGACTAGGACTATGAGGAGAGAGACACTGTACACCAAAGATAATTCTTCTTGGGAAATTGCATGATGCATAATTCACCACTACAGAGACAGTGAACAGAATGGGGTACTACTGGATGTCACGGAGACTGGTACTAGGGGACTGGGTAAGGGAAGGGGAACACACCTAAGAATGCCTTGCTTTTCAGTGACAGCTGGAGAAGGCCACCACACTCAACACAGACTTAAAACATTTTTTGATGCATTAACTAGCTCTGCACTTACAGATGGTTATTGCTCCTTATAATATTCTGTGCAGGCATTATATCAGAGCACTTAAAACTTTGTATACTCATTTGCATATGCACTAGTCTTTATTGGTACTGCCATTCCAACAGCTTAGTGCTGCATTATATTACTTATCTAGGATTATGATAAAATGTTTCCCTTTGCCTCCTCCCCTTTGATCTCTGGGTAAATGTTATGACTCTGCTTACTTTTAGGGGTATGGCTTGTCAGAGGCTTATAGAATTATTTACAATTGTGTAATTTTATAATTAATACAGTTGATATGTGTTTTACATTACATGGTCCAGAATACTTTACATACTAGCTAAAATAGCACATAAATCCCCCAAATTTTTTTATTATAGATAATATTGTTGATTGTTCAGCTAGCATATGGGAGGACAGTATCTACAGATGTGACTCAAGCTGACAGCTGTGGTTC
Organism: Neoceratodus forsteri; assembly: GCA_016271365.2. Classification (NCBI taxonomy): domain Eukaryota; kingdom Metazoa; phylum Chordata; order Ceratodontiformes; family Ceratodontidae; genus Neoceratodus; species Neoceratodus forsteri. The sequence continues at coordinate 1,532,198,023 of CM057449.1, read as the reverse complement.
TTGAGTTCTCAGCGTGAGTGATCACACCTACAGGTACAGCACTGTAATGTACCACACTGTTATTACCCTGTTGCTGTTAGTACTCAAGCTGATTTCCCTGCACAGTTTTTACCACACTCATTTTAATTAGTGGTTTTGACTGGCTACTTACAAATGTTATCACACAATACTCAGCTTCATAGATCCCCAACATTACCCTATCTCATCCACTCCACATAATATGAATGGTTTTGCCTGTGGGACAATTTTCCATTAAGGTTTAGCTTTAGTGGTACATATCAAATAATATACTCATTAATTTATTATGAAAAACTGCACCTTATGGGATTTAGATAAGAAGCATAATTCTGAAATTTTAAAGTGGTTTTAATGCACTTGTACTGACAACCGTACATGCACTGACCTTGTAATTTCTGTGTGCATATATTTGATTATTTAATGCTATTCACCTGTATTTAATTAATTAAAGGCACTATAAAACATTTACTGATCACAAGTCAGTCAATCCCAATGAGGAAGCCTCTAGCCAAGGCAATACAGAGAGGCAGCTGATCAACATTCCTGTACTATGCACCTTCAATAAATTATAATCTCATAGTTCTCTTCAGTTTATGTGCCCTATCATTTTGGTTTTCATGCCTTGCAATATGGCACTGACTTCACATAACTACTTTCTTCCATGCAAAGTACAGTTAATGTGGTGGTAAGCATGTTAGATTTGTGCTTACCATTTGAAAAGACAGCCCATGTCGTAGCAGCATTTCATTGTCCCTGAATCCCCACCCAGAAATAACTGAAGCTATCATCACCTTCTTACTTTGGATGTTCGCTGGCAGTATTTATTTAAAGGTACAATATGTATTTACATCATTTACATCCCAACTCATTTTAAACAGTCAGTATTTACACAGTGGACATAACAGTCCCACATCACTTCTAGGACATAACAGTCCTGTCTTCCCTCTCGTGGTTTCTCACCATGTTCTCTTCTTCTTTCTCCTTGCTTCTCGGGGTCCGGACACCATGATTTGGCCCCCCTTTCATCACCACAATGAGGTACCACACTTACCCGGACCACTCCCTCCACTAGGTGTGGACACAGTGATTCACCTCCCAGCTCTATATCTCTCCCCCCCTCCCCATTACTCCCATGCCTGGGTAACTTCATCTCCAGCCCGTGGTACCTACCCCCCTCTCTTCCTGACCCCCTTCTTTTCCCTTGCTCCCAACCCCTTCCACTCCACTTTTCCATCTGCCATATATCAGTGGAACTCCACCTAGCCCCCTGGACCTGGCTGCCCTACTGCAGCCCCACCTGGCCTGCACCAGGCCCCACGTAGGTCACCACCTTCCAGGTGCCTGCCAGTCTAGTGCCTATTCCCCCGATCTCCCCCCCCCTTGAAGGAAGGGTGGGTGTGGAATTTTACAGCAAGAAAGAGGGTTCCATGTGGGCTGAATGGCCTTAAATATCCCCCCAGGAGCCCTGATCAGGACCCCTACTGGCCAGTCCCCCGGCCAGTCCCCAGCGAGCAACCACCCCTGTCAGATGACACCCCCTGTGAGGTCATGGACCCTCCCCTCTACCTGCAGCCCCCTCCCTACCTTCCCCACCCCTCCCAGCTTCCTTCTGGCTGGTACCCAGGACAACTTAGTTTGCCTTTTAGTGGCAAGCCTAACTGTGCTAGCACACACTTAACCAAATGAAGTATAATCTTGTTGCTTGCATAAAACAATTCTGGTTCTTCATGTTTAAAAATCAAAACAGAGCAAATGTCTGCTTTAAAAAAAGTTCAGTTTTTCTTAACTCCCTAATATTGATTAAAAAGGGGCAAAATTCACTTTTTGCTGGCTGACAGTGGATCTTTGATTGTTATATTTATTTTTAAAATACTGATGTGAGCTTCAGTCTCAAAGAGACGTACTGAATTGCTTATATAGTAATACAGTAATATTTAAGTAAGGTAAGTAAGTAAAAGTTTATTTCTATAAGGCTCCCTTCCTGAGCTCAGTGCACCTTTACAAAATTCTACATAAAGCATTAAAATCCACAGTACTAAATAGCATTTTATCCATAGCAGAATTTACATTTCTGAAAATGCTTGATTAAATAAAAAGGTCTTTAGAGCTTTTTTAACCCCCTCCACAGTCAGGCTATTATGTATCTGGCAAGGTAGAGAAATCCATAGGGCAGGAGCCATAAAGGCAAACATTCTTCCACCAGTTGTTTTTAAGGTTACCCTGGGAATCTCTAGCAATCCCTCACCAGAGGATCGGAGGGAGCGGGAGAGACAGTAAGATGTCAGGAGTTCTTTCAGATAGTGGAGTCCCAAACCATGTAGGGCTTTATAGGTCATTAAAACGACCTGGAAGGTGATCTGCCACTGTGCAGGCAGCCAGTGCAACTCATGCAGCACAGGTGTTATATGGTTGGATCTTGGGCTTCTAGTCAACAACCTAGCTGCCGCACTTTGCACCAGCTGCAAGTTGCAGATATCCACTCCCGGCAGCCCTAGATAAAGGGCATTGTAGTAATCAAGATGACTGGCAACTAAGGCATGGACCAGGGTAGGAAGATCCTCTGTTGAAACCAAGTGTTTCACCCGTGCTATATTCCTAAGGTGGAAAAAGGATGATTTGACTACAGCCAACACCTGTGCCCTCAGGGTCAAGCCCTCATCAAACATAACACCAAGGTTACGTACCTGACCAGATTCCATAAGCGGGGTTCCCCTCAGAAATAAACCTGAGGGTTTTCCCGCCCATGGACTTGACATACTCACACCTGGTTCCACCACCAATACCTCTGTTTTTCCTGGGTTCAACTTCAGCCAGTTGGTACTCATCCAGTTCTGTATCTTCAGGAGGCAGTTGTTAAACAAAGCACTTGACTCAGACTCCTGCCCGACCACAAAAGATGTGTAGAGTTGAGAATTATCGGCATAGCAATGAAAATTCAACCCATACTGTCTTATAATGTCCCCCAATGGAAGCATATACACCGCAAATAACATGGGGGACAACACTGAACCCTGTGACACCCCACAGCACAGGCAGTAAGAGGTCGAGGAATAAATCCCTGACACTACTGTCTGAGTCCTACCCTGCAGGAAAGGTTGAAACCAACTGTGGACCTCCCTCCCTTAGTCCACAGAGAAACCACAGGCGCTCAAGCAGCACCCCATGATCTGCGGTGTCAAATGCTGCTGAGAGATCAAGGAGAACCAAGATAGAATGAGTTCTCCAATCTCTTGCCATCAGGAGATCATTCAGTACCCATACAAGAGCTGTCTCAGTACTGTGCCATTTCCTGAAGCTAGACTGAAGAGGGTCATAGATACTGAGGCTAGTTAAATGATCTTTCAGCTGCAAGGCAACCACCTTCTTGATAACCTTCCCCAAAAAGGGGAGGTTCAAAACCTGACTGTAGTTTTCTGGGCAGCTGGGATCAAGGGAGGGCTTTTTCAGAAGGGGGAGCACTACTGCCTCCTTCAAGGGATCTGGAAAGATCCATCTCTACAATGATGCCACCACTATCCCAGTAAGGATCAGTCCAATAACCTCTATACACCCCACAAGTAGGTGAGTAGGGCCCGGATCTGAACTACAGTAGGTTGGACGCAAAGACTGGATAATCCTCAATATATCAATGACTACCGGTTGACTAAAGGTGAACCAAGTTAGTTGGGTATTAGTGCCCCTCAATTGATCGCTGCAGGACCCAATAGGGAGGTGCTGGCTGATCTCATCTCTGATAGTGGACACCTTATCAGTGAAGAACATTGCAAACTCCTCACACTGTAACTGTGACAAAGCTCGATCGGCTTGAAGACAGACTGGATTGCACAGTCTGTCCACAGTCTGGAAGAGCTGGGCCAGTCTGTTCTTCACTGTGGCAATTTCCCTGGACAGGAACTCTGCCTCCTTGTGGGAAATTGCTAACTGATAGATCTTATAATGATCCAACAGTCCAAGCCTGTAAACCTCCAGGTGAGTTTTCCGCCAGCGTCTCTCCGATCTTTGGCCCTGTCTCTTCAACCCAAGGATCTCCCTGGTAAACCATGGAGCCCCTAGGTGGAGAGTACAGGGACGAACATGGAATGGAGCAATGACATCCAGGGCCCTCACAACTGCCCCTATTATAGGCCAGCAATAAGGGCCCTGAGTCAGTGCTATCCATTTGCAATCCCAAGACGTCCAGCTCCATCATTAGGTCTTCTGAAGTAACTCCTCTCAAAGGATGGAACTGTACTATCTCCTTAGGGGCAGGCCTCTTTTTGGGGGCCGTGAAACTGAACTTCAGGGCATGATGGTCAGACCAACTGATAGGCTCCACCTCCACACCCGAGACTTCCATCCCCAGATGGAATATCAAGTCCAATGAGTGTCCCCTCTGGTGAGTTGCAGAGGTAAAAACCCATGTCAGGCCCAATGAATCCATCAATTGAAGGAGGCTTTGTCCAAAAAGTATGAACTTATTGTCAACCCAGGCATTGAAATCCCCCAGAATTAACATTCGGGGGTACTCCAATACCCTCTTGGCAATGAATTCCACAACCTCCCTCAGGAATTCCCTCACATCACCTGGTGGACGATAAATGAAAAGAATCCTGAAGCCTGCACCTGCACCCACAATACACTCAAAGAAATTGGTACATCCAACTGGCACCTCCCTGAGGTCCAGTTCCTGTCTAAAACAGACTGCAGCTCCCCCTCTCCTACGGTCCACTCTTGGGCGGTGAATCACTGAGAACCTGGCCAGAACCAGAGACCCCAAAACAGGACCTGCATTTTCATCAAGCCAGGTCTCAGTGATGCAAGCCAAGTCCACAGATGCAACAAGGTTCACCACCAATGTGGTTTTGTTTCTGATAGACCTAGCATTGCTTAACACCGCCTGAAAGGGATGGAACTCCAAGGATGACTCCGCCTCCTGCCTGACCAAGTCAGTGCCCTTGGGTATGGGTACAAGGCATGGTGGACCTCGCTCCTGTATCCATTTCACCCCAGGGCACCTCCTGGTTGTAAGTGTCCCTATCTGCCCACTCCTTTCCCATCCCCCACCAGAGTTCCAGGATCTCCTATTCCCTGCACTCCTTCGTCTCACAATGCCGAATGCTCGGCATTTTCTATAGACTTCTGAAGGCAGTGAAGGACATTCAAATGGTTGGAGATCCTTCAGTCTTGAGGGGGAGTACCACCTGACTGAGTTCTTGCCAACCAAGCACATATTCAGACTCTGAAATAATGCTAAGTCATTAAAAAAAACACCAAGTCAACACTTTTATTTACTCCTTATATACCCCCTCTTAATAAAAACCACCTCACTCCCCACTTTATTATTTAAATCAAAAACCTAATACTAAATAAACATCTATTAACAAATTTATAAATAAACGAAACAAAACCACTCTCAGATGACAACTCCTGCACTCTCTCCCACAGAATGAGGGAAAAGAGGGAAGGTCTACAAATCCCGGACACTGTCTCTAATGAAGAAGGGGAAAACAATACAAAATACATAACTACAAAATTAATACTTATTCAAACAAAAAAAAAAATTATAGAAATAAAATATTAAATCAGCAAAAGTCTCAGTTCATTTATCAGTCCTAGTCAATCCAGTATTTCTTGAAAAAAAATAGTCAACTTTAAAACTCGTTTCATCTAAAGAATAGGAAGTAGGAGAGTTATACACAGGGCTCACATCTCAAGGAGCCCTGAATGCCATTCAGTCTCTCCTGTGGGCTCTAACTTCCACACAAGAACCAACAAGTAGTCACGAATCCTAGGGATCAGTTCCAAAATCGGCTCTGTAATCACACACTTTATAATCCAGATTCGTTCCATGTATTACATACCCTACCACTGTCACTCCCCACTCTGGTCACAGGTCACACAGGCTCAAGGTAGCCGAATCAGCTTCTCTTCTCATCATCAATCTTCACTCCAACCGGAGTCAGGCTGAAATGTTATGCTAGCACTCAAAGTGTTAAATCCACAGACAGCATTATAAGAGTTCAACCCAGCCACAAAACCCTTCCTCAGATCCATTCTGCACTATGGCTGCCCACCAGCTACCATCCACTCAAACAGAAGTACTACAGAGCCGGCAGCCCAACAGCAGCAGACCCACAGCACACCATTAGGTCGGGTCAGGGCTGAGAAGAAATTCCTCCTGAAAAGAATCCACAGATTTGCTGCCAAGTGGAAACACCATCAACTCCACTCCTTCTTTCCTCCAAAACAACAGAGCACAACACAATCCAGCTTCCGACTCTGTTCCACTCTCCAAAACCCAGCTACCAGAAGCGAAAAACTTCACTCTGTTACCGGATTTTATGCCTTGCTCATAGCGCTAACAGCGCTTCTCTCAGTAACCAGAATCCAGGAACGATCGAAATAAAAATGGTAGGATGATAATTTTCCTAATTTCCTAATTCGTTACATGTACACGCAGGAAAAAGTCCACACTTAATTCACCAGAACCAATAAGAAAAAGGAAAAAACGAATAACATAAACATATAAGCGTAAATAAACGGATTTAAATTAACAGTTAAAACCAAAATTTAAAATAATCCTCCAGCTATTCCACTGCTGCTTACAGCCAGTTCAACATGGCGGCAATCTTTTTTTCAAGTTAACAGGTATGGAATATTAAGCCATTATTTTGACAGCAACAGTATCTCAGAAACTCACCTAGCAACAAAGAACAGTCTTCATTTTTAGAAATGCATCCTTTAGATATACTCAAATTTCCTAAATAAAACTAACTTTTGTTTAAGAGCCTTGGTTTACCATTCTTCTAATCTGTTTAATTGCACTTCATAGTTAATATTTAATGAGCTGTCCAATAAGTATTACCCCACTAAACTTAAAAACGTCTTAATTTCTCTCCACACTATACAATCCTTTCTATTAACTGTGAAATCTCTCTAAATCAGAATACCTTTCAGAATGACAGCAAATCAATTGGAACAAGCATTTGTCAATGCTGAATGTTGTCTTGCTGGCATTCGCATTGGTACTGCAGGAGTTAGAGAGATGCATATTAGGAATGGCAGTGAATTATGGAACCAACGTCAACCCCACCCCACACTGAAGAGACTGACAGGCATTGGGGTGTACCTTTCAGTTGTCAGCCATAAGGGTCATGCCATTTCACCTCACCTGACCCTGCAGATACCCACAAGTGTTAATGTGTGCCTTGGGGTGTTTGGGCTTTACACTCACCTCGTTCCATAAAACAAAATGCTAAAATGGGTGCAGTATAGGAGAACAGGTGAACTTTGGGGCAGAACAGCCCATGGCACACCTTGATGCCAGTCACTGGCTGCAGGATGGGGGTGGAATGATGTGAGCATTACTGTTGACAATCCCAAGTCACACCCCGTGATGCCTGTCAGTTCCTACAGGGCAGAGCATTATGGTCAGAAACCCTAATGTCCTGCATGTTTCTTGGTATTTTCACTCCAAGTTTTCAACATGGGCTTTTCATAACCCCACTGCATGAACAGAGACAGTATCAGTTTGTTAGCCGAAAGGTAATTTTGCACAGCGACTGCGCCATTTGGCGCCAAAGGTGTGAAAACACATTTTGAACAGGATGTGAAAAGTGACAGCTGTACTGTTCATGAGGAGGTGTGAAAAAATGGTAATGTTGAAAATCTGGAGTGAAAATATAACAATACTGGTGAAGTGATGAACGTGCGTAGAAACTGCGCAACGCACACCTGTACTGCAATTATTCTGGGGATTTTTTTACACCAGATTTTCAACATTTATTTATTTATTTATTTGCTTTTGTTAACCGGGTAAGCACACTAGACAACCAAGTGCCTATTTTCAGGTGCGACCCAGAAGGCATAGGCATTTTGGGACCACCACTCATGAACAGTGGCACTGTGATTTTCATTATCTGTCCCAAACGTTGATTTCGCACAGCGACCTTACCCATTGTGTGCCACAGGTGTGAAAACATGTTTCAGGCAGGATGTGAAAAATGACAGCTATACTGTTCATAAAGTCGTGTGCAAAAATGATAATGATAAAAATATGGAGTAAAAATATAAAAACTGGCAAAGTTACGAGCGTGCGTAGAAACTGTGCAATGCACGCTGGTAATGCAGTCATTTTTGTGAATTTTTTCACCAGATTTTCAATATGGGCTTTTTGGAACCTCTCCTTATGAACACTGTCACTGTGATTTTCTTACTCTGTCCCGAGCATTGATTTTGCATAGCAACCGTGCCAGTGTGTGCCAGATGTGCGAAAATACATTTCAGGCCATGTGAAAAATGACAGCTCTACTGATCATAAGGAGGTGTGGAAAAATGGCAATGTTGAAAATCTGGAGTGACAATTTTAAAAATTCTTGAAGTTACGGGCATGCATGGCAACTGCACAATGCATGCTCGTAACGTGGTCATTTTTGGGAATTTCTTCACCAAAATTGTAACACAGACTTTTTGGGAGCTCACCTCATGAACTGTGATACTGTCATTTCATTAATCGGTCCCAAAAGGTGATTTCATGCAGTGACCACGACATCACATTTCAGGACCGAATAACGAAATGACAGTGACTGAGTTCATGAGGTAGGGTCCCAAGAACCCCATGTTAAAAATCTGAGACCAAAACTCCCAAAAATGGCTGAGATATCATCCTAAATTGACCCCCCCCCCATTTATACCATTATAAAGCTTGCCGGCATTTCTTCAGTTCACGGTCGGTTTTGAACAGTGCAGACGTGTTCCCGCTCCATTGAAGATCATCGCACTGGACTCCAGAGGTAAGTATGGGGTGGGGGGTGTGGGTAGGTGGGGTGTGCAGAGCTTGGGCATGGGCTGGGGGAGGGCCCGATGGGGAGGGACCATTTTCTTTGTTTCAGGTAAAAAAAAAAAAAGAAGATATGGCAGGAAGGGTTTTTTCTTTCAGATTTGCTTTATGCACACTAGGGTGGGCTCCCAGTGTGCCACCTGTGGTTTTGGGGAGGAAAGACTGAAGCCAATGGGGATTGGGCTCCCCATCAGCAAAGAAAGCATGTTTGGGGGGGCATGATGCCAAGGGGGATCGGGCACTCCCATTGGCAGATATACATTCTACAAGGAGGACATTATGCCGATGGGGATTGGGCTCCCTTGTCAGTAAATGAATTGGGAAGAGGGCATGCCAACAGGGGAATTGGGCACCCCCGATGTCGACTTTTATGGGGACTGTAAGAGGTGGATGGTGACAGTTTCCACCATGTTTACTGAACTGTTACACCAGGCAAGGGACACCCTGCAATGACGGGTCACTCCATCATTGCAGTGATGAATTAGTTTCAAGTTGGTGGCACACTTTTCAACTGCTGTCATAGACAGCATGCTTTTTAATTTGTGCCACAGAGCCCAACCTGGAAAAGCAGTGGCACCACTGGCCACAACACGACTGCACCTCCAAAACCTGCTATTCCAAGCTACCACAATGTGTTGCTTGAGCGTACGCAAGACAACATAAAAATGGAGGTACTGTGCATCAGGGGGTTTCAAAGATTGAAATAAATAGTATAGTAGAAAACAGGTCACATCTGAGTAGCAGTTGCAAAAACAATATTTTTGCTCATATTATCAGGCCATACACATTTTCAAATCCAACATGATGCATGTGCCTCATGTGATAATGTATTTATTGCATTATATCACGATGTTATGCACAATAAAAATCAACCTTTTAACGTAAAGATGACAATCATTTATTAAATATTTTAATGCCATTCATTCCATTGTATAAGCAAGGTACAATCATCTTGTGGGGCAATTTGAGACTTTGAGTTAGGGATGTGCAGACATTAGAGGATAAGAGGATAAGCCATGTCAAACCTTAACATACATGTATTGCACTAGCCCACATTGTCAACATCTCCAGTAGGCTGAGTATAATGGAAAATGAGCAGACATGAAAGACCGTTAGGCCTATTCTGCTGGCATTTTAGTATGTTAGTATGTTAAATGGATCTAAACTAAAATTGAAAGAGAAGAACCCTTGAGAATAAAGACATGAAATACCTAGGTATTTATTATTCTAAACATGAAACAAGCAAACTAATGTGAATAAAAGGAAGAATCAAGACTGGAATTGAAGCACTAGTGATCATTCCAATCCAAATATATTTTGTATAGCATTTTCCATGCCAGTTATACAATTCTAGATACTGAAAGCATAGAACATAGAGGAAAATGAGACAGGGGGCATGATTTTCAAATGATGATGAATGGAGCATGGTGCTTGTGCCAACAAGGAATGGCACAAGGGTCATCTTGTGCTACACCATGTGTCATTCCCGATGTTCAGATGCCACTTGTGCCACATGGGAGGCTGCCTGGATCAGCTGGGCTTGCACTGTTCTTGTGGCAGATGCACGGTTGTGCCCTGGCAGACAGGGACTTGCACCATGGTGGTGCTGTCATATTTCCCTTTTTTGGGATTCCAAAGAGCTGCAAGGGATGCAGAGCTCACCAGGGTTTAGACCAGACTGGAGGTAGTCTAACAGCCTGTGCACTACCCCCTGCAATGATGTGGGGTGGGAGGTGATCCCATGCCTGCCAAAGATGACCCAAATCTACAACCAATGTTATTCCACATCTACCAGAGGGTGTAGGTACAGTATTGCACTGTTGCTGACACAGGGCAGGGCAGTAAAAGTGCCCATGCCAACTAGTGGTTGTACCAGGCATTCCTCAGATGTCATACCAGGTGGAACTGGAGACCCATGTCATTACCCACCACCCCTACACCATGCCCCTGTCTGGGCACGTCAGTACCACCACAGCTCCAAGTATCTGCTCCCCCCATGGCTGTCATTGTGGTTGTCCTACACATCTCTGGCACTTATGGTGCCCCTGTCTGACATTGCATGGGGTCTGTGCTATGCCCCTCTCACCCCACTGCTGCCAGCCCCCCCCCACAGCTGCTGGCAGCCACCTGGGCATGTAGCTGACGGGTTCTGGCACTAGTCACCGTGGTGAAGGGCTGTCCCACAGCTTGCAGCCTTTCCCTCCCATGTGCCTTCCATATATTGCACATGAGTGGGTGCACCAAACTGTGGGACTTTGGTGCTGGGACACCACCTGTATTAAAATCAATTGCAGGGTCCCTGACACACCAGTGATTAACACATGCTGCTGTTTACTGCAGCATCAGTTGATCTAAGGCCAGTTCTGAAAATTAGGCCCAGGATATTTACTATGTGAAACACATGAAGGAATTAAAAACATGCCACATAAAGTAAATTCAGCAAGATTTCATTCTGCAAGACACATATGGAGGCCAAGGAAAGTCTGAAATCCAGGAAAAGTGCAAAGGAGAGCATCAACACCATATGCCAGTACTTAAATAGAAGAAGAGAGGTCATAGGTGTTAAGCCCTTGAAACAGGAGGAAGATGGAGTGAGGAGACATAACTGAAATGTTGAGAGAATATTTTGCTGCAATATTCACCAAACTGAGCTGGGTGTAGAGTGCTCCATAGAAGGGCAGCTTCCTGACATCACTTCCACTCTGGTAGCTGACTATCAGGTGAATATCTAGCCAGATAAGTCCCAAGGAACAGTATGCTATACCCACTGAGTCATAGTGGGACTAAAGGAACAGTTTGGTGAGGTAGCTTGCAGTAATCTTTAATGAGTCTGTCCATACTGATGTGGTGCCAGTGAAATGTAAAGTAGTGTAGTTCCCATCATCAAGAAGGAGACAAGATCAGACCAAAGCAACTACAGGATGGTGAGCCAGAAAACAGATCAAGGAATGTTTCAGAAAGCCATTATCTAAGATTTTTAAAGGCCTCAGTGAAGGCCTTTAAAAGGGGTCTTAAAGGGAAACAGTAGAAAAGGCACAGCTTTACCCAGGCACTACAAAAATGCCTGATTAGTGCTTTCAGATGGTAACATTTTTTAACGAATAACTCTAATAGATTTTTTAGTGATTTAAACAGTGGCTTTCAACTTTCACTTTCTATTGCTGGAAGCCACCATTTCATGAGTAGCAGAGAGCTTCCTGAGCTCACTTTATGCTAATATGTCCTGCTAACCAATAGCTGAGGTCAAACAGGCATATTAGCATACAGTGAGCTCAGGAAGCTTGTTGCTGCTCATGAAATATCTGCTGCCAGCAACAGGAAGTGTAAGTTGTGGGTAGCTGTTCTAAATCATTAAATAAAGTTGTTACTGTCTGAAAGCACTAATTGAGAGTTTCTGCACTGTCTGAGGAAAGCTTTCTCTTTTCCATTGTTCCCCTTTAAGACCAATCATTTTGCACAGGCGTATGAGAAATGAGAATCCTTAAATGCCATCCAGTATGATTTTGAGTAGCTGCTGAAATCCTAAATTTTAGTATACTGAGATTTGATTTAAAGTTATTATTTATTTAATTGGAATCTACTGTTTGATTTGTTTTATATTGCTGCTATCTCTGTTGTAGTGGTACCCTGAGCCTTATATGAAGGGCACCACCAGAAGGAAACAAAATCTACTACTACTACAATGGTAGAATAATGGAGCCCATGGAGGAGAACAAGGTTTTTTCTTCTTCTTCTCAGCATGAATGTTAGACAGGTAGGTCGGAGAGCCTCCAACTTTGGCCAGTCTCCCTCTCTCTCTACCATCAAAAGCCTCCTCTGACTCTTTCCTATTAGTGCTCATGCCCCTCCTTCTCCTCTACCTCCCCTTCACTGCTCCCCTAGCCCCTGCTCCCCTGATATCTCCCTGACTAACTGGCCGACACTGTTTCTAAAAATATTTTGGATAGTTGGGCAGATTGCTTATTATGTACTTTCAAGTTCCCTAAACTGCTCTTTGTTTCATCCAACACTTGTTTTATTTTGTAGAACTTCTCCGAGTTTTGTAACCTTTGTTTGTGTTGTATTCCCTGCTTCCCCTGGTCACACCTGGAAATTAGCATTGGTTCAGTGTGCCTTTCCTGGTTACCAAATTTTTAAATAAATAAATAAATAAAAACAACCAAGTCAAATACAAGATGCTTGACTTGGGAAGGAAAAACTGAGGTGGGACCTATAGACTGTGTGCCTTCAACTGCTGTAGTAGTGGAAGAAAATTTCCTGGGGCACAAAATAGACAAAGCTCTAAACCATAATAAACAGTGCACTGTCACTATCAAGAGGGCTGGCAGAATGTTGGGGTACATCAAATTTAAGGTGCTGAGCAGGGGAGGGAGGGAGAGAGAATCCTGCCTCTTCTGTTTTGTTCAAGCCCCACCTATAGTACTGAATGCAGTTCTATACAATGAGGCAGTTGAGGGGGTGAAAAGAAGAGACACAAAAATGGTCAGTTGTATGAATTACAAAAGCTATAAAGGGAGGATGGAGGTCCTTAACATGTACATATTGAGAACAAGAAACTGTGAGGGGCCATGATCTAATTCTTTTGCATAATAAAGGATATTAACAAGATTGAACCGAGATATTGGGTCTGGTATCTGACAGCATATAAGGGCATGCACTGAAGCTCTGAGGTAGTTAATTCAGGGTAAACGTTAGGCAGCACTTCTTCTACTAGATTTTGTGAACCTATGGAACAGCCTACCAGCAGAGATAGTGGATATAAAGAGAGTACAAGCCTTGGTAAGCCTGAACAAGTTTCTACTAACCAAGGAATCACTGGATAACCTAACAACACAGAAATATAGATTATGTTTGCATAAAAAGACTTGCTGTCACATCTAGTCTACCCCTGTTCCCTACCTATTCTGATGCCTCTGATCCTATTTGGTCACTGGCATCCCTCCTTTCTGCTTCCTCTAACCAGTTTTCCCCTGTCTCTGTCTGATGAATGCCTGAAAATCCCCACAGTTTTGCCCCCATTACTTCCTCTAGCAGGCTGTTTCAGTCATCTATCACCCGTTCTGTGAATAAACGTTTCCTCACATTTCTCCTAAACTTCCTCCTTCAGCTTCATTGCATGTTCCCATGTTCTACTGCCTTCTTTTCTCGGAAACAAACACACCACTTGCACATTGTTCACTTCTGTGAGACGGGGTGTACCCAGACAATATAAATGCATACAGCAGGGGCCATGTTAGTTGCCCCATCTGGGACAGTACAACTTTTGCACACCATGACACTGATTTGTGCCTCCCATGCATGGGTAAATACAGCTGCCATACATTGCTCCCTCAGACACTCATGTACCACCCCAGAGCCTGTAATGTTGCATAGTCCTTGGAATGCAATATTAGTGACCAGTCCTTCTAGTTTTGAGTCTCATGAATAAAACTACAGAAAGGATCAGTTGGGTATCTGTTATGCTTTCATGTACAAAGGCAGTTCAGAGCCTTTTTGTTACCCCCTTAAACAAAATTGTACCCGATGGAATCCATGGACTATGCCCTCCTGCACCAATGCTTTGATGTACTTGTAGGTCTCAGTCATGTCTCCTCTCACTTTACTCTCCTCCAGGGAGTATATGCTGAGTTCTGTGAAGTCATTCCTTGTATGGCTTTTCATGCTACCCTTGAACCATTTTGGTTGCCATCCTCTGTACTGCCTCCACCCTGTCAATGTCCTTGCAGAGGTGCAGGTTCCAGAGCTGGACACAATACTCCAGGAGAGGCCCCAGGAGTGAACTATTCCAAAGCAGCACCACCTCTCTCTTCCTGCTAGAAATCTTCCTCCCTATACACCCCATCATCCATCCCTGGGTAGCAGAATGGGTGGGGAACACTTTTAAATTAGTAAATGTCTGTGCAGCATACTATTTCATACCTGCTTCTGAAGCAGCATGGTAGCCATGAGGGACCTAAATTCACTTTTGACCATAAATTACTATGTTACTGTAATCATGCATATTTTTGTTGGTTTCTTAGTTTTGATACTCTTTGCAATTCAATGTGTTATGCAAAATCCAGATTTGCAAACTGTTGAAGTCCATCATGTTCACAATTATTAGTGTTGAACTGTGTTATATCCCTGTTTCTTTAAGTGAGACATCTATGTAGGTGTCAGCATGGCTTAGTAAGTGACACATCTGCCTTGGGTCCAGAAGGTTATGCATTCTAGTCCAACACTGGGGTTAGGATCATACTATTAATGCTGGCACCAGAGTGAAGCACCAGGGAGTGCTATACTGTCAGGCCTAGATATTCAAAGGAGATGCACCCAGCACAACTGAGTTGCACCGGCGCAGCCCCAGGAATGTCCCTCCAGGCTATATTTAAAAGACAGGGATGCACCGTGCAATTCTGGATATGCCACAGTGCAAAGATAATGTACGCGGCACATCTAGAGGGGGCATTCCCATGCATATGTGGCACATCTCAATATTCAGTCGAGATGTGTGGAACAGTTGCCTGCACATCCCGGACAATGTGCCGCACAAAGTTAGGCATGGAAGAAACATGTCTAAGTCATAGCCAGCCACAGGCGGGCTGCGGTACTGCACAGTGCAACACAGCAGCCACCAACCCCTGGGTGGCTAGTCCCCCACATCCCCCAGCGTGAAGTAAACTAGAACAATCCCCTTACCCCTGGTAGTCTAGTGTCCCCCACTAACTGCCTTGAACCCCATATGTATAATAAATAAAATCTTGAATGTCCCTGGTAGTCCAATGGTACCCCTCCATTCCCAAACCCCATCTGTGTGATAAATATATTTTGAACTTCCCTGGTAGTCTAGTGGCCCCCTTCTCAGCCCTGATCGTAAAGTAAAACACCCATCCCCAGAGCTCCCTGTTAGTCTAGTGGACCCCCATGCCTCCACCCACTAAACAGCCCATATTTCATCCCAGTTCCCCATCCCAGTATGGCCATGCAGCCAGCGGGCAGCACAACCCACCCACATACCTCCATGACTGCCAGCTGCATGAGCTGTTACAGAATGACAGCTTACAATATGCACTACAATACCATTGGTCGACAAGTTGTCTTTGAGAATGAAAGCTTACAGCACACACTGCAAGCCCATTGGTCAACAGTGCTGACCAATGGTATTGTAGTGTGTGCTCTAAGGTGTCATTCTGTGACAGCTCAGTTGGCGGTCAGTGGTAGAGGTATATGGGTGGGTTGTGTTGTGCACTGGCTGTGTGGCCATACTGTGATGGGGAAGCAGGGTGGAGTGTGGGTTTCTCAGTTGGTGTGGGGGGTACTAGACTACCAGGGAAGTGTAGGGATGGGTGTTCTACTTTACGATCTTGGCTGGGATGGGGGCCACTAGACTAATAGGGAAGTTCAAAATATATTTATCATATGGATGGGGTTCAGAGATGATAGGAGGGGTACCACTGATCTACCAGGGAAGTTAAGAATATATTTATTATATGGACGGGGTACAGGGAAGGGACGGGTGCCACTAGACTACCAGGGAATTGTGAATAATACTGTTTCACACTGCAGTCAGTGTACATGGCTGGGGAGCACTAGACTACCAGGAATGAGGGGATCGTAATGTTTTCTTGTAAGCTCGGGGTTGGGGGGCACTAGACTACCAGTGGTGAGGGGATCGTAATGTTTTCTTGTAAGCTCGGGGATGGGGGGCACTAGACTACCAGGGGTGAGGGGATCGTAATGTTTTCTTGTAAGCTCAGGGATGGGGGGCACTAGACTACCAGGGGTGAGGGGACTGCATGTTCTCTTGTAAGCTCGGGGCTGGGGGCACTAGACTACCAGGGGTGAGGGATCGTATGTTTTATTGTAAGCTCCGGGTTAGGGGCACTAGACTACCAGTGGTGAGGGATCTGAATGTTTTATTGTAAGCTCGGGATGGGGGCACTAGACTACCAGGGATGAGGGACTGTAATGTTTTATTGTAAGCTCGGGGTTGGGGCACTAGATCACCAGTGGTGAGGGATCGTAATGTTTTTTTGTAAGCTCGGGGATGGGGGGCACTAGACCTACCAGGGATGAGGGATCATAATGTTTTATTGTAAGCTCAGGGATGGGGGCACTAGACTACAAGGGATGAGGGATCGTAATTTATTGTAAGCTCGGGATGGGGGCACTAGACTACCAGGGTGAGGGGATCGTAATGTTTTATTGTAAGCTCGGGGATGGGGGCACTAGACTACCAGGGATGAGGGGATCGAATGTTTTCTCTGTAGCTCGGGATGGGGGGCACTAGACTCACCAGTGGTGAGGGGATCGTAATGTTTTCTTTGAAGCTCGGGGATGGGGGGCACTAGACTACCAGGGATGAGGGGATTGTAATGTTTTATTGTAAGCTCGGGGATGGGGAGCACTAGACTACCAGGGATGAGGGGATCGTAATGTTTTATTGTAAGCTCGGGGATGGGGGGCACTAGACTACCAGTGGTGAGGGGATCGTAATGTTTTCTTGTAAGCTTGGGGATGGGGGCACTAGACTACCAGGGATGAGGGGATTGTAATGTTTTATTGTAAGCTCGGGGATGGGGGCACTAGACTACCAGGGATGAGGGATCGTAATGTTTTATTGTAAGCTCGGGGATGGGGGGCACTAGACTACCAGGGATGAGGGGATTGTAATGTTTTATTGTAAGCTCAGGGATGGGGGCACTAGACTACCAGGGATGAGGGGATTGTAATGTTTTATTGTAAGCTCGGGGATGGGGAGCACTAGACTACCAGGGATGAGGGGATCGTAATGTTTTATTGTAAGCTCGGGGATGGGGGGCACTAGACTACCAGTGGTGAGGGGATCGTAATGTTTTCTTGTAAGCTTGGGGATGGGGGACACTAGACTACCAGGGATGAGGGGATTGTAATGTTTTATTGTAAGCTCGGGGATGGGGGGCACTAGACTACCAGGGATGAGGGGATCGTAATGTTTTATTGTAAGCTCGGGGATGGGGGGCACTAGACTACCAGGGATGAGGGGATCGTAATGTTTTCTTGTAAGCTCAGGGATGGGGGGCACTAGACTACATCAGAAAATGTGGTGTGGGATGCTGGCAATTTTCACAAACTCCACAAAGCAAAAACTTCTTTAAAACATTCTTGTTTATTTTTTTAATACTGCCCTGACATTTCACACATAATCTTGTGCTTTTTCAAAGGGCTTCAATATTTTCTGAAATAAATTGATAGAAATATGCATATTACAATCAGGTAATCAAGTCATTTTTAGCAATTTCATGTAAATTAAATATTTCCATATTGCATTTCTTCTGCATTAGTTACCCAGTATTTCTGTGTGTTTATACTTCTCCTTTTATCTTGTTTTTCCCTATGCTTATTCCAAACATTGAAATGAACTGTGAGACAATTAATCTTTTACCTTTATGTTTTACAAGTAGCCTGCTCCCATGTGTTACAAAATGCTGAAGCATTTACAATGTTGTTTCTGTAATAGAAAAACCTTCTTAGTATTGTTTGTACTCATTTGTAACATATATTTTCCCTCATTTGATATAATGGCCTTTTATTGCGATGTTATCTACAAGAACAAAAGCCAGACCAAAGTTTATAATGCTCCTAAGAGCTTTACTAATCCCATAACCAGAAGACACTTCCAGTTTCACCATGCAGTGTTTTTTTTTTTGTTTATTCACTTCATGTGTATTTTGGTCTTCTGTGTCTGTAATACACAATACTGTTTTAAGAATTGTTATATTGACAATACCTTTTTACTATTTAGTCACTTAATTTGCTTTCCAAAGAGCTCTGCATGTCAACTTACTTTTTGTTTTCAGCGTCTTTGTGTAATGACATCTGCTACAGGCTTTTGTTCCCACTGCATCTATGGAATGGAGGCCTTCACTTCCTCTTGAGCCTGCTCGTCCATGTAACCACGTGAGATGTGGTTTCACAAGCCTTGATAGGTTCATGTATTGTTGCCAAGCAACAATCTGGCCCTCCTTTTAGGTGTTTTGTAGGATGCCTGCTATGGATGAGCAGGCTCTATTGGTGATATGGCTAATGTTCAGCTTGTTGATTCTTGCTGATTTTTTTTAACCAACAGTTATATTTCAGTTATAATCAAATAAATGTGAATCATATTGTGCTTTTTAGTATTTGTACCATAACTTTATTTCTAATCTACTTTAATACTGATCATTGAACATTAAGGAGGTTTGGGAATTACATGTCTTTGACTGTATCGTATCATAAGATATTTTTAATATAAATATGGTTACTCTAATAAGTTTTTGGTGATGGCAATTATTGATTTTGACAATTTACTTATTGTTTTCATAATCTTTTAAGTTATGAGGCATACCCAGGGATGGGGGGGGGGGTTCTGAAAAGAGGACCATAAAAGCGTAAATAAAATATTATGTCCAACAGATTTCTGGATGTTAAACAGTTTTTTATTGGTGTTGTGCTATTATTATTTTTAAATATTCACTTTCCTCTATTTATGTGTAAATCCTGATGAGACTAGTCGATTCTCTACCAACATGCCTGCCAATTGACTTCTGCATTCATTCTGATCTGTGGATTTAAACATTTTAACTTGTGTATCCACTTCATTTCTGATTTGTCACATTTTTGCTGGTAATTACTACCCCATTCAGGTGGGTAGAATGCTTCTAGTCCTCGAAACCTAAGAGATGCTCCTGTGTGTCCGGCATCTTTAAAATGCATTTCAACTGGGGATGTCTCATCCTGTCTTCATATGTCTCCTTTATGTTCTTGTATCCTTACTTTTAATTGTCTGGTTGTTTGGCCCATGTATATTCTATTGCAAGGACATTAAAGAACATATATTACCCACTCTGTCTGGCAATTAATGTTCTGCTTAATTTCAAAATGTTCACTTGTATAGGGATTCCTTTAGTTTTTTTTACTTGTGTGGCCACATACTGAGCATCTCCCACAAGGCGATATGCCTGGCTGTAGGGGTCCTAGAAACAGTTGTTGTCCTGGTTCCGGTGCTGTGTAAAATTGAAATTTTACCAATTTGTCTGTTAATGTAGTGACCTTCCTTGCTGCTACTACTGGATTCCTTTGGAGAATTTCTATTTTTTGATTATCACTAGAAACTAAGGGCCAATGTTTGTGAGTAATGCATTTTATCTCAGGCATTTTATGGCAGTATTTAGTAGAGAATACCAATCTCTCCTGTCTGTTGCCAGTTTCTGTAGGTGTTAATAAATCCTGCCTATCTTTCATTTCTATTTTTCTGCTTGTGCTTGTTTATTTGGTGGCCATAACCTCTTTCTCTAAATTGGTCCATAGTTTCTTGTTTGTTTTCCTCAAACTCTGTTTCAGTGGAGCAGCTCTTTCTCACTCTTATCAGTCGGGAATAAGGGATGCTTCTTTTTAGACTGGGTTCCTGAAAACTTTGCCCATGCAGTATTGTGTTACGATATGTTTTTTTCTGGTACAGACTTGTCTCTAGCTTGTCATCCTGTTTAAAGATAAGTAGATCCAAATATGGAATTTGTGATTCAAATTATTCCATTGCAAGTTTAATGTTGATATCCACCGAATTTAAATATTGGTGGAAAAATTTTAAATCTATTTCATTGCCATTCCATATGAAAAATACATAATCAAGAAAGTGATGCCAAGTAAGTATTTGTGTAAAATAAAGATGTTTTTCATTCTCAAGACTGTATTGTCTTTCAACTCTGCCATGTAGGTATTAGCATATGCTGGGACCATTGTACTGCCCATTGCTGTCCCCTTTATTTGTAAATAATCTTAATTATTAAATTCTAAATATTTTTTTCCAATACTAGTGCTGCTACTTCTTGTAGCACTTTTGTTTTAGGTTTATGAGGTTCTTGTCTGGAGTCAAGTAGTTTACTGAGGGTTTCTATTCCCTCACAGTGTGGAATGGATGTATTTAAATCTGTAGCATCTGCTGTTTCCCTAAAGAAAATTGTGAGGGTAAACCTCGCTCAGATATCTCTCTTAGTATTGTAATCATATGTCCTGTATCTATAATATAAGTGGCAGTTAGTTCTATTAGTGGTTGTGTGTGCATATTAATATATTGTGATATGGGTTCCAATAGTGAACCTGCAGCTGACACAATAGGTCATGCTGGAGGATGAAGGCAGTTTTTGTGAATGTTGGTATACCATAAAATGTTGGTGTCCATGGATGATTTTTCATTAACAGTTCATATTCCCAGTCTAGTAGCCATCCCATTGTGCTAAATTATTCTAGTGTGTATGTGATTGTTCTCTGTAGCTGTGGTGTGGGACCACTTCCTAGAAGTTGGTAATTCTGATTATTGACTAGTAACTTCTTATACATTCTATTATAATGGTCTTTGTCCATTATCACTATTCCTCCACCTTTGTCTGCCTGTTTGATTACTATCTGGGCATCATTCCAGAGAGACTACCAGGGATGAGGAGATTATAATGTTTTATTGCACACTCAGGGATGGGGGGCAGTAGACTAGCAGGGACTATAGCTACAATGTATATGCATGGAGCCCAGCGCATCCTGTCAGGTGCATCCCTGTACAGGACATGCAAATAGGGCCATAATGACATGCAAATGGCCCCATTTGCATGTTGTGGTCTGAATATCTTGGATTTGCACTCAGCGCATCCTCCAGATGTGCCACACATCCCTATTCCAGGTATTCTGAGGGTGCAGGGGGGGTGTGCCGGTGCATCTTCGGCAGCCCCCATTTGTGCTACCTTCATGTTTTGCTATATTCAGATGGGATGCATGATTGCACATCTCATTTGAATATAGCAATTTTGCGCTCCAGCAAAACTCAGTTGCATGGAGCAACCACTTTCACCCTTTCTGGGCACAGTCTGAATATATGAGCCCTGGAGTATCCTGTTTTTGGGATGAGACATTAAACTGAGGGCCCCTCTGCCCATCTCTAGTACTGTCCTGGTGGGTGTCCAGGTGGAAGTAAAAAGAAAACAAGGAACTATTCAAAAGAGTAGGGAATTTCATCCCAGTGTCCTGGCCAGCATTATCTGTCCTATAAAGCCAGTTAATGCAATTGTCCAAGGCTGTGTATAGGTGCTAAAGTGCAAAATGACTGCCACTAGAAATTTACAGTCATTTCAATACCAGTTTCTCATTACTTCCAAAGTGCTTTTGAATATAATTTGTATGAAAAATGCTAAACAAAATATTAATAATTCTTTGCCTTTTTCTTCCTCCTCCTCTTCTGCTTTTTTTAACTCCATCAACTGCTTTTATTTTCAAAAGAGATATACTGTAGACTGATATTTTCAAAAGTCTTGACACAGTCACATCTCTTGATTTTCAGTTGCACCCATATCAAAACGAATATGCTAAAATATCTGAATACTATTTTTGAACTATTTTGATGTACTTACTACACTTTCACTGTGTACAGCTGCTTGTACTGAAAAAAATGCTGCTTGTGTCACCTTTTTTACACAAGAACCATCTGAGATTTTGTAATCATTGCTGTTTGTGTGACGAAGACCACCATATTGGCAAATACACTGAGGATGCAGGAGAATTGTGCCACAAATCTCTGGCATGCTTTTGAAAAGCCCCTGCATAATCAGTAGATGATACAATGTCAGGAAATATTCTAGGCAATAATCAAATTGCATTTCCATAGATAAATGGAGACACAGACAGAAATATATGTATGGTCCATCCGGTCTGCTGTGTTCTACCCATGCCCTAACTAGTCTGGAACTGACTAGACCTCTGGGGAAGCAATCATCCATAGTTCCACTTGAACTAACCCCTCTTACCCATCCATCCCTCTCCCTACACCTATCATCTTCACCTGTCCCATGCGTCTATCCCACCCTGGCAACCTGACTGAAAATTATTGACTTTTTAGTTATTCATATTTATTTGTGTCTGTTTTCAAGCTTTCTCCACAGCAATTTTTCATTTATTGTGTTTTTTAGCACCTATCTTGTTTTAAGTAATTTTGTACTGCATTTTCATGTAATAACTGGTGACCCCCTATAATGACATGATTACCAGTCCTGATAAAATGCTGTAATAACTTGATGAATTCCATAATATCTCATTAGTGGGTTATTATTGCATTTTTCTCCTCCCATCTTTTCTCTGTATTTGTGCCAGAAGGGTGGTTGCTCAGAGACCCATTTGGTCCCACAAATACAGCTTATAGTTTTTTCCTCTATTGAAACTGTGCACCAGTTATTATGAAAAATAATGCCTGTGCAAAGTTTGTTTTATGAAGATTTTTCACACATTCTTGGTGTGAGAGTATCTCATAAACCCCAAGAGTGATTATCACACACCTTGTGTGTGTGAAAAATCCTCATAGCTTACACCTGCACAGGCATTATTCTCTATATCTTGGCAAGGTGGACCCTAGAAACCCCTATTGGTAACAACGTGACAAAAGTTGATAAGGACAAATACTTTAAATGTTCCTTTGAGATATCCTTAGCTTCACAGCCTGTGTTGTCAATCCTGGCATTAAAGCCTTCCATAACAAATTTATCACTACAATGTCACCTGGCTTTCATATTGTTATATAAATATATATATATATATTCATTCATTGCAAAAAAAAAACTCCATTAATGCATCAGTTAGGGTTGATAGTACAGCAGCAAAAGTCTGGAAATTCAATGTTAGGGTTACCAACCCTACCACCCCATACTCCACACACCAACAGGAGTTGGGGTGTGCCTTGTGGTCATTGGGCTTAACTCTCACTCCATCCCTTGTGTAAACAAGCTGAGATAATACAGTATAGGAAAATGGGGTGAGAGTGAGGCCCAACGACCCCAAGGATCACCCCAACACCTGTTGGTGTGTGGAGGGTGCAGGGGCTGGGGTGGGGTGGTATGGTTGGTAACCCTAACATTGAATTTCTAGACTTTTGTCATTGTTCTATCAACCCTAACTGATGCATTAATTGAGTTTTTTTGCAATGAATATCCCTTCTTTTGAAAAAGTGTAATCTTACCCATATGTAGTTGAGGGAGTGCAGTGCCCTCCATGCTCTGTGCCCCCATCATGCTACCATCTCTCCATAATGGTACCCATTTGTGGCAGAGCAGGGACCTATTGGCCCTGCGCTCTCCCATGCATCAATAAGTGTAGAAACATTGTAATGAACCTTCATCTCCCAGTACTGCATAACATAGGGCCCTGCACTTCCATTATTGCATAATGGTATCCATATGTGGAAGTGCAGGGCCCTCTGGGCCCATCTACCCATAAGTATAGAGACATAACGCAGGCTTGGAGACATTCCAAATAACCCTTGTGCTGCAAATGTGGCAATATCTCAGTAACTATAGGAACTTATGAAAAAATTCCACCACATTTGTAATCATAACCTGGCAACTTGCACACGTGCTTAGCTGCGCTTAATGAAAAATTTGTATCTCAAATAGTTTCTGAGATATAGCTGCCGAAAGTGGTGTGGCTGCCACAGTGTTATGGTATGGGAAATTTTAAAACTTCGGAGTGCTGTAACTATGGAACCAATGTAAATTTTTTGACCAAATCTGCAAAAGGCACATCTGTGGGTCAAGCCCTTTCTATCCTGCAAATTTCAGTCCTAAAGCCCCAACCATTTAGTGTCAGTGAAGTGACAAAAAAGTTTTTCTTTTTTTTGTGCAGTATTGTCACACATTGTGACACTTTTGCAAATTTTGTGAAAGTGTTGTACCGTTCTGTTGCAAATTGTGACACTAAGAATGGGAAAATTAGAAAAACATATTTCCAAGCATTATTTCAGAAATCTGAAGCCAGGATCATGTTCCTAGTGCCCCGATTAGGTAACACAACTGCCGGTGATTATCAAGGGTGATGATTTTTTGAATTACAATGTTTTCTTCTCCCTTGCTAATTGAAAACAAAATAGCCACTGCACGGAAGTACTGAACCCATCTGCAACAGAAAAAGATGTTTTTGCGAAAGTAAAACATGCTTACGCATGGCACATATATTTATTTTTCCATAGGCTATAATGGGTAGCATAAATCTTTAATAACTTTTGAACAGATTAATATTTTTTACCAAACCTTCAAAAGGCACATCAGTTACCCAGATCCCAGAATCCCTGAAAAATTCAGACCACATAAACAAACTATTCTGGTTGTAGTCCCGAGCAAAGAAATTGCCAAAAAGTGATATTTTTCAAATTTTTATGCACTGCACAGCTTTGCAACTGCACATTCGACCGGAATGAAATGTGCCAAATCCAGAGATCTATGGTACCAGACTGCACATGCAAAATGTGAGGCAAATCAGTCAAATGGTTGCAAAGTTATTAATGTGCAAAATTTTGGGCTTAATATAGAAGTGGCCGGTTGAACCTAACTATAGTGCCACTACTGTGCCAGTATATACCAACATATATATATATATATATATTCATGGCAAAAAAATCTGTTTAATGCATCAGTTAGGGTTGTTTCACAGTGACAGAAGCAAGGAAATTGGGTGTTAGGGTTGCCCCCTTGCACCCCAAGCCCCACCCTGTCCCCACCACAGGCATAGGGGTGTGCGGTGAGGGTCATTGGTCCTAACTCTCACCCCATCCCATGTTAAACAAGCTGAGGTGGTACAGTATAGGAGAATGGGTGAGAGTTAGGACCAATGACCCCAATGCACACCCGATACCCTGTGGGTGGGGACAGGTGGGTTGGGGTGCAAGGGTTGGCAACCATAACACCAAATTTCCTCACTTTTGTCACTGTGGAACACCCCTAACTGATGCATTAAATGGGTTTTTTTTGCCATGAATTTCCTTCGAGAATTAGCACTATAAATAGTGAATGGAATGTGGTGTTGGACACTAACAGTAATGTAAACGCAAGCGCAAATGGAAACGCACATGGTGATGCAAACGTAAATGGTAATGCAAATGGTAAGAGAAATGCAAGCACAAGCGTTAATTAAAACAGAAATGGTAACGCAAACGCTAATGCAAATGCTAACGGCAACAGAAACACAAATGTTAAAAACAGTAATGTAAACGGTAATGCCAGCAGAAACACAAATGGTAAGAAAAATGCAAACGGTAACACAAACAGAAATGCAAACAGTTAAGGCAACCATGCTGCAGAAGGAAACAGTAACACAATCAACAACGGAAATGCAACGGAAAACGCAAACGCTAAGGGTAACAGAAATGCAAATGGTGACTAAGACACAAAC
Source organism: Neoceratodus forsteri (assembly GCA_016271365.2). Classification (NCBI taxonomy): domain Eukaryota; kingdom Metazoa; phylum Chordata; order Ceratodontiformes; family Ceratodontidae; genus Neoceratodus; species Neoceratodus forsteri. The sequence continues at coordinate 1,532,171,994 of CM057449.1, read as the reverse complement.
AGTAACGGTAATGCAATTGGAAATGCAAACAGTTACAGTAACAGCAACGATGACGCCAAAGCAAACAGTAATGCAAAAGGAAATGCAAATGGTAACGGGCACAGTCACAGTACCACAGTTGGAAATGCAAATGTTAATGGTAACAGCAATGATGATGCCAAAGGAAACACAAATATAAATGTAAATGGAAGCGCATACGCAAACGCAAATGGTAATACTCACGGTGAAGCAAAACGAAATGCAAACAGAAACAGTAATGGAAATGCAAATGGTAACCGTAATGCAAATGCAAGCATGAACGAAAACACTAAGGGTAATGCACACGTTGGTATAAACGGGAATGACAATGAAAACGGTTATGGAAATGCAAGTGGAAACGCTAACTGTCACAGTAACGAAAGCTCACACCCTTTTTTTTACCCAAAAGCTGCATAGAGAAACACAGTGAATACAAAGAAAGTATGCATAATAATGGGCCTCAGAGCAGAAAATGAGCACTTTGAATACTAAATTACTTATATCTCAGGAACCGTACAACGTAGAAAAAAAATGTAAATTTCAGATAATTTATGACTTTCTGGCCAGTTTTGCCCTGTAGGGGGCTAAGCATTTTTTCTGATGAAAAGTCTGTATCTCGAAGCATTTCCAAGATACGGGCCTCGAAAGGCTCGGCCGACGCTGTAATGTTAGTCTATGGGAAAAATTGTCAACTTTGGAGTACCGTAACTTTGCATTGTGATAACATTTTGTCACCAAACCATGAAAAGGCACATCTGTGGGATGTTGGCTTTCATATCTCCAAATTTCAGCCCAAAAGACCAAACCATTCTTTTGTAGCAGGGTGGCAAAGAATTCATGTTATTTTGGGCATAATGTCTCAAAGTAGTATCGCAAATCATGACACTTTTGCATAAAAACATCACAAAAGTGTTGCAGGTGCAACACTACTTTGTGACACTACAGTTTACAAAAATTTTAAAGACATATTTCTGGGGTGTTTAACCCACCAAAAAAGACATGGCTAGCATCCTCAAGGCTCAACTAGGTGAACACAAAAATAATTGTGTCCCTAGATGGTCCCAAATTTAAATGCCAAGCATTTCTGTGATCGGTAACTGAAAAAAAAATGGCTGACTCACGACACTAGAGGGGTAATTTGCGACACTAAAAACTGCATTTGTGATACTGTCAAACTTTTTGTTGACTTTTCCCATTGACTTAATGGGAAACTTGTTTTTTGAATAACTTTTGAACTGTTTAAAATTTTTTCACAAAATCTTTGAAAGGTACATCGGGGACCCCGGCCACATGTTCCTGAAAGTTTTGGACTGGTCACATAAACCATGCGACCTGTAGGTATGAGCAAAGTATGGTCAACAAAGCATAAATGCAACACAGAATGGCGCTTTATAACTCCGCAACTGTATATCTGACCATTACGAAACTTGGTAGATCCTGAGATCTATGATACCACTCTGTGCCTACCAAATTTCAGGCAAATCCGTCATACAGTGGAAAGTTATTAAGCTGCAAAATTTCACACTTTAACCTTAAATGGGGTACTCAACCCTAACTATAGTGGCACGGTATATATATATATATATATATATATATATATATATATATAAAAATATTCTATGAAAAAACTTTGTTAATGCATCATTTAGGGTTAAAACCAAAAGTCAGAAAATGAGACATTTAGGGTTGCCCCTCCTGTGAACCCGTCCATCATCCTGAGATTGACAGCTGACAAGGTGTGTCCTTGGGTTGTGAGCCTAAATGTCATCCCATTCCATGTGTAATCATATTCATAAACCACAGTAAAGCAGAATGTGGTGACATTTAGGCCCTCACAACCCCAGGACACACCCCATCACCTGTCAATCTCGGGATGATGGGTGGGTCCAAGGAGGGGAGGCAACCATAAACATCTCATTTCCTGACTTTTGTGTTTTAACCCTAAATGATGCATTAACAAAGTTTTTGCATATATATATATATATATATATATATATATATATATATATATATACAGTATATATATATATATATATATATATATATATATATATAACAAACTCTGCTAATGCATCAGTTAGGGTTCATAGCACAGTGATAAAAGCATGGAGGTGTAGATGTTAGGGGCTACCACCACTACCACCTCCCCCCCCACTATCGACACACTAACAGGCATCGAGGTGTGCATTGGGGTCATCAGTCTAACTCTCACCCCATTCCATGTGTAAACAAGCTGAGGTGGTGCAGTGTAGGAGAATGGGGTGAGAGTTAGGCATGACAATGCACATCCTGATGCCTGTTAGTGTGTGGAGGGTAGGGGGTGGGGTGGGTTGGTAGGGGTGATAACCCTAGCACCACATTTCCATGCTTTTGTCACAGTGCTATGAACCCTAACCGATGCATTAACTGAGTTTTTTGCCATGAATTTCCCTTCTTTTTGAGAAAGTATAATGTAACTGGTAAGTGATATGTGTTAGTGGGAACGTGGGCCCTCCGGGTCCTGTGCTTCCTTCATATTGGCCATTTTTTGCATAATGGTATATGTATGTGGGAGCATGGGCCCTTCAGACCCTGCACTCCCACTTACACATAACTACGGAGCCATACAGCAGCCCTACAGGGCAAGGAAGCCTTATAACACTAATTTGCTAATATCTCAGCAACTGTAGCAACTAGAAATAAAATTCCAGTGCCATTGTAATCATGACAGCGAGTACTCCACACAAGATAAATCAACCAAATCTGTATCTTGCATCATTTATAAGATATGGGCACCGAAATACATTTAAAAAGCACCATTGGAACCCTTGTGACACTAATTTGCCAGTATCTCCGTAACCATAGCAAGTAGGAAAGAAATTCCACTGCTGGTGTACTCAATGATTTCTGAACGTGTTTCTGAAGGTTAGATCACCTACAAGTGATCTAAGCTGCAGGTAACAAAAACTCCATATCTCACTTCTTTTTCGAAATACGGGCACCGAAAGGTGTCATGGACGCTGCTATATTATCCTATGGGAAATTTCTCAACTTTGGAATGCTGTAACTTTGGGCCTATTGAATGTTTTGGCACCAAACCATGAAAAGACACGTCTGAGGGACCAGGGCTTGCCACCCTGCAAATTTCAGCCCAAAAGCCCCAATCATTTTGTTGCAGGGGGATGGCAAAGATTTGCAGTTTTTGGGCAAAGTTCTTTAGCAAATTGCGAATGTTTCACAAAAAAGCAAATATTTTTTCTATGATTTATGAAAGTACTGGGGCTCCAAGTTTTAAGATGGCATTTCTGGGGGATTTTACCCCAAAATAAAGATAGGGATGGCATCTTCAAGACTCAACTAGGTAACCCAACTGTCAGTAGTTACCTAGGGGGTCCCAAATTTAAATGGCAGGTGTTTTTCTCTCTTGCTAACTGAAAACAAGATGGCTGCAGCATGAAAGTAAAAGGGCCATTTGTGAAAGGAAAATGTACTTGCAACAGGTTTCTTGAGGCACATGTATTTTTTTCCCTTTGACTATAATAGGAAATTTGTTTTATGAATAACTTTTGAATAGTTTAATATGTTTTCACCAAATCTTCACAAGGCACATCAGTGACCCAGACTGCATCTGCCCTGAAGGTTTCAGACCAAACAGACAAATTGTGTGGGCTGTGGGCACGAGCAAAGAAACACGCAAAAAATAAGGTTTTTTTTGCATTTTTTTGTGTTCTGCAGTTCCACAACCATTTATCTGACTATAACGCAACTTGCCAGATCCAGAGATCTGTAGTACCAGATGGTGCATCTAAAAGTTCAGGCAAATCTGTCATACGGTGGCAAAGTTATGAAGGTGCAACATTTGAGGTTTAACATTAAAGTGCTTACTCAACCCTAACTACTGTGGCACTATCATACACACACACATATATATATATATATATATATATATATATATATATATATATATATATATATATATATATATATATATGTATATATTAGGAGCACGGTCGTGCCCCTATAGTTAGGGTTCAGTAGGCACTTTAATGTTAAACCTCAATTTTAGTGTGTTAATAACTTTCTAGTCATTCAACGGATTTGCACAGAATTTGGAATGCATGGTCTGGTATGGTAGATCTCTTGATTTACCAAGCTGCGTTTCAGTCGGAAGTATGGTTTCTGCGCAGCAAAATTCTAAAACACTAATTTTTCACCAGTTTTGACACACTTTTTGCCCATGGCACTACGATCACACCATGTGGTATTTTGGTCTGACATTTGGACCATAGAAAGAGATTGAGTCAAGGAACAATCCATCATTGGTTTAGTAAAAAAAATATTACTCCGTTACAAAGTTATTCAATTTTTAATTTTCGGGTTCTGAGCAAGCTCAGTTCATTCCAAGATTTATATGGTTATTTTTCAGACAAAGATTGAGCTCACAGTCAAGGATTTTCTAGCTCTGGGACTATGATCCTGGTCCACTAGAAAATTCCTTGACCACGAGCTGCCATCTTGTTTTTCAGTTTTTCCCCAAAACAAAATGTTATAACTTTTTACCCAGGTGACTTTTGGGCCAAATGAGGCATGGGTTTTGTTCAGGGTGACCCCCCATACAAAGCCATGCCTTTGGTTTGGCTCATTTTGGTCAAAAATAGCTTTTTAAAACTTTAAAAACTCTTTGACCATGACTCATTAATGATCCTAATGTGCAAGCTGTCAAAATCCTAATCCACGAGCTTGTGTTCAAGGCGTTTGCTACCTTGTGGACTAGAATTTTAAAAAAACTTTACCATTGCATTGCTAATGAACGGTTTGGTCATTTTACTTGAAATGTTCAGGGCATTGAGGGAATGCCCTACAGGTGTGAATTATGCTCTTTAGGTATTGGGGAATTAAGCAGTTCCATAGATATGCCATCACAAAGTTCAGATTTTCCCCATAGGATAACATTATGGTGCCCATTACACTTTTCGGTGCCCATAGCTCATAAACAATGCAAGATACAGATTCAGTTGATGTATGTTCTGAGCAGTGCTTATTGTTATGCTTACAATGACACTTGAATTTTTTTCTAGCTGCCACAGTTCCCGAGAGATCAGCAGATTAGTGTTACAAGGGTTCCTTGTCCTATAGGGCTGCTGTATGGCTCTGTACCTATGTGTACATGGGACCGCAGAGCCCAGAGGGCCCATGCTCCCACACATGCATATTGTTATGCACAAATGGGCAGCTTGGTTGGAAGCGTGGGGATCAAAGGGAACCGTGCTCCCATCAACACGTTATTTACTAATTATAGTACACTATTTTAAAAAGTAAGGAACTTCATGGCAAAAAAACTGCATTTAAAGCATCAGTTAGGGTTAAAGCAACAAAAGTGAGGAAATGAGAAATTAGGTTTGAGTCCCTAATCCCCCCCAACACCCCACCCCCTTTCCTCCACAGACTGACAGGCGCCAGGGTGTGCCATTGGGTCATGAGGCCTAACTCTCACCCCATTCTCCTTTACAGTAGCATGTCAATCTGCTTACACATGGAATGGGCTAAGAGTTGGGCCACATGACCCCATGGCACACCCCAGCACCTGTCAGTCTGTGAAAGAAGTGGGGTGGGGTGTTGGGGGGTAGGAGCTCATCCCTAACATCTCATTTCCTCACTTTTGTTGCTTTAACCCTAAGTGATGCATTAAAAGCAGTTTTTTGCCATGAATATAATATATAAATAGGGGATACATGATGGGCAGGAGTGTGATATGAGAAATATTCTCAATCCTGCAGAGCTCACTCTACAGGAGTCAGAATATTTCCCCTACACTATCTATACAACAGGGCAGGAGCTTAAGAACTGTTGTTATGTTTTGCTGTATCTCTTTCCAGTTTTTATGTGCTGTTTTTTTTTTTAATTCTTTTGTAACTAAGTGAGTTTTTAGGAGTGACCCGGGAACACTGAGCAGTTCAGAGTCACACAGGATGTAAGTGGAGGGTGTGAGAATCATACCAAGGTCTGGTCTGCTGAATGTACCAAGATTGTTCAGAGCTCATTACTCTAACCTCTAGGGTATAATGACAGCACTGGTTGTGTGTGATCTGAGGGTGTGGGAATGATTCTGAATGGGCTGGGATTGTTAGAAACACTATGGGAAACAGGTGATTGTGTTTTGCAAAGCTAATTGAGTTAGTTGCAGCTTGCACTGAGAAAGAGAAACTGCTTTGTAAAGGAGTTTCCTTTAGAATTCAGGTTATTTTGAAGCTGAGATTAGTACGGTAATGGGCTAGAAGTGTTAGAAACTATGGGACACAGGTAAGTGTGTTTTACAATGCTAATTGAGTAAACTGCAGGCTTCAGTGAGAAACAGAAACTGATTTCTGAAGCACTTTCATTTAGAGTGCTAGCATGAGTGAGTGAGTGAGTGAGTGAGTGGTGACATCAGCAGAGTATGGATAAATGGAGTACATCTCAGTCCACTGATGTCATCAGCATCTATCTCATTGCCGTGAGAATATCTCCATTTATTCCATTGGAATAGCTGTCACCACCATTGTATAAATAATATATATAATGCCAGCCCAGTAGGGCAGGTATAGTTAAGGTTGCACTGCCACTTTTATGTTAAACTCCAAATTTTGCACTTTAATAACTTTGCAACCATTTGTCCGATCTGTTTGAAAGTTTGCATTCACATTGTAGTGCCATGGATCTCTGGAAGTGGAAATTTTTGTTGTGGTCAGATTTTCAGTTGCGGAGATGCAGAGCATTGAAAAGTGTGAAAAATCCTCAACTTTTTGAATTCTTTGCTCACTGCTACAGCCCGAACAATTTGTCCGATTGGTATGCAAATTTCAGGGTATATGGGGACTTGGTGAAGGAAGTGCATTTTAAAGATTTGGTAAAAAAATATTAATCCGTTCAAAAGTTATGACAGTTCAAATTTTCCCATTACAGCCTTTGGGGAAAAAATACATATTCAGCGCAAATGCTTTTAAAAGCTTTCTCGAAAGCAATTTTGCTTTTAAAAGCTTTTGAGATATGTCAATTTGTTTGTGAGCTGCTGCCATCTTGTTTTCAGTTAGCGACGGACAAAAACGGCCAAAATTCAATAATTACTACCCCAGGTAAACACTGTCAGTTGTGTTTACCTTATCAGTTGCTGAGGAACACACTGGGGTATCAGATTTTCAATCTGACACTCAGAAATTCCATTTTCAGGATTGATCCCTGTAGTGTCAGAAATTGTGGAAGAAACTGATCTGGAATTTTCATGAAAGTGTGACATTTTCACGTAAGTGTGGCACCTGTTCTTTTGCAAGTACCAACATTAGGATTGTGAAAAATGTTATTTCTGGGGATCAGATTGATAATCTGATGCCCCCAGTGTGTTCCTGAGCTCCCAAATAGATAAACAGAATGGACAGTGTTTACCTAGGGGCAGTAAATAAAGAAAACCATCCCCCGACATCTTTTAGCTTCGTTGCAGAATCCTGCATTGAAATTTGTGATGCAGGATCCTGCATCAAACTTATGTAGTTACCGGCAATGAGGTGCCCAATTCTCGTGTCAATATGCCTACCTCCCACCCTCAAAACACTTATGTGGCACACTGGGAGCCCACCCCAGTGTGCCCAGGTTGTTATTTTTACTTTTGCTTTTTTCTGACACTGGGATGCCTACTACCAATGTCGGATGCTCCCCAGTCAACTTTCTTTGCTGACGGGGGTGTCCAATTCACCTGTTGGCAGCATGATTCCCCTCCCCCCCAAAAAAATCATATGGCACACAGCGAGCCCACCCCGTGTGCAAATTTATTAATTATGATATGTTTCCAACACCGGATGCCTCCGTGTCGGATACCTTCCCACAAAGCTAGTTCTTTTATCCCAACATCGGGTGCCCAATCCTCGAGTCAGGTAGTGTTCCCCCTAAATTTTTTTAAAATAAATTTAAGCTGTAAATAAAGGAAACTGTCTCATGATGTCTTTTTAACCCCACAAAAAGAAAATGGTCCCTCGTTACCTCCCAAGTCCCCTCCCCATCCCCACCCTCCCTCTGCTGCACCACCTCCCTGCAACCCTCACCCATACTTACCCTCTGGTGGTCAGGATCAGTGATCATCTCTGGACTGGGGACACGTCTGCACACTTCAAAGCTGAACTGCAATCTGAAAAATCAAGGTAAGCATATAATGGGAGTCTATGGGGGGGTTCAACTTATGTTGATATCTCAGCCAGTTTTAAGAATTATGGCCCTAAATTCTCAACATGGGGTTCTTGGGATCCCACCACGTGAAAACAGTCACTGTCATTTCATTACTCTGTCCCAAAAGGTGATTTTGCAGGCAGTGCATGGAATCACCTTTTGGGACTGATTAACAATATGGCAGTGCTAGTGTTCATGAGAAGGGGTCCCACAAAGCCCATGTTAAACATCTGGTGCAACAAATCCCAAAAATGACTGCTTTATGAGCGTGCATTGTACAGTTTGTATGCACGCTCGTAACTTCACCAATTTTTAATATTTTCACTCCAGATTTTCAGCATTGCCATTTTTTCACATGTCCTTATGAACAGTGAAGCTGTCATTTTTCACATCCTGCCCAAAATGTGTCTCCACACCTGTGGTGCATAATGCCGTGGTCGCTGTGCTAAAGCAACTTTTGGGATGAAGTAACAAAATTACAGTGTCACTGTTCATAGTGGGAAGTCTCAAACTGTCCATTTTGAAAGTTTGGTAAAAAAAATTCCAAAAAATGACCCTCTTATGAGCGTGTGTTGCGCTGTTCCTACGCATGTTCATAACATTACCAATTTATTATATTTTCAATACATATTTTCAACATTGCCATTTTTTCACACTTCCTTATGAACAGTACCGCTGTCATTTTTTATATCCTTCCTGAAACATGTTTTCACACCTGTGCAACAGAATGGCACAGTCACTGTGAGAAATCAACTTTTGAGATGGATTAACAAAATCACAGTTCCAGTGTTCATGAGGGGAGGTCCCAAAAACCACATGTTGAAAATTTGGTTCAAAAATTCAAAACATTCACTGTGTTATGGGTGTCCTTAAACATTACTGAGATATCGTCATCCACGCCACCTTTCAGCATTCATATCTCGAAAACTGGTGAGGAAAGTGCCAGTAGTGTTGTGACACTACCTTTCATTTTGCACAAGTACCAGTAGTGTTGCAACACTATCTTTAGTTTCACAAAAGTACCAATAATGTTGCGACACAACCTTTAGTTTTGCACATTAGTTAGTAGCAATTTACTAACATTTTGCTAAGTGTTGTGTGTTTAAATTATTGATTGTACAACTAAATATGTAATGTCAGTGCTATTGTAATGTGTGGAAATTTGTATTTATTTGTTTACTGCACAGGTAAACCTTGCAAATAGGGTGTAAATTGTACTAAAGGTGATATACTGTATAAATAAATTTTACTGCTACTAAAAGTACCAGTAGTGTTGCAACACTACCTTTAGGTTTTGTGAAAGTACCAGTAGTGTTGTGACACTACCTTTTGTTTCACAAAAGTACCGCTAGTGTTGCGACACTACCTTTCATGTTGTAAAAGTACCAGTAGTAGTGTTGCAACACTACTTTAAGTTTCACGAAAGTACCAGTAGTATTGCAACACTACCTTTTGTTTCACAAAAGTACCACTAGTGTTGCAATATTACCTTTAGTTTTGCGAAAGTACCAGTAGTGTTGCAACACTACCTTTAGTTTCCCAAAAGTACCAGTAGTGTTGTGACACTACCTTTCATGTTGTAAAAGTACCAGTAGTAGTGTTGCGACACTACTTTAAGTTTCACGAAAGTACCAGTAGTATTGCAACACTACCTTTAGTTTTGTGAAAGTACCAGTAGTATTGCAACACTACCTTTAGTTTTGTGAAAGTACCAGTAGTGTTGCGATACTACCTTTAGTTTCACAAAAGTAGCAGTAGTGTAGCAACACTACCTTTACTTTTGTCAAAGTACAAGTAGTGTTGCAACACTATCTTTAGTTTTGTGAAAGTACCAGTAGTGTTGTAACACTTCTTTTTAGTTTTGTGAAAGCACCCTATGTTGACCTATGGGAGTTTTGTGAAAGTTGTGTAATTTCGCGGAATTAAAGCCCCAAATGAGCCAGTTTCTTTGCCATTTCATAGCAAAAAAATGTTTAGGGCTTTTTTAACTGAAATTTGCAATGTAGCAAGCCCTAGCTGCACAAATGTGCCTTTTGGAGGTTTGGTCACAAAACTGATGATAATTCAATATTTACAGTGCTCTGAAGTTGTGAAATTTTCCACATGATAACACTGCGGCACCCATTGTACCTTTTGGCACCTGTATGTCGAAAATAGTTCAAAATATGGATTTTTCCCTTTGGTGACCTTAGTACACCTTGAGGTGGACTATGCCAATGTGGAGGTTTTGAAGTCATGATTATAACTGCAGTGGGATATTTTCCTTGGTTGCTACAGTTACTGAGATATTGTCAAATTAATGTTACAAGGGTTCCTTTTCATGACTATAGGGGTGTAGTATGTCTCTGTGCTTATGTGTAAGTGGGAACATGTGCCTGGAGGACCTGTGCTCCCACATGTGCAAATCATGGATATCAGTATGCAAAAATGGGCAGTGTGAGGGGAGTGCAGGGCCCAGAGGGCTCGCGCTCCCACAACCGCATACCAGTTACATTTCACTTTCTCAAAAACAAGGGAAATTCATTGCAAAAAACTTTGTTAATGCATCAGTTAGGGTTGAGAGTACACTGAAAAAGTTTGGAAATTCAGTGTTAGGGTTACCAACCCCTCCCACCCCATCCCATCCCCTACCCTCCTCACACCAAGGAGCATTGGGGTGTGCATTGGGGCTGTCAGGTCTAATTCTCACAACATTTTCATATACTGTGCTTCCTCAGCTTGTTTACACATGGAATTGGGTGAGAGTTAGGCCTACAACCCCAATGCACACCCTGACACCTGTTGATGTGAGGAGGGTGGAGGAGGTAGTGATAGGGTGGTAAGGGTTGGTAACCCTAATACCAAATTCCCAAACTTTTGTCAGTGTACTCTCAACCCTAACTGATGCATTAACACATTTTTTTGCAACGAATATATATATATACATACACACACACACATATACATATCTATATATATCTATATATATATATATAATATATATATATATAGTCATTGCAAAATTTCGTTAATGCTTCAGTTTTGGTTGAGGTACACTGACAAAGTTTGGAAATTCATTGTTAGGGTTACCAACCCCTATCACCCCATCCCCACCCCCCCAGTCTCCTCACACCAACAGGCATTGTAGTGTGCTTTGGGGACATAGGCCTAGCTCTTACCCCATTCCATGTTTAAACAAGCTGAGGTATTGCAGTATAGGAGAATGAGATTAGAGTTAGGCCCAACTACCCCAACACCCCCCCCAATGCCTGTTGGTATGAGGAGGGTGGGGGTGTGGGGATGGGGTGGTAGGGGTTGGTAACCCTAACACCAAATTTCCAAACTTTTGTCTGTGTACTCTCAAAGCTAACTGATGCATTAATTATGTTTTTTGCAATGAATTTCCCTTGTTTTTGAGAAAGTGTAATGTAACTGGTATGTGGTTGTGGGAGCGTGGGCCTTCTGGGCCCTATGCTCCCCTCATACTGCCTATTTTTGCATACTGATATCAATGATTTGCATATGTGGGAGTGCAGGCCTTCTGTGCCCTGCACTCCCACTCATATATAAGTACAAAGACATACCACACCCCTATAGTCAAGAAAAGAATCCTTGGAACATTAATTTGACAATATCTCAGTAACCGTAGCAACCAAGGAAAACATTCTACTGCAGTTGTAATCATGACTTCAAAACCTCCATGGTGGCTTAGTCCACTTAAAGGCATACTAAGGTCACCTCATTTAAAAACCTGTATTTTGAACCATTTTCGACATACAGGTTCCAAAAGGCACAGTGGACACCACAGTGTTATCCTATGGAAAATTTCACAATATTGGAACACTGTAACTATTGAACTATCATCAATTTTTTGACCAAACCTCCAAAAGGCACATCTGTGTGGTCAGGGCTTGATGCACTGCACATTTCAGTCAAAAAAGTCCTAACCATTTTTTTGCTATGAAATGACAAAGAAACTGGCTCATCTGGGGCTTTAATTCCATGAAATTCTGCAACTTTCACACAACTCCAGTTGGTCAACATAGGGTACTTTCATTTTTTCCATTCTAATATTAGCCAGGAATTCCCTCAACCATTCAGCATATGATATTACTTCACTATCCTTCCAATGCAGGAGTACCAGTTTTTTAACAGACGTGGATATTAGAGCAACATAGGGTACTTTCAAAAAATTAAAAAGTAGAGTCATAACACTACTGGTACTTTCACAAAACTAAAGGTAGTGCTGCAACACTACTGGTACTTTCACAAAAGTAAAAGTAGTGTCAGAACACTACTGGTACTTTTGGGGAACTAAAGGTAACGTTGCAACACTACTGGTACTTTCACAAAACTAAAGGTAGTGTTGCACACTACTCGTACTTTTGTGAAACTAAAGGTAGTGTCACAGCACTACTGGTACTTTCCCTAAACTAAAGGTAGTGTTGCAACACTACTGGTACTTTTGTGAAGCTAAAGGTAGTGTCACAACACTACTGGTGCTTTCCTCACCTACTTTTGAGATACGAGCTCCGAAAGCTGGTGCGGATGCCGATATCTCAGTAATGTTTATGGACACTCATAACACAGTGAATTTTTTGAATTTTTGAACCAAATTTTCAACATAGACTTTTTGCGACCTCCCCTCATGAACACTGGCACTGTGATTTCTTTAATCCATCCTGAAAGTTGATGTCATGCAGTGACCGCACCATTCTGTGGCACAGGTAGGAAAACATGTTTTGAGAAGGATGTAAAAAATTACAGCTCTATTGTTCATATGGGGTGTGAAAAAATGGCAATGTTGAAAATCTGTAATGAAAATATTAAAAATTGGAAATGTTACGAGTGTGTGTAGGAACAGTACAATGCACACTCGTAATGCAGTCATTTGTTTGGAATTTTTTTACCAAATTTTCAACATAGGCATTTTGAAACATAGACTTTGATGGCAGATAAGGACCGCTTGGCCCATCTAGTCTGCCCATTTCCTACCTACAGGATAGGCTGCAGATTCTACTTAACCAACAGCCTATTTTTTCCTACCCCCCACAAGAATTGCCTTATGTCTGTCCCATGCATTCTTGAATTCTCCCACAGTTTTAGACCCCACAACCTCCTCAGAAGGTTTTTCCATGCATCCACTACTCTCTCTGTGAAAAAAAATACTTCCTCACATTGCCCCTGAACTGCCCCCTCTATCTTTAAATTGTGTCCCCTTGTTCTTGCACATCTCTTTTTCTGAAAGATGCTACCCTCTTGGATTTTGTTGATTCCACTGAGGTACTTAAAAATTTCTATCATGCCCCCCCTCTCCCTTCTTTCCTCAAGGGTATACATATTAAGCTCCTTTAGTCTCTCCTCGTATGGCTTCTCTTGCAGACCCTGCACCATTTTAGTTGCCCTCCTCTGGACTGCCTCTATCCTGTCTATGTCCTTGCGGAGATGGGGTCTCCAGAACTGGATGCAGTACTCAGATGGGGTCTCACCAACCATCTGTACAGAGGGATAACAACTTCGTTTTCTACTGGTGATGCCTCTCCTGTGCATCCCAGTATACCCCAGCCCTCCCTACTGCCTTCTCACATTACTTGCTAACCTTAAGGTCATCTGATATGATTACCCCCAGGTCCCTTTCCTTTTTTGTTGTTGTTACTACCTCCCCACCCATTGTGTATTCCTCCCCTGGGTTCTTATTTCCCAGGTGCATTATTTTGCACGTCTTTGCATTGAATCCTAGCTGCCATACTTCTGACTATTCCTCCAAGCTTGCCAAGTCCCTTCTCATCCATTCCACACCTCCTTGTGTATCAACCCTGTTGCAGATCTTTGTGTCATCTGCAAAGAGGCATACTTTCCCTTCCAGTCCCTCTGCAATGTCACTTATAAAGACATTAAAAAGGCCTGGACCCAGTACTGAACCCTGCGGTACCCCACTAGTAACCAATCTTTCTTCAGAGTGGACTCCATTTACAATTACCTTCTGTGTCCTTTTGTCCAGCCAATGTTTTACCCAGGCTACCACCCTGGGACACACTCCCAGGCTGGATAATTTGACTATTAATCTTTTGTGTGGGACTGTGTCAAATGCCTTGCTAAAGTCTACGTAGGCCATGTCCACAGCCCCTCCCTGGTCTACTACTTTGGTCACCCAGTCAAAGAAATCTATTAGATTTGTCTGACATGACCTTCCTGCTGTGAACCCATGCTGCCTTGGGTCCTGTGCCCCACTGGCCTGTAGGTAGCCAACAATTCTTTCCTTCAGAAGTGACTCCACCACTTTTCCTACCACAGAGGTCAAACTGACAGGTCTGTAGTTTCCTGCCTCTGTCTTGGTCCCACTTTTGTGAAGGAGAATCACATCCACCTTCCTCCAGTCCTTGGGTACCACACCATCCTTTCATGATTTATTAAAAAGAGCAGCCAGTGGATTCACTAGTTCCCCTCTTAATACTTTTAGAATTCTGGGGTGAATTCCATCAGGCCCCATTGCTTTGTCCACCTTCAGTTTTAGGAGTTCTTGCAGAACCCTTTCTTCTGTGAAAGGACTGGGATCGACCCCTATCAAGAGTGCTTCTGTTAATTGGGTTAGGCACTTCCCCCTCCTCTTTTGTGAATACTGAGCAGAAATATTCATTCAGTATCCCTGCTTTTTCACTGTCCCCCTCTGCCCACCCACTGTTCATTCTATTCAGCCTCACTATCCCTCCCTTTGTCTTTCTACACTCGCTGATGTACCTATAAAAGGTTTTATTCCCCTTCTTAACTGAGCTGGCTATCTCTTCCTCAGTTTGGGCCTTTGCTATTCTGACTTCCCTCCCTGCTTCCTTCTGCCTTAACTGGTACAACTCTCTGTCCTGCTCCTTCTGTGTTTTCTTATACTTCTGGAATGCTATCTTTTTCTCCCTGACTTTCCCAGCCACCTCTTTTGAGAATCATAGTGGCTTTTTCTTTCATTTTGATTTGTTTATTTGCTGCACACAAAGGCTTGTTGCCTCTGTGATGGCAGTTTTGATGATTCCCCATTGTTGCTCCAATCCCTCCTTCTAGCCTGTTTGCTAGTGCTTTCTGAGGCACTCTCCCATCTTGCCAAAGTCAGCCCTCCTGAAGTCCAGTACCCTCACTTTTGTATGGCTTGACTCTGCAGCTGAGTTTAACATGAACCACACTGTTTGATGGTCACTTGTTCCCAGATGGCAACCCACTTCTAGATCTGAGATCCTCTCACTGCCCCATTTGAGAGTACGAGGTCTAAGATTGCTCCCTCATGAATGGGTTCCCAAACTAGCTGTCTGAGGCCTGCCACCTGTAGGGCATCGAGAATGGCCCTCCTCTTGGATGTGGCTGCAGCAAATGTGCTCTAGTTAACATCTGGCATATTCAGGTCCCCCATCAACAGTATCTCCCATTTCTCTGACATCCTAAGAATGCCTTCTATCATATTGTTGTCCATTCCTTCCCCCTGACATGGGGGTCGGTACACAACCCCTGTGCAGATTGTGGTCCCCTTTCCAGTCTCCAAGGTGTCCCACAGTGCCTCCTCTCCTCCACATTTACTCTTTTGTTCAGTTGCTTTTATCCCTTCCTTTACATAGAGAGCTACTCCTCCCCCTCTACTCCCCTGCCCATCTCTCCTGTAGGTTATGTACCCTGGTATGTTAACATTCCAGTCGTGGTTCTCTGTGTACACTGTTTCTGTGACTGCTACGATATCCAGGCATCCCTCTTCCATCAAGGCCACCAGCTCAGGGAGCTTGTTGCCCAGACTACGGGCATTGGTACTCATTACCCTCCATTTCCTGATGGCCTTACTCTTTTTTGCCCCATCCCTGTCCTTCTTGCCTTTGTCACTTTCCCCATTTACCCCTGCCCTTCTCCCTATCGACACCTCTATGTTGGTGTTTACCGCACTTACTATTGTGATTTTTTGGGGGGGCTAGAATTTCCTGCTCCTTTCAGTGCCTCCCTTGGCTAGTTTAAATCCTTGCCAATGAAGCATTTAAACCTATCACCTAGGATCCTGGTTCCCCTCCTGGACAGATGCAGCCCATCATGCTAGTATAGGCTTGCATCACTCCAGGTGGACCCCCAGTCCCCAATGAAGCCAAATCCCTGAGCTCCACACCAGTTTTTCAACCACTGATTGAATCCCATGATGCAGAACACCCCAGCCTCTCCTACGCCATAGATGGGCAGCACCTCCAAAAAGGTTACCGTGCATGCTACTTGTCTAAGGCCCCTCTCCAATTCCACAAACTCTTCCTGCACTTCTCTAATCCCTTTCTTAACCAGGTCATTTGTCCCTAGGTGGACAATAACATCCAGCTCCCTCCCCTGTGCAGCTATTCCAGCAATCCTGAGGATTCGCTCCCTGTGCCTCCAAGCCATGGCACCAGGCAGGCACCTTACCTCCCTCTCCCCTTCCTCCCCCAGTTCTACCTTCCTAACAATGGAGTCCCCCACCAGGAGTTGTTTACTTCCCCTGTGGGGTCCCCTACCACCCTTCTGTGGGTCTCCTTTGTGAAGGTTCCCATCATTCTCCTTGGTCTCCACTGCGGGTGCCTCCATAGAGGAACCACACTTTGCCAGAATGGCATAGGAATTGTGGAGAGGTACAACTGGAGGGATGCACCTCTGTTCCACCACCCTTACCCTTCCTGAGTCCACTGTGGTCCAACCGCTCCTCTCTCTTGGCAACCTCTGAGGCAATGGCAGTGGCACTGGTGGTCCCTGGATGGAAGAGGAGGTCCCACAAATCCTGGCCAACTCAGCCTTGAGATGAGCAACCCCCTCCCTCAGCCCAGAGAGGTGCCTGCTGATGGGACAACACCACATCTTCCAGAACATCTCCCAGAAGACTGCTGTTCCACAGCCACTGCACCACTCCCATCATGTCTTATTTCTGGCCCCTTAACTGTTTGGAATCCTTACTCTTTCCTCTGTTTTTTTTCTCTTCTCTCTCTACTTACTTTCTGCCTCTGCCCTTTAAGCTCCTCATTGTCCTGTTCTGAGACAAGAATGTCCTATATTTCTCAGCAGACCCCTTACTTGCTCAGAGGCAGACCTCCAGCAGCTAGAGAGGTCCAGAAAGCTACTCTTGCCCTTCTAGGATGGTGGGTCTTTGGTGGCTCTGTGATCATTCACCTCCTGCTCCCAAACAGGAAGTTCCTGTTGTCAGTCAAATCCTGTGCCTATAAAAGTAGAACTAGCTTTGGGTGGGAGGGTGGAAGGAAGGGAAGGAGGGCAATATAATCCCAGTAGAGAAGTCCAGTCACACAGCAGTCCTTCCTCCTGGTGTCTTCTGCCAAGCTAGTAGCAGAATCTTTCTAAGGCAGTCTTTAAAATAAGTTTCCTTCTAGCTAAGCCACTCCCCCTACTTACTAGATCTTTCTACAAGTAATTTAAACTGCACAGCTATCAAGTCCTTTCAATCACCTGAGATTTGCACCTAGATAACTGTTCAGATAACCATTCAGTTCAGTTAACTCAGACAAACCACTTTTTTTGTTTAGTTTGTTAGTTTGTTTTTTTACCCTAAATTAAAGGTCCAAGTACAAGAGTTCTACTTCTTTAGTCCCAGTAGAGAAGTCCAGTAACACAGCAGTCCTTCCTCCTGGTGTCTTCTGATGAGCTACTAGCAGAATCTTTCTAAGGCAGTCTTTAAATTTTGCTTCTGTCTAGCTAAGCCACTCACCCTACTTACTAGATCTTTCTACAAGTAATTTAAACTGCACAGCTATCAAGTCCTTTCAGTCACCTGAGATTTACACCTAGATAACTGTTCAGATAACCATTCAGTTCAGTTAACTCAGACAAACACACACTTTTTTTTGTTTTGTTTGTTAGTTTGTTTTTTTTACCCTAAATTGAAGGTCCAAGTACAAGAGTTTTTCTTCTTTAGTCCCAGTAGAGAAGTCCAGTCACACAGCAGTCCTTCCTCCTGGTGTCTTCTGCCAAGCTACTAGCAAAATCTTTCTAAGACAGTCTTTAAATTTAGCTACCTTCTAGCTAAGCCACTCCCCCTACTTACTAGATCTTTCTACAAGTAATTTAAAGTGCTCAGCTATCAAGTTATTTCAATCACCTGAGATTTACACCTAGATAACTGTTCAGATAACCATTCAGTTCAGTTAACTCAGACAAACGCTCACTTTTTTTTGTTTTGTTTGTTAGTTTTTTTTTTACCCTAAATTAAAGGTTCAAGTACAAGAGTTCTACTTCTTTAGTCCCAGTAGAGAAGTCCAGTCACACAGCAGTCGTTCCTCCTGGTGTCTTCTGCCAAGCTCCCCTTATGAACTGTGGCACTGTGATTTTGTTAATCCATCCAAAGAGTTGTTTTCACACAGCAACTGCACCATTATGAGCCACAGTTGTGAACACATGTTTTGGGCAGGATGTGAAAAAATGACAGCTTCACTGTTCATAAGGACATGTGAAAAAATACCAATGCTGAAAATCTAGAGTGAAAGTATTAAATCTTGGTGAAGTTACAAGTGTGTGCAAAAACTGCACAATGCACGCTCATAACTCAGTCATTTTGGGGATTTTTTGCACCAAATTTTTAACATGCGTGTTTTGAGACCCCACCTCATGAACACAGGCACTGTCATTTTGTTAATCTGTTCCAAAAAGGTGATTCAGTACACTGACTGCAAAATCACCTTTCAGGACAGAGTAACGAAATGACAGCGACTGTTTTTATGAGGTAGGGTCCCAAGAACCCCATGTTGAAAATGTTGGGCCAAAATTCTGAAAATTGGCCGAGATAGCAACATAAGTTGAACCCCCCCATAGACTCCCATTATATGCTTACCTTGATTTGTCAGATTGCAGTTGGAATTTGAAGAGTGCAGACATGTCCCCAGTCCAGAGCAGATCACTGATTCTGACCTCTGGAGGGTAAGTATGGGTGAGGGGGTGCAGGGAAGAGGGGTAAGCAGAGGGATGGTTGGGATGGGTGAGGGTGAGGGTTACTGAGGAGATGATGAGGAACAATTTTCTTTTTCGTGGGGTTAAAAAAAAGACATTGTGGAACAGTTTTCTTTATTTACAGCTTACATTTATTAAAAAAAAATCTTATTCGGCCTGGCCAGGTGGTGCTGAGGGTTGAGGCACTGGATGCCACACTTTGATCCATTCGGGCGAACCAGGTTCAGAATGGTCTCGGGCTGCTGGGGGTCAGCAAGTAGGAGAGGGATTAAGTGTCTGAGTGACTGCTCTCCCTCTCTGGGGTGGGGGTATCCCAGTTGTCAGTGCACTTTCACCCACTAGTGGAGGCTGGGGGTGGTGCACTGGCAATATACAGTGGGGCTGAGTTGGGGCACGGTACTGGGAGGGAGTGTGTGCCGACGCATGAGCGCTTCTTCTCTTGGCACCACTGCATGCCCCATTCACGGGGCAGAATGAGGAAAAACAATTGTGACCAATGGCAGTGACTTGATGGCCATCCTACAGGGAGCCTTGCTCAGGAGGCATCACTGAACACTGGATCTGGATTTGGTGGAGATTAGAGGGGTCTCTCCACTGCCCTGCCATGGTGGGCAAGCTGCAGGGGTAATAGGCAAGGGTCTCTAAGGAGCCAGGAGGTACTGGATGGTGGCTGAAGGATCAGGATGCACAGAAGATCCAGGCAGACAAGGAACCAGGTATGGGAAAAATGGATTAGCAAAAAAAACTTATTTGGCACACTGGGGTGGTTTCCCAGTGTGCCACACTAGTGGGGGATGGAGAGAACACTACGCAACTTGGGGATTAGGCACCCTGATATCGAGATAAAAGGAACGGGCTTGGGGGGGGCATCCCGGTGTCAGAAACATATTATAATTAATAAATTGGCACATTGGGGTGGGCTCCCACTGTGCCATATGAATTTTCGGAGGGAGGAATTATACTGCAGACAAGTGGATTGGGCACCACCATCAGCAAAGAAAGTTGACTTGGGGGGACATCTGATGCCAGGAGTGGGCATCCCTATGTTAGAAAAAAAAGTAAAAATAACAATCTGGACACAATGGGGTGGCTCCCAGTGTGCCACACAAGTGTTTCATTGGTGGGGGGCAGGCATACTGGCATGGGGATTGGGCACCTCATTGCCGGTGACTGCACAAGTTCAATGCAGGATACTGCACTGCAAATTTCCATGCAGGATTCTGCATCAAAGCTAAAAGATGTCAGGGGATAGTTTTCTTTATTTACTGCCCCTTAGTAAACACTGTCAGTTGTGTTTACCTATTTGTGGGCTCATTGACACACAGTGGGAATCAGATTATCAATCTGACCCAGATAAATAACATTTTTTACAATCCTAATGTTGGAACTTGCAAAAGAAGCAGGTGCCACACTTTCATGAAAATGTCACACTTTTGCAAAAGTGCTGGATTAGTTTCTTCTGCAATTTCCGACACTACGGGGACTGATTGTGAAAATGGCATTTCTGGGGACCACATTGAAAATCTGATGCCCCCAGTATGTTCCTCAGGCCCCGATTAGGTAAACACAACTGGCAGCATTTCCCTAGAGGCAGTAATTATTGAATTTCTGCTATTTTTGTCTGCCGCTAACTGTAAACAAGATGGTGGCATCTCGCAAACAAATTGACATAGCTCAAAAGCTTTTAAAAGCAAAATTGCTTTTGAGAAAGCTTTTAAAAGCTTTCTAGCTGAACAAATATTTTTCCCCACAGGCTATAATGAGAAACTTTGAACTGTCATAACTTTTGAACAGATTAATATTTTTTTCACCAAATCTTCAAAAGGCACTTCCTTGACCCAGTTCCCATATACCCTGAACATTTCAGACCAGTCAGACAACCCCATTGAGCTGTAGAGGTGAGCAAATAATTCAGAAAAGTTGAGGATTTTCCACACTTTTCAATGCTCTGCAGCTCCGCAACTGAAAATCTGACAGCAACAACAATGTCCAGATCCACAGACCTATTGAAGTACACCACACACGCAGAATTTCAAGCAGATTGGACAAATGGTTGCAAAGTTATTAGGGTGCAACATTTTGGGTTTAACATAGAAGTGGTTGTGCAACCCTAATATATATATATACATATATATATATATATGTATGTGTGTGTGTATATATATATATATATATATATATATGTAATAGATAACCCACTCTTAGGTGAGCAGTCACGCTCTGATATACGCACGCTTTGGCATGCATCAACCACCCAAGGCGTGCGTATATCAGAGCGTGTTCTGCAAACAAGTGGATTATCTATCTTATAGAATGGCAAAATTGTTTTGAAGGGGGGTAAAAGTGCAGGTGTGCAGTCGCGCTCTGATGTACGCATGGTCATGTGATGTGTTTTATACAATCAGAACACTTGATTTGGAGAATATCATCTCCATTTTATAAAAATATATATATTATATATACATGTACTGTATATATATATATATGTATACATATATATATATTTTTTTAATAGGTCAGATACACACAATTATTAAAATTAAATCTACGTTTTTGTTTCTAGTCTCAGTATGACAATATTGTCTGAGGATTCAGGGGCCCTTTGCACACTTAATTTCAGACTTGTCTGAGCTAAAAATGTAGGTCTAATGCTGACCTACCCATTTTAGATATTTCCAAGCTTTTTTTTGTAAAACAGTAGCTATACATCAAATGTGATGTCCTCTCCCATGTATCACATTTCCTGAAGGCAGATGACATTTGTCTAATTTATTATGAAGGCCAAAATGTTTCCACCTAACTAACATACTATCACAGTCTGGTTTTGAATCAACTTCCTTTTTTATCTTTTTGAAGTCAATCAAGACTTGTTTCTCACAGTAGTTGATACTAATTGCTTGTTCCTATTTCTTGTAAGGTCATAGCAGCTTTTGTTGTTTCTTCCTTGACATTATAAGGAATTTCTGCACTGGTCCTAAGGGGGTTGATATCACTTAGTTTGTACTCCTGCTACTGCTACATACATAATTCAAATTGACTGCATTTTTGTTTATACTGGCCAATTTGTTTTTTCCAATTTATGTTATTCAAGTTCTATTTCAACCCGCTCCATTTGGTTATAACCATCAATCTGTTTGTCTCAAACATCCCGTTTAAACTAAATGTATTCCCAGGGCATTCTTTAGCATTCCACAAACCAGTTTCAGAAGTGATCAGTTTCCCTATATCCTTGTTTAAGCCAAAAATAGATAACATGTTTGGCTCTTTCTGAGTTCTGCATCTGTGTTGCCTATTGTTTGGAATTTTTGCATAACTCTGTTTGGGAATGGGTAGTCCATCCTCTAACTTAAATGGCTGACCAAAAATAGGCCCAAATGATTTTGACTTTTCACCATTTTCCCATATTTGATTTGCTGTTCTATAGACTCTGGTTACAATTATAATTTGACCCATTGTTTTTGTTCATACGTGTTTGTGTATTTTTAAGATGTATTCTTCCACAAATCTTTCCTCAGTTATAGTATGCTATTCAATAAGTACATTGCTAATTGTCCCGTTCATGGCTGCCTCATTTAGGAGAGGGGATAGTAGCCTCATTTTCGGATGAAGTTGGAGAGTGGCTCTCATTCTCTCAGTTCATTTACAAGTTCAAAATTCAAGAGGCTCAGGTTTTTAAAGTGTTTCAATTGAGGCACTTGTTAACCAAAGTTCTTGGGGCCACTCCACCCCATCCAGCAGCCTTTGCATTGGTATCTGAACTCTCTCCTTTTCTCGTCTCCTCTGGTGTGATTTCTAAGATTTATCAAGTGTTGTTCTGATGGAGGTTTGGATGCGGCGGTGGCCCCACCAACTTCTGGGTTTCAGTTTTTCCCCATTATACTTTTAAATGGTCTGCCCTCTGGATGTACTGTCATAAATATGTATCCCAAGACAGATTATGTCTCATGCAGCTTCACACCCTGCATAATTTATACTATACCCCAACTAAACTGGTGAAATGGGGCCTTCTTGATACTGATAGATGTAATAAGTGTTCCCAGGACACAGGGTCACTTTTTCATCTATTCTGGTCATGTCCCCGGATAGCATCATTATGGGAGCATATAAAAAACAATCTGGATCCTTTATTGGGTTTACGTGATTATTTTACACCAGATATTTGCCTGTTGGGGGATTTGTCTTCCATAAAGGTTAAAATTCAGAGATTTCACATATCCATGGTTGCGATCTCAGCCAAAAAAATCATTCTTAGGCATTGGAAGGAAAGGACCAGTCCAACATATCAGGAGAGGCTCAATGAGATTTTAGCAAATATATGTACAGAGAAGGCTATTGCTAGCCTTCAAAACAGACTACATAGGTATAAGGTTATCTGGGATCCCCTTCACACTTTAATTACGGTGGCTATGAAGTGATGTGTAGTCAAGGTTACCACCTTAATTATTCTTGGTAAAGGTAGTTAGCTGGTGATAACAGTGCTAGAATGAACTGCTGTGCCGGGGGGAAGGGTTAGTATGATTTGTCTTATGAATCCTATGTCAAAGTGTTTATTACTGCCTGCTGTAATTTGGAAAATGTGGTGAATAAACTTTGAATTGAAAAAAAAAAGTACATTGCTAATTGTGTAACTTGTTCTGGATTTTCCTGCCATTTTTTATTTGTCCATGCCAGTATGTTTCCTACATTGTCATTACTATTTAAGTTTATCAGAGGTGATGTACTTTTGCCTAATGGATGTTTACTCATCTTTTCAGAGTCTGAACAGTCCTTAGTACATTCCTGCATAGAGTTTTCTTTTTTCTTAGGTCTGGTTCCTTCAAGCTTATCTGTTGCCCTTTTTTCATTCTTTTTTATTTGGCTCCTTCACATCTTGTTTCTTTTATAAATGTTTTTTTAATGAGCAGGTTTTCAGTAATAACACTTCTCTCTGCCCCACTCCAACATATATCATAGCTTACTTTCTGGTTAAACGAGACACCCCAAAACCACAATTTTTCTCAGGTTGTAATTTTTAATAAAATACTCATAAAACAGTTTTGTCGAGCTTATATCTAAAGTGGCAACATTTGCCAGACCAGAATTGTGCCCCCATGCTTTCATGTATCCTGACATCAGCTCAAGAACAGTGCAGGGGCATGCTCCATAGAGTACAATGGGGCCAATTTTTACCAGTTATTTTTATACTTCTAAGTGCCAAATTTGGGAAAGGAAGACTACTGCTCAACTAACAAAGTCTTTGTTAGTTAAGTGGTGGCCTTCCTTTCCCAGATTTGGCACTTAGAAGTATAAAAATAACTAGTAAAAATTGACCCCATTGTACTCTATGGAGTGCACCCCCGTGCCATTCTTGAGCTGCCATCAGGAAACGTGAAAGCATGGGGGAACGGCTCTGTGTCAGCAAATGTTGCCATTTTGGATGTACAGTAAGCTTAACAGAGATGTTTTATGAGAATTTTATTAACAATTATAGCCTGAGGAAAAAGTGGTTTTAGGGTGCCTCACTTAACTGGAAGGTAAGCTACAATATATGTTGGAAGGGGCAAAAGTGTTAATACTGAAAATCTGCTCTTTAATTCTAGTTTGGCTCTGACTGTCCATTTGTACTGACTTATTCTCCTGCCTTTTTCAGTTTTTGTGTTTTCATTGTTTTTGTTCCCCTTAGTTGAGTCCTTTTTATAATGCTCTTTTGTGGTATAATTTCAATGTCAAAATTTGTGTTGTTTCCTTGTACTTTGTTTTGTGTATTATCTGTTATATTTTCTTTTACTGAAATGTTACAGTGTGTTTGCATGTTAATATGTAATGCAACATTTACCAGATTAGTAAGTGATATTTAATTCTTTGCTGCTACTTCCTTTAACATGGCTATTTCATAGGGATGGCTGAACCAGATCTGCTGTACTTCCAAACCACCCCAGACTGGACTGATTTGACTCCATTCAGGAAATCTGAGCCTTTTGTAGCTCAACCTGAGTTGCTGATTTGGTATGGTTCGGAAGCATGTTCTGGTTTGGTTCAGCTAGTTTCAGGCAGCAGGCTGCAGGGAAAGGTACAGATATTAAAAAAAATACTTTTTTTTTGTCCCTGATCTCTATACTCCTGAATCCCTGGACCCTTACATGACCAACAAAGGCAAACACTCATGATACTGGGGCACTGAAGTGAGACAACCAATCAGGTAATTTCATAAATGATTTACTCATGTTCTAGTCAATTCTGTGTGTCAGCCACCACAGAATATCCCATAGTAAACAGTATATCCAGCTCATTTTGAACTTTGCATTCAAAGGAGACAGTTGTGTTGTGCAGGGTCCAGTAAAAAGAAAGGAAACAAGGAAACAAGTTAACAATGTTTTTTTCTTAGTAAGAAAGAGAGCGAGACAGATCAATTAATTTAGTGCAGACATTGCAGATTACTTAACTCCCCAGTAAAAAAAAAAAGTTTTTCATCCTTACTCAGAAGAGAGAGTGAGGGAGACAGAGAGAGTATGAGAGTAGAAAGAGACCGATGAATGAAACAGCAAACAGCAGAGTGCTGCAGCAGAGGTTGCAGACTACTTAACTCCACATTAAAAAAAAATAAATGTTTTTCTTCCTTAGTCAGAGAGAGCATGAGAGAGGAAGAGAGAGGGAGAGTAAGGAGAGCCCAACAAATTCAACAGCAGACAGCAGGAGAGTGCAGATGTTGCAGAGTACTTAACTCCACAGTAAAACAAGAAACAGAGAGGGAGAGAGTAGAGAGAGAGAGAGAGACAGAGAGACACACCAATGAATTCAACAGCAGATAACAGCAGAGTGCACACCTTTTCATTTTGAAAAATACGTTTTTGTAAAAAAATTAAATAAACAAAAAAAAATTGAAAGCAAGAACTAATAAGGGGAGCAGACAGGCCAGGAGGACGTTGTCGGAAGGTCATAGCGCCTCACTAATTTTGAGGCCGGCTTATAATGCCATTCAGATTTTGAAACATAGAAACATAGAATTTGATGGCAGATAAGGATAAGGACCGCTTGGCCCACCTAGTCTGCCCATTTTCCTAACTGACGGATAAGCTGCAGATCCTAATTAACCAACAGCCTACTTCCTCCTACACCCCACTAGGACTACCTTATGTCTGTCCCATGCATTCTTGAATTCCCCCTCTGTTCTTGACTCCACAGCTTCCTCAGGTAGGCTATTGCATGCATCCACAACCCTCTCTGTGAAAAAATACTTCCTCACATTACTTCTTAGATGTCCCCCATCTATCTTCAAATTGTGCCCCCTTGTTCTTGCACATATACTTTTCTGAAAGATACTACCCTCTTGGACATTGTTGATTCCTTTGAGGTACTTGAAAGTGTCTATCATGTCCCACCTCTCCCTTCTTTCCTCAAGGGTATACATATTAAGCTCCTTTAGTCTCTCTTTGTATGTCTTCTGGTACAGACCCTGCACCATTGTGGTTGCCCTCCTCTGGACAGCCTCCACTTTGTCTATATCTTTGCAGAGATGGGGTCTCCAGAACTGCACTCAGTACTCCAGATGGGGTCTCACCAACTGTCTGTACAGAGGGATAACAACTTCCTGTTTTCTACTGTTGGTGCCTCTCCCTATGTATCCCAGTATCCTCCCAGCCTTCCTTACTGCCTTCTCACATTGCTTGCCCACCTTTAGGTCATCTGATATAATCCCCCATGGTCCCTTTCCATTTTTGTTGTTGTCAGTATCTCACCCCCATTGTGTACTCTTCCCCTGGGTTTTTGTTTCCCAGGTGCATTACCTTGCACTTCTTTGTGTTGAATCTAAGCTGCCATGCATTTGACTATTCCTCCAACCTTGCCAAGTCCCTTCTCATCCTTTTCACTCCATCTTGTGTATCAACCCTGTTGCAGATCTGTCATCTGCAAAGAGACATACTTTTCCTTCCAGTTCCTCTGCAATGTCACTTACAAAGACATTAAAAATGACCGGTCCCAGTACTGAACCCTGTGGTACCCCACTTGTAACCCTCCTTTCTTCACTGTGGACTCCGTTTACTACTACCCTTTGTGTCCTGTTATCTAGACAATTATTTATCCAGGCTACCACCTTGGGACCCACTCCAAGGCTGGCTAACTTGTCTATTAATCTTTTGTGTAGGACTGTATCAAATGCCTTGCTAAAATCTAGGTAGGCCATGTCCATAGGCCCTCCCATGTCTACTACTTTGGTCACCCAGTCAAATAAATCTATTAGATTCGTCTGACATGACCTTCCCACTATGAATCCATGCTGCCTTGGGTCCTGTGCCCCACTGGCCTCTAGGTACTCAATAATTCTTTCCTTCAGAAGTGATTCCATAATTTTCCCTACCACTGAGGTCAAACTAACTGGTCTGCAGTTTCCTGCCTCTGCCCTGCTCCCACTTTTGTGAAGAGGAATCACATCTGCCCTCCTCCAGTCCTCAGGTACCACCCCATCCTCCCATGATTTGTTAAACAGTGAAGTCAGTGCTGTCACTAGTTCTACCCTTAGTTCTTTTACAATTCTTGGGTGAATCCCATCAGGCCCCATTGCTTTGTCCACTTTCAATTTTACTAGTTCTTTCATAACCCTTTCTTCTATGAATTGACTGGTACTGACCCCCCATATCCAGAGTGTTTCTCTCGTTTGGTTTAGGTACCTCCCCCTCCTCTTCGTTTGTGAATACTGAGCAGAAATATTCATTCAGTATCCCTGCTTTTTCACTGTCACACTCTGCCCACATTCTCTTCCCTTTATTTAGCCTCATTATCCCTCCCATGGTCTTTCTTCACTCCCTAATATACCTATAAAAGGTCTTATTCCCCTTCTTAACAGAGTTGGCTGTCCTTTCCTTGGTTTGGGCCTTTGCTATTCTGACTGCCTTCCCTGCCTCTTCCTACTTTAACTGATAAAGTTCTCTATCCTTTTCCTTCTGTGTTTCCTTATATTTCCTGAATGCTATCCTTTTCTCCTTAACCTTCCCTACCACCTCTTTTGAGAACCATAGAGGTTTTTTCCTTCATTGTGTTTTGTTGATTTGCTTCACACAAAGGCTTGTTGCCTCTGTGATGGTTGTTTTGATTACTCCCCATTGTTCCTCCACCTCTCCTTCTTGCCTGTTTGCAAGTGCTTTTCTGAGGCACACTCTCATTTTCCCAAAGTCAGCCATCCTAAAGTCCAATACTCTTGCTTTTGTATGGCTTGACTCTAAAGTTGTGTTTATTGTGAACCACACTGTTTGGTGGTCACTTGTCCCCAGATGGCTACCCACTTCTAAATCCGAGATTCTTTCTCTGTCCCCATTTGAGAGTACCAGGTCTAAGATTGCTCCCTCCTGAGTGTGTTCCAAGACTAGCTGTCTGAGGCATGCCCCTTGTAGGACATCAAGAATGACCCTGCTCTTGGATGTGTCTGCAGCAAAGGTGCTCCAGTTAACATCTGGCATATTCATATTCAGGAAATGGGGGGCACTCACATCTCATACTCTGTGTTTCCCATTTCTGTGCCTGAAGTTAGGTCATAATGCCATACATTGTGTTGCCCATTGCTGTGCCTGAACTACTACTAGGTCATATAGTGCCTCATATATTTTGAAAGGGGGTATCTCGTCTCAGACTCTGTATTGCCCATCTCTATGACCAAAATACTACTAGGTCATATAGTGCCTCATATATTTTGAGAAAGGGTATCATGTCTCAGACTCTGTGTTGCCCATCTCTGTGCCTGAACTACTACTAGATCATAGTGCCATACAAACTGTGGAAGGTGGGTCTCATCTCAGACTCTGTGTTGCTCATCTCTGTGACTGAACTACCACTAGGTCATATAGTGTCTCGTATTTTGAGAAGGGGTGTCATGTCTCAGACTCTGTGTTGCCCATCTCTGTGTCTGAACTACTACTTGATCATAGTGCCATAAAAACTGTGAAGGGTGGGTCTCATCTCAGACTCTGTGTTGCCCATCTCTGTGACTGAACTACTACTAGGTATTATGAGAGGGAGTTGTCTTGTCTCAGACTCCACCACGGCATATGAACTAATACTGCTAATTAAGTAATTAAATTGGACCCCCAAAAGTAGATTCTGAATCACAGTCTGTTATGAAAATGGAACATGTGGTGGACACCAGCAGTATGGCTGAAATTAGTACATGTAACAATAACAATATTTTCTGAAAACAAATTAAAAAAAAGGAAAATTCACGCTGAAGATATAAATAATACAATTGCTAACAATGAAGCAACGCAACCAGAAAAAGATGGAGCAATACAACCAGAAAAATAAAGGAATGTAGGTGAATCCTCTGATCAAAGTAGTGCAGAACTGTTGGCATTGGCAGGAAAAATCAAATAAAAGGAAAACACAAAAACAGGTAGCTAAATCAGACCTAGGAAGTGAATAATTAGGGAAAAGGTTCTATCTAGTACCACTAGATGTGACACTCCATGATATGTCACTCATGCATATCGGACTCCTTCATCAGACAGCAGTGCCTCTGATGAAGAAGAGGTTGTAAATGCAGAAGAACAATATCATGATGTATCACTATTATGGTCTTCCAAAGGTGATGAATCAGAATGTGATATTGATGAGGTAGAGGATGTCACCTGGGTTCCCCTATCAAAGAGAAAAAATGTATAGAGCAAGCACCACCACAAGCTACAGCCAGTAGAGGAAAAAATCAACAATCATGGTAGCTCTCTGGGGACATCCCCAGTGTACATGAAACAGGGTCCTAAACAGCTGCCACCACAATTGCTGCAGTTCCTGGCAAGACAACAAAATTTTCCACCTCAGTTGTGTGGAGCTATTTTTATATAACTCCCAAAAATAAAAGTCTTGCTGTCTACACCTTTTGACACCAGGAAGTTAGCAGGGGGAAAGTGAGGTGCCAGTTCGGGACAATATCACTAAAAAGGCATTTGCAAACAGCACATTCAACCATTCAGCAGGGCAGCAGTCTTGAGCAAGGGAAAATGTCTGTGATGAAAATAATTCTACAGACAATAGTGATGGTGAAGAGACTGAAAGACAAGGCATAAGAAAAAAACATGTTCGGCTTCACTAGCAAAAATTTTTGGGCAAGATACAGCTTCACCATTGCAATACTGTGGTTTTTGGCCCCCTACATGAACTAAACAGCAGAGCATTACTGTGATGCTTGAACAAAAAATTGCCTTCAGTAGATCACATCAAGTCACATTAAAAATGAATCAGTGGCTGGCCCAGTGGGGTGAAGGACTGAGGCATCCATGCCTTACCTCCTGCCACACCAGTGCAAGTGGGCCACCAGGGGTCAGCTGGGGAGGGAGAGGATTGACAGTCTGGAGGACTGCTCTCCTCTCCTGTCCTGGGGAGGGAGGACTGATGCTCATGCCAAATTACTGCCCCCTGGTGGAGGCTCAAAGGTAGCGAGAGTTTAATGGGTGCCAAGGAAGGGAGGGTGCTTCATGATGTCCGTGGATGTGTGCCCACCTCCACATACCCACATCTGGAGTGTTCACCCCAGCAATAAGGATGGGAACCAGGGGAGAAAAATAGCAGAAAAAATCCCTAACTGTGGGTAATGAATGACCCTCTGCAGGCTCTGCACCCAGCGACTGGGCAAAGGTGAAAAGGTAAGTCCCGGTGATATCAGGGTGACAAGGCTGGGGGGGTCAGTTTGAAGGAGGGTAGCTAGGGCAACAAATGAGCATACAATGTATGTATATATATATATATATATATATATATATATATATATATATACATACATACATTGCATGCTCATATATATTCATATATATGTATTCAGTTAATAGCTGAATTTATTGCCAAGGGCCTGCAGCCATTTTCTGTTGTGGAGAATGACAGTTTTAGAAATATTTTGTTACACATTACAAAATACCAAGCCATAAATATTTTTCAGCTGTGGGTGTTCATAAAATATACAAATGTATGCAAAGTAAAATAAAATTTGCTTTTCAAAAGAGTGAATGTTGTTCTGTGCACCTGACCACAGACATGTGGATGAGTTCGCAAACCACTGATTGTTTGTGCATCACAGCACATTGGTTGCCATGATCATCTTCAAAGGCCACCACATGCAACAGTGTACAAGAAGGAAGACAAAGAATGGCAATCCTTTGCTAAGCATGTTTGGTAAACATCACACCACTGAGACTATTTTGGAAGAGTTGTGCAACAAAATATTTGAGTGGTTAGAGCCCATGGGACTCAATACTGAATTTGTGGTATCAGACAATGGTGCCAATACTGTCAATGCATTAAAGCATGGTGTTTTTACTCACATTCTGTGCTTTACACACTTATTAAATTTGTTATGATGAGCTTTCCTTTCCAGTGACAACAGTATAGTAACACTAGTGGGAGCTGCAAAGAAAATATGTGGCCATTTTAGTCACTCTGTAAAATCATGTGGTATCTTGGCTGACCTCCAGAAAAAAAATTGGTTACCAACATAAAATACATGTATGAGAGACTTTCTGCATAAAAGAAGGCAGTCCATGAACATACCATGGAGCACAACATAGCAGATTGTATTGTGCTGAATTCATTTTAGTGGGGCCTCATGTAGCATCTTACATTGCTCTTAACTCCTTTTGAGGAAGCAACTTGACAGATTAGCAAAAAGAATGCTACTCTAAGCCAGGTTATTCCCATCATAAATTTATTGCATAAGGAGCTTAGCAGGCTGCATAGAGGTTTTGACCAAAAATTACACAAATCTGGTGTATCCCTTATGAATCGACTAATACAGCAGTTTTAGAATTGTAGAAGACTTCACAATATCACGATAGACAAAACATTTCTTTTGACTCTTCTTGACCCTTGGTTTAAGTTGCAACAGCTGCCTCCTTCGGATCTTGGTGACTGTTATCTTGAATACAAAAACATGCTGATTTCAGCAATTGCACAGGAAAAGGAAGGAACTGTATTTGCCAATACAAGTGAATCATGTGACGTGGATGCCACGTCTGATGATGCAACATCTATTAGTGGTGACAGCAATATTTTCCACTTAGTGCCACCATGTATTCCTTCATCAACATTGGGTAGTCCTGCATAAAGTCCTCTTTCATGGCCTTTGAAAAAGGCATGCCATTCTGAAAAGCATACAGATGACTCTCACACATTTAGGTCAAACCTCATGAAAACTGATCATTCAGATGCATCCATCGTAGAGCTGCCTTCTCCATATTTGTCTGATATTGTGGGTGCCTATTTATGAGAACCACTAATTAATATTACTGATGACCCATTTGAGTGCTGGCTGGAAAAGAAAAACTGCCTGCAATATCTGCCTTCACTAGTAAGCTTCTTAGTTGCCCTCCTACTAGTGTCTACTGTAAGTGTATATTTAGTACAGCTGGAATGTTGTCCCTGATTGCTGCATAAGGCTTACTCTGGAATGTGTACAGCACCTTTCCTTCCTAAAAGTCAATCTCAACAAATTCTCTTACCAGTTTAGTGAACAGTGGCATAAAAGTGATGATGATGAATGGCTGCAACGGGTATCTCCTAATAAGGGTGCTTCCTTGGTGGTGTTTGAAGATTGTGGTGATGATATTATTTAATGATTTATTTCTTTGAATTCAGAGGACAAAGGTCAGCAACTATAACAGAAAGGCCAAGTAAAAAAGTCTTTATTGTGCGGTCACAGTGCAAATTACATCATATGCACTGCTGTATTTGTTTTTCAGTTTGGGAACACAGGTGGAGTGTAATTTGTTTATTCAGCAAGTTAAAAATACAGGCAGTGAATAGTTGGACATCTGGGGTGAAGCACAGAACCAAGAGGGCAACACAACAGAAATAAAATATGTGCCCACGTGGGCCAAGGCTAAACAGCTCTTTAAAAAAACACACACACAAAACTGCACTATTAGGTGTGTGTGTTGGGGGGGAAGGGGGCAAAGTCAACCAGATTAAAAAAATGTAAGTTAGAAGACACAAGTCATAAAAAATAATTGGCCAGTCAGGCAGGAGTGTGTGGGATGTTTTGGGGCCCATGATGCTTACCATAATAGCAAGTAGGCATGCCCAATATTTACAAATAAAAAAATAACACCTCAAATCGAAAGGGTGGGAGGGATGGCTGGGGCCCAATTACATATCCTGCTCATGCTGTCTGTCTCCCCCAGAAAAGCATGCCAGACTTAGTGAAGGTCTGTCTGCACTCTGTTGTTGTCTTTCTGCTGTTGAATTCATTGGTCTCTCTCTCTCTCTCTTTCTGACTAACATTTGACACACTGCCTCCTTTCACTCCAAAGCCCCAAATGACCTGCATACACCAGGCTGGATCTCCAAATGTTTTGGGGAATAAGTCCCGCACAGCAACACCAGTTGCAGTCCGAAATCTCAGCAGCTGCAGAGATTGCTATTCACATCTGCAGTAGCTGTGGAAGATATTACGGCAGGTCCCACTGGCCATAACATCTTTCCACAGTTGCAGGGATTTCCACAGCAATACCGCCCAGAAGCTGACATAAACTGTGGAGCCGGTTGCAAACCAACTCCACTTTTGAGAATACTGTACCATAGCTGCAGGAGACACTGTGGTTCCACAAGTGGCAACCCGCTTGTGCTGTTTTTCCCCCAGCTGTGGAATGTTCAAGGGCTTGGTGAATGTAGCCAACTGTTTCTTATGGATGTCATGTGATGGCTGACACACAGGATTGACAAGAATAACAGTCAATTTATTTTTTTATCACTGTTGTCTGCTTACTGACCTTGAATTACATGAAAATACAGACACACATTTTCTATTTTTTAAAGTTACATTTTCTTTTAACAGAAGGATCTAAATGAATAATACTGATGCATTTATGATGCTCAAATAGGCTACATATAGGTCTACAATTTGTCAGAGTAAATCAGAACTTTTTAGAAATTAATCAGTAAAAATCAGTCAGGTCACAGTCGACCTGCTCATCCCTACTATTTCACCTTTTAGTACTATCATTTCTTTCAGCTTCAGTGCATTTTCCACATGCTGGTTGCTCAATAAATTTATAACATCATAACTCAGTGTGACTAGATGATTGGAAATCATTTTATCAAAACCATACTTATCATTTGTATTTAGTTTATTTTCAGATTCTTTTTACCAAAATTATTCCAGTCATATTCAACCTTTGATTCCTCAACAATGGGCCAAATCTGTGATCCTCAAAACTTGCTAAGTTTTCTTTCTATTAAACTCCATTGCTGATACATTTTTAAGGCCATGAACTGGATCACACTAATTTGCAACTACAAGGAAAAAGGCATCCTGTGTGGGTTCTCCTTAACTTGTTCTACCCCATTCTATGCTATAATATACAAGTTATTTATTTTCCTTACTCTAGTGTATTTTAACTTCTCTTATCCATATTTATATTTAAATCTTTCTCCTGTCCTCTGGCTGTGTCTGTTACTACAGGTGAATTAACGTAAATTAATTATCTCTGTTTTTTATTATTTGCAATGGTGTGTACCAATCAGCAGATTCGTTGGAGTTCATCAGATCCTCTTCCTAATCTATTTCTCATATTAATTTCACTTGTGTAGTTATTAAATTCTCTCCCCAGAGGAGGGGGGGTGGCTCAGAGGTAATGTGAGGAAGTATTTCTTCACAGAGAGGGTTGTGGATACATGGAACAGCCTTCCTGAGGAAGTCATAAAGTCAAAAACAGTGGGGGAATTCAAAAATGGATGGGACAGATATAAGGCAATTCTAGTGGGGGGTAGGAGGAAGTAGGCTGTTGGTTAACTATAATCTGCAGCTTATCCGATAGGTAGGAAATTGGCAGACTAGGTGAGCCAAGTGGTCCTTATCTGCCATCAAATTCTGTTTCTATGTTTCAGAGAAGGTGAGCAGTTCCTGGGATGCTCAGCCTTCTCCCTCCCCCAGCCAACCCTCTGACATCTGAGGTCCATTCCTGAATCCCTGAAGAGAACAGCTGTTTTGCGGACCATTAGGTTATGAAATAGTTTTGTGAACACTGGCTGATAAATATCTGATGCACAAAAATCAATGCTGCTACAGTACCAAAGCTGATCATTTGGTAAGGAGGATAATTGATTTTGAATGTTTCTTAGCTGTCAGCTGAATTGGTTTGCTTGTAATTCTGATAAAAACAAATATACAGTGAAAAAGGAATGGAAGGTGGAAAGAAAAAAGAAAAGGAGGAAGGAAGAAAGGAAGGAAGGAAGGAAGGAAGAAAGAAAGAAAGAAAGAAAGAAAGAAAGAAAGAAAGAAAGAAAGAAAGAAAGAAAGAAAGAAAGAATGTGGCCCCATCCATACACCCACTAATGACATGGACTGTGTGTACTGCTTGCACTACTTGAGAGCAGGAGTTGGAATTTGAATAAATCATCTGAATGATTTTGATAACTTTGCTGGGAATATTGCATGAACAGAACATGCATTGATTGATGCATTTACTTATTCATTTATTGGTTAATTTATTCAATTATTTATATATTGATTTATGAAGCACTAAACTGAATTTATATAAGTTGGCTCAGTCAATGGTGTGAGGCTATATGGTGAAGGGTTCAGTGAAACTCCAATGAAAATTTATCAAAAGACTGAGTGTGATTATTGCTAAATTCATTGACAATTTATACAGTGAAGCCCAACAGGATGAAACACAGTGTCACAGGTTTACTACATGACAAAAGGGATTAACTCCCAGTGAATTTGCATTGTTTGCTGCAGTAACTCTCCTGCAGAATTCTGCAGTGCTGCACTTCATCCTGGTGGGCATCACTGTACCCTACTTATTTTTGTATTTTTGATTTTGCTAGCAATTAGCAAAATTATAGCTTCTGTGTAGTAGTGCATCATAGTTATACATCTGCACTGTATTAAACTTGCATTTATATTCGATCCCAAAAAGGTATAGACAGGGAGTAGGAGTAAGAAAGTTGATATTATTCAGATGGCTAGAACTACACAAGTAAAGCATACAATGTGGATGGAAAATGATAAGGGCAAAATATAAGAAAGGAAAAGAGGGTACATTCAGACAAAAAAATTAAAAAAAGGAAATGTATTCAGTCTATGAAAAGTAGATTAAACTACTACCTCTACTATTGTTAGACAGCACCAATGTCTAGCTTCTGGAGGTACAGTACTAACAAAACTTGATACAGTTTAAAGAAAATGTCAAAAACAATTGAGGCTCAAACATCCTGTGATTCTTTTAAGTGCACATACCTCAGAGTGTAAGTACTAAGAAAAAAACAACAGGGTTCCACGTAAAAAGTAGGGAGGTCAGCACCACCCAGAGACAAATAGGACCAATGGTCTAATATATGTTCAAAATACTTTAGTTAACATGAATTTTAATACAAAAAGAAGATTAAGGACCAGCCTTCCAGCACATCAGAAGTGCTTCTGTCTATGGTGCCAACAACCAGGATTTGGAAACAGACCTCGGACGTCAGAGGGCTGACCTGCATATCCATGGTGTGTGTATAACCCCCAAAGTGACAGCTCTGTGGCAAACCATATTAAGAAACTTCACAGTGGAAATGTAGCTTCATTATGTTTCACTGCTATTGACCATGTCCCTCCCCATGAAAGAGGAGGAGACCAAGAAAACAAATTGGCGGTTCTTGAGTGGGCAGGTGGATTACACTACTTGATACAGTTTCCCTGAAAGGGCTGAAGGAACAAATAGATTTTCCAGTCTTTCTGTGATATTTACATCTTTACTACATAACTGAGAACCTCTATATGAATTTCTGTCAGTAGTAGCCATTTAAGTCTATGTATGCTGTCTTGCAACAATTAACTGATATCAGAATTAAAATTGAATTTGTTTGCTATTTTCCTCCTTTTCTCTCAGCCACAACACCCCTCCCACTACCAAACCCCCATCTCCTTTCCCAAACCATCTCTGTTCTTTTTATAAGTGAAAATTACAAGATATGGCTGCAGGAAGCCAATAGAGCATCTGTCATTTTTTGGTTTAAAAGGGTCTGTAGTCCTGCTTTGAGCCCTTTCTCAGCGGCAACTTGTGGAGGAGTGAGTGGAATAATCAGCAGAGCAGGATCAACCAGATAAGTGGTTTGCTGTATTTAAATTTCTTTTTTTCTTTTGTTTGCAGTTTGGTCTTGCTGGGGCAGTAAGCTAAATTAATGATATGCTACTGAGTGTGTAGTTTGGGGTAAGAGGGCAGAAGCCTGTAGCGGGATGGCTGAGGGTGAGTTACAAGGAGCTTGGACAGGTGCCATTGGTACAGCACTGGGAACATGTGCCTGCAGAACACCAGTACAGCACCTGTAGTTTTATAACATTTTTTTGTTTAAAAGAGTCTGTAGTCTTGCTTTGAGCCCTTTCTCGGTGGCAGCTCATGGAGGAGTGAGCAGGGCAAATCAGCAGAGCAGGATCAACCAGATTAGTGGTTCGCTATATTTAAAACTTGTTTTCTTTTGTTTGCCATTCAATCTTGCTGGGGCAGTAAACTAAATTAATGATGTGCTTCTGAGTGTGTGGGTCAGGGTAGTAGGGAGGAAGTCTGTAGTGGGAGGGCTGAGGGAGGGTTACAAGGAGCTAGAATGGGTGCCACTCATACAGCACTAGGAACATGTGGCTGCAGGAAGCCAGTAGAGCTCCTGTAGTTTATTTGTTTTTGTTTAAGAGTCTGTGTAGTCCTGCTTTGAGCCATTTTTCAGTGGTAGCTGGCAGAGGAGCATGCAGGGGGAGTCAGTAGAGCAGGATCAACCAGATAAGTGTTTTGCTGCATTTAAAAGTTTTTTTTTTCCTTTATTTCAGTGTGGTCTTGCTGGGGAAAAAAATTAATGATGTGCCACTGAGTGTGTAGGTCAGAAGAGTAGGGAGGAAGCCTGTTGAGGGAGGGTTGAGGGTGGGTTACAAGGAGTTAAAACAGGCGCCATGGTGTGGTGCTGGGGAACACATGGCTGCAGGATGCCAGTAGGGCTCCTGTAGTAATTTATAATACCCACAATCAGTAGCAACCCCTCATGTGGGCTGCCCTAAAGTGTGAGTACCATGAAGCAAAAGTGTAGCATCTATCTTTGTGCCATCTGGAGTTGGGGCCACCATTATCAGGGGACAACTGGTACTTTTTTCTAGGGCCCTGAGCTCTGGGGGGCCCACCTGTGCTTATATGCTTGTTTTTCAGTTATTTATTTATTTATTTTTTTTTTTTTTGCTGAGCCAGAGTAATTTTTCTTTGTTGCTGGCCGGGCCCTGGGGGGATCAGGGATATATGTAATTAGATTATTCACTTCGTGATGTGACGTGGCGTGGTTCGTAAGGTCAGTCGGGATTGGGAGCAGCTCCTCTAGAATGTTTAGTGTGTGCTGACTGACTGCTGTTGGTGAGCTGTAGGCCCGCCTTAATAATATCATTTTTAAACAAATAGCAGCCAACATAGTAGACATCGAGGCACAACAGGACGAAGGCACCCTGGGCAACTAGTCACCAGCTGTTGCCAGAGTGCATGACATCAGTGTGGTTGACTCAACTCTTGAGTCACCTGGTCAGATGGACATCAATTCTCGTGTGGACTTGTGGCCTGATGATGTGAGGGACTGAGGCTCAGCTCATTGTCATGTCGTTGATGAGAAAGACTCCTCGAGTTCCCTCTCTCACAACTTGGCTGAACAAACGTGTCTAGTCTCCATTCTGTATTCTCCACTCTCCTCAAGGCTAGTCCAACATCCACCATCTGGGTAAAAAAAAAAAAAAAAGCTAATGCTATAATCCCTTCGAGAAATTCCTACTGTAACAGTCCTCAGAGAAATGTGTTATGTGGAGATGCAACAAATGCAGTGTGGGCCTCTACAAAACCTGAAAAAAAAAAAGCACTGCAGACGTTTGCTGTTGATCGGGTACTATCAGTTGAAAGTACCGATGTGTAATTTCAGTGTAGTGTTTGATAACACTTCCTTTTCTGTGTTGGGCTTTGGGCATCTCTGGAGAACTTAAATGATGGGTGTACAGTTTTTGATAAGGAAGTAAACATGTTTTATTTATGAGCACATTTAAAGTTACCTTTATTTTTGTACACATTAGATATTTTTTTTCAGTCATGTGAAATGCTTTTAGTTACTTAAAGGAGAGCTGCACTGTATATCACTTCCCACAAGTTTTTGTCAACATATTTGAAGACTTTGGGCCACCTACGCAGTCACAAGGGTTGCGACAACTTAAAAAATCCTTTCACTTGTACATCATTGGAAAGCTTGCAAGATTCCCTATGCAGCTGCTAGCACCATTGGGATTGTACAGGGGGTTGGGGTGAGGGGGCACCATGCAAATGGTTCACAGGGTCATATACAAATCATGGTGATCCTCACTAAGGCTGCAGCAGGGTTTTTATGACAACTCCTGTCCTTAAAACCAGTAGTGCCAGACAGTAAAGGTGTTGCAGCTCTTCAGCAGCCCTATGAGGAGCTGGCATGGAGTGGAAATCTGCATCAGACTGATAGAGATGTGTACCATAATGGAGCTGGGGGTGGGGGTGGGGTTTGTACTACATTTCAGGGATAGAAGTTAAACCGTAATGTGTTTGGGGGGTAACTGGGCCATCTGGGGTAAACTTCGGAGGACTTGGAAGTTCACTGGACTTTGGCCCATCAGCAGGGCTAAAAGTATGAGGCAGGTAAATGACCGACAGGCAAAAGCTGTGGTCATGAGATACCATCTTGCACAGAATTTCATTGGCATCGCTAACCAATATGTAATTGGGAGTTTTCTTAAAATAACATCTAGCAACCTCACTTTCTTTCTTTTCCTTGTATTTTTTTTTATTAATTAAAATAACTATTTTTTAAAACAACATACATACAGGTTACATATAGTAATCATTTAATATTTGCTGACTTGATGCATATCTTATCTTAGGATATGAGATACTACCCTCCCCTGGGTTAATACATGGAATGTAACAGATGGCAGATAGGGCCACTTGGCTCACCCACCACCCTCTCTGCCCATATAATCTTTTTTTTTTCTTTTTTTACTGTAGACCACACTTGAGCTATGGTGCTATCTCTTTCCCTCCCTTCCTTACCCCTACAATTCTCTTGTGACTGTTCCAGGCATTTTTGTACCCTTTCGCTGTTTTTGCTCCCACTACTTCCACTGGAAGGCTGTTCCAGGGATCCACTACCCTTTCTGCCAAGAAGTACTTCCTCACATACCCTCCTGAATTTGCTCCCTTCCAGTGCCCCCGGTTCTACAGCACCTTTTACTTCCCTCCTATACCTTATTAACCCCCATTAGGTATTAAAGGTCTCCCTCATGTGCCCCCTCTCCCACCTCTTCTCCAGGGTGTACATGTTTAGCTCCTTTAGCCTTTCCTTGAAGGGTTTTTGATGCGCCCCTTCAACTGCAGATTGTAAGGCTAGACAGAGCTTACAACACCTCCAACTACAGTGGTTAAAAGTAAATTATTTCATGGATTAAGTAATGGAAAGCTTCACAAAATCTTGTTTTTAGCTTCCATAAAAGCCCCAAAACTCACCAGAGAGCATCAAAAACCCAAGACCTTCTGGGGGCCTGGTTGGTTAGGGATACAGGGGCCCTAATCAAACTACCTATCAGGGGCCCAAAAATTCCTACCTGCAGTCCTGTCTGGGGGCATTGGTAGGACATCCATAGGGAGGACCACAGGCAATGCTGATCAGTGGTGGGCAGGAAAGTATAAAAGGAGGGAAGAAAATATTCTGACAGTTGTTGGTAGGGGGTTGCAACTGATCTCTATCTAAGGTTAGCCTATAAATATATAACAGATTAGGGGACTGCTAGAGAGGGCAGCCAGTTCCTGGGGCCAGCCCACAGGCTAACACTGGCAAAGGAGTGCAGCAATTCCCAATAAGGTCAGCTTACATTTATACTGAGGTCCAAGGAGGCATACAGTAAGGAAGGAAGCATAGCTAAGTACAGTAACAGAAAAGGATTAAAAAGTTAATATATGGGGAGGAGGAATGCGGTGTGGGCAGAGTGAAACAGGTAAA
This sequence comes from Neoceratodus forsteri, assembly GCA_016271365.2. Classification (NCBI taxonomy): domain Eukaryota; kingdom Metazoa; phylum Chordata; order Ceratodontiformes; family Ceratodontidae; genus Neoceratodus; species Neoceratodus forsteri. Next base: position 1,532,130,930 of record CM057449.1, on the reverse strand, counting down.
GTTATAAGGTCAGGGGGTGTGGGGCTGTGGCGTTTCTGAGAACTCTCTGGGAGGTGGGGGATGCCTGTTTTGTTGTCATATTAAGGATCTGAGGATGGAGGTTTGTACTGTGCAAAGCATTGCTAAAAAAATGGGCTAACACCCAGGTGTTAACCTGATTTTTTAGCCCTACTTTGCACAGTATAAAATAAAAGTAATTCTTTCCATCTCTAGCTTCAAGGTGTATGCCCAGCTTGTTGCTATTTCTGAAGTTCACTGTGTTTTGCTGCAGCACCTTTGAGGAGACTGGTGTGCGCTTCATTCTGTCAGTTTACCCGAGGACAAAGGTTTGGCAGCTGAAGCATGAGATAGGTAGACTAGTAGTGTGTGGGATTTGTAGGGTAATAATTGGAGGAACAGGGGACCACAGAGCTTGGATGCAGGTAAGGGGGAGTGGGCAGGAGTGGGGCCAAGGCAGGGAGGGGTGCCTGGCAGACAGCAGGTAGGAATGGAAGATTAGGCAAGCTCCTGGGTCCCCCTCCCCCAACAGGAGAAGAGGCCAAGGGAGGAAGAATGGATAAAAGTTAGAGGTAATGGTAAGGCAGGAATGGGAGGGAGTTTTGTGAGGGCATCACCAGGATTGCCAGTGAGGACCAGTTTCCTTCCCCTGGACTGGGGAGGTGGAAGAAAGTGGCAATAAAGAAAAGGGCAGCAAGAGGGGAAAAGTTGTTGGAAGTGGGTGGGGTGACAGGGTAAGAAAGGAAAAGGGGTAAGAGGATGCCAGTTTAGGCAGAAGGAGGAAGATAGGTGGTGCAGGGAAGGGGGAGGTAGATATGGAATAATAAGTGGATAGGTAACAGGAAGGGCAGAATGGAAGGATGGGGGCAGGCTGCAGGAGAAACCGAAGGGAAGGATAGGAGGTGTGCAAATGGGGGGAGAGTTTCAGGAGGTGGAGAAGGGGATGGCAGGTGTAGAAGGTCAGGAGGGAGTACAAGAGGGACAAAAGGGAAAGGAGAAGGCAGGTGGGAGTGACAGCAGTATGCATAGAACGGAGGCAGAGTGCAAGATGAGGGGCAGGGTGGTGATCTTGAGGTATTCATTAGTGAACAGGGTGAGATGAGGGGAAAGAGTCAAACTGTAATATGGTAGATTGCATGGCTGGTATGGTGGACTGGGGAGTAGGACCTCTACTGGCACAGAGCATGGGGCAGGGAGATGGGAAAACTCACATTATAGTGCTCCTGAAATAATAATGACATGGCAGGATGTGAGGTAGGGGTAGTGCAAGATAGGTTCAAGGAGGTGAGGAGTATCTGCAAAGTGGAAGAGAAGCCAGTAGCATTCTTGTAGCTGCTATGGTCTCATGGGCTAGTACAACAAGGAAGGTAAGGACTGCCAAATTTAATGAATGGCTTAGAGATTGGTGTGAGGCAGAAGGGTATGAGTGTGTTAGTGGCTGGGAGGGGACATGGGATAACAAAGATCTGTATGCACTGGGCAGGTTACACCAAAATAGAGAGGGCACAAGGATCCTGAAGGGAAAGCTGGAGGACTTCATTATTAAAAATCTAAATTTAAACTGATTGGGGGTAACTGGGTGCACAACACCATTAGTCACCTGGTCAAGGAAGTTGATAGGTCTCCCCCCACCCCCAAGCAGATGGCAGAAGGGAGCAGGGATGGAGGGGTAGGGGAAGAAGGGGTGGCCTAATGGAAGGAGGGGTGGAAAGGGGCAGGTCAGGAGTAAGGGGGTCCAGAGTTATGGTGGAGGGTGGTGTCTCTAAATGATAAATGTCTGGGGAACCAAATGGCAGAATTGCAGACATTACTGGCTGAGGAACAATTAGACATAGTGGCCATCACAGAGATGAGCAACATAAAACCACAACTGAGACTTAGACTTTCCGAGGTATAAAATCTACAGAAAGGATGGGGGGAAGGGGGCAAAGGCACCACACGTGAAGGAGTGGAAACTTTGTACCATAGAGGAAGATGCAGAGGGCAGACCTGAAACTTTGTGGGTGCATATCAAATTCCTTAAGGAGAAGAAACTAAGGAGGGTGGTGGTCTACAGATCACCTTCTCCGGATGATGAATTGGTTATGGTATTGGGGTCCCAGATCATAGAGCTGTCCATCAGTGGAGAAGTAGTAAGGTATTTCAATCTATCTCCCTGACGTGGATTGGGAAAATCTCTGCTACCTTTTGCACTAGGGAACAAGTATTGCTGGTTGCTTTCCAGAGTTGCTTCCTGACTCAAGGTGTCATGGAGCCCACTAGTGAGAGACAGTCCTAGATCTGGTCCAGTCTAACTGTGCATATGTTCAGGATGTGAAGATGGATGCACCCCTTGCAGAAAGTGACCACCACATGTTATGGTTTCACCTGGACATGGGCAGAAGGATAGTCAGAACCAAGATGAAGGTCTTGAACATTTGGAGGGATGATTTTGAACATCTTGGTGGGATCAAAGTGGGGATGGATGTGGAACAGAGATGGACCATAATAAAGAAGGGATTGATGGAGGTCACTTGTATATATTGCAAAATCAAAATAAGAAAGCTAAGTCCTAAAAAACATGCTGGTTCAGCAAGGATACAGCAAGAGCAGTGGGGGATAAGATGGCAGCCTTTAGAAAGTACTAGTTTACTCAGATGGAGGAGGATAGGATGGAATATACTGCTAAGTCAAGACAGGCAAGCAGGGCAGTAAGAAAGGCATAGGCTATGAAAGAGGTACAGCTTGCATAGGGGTAAAAGCAGGAGACAAGGCCTTTTTCAGGTATAGAGGCAACAGAGGGAAGGATGTGTGCTCCATGGTGCTGCTCTGGGTGCCAGCACTGGGTTTAACCAGACCCAGTATTGTCAAGGCAAAAATGATTCAGATGCTGCACTCACAACAAACATCCAAATACTCACTAATCATCCCACTCAGTATCTACTATTATTTTTGGGTCTGCCATAGTCAGAGTTCTTTGTGGCAGTTAGCAAAAAATACCTTATAGGATTTGGTGTTGGCCACCAGAATCTGGTCACTAATATGTTTGGAATGGGTGAGGGTAAAGCAGCCACAACCTGGGACCAGCAGTACCACAGTAAGAAAAAGTTAACAACCTGAAGTGAGGGAACTTGCACCTACTTCAAGCCTGATAAAAACAGTTATTTTCTATCAATTCTTCTTAAAAGCCACACAATAGAAAGGAAACATCAATACTTGTGAGAGTCCATTTATTAGGTGTAGAAAGTTCATTCACGATTCACTAATGCTAGTGCATACAAAGATTAGAAAAATACACACCCGGGATAAAATCACAGCAGTCTGTTTTAAAAGATACACCAGCTGGCATTGTGGCTGAACCCCCTGCCTCCACCTCTCTGACATCAGACAGGTGGAGATAGGGGGTTCAGTAACAACACCAGCTGGTGTCTCTAATGAAAAAGACTGCTGTGATTTTATCTTTGGTGTGGATTTTTTTAAACTCTGTATGCACTCGCATGCGTGAGTCGAATTAACTTTTTACATTAAATAAACAGACTCTCACAAGTAATGATGTTTTCTTTGTATTGTGTGGCTTTTAAGGAGTACTTTTAGAAAAGAGCTGTTTTCATCAGGCTTGCAGCAGGTGCCAGTTCCCTCACTTTAGATTGTCACTAATATGTTTTAGATTGTTTGAGATATCTGCATGCCATCTCAGATAACACCTCAGTAATCTAGACATTGTCTTGTACAATTATAAAAGGCAATGCTTCATTTCCCATTCTGTCAGCCACAATGTATAGCCATGCATCAAGAGATTGATTCCAATAAAAAGCACAAACGCTGCAGGGCTTGGAACCCTTGTGATAACTTTCTATTCTAACTAAGTCTATTCCTCTGGTTCTCCCGACATCAGAGTTCTGTATGTGTGTTTTGCAATTCAGCATACTGTAGCTGATTAAAAGACAATGCCCCTTTTTAATAATGCCACACCCATCCCTATATAGAGCCTTTTTACTGTAACAATGGCAGCTTATGAGAATTATTAACAGTGCTAAGGTCCATTGAATTGTTACAGTAGTACACTTTAGACTCCTTTATCAATGTTTAAATTAAAGTGATACTTATAGTTTGAACAACTGGATAACTGCTTGGTGTCATAATCAGTTGCAAGAACTACTTAATGATGATTCAAAATGTTGACCTTTTCTCATGCTTGAATAATATTTCCTATTATTTTTATGACTGTAGTTTGATGCTGATCCATGATGGTTAAATCTTTTTTAAAACATGTTATACACCCTGGAACCTACAGATGAAACTGAAAGGATCAGCTTTCATTAAGTGAACCTTTGAAGAATCTTCCTTATGAAAGACTTGCAGTGGAAGTAGTGTATTTAAAAACTCTGGCCAGAGCCAGTACAGCTGCTGCTGAAGTCAAGGAGGAACACGGCACTGTCCTCCGTGTCCAAGATAGCCACGGGAGTTCTCTGCACATACGCGTTGACTTGTGCATGCACAGTGAACTCTGAGGGGCACAGCAGCACAGTCTGCCATGTTCAAGATGGACGCTGGATCCCAGTGCACATGTGTGAGTTGTTGTGCATGCGCAGAGAACTCTGATGGGCATCTTGAACATGGCAGATTGTGACATGTTCCACCGAGGGACAAAATAGCATGGTAGACATGCAGTGATTGTTGTTCACCTCCACTATTTAAAAGTCTGTTTGGTATCTGGTAAGCTCCATTTTCTCTACTGTGATCACAAGACATCTGGAGGGCTATGCCCACTATAGCCGTAAAAACTATATGCATTTGTATTTAGTTGTTTAACCAGGTATAGCATACTAAGCTGGAAGCTTTTTTACAGGAGCGACCTGGGAGCACAAGGAGGTTAAGTGACTTGCTCAGAGTCACACAGTATGCAAGCGGAAGCTGTGGGATTCAAACCCAGGTTTGGTTTGCTGGATATCACCAGATTTGCAGCTCAGAGCCTTAGGCCACTGCGCTATTCTGCCTCCATTGTTACAGTAGTGCACTTTAGACTCCTTTATCAATGTTTAAATTAAAGTGATACTTATAGTTTGAACAACTGGATAACCGCTTGGCGTCATAATCAGTTGCAAGAACTACTTAATGATGATTCAAAATGTTGACCTTTTCTCATGCTTGAATAATATTTCCTATTATTTTTATGACTGTAGTTTGATGCTGATCTCTTTATTTATGCCTTTTTGCAAGCCATGTATTTTCTATGATTCCTCACTAGCCAATTGAATATGATGCCAGCTGCAATTTTAAAATTAGTTAACTTACTACACTGTGCTTTGCCTTGTTAGCATTGTGATCTTGTATTCACTGACACTTGTTTAAAGAGCAACTCTGAACTTCAGCAGTGTGCTTTCATAAAAAAATGTTTTAGCTGTTACAATTTTTTTCATTTTCAATATTCCTTTCCAGGATTTACAGCACATCTTGGCTGTCCATCTAACAAGTCTGTATAGAAAACATTTGTCTCTCTCCTGTTAACCTCACAGTGCCTTTATGACATCATAGTACTCTCCATGACAACAAACTGTGATGTCACAAGCAGCAACTCTGTGGTTTGCAGGAGAGAGTCAAATACATTTTAAAAGACTCAGTGAAATAATTGCTATCTTATCTATAATATTTAGTAGACCAATAGTAGGAGAACGTAAAACAAATAACAAGTGACTGAAAACTATGAAGTTAAAACAATAATTGGTGTAAATCTGGAGGTTTTTAAGCTTTCTATTATAATAGAGAGTTGCTTTTTCATGGGGGTTGTTAGTAAGCAACCAGTTAATGGTATAATTACATTGTACTGCTTCTTTGGGCTTTTTGAGCCTTTGATTTTAACTAGTCACTTCACCACTATTAGCTCTGTTGGTAGCCTCATTGATCTTTATTTTTATTAAGCAATTGGTTAATTGCATTTTGACCTGCAGTAATTGTAGTGCACATATATTGTGTGCAATGTATTGTAATTAAAGGATGTTGTGGATTACTGGTAACACTTCACTGATGAAGGCTCAGTTTTAGAGACAAAGCACCAGGTTACCTGCTTTTTCGTACTGCCTCGGTGCTTTTATGTCATCCTGCACTTTTGCACCACTCTACAACTGTAAGTAGCCTTTTTTGTGCTTTAAAGTAATGATACCCAAGTAATATTGTATAAAGTGGTTTTAGATTCCTTTGGATTTTGATCATCTCTGAGTGCCCAGGGTTCAACTGTACAGGCACCTAACCATCACCAGTGGTCAGTGTTCATCCAGTGCTGGTGCCCTACCCACTCTAGAGAAGGAGATTTGTCCATGGGACACTCATCCTTCTACCCTGCCCAGCCCTCTGACATCCCTAGTTTTGTCCCAAATCAAGGTCATTGGAGTTGCAAGCGGTAGCACTACCATTGCACTGGCAGTCCAGCCTACATTTTACAATGCTTCTAATGTATCTAAGCATAGTGTTTGCTTTCTTGAATTTGGTAGTACAATTCCTATTTAGCTTTAGTTTACAGTTCACAGTTACCCTTGTATGTTTTCCCTCATCTGTGTTGTCCACATTTACACCATACCAGCTGTATCATTCTATATCCCTGATCAATAGATGTACTCCCTTGTACTTCATTTATTTAGTTATTTTGTTTTTCAATTTTTTAACAAGAAAATGGCCAACTAAACAAAGGCTCATTTACTGAAGCATCCTGAGAGAATACAAGAGATAGACATTCAAAGTACAATTAATCAAGATATAAAGTGGTATGGTGCAAAAACTTATACGTACATGGTACAAAAAATACAGTGTTAAAAATTAGCTTTAGGTAAAGTAAGATGCTGCAAAAATAGAGATTTAATATGAGGAAGTCCTGTAGACTTCCACATATTTTAATTAAAGTCCACATTTCTCATCCCAAGCTCCAATGTTTGCAGGTACCTCTGCAGTATATTACCTCCTCTGCTGTAGCCCCTCTTTTTTGCCAATTTAGTGCCATCAGGAAGCATTGGCTGCTTGATGAAGACCCCTTCCTCCTCATTCATAAATACAGGTATGTTCAAGAGAAACTGACCCAGTACGGACCTCCAGGATAATCTACTCACCAGATCCCTCCACTCTGAATTGTGAATATCCACCACTCCTCAATTTCAACAGTACTTGTCAGCCAGTTTGCAATCCACCTCCTGTAGACTTTGTGGACACCATATTGTGCAAATTTCTCCCGAATTTTACATGAGGTACTGTGTCAAAGGCCTTGCTGCAGTCAATATTGATGGCACATACTGCCTGGCCCCCAATCCAATGCACTAGTTATCTACTCAAAGAAGGCAATTGGGATGGTTTGGCAGCATCTACATTTGTTCTTGTTGTGTGCTTGAGAACAGCTCATTTTCATCCATATTCTGAATGGGCACATTAATTATGATTGATGAAAACTTTACCAAGCACCAAGGTAAGTGTATTGGGAGTGCAGCTACAATACCTGGGTCTGATGTTGTCCCTCATAGAAAAGGCAGATAAACACTTATTGTTTATACAGGAGAAGACCATTAGAGATACAAAACTGTTTTCAAGATTGACTAGATAATAAATTACGACAGTATAGCAGTAAAAACAAAGATTAGAGGAAGTAAATGAGGAATAATACAGGCAAAAATCTTTGCAATATTAAATAAATTGACAAGCTGTTCAAAATGTATAATTTTGTGTATTTTGAAACTCCTTTATCAATACTTTGTGTCTGTTTACTAGTAATATGGTACTCCGGAGTTGTACTGCTTTAAATCTAAATGTCAAGGCATCGTAGTTATTGCTAATAAAAAGAATCTGTAATCCCCAAATCCTGACTTCTCCAAAAATGTGCAGGGGGAGGGTTTTCAGAAGTTGCCCACTAAAAGTTACAGCTGGGCTCTTTGTTTTTATTTTAAATGACTTCATTCCACCAGATCATTTTTCTCCTGACTTTAAGTGAGTTCCAAGCAACTTTTTGGATCAAATTGTGGTGAAGTACAGGGCATCTTAATACAAACCTTGCTAGTTTATGATACAAGATGATCCATTTGTGAATAGAGATGGGCAAAGTTGGCTAAATTTGCTCCACAAATTAATCCTTGAATTTAGCACAATTCACGGAGTGCAGAATGATCCATAAGGTGTGAAGTTTCACCACGAAGTGCAACGTTTTGCCTGAGAAGTGCGGAACTTCACCCATGAATGGTTACTTTGCGAGTGACATTCTGCACTTTGATTTGAAAAACTTCATTATTCAAGTGTAGCGGAAGTTGTCGAGGGCAGGAAAAACTTCACAAAACTCTGCAAATGTGAATTTCAGTAATTTTTCAGCAACTTCACCAGATAATTAAAACTTTGGCACATCTCTATTTATGAAGCATACTTTGATTAGCATTTTCATGCACAATACTTTTCTGTACTCAACAGCTAGGAGTATAAGCTGTGGTGTACCATAGCTTCACCTGGCTGGATGGCCCCTTTATAGCTAGCCTGTGTTATTAAGTGTACTTGTTGGGTTTGTTTGTGTTATACCATAGCCACACTCTATCCAGGTGGCCCTTATATACTGTAGCTAACCTACATTGCTCAGTGTGCTTGTTGGGTTTGCTTGTGTTGTAACTTAGCCTCACCCTATCAAGGTGACTCCTATAAAGTTAGCCCGCACCATTTAGCAAGTATGTTAAATATACTAGTAACAATTGCTTCCCTAGCTGGATGATCATACATACTGTAAGGTCAGCCACTCAGGTTCTAACATAAGGGTACTAAAGAAGTAGTGGAAAACTGATTGATATCAGAAGTCTAAGGATTATCATAAGGAACATTATAGGGATGAAGTTCAGCAGGGATCAAGTCAGTTGCAGGGACTGTAGGGCGATTTTCTCTACTGTAATGATCTGGAGGAGGGATCACGGCCCCTATTGCAGGATCTCTGCAGAGATCCATGCTCAGCTGGTAGCACTGAGAGAAGAGATAGTTTTCCTGTGGCACTGGCTCAGCTGGAGCCCACACCATATACCCTAGCTCCCCCAGAGACCTAGTGGTCCACGGGGATGGGCAGTGGTGGGGAAGGGGAAGGTGAAGGGTATCAGGGCAGCCACATGGAGATAAACCATCCCCATGCCATACAGATGGCAAGTTGCTGTGCAGCCCCTGAGGATACTCAGGTTTAGAGTTGTGCAAAATTGAAAAATTTCACCCAATGAAATATTTTGTGTAATTCACGTATTATGTGAAATATTTCACAGGGTGAAATGTTGCACCCTCGGGCAAAATTTCACACCCACGGGCAAAAATTTAGCTACCTGTGGGCAAGATTTATAGTTTCTCTGCAGGTCCCCCCATGGCCACTCACTGGCCCAACACATTATTCTCCTGACTCCCTTGTGTCTAGTGGTCTCCCCCAGCTGATCACCAGCCGTAATTGAATAAAGCACCCCCCCAGTTACCCTGGCCCCCTCATTTCCCTTTCTTAAAAAAAAATAAATAAAACCCACACTCCCTGGTGTCTAGTGGACCTCCCACCCCAACCCTGTCATCATGATAGTTTAAAAATGTGTCCCTGCCCAAAAGGCAACTGAGAAAATCACTCTACTCACTGCTACAGTGCCATTCTGCTGCATTGCTTGCCCTGTTACAATCCATCAGTGACTCATCATCTTGGATGCTTGGTCACCAAGCAATCTTGCTGTTTTGTTGCTCTTGCTGATTCTAGTGTTTGGCTGACTCTTCTTGGGTTCTTCTCCCTTTACACTCACTTTGTTTTCTTCTGCAGCAAGTTCAGGGCACCATACAAACCAGCTTTTTGAATGGTCCGCAAGCCCCCCACACCATAACAGCAACTGCAACTAGTCAATATGAACTAGATATTAACAGTCACCTCACCCTGCCCTGCACCTACCAATCACAATTTTGTTTGTTGTCTGCACGCCCCCGTGAGGGTCACTGTCTTGTTCTTGAGAGGTTCATAATTCACACACACAGTTCTCATGCACAGACATCCTAACACTCTGTCCATCACCCATGTGCTGTTACAGGCATTGACAGCTACTAATTATAAATCACATTACTCCCTCCTTGATGATTACAAAAATCCATCATGTCCCAGACCCCTATGCATTTATAATAGGAACTGGTTTGTCATGCAGACCAGCCCTTAACCTAAAGATGATACTAGTAATTAGCAAAATATGTGTGATGCTAGAAAATAGCGTGAGTACTATAAATGCCACAGAAATGGGTATTTGAGCAGAACATAATAAACTATTTTGCACACTATCTAAAATTCCACATTTTGGGAAAAATATTTTTTTAACTGTTTCGAACCGTCTTGTTAGCATGTGCATACAGCTCAAACTGCTGAAATTGAATAGGCTCTAGCAGGCAGCCTCTGGTCCCCCTCAGCCCATCTTAAAGTTTCTCTCAGTACAGCACTGAGCACTTGAATGAATGATGCGCACTGGCACCACGCTCATTCATTCAAAATGCTCAATCGAACTACGGCCATGGAGGTGAGTGGAGGGCTCTGCAGGTGGCCTGATTAGGGTACTGGGGGGAAGCGGGGTGGATGCTAGTTCATCATGATGACAGGGTGGGGGGTCCACTAAGGAGTGTGGGGTTTATTTATTTATTTTTATAAGAAAGGAAAATGAGGGGGCCATGGTAACTGGGAGAGGAGCTTTATTCAATTATGGCCAGTGATTGACTGGAAGGGACACTAGACACCAGGGAGTTGGGAGAAAAATTTGTTGGGCCAGTGAGTGGCCAGGGGAGGACCTCTAGACACCAGGGTCAGGAGAGTTCTATAGAATGGCAGGGTGCAAAACTGCAAAATTTCGCCATTTTACCACAATTTCGTGAAACATTTCACTTGGCAAAATTGCCAATTTTGTGGCTATTTTGCCAGCAAAATTTAATTTTGCAACATCTCTGCTCAGGTACCTGACTTCATGGAGGTGGAGGGACTCTGAGTCAGTCAGGGGAAATATGAGTGATGACCTGGTGGCACCCAGAGGTGAGAGTAGAAAGAAGGCAGCTAGGATAGTCTTAGTTTTGGAGGATTATATGATATGGGGAGAAGAGAGGGTGGTGGGAGGAGGGGTGGAGATGGTCAGGTGCCTTCCTGGGACAGCACCCATCTAGTAAAATAGATGGAATATGGAGGCTGGGGGGCTGAGTGTGCTGGTACTCTAGGGTAATAATGATCTGCTGAATCAGCCTGCTGAGCAATTGAAGTAGAACTTTAAGAGACCGGGGAATAGAATGTAGGCACACTCATTCTCTCTGGCTTTTTCTGAGGTCCTCCCTGCATGTAGTAGAGGGGAGGGAAAAATGGTGTAAGGAGGGAAGAGACTGAGGAGTTAAATGGGTGATTAAAGGAATGGTGTCTGGAGAAATGGTACCACTTTGTGGGGGACTGGGGGGACTCCTGGTGCAGGAGGCTCTTCAAAGGTGATGGCCTTCACCTGACAAGAGAGGAAACCAGTGTGCTGGGGCAGGAGTTTGATGTCTTCATTGGAAAGTTAAATTGACTACAGGGCACATTGAGGCTAGGGAAATCATGGTAAAGGGAGTGGGGGGGGACATAGCTAGTGGTCATCCAGTACAGGGGGCTGGTAACAGTAAGACAGGCAAAAATAAGGTTGAGGTTCAAACAGTAAGAGTGGGAGAGGCTAAGGGGGTAGGATCTCAAGGTTGGTAAGCAGCTGGAAAAGTAAAATGTTAAGGAAAATGGGAGAGAATGCAGGAGTAGGATAATAAATGGCAAAAGGGAATCCTTAGCTTATAAGGAGGGGGTCTGCCTTAATGCCAAGAGTTAAGGTAATTAAATCAGAGAGCTCCAAGCATTGGTGCCAAACTTGGAAGTGGACCTAGTAATTGTCACAGAAACTTTCATTACAGAAATAATTATATGAAATATTTTCATGCTGTGCACATAAAACTACATAGGTGATATGCATGCTGCAAGCATGATTTAAATGTTAAATTAGAATCAATTGCATGCTTGTGGTACGTGTGCAGCAAGCAAGTGTGGAAGGCATACTTTTTATATTGAATTGGAACAGACTGCATGCATGTGGCATGCGTGCAAAAATCAAGTGGTCACTGATAACTACAAACATAAAAGTTTAGTGACTTGCTCAGGATCACACCATATACAAGTGGGGGTTTATGAGATTCAAACCCAGGTCTTCAGGTCTCCAAGTCTCCTTGTTTGTACTTCAGTGCCTTTAACCACTAAGCTATACTGCCTGCACACATGTGGCTCACTTGTACTTCAAAACAAATCTGCATGCATCTGCATGCATGTGGCATGCTTATAGCCACTGTTATACTTTTTAGTTTTCTTGTCCCCCCTCATCTCAGATGCACAGCTGAACTGTAGCATGCATACCAATGGAACCACATGTGGTTCTTCCCATCCCCAATATGCACACTTAATCGTAAAACTATTACTTACTTCTGTTGGGCCTGCAGTCCTACTATTTTCTCTTTTTGAATGCTTCCATGCAAACAGACTTTAAGGGGCAAACACAAAAGTAGCAATAACTCAACACCCACCAACATGGCCAGTACCACCCATGCACACACACTGCAGCAGGTGCGGTCATGCTGCTACAGACAACCCACCAAGTATAGTAAGTTGAGAGTCTCTTACCCGAATACTAGGGAGGGAGACAGAGGCAGGAGTCTTTAAGAGATTATGTCCATGGGTCAGAGTGCTGGGGTGTGGGAGGGACCTAGCTAGTGTTCATCATATACAGGTTGCTGCCCCAGCTCTCGGGAACTCTTAGCCCAGCCATCTCTCATAGGCACCATCTCTGGAAATATTTAAATGTAAACTAAAAACTTTCCTATTTAGGTAATCTTTTCCTGGGTCTGAGGTAGATGTTTTAATTGCTTAGATGGAGAGTTGTTTTAGTTGTTTAGGTCTTGAATTTAATTTTTGTTATCTTTATACTATCTCTTAGCTTTGCTGTTTCCTACTTTAGTTTTCTATGCTTGTATTTTAACTATTTTGTAAGGGTGCCTTGAGCCTTTGAGAAGGGTGCCTTAAATAAATAAAATCTACTACTACTACTACTACCACCTTGAAATGAATGGAAGGCCACTATTCTACTAACAAGGCCCTTGTTAGTCAAAAGGTGGCCTATATTAATTTCCAACTCTCCATCAATAATGTATAAAATAATAATTAAAAAATACCCCATTAATTTCAATGGTGCACACCCCTGCAATCTCCCTTGCCCTTTGTCATAATGTGCCTGAGCGTGAGGATGTAGGGGTCAGCTTCACTGGGTGGGGGCATATACCTGACTATAGTGGGGCTCCAATTGTCTGTGCATGCCATACTGCTCAACTGTTCCTGAATGCAAGGGACAGTCCTCATTTTACCACTGAAAACCACTCTGCTCCTCATCCATCCCTCATGGAAAACATACTGCTCACACAGAGGATGTCCTGTAAATTTTGATTTTATGGCAGGGGAACCATTTCAGATTTCAGCAGGGGGGAAGCCAACAACCAGTGGAGGCCAGGTGCTAGTTAACCCCTAGGTGGCAAGCTCTGGAATCTCTAGAATGTCTCTAAAAGATAAAACTTATTTGTTGTGACTGAAAAGTGATACGCAAATCAGGAAAAATTCAAATGTGTAGGATTCATGTGTCTATATCCTGGAGCAGTGCATCAGATTTGGGCTTAAACCCACCCAGTTATTAACCAATTTATTTCTGGCTGAAGTTCTGAACCCCTCCCCACCAAAAAAAGTCCCTATTTCTCTTCCTGACTCCATTCCATTCAATATGCATCCCATATGGATCATGAAGCTGCCCAAAGGTGCAGAAACATGAAAGACACATCAATATTTCTGTCCTTCCCCCTTCTCCAACCTCCCTGTAAAAAAAAAATATTTACTGTTACCTACCTGTCCTTCTATCTAGAACCTGTGGCCTGGCCCAGCTCACTTTTCAATCCACTCCACCTCTATTCATCTGCCAGAAGCTGGATGCTAGAACTGACCATTCCAGGTCCCCAACATAGTCCGCAACCAAGTCACCTCACCAACTGAACCCATGCAACCTGTGTTGTTTGCTTCTTGTTTGACTGCTGGTATGGGTGCTGCTGCACTACACTGATCAAGGCCTATGAAAGCCACCCACAATGCTGTCACTGCTGCTGCTAGGCCTAGCTTGCTGCTATGGGGGGGGCTGGTTCTGTTTTTTTGATTTTGCAAGGTGAGCCTAATAATAACAATAATAATAATCTTTATTTGTTGTGCGACTTTCAAAATTGTCAAGGCACATTACAATAAGTTAAAATAAAAAGATAAAACAGCTGTATATAAAATATTCAATAAAATCCAATAATCAGTATTAATACAGTAATTTGGATAAGCTCGAGTCCATAAATACGTCTTCAGTGCCTGTTTAAACCCCCCCCCCCATGGTCACGCATTCCCAAAGCTGACTTGGTAGAGAATTCCAAAGGGCTGGGGCCATGTACATGAATGCACAGGCTCCTGATGATTTTAAAGATACCCTTGGAATCTCTAGCAACCCCTCGCCCAGCAGAGGAAGTAGATAGCTTAGTCTTGAATTAGCTTCTAGCTCACCCTCTGCCTCTTCAGCCACCAGAGGAGACAAAGGCTCACTAAAAGTAGACCAACAAAAATATGCTGCCACAACACTGTCATTGAGAGTTCAGTGCTCACAGACTCCTCCATGCTCTAGTGTGCAGCCTGTCTAATCTGGGGCAGGAAAGACAGTGTTGCACTCGCATGACTCATGTGCTCTTGCTTGGCTGGAGCTCCTCCACGTCACGTGTGATGGTGCTGCCACTAATAGGTGAAGAGAGTGGACAACACAATACAGACACAGTCAAGTTAGGAGTGCTCCTGCACAGTGAGCACACACAAGCCAGGAGGCACTTACTGTGCAAAAGATTAAATCCAAATTTAGTGCCTTTATTGCCACACCATAAGAACAACCTAGGCAGAAATGTGTGTGTGTTGGGGGGGGGCAACTGCACACCTCTGCCTTACCTAAATGGCACATCTGCTTTATGGTAGAAATTCATTCTCAGGTGATAATATCAGTACAAGTAAATACTGTACAGTGGTTTCCACTGTGTTCTGAGGTACTAGATCTCCATGTTTCAGGATGTGTTCTGATCATCATGAGGGTTAGTGTCCCTCATTGTCCCTCATTTTGAGTGTCTATGTCCCTTATTTCAGTGACAAAATGTGAGGTATGGTGCATGCTTCCAAGACCCTACTCAGCACAAGGAGTGGTGAGCATGGCCAGAGTTTATATGCTCTATGCAGAATGACAAAGGGAAAGTAAGTGAGATGAAACAGTCATGAAGGCACACATTTCTTGCACTAAATATGCATAAGGGGATTTGCATGGCCCAAAACCAAAAGGTCAGGCTTCACAACACAGTGGCCGCTCTTTGCCCACCTGGAATGGAGGAGGTTGGCTGACTATATACTAGGCATTGAATGCAGTAAGCAAACAATACTTTACAAATTAGCAGCAGTTTAATGACAAAAATAAAAAGGCATTAAACAATTTGAAAAAGGATCAGAATTAATGAGTTTATCTAATTTTAAAGGGAAATCAATGAAAAATGTATTTTAATAGCTCTAATTGCTAGCAGTAGTATGTGAAATAGAAAAGTGTGTGTTTTTTTAGATGACATTTGCACCAGCTTATTTGCTGCACACATGGCAAATGTGCAACATTTGAACCTAATGTGAATTTTAAATGATTTTCACACCAGCTTAACTGCTGAACTCATGTCAAGCCTGTAACACACAAACCAGATGTGATTTTTAGAAGATTTTCACATCAACTTACCTGCTGCACACATGTCAAGCTTGCAGCACGTGAACCTGATTTGTTTTTTAGACCTGGTTTGCTTTGATTCACTTTGTGTATGCAAACTGCATGCAAACATTTCACAATTAAGCAAGTGGCATGCATTCTGCATGTACACAGCACATTTATATTTCTTTAAGGGTTGGGCCATAGGGAATAATGACTAGGACTTGTCAGGTCTGGGTTGCAAGCAAAAGGGGGGTGTGGTATTATACGTCAGGAAGGGCAAAGAGGTTGTGAATGACAGACACGTAAGAGGAAGCAAAGGGGAAACTGAGTCACTGTGGGTTCTCCACATGGTGCCATCAGGCTAGAAAATACTGGTGGGGTGATCTACAGACCACCAGGACAAGGGGAAGAGAAATAGAAATAGGGAGCTTCAGGAAGAGCTGGCAAGGGATATGAAGGAAGGGGACATGTTGGTGGTGAGTGATCTAAACTTGCAAGAAATTGACTGGGACATTCCAGTGGGCAGGTGCACAAGATGTCAGGCCCTGTTGGATACACTGCAGGACTACCTTCTGGTGCAGCTGATTAAGAAACCCACTAGACTAGCAGCCAGTCTTGATTTGGTGCTCACCAGCTCAGAGTGGTGGGTGGAGTGATGGTAGGGGAGCATCTGGGGTCCAGCGACCATAACTCCATTTGGTTCAGACTGGCCCTCAGGACCAGAATGCCAGTATCAAAAACTGAAGTCTTAGATTGATTTTATTTATTTATTTATGACTTTGATAACCAGGTAAGTACACTGATTCAAGGGACCATTTTCAGGCACGACCCTGGCCGAGACAATGGCCCAGGAGCAAACAAAAGCATTGAACATAGAAACATGAGAGGCCAGTTTATACAATGATGTCAAAAGTGGTAAAGGAAAATACAGCGACAGTCCAGAGCAGACTTCAACAAGATGAGGGAGCTGGTCTGAGACAAATTGATAAAGGTGGACGACATCAGAGGTGTAGAGGAAAGATGGGGTGCAATAAAGGGGTCCATTCCTGAGGCAAAAAAACATGCATGAGAACTTTTACAAAATGAAAGCTACAAGAGACCAATATGGTTCTCAGAAAGGGAAGCAGTAATGGGCAAGAAAAAGGATTTCACCAGGTACAAGGAAAAGTAGGGGGAGAAAAAATGGCGAGAATATCAAATGAGAACAAGAGATGCTAAGAGAACCATCAGGGAGGCAAAGGCATACACCAAGCTGAGTACTGCAGAGAGGATCAAGGGTGGGAAAAACTATTCTTTGGATATGTTAAGAAAAAAGGAAGCAGGGGTATTGTTAGGCTACAAGAAGGGAGAAGGGTTGTTAAGGAACATGAACAAAAAGCAGCTGTCCATAACAATTACTTCTGCTCTGTCTTCACAAGAGAATATAGCATATTTCTGCCTGAAAGTGGCATCAAGGCAGCTACCAAGGCCATTCCTGACATGTGGCAGCCAGTCTTTACCACAGAATGGGTCCAAAATGTACTAGAAGCCCTAAAGACAGGTAAGAACCCAGGGCCAGATGGGATGCACCCAAGGGTGTTCAAGTAATTAGCAGCAGGACTGGGCTATTCAATAGCTCAGTTCAGACAGAGGTAGTTCTGAAATACTGGAGGACAGTGGACAAAATCCTGCTACACAATGAGAGAATGCACAAGGAGCAAGTAGGGAACTGCAGACTTGTCTGCCTTACCTCTGTAGTTGGTGAACTGATGGAGCCACTGGTCAGAGAGGACCTTAAGGACTACCTAGAGAGTAGTGATCTACAGAATAGTAAACAGTGTAGGTCTTTGGCAGAAAGGCATTTTCAGACCAATCTGATAGTGTTGTTTGACCAGGTAACAAAGGTGGAAGATAAGGGCCATACTGGATTTACTATACTTCGATTTCAGCCAGGCTTTTGACTCTGTACCATGAAGAAGATTGCTGAGGAAGTTGGAGAACCTGGGCACAGCTAGGGACATAATTAGACGGATGAGAAACTGGTTGAAGGAGAGGCAGCAAAAGGTGGTGGTAAATGGGGTAAAATCAGAAGAGAAGGAAGGCACTAGTGGGGTGCTTCAAGGATCAGTTCTGTTCTGTCCTCTTTAATATGTTTATCAGCAACACTGAAAAGGACATCCAGGGCAAGTTGTGTCTCTTCACAGATAACACAGAGCTCTGTGGAAGGGTAGATAGCAATGAAAGAATCAGGGAGATGCAAAGGGATCGACAAAGTCTAGAGAGGTGGTCTAATGTTTGCAGTTGAAATTCAGTACCAAAAAGTGCAGCATTTTGCACCAAGGGAACAAAACCTCCAGGAAAGAGAATTGGATGGCAGAGGTAAAATTGAGCACTACAGCAGAAGAAAGGTACCTAGCAGTCATCATTAGTGAATCTGTCAGGCAATCAAGCCAGTGTAACATGGTCTACAGTAAGGCTAATAGGATACTGGGGTGTGTTAGAAGGGGTACTGACAGCAGGGAAAAGGAGACATTGCTACCTCTATATAGGTCAATGGTGAGGTTGCACCTGGAATCCTGTGCTCAATTTTGGAGTCCTCACTTTAGGAAGGATTGGGACAGGCTGGAGATGGTGCAATGCAGGGTGACCAAGATGATTCAAGGTCAACGGGGCAGATCTTATGAGGAACATCTCAAGGCACTGAACATGCACTCACTGAAGACCAGCCGAGAGAGGAGGATATAGTAGAGACCTTCAAGTTCTTGAAAGGAATAAACAATGTGAACTGCAAAGAACTATTTAGCAGGAGTAAAGATTCAAGATTACAAGGCTATGAGTGGAAACTGGAGGGGGGCATTTAAGAGGAATGCACGGCAGTCAATTTTCCAGAAGGGTGGTGGAGCTATGGAATAGGTTGCCCACAGATGTGGTGGGTGCCAAGATTATGAATTTATTCAAGCATGACTGGGACAGAGAGAAGTGGACGTTGGCCACTCAGGTTGGTAACAGTAGGGAAGGGAGCAGCAGGTGGGCAGGGCAAGATAGAGCCCCATATGGATAGTAGGTCCTGGGGCAGATAGGGAACTATGGGCAGGCTAGATAGACCCTTATTCTTTTTCTGTCATCATTTTTTGTTTCTATGTTTCACTGTGTCTTTCTCTAGTCTGAAGAGTCAGATAATTTGCAGTTCTACCTAGTGCTATGACATGGGCATTTACTTCTGTATGTATAGGATTTATGTGATTTGTAAAATTTAAGGTGCTGTCAGTTGTGACATCAAAGTATCTGTACTACTGTGCAGTTTCAATATAGTTCCTTGATGGGTGTAACTGTCCATACTTTCAAGTTCTTGCTATTTGCACAATTTTTGTTTTGTTGTCAGGGTTGGTGATGGGTGGTCATTGTGTGTGTCTTTTTTTGGTTTAAGGCCACATTTGAATGTTTGAATCAATCATGTAAGTTTACAAATTCATCCTATAAATTTCTGGCAATCTCTGTTAGAATTTGTAGATGCATGCAAGACATGTCACCTGCATAAAGTCTTACATTATCTTTTCCAATATTATCTGAAAGTGGGTTTATAAAGACCAAAAATAAAAAGGGGGCCCAGGACTGATGTTTGGGATGCACCCCTAGTTATTGATAAAGACCCAGACAAGTGACTTTAAACTGCCACCATTTGAGATCATCCAGTGAAATATGATTTAAACCATGTATTGTTTTTAGAAGAAACTATGATGTTCTGTTATCTTGTTAACTGTTCTTGTTGGTTTAGAAGTAGATGGCTTTGGGCATGTCTACAAACATCACACCAATATGTCTTCCCTTGTCCAGAGCCATGGCTACTGTATGTACTAGACTCATGAACTTGTTAAGTGTAGTGCTCATGGAGAAACCATCCTAAAGCCCAACTGGAATGAAGTTGGAATTGAATTGTATTCTAAGTGAACTTAACCTGGTAATGAACTATTTTTCCCTAACGTTTTGAGAGGACAGTCAACAGCGCAATCAGATGGTAATAGGTGTGGTTTCTTGTATCCCTTGATTCTGAAATTGGAGTTATTTTAACCTTCTTCTAAACTCCAGTTAAATATATCCATGATGTCTGGTGACATAGTATCTGAGATGTCTATATTGTGATGATAATGGTTGTTTTCCATCCTCTGGCACTATCTCTTTCTGTAAGAGACCGTGAAAGTTATTAGGAAGTTATTAGGAAGGGGCCAGCCAGAACCCATTTTAACTCCACTATAAGCTGAAAACAAGACTGCTCTAAAAACAGTCATACTCAGTGTAAACAGAAAGATACTGGCAGAAAACAGGCACCAGCTCAATCAAAATAAAGTTAATATGCAATACATGTATTACACAAAAAAGTGTATCAAAGAAGAGCATACTTACAAACAAGTCACCCACATGCCTTCCCTTGAGAAACTTTTTAAACACATTGGTGACCTATTGGTGAGTATACTCATATTTTATATACTTTTTGTCTAATGTGATATTCACTTATTTTCTTTTAAGTTTCTGTAATAAGGATTTCATATTAAGTTTATTATGACTGAGCTGGTGCCATGGCATTTGCCAGTATAACCTCACTATAATACTTAGGTGGATACCATAAGAACCTTGGAATTTTCCCAAATGTATGCTTTGCAAATGCCATATAACCATTGTTGGCATGAACAGCACAACCTCCTGTGAGGACTGCACCTCTTTTTTAAGTACAATCCTTACCTGGCCTTGCCCACTGACTTTCTACTTAAAAACTGACAAAAAAATAATTATTCATGACTTCTGCTACTTCCACTGCCTCACTAAATACTTCCTCGCTTTTCCTCATTATTAGCATCCACATCATATCCTTGACTCTCCTTTCATTCCCTATGCATTAAAACATGGATTTTCATTTGCCTTGATCCCCTGTACAATCTGGTCTTCCACACCAGACTTGGCATGGGCAATCTTTTCTTGGCGTGCTTTAAATCAATGAGACTCTGGAGTAAATGTAAACTTTTTTGGTCTTTTGGGTGTAGTTACAGTTTCCTTTTTAAAAAGTTAGCAGGCATTTATTATTAAGCAAGGGTAATTCTGGATGGGACAGTTACTTAGAAGAGCAGTGCTCTCTGGGAGGGATGGCCGTTTAAGTCAGTATAGGTATGCAGTTACATTGAAAACAGAACTATGATATTTGTAGGCAGAGTTAAACAGGAAGTGTGAGTAGTGGCAGGAGCAGAGAATACAATGATGACATAAGTGGATTTGAGGGATATTTTTAAGCTGGGCTAGCAGATAGTGGTTTCAACTGGATTGACAGTTTGAATAAAATCATGATAGTAGATTTAATGTCAGAACACTGGATTGGAAGGCACTATTGGTCTCACAGGCCAGAGCAGAAAGTGAGATACTGTAGAGAGTCCTACAGTATAAGGATACCCCATTGTGAGCAGGTAACAACTGTGCACAGAGCAAAGCAAATTGATTCTCAATAAAATTCTTGCATTGCATTTGCAATTTTTCAGTTTTTCAGTTTTCCTGTGTGTCTCTTTATGTGTGCACTGCTGTTTGCTGTTTTGATATGGAATAGGGGTAGCAACCCCTTGCAGTAGCACCATTCACCAGCACTGTGAGCACCAGCCTCTTTCTGTTTTGGTGACGATTGTGCATGGGCTGTTGTTTAGATGTTACTGGGGACATAGCAGGTTGTTCTAAAAGAGTACAAGCTAGTGGTAGTGGGTTGTTGGTGTTTTTTATTTCTTCTCTCCCTTTTCATGACTCTTGCATGTAGTATTGGCAGAGACAATGGACAATAGGAAAATTCAGGATACCACGAGTGTCACACTGTGCATATTTTTCAAGTTCTAAAAAGGAATACAATGGGCTATATCTGCAGCAAGTGCCACAGGAAAGATAAGCTTCAATGAGAGATCTGGAAAGTGAAAGCACATATTCAAAGCCTGAGAAGTAGAGCAATTTCTGGACTGAACATTTGAGGAAGTAGAGGGTGGCTCAGACGGACATTACCATACTGAACAAAAGACCATCAGGCTGGGCCAGTGGAGAAGCGATTGTACTTCTGCCCCCACGCTGGCACTCCAAGTTCAGGAATGGACTGGGTTGCTCAGTGGGCCAGCAGGGTAAGGGAGAATCGAGAATTCAACAGCAGCTCTCCATCTTCGGGGAGACAACATTAGCTCCTGCTGCACCTGGCAAAGGCAGGGCATCAGCGCAGTGGGAGATCACATAGAAGGGGAGAGCGGGAGCACGATGTGCTGGTGCACATGTCTTAGTGCTCCAAGCTCAGGGGGAAAAAACAGAGGAAAATGATTGTGGTGCTACATGCCTGCACCCTTCATAGCCTCTCAGATGACAGATTTGGCTAGACACCCATACCACAGTGGTCCTGTGTAAGTGGAGGATAACTGGAGAGTTTTCAACAAGGTCAGTGAATGGGCTGGGGGTGCTGTTGGGCAGACCCAGGGGACAGGAGCATAAAATGCTAATAAAAAAAGGTCCAGCAGGAGAATGAGGGATGATAAATGCATGATACAGGAAGGGAGCATCTGAGAGGAGATGAACGGAGGAGGAGTCAGTATGAACATTCAGCAGGTTCAGCGTCCTGGAGGAGAATGAGTTAGAGAGGGACAGTGAGGAGATGACACACAGTAGATACTCAGAAAAATGTAATCAGGAAAGAACACAGAAGAAATCATGCCAAGTGATAGTTAATGAGGGCTCAGTAATCAGAGGGATTAAAAACAAGCAGTGTCACAGAGACAGCTCTGTGGCATTATGGGAGCTTAAAGCATCCCATAACACTGGATGAAAAGGAAGGAGCTGTCTCTTCTCTCAGAGAATTAAGCTTTATCCAGGGACAGTGATGTGTGACTTCTGTCTGCAACTATGAGAGAACCATTCCTCAAATAGCTGTGTGTAATTATTTTGTGGAAATGAAGTCCTGAGTTGAAAATCTATGTTCAAGGAAAGACCTATTTAGTGAATCATTAGACTAGTGTAGTTTAGTCTTTTTTCTAGTTTATGTGTTTCTTTCATTTTTTTTTATTATTTCCTTAGTGTGTTATGGAGTTATCATTAATAGTGATGCAGAATGTGGAAGTCCACCAGCAGAATTAATCTGGAATGGCTATTCCACCAACAAAATGCATTTTGAATTTTTGAGGGGCATTCTGTGGAATTCCAAATGCAATCCTTTGATTTGTTATTGAATACATGGAATGTGATCCTGTGGTTTGCGTGTTGATTAGCAAGGCAGGCTTAAGCAGAGCAATGGAAAGGCATTCCTTATTAATTCCATTGATCCATTTTTCGGGCATTGTATACAATTTTTGTACAAGCAAGTTCATGAAATTTGTCAAAGATGCCCCACATGCCATTTCAGCTGGAAATTATTCTGTGACAGCCACAACTGTCAACCTCCTTCCTCATAAATCCGAGATGAGACTTACAGACATTAGGACAAATAACCAAAATTAGGGACACATCATACAAATTGGTGGTATCCACTCAGGAAGCTAGTAAAATAAGGTGCTTAGCCTAACATGCATTTTCTGAAGAACAGTAAGTCTGCAACTCTAATATTTGAATATTACTTTGTGCATGTAATCCCTACTGTTCAGTCCAAGAAAAAGACATTTCAGAAGGTCCAGAGGTAAATTTTGAGGCAACATCAGGGACAGTTGAGAGGTATGGTGACAGCTTAGTGACTCTATGTGGTTGCTAATCAAACAGCCTATACACCATGTGACTGCAATCTTCCAGAACTCATGAGGCATACAAGACAGAACAATCTACTCCGATGTTCTGTGGAGCTGCTCTAGTCTTGTTGAAAAAAAATGGACTCAAAAACTTCATACATTTACAACAGGCTTATAGCTAAAGTGCCAGAAAAACCTTTATACAATTTTTGAAAGACTGGATTTCTGTACTACAGTCAGAGATATTTGTCTGTATTTTAAGCAGTGTGGGTCAGGGAAGAGTGTTCAGGGATCTTGTTGCAGCATACCATCTACATTGTCAGCTACAGTAGAAGCTGACTTACAAAGAAAAACAGGAAACTTCAGGTTATGAAAGGACTGCAGTGTGTATGTCTTCTTTTTGCAGCCTTGTAATTAATATTTTTAATAGGTGTGTGTGTGTGTGTGTGTGTGTTTATATGTGTTTGTGAGAAGGCTCTCTGGACAATGCCAATAATAGCCAGAATGAGACATAAGCAGCACTGAAGTACAATCTGTGGCTATAAGGGTAATCACTTGTGTTCTTTTTGGCTTTGGTGTGTGTGTAAGAAATATTCCCAGTGTGTGTTCTTCTGCTGCAAGATAAAAGTTTATTTTCTCCAGTGTTTTAAGCATATCACAATGATAATGGAAGAAACGTAGTTCAGGCCATGGATGTGCATGGTAATATGCAATCAAAAACAGGGAGATTGGGAGAGATGCCCATGGACCAGCTGGTGTATCTGATGCACAGCCTTCAGTGCTTCAGATGCTAGCAACATAGAAACATAGAAACATAGAAGTTGACGGCAGATAAGGACCGCAAGGCCCATCCAGTCTGCCCATTTCTTTTTCTACCTTATAAATGTGCCATCGGCCTTTGCTCTGTCAGTGACCTATCTATTCATAGTCATTTGTATTGCTCCCTTATGCCTATCCCATGCCTGTTTGAAGCCCTGCACTGTATTCATAGCCACCACTTCTTGTGGTAAGCTATTCCATGCATCTACCACCCTTTCTGTGAAAAGAATTTCCTCATATTCCCCTTAATCGGCCTCCCTCTAATCTCATGCTGTGTCCTCTTGTCCTGCTATTTTCTTATATTTAAACATGTTAGACTCTTTCACCTTGTTTATGCCCCTAAGGTGTTTAAATGTCTCGATCATATCACCTCTCTCCTCCTTTGCTCAAGGGTATACATATTGAGCTCCGTTAATCTGTCCTCATATGTCTTCTGATGCAGTCCCTGCACCATTTTGGTTGCCCTTCTCTGGACTGCCTCAATTTGGTTAATGTCCTTGTGAAGGTGTGGCCTCCAATACTGCACGCAGTACTCAGATGGGGCCTAACCAATGTCTTGTACAGAGGATTATTACCTCCCTCTTACGACTTGTGATACCCCTACTAATACACCCTAACACCCTCTAGCCTTACCTACTGCTTTAGAGGTCTGCTTGGATGATTTTAGGTCATCAGTGATGATGATGCCCAAGTCTCTTTCTTCCTTTGTGACTGCTAGCAACTCCTCCCAGCCTATAAGTGGCTTCAGGGTTTCTCTTCCCTATGTGCATGATTTTGCACTTCTTTGCATTAAATCCAGTTGCCACTCTTCTGACCATTTTGCTAGTTTATCCAGATCTCTTCTCATTCTGCCCACCCATCTGGATCATCTACTCTGTTGCAGATCTTGGTGTCATCTGCAAACAGACAAGCCTTACCCTCTAGTCCATCTGCGAGGTCACTAATGAAGATGTTGAATAGGACTGGCCCCAGGACTGATCCCTGAGGTACCCCACTTGTGACTTGCATCTCTTCTGACTGTATACCATTTACCACCACTCTCTGTTTTCTGCCAGTCAACCAGTTTGCCACCCAGTTGACCAACTCTGACCCACCCGAGCCTACCTAGCTTATTTATCAATCTTCTATGTGGAACAGTGTCAAAAGCTTTGCTGAAGTCAAGGTAGCGACATCAACTGCTCCCTTGGTCCACCACTCTGGTTACCCAGTCAAAGAAATCTATGAGATTAGTTTGACAGGACCTTCCTTTGTAAACCCATGCTGTCTTGGATCCTGTGCCCTATGGATTCCAGGTGTTGCACTATCCTTTCCTTAAGGAGTGCCTCCATAATCTTGCCCACTACTGAGGTAAGACTGACTGGTCTGTAGTTCCCGCCTCCTCCCTGCTACCACTCTTGTGGAGCGGATCACATGAGCCCTTCTCCAGTCTTCTGGGACCTCTCCTGTGCTCAGAGACTCACTAAACAATTCTGCTAATGGCTCTGCTAGTTCCTCCTTTAGCTCCTTAAGTACCCTGGGATGTATGCCATCAGGTCCCATTGCCTTATCCACCCTGAGCTTAGCAAGCTCTTGTAGGACCCTTTCTTTTGTGAAGGGAGTAGTGCTCACCTCCCTCCCCTGTGTCCATGATGCTGAGCTGTGGGCCCTGCCTACCTTCTCTTCAGTAAATACTGAGCAAAGTATCTATTTAGGACAGATGCCTTTGCAGGGTCCTCCTCCTCACATGCTCCCTTTTCTCCATTAAGCTTAGCAATACCCCCTCTGGACTTTCTCCTTTCACTAATGTATCTATAGAAAGTCTTGTCACCTTCTTTTACTGTTCGTGCTAGTGTTTCCTCAGTTTGGGACTTTGCCTGCCTTACTGCCTTACCTGCTTCCCTTAGGGCAGTTTGGTATGCCTCCCTATCTTCATCCCGCTGTGTTCCCTTATATTTCCTGAAGGCCAGCCTTTGGCTCTGACCTTTTCTGCTACTGTATTTGAGAACCAAAGTGGTTTCCTTCTTCTTTGCACTTCCTTTTCTGTCTAACACAATGGGATGTTGCTTCAAGTATTGTATCCTTAATGCTTGCCCACTTTGCCTGTACCTCCCCACCTGTGTTTCTTTTTGCCAGGGCTAGCTTAACTCTGTTGGCCATCTTATCAAAGTCAGCTCCTCTGAAGTCCCATATTTTTGCCTTGGAATGGGATGATTTAGATGTAGTAGCCAAATTGAACCATACCATGTGATGGTCACTGGCCCCCAGGTGACCTTCTACCTGGAGATCTGTGATCCCTTCTTTGTTAGTCAGTACTAGATCTAGGATAGCCCTGTCTCTTGTGGGTTGCTGTACCAGTTGTTTGAGGCCCTCCCCCTGCAGGGAATCCACTATGAGTCTAGTTCTGGCAGATGTTCCTGCTGGTATTGACCAATCTATATCTGGCATGTTGAAGTCTCCCATTATCAGAACCTCCCCTTTAGCTGTCATTACCATTAATACCAGGTTTACCATTGGAGGCTTGGAGAAAAGTCATAGCTGGGTTAAGAAGTGTTAAGACTGGACAAGAGTCTAGGATCTGGGAGGAGGAAAAACAGGAGACAGATGCCTATGGGCCATGTGCAGCCCACCATCTCCCACAGCCTACAGAACATACTACCTTATCAATGAATGTCATATTGATTGACAGGCATCTGGCACACTGAGGCATAGCTGAAATGTGCCTCACCTGTGTTGGAAGATGACCAGTAAGCAGCTCTAAAAGACGTCAGACTTCACAGACTGTGAAGGCAGCTGCTCACCAGGGCCCCTACTTTTCTGCGGCACAGTGGGACCAAGTTCTGCGGCAACACTACCATTTGCCACAGAACTTCTGCGGCAGTGGTTTGTAATTTCTGCAGAAGTTCTGCTGCACTAGCAAACTACCACATCACAGTGTCAGCTTGTCATCCTGACTTCACTTTCATGGCAGTGGTTATAGCAATTAGGATGATGGAAAGCACAGTAACACTAGTTCAAAAAATAACAGACATAAAAATAATGCTATGCCTAAAAAAGCAAAACAAATGTCTCTCCCTTAAGGTCCTAGCCTGTTGCATAAATGACATATGCAGAGGGGATCTTATGTGATAAATAAGGTATTTCTATATGCATGCTATCTATCCCACTAATGAGGTTTCCACTGGCTATCACTTATATATTTGTATATGCTTTCTACACCACTCATGAGGTTCCCACTGTGTATCACTTATATATTTATATGCAATCTGTAACATACATACAAATATGCGTATGTGTGTGGTGAGAGAGACAGAGATACTGTGTGTGTGTGTGTGTGTGTGTATATATATATTTGTTTTTTTAATTTCCATGAACTTGCATCCTCATTCATACTGGTCCCATTGAAAATGGAATACAGGAGTTATTGCAAAACTCATTTTTCATGTCAACCTGCTTTCCTGGACACACTGCATAACAACATCAGGCCATGACATGAATGTGAACCAATTGTGAGATACAGTTCTCCGGCCCATCGCAATGTGTCCACCATGTGACAGAACACTGCACCATACCTTAGCAGGTTCTGAGCAGTGATGTGTTCCACCAATCCTTGTGCTGCCCAGACAGCTCCCAAAGCTAATCTCTAAACCTGAGTTGCCGGCATGGAAACACAGCATGCTACCCTCTGGCCCAACAGCTGTCCCTGCACACAATATTTCTCAATAACTTTTAGGTGATTCTATCAACCAATGACAATATGTAATCAATAACCCTGGCAAAAATGTGTGCAGTGCAATTATTTATTTAACAGGTCTGTTCTTTCAACAGGTCTACACATTGTTATATTTCACTTTTCTGGGCATAATTACTTTATTTTTCTTAAAAGTTTAGACAGTTACATTCATTTTACCAGTTATTCATTTCAGATAGCGTCTCTATACCTTAAAGGCACAAATAGGTTTGTACAAAGTGAGGTATGGACTTAACAGGTCTGTGCTATTGACAAGGTTTTGTTTAAGCTGGCCCTAATGCAACAATATAAGGCTGAAAATGGTATTAGGCTGTAGTACAGGTTGAGCAAATATCACCATGCATGATGTGCTGTGCCACCGTCTCTGGCAGTGGGAGCTGTGGTAGATAAGTGACTGTTCATTTCTGTTGCAGAATGCAGCCATTTCATTAGCTAATGTATGATGTCATAGCAATGATAACATCACATTCTGTACATATGGGGGGGTTTTGGCTATAAAAAGAGGGGTAGGGAGCCAGATTCTATGTATAAACAGAAATATTAATAAAAAATCACCAAGAAGAGTGAATTCTCGCGGCACATGAAGTTCTGATGAATTACAAGTTCCTGCGCCAAAATTCTGCGACACGCCAAGAATTGTAGGGGAACCTGCTGCTCACCCACCATCTTGGCAAGAAGAAGGCTGTAGCTGTGGCCACTGATGACTGTTGGGGTGTGGGGATGGGGGGACCAAAGGGGACAGACATAAGGAGATAAAATCGTAATAAAAATTGTGAGACCTTCACTAGCTTTCCAAAACGCTTACCAGTAAAAGAATACTCTGAAGTTTTTCAAATGGCAACACAATCTGGTGAGCCTTCTATCTGCCATCTGACACCAGGCATCAACCAGTGTAAAATTGCCTAAAGAAGGCAGTGTGGTCATGTGGTTACTGAAATACTGGAGAGTACAGATTTATAAGAACAAAAGAAAATCACACAGAAGCTGGCACATGTGCCTATAGCAGCTGCCTCCTGCTTCTCAGTAGTTATATTTATAACCCTGAGGTACTTGAATGTTTCTATCATGTCCCCTCTTTCCCTCCTCTCTTCCAGTGAGTACATATTGAGGTCCCTTAATTTCTCCTCATAAGTCTTGTGTTGGAAGCTCTGTACCATCTTATTCGCTCCCTTCTCTGGACCATCTCCAGCCTGTTAATATTCTTACGAAGGTGCAACCTCCAGAACTGCACACAGTATTCCATGTGAGGCTTGACCATGGTTTTATATAATGGCATCACTACCTCCCTCATTATGCTGGTGATACCCCTGCCTATGCACCCCAGTATGTCACTGGCTCTCCCAGCTGCCTTAGCACGTTGACATTTTCAGGTCATCTGAAACAAGAACCCCCAGGTCCCTTTCCTTCTTTGTGACTGTCAACAACTCCACTCCCCCACCCATCCTGTAGCTTTCCCAGGGATTCTGTATCCAAGGTGCATAATTTTGCACTTTTGAATTACACTTCAGTTGCCAGTCCTCAGACCATTTTTCAAGCTTCCCCAGGTCCCTTCTTATTTTCTCCACCCCCTCTGGGGTATCCACCATGTTACAAATCTTGGTGTCATCTGCAAACAGGCAGACCTTTCCCTTCAGCCCTTCTGCAATGTCACTAATGAAGACATTGAACAGGACTGGCCCTAGAACCAATCCCTGTGGCACCCCACTGGTCACCCCCTCTCCCTGGACTGCACCCCATCTACCACCACTCTTTGCCTCCTGTCTGTTAGCCAGTTTCTAACCCAGTTTACCACCCTTTTCCCCGTGCCCAGCCTACCCAGCTAGTTTATCAGCCTCCTATGTAGGATGGTGTCAAAGACTTTGCTGAAATCAAGGTAAGCGTTGTCCACTGCTCCACCCTGATTTACTTTCTTTGTCACCCAGTCAAAGAGATCAACCAGATTTGTCTGACATGACCTCCCCACTGTGCATTTTGCAGTTCCTACGCATGCTTGTAACTCCTAGAATTTTAATATTTTCCCTCCAGATTTTCAACATTGTCATTTTACCACACCTCCCTATGAACAATACAGCTGTCATTTTTCACATCTCACCCGAAATGTGTTTTTGCACATGTAGCGCATAATGGCATGGTCGGTGTGTGAAATCAATGTTTGGGACAGATTAAGAAAATCATAGTAACACTGTTCATGAGTAGAGGTCTTAAAATGTCTATTTGTTAAATTCGTGACAAAGTCCATAAAATGACTGTTATTCTGGCGTGCATTGTGCAGTTTCCACGACCCTCGTGAACTTCACTTAATTTGTAATATTTTCACTCCAGATTTTCAACATTGGCATTTTCCACATCTCCTTATGAATAGTACAGCTGTCATTTTTCACTTCCTGGCTGAAATGTGTTTTCGCACTTCCGGCACAGAATAGCACGGTCGCTGTGGGAAATCAGTGTTCGGGACAGATTAAGAAAATCACAGTGACACTGTTCATGAGCGGAGGTCCCAAAATGCCTATGTTGAAAATCTGGTGTAAAAAATTCCCAAAATAATTAAGGGTGTGCATTGCGTAATTTCTACGCACGCTCATGACTTCACCAGGTTTTTTTATATTTTTACTCCAGATTTTCAATATTACCATTTTTTTACACCTCCTCATGAACAGTACAGCTGTCATTTTTCACATTCTTTTCAAAATATGTTTTCATACCTGTGGCACCAAATGGCATAGTCGCTGTGCAAAATCACCTTTTGGCTAATGAACTGATAGTGTCACTGTTCAAGTGATGGGGTCACAAAAAGCCCATGTTGAAAACTTGGAGTAAAAATACAAAGAAACACCCAGGGCATTAGGGTTTGTGACCATAACATCCTACCCTGTAGGGACTGACAGGCGTTAGGGGTGTGACTTGGGATTGTCGATAGTAATGCTCACACCATTCTTTCCCCACCCCCACCTCCACTCTGCTGCCACTGACAGGCATCGAGGTGCACCTTGGACTCTTTGGCCCCAGAGTTCACCCCATTCTCC
Organism: Neoceratodus forsteri; assembly: GCA_016271365.2. NCBI lineage: Eukaryota > Metazoa > Chordata > Ceratodontiformes > Ceratodontidae > Neoceratodus > Neoceratodus forsteri. The sequence continues at coordinate 1,532,099,858 of CM057449.1, read as the reverse complement.
TATACTGCACCCATTTCAGCATATTTCATTATGGAATGAGATGAGTGTAAAGCCCAAACACCCAAGGCACACTCAACACTTGTCAGTGTCTTCAGGGTAGGGTGAGGTGAAATGTCGTGACCGTTATGGGTGATGACCCAAAGGCACACCCCAATGCCTGTCCATCTCTGCAGAGTGGGGGTAGAGTTGGCGTCAATTCAATACTTCACTTCCATTCCTATACTGCATCTGTCTAACTCCTGCACTTCCACTGATAATGCCAGCAAGCAACCATTCAGCATTGACAAATGCTTGTGTATTGAGCTCTGGCCCACAAGAGGCTCACAGGTGACCAGTGAGAAGCTCATTAATAAGCAACAGGCTGCATCTCTCCTGTCTGCAATGCAGTGTTAAGGGTTCAGCAAGCTCAGTCCTGGCTAATGTACAAAGACTTTATTACATTTCTTATGAGTCTTTCTTAAACATGTTTTTTCTGTTTACAGGCATGCACCTGATTTGAGACCAAAATCAAAAGCACATAGTTATAGTAGCAGAGTAAATGGGGGTGCATCATGCCAATGGGGACTGGGCTACTCCTTCAGCAAATGAACTGGGGAGGGGATCATGCCAACAGGGGGATTGGGCACCCCCTGTTGGCTTTTATTTGTTTATTGAAATGTTTCACCAGGAAGGCACACTGAACAGCAGATGACGACTTTCTGTCGGCTTCATGGGGACTGTGAGAGGCTGACAGAGAAGCCATCGCCATGGGAACACTACACAATGCAGCTGTGTAATTGGCTGCTGCATTCAGGGATGACCCTCAGCAAAAACAGCTGATTGCGTAGTGACGGGGCACTTCCTGATTGCAGCTGCTCAGTTTCTTTGATCACAGTGGCCGGCTCATTAACTGCCCTCATCGACAGCATGCTCCTCTATTCACTGAGGTAGAGACCAGTCCCTGAATGGACTGCTGCCATTCAGCACAACACTGCTGCACCTCCACAACCCGCTTGTGAAGGAAGCCTGATACAATGTGTTTCTTGCACATGTGTACAAGCAATACAAAAATACAGACACAACTGCATAAATGAGTCTCACTCATTCTGTAGGAGGAGGAAGAAGGAAATTGAGAGCCGGTGCAAAACATTAGCACTGGCACCACCTCCACAAGTAAACAGCTAGTGACAACTAGCACTCCTGTCAGCAAACCAGCCGTGCCTGTAACTGGCTATTTTTCAAAGCAAAGACTGTTGCATTCACCCAGCCTGGTTTGATTGCACCCAAGAATGTGGATACCTGGTCAGAAAAGCATCATTGCTGCTTGTGCCACCTCCCCAAGTGCAACCAACCACCAAACAAGCACTTCCTAAATTCACCAAATTGCCCACATTGATTAGAGAACTCTATGGTGCTGTGACTCAAATGCATGCGGGTGATATACTGCTATACTCATTTGCGGAAAATGCTGATTTCTGTCATGTAAAGAGCTATGCAGTGCCCAAATGAAATGTTCCTTTGTGAATATATTTTTTCAAACAATGCAGTTCCTAAACAGTACCATGATCTGAAATCACATGTCTCTCATGCCCCAAGTCTTTCAACAGTTGGTCTATGGAGCTGTCAGTCACTCTAGTCAGTGCTACAGGCCTGTCACTTAAAGGATACCTAAACAACATTTTGACAACAAACTATTCAAAACTGTGACTCCGTAGGTGACTAAAGGAAAGGCTGCTGTATTTATTAAGGCTAAAACTATATATATATATAATTTACTTAAATGTGGTTTCAGAGCATTTGAATATTGTAAAATCAGCCTTCTAATTTCAAAAAAACTGTCTTACCTGCTTCCTAAAATGGCCGCCAAATGTGTTATGTGATGACATCATTTGAGCCAAAGTCAGAAAGATATATGGCTATCTACAGTGCTAACTAGTTATTTTTTCCCTTTGTATAGAATTGTTTCACTCAAAAGGTCAAAAGCATGCGCATTATTTTGTATAATACACATGTTAGGCTATGGTTCTGTTCATTTTGTTTATTTTAACATGCTGAAATTGTGATTTAATCCAACCGACTTTCTCTGTGGCAAACCACAGTGCAATACAAATCTTGAATAACCTGGTAGTCTAGTGGTTATGGTGAATCCAAGATGCTACAGTGGGGGTGCTGGGCTAGTGTGCATGCTTAATATCCACTTTTTAACATTTTATATTTTCTGCTATAATTCTTTTCTAGTATGTTTTTGACAGTACCTACATATGTAGTCCATAGTTTGAATGTAAACATTTGTACAATCAATAATCAGACTTCTTCAACAAAGTGAAATGCAGCAGCAGCACACAAGTACATTATTATGTGTGTGTGTGTGTGGGGGGGGGTGCAGCCACACCCTTCACCACCCCCTAGAGCTACCACTTTTTTGCAGCAAAGTTCTTGTTCAGTTCAATATTAGAGTTCATACTTTCTCAAAACTCACATATATATAGTGGTTTTCATGCACATTGTATCCCAAAGTGCTTTACAAGCAATACTAGACTGGTAGTGAAGTGACTGAATATGTAGTGGCAGCCATTTCATACATTAATATCCACACACAGCTTTGGACAATTGCATGAACTGGTTTTATGGGAAGGGGAATGTAGGCCAGAACAACAGGGTCAGGTAGTGATCAAGGTGCTGGCAGCCCACATCTTATTTCTTACAGTAATCTGCTCATATTTCTCTCCTTTGTCTTCCCCCTTCCCTGAATATAGCAGTACCTTGCAAGAGTGGCCTTCTCAGTCCCCCTCTGGTATTCATTCATCACTATTTCTCCTCACACCAAACACTGGTGAGCTCATCACCCTTCTGCATCATGAATGCAAGTAGTAGAGTCCACGTTTTATTTTGACATATCAAATATAAACATTTCTTTCCAGTAAGTCAGGCTGATAGCAACAGGGAACAAGAGGAATGATGGGCTTTCCTGTCCTTAAAAGATCTAGGCTACCTTTGATTAGGCACTATTAAATGACGGGTGAGCACATCATTATGCACGTCATTTAATAGTGCCTAATCATAGATGGCTTAGATCTTACATAGGTAGGAAAGCCTATTTTTCCACTTCTGCAATGCAGCTATCAGCCTGGCTTACCAGAAGATCATGTTTATTATTAATATGTAAAAATAACATGGGAGTCTGTACTAACCACATTCATGACGCAGAAGGGTAGTGAACTCACCAGTTTTTGGTGTGGGGTGCAGGTGAGAAGAAGGAATGCCAGAGAGGGACTGAAGAGGCCATTCCAGCAGGGTATAGTTATGTTCAGGTTAGTTGAAGACATGAAGGAGGACGTTGAGCAGATCACTGTGAGATCTGAAATGTGGGGCTGCCAACATCGTGATCACTACCTGACTGTGGATGAGAGTAGCCAGCGATGACAAATACTCAGAGTGGCAGGGCTGCACCTAAACTGTTACTTGAATTCAGTGTAGGGAGATTACCCTGGGGGGGGGTGTTGACGTTTGTTAAGACAGTATTGAGGGAGCTGTGTATAGCTCATTCAAGATTTGGAAGGGTGGCAGCCAGCCAATTCGAATTGTGGAGTACAGCACAGAAAAGTACTGGAGAAGAATTGCTGGGAACTGTCCTGCGGGGTTCTGCAGATCACAGGTAAAGGAGTAGACTGACAATGGAAGTTGGGTGGATTTGCTCAAGGTATTATTATGGCCCTCCTGCTAATAATTTCGTTACCCATTGTAAGTGCAGCCCTTATGAGGGCATGAACAGCAGTTTTGCTGATGGGTCATGATGCTTATTGCTTGGCCCTCCAGGAAGACCTAGTTGTTGGTTAATGAGGTGGGAAAAAACACAACAGGGTTACTGTACATACTACCATCACTGTGCAGAAGGGTGGTGATCCGCTCAATGTTTACTGTGGGAGCAGAAGTCAAACACTGAGAATGTGGACTGGAGAGTGATTTGGGAGGCATTTTTTAACAGTGCCAGCTGATGATGCATATTGGTATAGGTGTGCACAACTCTCTGAGGTACAAGATTACAATCTGAGGTATGATATTTCTCTTCATGAGACCATAAGCACATATGCGGCACCAGGCAGTACTAAGGACAGGGTATGGATGGTGGGGTGTTCAACAGAAGGTAGGCTAGATGCAGGGAGTTCACATGGAAAAAGAAAGCCTTATTTGTGGATTAACAAGAGAGCATGGGCTTTGGAACTGAACCAGACCAGTGCTTTGCTCTGTGACCCTGAGCAAGTCATTACACTTCCTTGTGCTCCCAGGCCACACCTGTAAACAAGCTTTCAGCTTAGTGTGTCTCTCCTGGCTAACAAAATACAAAATTCAGTGCATCACATAACCACTAGATCATCAGGTAATTGAAGTGCTGTACTGTAATGCAGTTTGCCAAGGAAAAAGTCAGCTGGATTGCAAAACATTTTCCACAAGTTAAAGTAAACTAAATGAACAAAATCATAGCCTAACATGTGTACTGATTAAAATAATCCATGAGTTAATACATGGTGTTGATCATTCTGGTACAACAATTTAAAACAAAGAGGGAAAGAAGAACTAGTAAGCACTATAGAAATATATGTGGGCCTCTGTCTTTGGCTCAGATGATGTCATCATGACTCATCACTTAACAGACTTGGCAGCCATCTTAGGGAGAAACCAAGGCTGTTTTTTGGAAGTGAAAGGCTGATGTTTACATTTTTCAAAAGCTATGAAACTGCATTTATATTTTTTACATAAATGCAGTTTTAGCATAAATGTAAACAGCAGCCTCTACTTTACCTTGTTATGAAGCCAGATTTTGGAGTTTGCAGTTTTAAAAAACTGCTTGTTTAAGTACCCTTTAATGAATGATTGGCTACAAAAGTTGCAGCTGAAATAAAGAAGTGCTGCAGGGCCTGAGCCCTTCTTTTCCATACCAGATTTCTCTCAACCTCAGGGGTTGATGTGGCAAGGTGCACCTGTTGCGGTGGTGGTAGCAGGTCAAAGGTCAACAAAGTGGTTGTGGTTCTGTCCATTCTATTGTGGGTACCATCAGCCAAAGTTATGATTTTTTTTTTCAAAGCTTCCTGGGCAACAAAACCTTGGCCACAAAGTTATTTTCTCTCCACTTAGGAAAAATGCTTCGTTGTGGTGATGGAGCATGGTGTTTATCAGTATGGACATACTTGCTGGGGTATCTCGCTGCAGTCCATTAGTACATGCACTATATAAGTGGTAGCGGTGCCTAAAGGTTATGGTGTGGCTGTTACTACTTGCTAGAATGCCACAACATGCAGAAGACTGCATTATCTCTCTCCTTCACCTGCCCTGACCCCAGAACAGTCCAAATCCATTGGGACTGGAAGCAGGATTCTACTGTGCTCCAGGCTACAGGTTGGGTGCTTGATCCTTGAATCAAATAGGTAATCCCAGTTGGGGAAGTTACATATCTTCATTTCTTCTGGGCAGCACCCCATACTGGAGGAGGCAGAGTCATCAGCAAAACAAACATTAGCTATGTGAATGTTCTGGCAGTGGTATATCTTCAGTTATTTTGGGGCAGTAGTATCAGCAGCATCACCTGAAACAAATAGGATCATACAAAAAAATTTTTGGGGAATATATGTATGCATAGGTTTCCCCTATTCGCTACTGTGAGAGTTCAACTCCAGTAGTGTCACCTGTACAAGCAAACTCTAGTCTGATCCATAATGGCTGCTATTGCAACAGTATTGAAGTAATTTAGATGCATATGTTCATAAGCCCCCCATCCCACATTTTAGTGTACTGTTACGTTAATTTATCTGATGTCCTCCAGTGTTTGCCTCATGTCGGACCCCGATGAGCTGATATGCAGTTTGTAAATTATACTAACACTTTGAATGAGTTCTCCTTTAACATACACACTATCCTAGAACTAGTGCCTTTATTGTGCAAAGTTTAGTTTTACTTTAGTATCATAGAACCATAAGAAATTAATTCTGCTTTTAATTCTGAGTTTACAATGCCTTCTCAATGTGTAATCCATCAAGCTGCTGATTCATTTTGGTCATAGCAATTACAGTGCTGCAACAAGGGTGACGGTGAAAGGGGTAATCTTTATTTTAGATCATTCTTCACTCATGTGGCCCTTGTGCCCACACAGTGTCTACCCCCTCTGGGGCATGCCCACCCCAGAGAAGGTTATATTTAGTGTGTGAGGGTGTGGGAGCGAAGCCTCCCTCAAAAGCAACCATTTCCCAGTAGAGCACTTTGGCGCTGTAACTCCCAGGAGATGAAAAGTCTGGTGTTTTAATGCCAGGTGGCATTTTACCCTCATTGTAATTGGCATCAGCAAAACGTATGTTGTTGCAGCATGGGTGAACCTCTTAATGTGGGACAGATTTGTGGCAGACTGGAGCACTTCTTCTGAGGGGTTAAATGAGGGACATTGCTGCTAATGAAGGATCCTTTAGAGCTATGCTTATGGTGGCTGCTTTTGGTACTACTAGCTCTTTAGTTATTGTGAGGAGTACACCTTTTGGAATACATGCTGTAGTGTCAATTGTGACTGAAGGCGTATGTGACCCTTTAGAGACCCCAACCTCAGAGTGGAGAGAGAGAGGTATTAAGATTCCTGTGATGCACATCACTCAGTGGCCGAGAGCAAGTGCTGCTCTGTATATGCCTAGCTGAGTGATGCTGTAGGAGCTGAGCCCAAGTCATGCTGCTGTAGTGTTTGTCTCTCTCTCTCTCTCTCTCTCTCTCTTTCTCTGTCAGCTGGAGGAGCTCTGCCTAGAAGCACGTTGGGGACAGATAGCAACAGTAACAGCAAGGAACTAAGAGGGACACAAACAAAGGCAGCAGGGAGGAGACTCAAGAGGAACTGAAACAGCATCCATAGAGCAGCAACTATTGAGTGGACAGTAGAGGGAGAGGGGAGGATGAGGATTCAGGATGAAACAAATGCAGCTAATCAAGTGTTCCTTTCTCAGTCTCCTACACTCTCTTTTACTGTAATACATGGTGCTGTGTATGATTAGGGCCAGTGCTACTGGTGGCCAATACTACAGAGGTATGACCAGCGGGGTCAGAAACAAGAAAATAGTGCAGTGGGGGGGGGAGGAAGAAATTGCACTTTACTGAATGGAGAAGCTACTGAGAGATGTACTTCAACTCCACTCAATGTAAGGAAACGGCTGTGGTGCATTCATAGTCTCATGCTTCCAGAATCCCCTTGTCTATGTAACAGCACTACATCACCATAGCACTCGCTATGCAGCCATAACAAATATAGCACTGAGTGTGGCATCCTATTAATTGAGCTTTATTGTATTCATTCCTTGATCTATGCATTAAATGTAATTGTTTACATTTGGAAAAAGCAATTAAATATAAGTTAAAAAGTCTAGCCACAAAACAGGGCAACCCAAAGTTTTTAACAAATTCATCTTTAAAGATGCTTTCTCAGATTTTGTAAAAGTTCAACAATTCCATCCAGAAAACACTCCAAGTTAATAAAACATGTCATATTACTATATAGGTTATCTTAGAATTTCATTAAATACTTATTCTAGTGTGACATTTATAACAGCATTTTGTCTTTAGGCTGAGATGTTATGGTGGTACAGTATTTATATGTATCTCAGATGGCAGTATAGTGCAGATATAGCATAATACTGATACACTGAGGCATTTCAGCACATCTTAGAAGCCTTAATTTTCAGGCCGCCCCTGCTGCGTGCTGCCAATTCCTCCCAAAAACTGGATGCCAAGGGTTGCCTGGGGCTGAGCCCAAATGGGCTACTGTTCAGTTTCTTCATCTAAAACTGCCATTGAGTTTTTCCAGCAAGGACCAGCACTGCAATATTTTTAAAACAGCAGTATTATTCCCGTTATCATATTGTGAAAATGTTACTATCATAAATGACCCTACTGAACAAGTCAACGTAATCTAAATAAATGGTAGATAGACAGGTTTAGGATTTGCAATATTTCACAAAGTAGTGTACTGAATAAGTCTTCTGCCTTCCTTTTCAACTGACCTACTAAGCTCCCCCTACCTCACATCATATCTCTGTACTTTTTATGGCATGCAGTATACACCAACCACTGTGGGCAAAAGTTAATTAATCTGTTTTGTCATTATTAAAATAATCTGCTTATTTGAAATGCTGTAGATTGGTAAAAGGTTGAAAATCCAAGCCAAGTCACCATCCTGCTCTGTGACCTTGAGCAAGTCACTTTGATATCTCATGCTTGTACGCAACAGCTGTGGTGTCAAGCTGAGCTGAAGCTCAGTCTGTGTGAGCCCAGAGTTAAGGACATGTAATATTTTAAAAGAGACCATCATTAAATGAAACACACTGCTAGCAAACATGAGGAAAAATGCACAATAATTGGTTTATCAGTACTATATAACAGCATCTGGATTAAAAAAAAAATACAACATTATCCCTGATCTAAAAGCGTTACCCATCTGATAATTGAAACACGCCCCTTGTCGAGATTTAGATAAGTTTTACCATGAACCCATATACTGTTTAATGGGTGGATTAATGCATATGGCACCACAGGGTGTCATCATGAAGCTCTGATGGTGTACCAGAATGATCTGATTACAATCAGCTGTGCTGTAAAAGCAATTGATTGTACTGCTGTTAATTGCCAATAACAGGCCAGTTTTCCTCCCATTCCTTAACTCCAAGATCTTAGTGTCCTGGGTTCCCTTGCTTGCTCCAGGACCGCTGAGGATAAACACCACCTTGGGCTACATGAATGCCACTGTCTGCTGGCTTCATGAAGTTGATGGAAGGATGCTAATCCATGGCACATGGGAATTATCAAGCTAGGGTAAAAGGGTGGGCTTGTAACATCAAGATATCTTAAACATTCGGAAGATGGCTAGGACAGACTGGATGGGCCACAAGACCCTTATCTACCGACAACATCTATGTATCTATGATCAGATTTCTGACAGATGTAGCACAGGAGGCAATAAAGCATAAACCAGGGGGAGCAGCAATGGCATGACATCACAACCTCAGAGTAAAGGTAGGGACCCGATGGATGGGTCACAGCCTCACTCAATCACTCAGAAATATTTTGCAGCTGTACTACAGTCTCAGACCCAGACTAGTCAGTTGCAGCTGCTCTCCTCACATGTTGCTTCAGCAACCACAACCCACTTCCTGGTTAGCTGCAAACACATCCAGGTTTATGATGTATCAATCCGATCACACAGCCTCATTCAGCAATCTCTGTCATAGAATTAATCTATGGTCTCTTTTATTAGTAAATGGTGTTTTCGAGATGTCTCTTGACTAATCAAGAGCGTCCTCTCATGACTTCTTAGTATTTGAGAACTGCAAAGTGAAGCTGAGTAGTTCCTGAACACTAAAGAGTTATTAGATGATGCTCTTGATTGGCCAAGAGACATCTCAAAAACACCATTTACTGTTTATTAAGCATTTTTTGGTTTTTACATATTTCCCCAGGTTCTGACATAACTGTCTTTTCTAGACTTACTTTAGTTGTTTGTATTCTGATCTGACCGGACCACAAAGGAAAACTCAGCTCTCGTGACTGTAAAATGCAGTGTAATGCTGCCAAAAAAGATTGTATCGTCTGCTGGTGCAGCGGCAAAGAGTCCACTTGCAGCGCCGATAACCCGGGTTTAGTGATTGACTTGGGAGTCAGAGGGTCAGCCAGGGAGAGAAAGACTGAGCATCCCAGGGACTGCTCTCCTTCTCCAGGGGGAGGGGGGAAGTGTGTCCAGCGCTATACAGACCCCTAGTGGAGGCTGGGGGTACCGCTACTACTGGTGCCTCATGCAAGGGGGGCATGGCAGATGCTGGTGTCATTGCACATCCCTGCACCCAGGGATCCCAGCATACTTCCAGCATACTGAAAAAAAAATTCCAGCTCTGTTCATTATGGTCCCCACCTCTGCCACCACTCCCACTGCAACCAATGCCCACTGGGGGGGGTCTTGGTCCCGCGGCCCCACCTTGTGTGGTAAGTCAGGGCAAGAGACTGTGTTCTTTGGGGAAGGGGAACCCGCCCTGCCCAGGGGGGTAAGCCTGGGCATGGGGAGCAGCGAGTGGGTGTAGGGCAAAACCTCCAGCTTGGGGGGAGGGAAACTGGAGAGAGAAAAAAAAGAATTGTATGAGAGATCTCAGAAATACTGCAAGCTGCAAATGAATGCATAATGTGCAGTTTTCTTATCTAGAGCTCACAGCCTATCGGCCACCCTCCCTTACTGTGCACTATCCATTCTGAAACTGAAACTGCATAGTGCATGCTGCAAAGAATAGACAGTGTGATGAGCTTGGTTTACTAATAAACTTCTCTGGCATGCAGCTTTCATTTGTTTCAGCAGTGCAGTTTCTGTTGTGGGTGGGCAGCAAGTGGGCAGTGAAGTAGAAGAGAAGAGCATCATATCACATGCATGGTAAGCACAGAAAACTACAAAACAAATTGGGGGGGATGGTTTCTTATGGCTGAGCAGCAAATGGGCAGTAAGGAAAAGAAGAGGAAAGGAACCTGTGGTGTAGTTTTCAGTACTGACAGAAAGTGAATCATTTTATAACCATGGAAACTGGTGATTGCAAAAACAAAAATTCAGCCCTTGGGAGTGTTTAGCCCTATGCAATGCCATCAAGATAGTATCACAGGTAAAGGTGACCCCATGATAACCCTCTTCTCATTTTAGATGCTTGACACCAAAGCAGTTTACTGTGGGTTTGTTTAGCGACATAGTGTACTTTCAGCAACAGAGTATTATAGACTTTAGGGAAAGATGACGTTTCTTGTTTTTTCCACTTAACAGATCTAGTACAGCACCATTTCTTTTAAAGAAAAAAGTAAAAAGAACTTGGAATGCGGCTGTGTTTGGAGGCTGCAGTGCAAGAAGACCTCTTAGCTGTATAAAATAATTTTCACATGCTGCAACCGCTTAAATTATGAACATATGAACATATGAAGAATACAGGCCTGATGGTCTATCTAGTCTGCTTGAGTGTGCAGCTAGCATTCCATTACACTGTAGTTGCTCCCCCCTCTCCTACCCACATATCCAATTTCATGCCCATACTAGCTGTTACCCCTCCCCTCTGTGCCTCATTGGTGACCCTCCTGCTGACTTTGACCCATCCGCTCTTTAAATGACCCACTGTCTTCAAGGACATCACCTCCTCAGGCAGTGCATTCCACCCTGTCTCCAATTTCTCCATGAAATAGTGCCTTCTTATTTCCCTTCTGAATCTACCACCCTCCAGCTTTAGATTGTGCCACATGATGTCCCTCCCTCTCCTTAATCTTCAAATTCCCTCTGTACCATTGTTATTATGCCTTTCATATATTTGAAGGTTTCTATCATGTTCCTTTTATCCCTCCATTACTCCAGGGAGTACATGTTGAGCTACCTCAGTCTCTTCTCGTAGGGTTTGTCCTCCATACCAAGGATCATCCTGGTTGCTCTGTGTGGGCCCCCCTCCAGCAATTTAACATCTTTCTTTAAGTCGGGGCACCAGAACTGCATGCAGTACTCCAGGTGCAGCCTCACCATTGTGCTGTACAGTTGCAGGATGACCTCCCCTCTCCTGGACGTGATTCCTCTGGAAATACACCCCAGCATCTTATTAGCCTTAGCTGTCTCTTTTCTGCACTGCACTGAATGGTTCATTTGCCATGTTATTATCACCCCAAGATCTTTTTCCTCCTCTGTAAGGGATAACAGTAACCCCCTCCAGTTGGTAATGATTCCTTGGATTTCTTGCTCCCAAGTGCATGACTTTACACTTCTTTGCACTGAACCCCAGCTGCCATGTTTCTGACCAGTGCTCATGTCTAGCCAGATCATTCTGTAGCCCCTGCAACATCTCTGTGTCATCCACCACTGCAGCTATCTTAGTGTCATCCTCAAAAAGGTGGATAGAACATTGCTTTCTATGGATAAACAGAATGAAATGCTTTATGCTAGGCTCAACAGAGGTATGGGCTGTGGGGTTGTGAGCAAGAAAATTGTGCTGGAGTGGGGGAGGAAGCAAACACATTGTATTGGACATGGAAAGATGTGCTTTAACTGCACTTCAGTGGATGACACAGTTGTGCTGCATTCGCTGTCACAAGCTACAAAAGTCTGCCATTCACAGCCATGTGCTACCAAAGCCCCCTTCTCAATGTAATTGCACTACATCAGCATAACTATCGCTGTGCAACTGTAAAAAGTGGCAATCTGTTTGCTTGGAAATGGTAATACTGTACCTGGTACTACTAAGCTATATCAGCTGGCCATAACCTACCCCCCCTCCACTCCCTCCCTAATCTCTCCCTCCTCCTCCAGTTTTGTCTTTCATCTCCAATTATTTCTTTCTCTTTGTCTTCTCACTACCTTATTTCTTGCTGTAACACTCCTAGGTCCACTTGTTTTGGGCTCTACACCTTAACCAGGGCATAGCAGCATCTTAGCCATGTGGTGGTCCCACTGCAGCACCTCCACAATCCACTGATACTGGTGGTTTTGCCAGATCAGTCCACACTTTCAAGCACAATAAGTGCCCCACTCCTGCCAGTTGCCATACCACCTTCTGTTATATGTCATGCTACCAGTGTCTACAATCACAATCACCTCAACCAACCAACTTGGAATGCAGACACACTGCTGTCTGTAGTCAGAGGTCCACAGAGCTAGTTCTGTACAGAGAGCAGTGTGAGGACAATGTAGCCTGCCATGTCTAAGTATAACCTAACTAGCATGATTAGCAATAGCATAACTGAAATGCACTGGCCATGGTGCATTGTGGGGCCTGTAGTTTTTGCTGTGGGCGGGGAGAAAAAATGCAGCAGGATCGGGAGCATGAAAATAGTGCGGTGGGATGGAAGGAGGAAGCATCCATTCTGTATTGGACATTGAGAGGTGTTTCAGCTCCACTGCAGCTGAAGGACACATCTGCTTCAACTACACTCCAGTGGAAGGACATAGCTGTTCTGTATTCACAGTCGTGTGCTATCAAAGTCCCCCATTCGCAGTCGCGTGCTACCAAAGCCTCCTTCCCAATGTCATTGCACTACATGAGCATAGCTGTCACTATGCAGCCATAAAAAAAGAATATAATAAACAAAAAAGCAGTATAATACTAACCATTACACCATTGATGCCCATGCCCTGACAGGAACATGCTAGTGCTGATGGGGGTGAGGATATAACTACCTGAGTAAGAATAGTCCATAGAGGATTTAAAGCAGAGTGAGTGGTTGGTTGTTGGTTAGTACCTATAGAGGAGCTGCAGGATGAGGATGACTACGTGTTTGTGGTGATGGATGATGTAGCAAAGTATTTTTTGGGGGATATGTGGCTGCTTGCTTTCCTTTTCATGCTGGGCTCTCACCAGAAGATTATGTATGAGCTATGTCAATATCCTAATATGCCTATCCACTTCTAACTTTTCCCATCAAGAAGTTACACAATCCAATGCTTGTAAATGTAATATAACATTCTTACTGCAATATCCATCCATCATGGCACATGTTCAATCATTCCCCATATCAGATTGCTGCCTGTGATGTGACAGTTTCAATTAAACTGCTCCCAGATATGTAAAAATGCCTGCCATAGCACACAAATCAGCAGTATTGTTTGGATAATGCAGCCATTTCCTTCACTAACCAGTTTGGTGGCATGCTTCAAAGACTGCAGAATTTGGATCAGGCTGTGTATCATGGATGCTGTTGCATACTGAAAGAGAGGGATACTGTGTCATGATCTCTGTGCGGCATGGTGAAGTTGGTAAGTGCCTTGTACTGCTCAAATATTCATTCAATCATATGCAAAGTAGGATGTCTCTGTGAGGCCAATCTATTCGGGTTTTAGCCAGTGCTATAGAATTCCATTTTTAAAGAGCAGCTAAAGCCTGCAGGAGAACATTAACAAAACATGACATTTAGACACAGTTCAGCTTGTATTTCACATTAGTTCTGTATTCCTCCTCCCCGTTATTTATCACTGATGTAATCTGCATGAAAACAGGATCTTTGCTCATAAAGAGTTCATCTATTCCTGTTGCTTTCTCCTTATCAGAAGTCATAATGCACTGCTTATGGCATTACAGTTACTTCCATGGCAACAGGTTATGATGTAACAACAGAGGATTATGACCTGAAGTAGGGAGTAAGCCATAGAGGCAGATGAACTTTGAGGTATAAAAATCATGTATTCATGCAAATGCTCTCATTAATAAATACACTGAGGAGAACTCTATAGAATATATACAGAATATAAGCTGAATTGTACATAAATATTATGTTTTTCAAAGTTTTCTTTGAGTCGTCAGCAGTTCTTTAAAGGGGAACTGTCATCTTCAGGATTTCTTAGTGTTTGAAAGGATTCCACCACTTAACGTCAGCAATGCTGCCGACATCCCCATCAGTGACAGTAACAATGCTGACTGTCAGCATTACTCCCGTTAGGAGAAAGTCTTTTTCCGCAGAGGGCTTTGCTCCCTGAACCTTCCATGTGGGGGGTTATGCCCCCCACACCCTCATTTCTAAATATACAACTCCAACTCGGAGTTGTTTCGGGGGTGGGGCAGAACACTGGGAGTTGCTATGCCATTGTACAGCACACCTCCACAGTGACCTGGCAAGATTCATCGCTGTGGTGGTGTTCGCTGAGAAATTGTCACTGTTGTGGGGTGATACCATCTGAAAGCCCATAAAAGTCTAATTTGAGTGAGCCATTGTGCTTGCCTGTGAGACTTAGCAGTCCAGTGTGATTCAAATATGTAAATCAGCCTGTTATTAAGTGCTGTGAGCAACCATGTGTTTTATGCTCCTGGCAGGCAATGATGTTACTGAGGATCTTAGCCCTGCTTTGGCTGTAGATAATCCAACAGGTTAAATAGGAAATTGTCTGTTTTGTTATGTGTGTTTTAAAGTGTTATTACAACACTTTCTGCATTCATAATAATTGTTTTGTATGTGCATTGAAACTGGTGAGTTATCACTTTTACATTTCAAACTGTTAGTAAAAATAATCAAATAGAATTCTGGCATTGTTACTGTTGAAAATCCTATTTTTTCTATTTCTTCCAAAGTATTTCGGTAAGAAACTGTTCTACTTTTACCTTCAGCAAGAGAAGTAAAATACTCTTTTAATAATGCTTTTCTGGTTGTACATGTTTTAACAATGTTGTCCATCTATGTATTTTGCAATTAATAAGTAATTGTGTCCTTTTTTTTCTTTTCAAGTCAATCTGGATAGAAAGAGCATAATATCTTCAGAATCATAACACATGCTCAGATTGGTTTTACTGTCTTTGTCCAGGAAAAGCACACTGAGATATAACTTGCTCCCAGGTGTGTTTTGGGAGCACAGGGAGGTTAAGTGATTTGTTGTGGTCACACACTTTACAAGTAGAGCATGTTGGAATTAAAACTTATTCTGCTGGATGAACAAAGCTTGTTTACAGCTCTTTGCTTTTAAGGTGACAGGAAATTTTTGCTAATTGGTAGCTGTTTATAAAGTTCTTATTCTCAGAAATGATATGGATTCCCATAAAGTATACATATTTAACTGTACCTGAATAAAAAGTAATAAGTATGACGTCCGGTGCATGAAACCGGTTGGGATCTTTTTACTTTGTTCCTTGTTTGTTAGGCTTGGCGTTCATCTGTGAATAAAATTATGCCTGTTTAATACGCCAACTTACAGTGTGCTGAGTTTCGCTTTTTTTTTTGTAAAACCATAGTTTGCATTGTAGTGTTTTTGTGGGCAGCATTCCTTTACAGTTCACTTAATGGAATCACTTATGTGGAGTTTTTACTATGTCACGATGTGTGTACTGAATGCTAATTATGAACTACTGACCTATCAGAACCCTGTTTAGAGTTCAGTGCACAAACCATGACACAGTTAACACTCCAAATTATTGGTTCCATGAAGAGAACTGTAACAGAATGCTGCCCATAAAAACAAGACATTGCAAAATACAGCTTTTTAGATCACTTTTATTCAGATACAGTTAAATATGGATAATTTAGGTGAATGCATATCATTTCTGTGAATAAGAACTTCGCAAACAGCTGCCAGTTAGAAATGATTTCCTTGATAAAGCCTTTATTTCATCATTAGGTTTACAATGGGAATCCAAGGCCCTCCCCTGTTTAGGTATTTTTATTTCTCACCGGCTTTCCCTTATGCACAAAATTAACCTGGATCCACTATTACAATCCAATTCCAAGACTTGCAGAGGTGTTCTGCACTTCCTTTATCCTTTTGGGGCAGGGCAATGTAATTAAGATGAACATGCTTCCTTGGCTTCTGTATCCACTTGGTATGCTTAACGTTATTCTCCCTCAGACTTGGTTCTCTCACCTTCATTCCAAAATTTCTACATTTTTGTTGAAAGCAGGAGTTGTTTGAAGAGCATATAGTAAACTTATGTCTACTATTACTTTGGATGGTGTTCGTTTACCAGACTTTTACTTGTATTACTTGGCTCTTCATGGCTCCAAATACTTTCAGTGGGGTGACCAACCAGAAGCTTCCCAATACATTTATGTACCACAGTTGCTTGTGCTGGAGACTAACCTTTGTAGACAAGTGAATGTACACCCATGTGCACTTCTTTTCATTGCCCTCAGGGATCTCCCCCAATCCCTGAAGTCAATGCCCATTTACTGGTCTTCTAAAGCTCATGTACAGCTCTGTCGTTATTTTCACTTTAATGTGAAGTCCTGTCCCTCCCAACCATTATTTGGGAGCCCCCATTTATGGATTGCTAAAACAACCATACCATTTTCCTTTCTTCCATTGCCCAATTCCACTCCTGTGTCCATATTACTGCACAGGGATTGGTTGGCTGATTTTGCAACTTTTCAAATGAGATTGGAATTAGACCCTAAGTTTTTTTTAAAGCACTTATAGTTGTCTAGATTGGCTGTATCTCACTTTGGCCCTCCTCCAT
Organism: Neoceratodus forsteri; assembly: GCA_016271365.2. Taxonomy (NCBI): domain Eukaryota; kingdom Metazoa; phylum Chordata; order Ceratodontiformes; family Ceratodontidae; genus Neoceratodus; species Neoceratodus forsteri. The sequence continues at coordinate 1,532,082,933 of CM057449.1, read as the reverse complement.
GGGATGACTCCTTTTCTTATCATTTGAACAAGAAGGTGTCGACTGCCTCCTTCCAGCATGCTACTTTTCAACTATATAATTTGTACCAGTCCCTTGATCCCACAAAACCCTCTGGTGTAGCATATTATTGGCAGAATGCTTTACTGCTGTGTTGGGGTACAAGGGGATGGGGGTGATTTGGGAGGATGCCTATACGGTTATTAAGCAAGACCATTATAGTCATATACAATTTAAAATCTTACATAATTTGCATTTTACCCCTAACAAACTGTATAGGATGGGTGGAGAAGCACTCCCCATCTGCTCCAGGTGTCAGCAGGAGGATGGCTCACTTCTCCACATCTTGTGGCAATGTAAGAAGGTGAACCCATTCTGGGCAGCTATTCAGTCATGGCTAGACCCTTCTTTTGATTTAGACTTGCTATTTACTGCAGAAATGTGTATTCTGGGTTGATATTGTTACACGAGGTCCCTGCACCCTAATTGATACCCTCAGGGGTACACCGTAGACAGCTAATGTTTAGGCATAGGTTATACTAATATATAGGGCTAAGGGCATCTACCGTGTAAGAGTAGATGTCAGGATATGAATACATATTATTGTAACTCACTTTGCTTGCTAATGCACACACATTATACCATGTATTTTCTGTCTATTTCTTGTCAAATGCCAAGACACCTGTCCTTGAAGTAATTATAATGTGTAAGGCAATATTGCCATCTTTCGGTGATGTACACCACTTCACCTTGTTATGTAAGACTTTGTATAAGAACATCTTTGTTCTAAAACTGATGACTTTATAGAATTATATAATGTTATCTTGGACCGTGGAGCCACCTCTAATTTAGCCAATAGGGCTCATCTCTGTAGCTAGAAATGTTTCTTTCTTTTAGTAACCATAGTAATTATCACAGGTATATAATGTTATGCACAGGCTTTACACTTTGGAGACCCGAGAGATCCCAAGAGACTACAAAGAAACCTCGAGGTGTAGGGAACGCTTAGCACTGGCTCCCGGTTCGTATTGGTAAGAACTGCTTAGGGCAACTGTGATTTATCCCTTTTTGTAGTAATAAACTTGTTTATTACTCGAAAGCAACCTATTTGTGATTATTTGCATCTCCAATATTGCCAAGAACCTGAAGGTGAGGTTTAGACCTCTTATAAACTGGTGACCGTGTGCAGGCGATATTGGGTGTTGTAAGTTTTCACTTGTTGCTATACATCTTCCCTTTTCTCACGGGGACTGTAGGTGTACACTTCCGTACCACCTCTCCCGTCTTTTCCACTCGTTTGTAGATACTTGCAAAGTCTAGCTGACTTTTTCCGGTGTGGTCGATGCCGTCTCGACTCACTCCATAGCAGCTTTGAATTACAAGTCTACAATTTAAACAGTAGCCTGGCTGTGTTTAAAGTACTCGTGTTGTGGATCGATACGCAACACGCAGTCTTTTTCACAGTTTGAATTTTCGTTCCCTCCTACACAATGGCCACCGTGTTAGATATCTGCGCAGAACTGAGACTCGATGTCTCTAACTTTCTTACCTCCCATGGAGGATGGGCTGACTTCGCGTGGGACGCGAGTCAATCTGAAAACCCTGTACTGGGGATTTCAACCGAGTACACAGAGATGCGACAGTCAACCAATAAGCGCTGTGCTAAAGGGTTGATGGTCGCTGCTCTGTATGCTGCCTCTAGAAGCCTCCCGTGGGTTTCAGACCTTTGATTTGGCAGATCGTGATCTCTTAAGCAGGAGATGGGTTTGTAGGAAACAGAATGTATTCGATAAGCAGAACTTGAGTCAGAACTCCAACTCGCGGTAATGAAAAGGATTCACTATTGCATCATTCCGCACAGGCTGGTGAACAAGAAATGTGTACTTTAAAACAGGAATGTGAAAGTTTAAGACAGGATAAGAGTCAGGTAGTGCAAATGAATGATTTGTGAGTGCTGTGAATGCTCAGTTGAGTGATGAAATGGGTGAACTTCAGGACGAGATCAACCAGGTACGTAACGATTTAGAAACAGCTTATAGGGACAATCGCGAATTGAGCGCCGCATACCGTGTTTTGCACAAGCAGAAACAGGATCAGGTTGATATGGAAGTTGCAAGTGTGAATCATGATGAATGTAAAGTTAAGATGGATAAACTGCGCCATCAGCGAGAGGTTTTGACTGGCCATGTTAAGGCAATGGGAGGTGTAGCCCCTGCCTTTCACTCGTCGTCGGAAGGGGAACTGTCCGATGACAACATCTCACAGTACAAAGTGCAGTCACGCCCCTACTATGGCCCAGACTCCCCACCCAGCCATCCACAGTATGGTGGGTCCCCGCCCACTACTCCTCAAGTCACACGTCGGCGACGTCGTGACGCTCATCATGGAAAACGCCATCATGGTGGCGCCCCATGGGGAGGCCCAAGCTCTGTCCCGACGGCGCCCGGAGCTGTATATAGTGTGGAAGACAGGCAAGAAATTGAAACCATGATTGATAGAGCACTGGAAAATGTTCCTCTTCCTGAAAGAAGTATGAAAGCCATTAAAAGTCAGATTCGACAAATTTTCCAAGAAGCTGGCACTCAGGAAGGTGTTGTTCGTACTGCGGCTGAAGCTGCAGCTCGCGCAGCATTGGACGGTGCGCGAGACGCATTGCCTTTGCCTGACCGACCACCAACTAATCCCCTACAAATGGCCTACTCTGTTCAGCAAATTGTTGACAGCATTGGTCGGATGAACCCGTCCGACAATCTCAGCTGCCATTTGGAAAAGGTGCGCTCCAAGTGAGAGATGCTTAGCCTCGCCGCAGAATATCAGGTCCAAATACTATGCCAGACCATCGATCCTGGCTTATGGGCTAAACTCCCTGAAGTATTTCGCCAGGATGGGAACGCTACCTTTGATGAAGTCGCAGCTGAGCTCATTTCTGCTCACAGCCCTGGTGTGGTTGGAGTAATGCTAGCATACCCCGTGAAGAAAAATGCTAAAGAAAGCTCAGCGACCTACCACCAGAGACTCTGGATGGCCTATCGAGCAGGGAAACATCTGGCACAAGAAGCCGTGGATGTAGATCTTATCGAATATAAGACCCTGTTCCTTAGGAACATGATTCCAGCCATAAGAGAGAAAGTAGAGCCAACCACATACTCAAATACGAATAGGTTTGCCGATATTCTTCGGAAAACTGAGAGAGTGTATCAACTGTACATCCGTGATTTGGGTTCTGGTTCCAAAAAAGTTGCTGCCGTAGAACCCGCTGCTGGGACCACAATGCATTACACTGTGGAGGGGCAGGCCCAGCAACAACAGCCCAAACATCCATCGGCTCCTCCAGCTAGCACCCAACAAAACCCCCAACAGGGCCAACAACAACAGCAACAACAGCAACAATGGGGTGGGAACTGGAATTGGCCTAAAAACAGAAGGCACAAAGGCAAAGGGAAGCCATTACAAAGATCGGGTCCCTCCTATAAAGAAATAGCTGAAGAAAATCAAAAATTTCGGGAGCTTCTGAGGCAAGTGCGTTCTGTAGCGGATGCTGTTCCTGCACAAACACTTGCAGCAGTATAACCAGCAACCCATGACACTACTGGACATGGAGACACCGGAAGTATGGGCTCACAAATCCATACCAGCCTGAACCCGGAAGCTCCCCCTTACATTGCATCAGTGCAACACGGTGAAGTAATTCATGCAAGCCAGGCCCAACCTCTGCATGCCTCCAACAATACGGATTGACAATTACAGGCCCCAGTCCGCATTGTAAACAAGCTGGTCTTGGATACAAACGGAGGGCCCTGCACCGAGGCCGAGGTCGGGGGCCGCCAACTAATTGTCTTGTTAGATACAGGAGCAGCTGTATCTGTGTTACACGACGACCACCCTGAAACGTCTCCATGGTCTACCAGATGGAAGACCAATATGTCAGGAGTTGATGGTGCTAGATTACCTGCATACCGTTCTCTGCCTTTACCGGTAGAATTAGGCCATTTAAAGGCCTCACGTGCTTTTCAACTAATGGTGTTGCACGATCACCCCAGTATCATTGGGATTGACTTCCTTGCACCACACGGCTGTGTGGTGGATCTAGCAAACATGTTGCTGATACAGATCCAGGGTCAATACCATACTGTCTTAATTCCTGACTCACATGCTGTAGCCACGATATCCATTAACAACAAAGAATATGACGTCATAGATTTATTCAAGAATCATGAACTTTTCCGAACTCCTCCCTATTCTGCAACGCCATTTGGAAGCGTTGCAGTTAACAAACATGATTGCGGCAGAATGCATACTGTTATTGAGGTTCCAGGCCCGCACATGAGAGACAAAGGCAATATCCATTTCCCACTGAAGCCTTACCCTCTCTTCGAGAAACAATCAAGTCACTCCTTAAACAAGGAGTAATCAGAACCTGTGTCTCCACTGCCAACTCTCCTGTTTGGCCCGTGAAGAAACCCACAGGTACCTGAAGACTTACTATTGACTACAGGAAACTCAATCAGGTTACTCCCAGTTGTTCCCCAACTGTGGCGTCTGCACCAGATGTGCTTCGACTTTTAACACCAGATCAGAAATGGTTCAGTGCCCTGGATATCTCCAGTGGTTTCTGGTCATTACCATTGGCCCTCAAGAGTCAATACAAGTTCGCCTTCACCTTTGAAGGGCGACAATACACGTGGACTTGCTTGCCACAGGGATTCCATAATAGCCCATCCCTCTTCCATCTCCATATGATGGATGCCCTACAAGGTTTCTCAGCCTCCCAATGTCTCTTACAGTATGTAGATGACCTGTTGTTGGCTACTGCCACACAGGAACAACATCTGGATCTCTTGGATGAACTTTTGACTCTTATTCAGAGAGCAGGCTTGAAGTGTAACCCTGCAAAAGCACAACTCTCTCAGAAAGAAGTACTCTTTCTGGGTTTGAAAATAACAGATCAAGGCCGGAGTCCTACTTGGAAGAAGATTCAAGGGTTACAAGACTTGCCATTACCTACCAGTGTGGCAACTCTTAGGAGGTTTCTAGGTATGGTGAACTACTCCAGGGATTTTATTTGTGATTTTGCTCAGAAAGCTGCTCCATTGTACGATTTACTCAAAAAGGACGTTCTGTGGAATTGGGGTCCTGTCCATACCCAGGCTGTGACATCACTGAAGCAGGCCTTGGCCTCCGCCCCAGCACTGGTGAACCCCAATCCAGCATTACCATTCCATCTAGAGTGTGCCACCTCTGACATTGCCATGTCAGCAGTGTTAGCCCAAAAGGTGCATGGCACTTTGAGACCTATTGCATATGCATCGCAGCTCTTGACCCCAGTAGAGCAGAAGTATGGCCTTTGTGAAAGGAATCTTCTGGCCACTTATTGGGCTGTCAAGCACTTCCTGTATATCATTGGGTACTCTCCGCTGATTCTTAACACCAATCACACACCTACTACTTTTCTGCTCTCAGATAGCGTGAAGGATGGGTCAGTCTCCAACACCAGGCTGACACATTGGTCACTCCTCCTCCAGGATAGGGATATTCAGGTCCATCAAACCAAAGTTCCATCTCTTTTAGCACATGGCCTCCTTTTCCAGGGGGAACCCCATGACTGTGCCTTGCAGTCACCTGATCTTCCAGATCCGGGTCCATTCTTCCCTGCCACCCCTGAGATACTGGAAAATACCTCTTTGTGCTGCGTTTTCACTGATGGTTCAACATCATACTGTCAGGTTGAACAAATTGCAGGGATGGGTATTATGGTGGTGTATCCTTATGGGAACACTGTCAGGATATCTAAACGTTGTAGTGTAGCCTCATCACAGTATGCAGAGATGGCAGCGGTGGCCTGTGCATTAGAGTTTATCCAACATGGAACTCAAGATACCATCATTTTCACAGACTCTAATTGGGTTTGTTGTTCCCTTACAGAATTTCTCCCTTTCTGGCAGAAGAACTCCTTCCTCTCTTCTGATGGAAGCCCAGTGAAATACAAAGAACTGGTGATTTACATACATGCATTAGCCCAGAAATACCCACACAAACTCTATGTGCACAAGGTTACAGCTCACTCCTTACATGATCCTTATTATGCATTCAATGACACAGCAGACACCCTTGCTAAAGGAAGGGGCCCGATGGGGGGATGTCTGGATGATGGATCATCCAGAAGCCAATGCAGCTGTACAGGTTGCAGCTCTCAAAAAGAAATCTGCATCTTTCCCTCCTTGGACCTCTCAGCAGCTCAGCATTTGGACACTGAACTCAAAGAAGTGTTCAGATTTCTGGATAAGGGTACTGAAGAAAGACTCCCTACACATAACCCCTATCGTAGACATGAAGGTAAATTACACTTATCCCCCTGATGATAAACTTATTTGGTTCCAGCCAGAGGATACCACCACCAAATTGTGGGTAGTCCCCAGACATTTGAGATCTGAATTTTTACACCAAGTACATGATACACCTACTGGTGGACACCATGGTACTGAAAATACCCTCCAATGCCTCAAAACCACTGCTTGGTGGCCCGGAATTACCAAAGATGTTAAACAATACATTGATAATTGCCTTGTTTGTGCACAAAACAATCCAATACCTACGAAACGAAATGCCAAACTTCTACCACAGAGACACACTGGCCCTTGGCATGCCATTCAAATTGATTTCATCGGTCCCTTGACCAACACTAGTAGAAACAACAAATATGCCCTTGTAGTGACCGATCTATTCTCTAAGTGGGTTGAGGCTTTCCCCACTAAGACTTGCACTGCAAAAACAACCACCAAAATCCTGGTAGAACAGATTTTCTCCAGGTGGGGCCTGCCTCTCAAGGTAGACTCCGATAAAGGAACCAGTTTTACAGGTGAGTTGATGAAAGAGTCCCTTGAACTCCTTGGGGTTCAGCAAAAGTTCCACATACCTTATCACCCTCAATCCTCAGGTCAAGTAGAAAGAGTCAACAGACGGATTAAGCAAATGCTTTCCAAATTCATTGAGGATAATCCCAAGACCTGGGATTCCCTATTGCCTTTACTCCTTATGGCAATTAGGGGTACGCCCTCAGCCACCACCCAGCTTACAACCTTTGAGGTAATGACTGGAAGACAAATGAGATTACCTGAACATTTGCTCTTTGACCTGCACACTCCCACTGCAGACTGCGTGTCTGTAGATCAGTATGTGGAAAAACTTAGAAAAGACCTCATACACACACACTTGTATGCTGCAAACTGCATGGGCAAGGCCCAGCAACAGTCCAAGATACAATTTGACAAACACGCACAAGAAGTGGATTGGCAGGTTGGAGATCAGGTAATGGTACTTCGATTTGCACATCCCACCCACTCCTTCTCCAACAAGTGGGAAGGCTCTTATCCCATTGTCAACAAGCTCAGTCCAGCAGTCTATCAAGTTAGACTCCTCCACAACAATAAATTGACTGACAAATGGTTACATGCAAACCAGCTGAAACTATACAAAGGAGCTTAAGATTTACTTTTCCTAACCCCACTGGGCGAAACTGTACTAATATACTAATTTTTTCATTTTCCTTTTCAGATACATTGACAAGATGGCTATCTTGTTCCTATCCCTCCTCCTTGCAGGAGTGATCCCTTTCACCCAAGGCACGGTACCGGACCTCCTTTGACACCTTGATCCTCCAGCACCTCCTACAGAGGGAGTTTCCATCAAAATTCCAGACACTATGATTACTGTCCAGGAAGATTCCGATGCATACCTCACTGCCTCAGTTGTGGCTCCTGACAAATCCACCCTTCAAATTGAGTGGCAAACCACTTCACAAGGACAAGTTCTCCCCTGTGGCCAAACTCTCTAAGGGAACTTTCCAGGGTTGGCCCAATGCTAAATTATCCCCGAATGGTTCACTGTCCTTGTTACAAACTGCATTAAGACACTCTGGTTTGTATAACATAACTGCCTTAATTGATCCTTCCTATTGTAACTCTCTTTCTCAAGATTCTGCCTGCAGATTCTGTGCTGTACACCACATGGCCTCTGCAGCCATGTATCTATCTGTGCTGCCTCCTACCGAAAAAACAGCTTTTGGAATGTCCAAAACATAGCCCTGGTCGCCGTAGTGGTCTTACAGCCACTGCCCTCCCAGGTTCTTTGATTAACAATTTACAGTTTATGCATATACCCATTTTATTTAACCTTACCTACTGGAATATGAAAGAATTTGGTATGTGTCACAAGACCAATACCTCTGCATTTTATAGTACTTTATTGCTTGATAGTTTAGCTGCATTTCAGATTCGAACCAAGGATCCCTACACTGGGGTTTATTCTACCAAACACAGAGGCAATTTCAGGAGGAAACCTCCTCCTGGTACTTCTACTCAAAAAGTACTAGACGTGAAGTTGACAATTCTGATGTTACAGGTGCTACAGGTACTGTCACAGGTCTTTTTGGTACTGCTATGTCCATTTGGAACAAAGCAGACATTGCTGCCATCAAGAGTCATTCTGCAAAGTTCTCCACTGGTTTGGTTAATGATGTTTTACCACCTTTATTGCATGGTGTGGATGGTCTTAGTCAGGAAGAAAGATACACTGTATATAACATGCACGACATTGCCAAAGCCTTCACTGATTCCAAAGATAAGATTAACGCACTCATACAACAGAACAATAGAGAAGCTGATAGACAATACATTGGTTGGGAAATACTTTGTTCTGCATATGGTTCATATATACTCACTACCATTAACAACCTTTTCAGAGACCTAGAAACTGGAAGAATTCCTGATATTATACATGACAGACATCTATCTAAATGGTATTGTCCTAAATGTAAATCTCCATCTTGCATTTCCCTGTGTATGCAACAAACACTGTCCATTTCTCTTTCCACAGCTCGAAATTTGGGGTTTGTGACCAGACATCCAAACACTGGTCCTTGTTTTTCTGGTAAGAAATGTTCTATAACAGATACCATGTTTGTCTCCTTTACTGTCTCCTTACCACGTTTTGATCCCACTACAGCCTTGTTCGACAAGCTGGCACTAGCGCATTCCATAGGGCATTTGGATGAAGACATCTACTGAGAACACCTGGATCTACCACCTCTACTGGTCTACCACTCCTTCTTGGATGCCTGGGTGGCACCGCATGCGTCTGTTGTGCGAAAAAGCAATACATCTACCTGTGCCGATGTGATGTGTTTGATGTTATACTCCCTGTTTGTGGCTACTCTCCAGACAGCATTGATTGGACTTTCACTATGGATGATGACATCACTGATAATGGCACCAACTCTTTTGAGTCAACACAGACACCAGATCAGCTCTACCAGTCCTATCGTGAGGAAGCTCATCGCCTGTCAACACGGATTTCGAAGACGACCTACACATGCCCTGTCCAGTTGCAAAAATGGAAACTGCCTACTGTACATTCACAGTATAACTCTGATGGAGAATATTACATAGTGACTAACGTGAAATCTTATTCATATGGTTCTGTTACTTGTACAATTGATTACCCCAACTTCTGTTTTGTTCCCCATCAGAAAACTGTTATTGGACATACTGTCATAACCCCCATCCCCCTTATGGAAGCAGATATCATTGATGGTAATCCAGATTATTTACTCATACTCGAAGAATACCTACCTTATTTTAATGTACACATAGACCCACTTACACTCACACTAAAATCACTTTTAGATAGAAAGGACACACACCTCATCCACATCAGCAATAATATAACCAAAGCCAATGAAGCCATCCTTGACCTGATGAATGATGGTGATATGAATAACGCATTGACTAACACCTGGTTAGAAATCACGTTTAAAGGTTTTGTTATCATACAAGCATTTTTGATATTTACTTTGATTATTATGCTTTGCTGCCTACGACGTACTCTACGCCAACATCGTGAGCAGCTTGAGTTCCTTTACAAGGCTCGTGCCTCCGGATTGTAAAGGACCACTGCTCCTGTCCACACCTTGTATTTGCCTGTATTGCCCTTTGAGGCAACAAGGGGGGGAATTGTTACATGAGGTCCCTGCACCCTAATTGATACCCTCAGGGGTACACCGTAGACAGCTAATGTTTAGGCATGGGTTATACTAATATATAGGGCTAAGGGCATCTACCGTATAAGAGTAGATGTCAGGATATGAATACCTATTATTGTAACTCACTTTGCTTGCTAATGCACACACATTATACCATGTATTTTCTGTCTATTTCTTGTCAGATGCCAAGACACCTGTCCTTGAAGTAATTATAATGTGTAAGGCAATATTGCCATCTTTCGGTGATGGACACCACTTCACCTTGTTATGTAAGACTTTGTATAAGAACGTCTTTGTTCTAAAACTGATGACTTTATAGAATTATATAATGTTATCTTGGACCGTGGAGCCACCTCTAATTTAGCCAATATTGCTCATCTCTGTAGCTAGAAATGTTTCTATCTTTTAGTAACCATAGTAATTATCACAGGTATATAATGTTATGCACAGGCTTTACACCTTGGAGACCCGAGAGATCCCAAGAGACTACAAAGAAACCTCGAGGTGTAGGGAACGCTTAGCACTGGCTCCTGGTTCGTATTGGTAAGAACTGCTTAGGGCAACTGTGATTTATCCCTTTTTGTAGTAATAAACTTGTTTATTACTCGAAAGCAACCTATTTGTGATTATTTGCATCTCCAATATTGCCAAGAGCCTGAAGGTGAGGTTTAGACCTCTTACAATATCATATCCCATTTGTATATCAGAAGAATTATTTTGCAATCATTGCAGTGGCTGCTAAAATGGTATTACTCAGATATTGGTTAGATACCTCAATACCAATCTGGTCAGAGTAGCATAAGAAACTCCTCAGCACCCTAAGCCTAGAATTGCATATAGCAAATTTTAGACAAAATCATTTTATATTTCTCAGAAATGGGGACTGTTATATGCCTGGCTCTTCCCATTGTGATCATTGTTTATTGTTACATGGTACGAGAGGGGGGGATCTCCCTTGGCTCTCTGCTTCCTTTGTTTATCTTGACTGTTGATTTTATGATGGATATTTCATACTGTTAATGGCAAAGAGTTGTTCTGATGCTGTTTAAAGCAGCCTTATCAGGGGAGAGAGGGTGGTGGTGGGGTAATTTATGGGGATTGAAGGCTTGTTTATTTTCCATCCCAGGCTTTGTTTCTTGGGGGCTTGGGTTTTGCTTTTTTTGGTTGTTGTATATGGATCTTGTTCTCCTTTTTTTTCTGTTTTTTTGCACGTGTTGCATCTGTTATGTTTCTTATTCTTGTTTGTGAAGTTTGTGATTGTATTACTGTTTAAAATTCAATAACGTATACTATATAAAAAAAAAAAAGAAATGATTTCCTGTCCTCTTTAACTTCTAGGCTGTACTGCCAGCTGACAATCAAAAACATTTCAAGGGTGGTGCCATGATGCCAGGCCAGTAGGTACATAGCCACATTTGCATCTTGTAGACCTGAGTTCACACCCGAAATTGTAAGAAAAATGGCTGTAAGAGAGGGAATGGAAAAAGACAGAAGTTGGTGCTGTGGCAGCCCCAGAATTATCTACTGACATGAACACAGCCAAGATTTAGAAATCCTGATATGGGCCCCCAATACCTGTTGGCACCACAGATCCAGCCTTAAGATGTGTAATTTTTGATGATCAGCTGGCAGTATAGCCTAGAGTTTAAAGCAATCCTGATGATGGATTATTTTTACTAACAGTTTGAAATGTAAAGCTAATAACTCACTAGTTTCAATGCACATACAAAACAATTATTATAAATGTAGAAAGTGTTGTAATAACACCTTAAAACATGCTTAATAAAACAGATGCTTTCCTATTTAACCTGTTGGATTATCTACAGTCAAAGCAGGGCCAAGCCCCTTGGTGACATCATTGCTTGTCAGGAGCCTAAAACACATGGCTGCCCCCAGCCCTTAATTACAGGATGATTTACATACAGTATGAATAATTCTGGACTGCAAAGACTCACAGATAAACACAATGGTTCACTCAAATTAGCTTTTTATGGCTTTCAGATGTTAAGAAATCCTGAAGATGACAGTCCCCCTTTAATCTGGAGATTCATCAGCTAGTTTCTGACCTTTGTGGAAGACTAAAATGTCCACACAGGAGGCTGGAAGAGGCCTATATATAATCTACCTCTGTATTTTGCTTCAGTAAGTCCTGTGCAATCAAGTTAAGGTAGAGGACAAAGCATGGAACATAAGAGAATGAACCATCCTTAATGGTGTTGAATCCATTACTGCCATTGTGGCTGGTGATGAACCCCAGTTTCTGGATATACCAGATGAGCCACTCCTACATTTCATTCTTCACCTCACAGAAGATTTTAATGTTATTGTGCTGCAAGGAAGGCATCCATGCATGGCATTCTAAGTGTGACCTGCTGCAACGCATTAGTGTGTGTGCTAGGGGGGTGCACTGGCATGAAGGAGATTGATGAGGTTTCATGCTATTATTTAGAAAATGGGTCCTATGTGCTGTGATGCACCAGCTTATGGTTTTTAATTTAATAAATTCACCAGATCTAATGGAAAAATGTGGTCTAACACTCTCCAAAAGGAGACATGTTTCGAGACTGCATAATAAACAGCTTGAAGTAAAAACTTATAAAACCAGCAAAAGGGGAAACTTTTTTCCAATAAGAGCATCCACTGTATGGAACACCTTGCCACAAGAATTGGTAGACGCAACTAGTGCCACTGTCTTTAAAAACAAATTAGATGTTTGGTTGAGGGATAATAGATAAATAATGTCCCACATAGTGTGGGGAACAGTCTCGATGGGCTCTGGCCTTCTTCTGTTCTTTCATACCAAGTAAGTAATACCGAGTAATAAAGAGGCTGTTCCTGAGCTCCTGGCTCACATATCTGTACTGAGGTAAACAGTATTCACAACACAATGAGTAAGGCTTCTAGAAACAAATAATTTAAAACCCAGGTATAATTCTGAAACTTCTTTTGTTGAAAAATAGATTTTGGATGGAATAAACCATTTGGGAAGTTCCCTGCTCATTAAATGCTGAAACCCTACATTTTCAATAGAGAAGTAAGGTAGCATACCCACTGCTAGCATTTGCACTGAACATGCATTCAATTTTCCAGAGACTGGGTGGTTATAAGAATAGTTACTATGTTTGGAAAGGGCCTCTATGATTGTGGGCCGCACTACTGAAGCAAAGCTTCTTCTGCAATCAGCAGAGCATGACCCTTGGAGATCCACATTGTTTTTGGAATGCCATCAACTCCCTACTAAATCTGCATTCAGATATTCCAACAATCCATCTCAGGTCACCCTCCAGTACTTTAACTGACCCAGCTGAAGTTGACGAAGCATTCAACTTAAAGCTCACTGACCTCGAGACCAACTTGAGCAAATTTCCTCTGCAGTCTCCTACTTACGCCACTCCTGGTTCCTCTAATTCACCCACCCCCAATGCCAACCCCCCATTCCTTTTACTTTAGGGTAATCTCAGCCATGGACACTGCCAAACTCCTTAAAACACTCCCAAACTGTGGCAACCCTGGCAGTGATGGCATTTTCCCAGCATTGCTCAAACTGCTTTCCCCTGTCATATCCAAGTCACTTTCTTTTATTATTAATCTGTCGCTAACTACATCCACCATGCCAGATTCCTGGAAACTGGCCAAGGTAGTTCCCATTTTTAAAGCCAGGACCCCCTCTCCACCGACAATTATAGACCTATCTCGTTGCTCCCCCACTTGAGTAAGCTACTCGAGAAGGTCGTTCACCTGCAGCTATCAGACCATGTAGCAAAACATAGCCTGATGTGTAGGCAGCAACATGGCTATAGGTACCACAGCACCGCATCTGCTTTGGCCCAGTTTATGAATCATGTTTTCAGAAACATGGACAAGGGCAAAGCCATGGGTGTGGTGTTTGTGGATCTGACCAAGGCCTTTGATCTGGTCAATTACCCCCTACTTCAAGCCACTCTTCAGCAACTTGGCTGCTCAGTGGGGACCTCTCAATGGTTCAAAAGCTACCTATCAGGATGGTTCCAGACTGTCTGCATTAGAATGGCCACCTCCCCTGATTTCCCGTTTCCACAGGCATCCTGCAGGGCTCCATCATGGACCCGCTGTTATTCTCATTATTCATAACTTCCCTTTCCTCTGACTCCCTCTCCTGTGAAGCATTGCTTTATGCAGATGATCTCGTCCTTTTCTGCTGTGACAAATTTCTGGCTAACATATCCACTACCTTGTTCCTGAACTATGGCACAGCCCACAACTATTAACCAGGAGTCATGCAGACTCCTGGTTAATAGTAAAAAACCAAGGCACTGCTCTTAGGATCTAAACCTTACCTGGCCAATGCTTCCAAATTCAGATCCTCTTCTGGTGCTCATGCCTGATGGGCCCTCACTAGAGAACATTCCACACTTTAAATACCTGTGCGTAACCCTCAACCCCTCCCTCTCCTTTACAGAACATTTCAACTCCATTGCTCAAAGGGTTAGCTCAAAGCTCAGAGCAGCCTGTCAGCAAAGATGATTCTTGACTAGGGAGGCCCGTCTAGCAATTGCTGAGGGCAGTCTGCTCCTGATCATTGATTACTGTGCCCCCATATACTCCCAAATGTCCTCTGCCCTCCACATGCATCTCATTTCACCCTACAATAGTGTCTGTAGATTTACTCTCCTAGTACCTTATGCCACACATGACTGTAACCTGTACCAGTATCTTGGTTGGCTTTCACTCCCTAGCAGCTATGAATATGCTCTAGGCTGCATAGTTGATAATGCCTTAAGAGCTGGCAGCATGTCCCATATGCATCCCTCCTAAAAATGCGAGCTTCTCCCGGAACACTGCATGTGTCCTCAGTTTCCCCATGGAAATACCTAAAATCTCCACTGCCATGAGTGACAAAGCCTTGTCAGTTACCTCCCCCTTCCTATGGAACACCTTCCCTGCTTCACTTCATGCTACTGACTCCCACAGCACCTTCAAGTTACAACTCAAAGTCTGGCTACTAAATAAGACCAACTACCTGTGCCACCCTGGGCAATCTGTTTATCTACTTCCCCTTCTACCCCCCCGCCTTTACCTCCTTTCCTTCCTGCCCATCCAATTTGGCCCTCCATCTCCTGCCCTTGCTTTCAGTTCTCCTGCTAGGGTAATCATTTGTATGTTCTATTCTAGCTAACTGCACTGTTCGTTGCTTGATTACACTGTCCCTCAATTGTATTGTCATTTACTTTCCTTGTAGTTTCCATGTGATGCTGAGTATTATTGTTCCTTCAGTCACTACTAATTTTGTACTTCACCTGCATCCTGCACATTAATTCAATCAATTATTCAAACTGTACTCAATCTTTACATGCCTGTACAATCATTCTTGCACCTAGTATGTAGTGTTGTTGTGTCACCTCGCTGGCCTACCAATGTAATGTCTGATGATTCATTGTTTCCTTTGTCACTGTTAATGTATTTTCAGCTGCTTCCTGCACTTTAATTATTATGTTACCAACTTGCCTATGCCTGCACACTTGCCTTGTTGATGTATTTGTTTGTTGTGCCACATTGTTGGCCCAGGTCGTGCCTGAAAATGGTTCCTTGGATCAGTGCACTTACTCAGTTACCAAATACTTAAATAAATAATACATACTACACTGGATGTACAGATCAAGATGTTGCTTTACCTAAGGACTGGGATATGTTCATACTGCCAGAAGTTGATCTGTTACTTGTTTTAAATGTTGAAACTAGCCAGCTATAGAATGTGGTGCTTTCCTGTCAGGAGTGTTTTTAGCAGACATGGAAGAGGAGTTGGTGCTGGTAGTGCTACTGCTGCTATGAATAATCTCACTGACCCATTTCCTCATCCATCCCTCCACCATGGCCCAAAACAGGTCTATTCAAACCAAGTTGTGCATCCCTTTGATGCTGCTGCTGCCACATCATAATTAATTGTCTTTTCACGTGACTCCGCTAACTGGTAGTCCCAAAATGTGAGCCTCCTGTGCCATGGCTGACTCTAGCATTGTAGATGTGACATATGGCAAAGCTCTTAGCTTTTGTATTGTGAACAAAAAAAATCTAATAGTAAGAGAGCCACAGAGGGTGACACAGAGGGTGTTTGGTACAATGGTTTCTTCCTTGCTATTTGGCTATGGTGAAAGGGCGTAACTGGACCTCTGCCTGTAACTACAGTATATCAGCATCACAGTCACCAATACCGCCACTGTTGCCTCCCCCATTACAGTTCTTTTGCTTTTACTGTGTAATTCCCTTACACTTTCTTTTCAAATATGTAGTGTATATGCATTCAAATATGTAGTGTATATGCATTCAAATATGTAGTGTATATGCATGCCTGATCATTGGTATCCCCCGTATCTTCCTTCTCCTCAACTTCAACACCTCTTGATGCAGAGAAAGTATTTTCCATGTATAGACTGAATAATGGATCAGTCTCTATTACTCCCAACTCACATCTAGTTCTAGATCATTCCAATCTGAACAAAATTCATGTATGCCCACATCAATTTTCTCTATCTCTCCCTGCTCGGGTACTTTAATTGGCATATTTTCAATATCCATATTCTTTGAACCCATGATCTTATTAATTGGAAACAAATTATTGAGAATCATCCTCCACTCCCTAAACTACCCCCTCCCATGCCTCCTCTTCGAGCAACTCACGCTGAGACTTTTTCTGCCACAGTCTCTTAGATCTCAGACTCTACAGTATGCTAGGGTTCCTCTGGTACTGATGACTAGGGATGTAAGTTTGTCATGGACGAGGTTTTAATGACTCATTGTTTGTTCATGAAATCATTAGTAAACAGTAGTAAATGTTGTGGCACTGTCATCATTGCTACATTCTGATGACACTAGTAAAAGTCATGGAAGTCCTGAATAAAGATCAAACGTCATGGAATCAATGACATATATGACTGCCATGACAAACTTACATCCCTACTGATGACTCATCCTGTGATAGTGACATAATTAACATAGCAGTTTCCTTCATTATGTGGTCACACTCCTGTTACCCATGGCTTTTCTTCTTCCATCCTTAGATGGCAATACATGCGACATTGTTATGCCAGGAGCTGTTGCCAGCATCTGAATTACAGAGGACCAGCAGCACACACAATGATGAGAATTCTGCTGCACCGCTACCCACATAGGAAACCCTTCCCTTGCCATTTTCGGGTAAGGATGACTGGCTGGTCCCTCACTCATAACTGCTGCCTG
This sequence comes from Neoceratodus forsteri, assembly GCA_016271365.2. Taxonomy (NCBI): domain Eukaryota; kingdom Metazoa; phylum Chordata; order Ceratodontiformes; family Ceratodontidae; genus Neoceratodus; species Neoceratodus forsteri. The sequence goes on along the minus strand of CM057449.1, from coordinate 1,532,065,688 downwards.
AGCTGCTCTTCTTTATATCCAACTAAAATGAATATATTTATTTAATGCACAAAAATTAGTTAAACAAAGCGATTATCAACTGCTGCACTGAAGCACTGCAAAAAAAAGTCACAAGCAGATTCTTGAATGAAAATAAAAATCACATCACATGTAATCAATCAGGCAGTATCCTGTTTGGTGTGTGTGTGTGTGTGTGTGTGTGTCCACATACCACACCACTATCACTTCTAGTACAAACCTGTAGAAAAACTTCTCCAAAAACATTTTTTTTGAGGATTACTTAAACAGTTTTTCTACCACACTACCGATGAGCTCTGCAAAGCTGATCATTTTCTTTCAAATGGCCATAATGTCTGTAGTTAAATGAGGATGTCACATAGGTAAATCTGCTGTGGAATGAAAGGACATGTATACTTTTAATTAAGAATTCATTTATTTTATGTCATGAACTTCTTAGCTCTTGTTCCTCTTCCAGTTCACAACGAAAAGACAGCTGCATTCACATTATCCTCTGTCTCTAGAAATGAGACAAGAAGTGCTTTGTAAAGGTCATCCCTAGTCTCCCACTGCTATTGGCATTCTAAAAGGATACACATAAGTGGACTGAGTAGTTATTATTAATTTCATATGATTGAACCTTATAAAATGGCAGCAGATAAAAAATATATCTAGTTCCATCAATTCAGTCATACAACCCCACAATCCAAGATATTTAAAATCATGTGGGTACGTCAAAAAGATGCATATGTTCCAGAGCACATGCTCCTTCTGTCTTTCATACTGTATATCAAGAAGTTATAGTGTTACCTTATTTAAGTTTGCAGATGATATATTTGCTTAGTTGCTCAGCTTGCATTTTCCACCACTTTTTGAGTCTGTCGTGCATGCAAGCACAGACAAAGTAATTGAAATAAGAGTTGCTATACAGGGGTGTGAGGGGGTGCATCCACTAGAGAGCTCAGTTCCAAGAGGCAGGTGAATCCGTAGGCAGGCTGCTGATGACTCACTTTCTGTTTTTGGGGAAGAGTTGGCAAACTTTTCAAAGGACAGAGCCAAACCAATAGTGGTGCGGCTCGGTTCTTTGATGTGTAAAGACTTGCATTACATTGACTTCCTGGTTGCATGTTCACACTGCCATCGCGCTCACGGTGCACTGAGCCTGTCCACTGCTCCTGTTCTTCCTGCGTTCTCGTTCGAGCACCTCCCTGCCAGCAAATCACTCTGTCCCACTTCCTCCCACTGCTGCTGTCCACCACACACCCTCGTTTTGGTCTTGGCCCCCCCCAAAAAGAACACACACACACAGCAAATCCCTCCATCTCCCTCCCACTGCTCCTGTCCTCCTCGCACCCTCTTTTCCCTGTCCCCACTGACACTGGGGAGCACACTCTCAGTGTCCAGAAATGTTCGCATCCTTTCCTATAAAAAAAAGAAAACTCTCCCCAATGTCTTTATTTCTTTAAACCTGAAAAGAAAAGTCTCGCTTTGTTTCCCCATCCCCCTCCCCCATCCTGACCCTCCCACTGCACACCCACCTTCCCACACACCCCCCACTCCTTACCCATACTTACCTCCGGAGGTCAGGAGCAGTGATCTTCTGTGGATTGGGACATGTCTGCACTCTTCAAAGCCAACCGGCAAAGTGAAGATTTCAAGGTAAGCCATACAATGGGAATCAATGGGGGTGTTTTCAACTTAGGTTGATATTGCAGCCATTTTAAGGAATTTTGTCTCCAAATTTTCAACATGGGGTTCTTGGGACCCCACTTCCTGAACACTGTCACTGAAATTTCATTACTCAGTCCTGAAAGGTGATTTCATGGTCACTGTGTAGAATCATCTTTCAGGACCAATTAATGAAATGACAGTGCCACTGGTCATGAGGTGGGGTTCCAAAAAGCCCATGTTGCAAATTTGGTGAAAAAATTCCACAAAATGACTATGTTACAAGCATGCATTGTGAGGTTTCTATGCACACTCCTAACTTCACCAGTTTTTAATATTTTCACTCCAGATTTTCAACATTGCCATTATTCCATACCTCCTTATGAACAGTATATCTGTCATTTTTTATATCTTGCCTGAAACATGTTTTTGCACCTTTGGTGCAAAATGGTGTCATGGCTTTGCAAAATCACCTTTTGGGATGAGTGAAAGAAATGATACTTGCTCATTTCATGAGGTGGAGTCATAAGAATTCTACATTGAAAATTTGGTGTGAAAATATTAACAAACAACAAAGTTATGAGCATGCACTTAAATTAACAAACGCAGACTCGTGCCTTTGGTACTTTTCAATATTTTGACCCCAAATCTTCATCATAGCCATCTCTTCACTGCACCTCATAAATGTGACACCTGCCATTTTCCAGATCCTGGGCAACATTTTTTTTGCATCCTGAAAGGTGATTTCGCAGCCACTGCGTGAAAGTACCTTTCAGACAGGAGTTGCAATTGTACTCTTCCTTTCTTCATGAGGTGGCTTAATAAGATGGCTATGTTGAAAATGTGGTGTAAAAATAGTAAAAACAATGATGTTATGAATCTGTGTTGAAATTTGCCAACACCAGCTCATAACCCCCCACCCACCCAAATGGAACCAATGCACAAGACAAACTTTTGGCCTTGACAAATGCTTGGTTAGACTAGGGATCACTACAGAGCTCCATTTTTCTGATCAATCTCTAATGCAGTTGCTTATTTTTTGTGGCCCAGACTCTGTTCTTCACCATTTGTCTTTAGCCTAAGGCTGGAGATGGGCACAGTTGGCTATCTTATCCTACTCCATCCAGTTTCTGTCAACTGGAGCAGATACTGAGTATCTGGTGAAATGATCAAGGCTTCTCTGTTTTTCAGCTGGAGTGAACAACATCAAACAAAAGCCAAAATGGATCATTATTTTTAAATTCAAGCTCAGTTTTTTTTCATATGTTGAGTTTTATGGCAGCATGTGTCAGCATGTGTTAATTAGTCTTTGTAAGAAACTATTATAGCATTGTCATTCAGAAAACAGCATGCTTTAATCTCCTATAGCATAGCTCAGTTGAATTATCCCATACTGTACTGCAAACTACCTGGCTGCTGGATAAACAGCAGTTGAAAATCTTTTATTTTCTGTAAATACATTACTTGAAAAGTATCATCAGGCATAGGAGCCGGGTTAGTAAAATATTTGGTGGGGCTCAGGGGTCGGGGTCATGGCCCCGCCCCCTTGCCCAGAGGTCAGAGGTCAACCAGTAAGGGTTTGGGGTCAGGGTCCAAAGCACCGCCCCATGGTCTAGAGGTCAGAGGTCAACCCACCATCACCGGGGTTTATGGGAGCAGAGCACCTTGTGTCATAACACTAGGGTCTGTGGGTTAAGCCCCCGGCCTCAAGTATGGGAAAGGAATTGCAGCAGTATTTAAAAGGCTTGTTTTTAAACTTTAACAAGACTTTTTATTTTGGGGGGGTGGAGGAATTTTGGGGTTTGATTTCCCAAAGAAACTTGATATTTGGTTTGCTGCTGTGAGTGAATGTCAATAAATATTGTAATTACCATGTGGTATCTTTTACTGTGTTGAGGTCTTCTTTCTTCCTTAAGGGACAGGGATCAGAGGAACATGTTCCTCTCTATAAGGGGTTGGGAAGGGATCAGAAGGAGGAGTCACTGGATGCATCACTACACACATCAGCAACACATTCACTACCATATGGGAACAGGCTTGGAGGGGAGGGCATCAATTGTACACCAGGGAAGGAGTACTGTGTGATGTGCGTGTAGGGGGGGACCCCCAACTGTCAGGCACCCTCCCTCCACCAAGTGCTACATCTGCAAAATGAAGCATGCCTTATAACCAGCATCAGAAGCATGATGTGACATCATCATCCCAATAAATCCACAGTATGAATGTACTGTAGCATATACATTTCAAAGGTAACATCAGTGACCAGAAAGCTTTAATAATTGTGGATGGTCAGTGGGGTTATCTTTAATGACATAAAAAGGTCTGAGAAAACCAGAAATATATTAAGCATGATCATAGATACCATGTCAGAAATATGCCATGATTTCTTTGCTAGTGCACACATACTGCCACAGTCAGTAAGGGTGCTGGTAAGGTAACAGGACATTGTTCCAAAATACACCATACTTTTCCTGAACAAACCACACATCCTCTATTTCACAACAATTCCATTAAATGCATTTCAGTTTACAGCTTGTAAATAAATGTAGGTAGGTTATATAAATATGATACAAGCTCAGCTGCTTGCCTTTGAAGGAACATACATTAACATTAGCCATGCTGTCACAAGCAAGTTAGATGACTATAAATCTGGAGACACAAACACAGTATGCAACTGAGAGAATAAGTAGGGATGACAACATATTCAGCAAAAGTTTACAGATTTAAAACAAATCTACTTAGCCAACACAACACTACCCAGTGATCTCCCCACCCCCTGAATCCTTACAGGTCAAGTAGACTTCTCAAAAAACACAACATTAATGCCCATTCCCACGCAGATGCTTACGGTGATGGTCATCCTAAAACTTCACCTGCTGGCCTGGCAGCATACCAGGCCCTGCTGCACGGCGCAATATCATGTTGGTGTGTGTTAACTTGACACACTACTCTTGGCATGCTTCACGAGCAAACAGTGGCGTTGTCGAACACAAACATGAGAGGGCATGGCACTGCAACCACCAAGTTGCCTAATTACAGAAGCAGAGTTGATGAGGGGGAATGAGACTGTCAGTAAGTGCAGGCACTTTACTTACAAACAAGTGTTTTCATATGAAAACACTAAATCGGGTAGTCAGGTTTCCGGAAGTGGTGACTGGGGAGCATCACTTATCCCATTAACATCGCTCCTTCCCCAGTCCCCACTCAGCCACCAGCCAGCACAATCACCCACGCCTGGACCCCCCCCCCAGGGTCTGGACTGGTACTACATGTCTGTGCACATCAGATCAATGATGTGCCACTGGGGAGGCAGTCTGTCACCCTGGGACCTCCCCTCCTGATTTTCCAGAACTCCAGGGTAGGTGCATGGGACCATGGACCAGACTGTCATCTTTCCAGTCCTTGACCACCACCTCAGTGCAACCCAGGAGGCTGGTGCTCATTACTATAGGGGTTAAATACAGAGGAGCACCCTAGAACTCAGTTTCTGACTTCCACCACCACACCTCTTGACTTACATATTTTATGACACAGTTGACATTTAAAGGAGAACTGTGCTTAAGTCTTTTTTTCCACAATAGAAACTGTTTTTTGTGTACTGGATAAAATGATGTTATTCCATCTTTGCATGCCATTCAGTAACTTCAGTAGGTGTTTCTGCTTTACATGGTGTTAAGTGCCCCTGACATTTTAGAACTGTATAATGTAGCTGATGTCCCTCTCAGCCACTGAGTTTGTTCTATAAAGCATGAACGCATCGTGCCAAGAATAAAAGAGTAGAACAGAAACAGAAAGTACATTATATAATTCAAAAATGGTTCTTAACAGCAACATGTAAATCATAAGCACCCAAAAGGATAATTAAGAAGACTGGATAGCTGAAGCAATTACAGAATTTGAAGAAACATAGAAACATAGACTTTGACGGCGGATAAGGACTGCTTGGCCCACCTAGTCTGCCCATTTCCCTACCTAGAGGATAAGCTGCAATATTTGAAAAGAGCCTCTAGGAAAAATGACTTACATGCTCAGTGCTGCAGCGCAGTTATCCTTCACAGGAAGACAGCACTCAAGCAGCAAGACTGGATGGATGTACACCAAAGTCTCCATCGTCCAACCCCCATGTTGAACCATCCAGCAGCAAATGCCATGGGAGGTTAATAGAAAACACAACTCCCCCCCAAGAAAAATAGCCACATCTGCTGTTGTCACCATGACATCGACTTGTACAATAAAACAGCATGGAGCAAGTGTTGTTAGGCACACACACACACACACACACACACACACACACACACACACAAAACAGACATGCACAACCAGGATGAGAGAGAAGGTGATCACCACTCAGGCTTTCTCTTCCCATGCCCCCATATCAATCATGAAAATCCCAGTTAAGAGCTGTAAAAGCATATGCATGTGTGACGACAAGAAAGCAGTCTAGAAATTTAATGCTACCCTGTAATTACAGAACCAGCTGCGATATACTGTGTATCCCTCAGGATCACGAAAAACTGTGTGGCCCAGAAAAGGGTCCTAACCCGGCCCCCAAACTTACCTAGTGGCATTTTACCAGACATGCTCCCACAATAACACAACATACAAGGCCTGTTGAAACACCTGCATAGCACATAAAGGTAACACTGCAGGTCAGGGACATTCCCCATTTGGCTACAAGGACCACAAGCATTGATTATCTTCTATTTCCTCCCCATTAGGTTCTGCTCCACCCCACACCCCCAGACATCAAAACAGACAAAAGTTCAGTTGCTTTGCTTTGGCTGGAGCTGGAGACTGGGCACTCCAATTACCAGTTACCAGTAAACAAAGTCCAAAACAGAGCAGGAAACACCAGGTTGTGTTATCTGTAGGCTAGTAGGAGGCAGTAGAAATGAGAAGACCCAACCCCCCTTACACACCCACACACACACACATGCGAGCACACACACACGCTCCAGCTCCCCCACATTAAGTCACACACACATAATTTCTGAGCACAGTGCACTCCCTTCCTGGCTGCCCTATGTGTTTAGCAGTGGTCGGGAGAGAGTGTGGCATAAATGGAGCAAGTACTGCATTTCACTGCATACCCATATACACCATTATCACCAGGTAAGTAGGTCACAGACAGAGAGTCGGAGAGTCTCTCTATGTGCCCATGGCCATGTTCAAAGAAAGCATAAAGTACTGCATCTCTCCAGGAGAGATACTTTATACATACTTTTTTAGACATGCCCACAGGCACATAGAAGACTGGGGTCAAAATTAAGTTCTGCAGCCAGTAGCCAACAGGGATAGTGACTAAAAACACACCGGCCCAACAGACATATTTCCAGTGGCACAGTTGTGTCCTAGCAACCCAAGAGCCATTATATACAATAAACCAGCTTTTCAGTAGCCACAGGCCACATAATAGTGAAGTAGTAAGAACCCTTAAAATAACTCAGCTGGCTGGCAGCTGTTGCTTCTTCAAGCTTCACTGTGCAGTTCAATGAGGAATGAGGCTCCCTATTTTTTGTTTTACTTTCTCATTATGTTATAATGCTCATACTCTCCACCAGACCTTTTTATCCCTCTCAGGTGACATTTTTGTTAAAACGTTTGTCAACATTGAGCAACAGAAATTTCAAAAGGGGGGGTGGTTGAGCTACCTGGGAGAAGATGGCTTGGTAATGAGGTGGGATCACAAACCCCACCTCATCACCATGCCATCTTCTCCCGACTCCCAAGTAGCTTAACCCCCCCGAGCCCCTTCGAAATCTCTGTTGGTCAACATTGATAAGCATTTTACAAAACAGATGTAACATTGTACAGTTTTCAGCCCAACACAAATACGAGTGAACTGGGTTTTTCTTCTTCTGACTAGCATGTGTCTCACTGGGAACAAGTCTGAAATGTCAATTTATAGCTTTAAGTGGATTCCCAAAATTTTGGTCACAGTCTGAAACATGAGAAAGGCTCGATTTCGATTCATGGTGGGCAAAAATCTCTGAATCCCAATTCACAAACTGGGTATTCGTTTGTCAGAGGATACATATTTCAAATCTAACATATAAGCCCACAACCTTTAGTGAGAATTTTGCAGTTTGTTTTATGCCCCACAAGGCCTACATCTGGAAAAAATATTCTTCATTCCTTATTGCCAATAAGCATTTTTTCTTTTCCTCTGTGGTATTTTCAAGAAGTGATACACAATACATTCAATTACGGTACTGGCAATAATTTGTTAGCTGAATATGAGGTCAGACAGACAGATGCAAAACAAGGATCTGATTAGGGCTATGATCGCACTGGCAGGAAAGGTAAAGGACACTCATATTTCTGACACTAAGTACTAGCAGTACATGACTCTGCTCTAGTATTTCCAGGAGGAGGAGGGAAGAAACATGTCCCAGCTGTGTCACTGCTTACCCCCAACAGGGCATTTAGGATGGGAACCGAGACCTAGCGTACTGACTAGCTTGCTAACTTGCTTGCTGAAGGCTTCAGCAAGACAGCAAGTAAGTTAGCAAGCTAGCCAGTAGGTTAGGTCTCGGTTCCTGTCCTGAAATGTCCCATGCCCCCCCATCATGCATTAAACACTGTAGAGCTGCCAGAGACAGAGTTCACCCCCATGCCCATAAGATTAGTCGAACACTGCTGCAGAGACAGACCAGCATCCCACCCATCCCCACAGGCCACCACAGACACCTTATTATTACCCGTTTTGCTAACTGCAGTGCTTACCCCCATGACAGGGCCTTTAGTACAGGAACCAAGACATAGCCTACTGGCTAGCTTGCTAACCGACTTGCTGAAGGCTTCAGCAAGACAACAAGCATGTTAGCAAGCCAACCAGTAGGCTAGCTCTTTTTTCCAGTCCTGAAGCTTCACAGGTCCAAGCCAGGCTATCCCCTCCCCAATGCATCAGACACTGCAGAGCTGCCAGAAACAGAGTTCACCCTCATGCCCATAAGATTAGTCACACACTGCTGCAGAAACAGACCAGCATCCCACCCATCCCCACAAGCCACCATAGACACCTTATTATTACCCGTTTTTCTTATTGCAGTACTTACCCCCATGACTGGTCCTATAGGATGGGAACTGAGACCTAGCCTACTGGCTAGCTTGCAAACTGAAGGCTTCAGCAAGACAGCAAGCAAGTTAGCAAGCTAGCCAGTAGGCTAGCTCTGTTCCAGTCCTGAAGCTTCCCAGGGCCCAGTCAGGCTACCACCCCCTCAATGGATTAGACACTGCAGACCTGCCAGAGGCAGAGCCAGAGACACAGTTTACCCACCCCATGGCCCCATCAGAGTGTAGTTAGTACCACTAGTCACAGACTGTTGGCTGCTGCAGAGACCACCTCTTTTCCCCAATCACCTACTGGACTCAGCATCCGACCCTCCCATCCCCACCACACCTTACCTGGTTTGCTGTGCAGTCTGGGCCTTAAGGGAGTGGAGGAGGGGAATGTTACCAACCGATGCTGCCTGCTACTGCTGGTGGCCTGGCTGGCTAATGCTCCTGTCGGACTCTGGCTACTTCCTCCAATTCGATGTGCTGCTGGGCTCACTCGCTGGCCTGCTGCTGCCTCAGCTTTGCTGGCTGTGGCTGGCTTTTTCTGGCTGCTCTCTGTTGCCCTGTGTGCAGCTGCTGTGCCTGCTGCCCAGATGAAGGACCCCACCCGGTGACCCGACCCAGTCATCCTCTCTTATTTGCTGTTGCTGGTCTGGTTGTCCGCTGTCCACCAATGTACTGTGTCTAACTCCCTGCTCGGCTCCCTCTCTGGACCACGTCGACTCGACTCCATCTCACTCTCACTCCAACTGTTTTCTCCAGCTCCTCTCTCTTCTGGCTGGATGCCTGGACCACCGGTCCACTACCGCGTTCTTCTTCCAGGCCAGCCCACCGCTCACTGTGACCCGCTGCTACACAATGGAAACAATCACCCCTTCAAACACACAGAACTGCTCCAATGCACGCACGCACGCATATCGCACCCAATACAAGCCCTCCCCCTGGCCAATCACAGTGCAGCATGCTGAAAAATTGCACTGTGATTGAACGGTACACCCTAATGATTTTTTCCGGGTGAGCACAAACTAAGGGGAAGGGAGGGAGGTAGCAAGATAAAGGCGCCAGTTTTAAATAATGCCAGCCACGGCCTGCCTAATTAAACAGCAGTAGGACTGCGGCGGGGGGGGTTGTGGGCATGTGTCACACTCACAGTCAGCAGCAGAAGGCATGCATAGAGAAATCGGGGGGAGAAAATGTCTTTTAAAAAAAAAGGCAGCTTGTGGCAAAATATTGCTGGGGCTCAGCCCAGATCATAAAATATTGCTGGGGCCAGTGTCCCACGGGCCCATACAACCCGGTGCCTATGTCATCAGGCTCTGACCCCCACACACACACACACACATTCAAGCTGTGGAAAATATGTGAATATCACTGCTAGGCCCCATTACTGCCATGCCCTCTCCTTAATGTCATGTGTTAATAAATCTCTGGTTAATTACAAATTGCGCTAAGCAAAAACACTTCAACTCACCCTGTTCAAGTTTTTTGTGAATTACAGAAGTTGTGTAAAACACTTGTTCAACTACTGATAGTCTGTTCAAGTAATGAAAAACTGGACACAGATCTCAGTATCCAACATTTTTGCTTCATTGTATGGTATCAAATTTATGTCCATGCATGCTTAAGAAACTGGATGACTTATGAAATTGGGCAGCCCACTCCAACCTTCATGTACTACTCACAACTGAAACCTGGCAGAACAGTTCAGTTGCTAACAGTGAAATTTCCCTGTTTGACTATACCCTTTATAGATCTGATCACTCACAGAGGGGTGTGGAGTTGGTTTCTTAATCAGTAACAGGCCATCCTCCACACTAATCTGCCCTCTCTCATTATCTCTCTTTCTCTCTCATTACCATGGGTATTCTAATTTATAATAATGATTATCTCCCCAATCAAGAGGCTGTAACTATAATAGGCTACTATAGTCCATCCACAGGTGGTAATAATATCATGGATCATCTTTCCATATGTATGACACCATATAACAATGAAGTTTCCATTCTTGGTGATCTCTATTATGATCGACTTACATGTAAATCTGACTTATAGCTGCTTAGCCATGAGCTCAGCCTCACCTAATTCATTACTGAGCCAGTTTAGCTGTTGTTTGATTCTACTGCATTTAATCCCTTGCCACTGTAGCTCCCTGTATTGTACACAGTCCTGTTTACTGTGATGCTCCTTACTCCCTGTAATTGTACTCTCCTGGGTCATGCCCCATCAAGTGAGTGCTCCCAGAGTAGCACCGCTAGTCAGGAAAGTGCTCACACGGAAGGCGATGGAGGATTTACAGCGCTTGCTGTAAGCGCTCCCCTGGTTGCTGTCTGGGGTGCTGAAAACAGATAAGAGGACCAGGAGCCAGGAGGCTGGTCAAGCTACTCTTGTGGTATGGAGGGCTGGGGCATTGAGCACCTTAGCCAGCAGCAGTGTAGATCAGTGTTCTAATCCTGGTCTTTGATCTTTTGGGACACTTCAGGACTATTTTTTTTTTTACTTGGGGCCGTAATAGCCCTGCAAATTTTAACTTTCCCCAGGATCCGCTCCCCCTCGGAGTGAGAATCCTAAAGACAGGGTGTGGGGGGGCAGAGGCTCTCCCCCCACAAAAAAGATTTGGCACCATTTTTACAGCACACTTCTAGCCGATGCTATTGTTGTTGGCACTGTTTGGACCCAGTGTCCCTGAAAATAGGCAGTGTATTTTGTCAAGTGCACTTATCTGGTTAACAAAAGCAAATAAATAAATAAACTTGACCAAACCACCATACCCCAACTCACTCCTCACTATTTGATAATGTTATTGTAATAAACAACTCAGCACAATGCAGGAAGGTAGCTACAAAGGCCAACAAAATGCTGGGTTGTATTGCCAGAGGTAAATTTTCAAGGAGAGGGGAGGTGATCCTGCCATTGTATATGTCACTGGTTCGGACACATCTGGAGTACTGCATGCAGCACTGGTGACCATACCTGAAAAGGGACATTAAGTTGCTGGAGGGGGTGCAGTGCAGAGCAACAAAGATGATCCAGGAACTAGGGGACATGCCCTACGTGAGCAGGATGAGGGAGCTGAACATGTACTCGCTGGAGGAGAGGAAAGACAGCGGGGATATGATTGAAACCTTCAAGTACATGAAGGGAATAAACAGACAGGCATGGAGGGACTATTCAAGTTAAGGGGAGGAAGGGGCATTCGAGGTCACAATCTCAGATTGGGGGGGAGGATCAGAAGGGAAATGAGAAAACACTTTTTTATGGAAAGAGTGGTGTCTGGGTGGAATGTGTTGCATGCAGCAGTGGTATCCTGTGGGACAGTGGACTGCTTCAAAAGGGATAGGATAGGGTAAGAGGGAGGGTCAGGGGAGGGAGGGGCAGCTGCATTATAAGGGTTGCTAGCTGTACACTCAAGACACTTGATAGACCATAAGGCCTTTATCTGCTGGCAAATTCGTATCTTCGTATATAATGACTAGACCGCAAAAATCACCTACTGTGTATTGCTGTCGTTGACAATGATATTATTAATCATAAAGTTGTCACCTGTGTTAGAGACCTAAAGCTACCTAGAGCCCTGCTTAAATGTATACATACAAGGAGTTACTGTATAAGCATTTCAATGAGCAGGCCTTAATGCTTGATCTGGCAGCTATTAATTACACAGTCTAAAATGTACTGTGTATGCTCACCCTTGCAGAAATATAAATGCGCTGCGTACATGCAGAATGCATGCCACATGCTTAATTGTGCAATGTTTGCATGCGGTTCGCATACACAAAATGAACATCAGCGAACCAGGTCTAAAAAGCAAATCAGGTTTGCATACTGCAAGCTTGACATGCCTGCAACCGGTAAGCTGGTAAGAACATGTTCTAAAAATCACATCAGGTTCACATGTTGCATGATTGACATGAGTTCAGCAGTTAAGCTGGTGTGAACATCATTTAAAAATCACATCAGGTTCACGTGTTGCACACTTGCCATGTGTGCAGCAACTGAGCTGGTGCACATCTCATAAAAAAACATCAGTTTCTATTTCTCACACTACTGCTAGCAATTAGAGCAAATTAAAATACCTTTTTTCATTGATTTCCCATTAAAACGAGATAAATGTATTAATTCTGATCCTTTTGCCAGTTATTTAAAGGTTTTTATTTCTGTCATTAAATTGACATTAATTTTGTGAAGTATTGTTTACTTACTGCATTAAATGCCTTGGATATAGTAAGCTAAAATCCTCTCTTCCAGATGTGTGAAGAGTAGACTCCATTTTGTGAAGCCTGACCTTTTTGTTTTGGGTCATACAAATTCCCTTATGCATATTTAGTGCTACAAATGTGTTTCTCCATTACTGTTTTGGCTCACTTACTTTCCCTCTGTCATTCTGTATGGAGCATACACACCACAGCCATGCTCAGCACTCTTTGTGCTGAGTAGGGTCTTGGAAGCATGCACCATACCTCACATTTTGTCACTGAAATGAGGGACATGGACTCTCAAAATGAGGGACAATGAGGGACACTAACACTCACGATGATCAGGACACATCCTGAACCATGGAGATACAGTATCTCAGAACACAATGGAAACCACTGTATTTACTGATACCAATATTGGCACCTGAGAATGAATTTCTACCATAAAGCAGGGGTGCCATTTAGGTAGGGCACAGGGGGCAGTCCCCCGCATTTGTGCCTAGGTTGCTCATATGGTGTGGCCAAAATGGCATTCAATTTGGATTTAATCTTTTGCACAAGAAGTGCTCCACTGGCCTGTTTGCACTCATGATGCAGGTGCACTCCTGACTAGACTGTGTCTGCACTGTGTTGTCCAGTCTCTCAACCTATTAATGGCAGCACCATCACACATGACATGGAGGAGCTCCAGCCAAGCAAGAGCACATGAGTCACGTGAGCAGGACGCTGTCTTTCCCGCCACAGAGTAGAAAGGTTGCAGACTACAGCTTGGAGGAGTCAGTGAGCACTGAACTCTCAATAGCTGAGTTGTGGCAGCATTTTATTGTTGGTCTACTCTTAGTGAGTCTCCATCTCCCCTGGTGGCTGAAGGAATAGGGGGTGAGCTACTGTAGAAGCTAACTCAAGACTAGGCTACCTACTTACTCTACTGGGGTTGTCTTGCAAAAAAAACAGCACAGCCCCCTGCAGCAGCAAGCTAGGCATAGCAGCAGTGGTGACAGAGGTGTGGGCAGTCTTCATAGGCCTTGATCAGTGCAATTCAGCAGCAGCCAAGGCAGCAGCCAAGCAAGAAGCAAGCAACACAGATGGGTGGGTTTGGTTGGTGAGGTGACTTGGTTGAGAACTATGTTGGGGACCTGGGATGGGCAGTTCTAGCATCCAGCTTCTGGCAGGAGGACAGAGGAGGAGCATACTGAAAACTGGTCTGGCAGCCCACTGAGCCAGGTGACAGGTTCTGGCCAGATGGATGGGTAAGTAAAAGTGAACAATTGTTTTTACAAGGGGATTGGGGAAGGAGAAAGGACTGAACTATTGATTTGTTTTTCACATTTCTGCACCTTTGGGTAGCTTCATGACCCATATGGTATGGGTATTGAATGGAATGGAGTCCAGGAGAGAAATTGGGATGTTTTTCTTTAGGGGGCAGAACTTCGGTCAGGAAAAAAATTGGTTAGTAACTGGGTGGGTTTAAGCCCAAATCTGATACACTGCTCCGGGGTGTAGACAGATGAATCTTACACATTTTAATTTTTCCTGATTTGCATATCACTTTTAGTCACAACAAATTAGTTTTACCCTTTAGAGATGTTCCAGACATTCCGAAGCTTGCCACCTAGGGGCTAACTAGCACCTGGCCTCTACTGGTTGTTGGCTCCTCCCTGCTGAAATCTGAAATGGTGCACCTGCCATAAAGTCTAAATTAAAAGGATATCCTAAAGATGTGACAGCCAGTATGCAACACAAAAATGCTGCAGAATATCACAGAATGCTGCAATTTATTGCTGGGGCCATTGTAAGTCAATAGCAATTAAGCCCTTTTGTCATGCAGGATTCTGTGACATGTCATTGCTGCAAGTTACTCCACTTCATCATGACTGACTCCACTGTATGTGTGAGCAGTATGTTTTCCATGAGGGATGGATGAGGGCAAAGCAGTTTTCAGGGGTAAAATGAGGGCAGTTCCTTGCATTCAGGGACAGTTGAGTAGTATTGTATGCACAGTCTATTGGAGCCCCACTATACTCAGGCTTATGCTTCCCCGCCAAAGAAGCTGACCTCCACATTCCCACACTCAGGTACATTATGACATAGGGCGAGGAAGAGTGCAGGAGTGTGCTCCATTGAAATGAATGTGGGTACATTTTATTACTGTTTTATACATTATTGATGGAGAGTTGGAAATTAATGAATGATGCTGCTCAACGAACAAGGGCCTTGCTAGTAGAACAGTGACCTTCATCATTCTCCAACTCACCATCGTAACATAGAAAATAGTAATAAAAAATAACTCCATTCATTTCAAGGGGGTGCTGCCCCAGCACTCTGACCGATGGACATCATATCTTAAAGACACCTGTCTTTGGCTCCCTAGTACTCAGGTAAGAGACTCTCAACTTATATTTGAAAGGCTATGCCTGTAGTTCAATGGCCAAGCAGCCAGCCAATCCCCCTTCCTGAGCTATATAAGCAGTTCCTCCCAGCCTCATTCTGAAGCACTTTTTCTTTGCAGCTGGAGGCTGTGTCAGTTTGTTGTCTTTTGCAGCTTGCTGGGGCTTGCCCTCCCCCCCAGCTTCCTGTGTGTTCTGCTGGCCTCTGTTTTCCTGTCCTGCTGCATTTGGCTTGTATTACTTGCTTCTGGCTATGTGCTTCTTTGTGTTGCTTGTTTCCTGTTCTTCTGTATTTGTACATTTCTGTTTTACACTCTTCTTTGGGGGGCTTCTGTTTCTAGAATCTTTTGTCTTTGCTTGTATTTCACTAATCCTGAGCTTGTGCTATACTGCTCCCATTTACTCACAAGTGAAACTGCACTTGCCATCCATGTGTTTTAGCTCAAATGCTGCTTCCCTGCTACTGCTCTTCTATGTTATACACCTTAATTGTTTTCACCTGATTCAGGCTCACTTTGCAACCTAGTCCACGGAACTCAATCCTGCTCCTGAACTTATACCAAGAATATACTGCTGCAAATATTGCTGCTGTTTTCTGTGCATTGCCCATGGAACTCAGTTTTGCTTCCTGAACTAATACCAAGAAAACCATTGCTGTTGTTTCAGCCTGCTGCCTCACTACAGTTTCTATGTTCATTCAGATTGCTACCCCTTCAAGCTATACTTAATTGCTGCTGGATGCTGCTCATTTACTGGACACTGCTCGTTTACTTTGCATACTGCTTTATTGTACTCTGGAGGTCAGCTTGGCTACTGCCACTGCTGTAAACTAGTTTTAAATGCTGCATGTGGGTCACAACACTTTCCCATTGCTTCCTTGTTTTTCTTATGTGGGGGACTGGGGGGTGTTATTGAATAATCATGGCCCCATGTGTCCTATTGCCTCATGTTCAATCCTGCCTCCACCACTAAAATCCTCCAAGTATCATGTCACCTTGTAATTGGCTTCCTCAATGGGACTTGGTTGGCTTACCCCTGCTAATCCCATATTTGCTGCAATAAAGCTTCTGCAAACTGAATAATTTCAGCAAACTAAATAAATAACTTCAGTAAACTAAATAAATGAATAATGCATACATAAGAAATATCTACATGAATAAATAGGCATGCCAACATCATCCTAAAGTTCCCTGGTGCAGGGCTTGCCCTGTGCTGACGGTCTTGCTCTAAACCCCGAAGTCTACATCTTGAGCAGGCAAAGCTTGGGGCAGGATCCTTCTCACCTGGCTCATAGCTGGGAATGTCCTCACTCTGGATGGACCTTGCATCATCAACTGTACCAATGGCACCTTAAGTTGTAGAATTTAAGACTTCAGCGGTGAAGGGGTGGGGCTCTCACGAAGGCCACTTAGGCTGCCGGAAGATTTAGAACGCATAAGTTTTTAGGACAAGATATCATGTCGGCGGCAGCCTAAGGGTTAACTGCCCAAAAGAGTTTGGTGGCACCCTTTCAAGCTATCTCCCAACAACCACCTCTAGTTCACCTGGTTTGTTCTTAGATTGGTAGGCTGAGCGAGTGCCTCAGTGGTTGTTACTCTCCTCCTCCCATCTTGGAGGTGGCTTGTTGCAGATGGATGGTGTCCCTACTTGCCATTCCCTCTCTCAATAGGAGGCCCCCTCAATCACCAATGTATTCCATAGCATCCATGCTATCTTGGTAATCTGCGCACCTCATGTGTTATTAAGCTGCTGTTGCTGTCATTCTACTTCTCTGCTTCATGGACTCTGATTGCTAATGCTCTTTGGTGCTACTACAGTTTCTTTTTGGGGATTCTTTCTAAGATACCTTTAGCCAAGGGAACCTTCCCATGGCACCTCTGGGGGTGGAACCCTCTTCTAGGGTTCCTTGCTTTTGGTATCCCTACAGGGTGTTAATTCCTCATGGAACAGAGAGTGTGAATGGCCAAAGCAAAGTAACACATTTGCTCAAGCATAACACTATACTGGTTGTGTAGGCCATTGAATTGAAAGGCTATGCCTGTAGTTCAATGAACAAGCAGCCAGCCACTCCCCCTTTCTGAGCTATATAAGCAGTTCCTCCCAGTCTCTTTCTGAAGCACTTTTTCTTAGCTCCACTACCATCTCCTCCTCCTTAAACGGCACTGCCTCTCTCACCGGGGATTCTTCCTAAGGTATGTTTAGTCAAGGGAACCTTCCCAAGGCACCTCTGGGGTGGAACCCTCTTCCAGGCTTCCTTGCCTTTGGTACCCCTTCAGGGTGATAATTCCTCATAGAACAGAAAGTGTGAATGGCCAAAGCAAAGTAACACAACTGAACAAGCATAATACTATACTGGTTTCATAGACCATTGAATTATGCTTGTTGGGTTGTCTGTAGCAGCATGGCTGCACCTGCTACAGTGTGTGTGCAGGGGGGGGGCTGGCCATGTGTATCAGTGTTGAATTTTTGCTACATTTGTGTTTGCCCCTTTAAGTCTGTTTGCTTGGACGCATTCAAAACTATGGAGAGAAAATAGTAGGAGTACATGATAGACAGAAGTAACTAAGTAGTTTTGTGGGTAAGTGTGTGTATTGGGGGTGGAAAGGACCACATGCATTTCCATTGGTATGCATGCTACAGTTCAGCTGTACATCTGAGATGGGGGGACAAGAAAACTAAAAAAAGTATAACAGTGGATCTAAGCATGCCGCATGCATGCAGATTTATGCAGATTCACATTGAAGTACAAGAGAGACATATGTGTGCAGGCAGTATAGCTTAGTGGTTAAAGGCACTGAACTGCAAACCAGAAGACCTGGGTTTGAATCTCGTCAACTCCCACCTGTATACGGTGTGATCCTGAGCAAGACACTTAACTTTTACGTGTGCAGTTATCAGTAACCACTTGCTTTTTGCATTCATGCATGCAGTCTGTTACAATTTAATATAAAAAGCATGCTTTATACACTTGATTGCTGCACGCATGCCACATGCATGCAATTGGTTCCAATTTATCATTTAAATCATGCTTGCAGCATGTGCATCACGTGGGTAGTTTTATGTCTGCAGCATCATAACTTTTCATATAATTATTTCTCTAAGGGCAGTTCAATGCTACCAATTACTTCAACTCTTAACTCCTTAGTGTTGTCAATAAATATACCCTCCTCAGAAAGATGAGCGCAAAACATATGCTGCTGCCATGTTTTTTACATGGCCTTAATATGGCAGTATGGGACAGATATCTGGATCAGACCAAACCAAGGCCCACTAAAGCATATCAGGATCGGACTGCATTTAAGTAAAAAAAAAAATGGCACCAGATTAGTAAATTACCAAAACAAATTTTATTCAGTGACAAGATCATCTTCCATAAACAAGCAAACAAAAAAAAGAATTGTGTGTTTACTTAACACTTACTTCACTTCTTCTTGCATGGTTTCCACATGACTGCAGCCCCCAACCCCTTCATTTACTCACCTGATATTGAGCATCCTGATTCAGATTTGTAAGATGGATCCCTGCTCCATTTCAAATCTATCATGAGCAAGCATATAAAAAAATCCCTCATGGAGACCCACTCCTAATCTATAGTAGATTTCTATTTCCTAAAAGAGGTAGCACTATTCTAGCAGCTCCCATAACATAGTTATTCCATTTATCCCTAACCATTGATGAAATACCCTCTGTATAAATAACTGCTCACATAATGCCACTATTTAGGGCATGAGACAAATACAGCTTAAATAACAACCTATATTTTATGTATAGGTGTTAGTCAAACTACTGTACTTGGAAAGTTGATGAAGGCATGACTCTGAAATTACCTAAATTAACATAGCACCATCAACCCTTTGCAGTCTGGATTCAAAGTAAACTACAGCACCTCCACAGCATTGGTCAAAGACATTAATAACTGGTTGACCTCACTTGATCAAACGTTCTTGTTTGGTGTCATTTTCCTAGACCTCAGTAAATCTATTGATAGGTCAACCATGATGTGTTACTATTTAAATTTTCAATACTGGGTATTAGTCTTCAGGCTCTCCATTGGCTCAATAAGTACCTTATTGGGTATTACCAGATGTTAAAATCCAAAGACCATACTTCCACTTCTTCTATTTTGTACAGAGGGGGTACCTCAGGGGTCAGTTATTCATCTCCTACTCTTTATGATCTATAGTATGTAAATGATCTATGCATAAATGTACAACAGAAGGAGACAGACTGCCTTTTAATGCAGATGTCACTGCCTTGTATGTGGCTAGTCCATCCACTGATATGACTAAATCTGATCTATGGGCTATTATTGGCATCTTGTCGCTTAATGCCTCAAAAACTAAGGTTATGCTATTCTCACATAAAAATAAATGACATATAGATCCCTCTACTGTCTCTATTTCCACAATGATGGGTGAAAAACTGGAATTAGTCACTGTGTACAAGTACTTGGGGCTGTGGAATGACAGTAGGCTGTCCTTTGCCAAACAATTATACCCTTTAGCAAGAAAAAAAAAACAACAAAATAACTTAATTGAGATTAGTTTTGTTTGTTTTTGTAATAAGAGCTGCCATGGAACCGATGCCCAAATTGGCCAGTACAAGAAGCAATCTAACCACTCTTAGTCTATATAGATCTAATATACAGGGGTGCCCCACTGGCCATCTTGCTAAGTTAAATATGTTATATCACAGAGCTATTTGCTTTACTACTGACTTGAGCCCTAGAACACGTTGTTTCACCTTACAGTACATTCTGCCCTATGTTGGTCTTTCCTGAGTATAAGGAGGTTAAAAATGTATATCTGTGACTACAATATCCTACTGAATAATTTTACTATCATACTGTACAGTATACCACAAAATTATTTCAAAGAACCACATGCTCATATGCACTGAGGGGTAACTCTTTAATCTATGGGGAAATCACAAGATACCATACTCCACCTATTGTATTAAATCATCATTTAGTTGTCTTACCCCTACTCTCCAGAATAAGTTGCAGTATCCTAAGACTAAAAACAGAGTTATATTCAATGTCTTTAAATCAATGCTTGAAAACCATTGTACAGCTAGTTGCAGCCACTGTTTAGATTTATTTTCTTAATCCAAGAGTGCCACTACCTTTTGAAGCACTTTTACTCCTCCCACTGAAGGCAAAGCAATCCAGTTTCTCCAGTGCCCTCTCCCAGAGACCTGTGTGCCTCACAGAAGGCACTATAAAAACGGTCAAATAAAACAGTACATAATGTCTGGATAAAACCCAGCACAATTACATTGTATCACACTAGCCTAATTGAAACAAATGTGACTTCACTTCAACACTTTCTTAAAAGCATCCAATGAAGGGACAACAGGAACATGGGGTGGCAAGGAATTCCAAAGAAATGATGCAGCCATTCAAACATAGAAATATAGAATTTGTCAGCAGATAAGGACTGCTTGGTCTACCCAGTCTGTCCATTTAACCCTACGTACAGTAAACCCACAGAGCCTAGTTGATTTCCAGTTTTTCCTCCTGCCCTTTGTTCTTTTCCCTGAAGATTCCCTTATGTCTATCCCAAGTTTTTTTTTAACCCTTCCACTGATTTCTTCCCAACTCTCTCACCTGGTAAGCTGTTCCAGGCATCTACCATTCTTTCTGTGATGAACATTCTTACATCTTTCCTGAATTTATCCCCACTGTAGTTTCAAATCAAGCCCCCTTGTTTTTTAGCACATTTATTTCTGAAATATACTCCCACCCTGTACCTTACTGACTCTCTTAGGTATTTATATGTCTTTATCATATCCTCCCTCTCCCTCCTCTCTTCCAAGGTACACATTTCAATGTTTGTTAGTCTCTCATCATAAATCTTCTGCTGAAGCCCCTCACCATTTCAGTTGATCTCCTCTGGACTGCCTCCACTTTTGTCTATGTCTTTTCATACATGTGGTCCCAAGAACTATACACAATATTCTAGAAGAGGTTTTATTTGTGAATTTTACAAAGGTAACACCACCTCCCTACTCTATGGAGGCACCTGCAGTGGAGACCATGGAGGATGCTGGGAGTATCCACAATGGAGACCCACAGGAGGGTGGCCTAGGACCCCACAGGGGAAGGAAACAACTCCTGGTGGGGGACTCAATTGTTAGGGGGTAGAACTGGGGGAGGGAGGGGAAAGGGAAGTAAGGTGCCTGCCCAGTGCCAAGGCTTGGAGGGACAGGAAACAAATCCTCAGGATCATGGGAACAGCAGCAAGGTGGAGGGAGCTGGATGTCATTATCCACCTAGGGATGAATGACCAGGCTGAGAATAGGATCAGAGCAGTGCAGCAGGAGTTTGTGGAGTTGGGGAGGGGCATTAGACAAGTAGCACTCGGCAACTTTCTCAGAAGTGCTACCTGTCTATGGTATGGATGAGGCTAGCTCACTCACACCATGGGATTCAATGACTGGTTGAAAAGCTGGTGCAGAGCTCAGGGATTTGGCTTAATTGGGGACTGGGCTCCACCTGGAGGGTTGTAGGATTATACAGGTGCCATGGTCTGCATCTGTACTGGAGGGGAACTAGGATCCTAGGTGACAGGTTTAAATGCTTCAATGGCAAGCATTTAAACTAGCCAAGGGGGAGAGGCACTGAAGAAGAGAAGGTAAATCCTAGCCTCCCCCAAAAAAACAGGGTAATTAATGAGGTAGACACCAAGATAGAGCAGTCAATAGGGAGAAGGGCAGGGGTAAATGGAGAAAAATACAAATTCAGTAAGGACAGGGATGGGGCAAAAAGAAATAAAGCCATAAAAAAAATGGAGGGTAATGAGTACCAATGCCCGTAGTCTAGGTAAAAAGCTACCTGAAATGGTGGCCTTGATGGAAGAGGGATGCCTGGATATTGTGGCAGTCACAGAAACATGGTACACAGAGAACAATGACTGGGATGTCAACATACCAGGGTACACAATCTATAGGAGGGACAGGGAGGGAAGAAGAGGAGGAGGAGTAGCTCTCTATGTAAGGGAAGGGATCAAAGCAACAGAACTAAAGGGTAAACAGGGAGGATAGAAGGCACTGTGGGTCACCCTGTAGACTGGAAATGGCTCCACAATCCGCACAGGTGTTGTATACAGACCCCCATCTGAGGGGGAGGAAATGGACAAGGAAATGATAGAAGGCATCCTTGGCATGGCAGAGAAAGGGGAGATATTGCTGATGGGGGACCTGAATATGCCAGATGTTGACTGGAGCACCTTTGCTGCAGCCACATCCAAGAGCAGGGCCATTCTCAATGCCCTGCAGGGGCATGCCTCAGACAGCTAGTTTTGGAACCCACTCAGGAGAGAGCAATCTTAGACCTGGTACTCTCAAATGGGGATGGAGAGAGGATCTCTGATCTTGATGTGGGTAGCCATCTGGGAACAAGCGACCACTAAACAGTGTGGTTCACGGTAACTTAGCTGTAGAGTCAAGCCACACAAAAGTGAAAGTACTGGACTTCAGGAGGGTGATTTTGTCAAAATGGGAAAGTGCCTCAGAAAAGCACTAGCAAACAGGGAAGAAGGTGGGTGGAGCAACAATGGGGAAACATCAAAACTGCCATCACAGAGGCAACAAGACTTTGTGTGAAGCAAGAAATGAATAAAAATGAAAGAAAAAAATACTATGGTTCTCAAAAGAAGTGTCGGGGAACGTAAGGGAGAAAAAGATAGCATTCAGGAAGTATAAGGAAACACAGAAGGAGCAGGACAGAGAACTGAACCAGTTAAAGCAGAAGGAAGCGGGTAAGGCAGTCAGAATAGCAAAGGCCCAAACTGAGGAAAGGATAGCCAACTCGGTCAAGAAGGGGGATAAAACCTTTTATAGGTACATTAGGGAGCAAAGAAAGACTATGGCAGGGATACTGAGGCTGAACAAAGAGGAAGATGGTTGGGCAGAGAAGGAAAGTGAAAAAGCAGGGATACTGAACAAATACTTCTGCTCAGTATTCACAATGGAAAAGCAGGAGGACATACCTAATCCAGTCAATAGAAGCACTCTGGATAGGGGGGTTAATATTAGTCCTTTCACAGAAGAAAGGGTTCTGAAAGAACTCTTAAAATTAAGGGTGGATAAAGCAATGGGGCCTGATGGGATTCACCCCAGAATTCTAAAAGAACTAAGGGAATAACTAGTAACACCACTGACTACCCTTTTTAATAAATCATGGGAGGATAGTGTGGTACCTGAGGACTGGAGAAGGGCAGATGTGATTCCTGTTCACAAAAGTGGGAGCATGACAGAGGCAGGAAACTACAGACCTGTCATTTTGACCTCAGTGGTAGGAAAAATGATGGAATCACTTCTGAAGGAAATAATTGTTGAGTACCTAGAGGCCAGTGGGGCACAGGACCCAAGGCAGCATGGATTCAAAGCAAGAAGGTCATGTCAGACAAATCTAATTGATTTCTTTGACTGGGTGACCAAAGTAGTAGACCAGAGAGGGGCTGTGGACATGGCCTATCTAGACTTTAACAAGGCATTTGACACAGTCCCGCACAAAAGATTAATAAACAATTCGCCAACCTGGGAGTGGGTCACAGGGTGGTAGCCTGGGCAAAACACTGGTTGGATAACAGGACACAGTGGGTAATAGTAAATGGAGTCCACAGTGAAGAAAGGAGGGCTACTAGTGGGGTACCGCAGGGTTCAGTACTGGGGCTGGTCCTTTTTAATGTCTTTACAAGTGACATTGCAGAGGGACTGGAAAGGAAAGTATGTCTCTTTGCAGATGACACAAAGATCTGCAACAGGGTTGATACACAAGTTGGGGTGGAAAGGATGAAAAGGGACTTGGCAAGGTTGGAGGAATGGTCAAATGTATGGCAGCTTAGATTCAATGCAAAGAAGTACAAATTAATGCACCTGAGAAACAAAAACCCAGGGGAAGAGTACACAATGGGGGGTGAGATACTGACAACAACAAAAATGGAAAGGGACCTGGGGATATTCATATCAGATGACCTAAAGATGGGCCAGCAATGTGAGAAGGTAGTAAGAAGGGCTGGGGGGATATTGGGATGCATAGGGAGAGGCATTACCAGTAGAAAACAGGAAGTTGTTGGCCCTCTGTACAGACAGTTGGTAAGACCACATCTGGAGTGCTATGCACAGTTCTGGAGACCCCATCTCTACAAAGACATAGACAGGGTGGAGGCTGTCCAGAGGAGGGCAATCAAAATGATGAAGCGTCTGCATCAGAAGACATATGAAGAAAGACTAAAGGAACTAAAGATATATAGCATCGAGGAAAGGAGGGAGAGGGGGGACATGATAGAAACTTTCAAATACCTCAAGGGCATCAACAAAGTCCAATAGGGTAGCATCTTTCAGAAAAAGAGATGTGCAAAAACAAGGGGCACAATTTGAAGATAGAGGGGGGACAGCTCAGAGGTAATGTGAGAAAGTATTTATTCACAGAGAGGGTTGTAGATACATGGAACAGCCTTCCTAAGGAGGTAATAGAGTCAAAAACAGTGTAGGAATTCAAGAATCCATGGGACGGACATAAGGCAATTCTAGTGGAGGGTAGGAGGAAGTAGGCTGTTAACTAGGATCTGCAGCTTATCCATTAGGTAAGGAAACGGGCAGACTAGGTGGGCCAAGCGATCATTATCTACCGCCAAATTCTATGTTTCTATGTTTTACTGGTGATATCTCTCCCATTCCCATTAGCTTTCCCAACTGCCTTGTCAGACTGCCTGGTTACTTTAGGTCATTCAGGATAATTACACTGGGATCTCTCTCCTGTTTGGTTGTTGTCCATATTACTCCTCCCATTTGGTATTCAGCTGCTGGGTTTTTGTACCCAGAGTGCATTAATTTGCATTTATTTGCACTAATCCCCAGTTGCCATGCCCTAAACTACTCCTCAGGTTTTCTCAGATCTCAGTTGATCCTTTCCATCCCTCATGAAATGTCTACCCAGTTATAGATTTTCATATCATCTGCAAAGAGGCATACCTTCCCCTCTAACTCCTCTGAAGTGACACTTATAAATACATTAAAGAGCACCAGTCCAAACATTGAACCCTGCAGCACCCCTCTGGCCACCATCCCTTTCTTCATGTGAACTCTATTTACCACACCCATTTGTCTCTTATCCCCTGACCAATTTCTTACCCAATTAAAACACCTTCAGGCTCACTCCTAAGCTTTTTTTCCCTAGCCTCCTATGCTGAATGGTGTCAAACACCTTAATGAAATCTGGGTATGCCACATACACCATACCACCCTGCTCTAGTTCCTTTGTCATCCAATCAAAACAAAATCCTAACACATTCATTTGGCAAGGCCTCTCTCCTGTGAACCCCTGTTGTCTCTGATCCTGTAACCCATTTGATTCAAAATAATCCACTATCCTCTCTTTCAACAATGATTCTATTAACTTTCCCACCACCAAGGTCAGACTGACTGGCCTTTTATTTCCAGCCCCCTCCCTGCTACCACTTTTATGAAAAGGGACTACATCTGTTCTTCTCTAGTCTTCTGGAGCCACACATGTTTCAAGTGATCTTCTGAATAGGACTGTCAGTGGTGCAGCCAGTACCTTCCTGAGTTACTTCATTATCCTAGGATGCACCTCATCTGGTCCAAGTGCTTTGTCTACTTTCAGATTATCAAGTCCCTTTAGTACCCTACCCTCAGAAAAAGGACTGGTATCCATTTCTACCCCTACAGAGCACCTAATGCTTTTTTGGGCATGGGGTCATAATGCTGAACACAAAAACAGCGCAGCAAAAAATGCAGCAAACAAAACAGCGTGAGCCGAAATTAGGTCTGTAAGAAAACTGACCGCAGCAAAAACAGCGCACCCCATTACAAATAATGGGACTTTCCTTTGGTGGGGACTTAGCCCCCCACAACCCCTGATGTGGGGGCCTTTGCCCCCACACCCCCTGGACTTTAAATAACAAACTCTGAGGGGGTGTGGACTTCAGGGATGGGGAAAAACTCGAGGAGGGAGGACAATTAAATTTTCAAAAAAGAAAACCTAACAAAAAAGTTGCAACAATGGGAAACCTAGAGGGAACCTAGCTGTGGTCCCAGGTCTCCAACCCTGCCATGTGCTAGTGCCATAGCCACTCCACCATGGGAGTCGCTGGACCAAGCACCACACACACAGCAACTTGATCCCTTCCATATAGCAGCACAGAGCAACAGAGTTAGGGGTAATTCCTTACCATTGTTATACCCCTGTCACTCTGAATGTTTCCATGCTTTACACGGGGGGTGTCATTGCTGCACTGTTTTTGAAGGGCTATATTGACCCAGTACCCATTTTTGTGACCCCTCCTTCTTCCTCCACCTTGAACACTGAAGTAAAGTATTTATTTAGTTTGTCTGCTTTTTTCTGGTCCTCTTCTGTGCAGTCTCCCCCCCTCCCTTTTTAATTTTACAATTTCTCCCCGGTACTCCTCTTTTCACTTATATACCTAAACAGTATCTTGTACCCTTTCCTTACTTTTTGGGCTATCCTCACTTCAGTTTTTGCCTTCACACTCCTTACTACTTTACATGCTTCTGTCTGTTTTTGTTGACATATTTCCCTATCCTCCTCCCTCTGTGTCTCCTTATATCTCCTGAATGCTGCCCTTTTAGCCTTTACCTTTCCAGCCACATCTCTCGTGAACCACAGTTGCCTGTTTTTTCTCTTACTCACTTGCCTGACACAGAGGTTTACAGCCTTCAAAATTGCATTCTTTAATTTTGCCCACTGTTCCTCCACTTTACTTAGGTCATCTCTGCTTGCGAGTTCACATTTTAGGCATTCACCATCTTAACAAAATCTGCCTTCCTGAAGTCCAGGACTTTCACTATAGCATGGTTGGAATCTGTGTTTGCCCTTATATTAAACCACACTGTACAGTGATCGCTAGCACCTAGGTGCCTTCTCACCTTGACATCTGACACAGTGTTTCCGTTCATAAATATCAGATCCAGTATAGCCCCATCAGGAGTGGGTTCACTAACTAGTTATCTGAGGAATGCCCTGCTAAATGAAGTCTAGTATTTCCCTACATCTTGCTGTAGCTGCAGCTGGGAGACTCCAGTCCATGTCCCCCATGAGCGATATTGCCTCCTTTCCTGCCATTCTACCAGTGGCTTCTACCAGTTCCTTATCTAACACCTCCACCTGTGATGGAGGTCTGTAAACCACACCAGCCCTAATGGTGATACCATTTTCATTCTCCAGGGAGACCCTTATGTATTCCCTGTACCTCTTTAATGCTTTCCTTTACAAAAAGCAACACACCTCTTTTTTTCCCCTCCCTGTCCTTTCTAAACATATTATAACCTGGTATGGGAAAGTCCCAGTCATGGTTTTTATTGCACCATCACTTGGTAATGGCCATTATATGTAGCTCTGCTTCTGCCATGATTGACTCCAAAAAAATGAAAAATCTGCAATCTTATTTCCTAGACTTTTAGCATTTGTACACATGGCCTTCCAGATTTCATTTCCATTGTGATAATTTCCCTTCTTTTTTTTTTCTTTTTCGCCACCCTCTTTACACACTTTGTTTATTATACTACTATTCTTAGCCTTTGGAGGATGGCTGTTTTTTTCCCTGATGTATTCCTCCACCTCTCTCAGCTAGTTTAAATGGCCATTGAAGTAACTTCTAAATTTTCTGCCAAGAACTACGGTCCCCTTCCAGGATGAATGTTGGCCATCACTCTTATATAGACCTTTATCCTCCTAGGTGGTACTCCAGTCTCCAATATAGCTGAACCATCCCTCTCTGCATCATTCCCTTAACCAAGAATTGAAGGCATTGGTGCAAAGATCCCTTTCCTCCCCTTTGTCACAAACAGGTAGCACCTCTGCAAAAGCCACTGAATGTGCTATCTGCTTAAGATGACTCCCCAGTTCTTTGAATTCCCCTTGCACTATCTGAGCCCCATCCATATCTTGGTCACTAATCTCCAAGCGTACCATTGAATCCAGATCTGCCTCGTTTCCTACTGCATGACCGATCCATATTATTCTCTTTCCATCCCTCCTGGCACTGGCACCTGGTCAGCACTTAACCTCCCTCTCCCCCTTACCTGTTCCCAGAGCTATTTCCCTCACAATTCAGTCCCCCCAGAAGCTGTTTCCTCTTCCTCTCTGGTTCTCTACCATCCTCTGTAGGGTGCTTTTTGTAGAGGATTCCCACATCTTCACCAGATCTACCCCTGGGTGCCACATCCTGGCTGTTCCACCCAGCCAACACCACATAGGAATTATGTTGTAGTTTCAGTTGTGGTATGTGCCTCTGCCACAGTTTCCCCACCCTTCTTGAGCCCACCACAGTCCAGCTTATCCTCTTCCTAGGCTTCCTCTAAGGTAGAGGCATCAGACTCGGTGGCCCCTGTGTGGGAAAAGAGGTTACCCCCACCACAGCCAATTGGGACTGGAGTCTGGCAATGTCCTCCCTCAATCCAGAGAGGTACATGCAGTTTGGGCAACACCACAGTCTCCAGAAGGGCTCCCTGAATACTGCTGCCCCACATCCAATACACTGTACCACTTCAAGCATTTTTAATTCCTACACTTCCTTGTGTTATTTAGGCACTACTTATTTACACTACTCATGATAATGTGTTGGTAGTTTTCTCCTTTTGTTATTTGTTCTATCCTTGTATGCTTACCCAAGATAGAGTGTTTACTCCTATAACCTGTTAGGCCTACCTTTTACTATACACTTTTCCCTTATATACCTTTCCCTTCATAGCACATTCATGTTATTTCCCTTTTTAGGGCTGCATGGGCATAGCCTAGAATTCCTTTTGGGAAGAATAGTAGAAAAGAACTCCTGCATTCCTTCGGAAGCAACATGATGAGGTGACAAAAGTCACTTCTGCATCTCTTCACACTAAAACAATATGCCGCAGGCTTGCAATATTTTTTTTTTCAGCTGGGCATATTAGAGCCATCCTGGCTAGATGCTGTCCTATGGCTTGTGCAACTGCACTGCTGACTACTACTATCCTATGGCTTCTGGGGACTGAGATTGCAGTAGACTCAGCAAATATTCTGTCCTGTGTTGCCCCTCCTGTCATTTTTGTCCCCTTTCCCCCAGGATCCTGAAAGACTGGGTGTTTTCTGGATCATCGTCCTTCCATGTCACATAATAGAGGAGCGTGTGGCAGAAGCAGTTATTTTACTTATGTATTTTTTTGTTGTTGTTCCTTTAAAGTCACCGGATTCCCTGTTCCCATCCCCAAGCTGTCCGAGTTTGTGGGGAGGAAAGTGAACATTGCAGAAAAAAAAAGAAACAAAAGAAGACCTATGTGCTGCACTGCAGGGATTGCACACCATGCCACCAAACCAAGTTCTCACTGAGTAGCTCAGAATAAAGTTCTGAAGATAAGCAGTGTGTCTCTCCTCGTGTCTCTGTCAACAGACCACAGACAGGGGCAAGTCATTTCTTCCAGGATTTTCTGGAATACAGAACAGTAGTGCACCGCTGTAACACCCTGACCACCATTCCCATTGCTCCCCAATGATTGCCACTCACTATTCTTGTAGGACACACACAGACACTACATACAGAGAGTGAGGGAGGATAGAGCAGATGCTGTATGTGGTTTGATCATTGTGGCTCTCTTGGTCCGGTGTTGCAGGTCATTCGCAGCCATGGTAGGCTGTGCCGTATTCCCTGTCCGAGTGAGCCAGACAGTGAGAGTGGCAGAACAGGGATGTATTGGAGACTGTAGGAGAAAACGAGAAACAGTATATTGTCCTGGGAGACAGACACAAGTGATAAGTGTTGTGTCACCTCTGACCGCAGAATAGTGAAGAAAAGGTAGAGCACTGATGAACTCCTTATACGTGTTCTACATTGTGTTACTGTTTGTTTTAAGATTCCTGTATATAAAAGATGTATGTACTCAGAAACCTCTTGACAAAGCATATAAGTGTGAAATGTTGAGGTGTTTTTCTAGGCTCTGTTCATATGAACATACGAACATACTAATTTGCCAGCAGAAAAAGGCCTTATGGTCTATCAAGTATGCGCGAGTGTGCAGATAGCAACCCTTATACTGCAGTTGCCCCTCCTTCCCCTCCCCTGACCCTCTCTCTCACCCTATCCCATCCCCTTTTGAAGCAGTCCACTGTTCTACAGATACCACTTCCACAGGCAATGCATTCCACCCAGACACAACTCTCGCAGTAAAAAAGACACTTTTCATTTCCCTCCTGAATCTTCCCCCCTCCAATCTGAGAGCGTGACCTTGAGTGTCCCTACCCCTCCTTAACTTGAATAGTCTCTCCGTGCCTGTCTTGTTTATTCCCTGCATGTACTTGAAGGTTTCAATCATATCACCCCGTCTTTCTTCTCCTCCAGTGAGTACATGTTCAGCTCCCTCAGCCTGCTCATGTAGGGTATGTCTTCTAGTCCCTGGATCATCTTTGTTGCTCTGCACTGCACCCCCTCCAGTAACTTAATGTCCCTCTTCAGGTAAGGTTTCCAGTACTGCACACAGTACTCCAAGTGTGGCCTAACCAGTGACCTATACAACAGCAGGATCACCTCCCCTCTTCGTGAAGATATACCCCTGGCAATACAACTGAGCATTTTGTTGGCCTTTGCAGCTGCCTTCCTGTATTGTGCTAAGTTGTTCATTGAGCACATTATAATCACCCCCAGATCCTTCTCCTCCTCCTCCTCTGTCATCGCTAGCTAACCCCCCCCCCCCAAGCTGGTAGCTCCTTCTTGGGCTTTTTGCCCCGAAATGTAGCACCTTGTACTTTTTGGCATTGAACCCCAACTTCCAGGTGTCCAACCAGGTCTCCAATTTTGGCAGATCATCCTGCAACCCATGCCACCCTCCTAGGTCATCCACTACTGCTCCAATCTTGGTGTCATCAGCAAACAAACTGATCTTGCTTTTGATGCCCAATGAGATGTCTGATATGAACAACCCAGACAATACCGGTCCCAGCACTGATCCTTATGGTACTCCACTTGTCACTGTCCTTTGAGTGAAGAGCTCCCCTCCCACCACCACCCTCTGCTGCCTTCCCTGTAACCAGTTTACTACCCATCCCACCATTTTCACCCCTGCACCTGTGCCTAGCAGCTTACTACCTAGCCTCCCATGTGGCACTGAGTCGAATGCCTTACTGAAGTCAAGAAACAGGACATCCACTGAATGACCCTTGTTCAGCTGTCTAGTTACCCAGTCATAATAATCCACCAGGTTTGTCTGACAGGATCTGCCCATGATAAACCCATGCTGCCTAACGTCCAGCAGCCTATTGATCTCCAGAAGGGACACCAGCCTCTCCTTCAGGATTGTCTCCATCAGTTTTCCCACAATGGATGTGAGGCTTACCGGCCTGTAGTTTCCCGGTTCATTTTTGGGACTGCTCTTATGGAGGGGTACCAAGTGAGCCATCCTCCACTCCTGAGATACACTGCCTGAGACCTGGGAGGCATTGAACAGGTGTGCCAAGGACTCCGCCAGGATTTCTGCCAGCTCTCTCAGTACCCTGGGGTGAATGCCATTTGGCCCAGGCACCTTGTCCACCCTTAGTGCCCTCAGGCCCTCCAGCACCCTGCCCTCTGTGATTCCCCCCATCTATCACCTCCTCCCCTCCTGAGTCTGTCCTCCCACCCCCCTTGGTAGTGCCTCTCTTTTCTCCTTAGTAAACACCGAGCTGAAGTTTTATTTATTTTTATTTGTTGAAATGTTTCACAAGGAATGGCACACTGAGCAACAAGATGCTCACCTCACGGTGCGACGGGGGGGTGCAGAGGAGAACAGGAGTTGTGCATTATACATAGCAGTTGAGTTACTTATTGGCATCATGAATTAAGAGTGTCATTACATGCTTTGTTACATGAATAAGAGTGACATTACATATTTTGTTCACATGAATAAGAGTGACATTACATACTTTGTTTATATTCATACATACATGCCTACATTACTTGCATTAAATTGGATTATAGTTACACAATGCTGACAGCTTAGAACTTGTTACCTTGAAGGCTATAAGAACAGGGAGTAGGGATTAGGTCTGGATAAGTCACACTATACATAGATGACTGTACTGACTAAGGGAAGACGTTTGACAGGGAGATAAGCAGAAGTGCAGTATGGGGCAAATGCGTGGGTTGGTAGAAAAATATATGCCAGCCTTTGTGGTCAATTGCTGAGCCACCGGTCAGGCCACATAAGATGAAGGGGGAAACAATAAGGGGGGGTAGAAGCAGTAAGGGGGGAGGAGGTCAGGGGCATGAACAGTTTGCCGCGTAGAAGCTTATGAAGGCAGATGACAGAGAATGCTTGGAGGATGAATGGCAGATTTCTGCCGGCAGGTCATTCCAGAGCTTAGGGAATTGGTAGGAGAAGGCCAATTGGCCTGCAGAGGTCCACTGGTGAGGGATGACCAATAGCCAGGAGTCAGTAGACCTGAGGCCATGAGAGGGGGTTGGTGGAGAAGATAGGGAGGAGGCGAGGTAGGGTGGAAGGGAACCGAGCCAGGAGTTAGAAGCAAATTTAGCATTATGAAGTAGACGCCGGTTGCTCAGGGATGGTAGGGCCAGCGAATGGAAAAGCCCACAATGGTGGGTACGAGGGGGAGCATCAAGGACAAAACGGCAGAAAGCATTGAAAAGGGGGTCCAGTCTGGATAGCGTGGACTTGGGGGTAGAGCTGTAGACTATATCGTAGTAGTCGAAGGAAGGTAGTGTCATTTTCTGAACGATTTCATGTCTCACAGGTAATGGGAGACAGCTACGATTTCTATAAAGAGTGCCAAGCTTAGGGTGCAGTTTTTTCAGGATAGTGTCCACATGGTCGGAGAAGGAAAGGTGTCGGTCAAGCCAGACCCCTAGGTGCCTAAAGGAGGACACACATCAAGGGTATGGAAGATCAGTGGTGAGGTAAGTCTGGATAGTCTCTGCCTAGTGCCAAAAGTCAAGGAGACTATCTTCTTGGTATTGAGGGAGAGTTGGTGGGAGTTAAACCAATGCTGTACCTTGTTGAAATCAGAGGTGGTGGGGGAGGGATAAAATACAGGCTGGCTCTATGAATTTAGTCCACAGCTAGGAACCACTAAAGGCAATCGGGCTGTAGGGCTCCAAGCGCCGTACAGCAGCTTGGCTAGCACGGTCTAAAAAGGCACACCTATTGGAAGCTTAGGGCTGCTTGCCGGTCCAATCAGGAGCCACCAAGTCAGCAGACACACCAGTCAGGGAGCCTCTGAAAGCTGTGCGGCTCTGGGTGTTTTTGCAGTACTACCTGGGAGGCTGGTCAGGGAAGCAGGACCAGGAGGGTGGCTGAAAATATCCATGGGCTCGGCGGCGACGGGCAATGAATGCCACCGGCGTCTTGAGGCACTGATCGGTGCGTGGGAGCGATCTTCAAGGGAAAGATGGAAACAGCATTGTTTATATGGACAATTTAGTTGCGAACAATAAATAGGCGGGAGCTCGTGGGGGGTGCTATTTCAGGACAAAGGGAAAAATTAGCAATTCAAGGTGGGAGGGGGAGAGATTTAGTGAGACAGAGGAAGGAGGTTTTAGAATAGACAGAGAGAATAATTACTGGGGGGATGAGGTCGGGGGGCTGTCTGCTGAAAGTATGCTTAGTGTAGGAGTTAAGGGTAGATGAAAATGGGACATAGAATAATGGTGCCAGAATGTGCGGTATGAGGGAGTTTAAAACACAGCCAGTAGGTGGAAGACAGGCTCCCAGAGACCCAGAGCAGTGAAGAAGTAGCAGAAGTCAAGAACGGGAGCAGAAAGCAACACAGGAGCAAAGCAGGTTAATTAGTGTGCTAGCTACGGCTTACTTTAGCGAGATTGAGGGCATGCAGCTGACTAGACCTTCTACAACAGGGCTGTAATCACTCATAAAACAATGCGGTTTCAGAAACAGTACATTACATCCAACACTTGTATGGCTTAGGTTGCAGTGCTTTTTATGCTTAAGTAATGTGTCTGCATAAGACTGACTAGAACAAAAAGTAAGGGCAAAGTACATGCATCACAAAAAAAACAGAAAAACAGGTTGGCCCTATGAATTTAGACCACAGCTAGCGACCGCTAAAGGCAATCCGGCTGTAAGGCAACAAGCACCGTACAGCAGCTTGGCTGGCACGGTCTAAAAAGGCGCACCAATTGGGAGCTTAGGGCTGCTCGCCTGTCCAATCAGGACCCGCCAAATCAGCAGGCACACCAATCAGGGAGCCGCTGAAAGCTGTACGGCCCCAGGTGTTCTGGCGGTATTACCTGGGAGACTGGTCCAGGAAGCAGAACCAGGATGGCAGCTGAAAATATCTGTGGGTTCGGCGGTGGCAGGCGATGAATGCCGCCGGGGTCTTGAGGCACCATTTGGGGCACGGGAGCGAAGTATTCATTAAGAACTTCTGCCTGCTCTGTCTCTGTTTCCACCCACCCCCCATTCTTCTTAATCCTTACTATTTTGTTCCTACAACTCTTTTTCTCCCTGAAGTACCTAAAGAATTCCTTCTCCCCCTTCTTGATGTCTTGCGCCAGCCTAAACTCCTTAAATGCCTTGGATGCCCTTACTGTCTTCATCACCTCCTTCAATTCCTTCAGGTAATTCTGTCTGTCATCCCCTTTCCCTGTTTTTTTGAACTTCCTAAAGGCAGCTATTTTATTTCTTACTTTCTCCATGACCCCCTTGCTCAACCAGCTAGCTTTCTTTGGCCTTAGCTCTTTTAATCTGGACCCTGATGCAGGTTTTGGTTGCCTCCTCAGTCCTCAGTTTTATGGCCTCTCAACTCTGGTTAGTGTCCATATGAGTTTGGGTTATGGCTAGATACCCTTTCCCCATCCTCCCAAAGTTGGCCCTCCTGAAATCCAACACTCTTGTACCTGTTTCTGCTACCTCCTTACCCATTTTCAATGTGAACCACACTGAGTGGTGGTCACTCCCTGCCAGCGCTTCTTCCAACCCCAGCTCCCTCACAAACTCCCCATTTGCCAGTACAAGGTCTATGGTGTTCCCTAACCTGGTGGGCTCACTGGCCATTTGCATTAGGAAGCTGTTTTGGAATGCATCCAGAAGTATCTGCTCCTTTCTATTAGTGGTGGCTTGGGTACTCCAATCCACTCCCGGCAGGTTGAAGTCCCCCCAAATCACTGTGCTATCCTTTCCACAGGCCCTTCTGATCTGACCCGCTAGTTCCTTGTCTGACTCCTCTTTCCGAGATGGTGGCCTTTACACTACTCCCATCCTGAGAGTCTTATTCTTGGAATCCTGGATTTGCATCCATAATGACTCTGTACTAACCTCCTCCCCTCACCGAACACACTTCAATCCTTATGTCACTACAGTGCTGCCCCCCACCCTTCCCATTTACCCTATCTCTGCAGAATATCTTCTACCCTGCTACAGCCAGGTCTCAGTCCTGGTAATGGGTGGCCCATGTTTTGATGATAGCTGCCATGTCCACCTCCCCTTCTGCCATTGATTCTGTTTGTCCTTCCTCCTCAGTTTCCCATCCATATACTCCACTTTTTGGGTTGTTATCCACTGCCGCCTGTCGCTCTCTCCTTAGCTCCTCCTATAGACCTCGGATCTCATTTTTAAGCTGCATTATTTGCCTGCACACCAACCAACCTTCCACTCTCCATGAAATTCTAAGAACGATTGGCACTCCACAGTTGTTGCAGCTTACCACCCTACCCATCTCTCTAGTCACCCAACAGCATCCCCCCACACTCTCAGAAGGAAACCCATCACACCCTCATGTTCCACTAGTACAATGAATATTGAAGCTAAAAAGATGTATATACTATCTATATGTTTAAACTATGCTGTAATTAAAAAGTTACTCATATTTTCTTAAATTCTAGATTATCATGCACTTTTCTTATCCCTCTCTCCTTTTCCTTTTCTCTAAAACATTTATGCCCAGCCAAAAACAGTTTTGTAATGTAATATTTACAGAATACGATTTAGATCCCTAAAAAAAACAGTCCTTTATAGCTTTAAATAATATTTTGAATTTACAAGGACCACCTATAGGTGGTACCTAATTGCTCCACCCTTTTTAGCTGAGCATTTAATATGTGAGGTGGAGGGAGGTGGGAGGGTGGACCAAGAACAGCTTGAGTGCCCAGTGTAGCTCCTTAGTGCCCCACACAAACAGTAATGATTACTCATTGCTGTATGTTTCAGTTTCATAATCCACAATATATTTTAAGTCCAGAACTGTGTCTGGAGATGACTGCTCCACTCCACTGCAGGGTCATAACTTGGAAAGTACTGTTCCTATTCATTTCCATTTACCCCTGATGCTGCAAAGCACGATCACAAATTGCTCACTGCAGGTCTCCGCTCCTTTGCAGGGACCTCCACAGCCACTGCCAAGAAAATAAATCCTTCCCTGTCCTCTAACCGCTGATGCTGCTATGCCTTCTGCAAAAAATTGGAATGTAAAGTCACTTACTGTTCTGGTTCTACAGCATGTGAGGTGGAATGTAAAGTCACTTACTGTTCTGGTTCTACAACATGTAAGGCCTTTTGACGAGTTTTAAATAAGGCACCCCATGCTGATTTTTTCCAAGTGACTCCCATAAAAACAACTCGAGTGCCCAGTGTAGCTCTTTAGTGCCCCACACAAATAGTAATGATTACTTATTGCTGTAAGTTTCAGTTTTGTAATCCACAATATATTTTAAGTCCAGTACTGTGTATGGAGATGACTGCTCCACTCCACTGCAGGGTTATAACTTGGAAAGTACTGTACTGTTCCTATTCCTTCCCTTTTACCCCTGATGCTGAAAAGTACTATCACAAATTGCTCACTGCAGGTCTCTGCTCCATTTCAGGGGGAGGACCTCCACAGCCACTGCCAAGAAGATAAATCCTTCCCTGTCCTCTAACCTCTGATGCTGCTATGCTTTCTGAAAAAAATTGGAATGTAAAGTCACTTACTGTTCTGGTTCTACAGCATGTGAGGCAAAATGTAACTCGTAAATGTTCACATTGAAATACTGGTTTTTAACTGAATAAAGTATGTGGACACACTATCTAATTGTGCTGAGCATTATCTTTTATTTTAGCATGTATTGAGTGCCACAGTTTTTCGTCCAAGTCCCTCTGTTGACATTTCCTAACTTTAGAAGGTGACATGGGGGGGGGGGGGGAGTTAGGATAATTTGCTTTTCTATTTGAGTTCTTCCCCAAGTCTCTCCTGCAATTTAATTGAGTCATTCATGATTAATTTAATTAATTGGAGAGAGGCATCATGTATAACTCCTCCTTAAAGGGTTCAGAGATATCCTCCCTGTATCTGCCAAAGGATGGGAATCTCAAATTTCTAAAACTTTTCAGCACTCTACTGACTGCTAGTTATCTTTCTAAAGTGACTTGTGGCCAAACCAGTCTTTTAATTTTGAAGGCTATTTTTTCATATTGTGCAAATGCCTCTGCCACAGTCAAAAAGGAACATGACAATTCACTCCCCACAATTCACTCCCTAAGATTCACTCACCAACAATTCACTCCCGTGTCACCCCGCTCTATTACATGCCCGCCCAACAGCTCACTTCCATGGAAATTTTTTAATATAGATAAGCATGCCATTATTGTAAAAAAAAATGCTGCAGACTCTGTCAGCCTACTTCAGGGGTTGCAGAGGGCTCTGAACAGTAATTCAGTGTTCAGTAAGTCCCCTCTAAGAAGTGCTTTACCACGAAACCCCTTTCCTCTGTGTCATGGGGTTAAAAGGAAAAAAAAGGATAGCAATAATTTCAGAGCTGTTGGCAAGAAATTCAGACTTCTAGACATGGGACAGTATGGAGGTGGGTGGGGAGTTTCCTAGAAATGCCCCTGTATTGCCAACAGTTGGCACTGTAAGACCCCACGAAATACTGCTTGATACGACTGTTATAAATATATGAATAGCAGAGCAACTGTGAAAACAATCGTCAACATACAAAGAGACTACTCACTGAGGATGATAGTTCACAGTCCACTCAGTTTACCTAGCATTTAAGTTTTGACTCCATCACCATTTAGTGTCATTGATCCCCTG
Organism: Neoceratodus forsteri; assembly: GCA_016271365.2. Taxonomy (NCBI): domain Eukaryota; kingdom Metazoa; phylum Chordata; order Ceratodontiformes; family Ceratodontidae; genus Neoceratodus; species Neoceratodus forsteri. The sequence goes on along the minus strand of CM057449.1, from coordinate 1,532,027,355 downwards.
CTGATGTTAGGTTGAACTCATGCGACCACAAAAATGGTTGGAATTGGATGATAGGAGCTTCACAGGAATTTTTTGAAATGTGCTAAAAAAAACATTAACCATGTATCAAAATAACTATATAGTTAACAGGAAGAAACCCTTTGAAGTAAAAAAAAGCCAGAAAAGTATTGACATTAAAACATAAGTGCGTGCAGAGCAGATATTTTTCCATAAGTTCAAATGTCATATGAAATTTAGTTAGTTCGATCAAATGTGTTTTTTTACACTTTACCTTTGGATTTATTGATTTTGGCTTCTTTTATGTTGACCTATGACCTGCAAAGGACCACATACAGTATGCTGTTCAACCCTCTCAGTAAAGCCAACCTTGGCAAAAAAAAATACAAAAAAAGTTGTGCAGAGTGTAGTGTTTTTTTGTGATTTGTACCAGGAGTGACATTAATGGGAGCAGAATGAGAAAGAACAAGTTGACGCAGGACTGAATTGCCAGGAGTGAAAATTTGGGAGCGAATTTTCGGGAACTAATTGTCATGTACCCCAGTCAAAGGGCCTTATTAAGGCACAATTAGTAGTGACAGTCTCTTGAGCCGTAGGTGTATCAAAATCAGGTTTACTGAGAATTAAATCAGAAAAATTGATACCTGGGCCTGCACTCATAGATACTGCAGCTGTTGCTGATGTTGATTCCATTTATGACATGCTGGAAAATTACAATGATATGTTAAACTGTGTGTCTGGCATGTAGCAGGTGTGTAACTTAAGCACTCAATAGATCAGTGCAAACAAACCCACTCACTACTGCTATGGTGCCTCCATCAAGAACAAAACAAAACTCTCTGGCCCAGTGGCGCTGAAGGCTGAGGAACTGGATTCCTTACCTTGCATTATACTGGTGACCCATGTTCAGGAATAAGAACAGGCTGCTGGAGGTTGGCAGGAGAGGAGAAGGATAGAGCATCCAAGGGACTGCTCTCCTTCTCCATGGAGGGTGGGGTGCAAGTGGCCAGTGTATGACTGGCCCCTAGTGGAGGCTGGGGGGCAGTGCGCTGATACTGTAGAAATCGGTAGAGATGGGGCAGATGCCTGGAGGAGTGCATGTGGGTGCATGTGCACTCCCTCTGTTGGTGTCATTGCATGCCCTAGCTTCAAGGGAGTAAAATGGAAGAGAAAATACATTGCTGTGGTGCATGATGGACAGCACCTCACAGATCCTGATCCCGGCTAGCCACAACTCTGGCCACACTGGATCCAGTCTCCAGCAGGGGTTGGGGATCCCCGCCAGCCCCTCCATGAGGGGTAAGCCCTGGGGGTAAGGGTCAGTGCCAGTTGTTGAATGCCAGGGGGTGGAGCTGGGGGCTCCCTCCAGAGGTAGGGGTCACAGCAATTAGGAAAATAAACTAATAGTAAAAAAAAGAACAAAACAAAACTAAAAAAAAATGGAACTCAACACATGCTAAAATAAAAGATAATGCTCGGCCACGTAACTTAGGTGATTGCTTTACACATTGCTTACAACAACAAAAAAATCCCACAAAATTAAATTGGCTGTTCGCTTTACCACCTGGCTGCCCATAGATGTCAATGCTGTAAATATTGTCCGACTATTATTTCTACTGATGAATTTATTAATCCACAGAATGGCAAGTAATATACTATCAATAGATTTATTTCCCTGGTGTCCTCGCCAAATTTTCTCCAATTCACTAAAAATACCACCAACAGCTTAATCTGGTTCAATTTCAAGTTGCTTACCATCTGTATCCCTCCTCCCTGGGATCACCCCTGAAAAAGGGACTTCTAGGCCCAGTGGGTTACCGGGTCAACAAAATTTAATAAATAAATAAATAAACTATGATTCAAGTAGAGCACTGATGAACTCCTTAAATGTGTTCTACATTGGGTTACTGTCATTTTAAGATTCTTGTGTAGTATATAAAAGATGTCTGTACTCAGTAACCTCTTGACAAAGCATGTAGGTGTGAAATGTTGAGGTGCTTTCTAGGCTCTGTTCACATTCTACTGGTTTTTAACTGAATAAAGTATGCAGACACAATATCTACTTGTGATGAGCATTATCTTTTATGTTAGCGTGTATTGAGTTTTGCAGATGTTTTGTTTTGTAGCTAATTCATGATGTTGCATATTGGCAAACACTTCTGTAAACTAAAACCAGCAAAAAATCGTTTCTAAACTATGACAGTTCATGAACAAAATGTTGGGACGCTGTTTAGTGGCTACACAATAGCACAATTAAAGGCTGGTAGTGTTTCACATTCATTGTTGTCCATTTTACTCGTGGCATTATCATTTCCAATTTTCTGTGGAGGGGTTATGGGAGGGAGAACACAGTTGGGTCAGGAAGGATATTATTTATTTCAAGAAAACTGGAGGATCATAGCAGGGACATCACAGCTGGGGCTTGAAGGGTTTTAGTTAATGATAACTAGAGGGGCTGTGGAAGGGAACACACAGCTAAAGTACAGATACTGTCAGTTATTTAAAGAAAATGGAGAGCCCTTATAAGGAAAAACACAGCTGGCACTGGGAAGATTTTATTTATTCAAACTGAGGGGTCATAATAACATACGAAATTTACCAGCAGATAAAGGCCTAGAGGTCATGTGAGAGACACCACAGCTGGGGCAGGGAAGTTATTATTTAGTTAAGTGCAGTATTATATTTCCAGTGGGATCCAGCTTAGACTTTTAACCATTTTTATTTCAGCAGAGTGTGCTGTAGCACAGGGTTCATATGGCGTGCTGTGGGGTGGAGTACAATATGAGCATATACTGTGTTTACCCTGGGTAGTAGAAGTGAGATGCCGCATCTAGTTTTTAGTGTGGTCCTGCTTTTATTATGTATTTTTCTAGAACAGATTGATTTTGATGCAGCATCTCCTTTTCAGTGGGGTTCTGCTGTAGAGTCCTGTTTTTACACAGTTTTGCAATATATTTCTACATGATTACCCAGCTTTTACATGCAATATCTCAGTTTCACTGGTGTTTGCTTTGACACATTTTTGTACTTTATTTACACAGGACAGTATGTGGGTTTAACCTCCAAGAGAAAGTGACACATTGTGTCCCCATTAGCTTAGTCTCTCACTGCATCAATTCATTCAGCTTGTAAAAACATGTTAAAGCAGGGATCAAGTGACAATGTATGTTTACATCTCTACTTGGCTTTCCTTTTTAAATAAATGGTTGAATAAAAACAAGAAAAACATATTTGTTAAGTTGGTTATAGTAACTCCCCACAGGATGACTTCCCTCACCCTGGTCCATCCCAGTTAATTAATTATAGACCCCACCCAGCGTGGGAGCCTCTCCATCTCCCTGAACAGATAGCATTGCCCTGCACCCTGGCTGATCCCAGTTATTTAATGATAAAACTACCCCCTTCCCACGCGCGCGAACACACACACACACACACACACATACCAGGATCCTCTCCCTGACAGATCTCTATTTCTTTTTTGTTTTGTTTTTATTTTATCAAACTAACAACCACATCCAGCATAACATATCTTTCCTCATCCTGCTGGATCTTCTTTCTTATAGTTGCATTGTCACAGCAAATAGAGAGCTAGAGAAGCAGAGCAACATTGTGCTGAGATTGAATAGATGCTTGCTTTTTATTTTAGTTTTTGTTACTTGAAACTGCTCCTATCACTTCGACGGGCAGACAAAGACCGAGTGAGGATAATCGAGTGTGCTCAGTGTGAAATTACAAAGGTTACAAGTTTGATTTCTTTGCTTGCTTGTCCCACACTTTCAACATGACCATTTCTGTACAGCACCTCATGAATGTGACTGCTGTCATTTTTCAGCTTCTGCCCAAAATGTGTCCTGAAAGTTGCTTTCACAGTCCCTGCACAACATCACCTTTATGCCAGGAGTTGAACATTTTCTCTGCCCTTCTTCACGAGGCAGGATCATAACAAGGCTATGCCTAAAATTTTGTGTAAGAACATTAAAAAAACAATTTTCTATAGTTTTACCCCTAATTCCACTTCTGCATCCATATCAGCTCTGGCCAGAGTTTGTTCATTGTTGTTACCTCACTTGAATGTGTACCATAAATTATATGATATTACATAATTATTGCTAAATGAGTGAACTGCTTTTCAACTAATGTTGTCTACCCTTTTTCTGCCTCTCTTACCAACTTTAAACTAACCCTTGATTTAAATGCCTATCTCGTTTTGTTATAACTAAACTCCAACAAATTGAAAACAATAACAGATTCAGCAACATCTAACAACTGACAACACTTGGCATCAAGATAATGCTTCCATCATATTACTAAACAACCAATAATGAGATATGATGAACAATATCACACCAGTTACCAACCCCTTAGTTAACTATTTATCAATCTTAAGCTAATCACCCGTTTACAGTATATTCTTACATTTCAACTTAGGTATAGTGATGCTGAGTTTCTTTGCCACTCCCGGCAGCACAATAAATATAACATCCAGACTTTTGTAGTTTAAACTTGGGGTGCGTATCTCCTACTGATTTCTGCCCTGTGCTGCCACCTCAAGTATGTCATCCTTCAGCTTGGTCCTTTAGCTGTAGGCCTGCTCTGGAGAGGACCACTAGGCCAACGCCTTTAAATACAGTAAGATAGACCATCCATCCCAGCTCAACACACTCTCAGCTGGATTATAGGGAACACATATACAGTAAAACAAGCCAATACAGAAGTAACAATCTTCTCTCCCGTTTGGCTGTCATGGGTGGAGAGTGGAGTTACACAGTTCAGGAAGCCTGAAAGTACCATGAACAGCTAGCTTCAGTGAACTGAAGTGCAACACTGCCAAAACACACCCAGGAGCCCTGTCCCCAAATAACTTCATTCTAGATTGAGGAATAGAGATGAATCCCACCTCAACAGAACAGAGTGCATGCAGGGACATACAAGGACAGGAGGTCTTTCCAATACCTCTGGCTCAAACTAAGTAGGGCTTGCAAGTCAGCAGGCTTATCTTGAAATTAAACTAAATTAACAACCAGTGCAGATTATGCAACACTGGCATGATTTGCTTAAGCTAAGATGTCCCAGCTGTCAGGTGGGCTGCCATGTTCTGCACTACTTGCAGACAACACAACAAGCTACCCAATAACTCCAGGTAACAAGCATTTATTTTTTTTTGTTTTATTTGTTGAAATGTTTCACCAGGAGGGCACACCGAACAACAATTTGCTTATCTCATGGTGCGACCTGGGGGGAGAGGTTAAATAGGGTTGTGAAGGATGATCAGTTACAATAGTATGTGGGTAGTACAAACAATACAACACTGTAAGATTGTGCAACAGTTGGAACACAAGGTAACAGTACTGGAGCATTGGGTAAATTACAATACATGTCCAAAATCATACAAAAGAACATATAAATGTACAAAACGGTAATAATGTGATAGAACCATTTATAGTGCATGAGTGTACCAGGAGCAGGATTGAGGTAATATGCAAGTGCTGCTGGAGTAAAATAAATGCGGTTAGGCTGTGCACACTGGTGACCCAGAAGGGCCGGTGGAGAAGAGAGGGGGGAGAGGCAAGAACTGAATATGAGGAGAAGGGGTAGCCATTTCCTGATTTCTCCCTTCAGGATTTTGAGAACCCTGCCAGGGGGGTCAAGGCAGAAACTGGGGATAGGTATTAAGGTTGGTTAAAGCAGGAACAGCTGAGGGAAAGGTAATTGTGTAGGGCAGAGGTAAGGGGGTAGTTGGAAGCAGACTGTCATATTTCAGGGGGGAGGGAATTCCAGATTTTTGGGAAACAATGGGCGAAACCAGTCTGACCAATGAGGGTGGAGCAGCGAGGGACCATCAAGGTGTGGGCGTCATTTAATCTGAGAGAGTGGGTGGGGGTAGGTGGAGTGGAGAGAGAGGATGAGAGATAGGAGGCTAGCCCCCCAAACCAGAATTTGGAGGTTAGTTTGGCACAGTGAGAGATGCGTCTGTGACATAGTGGAAGGAAGGTTAAAGAGTGATGGAGTTCACAGTGGTGGGATGAGGAAATGGAGTCAAAAGCAAAGTGGCAGAAGGAGTTAAAGAGAGTGTCCAACTTGGTCAGGGAAGATTTGGGAGCAGCACCATAGACTACATCACAGTAGTCAAAGATGGGGAGTATCATCTTCTGGACAATTTCACACCTCGCAGTCAGCGGGATGCAACTATGATTCCTGTTCAGAGCACCAAGCTTGGGGTGCAGTTTCTTCAGGATAGCATCGATGTGCACAGAGAAGTTGAGGTGTTGGTCCAGCCAATCTCCTAGATATTGAAATGAGGAGGTGTCCTCCAAGATGGTCCCATCAAGGGTGTGGAAGGTGGGTAGGGCCAGGAGCCTAGACAGTCTCTGCCTGGTGCCAAAGGTCATTGAGACTGTCTTTTTGGCATTTAAAAAAGCTGGTGAGAAGCAAACCAGAGCTGAACTTGGTTGAAGCCATGCTGTAAGCTGGTTTACACAGCAGAAGGGTTTTCGCCGGAACTGTACAAAACAGTATCGTCAGCGTACATGTGGATAGAAGAGGATGAGCATGCTGTGGGAAGATCATTAAGGAAAATGGAGAAGATTAGGGGACCAAGCACTGAGCCCTGAGGGACACCCGTGTTCATGGGGAGTGGAGGGAGATGGAATTAAGGATTCTCACTGACTGGGTCCTGCCAATGAGGTAGGATTTAAACCAGTTTGTGGCTGATGGAGCAAGGCCAGCTGAGAAGAATGAATCAAGAAGCATGAGATGGGAAACAGCGTCAAAAGCTTTGGCTATGTTGACAAAGATGGCTGATGGCTGAGGTGATCAGGCCATTATCAGTAAGCCTGAGGAGGGAGGTGATTGTTGAGTGGTTCTTCCAAAAACCAGATTGGAAAGGGGTGAAGAAAGAGGAATCAAAGAGGAAAGGTGATAGTTGAGAGAGAACTAAATGTTCTTGAAATTTGGCAAGGGTAGGAAGGAGGGAAATGGGGCAATAGTTGCCAGGAGTGGATGCATCACCACCTTTAGGGAGAGGAAGGACTACAGCATGTTTCCAGGATGAGGGTACTTGGGCAGAAATAAAGGACAGGTTAAGGATTAGGGAGATAGGATAAGCAATTTCAGGAGCAGAAGGGTAGAGACGTTTAGGATCGAGATCATCTGGTGAGGAGCCTTTAGAGGGATTGAGGGATAGGAGAGCATTAAGAGCTTCATCAGAGGAGATAGTAGAAAAGGAAAATGAGGGAGGGGTAGGCACTGGCTGAGGCGAAGGTCTGAAGTTAGTAGGTGGCAATGGGGAGAGGGAATTTAGAAAAGACGTGGCACACGAGGTGTAGTAGGCATTAAATTAATTTGCCACAGAGTCAGAGTAGGAAACTAGGGAGTTATTTATTTTGAGAACTGGAGGGGGAAGGGGAGAGTGGGGAGAGAATAGGGCATGAACTACCTTACAGAATTTAGATGGAGAGTTAGTGTTAGTCAGGAATGAGGAGTTGAAATAATCAGACTTAGCTAGTCTAGTAGCTTTAGTACATGAATTAAGTAGCATTCTGTACTTGGCTTAGATGTTTGGATGTTTAGTAGATTTGTGTTTTCTCCAGGGCCAGTCATGCTCCCTGAAGCAGGCCAGTAGTTTGGGGTTGACCCAGGGGAGGTGAAGCCCACGGACTCTGGTCTGTCTGAAAGGAGCAAAGGCATTCCAAGTGGCAATGAATTTATCCTTAAAATAGTCAAGTGCTTGGTTGACAGAAATGGCAGTGGAGAGGGGGGCCCAGATGGTGGAAGCAAGTGCAGATCTGATTGGGGTAATGTCTAAGGATTTAAAGGATGGGAGCTGTTTGATTTTAGGAGGAAGTTTCAGGTGATGAACCTTACATACAATGAAAATGAGGTCGTGGTCATTATGGGCATCAGGGAGGAGACCAGATTTAATAATGCGGTGTGGGTGGGTTGTGAGTGCCCAGTCAAGCAGGGTGTGGTTTTGTGTTTTGGGATTAGGGCGTGTGGGCTCAAGTATAAGTTGAGTGAGGTTATCAGCAGCAACGTCATTGCGTAGCTTGTTTAACTTGGGAGATAACCAATTTAGATTCATGTCTCCCATTATGAAAAGTTCACCAGACTGCGAGAGAGAGAGAGAGAGGTGATATTGGCTAAGAATTCATTCGTGAGCAAGGGTTGAATGCTTGGGCAGCAATAGATGCCAGCCACAAAGATTGGGATTGAGAAAGGAAGGGTAATGCAGCTGACAAGGGATTCATAGGTAGCTGGGATGGAGGTAGATAGGGTGGTAGTAAACTGCAGTAAGGTCAAGATATACATGGCCACTCCTCCTCCATGACCCGATCGATCTTGTCTAGAAATGGAATAATGAGGGATAGCAATGGCACTGTCAGGGGTGCTTTTTTTGAGCCATGTCTTGGAAATAATTAAGATGTCAGGTGTGTGTGAAATCATAAGAGTTTGTAGGAGGTCAATTTTAGGTAGCAGGCTGCAGATATTCAGGTGGAGGAGCTTCAACCAAATAGGGAGGGTTGTAGTGGAAGTGGGGTTTGGAGACATGTTATTTGGTTAAGGAGCCATGGTAGGAGAAGAAATAGGACCAGGGTCGGGATGAATGTTCCCTGATCAAAGAAGGAGAAGGGCAAGGATGAAATAGTGAAGTTTAGGACTTTTGTAATTGGAGTAGGAAATATGTGAGGGAGGGGAAGAGGGAAGGAGGGGTGGAGATAAGGAGATAAGGAAACAAAGAAAGGCAAAGTGACTAGGAAGGGAAAACAAAAAATGCTGGAGGGTAGTAGGAAAAGTAGGGTCTGCTTAAAAGGGGAGCTGTGGGGGTGATTGACAGAATGAAGGAGGTATCTGGAAGGGAAGGGGAGAGAGAAGTGGCAAAAGGTGTAGAGGGGGAGACTGGGATAAGGGTAAGAACCAGGAAGGGTGTGAATAGGAGGGAGATGGAAACCATTCTGGGTAGGGTAGTAGAGACTTTGTACAGGCTTACAGATTCAGATCACATCTCTGAATGTTAGGACTTTGATAATTTGCTTTAGGTATGAAGGACCCAGGACTAGAAGTGTTAGGGGAGAGCAGTGGGTAGAGGATTGCAACCTACACGTGTTGTTGCCCTCTAGTGGCTTTACAGTATAATTTGCAAATGGAAAAGCAGCCACAAAAAAAAAAAGCAACAAATCACTGACAGGCCATTGCAGGTTACGCAAATACTGCTCTGCACTGAACTGCTCACAGGAGAGTGCAACTGAGTGAATTGGCAAGCAAAAAGATCAGAACTTCACTACACAGCTGCTAAATGAAGAAATGTCAAAGGTCAGTGTTTCTTTGCAGTCTTATGCCCTAGTGCAATGATTTCAGCACTGGATGCAGTGTTGCATAGGAAACCAATGTCAGGGCTCCAGGCCCTCTGGAACCTTTCAGTTTCCATTGGGAGGAAGGCTCAAAAATCCTCTTTCCCTTGTTCTTTGTCCAGGACCAGATGTTACCTTATGGGCCAAGGAGGAGCGTAGGCAGCAGGAGCCTTCTCGGCCTGTCCTAGGCATGTGAGTTGCTTGTGGAGGGGACCACAACAGTGGTACCAGCCCAGTGGGCTCCAATCAGTCTTATGGGCAAGGAGGAGCATAGGCAGCAGGCACCTTCTCGGTCTGTCCTAGGCAGGCCCGTTGCTTGTAGAGGGGACCACATCAGCTGTACCAGCCCAGTGGGCTCCGATCAACCTTATGGGCCAAGAAGGAGAGTGGACAGCAGGCACCTTTTCAGCCTGTCCTAGGCAGGCGGGTTGTTTGTGGAGGGGACCGTGTCAGTGGTACTAGCCCAGTGGGCTCTGATCAGCCTTATGGGCAAAGGAGGAGCATGGGCAGCAGGCACCTTCTTGGCCTGTCCTAGGCAGGCGGGTTGCTTGTGGAGTAGACTGCATCAGCTGTACCAGCCCAGTGTGCTCCGATCAGCATTGCAGTAGTCCAGTCTAGATGTTGCAAAAGTCAACTACTATCATGATCAGGTCCGTAGGTGTTAGATATAGCTTAATCCGGTTGATGTTTTGTACATGAAAAAGCCACTGAAAACTATTCCTGACACAGTATGTTTTAGTATCAGCTTGCATCCACAATGACTTCTGCAATTTTAATCCTATTCGCAGATCTGAGTGTGGTACCATTCAGATATGATAAAGTAACACCAGCACCCATCATAGCTGACAAATGCGAGCCTGGTTCTACAAGCAGCACCTCTGCCTTATCTGTGTTCAGATCAAGCCAGGTGATGGCTATACAGTCAATGATTTTCCCTATATATTGGCTCAGCACAGAGACCGTGTTATCCCTACTGGAAACACTTGACAAGTACAGCTTGGTATTGTTAGCATAGAAATAAAACACCATGCTGTACCACCTTATGATCTCCCACAGAGGCAGCATGCACAGGGTGAATAACATGGGGTGAGACTTGAGCCCTTTGGCACTCGACAGTACAGTTCACATTAAACTTATTGTGCTACCATTTAACAGCCAGTTAGTATTGGAGCTGTTAAGGATCTCCATAGAATATCTCTTTATCACTGATATCTGGATGTTAGCTGATTTCTACTGAGCTCTGAATGAGTTGCCTGAATATACTTTCAGTTGAAAGCCACATTGTACAGCTGAAGGAAACAAACAACCAGCTAGTTGGTAACTCATTGACATCACACAAAATTGAGTAGTTCTCAATTGTTTCATCAGTGGAGAATCTGTTCATGGGCTAATGCTTCCTTAATTCCTATCAGCCATAATACTGATAGTTTCCTGAATACTTTCAGTTGAAAGCCACATTCTGCAACTGAAGGAAAAAAACAAACCAACACTGGCAACTCATTGCACTCATATTAAAAGAATGGGTTGCAAACCGTGAAATGTTTCATGTGAACTGTTCTGCAAGGCAGTGATTTCAGAGATAGTATTATCCAAAATAAACTGCTATGCCCTGTCCATGAGATACAATAGGACATAAATCACAGCTATTCATCACAAGAGTTTGTTTGTTTGTTGTTGAATTTTGTTGACCCGGTAAGCCCACTGAGCCTAGAAGTCCCTTTTTCAGGGGCGACGGGGGAGATACAGATGGTAAGCAACTGAAACTGAGCCAGATTAAGCTGTTGGTGGTATTTTTAGTGAATGAGGGAAATTTGGCCAGGACACCGGGGAAATTCCCCTACTCTGATGGTAGGGGGCCCCTCCCCTGAGAAGACTGGACTATGCTCAGTATGTCTCAGTCGGTGGAGAGTGCAGAGGTGTTGGAAGACTGTTCTATGGAGTTGGTTGAAGTACTCAAGGAGGCTTCGACTTGTTTAGAAAATATGGAAGTCCCAAGTGATATCTTACCTGAAGTGGATTTGGCTCAGCCTGCAGCTGTCGAAGGTCTGACGACTTCTGACCCAGTTCTGCTTTTGGCCACAGAAGATGATAAGAAAAGGAAACGCCTGGAAGGTGGCCAGGTAGCTTCTTTTGGCATTAGTAAAAAAAGTAATGTGCAGGTTATAGACGACCCGCCGGCAGCCGATGCGGATGTCCCCGCTATTGTTTTGATGATGATTCCTTTCCCTTTTCGGCCCGGCTTGCCACCTGGTCTCCGGAGGTGGCGTTAGCGAATGCGGGTTGGGTGAAGACCCCGAATGCCTGGATTCCTGATCCCCATGTTCCTTTACTGGGAGCAGGATTGAACCGACCGGGGGAACTTTTGTGTTCACAGGCTCTGGAGGGGGTGCCGGTTTCAGAGTCAGACCGGACCGTCGCGTCATTTCCGCCTGCTAGTACTGAAGCCAGGAGCCCTGTTTCGGCTGATCCTGTGGCTGATTTTCGGTCTTTGAGTCAGGCTTCTCCAGTTTCCTTGATCCCCGCGATGTCTACTACTCCTGTTTCAGAGCCTACGTCGGTGAAATCAATACCAGGTCAGTGCCCTCAAACTGTAAAAGACAACATATCAGCCAGTTCTCTGGGTAGTTCTGCTCATAGACTTCCTCAGGCACATACTGTAAAACCTGCCAGCTATGCCTCCCTCTTTAAATCTGCTGATGTCCCTGTTAGGAAACGTTTTGTTGCACACATCTATTATAAAGGGGGTATGGACCTTCCCCCCGATCGAAATTTTGTGGGCAAGACTTTAATAATTGATTCTTTGGGGATTCAACCTTTGGAGGTGTATGCATTTATTCACTCTTCTGGGGATCATAATTTTGATGTCTCCTTTCATTCTGCTGCTTTGTTGGACAAATTTTGGTCTGCCTACTATGCTGCTCGTATAGACCCTATCTGGAAACATTTTGTGGTAATACCTATTACCAGACCAACTGCTAAAGTTATTACTGTTCTTTTTCGGAATGAAGGAGTTAACGTACTGGATATTCTGTATTGGTTGGAACAACGTTGTACAGTGAATGGAGTACCCATGCATTGATTGACGATAATGGGTTTTGGACGGGGTGGAAATTCAATGTGCAACTTAAAATGACTGAGGCTGGGATTCACCATCTCCTAATTGTTTTTATTTGGGAGGGATCATGTGTATCCTGTTTTATCCAGGACAGCCACGTTCTTGTTATAGATGCGGCTCACTAACTCACTTAAGCTCTGATTGTGACCAATTAAAATGTGCATCTTGTGGAATGTTGGGACATTCAGTGTTATCTTGTACGGTCCCTCCCACTTGTAACCTATGTGGTGAAACTACTCATGTTTTTGTGGCTTGTCCTTGGGCAGCCCATAATACCTCTGATTATACAGAACATGATTCCTATATAGCTAAATCTTTTGCTTCCTCTAGACCCCCGGCTCAGGCCATATTCCCAATAATAATAAGGTTCCTCCTTTCGGCTTCCCTGATGTTTCAACTATCCCAAACCCTCCGGATCCCCTGAAGCACCACTGCCTGATAAGTTGCCTACCTCCCTAGTGTTTCAGTCCCTACTCTTGTACAGGCTCCGCCTCTCCCGGCAAGGGAAGACTTGGAGCCAGGGGAAATTTTGGAGCCCTCACCACCAGTTGCTAGACGACTTTGCTCCACCAAACAAGTGGAAGCAGTCTCTATACTTTCTGTCCCAGTATCCAATCCATATGAACCTTTGCAGAGTTGGGGTGATGCCATGGATGAGGAAGAATTAGGGGACTCTGTTCCTTCTCCTCTTCCTATGGCTACCTCAGCACCACTGCCCCTGGCTGATAACTCTGGGATTCCCTCAAAAAAGAAAACTGTTAGAACTAGGAGAAAGAAATGATATGGTTAATCTTGATATGTTTTTTCCTCTTTCCTTCTTTCATGTCTTCTATACGCTTAGCTAGTCTTAATGTTAATAGCATTTGTTCACAGTATAAAAGCACAGCTACCTTTTCAGCCTTACATAGTTTGGCTTATGAGGTTTATTTGTTGCAGGATGTCAGGTTTTATACTACTGGGGAAGCAGCTACAGCTTCAAGGGATCAGGGGTTGGGGCCCTCATATTGGTCCCTGGGCCAGAACCTTTGTTCCGGCATTGGATATTGTTTTACTTCATCTAACCTTACTTTGCAGAAGATGGTGGATTTAGTTCCAGGTAGAGTATTATTATTGGATCTTTTATGGTATGGTTTACCTCACCGATTTATTAATATTTACGCTCCACAACAGAAGGCTGCTAGGGTTCAGCTTTTTTGCTTAATTAAGCCTTATTTGTTTACAAACTGGATTATTTTATGGGGTGGAGATTTCAACTCTAGTCTAGAAGTCCCTCCCAATAAGAAAGTTTATTGTGATACTCAAGCTTTACGTACTATTATTAAAGAGATGAATTTGATTGATGTATTTGCCCAGTCCTCGTTGCCTACTTTTCGAAAGGTAAATTAACCTCTAGGATTGATTTTTGGTTCTGTTCACATACTATTGGGGCAGTGGCAGGTGTAACAGTGCCTATGGCTACTTCTGATCACCATTTATTAGGGATACGGATTCAGTTGGGGGAAGTTTTATCACAGGGGCCTGGGGTTTGGAGAGTTAATACCTCATTATTATTGGTTCCAGAGTTTCACCATGGTTTTTTGGAATTGATTTCGGATCGTATTTCCGTGAGTTGTTCTTTATGACTCCATGATTGACTCATGGATTGATACTAAATTATATTTGGTGGCCTATTTTAGACACTATTCTAGATTTTTGCTGATACTAGACACCATACTTCCAGTCTCTTACGAGCTGAATTGTTGGCATTATTTACTGAATCTCATTTATTTAACTCTGACTGTTCTGCCCGTAAAAAGGAGGTTAAGACTGCCTTAACTAAAGTTCAGTATGATAGACAAAAATCTATTGTTTTTGAACAGAAATTTCGGACTTCTGGGACACAGTATCAATTTAACCCTTTTGACATTTCTAAGGAAAAGTTTTGTGGTAAACAGATGGTTCAACTTCTTGATGATCAAGGGCATATAGTCAAAGGACAGATGAATATTATGGAATGTGTTACTAAATTTGTGAAACATACTTTTGAATATCCAGTTGCTGAATCCACTGATATGTCACTATTATTACAAGCATTGGATGTACCTACCCTGCAGGCAATTCAAAGGCATGAGCTTGTAGCACCTTTTACTTTAGAGGAAGTGAAAGGAGTTATTTCTGGTCTTAGGGATAGGGTAGCTCCTGGCTCTGATGGGTTGTCAGCGGAAATTTATAAGTCCTTATGGAAATTTATGCCAACCCAGTTATTAGCTGTATTCAATGCCTTTTTACATGAGGACCGTTTGGTGGATCAGATGTACGAAGGTTTGATGTTGTTTCTTTATAAAAAGGGTGACAAATCTGATTTGTGGAATTGGAGGCCTATCACCCTGTTGAATACGGATTATAAAATCTTTTCCAAATTATTGGGGAATAGGATTTCGAAACATTTGCCTTCTTTACTTTCGCCATTTCAGTATTGCTCAGTCTCTGGTAGGTCCATCCGAGATGCTTTACTTTTAATAAGAGAATTATTTTCTCAAGGTCAAAAGGGGGCTCTTCATGGCTACTTATTTAATTTTGATCTCTCCAAAGCTTTTGATGGGGTTTCTCAAGAATTTATATGGTTGACCCTTAGAGCCTATGGGTTTCCACAGACTTTTGTTAATTGGCTCATTTTATGTTATTCTCTAGCTTATGTTAGACCATATGTTAATGGGTGGATTGGATCTCCTTGTTACATTCGTCGGGGAGTCCAAGGGTTGTCCTTTGAGCCCCTTATTGTTTGTAATAGCTTTGGATCCCATTATTAGGCTACTCTACAAATCCCCTAGACTTTTGGGTCTTTCAGGTTTGGATTGCAGTATTCAAAAAGTAATTTGTTATGCTGATGATTTATGTGTTTTGGTGCCTACTACTTCAGTGGGTTGTTTATTATGTAGGGTCTTACCGGCTTTTTTATCGGTTATTGGTTCCAGTTTAAATTTACAGAAGAGTGTGTGTTTTAATTTGGCTCCATCTCTGGAGGATAGTTCCTCTATTGGGGGTATTAGGTTAGTGGATTCTCCACATAAATTATTAGGTATTTATTTTGGGGTTCCAGATACGGCTATGTACAATTGGGAAATATGTTTGAATAAGGGTAGGGAAAAGGCATGTAAGTGGAATAAATGGCTTCTGGGTAAAAAGAAACGGATTTTTTTGATTAAAACATGTTTGTTACCTTTGTTTTTACATGTAGCACATATTTTTCCATTGCCTAGATGCTTTTTTGTGCCCCTTTTAAGCCTTTTCTTTTCTTGTTTTTGGGGTAGTCGCCTCAATCCGGTTAAGCGTAACATTTTGTTGCAAAATTACCCACCGGGAGGGGTCTCTATGATTCACCCGATAGTGTTTTTATTCTCTTTTTCTCTACCAATTTGAAACCTTTAGTTATTGATTCAATTCAGCTTTGGGTTCCTTTGTACGAATTTCACTTTCTGAGATTTTACAGGAATGGAGGGTAGGAGTTTCATCCATAAAATAAAAGGAAATATGTTTTATCTCCAGATTGGGTCATGGTGTTTGACATGCTTAAGACATGGCATATTACGGTACCTATGATTAAGGATTTTTCTCGGAAAAAGTTGTATACAGTGATAGTGGAGTCCTATTTTATGGAAGAAGTTTTTCCAGAGTTCACATTGACAGAAAAGAAACAGATTGGAAATCGCCTTGTTGATGCTAGTATTCCTGTGGCACTGTGGGATATTGCTTGGTTATGAGCACATGGAAAAATTAATGTATGTGGTAATCACAAACATAAACAAGTACTGGATCGTTATTGTTTTCAGGCTTCTTGTTCAGCTCTTATAGAGTCTATGTCTCATTTATATTTCTCTTGTCCTTTCATTTTGCGGTTTTGGTTTTTGTGGCGTTGCCGGTTTTGGAATAAAGTTTGGCGTCAGTGGGACCAGAGAGCTTTATTTTTTGGTTTATTTCCTGTCTCCTGGGCTGGGTGTAATTCTAGTACTTTGAATATTATGGCAATTATAATATTGTATTGGGTATGGCAGGTTAGGTGTTGGTTTTTATTTCAGCAACGTCATCTTACTCCTGAGGACTTACTCATGAAAGTGATAGCCCACATTGATCATATTAAAGAAGGAGAAAGGAAACTTCTCAAACAGAATATGTGGGAACGATATTGGGATTTCTATTGAATTTTTTCTTTGACTATATATATATATATATATATATATATATGTTTTTTTTCTCTTCTTATCTATTTCTTTGTTTTTTTCTCTCAGGATGCAAGGTGGACTTTGAATTTCTCCATTTGAAGATTTTTGTATGCATTTTTTGATTTATTTTCTTCTCTTGTTGAATACTGAGTTGTTGTATATATGCTTTGATTTTAATAAACATACCCCTACTCTTTTCGATAAGTGCCATGGGATCTTTAACATCCACCTGAACTACCACCAATCCAGGCAGATGGGACCTCGGTTTAACGTCTCATCAGAAAGACGGCACCTCAGAAGTGCAGCACCCCTCTCATGCTGCACTACAGTGTCAGTATTGGGATATTAACCCAAGTGCCAGATGTGGGAACTGAACCCACAGCCCTCTGATCTCCCGGCCTCAGAGGCGAGTGTGCTACCTACTGAGCCACTGACACTGCCACACAATGCCTCAGTAGATCCACAGATATCTCATGCTCTCCATGTCAAACATCATTGAGAGATCAATCCCTGCTCTCTGGCTCCAACCCTGAAGAGATCATTGAGCACCTTAGTGAGGGTGGTCTCAGTACAGTGATGGAACCTGAAACCTGACTGGAGAGGCTCATAGATGTCCAATGTTTTCAAGTGTGTGCTCTGTTGCACTGCCACCAACGATTCAGCTATGGTATATTACCACAAAAGGAAAAGTTTGAAACTGGTCTGTAGTTAACCAGAATATCAGGTTGAAAAGATTGCTTTTAAAAGTGGTGAAACCACTGCCCTTTTCAGTGCAATTGGAAAAATTCCCTCCTCTAGGAAGCACCATATGATAACTGGGCCAAGAGCCTCCTAGCAGCTCACAAGTAACTAAGCTGACCATAGGTCGAGTACGCAGTACACTAGGCACAAACCGGAAATCAACCAGATCACTCTTTAACCAAAACTGTCTCAAATCCTTCCTAGGTTGGCAGAATGCCAATGCTTATCCACAGCTGAGTACTACATGACAGGTTCCTTGCAGAGATCCCAGCCATAATGGAGGATACATTGTCAAGGAAAAGTGGCTTGGCCAACTCACACCTTTCTACAAAAAAATACTCTTCCAGACTGAAGACAGGGTGGATTTAGTAATCTGTCCACAATGTGGAATAGCTGAGCCAGTATGTTCTTCCCTGGAACAATTACCCTTCACAGGAAGTCATTTTTTCATGATGATAGCCAGCAGGGTCTCATTATAGTGAGTCCTCAGTGCTTATCTATCCCCCACTGACAGAAAAGTCTGCTAAAAGTACTCCAACCTCCTTCCCTTAGCCTTTAACCACCTCAACTCGTCACAGTACCATGATGTGGTGAGAGTTCAAGGGGTGAACACAGTGGGCTGCCAATGAGTCTGGGGTAAATACAAGAGCCAAATTATAGCCCTCAATGACCTTCTTGGCACACTTAGAACAAGCTGTCACCATGCTCGAGAGGTCCAAAAACCACCAAACATTTACTTGACTCCAGGTTGTGTTTAGGACAGTATCAGACCATTTTTACAAGGGAAGAGCTGACCTGAGATGGGAAGAGGGCCACACTGGACCATGTGACATGATGATCTGACCAAATGACCATATCAGCTTTGACCTGATATGTCAATATCTGAAGAAAAGATTGGGTGTATGGCATGGTCATGCTGGCAGGATCTGGAGACAACTGCTTGTACAAGGTCCAGCGACTTCATCAGCTGGGGTAAATGTTTCCCAAAATGCATAGCTTCATCATTGACCCAAGCAATGAAATCTCAAGCACAAGAAGCATGGGGGGAGTCCAAATCCAGGCTGACCATTAAAAGACCACCTGTTCTAGCAATAACTCATTCCCATAATCTGGAAGATAGGCATTTGAGATCAAAATCATAACCACTTTAGAGAATGCCACTCTCTCACAGTGGCATCAAGAGACAAGCCGATGCATCTGCTTCAAACTAGTACTGACACCAAACCATTGGCCCACATGACTGCCTGAATACAACATTGCCAGGGGTATGTGATCTCTTCTGCCATCACTGAATCCTCTATCTGCATACCTTGTCTGCCCCATGAGCTCAAGGTGGTGGAGTGACACCCACACATATAGGATTTCTACTTCTGAACAGGATGAAAACTATGGCAAACATCCCACAAGATGATGTTCCCAGAACACTTTCAAAGGCAGTGGATGGTCCTGTCCAAATGGAAAAGCAGAACAGCTGAAAAAATGTTGAACAGAACAGAATCAGTTTAAAAGGTATAAAGTAAATACCACATTGTGATAGCTGAGATACAGTAGGTTTCTGCATCTGACCACAATTGACTTTCCACCTACTTAAAGTATTAAACAGTATCTCTCTAACACTACAATATCTTACTCTGAAGAATGGTTTGCTTCACAACCACAATGTGTTATGCAGTACTGTATGGCTGCACTGAATATTCATTACTGATGTAAATATGTCCATTGATTCGGCTGAAATTGAATTATTGTCATGGTTTGCCACCAAAAAGATGCCAGCTTGACTTTCCATCAGAGATTACCCCCTGTAAGAATCCCTTTGCATCCACCCTAAAACTGACTTTATATGGACTAGCACTACAGCAGTCTGGCTACATTCGATGATCAGCATATTTTGAAACCTTTTCTGTTTTTAGTCACTGAGTGTGGTTTGCATGAGTCAATCTTGCTTCAGTGGTGCTTATCATTTTCCCCATGGCTTACTGTGTGTGTGGCGCTTTCTAGTAGATAAACATTTGCAGGCTTCCTGAATCTGTCTGAACCCACTACAGCTACGCAGGTGGTACCTTCATCTGCCTTGGCCCACATTCCAGCCATGCTCAGCCAGATTCCAAAATATGCCACCAACCAAATTGTTGCAGCCCTAACCAATCAGGACTTATCAGATTTTGGGGAAAGAACAGAAATTACTGAACAGTGGATTCAGTGTATCAACGGTCAAGAGGATAATCTGCAAGCCTGACATTGACAGCAGGAATGCTCCATCAATTATCTGCTCTTGAAAGTAGATGAATTAGAAATCCAAGTACATCACAATACCTTGTCAGCCTGCCTGAAGGAGCAGAAGGTGCAGATATGATTGGATTTCTTCAGCACATAGTCATGATCCTGTTTAACATGATGGTCTGCCAGCACAACAGTAGGGCTACTATTCATGACGTTTGTGAACCAAGTTTGGGAACAAGCTCAAACCTTCAGAGGCCAGCTGGGGTAATGAGGATTGAGCATTCCAGTGACAAGTCTCCTCCTCTGGGGAGGGAGGGCAGCTATCATTGCTGCTATACTGCCACCTGGGTGACCATAAGTGACAGTACAACTGGAGTAGCTTGAGGGATGTGAACTGGTACTGTACTGCACATGCCTGCATGCATGCACGGTTGTCATGCCCTTGATTGTGGCACCATGGGGAACTCAAGAGAAACAAGGAAGAAAAAAACAAGTGGCTTGATGAAGCTGGCAGGCTTTCAAGTGCTGCACCTGGCTACCTAGGTGCTGCATCCCACACTGAATCCTTCTTTGGCAGGGTATGGGGGCCCCACTGCCACTGCCAGAGGGGAAAGATCTGAAGGAATATGGGGAGGTACAGTAAAGGTAAGCCCTAGGGGATTCTAGAGTGATGGGGTGGGGCAGGTTGAGTAAATGGGGCCATATAGAGAGCAGGGGGCATAAACAAATAAATAATCCTGCTTAACACCCCTAACTGCCCCTCACTTGAAACAGAACATGCACAACACTCACTGGTCCTTGGCCTAAACATGGAGACAGACATACATCTGTCCTCATAAAGCTTTTGAGGTATCCAGTGATAGAAAATATTTTGCTTTTGGCAATTAAAAGGGGGCTGCTATGGTGGGAAGGCCACCCCATTCAGTTCCTTCAGGAATTTTCTGCAGAACTGTCACTCCATCACAAGGCTTATGCCAGTGTTTAGTGGAAACTGCCACCTTCAGGTTCTAATAGCTCTCCACTGGTTGGCACAGCTCAGGATTCATCTTAATGCCAAAATGTACAATTTGGAGTCACCAGAGGCAGTGGAGGAATTTATTTTCAAGAACTTGCCAGAGCACACTTTTCCTGCTAAGGGCCAGAATGACAAAGTTGTTCAGTATGTACCACAGTGTGCAGACACATCAATACCAGAGAATTCATACAGAAAAGCGAAACAGTGGATTCAGCAAAGGCAGAGCCAAGACAGAAAATGGCAAAAGGCCGAGATCGGGATTACTGATGTGAACTCTCAGTGACATTCCCGAAGCAGTCAGCGAAGTCCCCTTACCTTGGCCTCCTCAAGCAGCCTTTGGTAGTGGTGACCATATTGACTCAGACCTGCTATGACTCCTTAAAGCCTGTCTCACCTGCTGAGCCTAGAATCCAAATTGACCAGGCCTCAGCCATGGCTCAACCAAGAGCCCCACAGAACCCCATGACAAACCTTCCACCTACAAGACTTAATTGGGTGGCCAGAAAATTAGCCCTGATCATCGCATCTGCACGCCCAATATGCCTGCTCTGCCTGCTTCATTGCAATACCAGAGATCTCCTCAGAAACACATGTACTGAGAGACTAAGACACTGCAATTATTTGTTTTCCTCTTCCACTTAACGTCTGCAGGCATTCTGTGGATGTAGACCAAGTCCTCACTCAAACTGGGGTGTCAGCTTTATCCTCTTGATGGGGCTTTGTTTGTTTTTAGGCCCAAGAATGGACATCTGACTGGGGTATTTGCCCCAATCTCCTGCCTGTTCCAGACCTCATCTGGTTTATATGTCTCTGACTTTATGACAGCAGAAAACAAATTCTAGCATCTCTGGTTGCAATTGCCAGCCCTTCAAACTTTTAAGAGAACTTGGGTGCTGCCATAACTGCCCTGGTAATACTCCACGGCACAACCCTCTTCATTAATTACCTGCAATCTTTCTCCAGTCAAGGACTGAGGTGCGGGCTTACTGAAACAGATCTGACTTATTTTCTGTCTCCCCTGCAGTCTTCTATAAATGGTTCTAAATGTGGATTCTTTTTTTTTTTCAATGCTTGCATATAGTTTCTTCTACTTTACAGTGTTGCAACTTAGAGATCAAAGAATGTTTCCTAATGTGGTCATCAACCACTCTTTGGTGGCCGATTGATGATCTATATGTAGTACCCTACCACTCACACATCATATACTTAGGATTGCATGGTATATAGTGTAAGTTACTTCTCATAATGGTCTCTCACTCTCCAGATCCTCCCTTCCCTTCCTCCCATCATTTATCACTTTTGCCAACATGTAGGCTCTTCCAGTCCAAGCCAGACTTTCCTGCTGACTGCATAGCAGAGCAATACCTTCTTAACCCCCACACATACACAGAGTTTACATCACTGTTGTGAAAATCCAATTAGTAGTTTGGAAGCCACTTTTGACCAGAAGGCTGATATCTGTTGTGGGTGCTGGTTAGGATAGTAAGATTTGAACTAAGGGAGGGGAGTAACTAAACTCTTGACTCTGATTTGGAGCACCAGACCTCCTTCCATCACAGGCCCTTGACTCAGACTGGCTGATGGAGCAGAGAGTTAGAGTTCACAATTTTTCTCCCTCCTCGGTAAATTTCATCTGTACCCACCCCTCCGATGATTGAAGAAGTTAATTTCAGTCTAGATTCTGCTCCCCAGCCAGCTTGGAGAGAATGGGAGCAAGGAAGGTATATCTTTTTTTCAGGTACATCTTAGTGAAGTACAGTACATCTTCATGATGGGGAGCATCATAACATCTCCTCTACTAGGGGAGTATACCTATGACATGGCTGTATCATGAAGTGTGCCTGCCCCAAGTTATCTACCCCACCTGTGTGCCTGCCCACAAAAGCTATCTTTCTCTTTCTTTCTTTCTTTCTTTCTTTCTTTCTTTCTTTCTTTCTTTCTTTCTTTCTTTCTTTCTTTCTTTCTCTTTTACCCGGGAGTATACCTATGACATGGCTGTATCATGAAGTATGCCTGCCCCATGTTATCTGCCCCACCTGTGTGCCTGGCCACAAAAGCTAGCTTCTTTCTTTCTTTCTTTCTTTCTTTCTTTCTTTCTTTCTTTCTTTCTTTGATTTTATGAGGAAAGGCATACTGAGCTGGTAACAGTTTCTTGATGCATCCTGGGGGAGGGCAAAGGGAGAAGAGAAGATATGCAAAATACAGAATATAAAGTACATAGAATGCAAATAAGTAAGTCAAAGTAAACAAGACAATAATGCGTAAGAATAAATTGACAATCAGGGAGTTACTGTACTGTAAATTGTGAAATTGACCGAGGAAAATAAATAGTAATCAAAATATCAAAAAGGAACAGAGGGAATGCTTGATACTAGGGAATGGGGAAGTGATGAACGTCACTGAATGGTAAGTTACAGATGGAAGGAGTGCTGTCCAATATCAGAAGCAACTGCAGTTTTTTGTGTTTGTTTTATTCAGGTTGCAGTTAATAGGCACTTACAGTAACTCTTGCCAAGGCCTCCCTTTCACACAACCTCTGCTCTTCCTCCCCTCCCAAATCCAGTGAATGAGCCCTGTTGAAGGACTGTAGATAGCTGCCTGTAGGTACACCTCCAGCTATACTACGCTTCCCCCTCTTCATACCAATTGCCCAGTCTTTTGTCTTACTATTCATTGAACGATTGACACTATGCTACCCAACTGATTCCTAAATTGTAATGATGTATGGTAGAACGCTGTTAACCTTAGGAAATCATCATTTCCTAAGGTTGTTAACCTATCGATGTGACGTAGATATGTTGTTAACCTATCGATCCTACGTCACATCGATAGGTTAACAACAGCTAGTGGTCTGCGCATGTGCCACTTTTTTTTTTCCACCGGGAACCGACGCGCGAACAGCAGCAGTTAGGGAAGGACTGAAGGGCCGCGGCGGTGACTACTTATGGAAAAGTAAGCAGCCTTTTGAGGTGGGACCATACACTATAAAAAATAATGTATGGTCCCTCTATCGGCAACTGGTCAATTTTAACCGTCTCGAGGTTGCCATGGCGACGTAAACCTCTCGAGCTTCGCTCTCAAGGTTTACATGGTCGCCCTGGCAACCTCTCGACTGTTAACTGACCGGTTAATGATAGAGGACCATACATTATCCTCTATATTATGTTATGGCATTATTTATTGAAAGTTATTTACTGTGTAGCTGTTAGAGTATGTTTTTGATATACAAGGCGAGACAGGGTCTTTAACAGAGTCATTATTGCAGTAAATCGATTACCATCTATGGCCACTTGTTCAGGACTTACCTTCCTATTTAAGGGATGCTAAAAGTGTTTTTAATGTATTAAGAGATATGTAACTACCAGAATATGTTTTTAGTGACTCTAGATACAGTGTCGAGCCATAGTATACAAACTTCCCTCATGAGGGTGCACTTGATGTGATAGCAGAGTTTCTTAATAGGAGGGCTATGGATGTTAATCCACCCACTGAACTATTGGTAAAACTCTTGGAATCTGTGCTTAAATTCAGTATATTTGTATTGATAAAACCATGAATCTGCAAGTTAAGGGTATGTCTATGGGTGTGATTTGCGTGCCCACCATAGTCACTCTTTATGTGGGAAACTGGGAAAACAGTTTTGTTTTAAATGGTGAGAGAAATCCATTTTTTGAAAATATTTTGACATACAAGTGCTTTATTTCTGACATGTTTTTTTATCGTGGAAGGGCAATGAGGAAGAACTACAAGGTTTTATTCAGTACTTAAAAAGTACCAACAGTAACGTAAGATTTTCACATGTTGCACAAAGGACGCAAGTGATTTTTTTGGGATTTGACCATCACTAAAACTGATGAAGGTTTTATTAACACTAACATATACCGAAAACCCACTGATGGCAATATGCTTCTCCTGGCCTTGAGTTGCCACCCTAAACATAACGTAATAAATATACCTAAGGGGCAATTCTTGAAAGGCAGGAGAAACTACAATACACCTGAAAACCTGGAACAGAGTATGAATGACCTCACCAATAGATTTCTTAAAAGGGGACTACAGCCATAGAACTATAGAAAATGCCAGGACTTATGCCAGCACTCAGAACGGTGATGTTTTATTAGAAAATAAAGACAGGAACGATGTTATTGGTAAGAGGTTTAACTTTGTCACCACTTTTTCAGTCCAATCTGCACATTTAAAATGCATTCTAAAAAACATTGGCCTGTGTTATCTAGCAACCCACAACTTAAGGACCTAGTTCAGGAACCTCTGAGAATGGCTTATTGAAAGGCAACTATAATAAAGGATGTATTTGTTCATAGCAATTATATTGAACCCAAACGTCCCTCTACTTGGCTTAACCAAGATGCCAGGGGTTGCTTCCAGTATAAGAGATGTGTCCAGTGCAAACACAAAATCAACAGCAAGTTTTTTAGTAAACATTCAGATAAAAGTTGTGACATTTGTCAGTTCATAACTTGCTACTCCAGTGGTGTTATTTATTTAGCTGTGTGCACATATCAAGCATTTTAGGTAGCGAAAACCAAGAGGTGCTTTAAGACTCGGGTAGGTGAACATAACAGAGCCATAGAGAGGGGTGACAATACATATGCAACAGCAAACCATATTTTTTTTATTTATTTCTTTACTTAAAAGTTGATAACTGGGAAAAGCAACATGAGCCAAAGCTCATTTCCAGATGTGACCCGGGGAAGGGGAACAAGGGGAAACAATAAAATGGGTAAACATCAACATATGTGCATTTCTTTCTGTCTCTCCATCTATCTATCTATCTATCTATCTATCTATCTATCTATCTATCTATCTATCTATCTGTCTGTCTGTCTGTCTGTCTGTCTGTCTGTCTGTCTGTCTATCTATCTGTCTCTCTGTCTGTCTGCCTGTCTGCCTGTGTATCTTTCTATCTATTTATTTATTTAAAAGTTGATATATTTTGGAAGTTGCAGCTGGTCAGTAACATGTTTTTAAATTTTAGGCTATTGAAAAATTTAATGCCAGACCTAGAGGGGTAATTTTAATGATCAAGTTTTAAAAAGAGAAAACTTCTGGATTGTTACTTTGGGGGCAAACAAAAAAAACAGGTGTAACCCCCCCTACAAATGGGGTTTCTTAAAAGCCTTCCCAGAGCTTGCCTAAGGCTCCCTGCCTAACTGGCATCTGGCATAATGCTGTTTGACTGTGGGCACTATGAGTGCTTTTAGAGTCTCTGGTACTGTCTCTTTAAGAGCTGCCTGCCTGCAGGCTTTGTTAGCTTTCAAGGGGGGGCTGTGGGTTTACTGCTTGACTCCCACTCGAGCTGTTGTTTGAATTGCTCCGTTTCTGCCATCGCTAAGCGAGCAGAGAGAGTATTATTAAAGGATGTAACTTTTTTCTGGAATAAATGTAGTGTGGCAGTAAAATTGCTGTTTATTTAATCTGTTTCCCTTGCAGCTGGGACTTTGTGTACTCTTCCCCTCCATTTTGGATCAGAACTGCCTCTTGGATCCAATCGGAAGGGAAGGGCACTTGAAATGGTGTATTGAGCGACCAACCAGAATCAGGACTCTCTTTAGAGCTGGCTGGCCATAGGGGATATAGCCAGTAATTCTGGGAAGTGAAGTTCTGAACTATGGCACCTTTTTGCACCAATGAGGGCAGTATTGATTGACTGGCATATGCAGACCTCCAATGGGATTGGGTGGCACCCAAATGAGATTCCCTGCCCAAACTGCCAAGGGGCAGAGTCGTTGGTGATTGTGAAGGTAGAAGGAGCTATGGCTCCTGTGCTGTGCAAGTTTCCACGTGGAAAGCACATGTGCAGGCCAAAAAGTCGGGTGGCAGAATCTCCGTAAGGAGCGGACAAGATCCATGGAGGAGTGCAGACAGAGGAGGCTGTACGATTACAGCTACCTACCAGGCTCACCCTGTAGAGGACTAGAGAATCAGCTTTAATCCCACTCGGTCTGTCAGGACAAGTGAAGCTGCGTAACATCACCTGGTTTGTGCAGGGAAAGTCATCAGGAGTCTAAAGCAGCAGCCTGGTATGGTAACCCTCTGTTATACATATAAATTTGTGGAGAAGTGTTTGGATCCCAGGCTATGTCCTGCAATTGGTGAGAGAGAGATCTTTCTGCGGAAGTCGTGAGTACAAAATCAGGGTAGCTCCCTGTTAGATGTTTATAGAAAGGGAAATATCTGTCTGGTCACTCCACTAGCTGCATGAACTGAGCCTGCTGGCTCTGATTAACAAATTTTGGTCTTGAATACTTGTTTGCTCCATCATGGCCCCAACCAGCTGCACTGAATAGGCTAGCCTCTTATTGCCTGGGTACCCAGAGACAGTGACTTATAGGTCTGGCCTGTGCACAGTGCCCTGATACAGTAGAGTGTTAAGCTAATCAATCTGATTCCCCCCACCCTTGTTACTTCCCCTTCAATAAATCAGATTTGTTGTTTGCAATGTACACTGTCTGAATTGTATATTTGTGCTTCCCCTCTTATGCATGGGTTATACTGTCACTGTATCTTATTTTACAGGGGGCACTCGGCACCAAGTTGGTCATTCCACTTTGGGGGTAAGTGTAAGTCATAATCATTGAGTGATAAGTGTTTGTGGGCCACTAGCAGAAAGAAAGGGGTGTTGCAGTGACCCAGAGACTGCGACCAAGTCATGTTTGACTGTTCCAACCCCAACCTCTGTGTGGAGGCACCTGCCATTGGATCCAGGCCCCTCAACCTGCTAGTGGTGAAGCAGAGAGGGTAGTGGTGAAGCAGGTAGTAGCCCTCAGGATAGCACCCCCTTGGGGTTACATTTTGGAGGCACCGCTAGGATTAGCGTCCCCTAGTTGCCGAATATACAAACTAGTCCAACATGGCCAAACCAAAGGAAAAACTGGAAGGGGATCTCATGACTAAAATTAAGTTAGACCCTGTTAAGATGATGGTGCATAAACTGATGGGGTGGGGTGAAGCTGAAGAGTTGGATTCCCAGAAAATTGTGTTACTACTGGATGTACCTCTGGGGATAAAGAACGCTGACCTTGTTTCTGCAGTTGAGCATGTTAAATGTTTGGGCAAGATAGAGGTGAAGGGGCGAATGGCCTGACCTACTCAACCAGACCTTACAGATGCTGCTGTTATGCAGTATAATTGTTGACCCAGAGAGGGTGCCCCCATGATTTACCCAGAAGGTGCTTCAAAGGGGTAGAGGGTCATTCTTGTCCGGAGTGGTTCAGTCACCCCTGGGGGGTTCCCCAAGACTAATAGCTTCAAAGATAAATTGCTTAAACTGTTAGCTGCAGAAGGGAGGACCACTCAGGAATTACTACAGGTGTTAGACCTTTCCAGTAATCCCATCCCCCAATCGTCCCCGGGTACATGTCCCAGGTCCTCCAAGAGTTCCATCCTGGCTTCACCACCTATAGTTGTTTCCCCCATACAGTTAGACTCCTATCGGAGATTGAAACTTTTTTCTGGTACTGTGCCTGTGCCCTCGGGAGAAGATGATTTGGAGACTTGGATGGACTATGCTACCCCTTTAGTCCAAGAGTGGAAGTGCTCTGAGGGGGAGATATGAAACAGGCTGATGGAGAGTCTGAGGGGCCCAGCTTTGGAAGCCATCCGTTTCTTGTGGGCTACTAGCCCTGAAGCCACTGTAGTAGAGTACCTTTCTGCCTTGGAAGGGGTGTTTGGGAGTACAGAAACTGGGGAAGACTTGTTGTGGAAGTTCAAGTCAGCTAAACAGTGGAGGAATGAGAAACTGCCAGCCTTTGTTACCAGAGTGGAAAGGGCACTGCAAAAAGCTTATCAAAAAGGGGGAGGTAACTGCCCCTGCTTTAAATCAGGTCTGCCTAGATCATATCTTGAAATCTGCCAGGTTTTCCAGTGTGATATTGTTGAAGCTCAAACTACATGACTGACGGGCTGCCCCTCCCAAATTCTGCCAATTGATGAGAGAGATTCCAGAAGTTGAGACTGATGAAGAGGGGTGGGAACCCTATGTGGGGGTCATGAATATATGCCAGACCACTGAGCCCAGGGAATCTGATGAGAGCCACCCCTTGAGGGGATTGAACAAGGGACCTGATGTATTTCCTGTGCCCCCAGAGACCCAGGGAGGAGTGGGGGTGCATGCTGTTTCCTCTGATCTCTGGGTGGAATGTGATTTGAAGGTCAAGATTAGAGACTTACGGGGAAATGGTGAGAGAGTTGAAACAAATTGCTGCCCAATCCTCCAAATTTGGGGAGCCTGAGTTAGCCAGAAACAAACTACCTAGTCAAGAGGAGCCTTCCAAAACCCCTGGCACCTACAGGCAGGCAAGATATATCCCGCCCAACAAAGACCCCCGAGATACTAAGTTCTGCTACCATTGTAGGGAGGATGGACACTTTCATACTGAGTGCAGGTTACCAGAGAACTTGAGAAGGGTCAATAACAGACTAGTAGCCTGGCATCACAAAGCCTATACCCGACCCCAAGGGGGGGCCTCCTCGGAAGAGTTTTGTCACCAGGGCCAATGTCCAAGTAACCTCCAAAACCATGCCCCCTGAATGGTCTGATGTAGTGGGTCCCTCGATGGAAACCACAGTAAGATTGAATTGAGTACCCACCCGGGCTGTGTTAGACAGTGGCTCTCAAGTGACCATTATGTTTTGGGACTGTTATCAGAAGTATTTGCCTGAGGTGCCCCTGCAGCTGTTAGATGGACTACATGTTTGGGGACTGCACGATAAGGCCTACCCCTACTTTGGGTATATCCGGATCTGGTTATCTTTTCATACTTCTGTGGCTGGGGTGGCCGAGAAAATGGAGACCTTGGCATTATTGTGTCCCCCTACTGGACTGTATGATGGGGTGCCCTTGTTGATCAGAACCAATGCTCATATGTTTGGTCATTTAGTGCAGCTGTGCTCCAAAAAACCGAGGTCCAGGACTGGGTGAGCTCTCAGAATTCCAGCTTTGATTCAGAAGGTCTATGAGACCCAGAGAAAGGCCAGCCAAGCAGAACCCGAAGGTCCAGTGGGTATTGTCTGGAAGAAGTATCCAGAGTCTTTGCTGCTAGCCCTGAATGCCTAGTGTGTTCTCCAAGGAGAGGTCAGGATTAAGAAGGATGTTAAGAATAAAATATTGATGCTGGATGCACCAGGTGATAGAAAATTGCCAGAGGGGTTGCTGGTTAAACCCAGCATTTTGCCTGCTAGAGCCCATGCTTTTGCCAGAAGAGTAATGGTTCACGTGCACAATGTATCTGATCGAGAGATTCGAGTGAAGCAAGGTTGCACTCTGGCTACAGTGCACTGTGCGGATACTGCTGTTCTGCCCAGCAACAAGACTTTCAGGAGGAGTGGCCGAGTGAACCCCCATTTGTTTGATTTCAGTAACTCCCCACTGCCAGCTGAATGGAAGAAAAGGATTAGTGAAAGACTCGCTCGGAGGGAGCAGGTGTTTTCCTTGCAGGAGTGGGATGTAGGATATGTGCAAGGAACTGAGCACCACATTCGGCTACAGGATGAGTGAACTTTCTGTGAGTGATCTCGATGCCTGGCCCCTGCTGATATAGATGATGTGAGATGACACCTTCAGGAGATGCTCACGGCTGGGGTGATACAAGAGTCTAGAAGCCTCTATGCTTCACCTATTGTAGTAGTGAGGAAAAAGAATGGAACTGTTTGGATGTGTGGATTACTGCACTTTAAACAGGCGAACCATACCACATCAGTATACCATGCCACGCATTCAGGATGCCTTGGACTGTCTAAATGGTAGTAAATGGTTCTCAATGTTAGACCTTCGCAGCATTTTGCCTGCTAGAGCCACTCCTCTTCTGGCAAAAGCATGGGCTCCCGATGGCTCTGGAGGATTGAGAGAAGACTGTTTTCATTTGCCCATTATGCTTCTATGAGTTTATGCAGATGCCCCAATGGATTTTGGGCACCCCTGCTGCCTTCCTGCGCTTGATGGAGCGTGCTGTGGGGGATATGAACTTACTTGAGTACTTAGTCTACCTGGATGATGTCATAGTATTTTGCAGCTCCTTGGAGGAACATGAAAGCAGGTTGTTCAAGTCCTGGATCGACTGGAAGATTTTGGTCTCAAATTGTCTATAGATAAGTGCCAATTCTTTCAGACATCCGTGAAATATGTGGGCACATAGTATCCACTGAAGGCTTAGAGACTGACCCCAGTAAAGTGGAAGCTTTAACTACCTGGCCTCAGCCAAAGAATTTGAAAGAACTGCAAAGGTTCCTGAGGTTTTGTGGGTATTATAGATGATTTATCAAAGACTATTCTCGAGTGATCCACCCTCTACTCAACCTTACTCAAGGGTATCCTCCAACCCACAAAAAGTATAAGAAAGCTGTGCCCTCTGAGACTGAAAAAAATATTTCCATCCAAATTATGTGTTTGGAACCTGCTGGACTGCTGATTGTGAGGTAGCTTTCCATGATATTATATATCAACTTACCCACACCCCAGTGCTGGCCTATGCTGACCCTGCCAGGCCGTACATTTTTCATACTGATGCCAGTCTACAAGGATTGGGGGCTGTGTTATATCAAGAGCACACAAATGGTCTAAGACCCATAGCATTTGCCAGCAGGAGCCTAACTCCTTCAGAAAAGAACTATCCAGTGCACAAGCTAGAGTTCCTGGCCTTGAAGTGGGCCATTGTTGATCAATTTCATGACTACTTGTATGGTGCTAAGATATTGGTGAAGACTGATAACAATCCCCTAACCTATGTGCAGACCTCAGTTAAGTTGGATGCCACTGGACATAGGTGGCTTTCTGCATTTTCTGCCTACGACTATGCTGTTTTGTACAGAGCAGGCCTGAACCACATAGATGTTGATGCTCTCTCCCTGAGGTCTGTGGCCCGAGACAACTGGGTCAGGTTGTCAGAACCTGACATTAGAGCACTTTGCCAAAAACTTGACAAGGAGGAACAGGTATCTTCTGATGCTGTGGATTGCATGATGGATTATTTGGGGCCATCTGAGAACTGTATACCTGCTGCTTACTGTCATTTCTTTGCATTAGACACTAGTGCATTGCCCCAGTTCAATAATGATAGTCTCCAGCTGGCTTAATCCCGAGACCTCATGATAAAAACTGCTCTGTCAGCTCTGCACGTGGGGAGAAATGTGTCAAAAATGCATTCCACTGACTTGAGAACTGCCCTGTTATACAAAGAAGGTCCCAAGCTGAAACTGATTAATAGACTATTATACAGAGAGACAGTAGATAAAGAGGGGTGAGTAGACAAACAACAGCTGGTGCTGCCTACTGCTTTTAGAGAACTGGTGTTGAGGTCCCTACACAATCACATTGGACACCTCGGCATAGACCGAACCCTTGACTTAGTAAAGTCCCGGTTTTGCTGGCCCAAAATTGGTGCGGATGTGGAACAGCATATCAGGACCTGTAACCGAAGTTTACAAAGAAAGACCCTGCCCCAGAGGGCTGCCCCCATGGTAACATCACTACTAGTGCCCCCATGAAATTGGTCTGCATTGATTTCCTGAGTCTAGAACCAGATCAGAGAAACATCGGCAATATATTGGTAGTTACTGATCACTTCACCTGGTATGCACACGCTTTCCCCACTAAAGACCAGAAAGCAACCACGGTGGCTAAAGTACTTGTTGAATATTTCTTTGTCCACTATGGGGCCCCTCAAAGAATCCATTCCGATCAGGGGAGAGACTTTGAGAGCCGCTTGATTAAAGAAATGCTATTCTTGTGGGGGGTACAAAAATCAAAAACTACTCCTTATCATCCCCAGGGAGATCCTCAGCTTGAAAGGTTTAACTGCACATTGCTTGACATGTTGGGCACCCTGCATCCTAAAGATAAGCTTAGATGGAACCAGCAGATTAGCACCCTGGTACATGCTTATAACTGCACCAAAAGTGATGCCACTGGATTTTCCTCATATAGACTGATGCTTGGCAGAGAAGCTAGACTGCCAGTGGATGTTTGTTTCCGGGTTTCTCCTGATGGGGTTCAAGCAGCTAATCATCTACAGTATGTGCAGAAGTTGAAGACCCAACTAAACCATGCCTACCAACTAGCCCAGACGATGGCTGCTAAACGAAACCTGGCCAATAAGGAATGGTATGATAAGAAAGTGAAAGCAATGGAGCTGAGAGAAGGGGATAGAGTGCTATTGAAGAATCTGGGACTGCATGGCAAGCATAAGATCGCTGATGGATGGCATCAGCTCCCTCATATTGTTGTGGGAAAGCAGGAAGATTTACCTGTATACAAAGTGCGGCCTGAGAACAACTCAAAAGATGTGAAAACTATACACAGAAATCATCTGCTGCCAATTGGACAGATTTTGATAGAGGCTGAACCTCCCAATGCCCCCCCCCCGGGCCTGTGACTAGAGGCACTGACAAGAAAAAACTAAGACCTGATGATTCCCCAGAAATTATACTAAAGAGGATTTCTCCAACCCCCTCTGTTGAAGTTGTTTGCCAGTCTGTATCTGAGGACAGTGAGAATAATCTTGAGTACTACCCCTCTTATGAACTGAGCCAGTTGTTTAGGGGCAATCCCCTAATCAACCCTTGGGATGAAGTTGGGTTTCCTGGACTGTCTGAGCCCCCTGCTTTGTCTCTAGAGCCAATGCTCCCAGAGGGAGAAGTGAGTGGTATTAAATCCAACTATATGAGCTCATTGGGACTGGCTGAACTGTCTGATTTCTCAGATGAAGGAAGTGATGTGGGTGAGGCAACTGGGGATATGCCAGAGCAAAAAGAATATTTTGAGTGCCCTGATAGTTCCCCGCCAGTACCAGAAATGTCCCCAACTGAGCCAGGTGGTGTGAGTACAGAAATAGTGAGCTCTGTCCCCAAAGGTACCATGGACTTTGGGTTCCCTGCTCCTATAGAAGTTTCCCCAACCAATCCAAGTGGGGCTAAAATGGAGTCGGAGCTTTCAGAAATGTTATCTGAGACCCTAAGATGAACTAGCCGAGAAGTATGGCCTGTAGTGAGATTGAGTTATGAGTCCTTGGGCCAGCCTGTGGATCTGCCTTTGAATGTGGTCCATAAAGAGGTGTACGTGACCCCGAGCTCCTTGCCCAAACTAACCCTGGGAGATGACTCCAGACTGCTAGTATTGCCCTCTGAGTATGATACCCTTGCCCCAGTTAGCCCGCAGGTAGCTTTATAGGGAAGAGTCCCCTCTTTCCAGGTGTCATGGGCAGGAAGTAATGACCTGATTTAAAAAGAAAAAGGTTGTCTGTATGTGTAATATTGTATAAACAATAGTAAACTGTGTAATGCAGTACAAGTGTATGTAATAAAAGGTTTGATATGCTGTCAGTTTAAACTGTTTTGCCTTAAAGTGATTTAAGGGTAACTACTTGACCCGGACGCCAAGTTCTTTACAGGCCAGGAAGGGTGTAACCCCCCTAAAAATTGGGGTTCCTGAAGTCTTCCCGGAGCTTGCCTAAGGCTTCCTGCCTAACTGGCATTTGGCATAATGCTGTTTGACTGTGGGTGCTGTGAGTGCTTTTAGAGCCTCTGATACTGTCTTTTTAAGAGCTGCCTGTCTGCAGGCTTTGTTAGCTTGCAAGGGGGGCTGGGGGTTTACTGCTTGATTCCCACTTGAGCTGTTGTTTGAATCACTCCATTTCTGCTGTCGCTAAGTGAGCAGAAGGAGCATTATTGAAGGATGTAACTGTTTTCTGGAACAAATGTAGTGTGGCAGTAAAATTGCTGTTTATTTAATCTGTTTCCCTTGCAGCTGGGACTTTGTGTACTCTTCCCCATCATTTTGGATCAGAACTGCCTCTTGGATCCAATCGGAAGACAGGGGTGCTTAAAATGGTGTATTGAGTGACCAGCCAGAATCAGGACTCTCTTTGGAGCTGGCTGACCATAGGGGATACAGCCATTAATTCTGGGAAGTGAAGTTCTGAACTATGGCACCTTTTTGCACCAATGAGGGCAGTATTGAGTGACTGGCATATGCAACCCTCCAATGGGATCGGGTGGTGCCTGAATGAGATTCCCTGCCCAATCTACCAAGGGGCAGAGTTGTTGATGATCGTGAAGGTAGAAGGAGCTCTGGCTCCTGCGCTGTGCAAATTTTCATCCAGGAAGCGCGTGTGCAGGCCAAAAAGTCGGGCAGCAGAATTGCCGTAAAGAGCAGACAAGATCCAAGAAGGAGTGTAGACAGAGGAGGCTGTACAATTACAGCTACCTACCAGGCTCACCCTGTAGAGGACTGGAGAATCGGCTTTAATCCCGCTCGGTCTCTCAGGACAAGTGAAGCTGCGTTGCGTCACCCGGTTTGTGAAGGAAAAGTCATCGGGAGTCTAAAGCAGCTGCCTGGTATGGTACCCTTCTGTTATACATATAAATGTGTGGAGAAGTGTTTGGATCCCAGGCTATGTCCTGCAATTGGTGTGAGAGGGATCTTTCTGCAGGAGTTGTGAGTACCAAATCAGGGTAGCTCCCTGTTAGATGTTTATAGAAAGGGAAATATGTGTCTGGTCACTCCACTGGCTGCATGATCTGAGCCTGCTGGCTCTGATTAACCAATTTGGGTCTCGAATACTTGTTTTCTCTGTCAGGGCCCCAACCAGCTGCACCAAATAGGCTAGCCTCTTATTGCCTGGGTACCCAGAGACAGTGACTTATAGGTCTGGCCTGTGCACAGTGCCCTGATATAGTAGAGTGTTAAGCTAATCAGCCTGATTTCCCCCACCCTTGTTACTTCCCCTTCAATAGATCAGATTTGTTGTTTGCAAGGTACACTGTCTGAACTGTATATTTGTGCTTCCCCTCTTGTGCAGGGGTTATTCTGTCACTGTATCTTATTTTACAGGGGGTCCTTGGCACCAAGCTGGTCATTCCACTTTGGGGGTAAGTGTAAGTTGTAACCATTGAGTGAAAAGTGTTTGTGGGCCACTAGCGGAAAGAAGGGGGGGTTGCAGTTACCCAGAGGGCTGTGACTAAGTCGTGTTTGACTGTTCCAACCTTGACCTCTGAGTGGATGCACCTGCCATTGGATCCAGACCCCTCAACCTTCTAGTGGTGAAGCAGGCAGGGGTAGTATCCCTCAGGATAGTGCCCCCTGGGGGTTACACAGGACTGAACACAAACTTTGATATTAAACATTAAATAAGAAGGAGATGATTTTAAACAATGCATTAATCAGTTTTGATATGTTAGTATAATCTCCACTTACTAATGTAAATGTTAATTGCCTTTTTAGCATTTGGTCCTTTTGCCCCCATCACCCTCAACCCCACTGCCCCTTCCCTCTTTTTCATTGTCCTTTATATTTAAAACATATTATTCTGCACCTGCCCTATGTAATCTGTATTCAGATTGCATTTACCTACCGCACTGCCCTGTTTCCCCTTCCCCTCTTTTTTCAGCTCTGTGTATTCCATTTGTCACATACAGCATTATTCTATGAAGATACATTTTAATCAAGTATTTTTTTATATTAGACTCCTATTCTATTTATTATGGTGTTTTTTTGCTTGTATTGTGCACTGTATGGGATCTCATTGAAAATTAGCTTTACTCAGCTGAGTATCTGATTCATATGATGCATAAAATATTTTACTAATACTTACTATTACTATAATAGTTGCCTGTGTTTCACAATTAGGCTCTTCTAAATACCCCATCCACACTAGTTCTGACATTGTAAGCCTCAGAGATTTTCATCCTTTGGAATCAGATCGATATAGCTGGTTATCTTACTGGAGTTCTTTTCACATTACTATCCTCTTCTTAGTTGAAGTCTCTGTTGCTAACTCTGGTTATGTATATTATGCTTATGTTATTTATAGTTAAGTTCTTGATAATATGGGATTCATGTTGTATGGTACTCAATAGATTAAGCCAGTCCTCCGTAAAATGATTGATACTGGTGGGAGATTCGTGAGAGACCCTCTCCAGATGTTTGTATTCTGTTGTTTCCAAGGTTTCCTCTTTTTCCAAGCCACTAATGATACCTGAACCAGATGCTCATGACAGAAGTATTTTTTTTTCACTTGGAACATTAAGGGCTTCAATTGTCCCACCAAATGTAAAAAGATATTGAATAGGTTAAAATCTTTCAAAATGAAAATAGCCCTCCTGTAAGAAACAAAACTTTGTAGTGCAGAAGCTGTGAAAATGAACAGAGAATGGGTGGTGATTGAAATACATAGTTGTGCAGTATCCTTCAAAGATAGGGTTTCCATTTTGGTGTTGAAACAACTAAAGTGGAAGGTGGAAATCTTGGACACTCATGGTAGGTGGCTAAGATGGCCTCCAAGTGGGACCACCATTTACCTGGGCTCTCAGTTTAGCTTTCCTAGTTTAGTCTCCAAGCTTAGTTTAGTTAATTCAGTTGTTTCTAAAAGTCCTAAATTTTAATATTTTTATATTTCTTTTGGGCTTGTCATGTCATGTCGTTATTATGACACATTATTTTTAAACTTTAGTCTAGTTTGGTGTGTTCTCTAGTGTCTGTTTTCTATGTAGCTCTGAAGCTTAGGTCTGGAGCATAGTTAAGTCTGGGACAGTGAGTAATTGCTAGGAGTTTAGCTTTTTCATTTTAAGTTAGGGCAGTCTGTGCCACCCTCAGGGCTTTTGGTATTAATTTTACCTGCTCTGGATTTTCCTTGGCTGTCTGACTTCTTGTCTCAAACCTCCTGGGCTGCAGTTCTTGGGGATCACTACCACTACCAACTACACAGTTGAAGTTCTCTGATCCTTCTTGTGGAGCCATATGGCAGTTGTTGCTGGGTGCACTGTATCTCCTGTCCATGACCAAAGTGAACTGCTGTGGATTGTTTACCCGGAGGTAGCATTCAGGCTCCCAGAACATCTGTAGCAGTGGACTCCTGTTTCTGTGTATGCGCTTTGCTGTATGTGCCTTTGCTGGATGCTGTGTGCACAGTGTTTCTGTTTTACAGCCAAACTGAACTGTTGTGGATTATTTTCCTTGGAGGCAGTCTTCAGCCTCCCAGAGCTTCCATAGCAGCAGACACCTTTTCCTGTGTATACTCTTTTACATTTGTTGGACATGAGAACCCATGGATTGCAGCAAGTTTGAAACTTGTGACTTTCTTTGACGAGAAACTGTATTAAAGTTAGGATTTTATTTATCAACCTTTATCTAACCCAGTAGAGGTGAGAGCACTTCTGTGAGGGAACATTTGAGCTCTTGTTACCTTCTTTAATCTCCCCTAGTAGTGGTGATAGCACTTCTGGGGGGCAGGTCATCTTCAATAAATGAGATTCAGTCTGATTTGTTTTTAAATATCTTTTACTATTCCCCCAGTAGTGGTGAGTGCACTGCTGGGAGGGGGGTCTCTGAGAATTGTTTAACCTGCTGTTTATTATTGGACATCTGTGGAGTCTTTAATAATGATAGACTTTTAAAGCTGCCTATTTGACCATTTGCTGTAAATATTCCCCCTGGCTAGCACAAACTAGGACCTGGACCTATATTTGCTTTTTTAATCCTATTTTTAACATTTATTGGGTGGGCTGTGGGCTACAGAGTGGTTGTCTGTGATTGTGTATGTGTTCTGTGTTTATTTTTATCTGGGGTGAGTGTGTGAGCTGGGGAAGTGGTTCTAACTGATTGAGAGTTGGGAGGTTTAATTTAAACTTTCATTTAAGTTGGGTTTTAGTTGAGTGTTTTAATATTTTGTTTTGTTTATTTTATTTATTGTTTAGACAAGTGTCTTTACCAGTAGGATTAGAAATTTGTTTAGGTATTGGGCCCCATAGGCTCAGCTATACAGAGTCCAAGCTATTGGACCTCTGCCCCTTCATCAACCTCCCTTTATTACCCATGGTGGTTCAGTGCTATCGGAAGACTGGTATCGGAAGGAAGCAGAATGGTAGATGGTCGTGCATCAGGGTAGCTGACAGGGGGAGTCATATCAAAAAGGTGAGAACCAGGAGACTCCCTGGGTCAAAATGGGAATCATGGAGAGGTCACTCATACTTAGTCCCCATACCCAGGGTCTTTGCTGGACCATGTGGACAGGTAGCTGCTGGTCTAGTGGCCACCTCTAGTCCCCTTCTGGTGGTGGTGTGCAATGTGAGGTCGATGAAGAAGAAGACTGTAATTATAGTGGACTTGACTTCCTCAGTCAATCTTGCTTGCATAACAAATACTTGGCTGGGCAATGATGCCAGTTTAATTCTGAAGACATCCATCCTGGCTGGTTTCTACATAGTGCACTGCCTGAGAAGGGACCACAGGGGTGGGGGTATCACCATCTGTTTTAGAACTGACTCAAACTTCTCTATACACCCAGTAGGAACTACTTCATTGTTTGAATGTGTGGCCATCCAGGGGGATCCAGGTGCAGGCAGCAGAATCCTTGTTGTGTACCAATCTCCAGAGTGTGAGAGGGAATTTCTGCAGGAAGTCTTGGACTTTGTCATTGAGAGAGTGTTGGAGTCACCCAGATGGTTGATTCTGGGTGGGTTTAATGCTCGGATCAATGAGGAACTATCGCAGTTTGAACAAGACTTCTTCAAGACAATGAATTTTCTGGGCCTTACACAACTATTTGCTTCCATGACTCACTGCCATGGCCATGCCTTGGATTTAGTATTCTCACTGGGGCTTGAGATTGCTGATGTCATGATTGATCCAGTTATTTGGTTGGATCATTGTATGGTGAGGTTCTCATTTGGGGCCAACCCCCAGGTGATCTGTCCCCTGTGGAGATGGTCAGTTATCGCCCTGTAAGAAGATTGTTCTCAGAGGGATTATCGGCTGTAATGGACCTCTCTGAGGTGACTGCTGCTTGTGTGGCAGGAGTGAGTGAGGTGATCATAACTGTAACTGGGTAATAAATCACCCTCTCAGATTCTTGGTGGAACTGCACAAAAGGAAGAGACAACAGACAAGTGGTACTCATGTAATAAATTAAATTTATTATAGATAAGTAGTACAGACTTACTACTAATACAGTATGAACACTGGGAGAACACCAGTTTTCCTTACCTGGGCAATACAGATAGTTTCTCTCTTCTCAGAGAAGATATGTGTTACAAAGGGTCTTAAACACTGATAATTACCATAGCAATGGCTAAGGAAGATACATAAAATGTATATAATTGGACAAAAACAGGTGGTCTGAGCAAATGTCCTAACTAGTGTAAAAAGCTGCATAGCTTGAAGAGATAACAATACAATATAATTGGAAGTGGTTGAGAGACTGAGAGGATGTCTATCACACATGCTGAGCCATTTGGAGTTTTGACTGCAGCAGGAGTTTGCAAATGCTCTAACCTTCTTTACAATGGGTATGCCACTGTTGCCCGAGTATGGAAGGACAAATTGCTAACCTTACCGGACCGACTTTGGTGTGATAGAGATACAGCGGTGCTGTGAGACAGAGGAAGGCCTCTGAGTAGCCTCTTGAGCAGGGTGTGAGTCTCTGGCGGTGAAGAGAGCCCCTAACAATCGAGAGATCTGCCAGTAAGACCCATGGGGGGTTAACGGCTTCCCTGGCGGTTACACTGCTTTTGTGCCTCAGAGTTAGTTTTTTTTTTATCTGTCTGCTTCCTACTGGTGCACCAGTGGAAGAAAAACTTAAATCCAAACTATCCTAAAAAGAAAAACCTTTCATACTTTGTACTTTGTACTTCTAGAGATACAGTCTGTTGAACAGGCTGCATAGATCTGCACTAGGTGATACGTGCCTTTGGAAAAGAGATGGTGTGGAAGTGATAACTGTAACCATAATTTAAGCTACCTACAGATTTTAATTCTCCTCTTATTTCTTAGCTTTACCTTTTATGTTTGTAATGATGCGAGTTGGTTAACACTTGACACTTGACTATTGGGCTTCTCTGCCAGAGTCCACGATAAACTAAAAACGTTAATCGTGGGAGGGAATTAGATCCTGATTTCCTTCATATTTACACATGTTTTTAGTAAATGCATTAATTTATAAAGACTTATTTCTTGGAACTTTAAATTAATCTCTCAGTAAGCGATCGGCCCCCAGGGTACACGTGATTCCATACTACATACAAAAAGTGTATAAAACGTACAAAACGTAGTACGTATCTTAAAGAAAGTAATCTGTTACCTGCCATGGTAGTCAGAAGAAGGAGGAGGAGTTTGCTGAGGGAGTGTTTGGAGCGTTTGGAGCACAGCTAACCTAGTTCTTCTAGTAGGTGCAACAGCATTTTGGCACCTCTGTATTTTGTATTTTGTAGTGCCTGTTTTCTCTCTTTGCTACCTTGCCCTGTTATAATACAGGAATGCTCTAACCACTGTTTCAACGTAACGCAATTGTGGTAGCGACTTCAACTGGAGGGACAGGATAACTGCCCTCGCTATAACCAAACAAAGTAGGTAAGTGAATTGCCAAAAATTAAAGACCTGCTGTAACCTCCTTTGGCTTTTACACTGTAGTCCTTCTACTTCTTATTATTGGTTTCTTGATTTCTTGTTTTGGATTAATATAAATTAGGCATAGGGAAATTAGGAAAAGCAAGGGAGAAAGGTAGGTGGAAGGTAATTATTGAAATCACTTATTTACTTCCCTGTTATTAGTTTTTTTTTTATTTTTACCCTAAACAGTGGATTCGGAGAGACCCTTGGGTACCAGGAAGAAATCACTTACAGCTCCCCATCTTGGTGGTCCTTTTGGAAAAGTGGGATTAAGGGGTCTGACTGGAATGAATAGAAGACTACTTTGCCCTCTTTAATACTTCCTTTTTTTTCAATCAATTTTGATGCACCTGGCTACGAGAATCCACATGTCAAGACAAGGTACAGTTTTCCCTTTTTTGTGTAAAAGAAATCTAAAAGAAACTAAATAAAAGCTGAGATTTTGTAGTGGAGAATCTGCGACTGTTAGGAATCAGGATCATCTTTTTGCTGGTTTGAAAATTATGCCGTTGGCTTAAAAATTACATCACGTGTGCTATCATGCAGAAGAACTACATCTTACGGCCTTTACCCAGACAAAAGTATAGGAACAAAGTTTTAACTATTGGAGTAAAAATAACTTAATGCTGAATACTGGAGCAAAATTTGAACTTTAATGAAGTCATTTTAAGACTACAAAGGACTTTATGACTTTGTGATTTTGTCGAGAGACTGGAATTATACATTTTTGTTTAAACCCTCTAAATACATAAAGTAACATAATTACTGCCTGTTTTATTATGACCAGTATTAAATTGGATTTTTTAGACTGCTGATTGATAGGGTTGTTAACACCTAAAAATGGAATTAACAGCCTGACACAATAAGATCTAATTATTATCTGTTACCTTCTGTGATTTATTAACGTTATGAAATTATGTTGTCTCTGTGGCACAATCGGGTAGTGCATTGGATTCTTAAGTGAAAGGTTGGTGGTTCAAGGCCACCTAATAACACTTTTTCAGAGGAAACGTGAGGAAGAATTTCTTCAATTAACGGGTAGTGGACAAGTGGAACACCCTGCCAGAGAAAGTGGGGGGGGGGCTTGAATAATCACAGGATTTAAGAATGCATGGGATAGACATAAAGGAATTCTGGGGGTGAGGGGTAAGTGGCAACAGACTTCTAGGAAAACATAAACTGAACTTACAAGCTCAAATGGGCAGACTGGGTGGGCCATAGGCCCTTATCTGCCAACACTGTGTATGTATCTATGTATGTTTTATTACTCAGAAAGCTACAAATAGATATATAAATGACAGTTAATACATGTAGTGGTATATTCACATGGAAAGTTAATAAGAATT
Organism: Neoceratodus forsteri; assembly: GCA_016271365.2. NCBI lineage: Eukaryota > Metazoa > Chordata > Ceratodontiformes > Ceratodontidae > Neoceratodus > Neoceratodus forsteri. The sequence goes on along the minus strand of CM057449.1, from coordinate 1,531,984,980 downwards.
CAAATAGAAAAATGTCTAAAGCTGCAAAAAGAATGCTAGTAAAGGGAAAGTGCATTGTAAATATAAGTCAGAGTGAAAACTTGTTATTGGCTAATGAGTGGGAAGGGCAATTAATGGAGAATGCTAGTAAGTGGGAGGGCCCACTAATGGAGAATGTTAGGACTGAAGAGAAAGGAAATCTGATCGGGGCAGCTGAACTAGGGTTTAGGGAATTTAACAACCTGGAGCCCCTTGAACCAAAATAGTGGACTAGTATTAACAATCAAAATAGTCAGTTAGAAACAGCTAAAGTTAAAACAAAGATGACTCAACCCTCTGTTTGGGAGATGTGGAGTAAAAAGAAGGAACACTCACAAAATAAAGATTATGGGACCACCCAGGATATGGCATTTGCTAATAATGATAATGCTACCGATAATGATCCAGGTATTAATTTGAGTCAAAACCCTCCCAGACTGGAGGGAGGAACAGATAAAAGGCATACATTACAAAAGGAAATTTTTTTGGAATTAGTCAATAATGAGGTGTGTTAAACAATAGCGGACATAAGAGAATCTATTAACACAAATACTAGGATGGAAAAAAGATAAGAGAAATAAAAAAAATTGAGATATGGATGCGGTTCTTTCTCCGATGCTAAAGAAAAAACAGGAAATAAGGATAGCTTGGATGCTAAGGATGAAGTACACATGGATATGAGTAACTTAAGTGATCAGAGTAAGGAAGAGATACAGCATGGGACTCAGTGGATGAGCCCACATGACTCAAGTACACACATCACAGTGGAAACCCTCACAAGAGAATGTATCAAAGCTTTTAAAAAAAAACTCTTTTGGCCAACACAATGATATACGATCTGGTGGTAATGCTAAGACAAGACATCTCCTTTATTAAGGGGGTAGTATTGGAGAATAAAACTAGGACTGAATCCATAATGAAAAACATGGTGCAATGGAAAATATCTGAGAATAAGAACAGATTGTGCAGCTCATATATAAATCAAGATACACTAGAAGAATCAATCAAAAAGGATAGTGTTTTTGACAACCTACTTAAAAATCTAAATTTAGTAAAAGGATAATGCGAAGAAGATAGGGACTCAGATGACTCATTCATAGAAAATCCAGGAGAAAGTTTTCATTCTACAGTCATTGAGCAGGATTTCAGAAATGAGCAGGATCTTAGTAATTTATCAAGTAATGAATTTATAATGCTACCAGATGGATATGAGGCACAAGATAGAATAATAAATCAGTTAAGAACAAGAAATGCAGAGTTATGGGATAAAGGGGTCAAGCAGAAGAAGAAAATAAAAAAGGATATATTAGAGGTGAAAACTCAAAAATATATAAAGGAAGAAACATTTATAGAGAATGAATGCATTAAGATGAGCCAAAGCGGTCCAGATCAACAAATATCAAATACCACACAACAGAAGAGAGAAGAAGGGGGGATAAGTGAGAAAAGAGATAGATCTCTAACTCAAATGGAAAATCCTTTAATTAAATGAAGTAATAAGGAATTGAAGAAAGTTAACGGTAAAGGTGTTAATAAAAGATCAAGACCAAATAACAGAAAATACCTACAAAATTTGGGAAAAAGAAAAAAGAAAGGGATATAGGAAAGAAAGACAAAGTGAGGGAGAACACTGGCAAGAAGGGACAAAAGGAGACAGAAAGGAAGCAATTCAAATTAGACAAAAAGTTAGAACAATCAGATAAGATATATGAGGAAAAAGAGATAAAAAGAGATTTAATGCTGGAGGAAGAAAAAGGAAAAGATCTAGTCCTGGACACAAAAGAAATGAAGGAAGAAATTAATAATGACAACAACTTGAGGGCCATATTAAAAAGAACCCTAGAAACAAGATTTTGGTCTACCGTTGTATAATGTACCTATAGTGCCTGAAGAAACAGAAACAAAATTGAACTTGCATTTAAAACAATTTTTAGGTTCAATTCTTCAAGGGAATCAATGACATATAGACTTATTAAGTAAAATAAGTGTAATAAGACCACTTCTAAATGAAGAATTAGTGTTGCTACTGTCAGATCAGTATTATACCCGAAAAGGTATCCAAAATCAAAAAGAACAAATTAAGCAATTGGGATTTGAAATAGACAGTGTAGTTACTGTAGGAACACTGTTTCCGGAGTATTATAGAGAGATTAGTAAATGAACAATTAGAAGTGGGGAATTTCAAATCTCAATTTTTGAGGTAAATACTTTTCTGACAGAGACAAATAATAGTTTAAAAAGGAAAATAGTGGACCTACTCCAAAGTCTCACCAAAGATAACACTCTACAGAACAGTATTGGAAGGGTTAAGAGGTGGGAGATAGATGGGCAAGTGACACTATGGATGAGGAATATAACAGATTATAAGTACTTACTGACAAAAGCAGAAAAAATGGACAAATATGACATAAATATGTATGGTGACTTTAGAACTGTAGATAATCAAGAGTCAATTTTAGGAAATAATCAATGGAAAACCCTCATAAAAACAGCTAATAGTTTCCAGGTATTACAGGATTTAAGTGATTGACAGTTAAATAAAGGAAACAACCAAAAGTCAAATTCAAGTAACAAAAAGTGTTGTGGGAAGTTATTGTCCTGGAATGTGTCGGGTATTAAAGAAAGGCTGGCAGATCTTTCCACCAGGGATTATCTGACAGGATTTAATTGTATCTGCCTGCAGGAAACCTGGACAAATGAAGAGATTGACCTAGATGGGTATAAGATGTTTCAGATAAAAGCAAAGAAAAATAAACACTTTGGTAGGATGTCTGGAGGATTGATAACCTGGTGTAAGATAAAAGATAAAGATATATATGAAGAAGTAATAACAGACTCTAATTATATTTTATCTGTGCGCCTGACAAATAAATCTAAAAACTTTGTTATCTTTAACATATATTTGCCCCCCCAGAGGATCCAGCAATCTGAATATAAATGTGATAGAGGAACTTATAAATACACTAGAGGAAATCAGACACAAAGAACCATTGAGTGGTCTGATTATAGTCGGGGATTTCAATGCCAGGGTGGGGCACAGTCTAGACCCCTCTGTAGAGGTTGCAGAGGCATATGTAGCTCGGCATCATAGGCTCCTCAAAGAACAAAGATGCTCAAAGGATCAAAAGAATGCATACGAGGCAAACAAATTACAAAGGAACTAGGGAACAAGAATCCATTGATTCTAAATGGCAGGTCTCGTGGAGATCCCCTTGGTGAATTCACATATATGGAATCAAGGGGGGGGGGCCTCAATTATAGACCACTGCTGGATCTCATTCGATTTACTGTTGGATTTTAGAGATTTTGCAGTGGGCACAAGAGCAGAAACTGAACACCAACCCCTGGAAATAGAAATGGGAATTTGGTCTACTAGTGTAAATAATAGAAATGATAAAGTGGAAATCATTAGGACAAGAAAAGGAATAAGATGGGGATTCATTAAAAAATTTAGATCAGTTAAACTTCTAACAGATTGTGGAATCAGAAAACTAATTGTGGAAATAGGCAAAAGGGGATAATGCTAATAAATACATAGAAGAATTTGAGGAAGTCATGAAAGGAATTTCCTCATTACTTGGTAAAGTATCCCTGGTCAAAACTAAGGATAAAGGAAGTAGATGGTTTAATTCAGAATATAAAAGTCATACATCTATAATTAATAAATGTACAAGGAAATTAAACAGTAAAAACACAAATGAGGGAAAATTAAAACGAAACAAACTGAGGAAAGATTATAAAAAGCTTCTAAAAAACAAAAGGGATCCATGCAGGAAGAATATCTGGGAACAATTCGAGAAAACAGTAAAAGAAAAGGATGACAAAAAATTTTGGAAACTTGTGGTATATGGATGGGACCACATACCAGAAAAACTCAAGAACCATATAGACCTTCACACATGGGAATCCCACTTTAGAAGACTATTTTATGATCAGAAAATAGCGGAAGATATCCAGTTAACCAACGAATGGGAACCTATAGAGGTTTCAATTACAGAGAAGGATATAAGAATGGCTTTGCATAATACAAAAAGGCATAAGGCCCCTGAGCCTGATGGTGTCCCAGCGGACATTTTTTTTAGATGATCCTGATTTGTGGACAACAATTTTAAAAGGATTATTCAATTAAGTACTGTTGACTGGGAAAGTACCAAAATCCTGGAGGGAAAATATAATAGTACCTATCTATAAAAAAGGAGGAAAAAGTGATCCGCAAAATTATAGAATAATAAGCTTATTGGACATTTCTTTAAAATTATTTACAAAAATATTGCATTCTGGAATAATGTCATGGACTGCAGACTTCAATATTATAAATGAAGCCCAGGTGGGATTCTTACCGGAGCACTCAACGGTTGACCAGTGATTTGTTCTCTCACATCTCATCCACAAATACATTAATATTAAAAGACAGAAATTGTTCTGTGTAGTTGTGGACTTGAGAGCTGCATTTGACAAAATAGATAGGGGTAAACTGTGGGTTGCCCTGGAGAAATACAAAATAGACAAATTACTACTCAATTTACCGAAAATCCTCTACAGTAAGAACTATACCTTGATTAGATATAACAAAGAGGGAGATTGCACATCTAAATTCTTATCAAACATTGGTTTGAGACAGGGTTGTGTGCTCTCCCCAATACTTTTTAATGTATTTCTAAATACAGTGTTGGAGACCCTGAATGATCCAGAGCTGCACATGCCAAGGTTAGGCTCAGGAAGGTGCCCATATCTAGCTTACGCAGATGATATGGTTTTGACTACCACTAGCTATATGGGAATTAGAAGAAGTATTGATAAATTCCATAAGGAATGTAATAAGGCAAGTTTGGATATCAACTTTAGCAAAACCAAATTTATGATTTTTAACAGAAATAAGGTTAAGAAGGGAAAACAAACAACTGTAAAAAGTGATGATTTTACTATAGAATATGTAGAAAGTTTTATTTAGTTGGGGATGGAATTTGTCTACAATCTAAAATGACAAAAGCACATTTGCTCAGTATCTAACAGGATCAACAAATTAGCTGCAGTTATAGAGAAGTTCTCTTTTACATATGAAGGACAAGCTGTATTGGGCACAATGAAGATACTCAATGCAAAAATTAGAAATCAAATTTTGTATGGAGCGGAAACATGGGGGCAGGGAACATTAGACCCTATAGAGACAATAATGAATAAAATATATAAGAAATTAGTGTGGCTCCCTAATAGTGCCGCCTCAGGTCTTGTAAGACTAGAATTAGGCCAAACTACAGCAAAATGTAATGTTGATTCTAGACAAGCTATATACTGGACAAAAGTTTATAAAATGTCAGATAAGAGACTGCCAAGAATATGTCTTGAAGAAACTCTTGTTTATACTAAGATGGGTTTCCTATTTCCAAGTTTCTATATGGTAGAAAAAAATTATAAAACCATTTGGCTTACTGGAATGTTCATCAGAAATATTTACTTAGCCATTAATGGAAATATATACTAAGATCAAAAGTAGAGTTAAAGATGCCCATGTTCAAAAAGAAATCAGTAAATTGAATAGCTATAAATTCAGCAATTGGCTTGCTAGAAATTTCAAAAGATACTTTGGAATGGAAAAACATCTAAACAAAATAAAAAATCTGGTACAGAGAAAATCTTATATAAGATTTAGATTCGGATACATAGGCAGTCATTACTTAAGATTAAAGTATGGCACCACCAATACAGGAATGTGTGCTTGTTACCTGGAGAAGGATAACCCAGTCCACTCACTTATTTTCTGTCCTAAATACAAGTATGAGAGAACGAATATCCTGGGGGACATCCTTAAATCCTTGAATATGGATCCCCAATACCAATATAACTATTTAATGAAAACATCAAATACTCGCCATCTAGAGGCAATAGCATGATTTTGTAACATAATCATGAGTAAAAAAAAAAAAACACATCCAGAACTTAGTTCCTATAGGATAAAGGATAACAGGAAAAAGGTATTTTAAAATAACAAAAGTCTTGTATAAATAGATGCACGCTGACTGTAGTTTATTGTTGATGAATTTAATGAAATTGTAAGAGCTAGATATCAATAGAGATTTTATAGTGGTATGTGAACTTGACTAGAGAATGTATGAGTATTGTATGGTTATTTTTCAAAATTAGTGCAATATATGAAGTTTTAAAAATATATATATGTTATTAATGTTTTGTAAAGACTTATTTTTTAAGTCGAACAATAAACAATTAACTTAAACTTAATATAATAAGATCACTATTATCCAAGGTCAGTTGCAATAATTCACAATTACTAAAGATGTTGCCTTACTTAAGGAAATACAGCAAAACAAAGCAAGAAGCATTTCTTATGGCTAATATGTATCAGTAAAACATAATGAAGCATAATAGAACACAGCTCCTGACACTTATGCTTATATGATAAGTGTCTTCACCCTCAGGTTAGTACATATGCTGACATATGTTGCTGCCCGCAAGGTGGGGACACCATCAGGGGTGCTAGACCATGAATAACATTCTCCCTTGTTGCCTTCAAAAGAAAAGGCAACAACTACAGGAAAGTAGTGGGGATGGAGCTACAGAAGCCAGTGTTTACAAGCTTGACGCACAAGCCTTGTAAAGGAATTTGAGTTGTTTGTGATGTTGTCTAAGAGTATGTAGCAGACAGCAAAGGGTTAGTATCAGAAAAAAAATCAAAAACATTTGGTTAATAACAAAAGCTTTAAAAGTTAATTCTAACCAAGTATTAGAAAGAGCAGTGCTTAAATCACCATCATGAATAAGAGTATTAAGAGCATCTCCAGCTTTAGAAATATTGTTGCGAATATAGATAAGATGCAAATCTTTTCTAGCTAAAAGGGATTTTAAAGAAATTGTCAAACAGTCAATATGTACATTAAATACAGGCAAATATTGAGACAAGGCAAGCAAATGTTGCAGACCAGTATCAAAAACATCTGGTTCAGGGAGAGGAATAGGAGTGATCACAATGTTACCAATTACAGTTTTCTGCTGTGGAGTAAAACAGAAGTTAGGAAAATTACTAATACAAGTTTTGGCACCATAAGTAAAGGAATTATGATTTGTCACAACACAGTACTGCCCATCAGAACTGTAGGTAACTTGTACAGTTGGAACTCTCTATTGTTGTAGACGTGTAGGACAAGTGAATGACTCATTGGTGAGCCATGATATGAAGCCATGTACCTCCTCCAGGTAGCTTCAGAATGGTGGCAGGTGTGGAAGATGCAGCTTGAGAAGATTGTTCAGTCAAGTCAGATTAATCTGGTTCAAGGTCAATTGGCATTCATCTGTATCCCCCTCCGCCGGGTCGTGCCTGAAAATAGGCAGGATTTGTCTAGTGCACTTACCCGGTCAACAAAAGCTAAAATAAAAAAAAAATAAAAAAAAAAGATGGCGGATCATTATCCAAGGTAAAGGACCAGTCCAAGTGTTCTGGAGAGTAGCTGCATACATTTTTAACAATGTCAAATACATCACTGTGGCACAGGTAATAATATCCCTTCTTGACGCAGCAGTTGGTATGCAGTGCAACCCAAGCTTGTAGAACAGGATGGTAAACAACCAAAGAAGGCAAGTCAGTTCGTTCTCTGTAAATGGTCTTATCAAGATGTCCGATGGAATTTATAGCAGCCAGTTTGTCAAAGACAGAGGTTTGTGGATCAAAGTGAGGTAGTGACACAGTGAAAAGTAATAAACATTTTGTCATGAATTGAACAACGTTTAGTAAAGTAGCGTGGTGCTTGGCTTGGATAATGTGAAACATACCCAAGATTTCTAACAGTAGACATAGAAATATTGACAGAATTTGACATACACAATGTAAAACATGCAGTAGATTTACAGTGAGGACAATACTATTTAGAAATTCTCCTATCATGAATAATATCTGGAATGCACCCTGTTTCCATATCCCTGAAAATATTGTTAACAGTGGCAATCACATAAGAACCATAAGCAGAACATAAAAGTTCATGGGCAATATATTGCTTGTCAGCCTCCTTGTTATTTTGAAAGATCAATTCATTAATTTTGTTTCTAGTGTCAATGAACCATTTTGCAATTTCTTGCATGCTATAAACAGTAAAACGCTCTTCCTTACTTAAATTATTTACACCATGTAACAGTGGTGGTAACACATCATGTTTAATAGCTTGTTGAAAGTTTAGGGTTTGTGCTTTAATAGCAGCTATATCTGCTTTGTTCCAGATTGACATTCCGGAATCAAAAAGGCCAGAGATGGTGCCTTCTGCACCGATAACATCTACAGTATCACGTCTAGTGATGGTTTACTTTGAGCATTAGGTGCGGGTCTCAAAACTCCAAAGTGTTCAGTGGCATGAGGTCCACTAACTGGATCACGTGTGTGAGTTTAGTAAGCAGCTACGATGTCTAGAAGCATCATGCTGAAAACTTTAGAAGTGTTGATTGTGTGACAGAGACCAAACTCAGCCATATTCCAATGTGTACGATTAAAAATAACTGGAACATGCAAAAATTGTACTTTGTTAATCAAAGCTCCTGGAAGAGAGGTGGCAGTCGGGCCACTAGGAGGACCAGGTTCCTGAGGAGGACATTCAGTCAGTTCTTCTTCAGTTGGTGGGAGCACAGAAAGGAACATAGCTTCAGTAGCCATATAGTTGTGAAGACAGAAAGCGTGTGACTCCTCGGAGGTGAGGCAATCAAAGAAGTTAGGATCTATAAAAGGCAGTTAAGTTGTAGAGACCAGTGTGCCTAGAAGAGGCTTGTTGAATGGAAAGTGTACTGTTTGGTGCAATCCTGTATTGGGTCATCTATGAAATGTTCCTTTAGATAAATATGCTACAGGAAGCATGTAACCATTAAAATCAGTTTCCCATTGGATCTGCAATGTGGATTTGTCTGGAGCTACTACCATGGCATTGAGATAGGCATCTGAGCCTTCCTTAACAGTAATCAATTTGTTGGGGATGCCAATATGTACTCCCTGAGGGCCAGAGATGGGTGCATCTCTAGCTGAATGTTCAACTTTGTCAAGCAAATGTGCTATATGTCATCTGCGTTCAGTTGTAAGGGGGTTTGTCTTGACAGTAAGTCAAAGAAAGTAGTCCCACCAGGATGAGGAGATGCAAGATAGCCACCTTGCCAGTTTATCTGAAAGAAACAGAAAAGGATTGTTAAGTGAGGTGTACTATTCTGCCCTAAGAGGGTTAGGAAAAGTAATTAGTCACCTTTATGCAACTTGAGCTGATTAGCATGGAACCACTTGTCAGCAGTCTGTTTCTGATGCGTAACTCTCACCTGATAAACAGCATGGTGATATGGACCTTCCTATTTGCTGGTAAATGAGTGAACCAGTGGTCTGTATTGGAGAAGCAAGACTTGATTTCCAACTTGCCAGTCTACTTCTTTTGCATGCTTATCAGAATGGGCTTTTGCTTGTTGTTGGGCTTTACCCGTATGATTTGCAGCAAACAGATGTGTTTTCATGATGTCATCCCAAAGTTTTTCAACACATTCATCCACAGATACCCTATCTGCTGTAGGAGTGTGGAGGTCAACCAACAGGTGCTCAGATAATCTCATGGCTGTACCAGTCATAACCTTGTATGGTGTTCACTGAGTAATAGCTGCAGGAGTGCCCCTGATTGCCATCAACAGTAGTAGCAAGAGGGAATCCCAATCTTTGAGATTGTCATTGATGAATATACATAGCATCTGTTTGATTCTTCTATTTGGTCTTTCTACCTGGCCTGAGGATTGAGGATGGTATGGAATATGATATTTTGTATCTGCTCCAAGCATTTGGAATGTCTCCTTCATCAGCTCAGCTGTAAAACTGGTTCCCTGGTATGAGTCTGCCTTAATGGGTAAGCCCCACCTGGAGAACAATTGATCCACTAGGATCTTGGCAGTTGTCTTTGCTGTGTTATTCCTAGTAGGGAATGCCTCAACCCACTTGAAAAACAAATCTGTGACAACAAGTGCATACTTGCTCTTGCTAGAGTTAGTCAAGGGGCCAATGAAATCAATTTGTATCACATTCCATGCTCCAGATTGCCTTTGTAGCAATAGATCAGCATTTCTTTTCACTGAAATAGGATTGTTCTGGGCACACACTATGCAGTTGTCCACATAGTGCTCCATGTCCTTGATCATACCAAGCCACCAGATGAAGATTTTAAGTCTCTGTATGGTGTTATCTGCCCCCTGGTGCCCACCAGTGAGGGTGTCATGAACCATTTGGATCAATTCAGTTCATAAGGACTGTGGTACAACCCACAGTATGTGACCTGTATTGTTCTTCCTATATCAGATCCGTTTCTGATCATGAGATAGGTGTATGCTGTCAGAATGTCTTTTATATGTACTACCAGTAGGTAGTTCCTGTTCAATTCCTTTGTTCAGGTATTTGAACACATTTTTTAGTTCTGGATCAGATTTCTGTGTAGCATCAAGGTCCAGTGGAGGTTCTGGTTGTGGTTTCTGCCTGTTGTTGGCAGCTAAGAAGATGGCTGTCACAGCTACTGGGTGAGTCATTGACCATGTCTCCCCTTCGAGCTCCTGCTTTGACAAGTGAGTCCACTCGATCATTGAATTCATGACAAGGGTCAGTTTTGCAGTGGGCCTTTACCTTGTATGTGTACAGTTTTTGAGTAAACTGTTGCGTCAGTGTGTGTGTATATATATAATATATATATATATATATATATATATATATATATATATGCAAGCAAGTCCCTGTATTTGACAGGTGTGCCATCAGATGATGTAAAATTGTTTTTGTCCCAGAATGGTAGAAACTCAGTAAGGGAGGAACAGACCCAGTTGGAGTCTACAAAGATGACAGCATCCTTAGCACCATGGGGCATAATCTCTAGAGCACAGGTCACAGCTGCCAATTTGACATACTTTGAGGAAATGACAGTACATTTTCTAGCAATGCACATGAAATCGTCATCTGGATAGACTATGAACATACCAAATCCTGCTACCTGCTCCCCCTCCACACCGGAGGCAGAGCCATCTGTGAAGATGCGATACATAGTGGTATCCTCTAACATAGCCAGTGTAGCCAGTAGAAATGGTCCAGGCTCAGGTATGTCGGGATGTTGGAGTGCACAGCTATGGGGTTTACTTGTGTAGAGTAGGCCATGAGCTAGGATGGATGGCATTTTTGCAGGTAGTACTTTGATGTCCCTGTCCAGCAAAAGAAAAGACCAGTGGATGAGTCTGGTGTTGGAAACTGAACTATCTTTTACATTGTCTGAAAGTAAGAAGTTGGTTTTGAGTGTGACAGGTATGAAAGATGATAGGTGCATACCCAATGATGTACATGAAATGTTTGATAGCCCAATAGGTTGCCAAGAGTGTTCTTTCACAGAGACTATACTTTCTCTCCACTGGGGCCAACATCTGAGAAGCATAGGCAATGGGTCTGAAGTACCCATTGTACATTTGTGCCTGCACTGCAGACATGGCCACATCAGATGTGGCAGTTTCCAAATGGAATGGAAGATCTGGATTAGGAATGATCAGTGCTGGGGCTGAGGCTAAAGCTTGCTTGAGCTGTGTCACAGCATCAATGTGAGTGTGGCCCTATGTCCATGGGACATCCTTTTTCAGAAGTTCATACAAGGGCATGGCCTTCAAGGCAAAGTGAGGGATAAAATCCCTGGGGTAGTTTACCATTCCCATGAAGCATCTGAGTGTTGCCATGCTAGTAAGAAGTGACAGATCTTGCAAGCCCTGGATATTTTTAACAGCTGGGCTTCTGCCTTGTTCTGTAATACATAGGTCAAAGAAAGATGACCTCTCTTTTACATAGTTGTGCCTTGGAAGGATTGCACTTGAGGCCTGCTCTCTTGAGGAGAGACAGAAGTTTGTCTAGAAGGGTCAAATGATCTTCTTTCATTGTGATTGCCAGGAGCAAGTCATCCATGTACTGCAGGAGACACTGGGGTGTGGAGAATCCCTGCAGAACATCCATCATGTAAAGATGGAAGATGGAGATGCTGCTGTGAAACCCCTGAGGGAGCCATGTCCAGGTATATTGACGTCCATCAAAGGTGAAAGCAAATTTGTATTGACTTCCCTGTGCTATTGGGAGTGACCAAAACCCATTAGAAATGTCAAGAGCTGTGAACCACTTTTTGTCAGGTCTCAACAGCTTGAGTACATCAGATGCCCATGTTACGGTTGGTGCCCAGCTAGGAAAGACCTGATTGAGTTTTCTGTAGTCAATCATGAGCCTCCAGGCCCCATTCAGTTTCTGAACGGACCACATAGGTGAATTAACAGTAGAGACACAGGTCCTAATCATTCCTTGTTGAAGCAGTGGTTGGATGGTTTCGCTAAGTGATAGCAAGGCTTCAGCAGGAAATGGATACTGCTTCTGCCACACAGGGGCAGGCCCTGTGATTTCAATGGTAGTGTGCATCCTACCACAGTAGTGTTTGTTGGTGACAAACACATCAAGGTGTTTTTGCAGTAAAGGTTCAAGCTCTGAAAACAGGTCATGACTTTTGAACAAAGCCATGACGTCATACTCCTTGTTGTTATGGGAGATAGCTGCCACCATGTGACAGTCTGGGATGGTGACAGCATGACATTGTCCTTTGATCTGAATGAGTAGCCTGTTGGCTAGGTCCACTACACAGCCATGCAATGCTAAGAAATCAATTCCTAGAATGCTGAGGTGATGACATAGAACCATGAGGTCAAAAATAAAATTAGTTCTGAGGTGGCCTACTACCATAGGTAGAGGAATAGATTGGTAGGTATGTAGCTGAGTACCATCTACACCCTGTGCAGTGGTCTTCCAGTCAGTAGACCAGTCAGATGAAGCTGGGTCCTCATCATGGAGGACTGACATGGTTGCTCTGGTGTCCAGAAGCATAGTAAGTTGGTGGCCCCCGACTGTGGCCTTTACACAAGGCTGTCCATTTGTGTCAACAATCAGGTTACTCACAATCCGGACCGGGGCTTGTAAATGTCAATCTGTGCATTCAGAATCAGCATTGTCTTTCTGCTCCTGAAATCAAAGGCCTGCAGGATCTTCTAAGGCCTTTTGTATGTCATGCAATGGATACAACTGTACTTGTGATGTCACAGGCGCAGTGATGACCTTCACGGGTGGTTCTGCCTTGGATGTTGCATCAGCCTGGCCAGTAACCAATGCAACCTCTCCTCGGCTGCACAATGACTCAACAGCCATGGTTAGTGCAACTATAGTTCATGCAGCAGTGGTTCCCCTTTCTGCATGGATTTCCTCAAACAGCTTGTGGAGGGTTTTGTTCTCTTCTCTGATTTGTCAATAGCTAGGACCAGTTCGGTATTGGTTCTGACTATTTTGTTGGGCGTTTCGATTTTTCCAACTGCCTCTGTTGTTCCTATTGTTCTAGTTGTTCATGTAGTTCTGGCTTCCCTCACCCCTTGTGTGACTGTTTGTCATCAGAAGGGGCATCATTTTTCTGGTTGTTTCTTTCCGCCGTATAGTAGGCGAGGACATCAGATATAGACTGTACTGCAGCTACCTTGTTGGATTTGCTGGGAGAAAGGGTATGGAGGTAGATTTGATAGGCTTGCTCTGTCTTAGTGAGGATATCCTCAAACTTGCCAGTGTCCGGGGAAAATAATGAGCTCAACCTTTCCTGCAAGGCTGCACACATGTTCCGGATGTACAAATCCTTGTACTCAATTTGATCTATGTCAAATTGCTCATCTGATAGGGCTTTCTCAGTTTTGTACGCAAGCCACAACCATTGGTGGTAGGTGACTGGGCTTTCCTTTGCACCTTGCTTGACTTTGTAGGCCAAGCATGTTCCCACAATTCCCAGAGAATTCACACATATGAGTTCAGTGGCAATTTCATCAAAGGTGAAGTTTTCAGCACTCTGTGCTGTCTCTTAGAGCTTAGTCCAGAGGGTTGGTTCAACTGTTTTCTGCAAGACTTGAACCTGGTACTGGGGTTGGAGAGAGAGCTTCTCATAAAAGGAGCGCACTTTCTCCAAGTGGCAAAAGAGATTGTCAGTTGGGACCATTTGTCTGATACTCTGTGCAATTTGCTGGACAGAATTAGCTACTTGCAGGGGGTTGGAAGTAAGTGTATTTGCACCCAGTTCAGTACGTTGCATGGCCCCGCGAAGTGCAGTCTCTGCTGTCACATCAGCAATAGCCCTGTACGTGTGATCCTGAGTAATGGAGTTTTTTAGCATTTTGTCAGTTTGGTCCTGGATGGCCTTCTTTTGATCCTCCAGGACCATGATCCTACCGATCGCATCACTAATCATGCTGTGAATCTCTGACTCATTGCCCCAGTGAGAGGAGGGAGCTGAGGTGCATCACAGAATACAGGCCCTCTGCCTGTGTCATGGGGGCTGCCATCTTGGCATTGTACACGGCATCTGCCATGGTTGTGTGGACGTGGTGATGCAGTGTGCATGTCGATGTTGACGCCATCTTGTGAATAGCAAGTGGAAGTTGCTACACCATGGGGGATGAACTTGTGTGTGATGTGGCATGCCTCATCATCCAAGTCAGAGTCATCATTGCTGGATGACATAATCTCAATGGGGGTATAGTGAAACCCGTTCATGGCCTTAACATGGCCGGCAAGAACCTCCCATAGATGGAGCAACTTCGCCATCATTTGTCTACATTTCTTGTGACAGACTTTTGCAGTGCCCTGCTCAATACCTCTCTCAAGCTCTCTCTGCAACACTCTATACGCAGTACCCAATTCAACATTTTCCCTAAGCATTTTATCCAACTCACAACTCACATGCTTGTAATCCTCTTTCAGCTCAGCATTCTCATCTCTCAAAGTCTCATTTGTATCACTCAAAATATCATTCAAATGTGCTGTTTCTTATCACATTTCAACCTTTAGCAATCGTCTCTTAATAGACACTCTCACTCAGTGTCTTGAGCAGTACAGTGCATCAGTCTGGAATTAGCATCAAGGAGTGACTGTGTCTCCTCCGCTAGTTTCTTTTCCTTTTCTGTAACTCTGGTGCCTGCAAGCCCATCTCATTTTTAGAGATGCATTTTGCAGTTCAAGGGAGGCACACCTTGCTGTGAGACTCTCAACAGCGGTATGTAGAGCCACTAACAAAAGACTTTTAATGTTGTATTTCTTGGTTGTTTGTTTGGACTCTCAGTAATGGGCAAATATTAGCAGCAATGATTTTTCTGTATACTTGGCATCCAGTGTGAAATCTGTCCATCCACCATGGGATGTGAGGTAGTTAGAGACATCGAGTCTCAATTCTGTACACAGATCAGACATGACAAATAAGGGGTAGACAAACAATTAAGCCATGTGAAAACTGGTAAAAATACTCTGGTGCCATCATCAACTGCTTTCCAGTCCCCAGTGGGTGAACAGTCATGCCAAGGGGGTTCACTGTCACTCACAAAGGGAATGTAAGGGGGTCCATTGTGGGTCTGCCACACCTGAGACCAAGACGGTGTGCATCTGCCACAACTGCTACCACTGTAAGCATGAGTAGGTCCAAGTAGGTGAAAACTGCACCATACTACTCGGCATTCAAAATAAATTGAATGTGAATATTTTCTTGTACATTCCACCTGCATGCTCTCATCCTCCTTGGATTATTCCTGACCTTAACGATTTATGCAAGTCGTGAGAGTGCCTGGGCCCATTATAAATCCTCCCACTGCCTGTTGGACCTTCAATCCTACAGGTCACTCAGGAATTCCCACACTGAGGCTGTTCATGCTGCCGAGGCTCACTACTTCAAGTCTAACCTTCAGCCTAACCTTAACTACACCTCAAAATTCTGGCAGGTTATACACTCCCTCTTCAAATTCTCAGCCCAGTCTACTACCCCTGCCCTCCTGATAGATGGCTCACTATTTATTTATTTATTTATATATCTATCTATCTATATATTTATTCATTTATAAGATCTTGGATTACAAGTACCTTTGAGCTAGGAGCTCTTTTACAAAGGTTCCACGTCAGATATTAATACACATGAAAAAATGCAGACAGGAGCTTAACATACAGAATTACATGCCAATACAATGGCAATAAACAATATAATCAGGTATACAAAACATAATGAAATAAACTTTCAAAAGACCCTGAGGGAACAAAACCAACACTGAGAATCAGCCAAGGACTCTTTATCCAGTGGAAAAGTGGGAGGGTGGAGGGGAGTGTGAGAAGTGGCAAGAGTGGAAGGAGGGGCCATGGAAGGGGGTATGCACAATAGATAAGGGGGATTAACAGAAAAGTGGATGTAGGTAATAGGATAGAGCTGTGAGGAGGGTGCAGAGGAGGAATGGTGACTAAGTGGCAGGTTCAGCTGCTAAGTGTGGTGGAGGGACTTCAGGAGTGATCAACCGCTACCAGCTTAGGAATAGTAGTCACAACCACAAAGTGCCGTGAGATGTTGGAGAAGCTTATATTTGAAAGGGCCTAGTTTTGATTCAAACAGGATGTTGCTGTGTAAGGAGCTGAGCCAGTAGGGAGTGCAGTAGGTGAATGACCTTTGACCTTGAATGGTGCAACAGAGAGGGATCTTAAATGGCTGGCTTTCTGATCCTCTAGTGTGGTGGAGATTAGTGGATAGACTTAACAGATTCTGAACCCCTGGCGGGGTTAAGCCCGGGCTATTTCTTTTAGCTAGCAAACATGTCTGATACTTGATCCTGCCTTTCAAGTGTAGCCACCCTGCCTGTGCATATAGATCACAAGTACACGTGAGCCAATGGGCACCTGTGATAAGCCTACAGGCTTTCTTTAGTGCTGTTGTGATCCTTCTTAGGGTAGTGTCTGTAACTGTGTCATAGATAACCAGGCCATAATCTATGACAGAGATAATCGAGCTATATATTGCTAACCTGTGTGCCTCGGTGGTCAGGCTGTGTTTGCTCCTATTCAGAAGTCCAATTTGTGTATTGACAGTTTTAGAAATGTTATCAACATGGTTTTCAAAGGTCTAGGAGCTGCCGATGGTAACCCCAAGGTATCTGAAGGATTGTACCAGTTCATAGGGGGGGAGCCAGCGCTGTTCAATATTGTGAGCTGGTGGGCTTTACGCTTGCTGTAAGCATTAGAGAACATCATAACTTTGGTCTTTTTGTAATTTAATAGAATCTTATGCTCCAAGAGCCAATCCTTAGCACAAGTGAAATTACAATGTAGCTGTTTTTCAAAGTGAACTGGGTCAGGGTTACTGGAGAAGATCACGGCATCATCCACGTAAAGGAGAATCCTATCCAGACATGCAAGAGGGAGGTGATTTAGGAACAGGATAAGCTGGTGGGGGCCTAGTATGGATCCTTGGGGGACACCTGTGCAGACTTGTCAGCTTTCAGAGAGGATGTCATTTATCTTCACCTGTTGTGATTTGTTTTCTAGGTAGCTATGGAATCAGTCTAAGGTGTTATCAGAGAGCCCGGTGCTAAACAGTTGCTCAAGCAGTGGGGGTGATTGACCATATCAAAGGCCTTGGTGAGATCTATAAAGGTGGCCCCCACCAACTGACCTTGGTCAAATGCGTTATGGATGTAACCGGTAAATTATAGTAACGCTGTGGTGGTACTGTGGCCTTTGCGAAAGGCGTGCTGCCGAGGGCATTGAATCTGATATTTTTCCAGGTACTCAACCAAATGGTCAGAGACAATGTGCTCAAGAGCTTTGGAGAGAGGTGGGAGAATAGGAATAGGTTAATAATTTACAAGTTGAGCCCTGTCTTCATTTTTATCAATGGATGTCACCATAGCAGATTTTCACTTCTGAGGAACTGGGAAAATCTTAATGATAGATTCATTATCTGAGTTAGAGGTGTTAAGATCTCCTCAGGGGTTAAGATAACTAGTTTGAGGTCAACAGAATCTCCACTAAACCTTGATTTTCCAAGCACCCTGGCAGATTTTTCCTGGCTTCAAGTTTGGTGATAGCAAAGAAGTAGAACGGGGAGTCCCTGGGGTTGGTTGCCTCTGCCTACCTTGCTAGGATTAGCTGTAACCTGGAACAAGTGTGGGGGGAGAACACTGCTAAAGTCAGTACAGTATTGAATAAGTCCGCTATAATCTTTGGGTTGGTCTTGGGTGATTACCCCATTAATATTGAGCATGGATGGTACAATTGGTCTCTGATCCTTCCTCAGTGGCCACTAACTTCAACAAACTTTTCACCACCTGTGCTTTACCCTCTCCACCCTCGCCTGGTCACCCTACTCCCCCATTCCCTGATAATCCCCCATCTCAACTTTCAGATGGATTCTAATTTCCTTCAGTTTCTCCGCAGGAAGTCTTTCTCATCCTCCTCTCACTCAACCCTTCAAAATCCAGCCCTGATGATTTAGACCCCAAATGTCTACAGTTCTCTGCTCTAGCCATCACCACCCCACTTATTCACATCTCCTTCTCCCTCTGTACTGTCCCTCAGGCCTAGAAGTTGGCAAAGATTCTGCTTCTGCACAAAGGGAGTGACCCCACCTCCCCTAGCAACCTCTGGCCAATCTCTCTCCTTCCCTCTCTTGCTAAGCTGCAGGAGGCTGTTGTCTATTTTCAGCTTCCCAATTTCCTCTACTTCTCTGACTTTCTCTCCCTCTTCCAATGTGGCTTTAGGAAGCATCACTCCACTGTTTCATTCCTGCTATGCGTAACTGACTCTATCTTCTCTGAGAAGGATCAGGACCATATCACCACAGCAATATTCATCAACCTGGCCACAGCTTTTTTATTTGGTGTGCCACCCTCTCCTCCTCAACAAACTGAGCACTGCTGGTCTTTCAACATCTGCTGTAAATGGTTCTGCTCTTACCTCATAGGCTGTCAACACTCAGTACATGAGTGACACCCTGTCTCTTCCCCTCCCATCCCCTTCCCATCTTAACTGGGGTCCTACAGGACTCCATCCTATGACCTATTCTTATTCCTATTCTCAGTTTTCCTAAGTGACCTCCGCTCTGCATGCACCTCCTCACACATCCACATGTATGCAGATGACATGGTCATCTTCACTTCCGAACCTTCAGCTGCAGCTGTGGAGGTCCAGCTCCAGCATGACTTCCATAATGTACTGCAGTGGTTCCAGGCCAGTCACCTCTGGTTTAATACAAAAAACACTGTCTCCAAGATCTTTGTCACCAGTAAAGTGACCAGGCTCTCATCTCCCCCTGTTTTCTCCATGTTGGATGACACCCCTCTGGAGGTTGTTCCTGCATTCAAGTACCTCCGTGTATGGCTTGATAACAAGCCTGATTTTTCAGCTAACATTGACACTATCCATACCAAGCTTCATCCTTCACTAGGTGCCCTGTATCATCACAAGGACTGCCCCCCCCAAGTCTACCAGGAACTGGTTGCCAAGATGGCAATCCCAGTCTTTGACTATGCAGACATGGTCTATGGCACCGCATCTTCCTCCTGCCTTGCCAGATTGGATCTCCCTTCAATGCTTTATGCCATTTTCTACCAGCTCTTTCCCCCACACTCATCAATGCTCTCTCTATTCCTCCCTCTCCATCCTCCCACTACTGAGTCATTGCCAGACCCACTGTGCTTCCTTTACAGCCAAATATTGGTGTGGGTCCCTTCACTGTTACCTCTCCTCACTACTCTCCCCTGCACCATCTTTTTCTTATAGTCTCTGCTCCAGAAACTCCTCCCATACCTTCTCCATCCCCCACACTAACTCCTCTGCTGCTCAAGCAGCTTTCTCCTATTGCTTTCCCTCCCTCAGGAACAAACTTCCTTCTCCCCTTTCCCTGCTCACTTCACATCCTGTTCTTAAATGGCAATTAAAGAGCTAGTGTAATGGGTCTATTTTAATAAACTGGTGTGTCTGAGCTGCGTTATTATGCTCATTCATGTAAGCAACAATACCTGACAGGGTGGGTGGTATTGGACAATACTGGACCACCCAGGGGAATAATGAGGCCTGTTGCCACAGGTGAAGGGACTTATAGCCCCTGGAAGGTCTGGTATTGCCCAAAACCACCCACCCTGGAGGGTACTATTGTGCTTAGAAAATGGGCTACATGTAGCATTTTTATGTAAGAAATAAAAAATGTGAAGAGAATAAAAAAATCATTTGTACAAATGATTGAAAAGTTGTGCTTTTCTGTAAAATAGTCCCTCCCCTGGTGTATTGGCCAGCAGAGGGCACTGCGCTATTTTATTATTGTTTTTCTAGTGAGAGGTTCTTCCTCTCAACACACAGACACACACATTGTATATAACAGTTGTTTGTTCCACCCCCCCAGCCTGTGCCCTTTTTTAAATTGTTTTATTTGCTGAGATTGCTTGGATGCTTGCCCCTTCCTCATCTCTATGGAATGCTGGGATTGAATCAGGAAGGATAGTGTGCCTGTGGAGCTGAGAAGAGGTACCTGTTTAAAAAAAATGTTGAAGACTTTTTTTTTTTTAAAGTGGACTTTTGTTATTTTGTCAGCAGGAAAAAGAGGGAGGCAAATGGAGCAATGCCATGCTGTAGCGCTATCATGGACAGGTGCAATGCCTCTGAGGAGCATGGTGGAGTGGACTCTAGAAGGACTGTGACATCACCATGGATTTACAATGAAAACATTTTTTTTTTCATTCTGGAAGAACTGTGTTTTTTGGTGCCAGACTGGGGAGCAAGCAGTGAGCAGTGGAGCGAGAATGGTATAGTGTGAGGCGTGACTGGGTAGGGAACATGCGAGTCAGCAGATGAAGTGAGCTAATGGGGGGGGTACTTTGATTTTAATTTAAAATGAACATTGGGTGATTTGTCTGTGGCCAGCTGGAAGGGCTTATGATTTCAGTAAATAGACAGGGGGGTGTTGACCAGGCAAAAACTCACCTAATCAAGAAAAAACAAAGATGATTCACTAGTTTGAAAATTCAGGGTGCCCAATGATACTCTAAGTAATGGGGCACCCTGAATTGGCACTTGTTTTTACTGGGCTCTATCAAAAAATAGATGCCCAGTTTGCAAGTGCTTTCAGCCAATCAGAATGGAGAATCCATTCTTGCCATTTTCTAAATGAATACATAATAACCACAAGGCTTGTAGCACAACTTGTTGAGTATTTTTTATTTTGTGCCAGTTTTGAGATTCTTGTTGATTCTGTCCTGAGCTGCGTACCATGTGCACCAGTGGACCAGAATGGAAGTGATGAGGTGGGGAGAAGTTTTGATTTCCTGGGCTGCTTTTCAGTTGCCCAATAGAATCTATTTGATAAACTCAGAATGGCAAGAAAAGTTTAAGCAATCATTCCATAGTCCTTTTTTGTGGCTGTTTAATGAAGTCTCATTCCGTATGTGGTGTGGTACTTTCCTTTTTTTTTTTGTTAATTAGAGAGAATGGCAACATTTGAAGAGACTCTGATGACTGACTCCAAACTGCTGTGCATAACAGTCTCATAGGCGGATTTGGGGGGGGCTAAGGGTGCTATAGCTCCCCCATCATGGAGCTCATCTATTAGTAACACACTGTGCTGCATTCTTTATCAGTATGCACTAATGCCTCCATGAACGCTGCCTGAGTCACACAGGTCTCATCTGTGCTCCAGCAGAGCTGGCCTTAGCTAGGTGCAAACTGTGCCTCTGCATCTTGGGAGCTCATGCTTTTTTTTTGAGGGTAAAAAAATAATTTAAAACATTTAAAAATGCCTAAATGTTGTTAGAGATGAAAATGTTTACCAGCAAATGAAAGTGGAAGACAACTGGCTCTGTTACTGTTACAAAAGGTGGGGGCAGCTTTGCTGCAGTGGAAAAGATTAGGTTAAGTAAGTGCTAACGGTGTTAATGGCCATACTTTACACCTTTCAGGTTGACTACTGTCACAAACAAAGGGCTATATTGACAAGAGAACTTGTTTGTAACCTGGACATGTAGGTGAAACAATGAATGATATATCTGTCAAAAGTATGTGAGCACTCAAAATGGTTTAAAAACCTGACCAGCACAGAGCAAAACCGGATTTCCTGATAGAGACCCTGAAAACCTGATCGCCAGGTAAAAAAACTGACAGGTGGCAACCTTACTGGTGTTCCATGATAATCCTCTCTATTCTCCCTCACTCACACCTCCAGAAAAGTTAAGTTGTTTAACTTGTTTGCAAATCAGAGTATCTGAGGTGTGTGTCCAGTGATGATGTCCCTGTCCTTACAGAAATTAATACGGTAGTAGTACCATCCTTACTTAAGGTCTTGCTCCAGGCTCAGTCAGATTCACTTCCAATGGTGAAGTCAAATAATTTGATGCAGTCAATGGCACTAATTAAAAGATGCTGGTTAAACTAGCAGGGGGGCAGCTGCTGGGATTGGACAGGACATTAGTGTTCCATCAAACTGGGTGTGTAATAAATGTAATACTAGTGTTATTAATTTCGAGTATGGGGAGCTTAAATTCATGACATTAAAATTGTTTAAGGTCACTGCTAGTTTTGTCCTGTATGGCAATTTGATTTTGGTGTGGATTTGCAGGCGAGGGAGTTGGAGGGTAGTGCCCCCCTGTACCGTGCTAGGAATGGTACAAAACTAATGCTGGTGCAGGTCTGGTCTCAGCGGCAGCATGAACCAGGAGAGGCAGAAACTGGTACATGATACCTTTGAACTGAGGTAAAAACTTCAGCATGTACTGTATGTCTAATCTGTGTTGTCTTTTCAGTCATGGTTGTACTGTGTGAATGAGCACAGAGGGAATTAATAGTCATAGGGACGTTGAAGGTGTTCTCTTGTATATTATGGCATGTGCAGGAGTTTCTGCATGCTTTGAGAGCGAAATTAGCAACAGAAGTCTTAAGACCTTGTTTGGTTCATTGACATAGACAGTTACAAAACCAGAAAAATAAGTGATAAAATCAAATATTTAGTTGAATTTTGGGGGGGGGGGTTGTGATGTACCCACGCAAGTAATGTTGCTAATAAAAAAAATGCATTTTTGTATTTCTTTAAAAACTGTTTTTCTGTCTGTTTACTGACTTCTTGGGCCTATCATAAAAATGAGATGCCTCATACCATGGGATTATCCTAGTAAAGGACATTTTAAAACAATAAAACATATTTTATTTATTTAAAAATGTATTTTCTTTGGAATGAATTGTTCTATAGAATAAAATGTTTTGCAAAAATAGCAAACAGACTTGAAATGATATTTTCAGAAAATAGATAGCAAAGTGACTTTGTTCCCATATTTCTATAGTTATTGTATTTATTTTTTTACTGAGATAAGGTTGAGGGATATGTTAAGCTGTACTGCAGGACAAACTGGGATGGGTTGGTTTTATGGTAATGTCATAATGTGCTTGAGTGAGAGACATTTGTGAACTTGTTTACTTGGATTCTCATTTAATTTGTCTTTATCACCAAGTCTCTTTGAACTTTTCTCATTTGTGTGTGTTTCGGATGTACTGCTGCCCAGCTTCAGTCTTTTGGTATTTTTTTTTTTTTTATTGGGGGTGGGAGGGTATTTTGGGCAGCATACTGTCATATGGACGGTGCTAGGGTGCAACTAACAAAGCATAGCAAAGGAGGAAATGAGTGGAAATTGCATTAGAAATACCCTCCAAAATGCACCAAAATGTTAAAAAATTTCTGGGGGCCTAGACAGCCCACCAGACCCCCGGCCTATTATTTTTTATCTGACTTGAGCTCCCCCATCTATAGGACTCCTGGATCTGCCCCTGATTAGTCTGGAGTCAGTCACCAGAGTGGAGCCCAAAGTTACTGCACCACAGCGACTACTTAAACGTTCCTTACCATTCCAGGTTTGACAAAAAGAATCTGTCAGACAAAGGTAAAACTTGATGCTCAAGTCTAATCAGGTTCATGGTTCACAAACTGTATTCCCACTTCTGTATCAGCACTCTACCAAAACAAAGTTGAAGAAAGCACGTTTTTATGTGTCTGCAGTGACACACTTTCTTGCTTCCACAAGGCTAGCACTGTCTCGCTTTCTCTTTTTCTGCCTGGGGAGTGTGTTTTACTTAGCCGAAAATTTGTGTCTCTGTTTGACCCTAACTAGCTTGGAAAAATGGCCCTAACACTAGCACTAGACAAATATCTAAATGAACATAAAATGCATCTCCTCTGTGAGTCTGACAGGCAGTTTCTCAACTTACCTCACAAGCCAAATGGAGAGAGATGTGAGTGCAAGAAAAATGCTGCTTTTGTTGTCCCCTTGAAGCTCAAGAGGTATGAAATGCTGGACAGGGGTGGGGGCCAAAGAGAGACCAAAAGTCAACAATCAGCAATCACATTTTTCTATAGGCACTCCAGAGGGGGTTGGGGAACAGGACCACAAGTCAACGATAAGTGATCAAATGTTTTTGTAGGTGCTTGAACGTGGGGGAGGGAGTGTGTGTGGAGAAAAAGTGGGACTACAAGTCAGTGATTAGCAGTCAAAGGTTTCTGTAGGCACTCGAGAGTTTCATAACTAAGTACATTCTTGGAAAGAGAAACAAAATACACATTACAGTAGGAGGGTTTTAGACAAGACGGTTTACAAATGGAAATATGTGAGCTGTAATCCTGTATATATGAAACTTCAGTGTCATATGACTTTCATTCATCCATTTGCATTAGTATCACTCGTCCCAACTAAGTTAAAAATAGTTAGAATTATACAGTATGTGCACAAAAACGTTCACTATTCAGCAGCGTTCTGACAATATCTGACATGAGAACATTCAGTGTCAGTTTGATTCACCTGTCAGACATGTTTCCTTCCAGTTGGAGATAAAAGCAGCTGGCTAACACTTTCTCTCCAAATACATCACTTCGGATGCTGTGTTGTGAATGGTATCCAACAAACACCAAGACATGGAAGTATAACAAAAAGTAAAGAACACTACAAACAATACATAGGCAACTGAACACCCTGGGATGGGGTCAGAAATTCTATACCACTAATGCAGAACACTAACTCTTTAAGGCAGATTTCTTCTCCTTCCTGTTCTTGCTAACCACCCCCCCTTGACTCTTCCACCCCACATTATCACCCACTCTTGCTTTCCTACTCTGTGCTACCCCAATGGGCACTAGCACTTTTGCAGGCTCTCTCTCTCTCTCTCTCATGTGTCCATTTTATTGCATAATACATTTTTGGCTGCTGCTTTTACACGTTTTACATGTAGCTTCCACATGATTCATTATCTGTAAAGATGTCTGTTGTATCATCTGAAAAGCTGCCCATTGTAACCACCTTTTGTCTTTGTACTATTGTACACTGTTATGAATCTGAATTCCATTTTCACATTTTGTATGTTTATCCTCTCTGTATCCTCCTTCCCCAGGTTGCACCTGGAAGTGAGCAATGGCTCAGTGTGTTTTTCCCAAGCCCCACTTTTGAAATAAATAAATACATACATACACACATAAATAAATAAAATATAGCCCTGGAGGCCTGCCTGGATAGATACCCTTGCAGGGCTGGCCTTAGGGCATGTAGCATCCCTAGGTGTACTTACAAATGGTGCCCCCTGGTCCTTGAATTTTTTTTTTTAATCTTCATCCCCCCCCCCAAAAAAAATAATGGCATTCATAATGGCAGTTAATTTCCTAACTCTGTTAATACTGTTTTGCCCTAGCACATGTAGTGGTAATAAGGAGGAACACTATATGCAATTGCCTGCTAGAAAGAGATAGGGGGCTTAAACTAAAACAAAAGACTGGAGATGGAGAGTGACTGAATGCTCTGGCTGGGTGGGCCTGTAATTCCAAACAGGCTAGCCCTGGAGAGAACTGACTGATTCCCACTCCATCTCCAGTCTTCTAGTCTAAGTCTCCTCTTTCTAGCATGTAATGACTTACAACAGAATGTGGGGTGGAACCAGGGGAAGTCAGAAGGGTGGCTGGGAGCCAAGGAAGTTTGCATTAGGGATTTCAGATGCAGTAAAATTTTACTTCACTGGTCAAGGTGGTGCAAAAATGGAAACTTCATGCTATGCAGAGAAGGAGCAAAGTTTCTGAACTTTACCCTAGCACACAGAAGGTTTTTTTATTTTGTTATAAAATATGTTTTTAAAGCTTTAATATACCCATCAACTGTATGAAATTATTTCCAATTGCCTTCTAAACACCCAGAGCCTTTTAAAAATAGTATCCCCACCCCCTCCTACCTCTTGTACCCACCTCCCTCCTTTCTCCACAGTCCAGCCAAAGTTTGTTAAAAACATATTCAATTGGCTTTCCTACCCCATCTGCTCCCTGTTTATAAAATGTACAGACATCACCAACCTCCTCTCTGCCCTGTGCCTGTCCTCTTGAATCATACTTAAGGAAGGCCCACCCTACTGACCCTCAAGAACCCAACTTCCATCCTCTCTCCAGCCCCAAATTATCAATCATATCAGTCTGGTTGTAACACACAAAAAACTAGTGTTGGAGTGAGATTCCCTTCCTCTTCAGTGTCCTGCCATAGAATGAAGGAAAGATGATGCCTTCACCTACAGTAACACTTGATTGGCCACATGTCAGCCTATCAAGTGCTACTGTAGGTGAGGATATCATTATCAGGTGAGAGGAGGGAAGTGGGTACTAAATGTTGGTATGCGGATGGTACTGTCTTTATAGGGCATGGGTGGTGTGAGGTGGTAGGAACAGTTTCATACATTGCGTGGGGTGGATTAAAGCTTTATAGACTTTAGTTTTACATAGTAAACATCCGGAGTAGTTTGTGAAACTACACATACTGGCACTTTACCAACACTTTCACTGCAAAAGTGCCACAAGGCATAGTCTTTAGGTGAAAGACAGCATTTTGCCAGGTGAAAACTACAGATGTGTCAAGCCAGGATGAAGCACAGAAATGCTGCAGAATATCACAGAATACTGCAATTTACAGTAGGGGCCATTGTAAGTTAATGGCAATTAAGCCCTTTTGTCATGCAGGATTTTGTGACGTCATTACTGCTAGTCACTGAGCTTCATCATGGCTAGCACGTTAAGTGGGGCAATAGGTGAAGTGAAGACAGGGACACTTGGTGCAGTATTTAATAAAGGAAGTTCCATGACTTTCCCATTTCTACTGGTAATTATGAGTCTTTCTGGATTTTCTGGATTTTACTGTCTAGTTTATATGTATGCATACCTCTCAACTGTCCCTGATTATGAGGCAAATGGTTTGATACCTTTTTTTGGACCAACAAAGATGTTACAAAAAGAACAAACATCTTTGTTGGTCCAATAAAAGGTATCAAACCATTGCTTCTGGATCTGTTCTTACAAGGAACAATACAGCAACTAAACAATTTGTTTGTCTTGATTACGAGGGACAGCTCTCATTTTACCCTTCAAAACTACTCTGTCCATCATCCAGTCCTCATAGAAAAGGTGCTACTCATACTGAGAAAGTGTTATAAATGCAGACTTTAAAAAATAAATTCATAATATTTTAACATGTTAAATCAAAAATAAACTTTGTACAAGTAAAGGCAATGGTTTCCACAGCGAGCTGAATTTGTATCTTCATGTTTCAACATGTGTCCCTCATTAATGGGGTCAGTGTTCCATTGTTCCTCATTTTGAGTGCCCACATTCCTCATTTCAGTAAAAAAAGGTTGAGAGGTGTGTTATTAAAGGAATAATGCCCGACAGGGTGGATGTTATGCTGGGATAACATCCCACCTTGGGTGGTTGGCCGAGGGCGTCCAACACCCAAGGCGGGATGTTATCCCAGCATAACACCCACCCTGGAGGGCATTATTCCTATTATACAATGGCTTGAATGTGTTAAGTGAAGAGAAAGATTAGAAAAAGTAACTTTAAATTATTATTTTATTGATTAAAATGTGAAATATCCTTCCACTGAATTAAATAGTTCTGTTTTAACTTGTAAATTTGTTACAAATATGTGAATAACTTAAGTATTTTTAACATGTGAAACGATACAACATTTGTCAAATTAATAACATTTATGGTAGTTCATTTACGGTTTGTAAATATTAAATACACACATGCTGTTGCCTTGGATGTAAAATTGGTTGCTGTTGCTAGTAGTTTGCAGGGCAGTATTGCTGTTTCTTGGTTGATGCAGTCTGCTCGGTGTTTTTTGTTGCTGGCATGTTTACTGTTGCCATGGTGTGATCGGAGGTAGCTGTCAGTAGTGGTTCCGGCGGCATGGCGCTTGCTGTGTCACAGGTTCGAGGCATGGATCCGTGCATCCTGTTGTTCCTGATATAATGCCACTCCATTGGGATCTTTATGCAGCGTGGCTCCAGTAGCTTTAAGAGAGGATTCCTGTTTGGCCAGTTAACTATTATTTGGGCGCTTTGTCCGCTTTACTTAGTAATTGATGGCAGTCACTGCAAGGAGTGGTTTGTGCACGTGTGGGAGCTCTGCAGCGCAGCACATTTTGGGCAGCATGGAAGACAGGTAATTTTTGCCTAGGGGCTCCAAAGTATACCAGACTTTTTCTGTTACCCAGGGACTGGCAGGCTTTTTCCTAGGATGCAAAAAGAGGCATGGGCTGTTGATGGGGAGTTTTGATATGTATTTTTTTAGGAGAGCAACTGGGCATTGAGGATGGCCTTCTATAGCAAACATTGTGCCCCTGTAGCGATCGCGGTCTTTTTCTAGTGCATCGCAGTGATTTTTTGTTTTTTCATTGAAGCTCAGTGTGGCATATTGAAGTCCAGTTTCTGTTGTTTTAAATTCAAAACTGGAGGGTTGTAGCTGTCTTTGCCCCTCGCAACTGCGTCTGGC
Source organism: Neoceratodus forsteri (assembly GCA_016271365.2). Lineage (NCBI taxonomy): Eukaryota > Metazoa > Chordata > Ceratodontiformes > Ceratodontidae > Neoceratodus > Neoceratodus forsteri. Next base: position 1,531,956,298 of record CM057449.1, on the reverse strand, counting down.
GAAATGCAACTGAACTTCTAGCCAGACTCGGCGTAGAAGTCCTTCGGGGGTTTCTGTGTTGAGTGCCTCGGATTGTCTCAGGAATGACAGTTCAGTCTCCGTGAGGGGAGCGTGGTGTTGGGCCTTGTCCTTTCCATCCCATCTCAGGCTTTTTATTTGGGCTGTGAATATGTTGTTTGCCATTTGAAACTCTGTGTGGGTGATTATGTTGATGTTTCTTGACAGCGGTACTGCTTAGGTAACGGTTAATCCTCGATCTCAACCCGATAAAACTACTTATTCCGTATCGTCTCCGTTGTTGGTTCTGACTGAGGCATAGAATTTTCATAGGATTTTATTTAAGTCAGTCTCGCTAGTGTTGCTAAGTTTACTTGGTACCTGTTTCTTTCATCCAGTCATTTAAGACGTTAATGGCCCACACCATTTGCCGCCTTTTGGATGGTTCATTTCTCTTTATCAATTTGATCTAGCTGGTTGTCGGGATTTCAACATGTCTTCGTTTTTCTTTTTCTTTTAGGCTCAGTATTTTCTTTGTGTTCTGAAACCATTTATCTATTGTTGCCATTTAGAATAAATTGAAATTTAACTTTGGAAATGCTGTCATGAGTCTGCTTTATTTTGTTTAGTATTTCTGTCACAGTGGTCTTTGACAGCTGCTGTGTAGTAATCTGTCTTTTGATGTTTAGTGATGAGATTGACAGCTGGCTGGCACTACAGCTGGGATGTTATGCCAAGATAACATCCCTGCTGTGGTGGGCAGCTGACCAATCAGAGTCCAGGAAATTTTCTTGCCATTGTATAATATGTTTATAATAATGTAGAATTAAAAAAAAACTGCATATGCAGCAAATTAAAGCAAACTGAAAGTAGTACAGAGAATAATTAATAACAAAATACATGTTATGCAGATTCACTGCTTTGGTATAAAACATCCAATTCCATGACATTCTATGATTTTATCAATGTGCAGTAAAGTTTTGAGTTTTTTCCTTTTTTCTAGTTCAAAAACATAAGTCAGTGGCCTGTCATGACACTTACTATGATAACAGATTGCAATGTCACGAACAGTAATTTTTAATTCAGTTGAGGACAGTCAAATGCTTTTAGAAAGGCACCATAAAAAAGTAATATATTCTGTCAGGCTATAATGGCATACAGCAGACTGTGGGGTGGAACTGGGGGAAGTCAGAACAGGGGCTGGGAATCCAGGAAGTTCAGGAACAAGAAACAAAACAACAGTAAATTGCACCTTTTTTAGATCAGCTAACTGGCTGCTTTACTTCAGAAATTCAGAATCATCACATTCTGCATTGACTTTCCTTGTTGGCCGAATATTGTCTCCCTCTTAAGTTGCACCTGCTTCCCTGCAGACAGTCCATGTCAACAACACTGAACAAGGCTCTTTCTGCTCTTCCTGAGCCATCCCCAACCCCAGGCCCTGACTCTCTTCTCAGTTTCCTCCTCTCCGCCAGTGCCCTGCTGACTGACTCAGTCCTTTCTTCCCGTATGGTTGTACTTGCTGCTTTTGCTGTCTCTCCCCCACATCTTGAGTCCAGCTCCAGAACCCAGCACCAGCTGCCAACCTGATAATCACCTGATGAGAACCGATGATGGCCCAGCCACCCTCTGGCCTACCCCTCAAGTCAGACAACTCCTACCTCACTTGTTCTTCCATCCTCAGTCTTCCTCCACTCTGCTACCAAAACTGCAGCTGCCCAGAACTCCTCCTCCTACTGGCTACATCTGTACCTGTGCTGAGCTGTCAACATCTCATCATCTGATGTCTGCTTGCTGTTGGCATGGGGGGTTGGGGGGCAAGGAAATCTGCAGCCTGTGATCACAGACATCTATTTATTTTTTAAATGGAACTGTGTTTTTTTCTGGCATTTGGCACCCCCTCTTGATGGGTTTTCTAGGCGGCATTCTAGTTCAAGTATCCTTAAGGCCGGTCCTGCCCACTGGTAGTTTGGAACCTCAAGTTAAAGCCCTAGTGGCTATGAAAAACATGATGGCTGAATTCTCCTTGACAAAAATCTAGATTCTCCACCGCCCCCAAGAACTAGACTGCATATGCTTTTCAGCCATATATTCCACCTCAAGCAGGCTGTACATGTGGCTCTCCTCCCCTATCAATCAATCAACCGATCAAATCTTTATTTATCCAGGTGAACAACATTGAGCATAACTCATTTACAAGATGGACCTGGTCAGAACATGCATGAAGGATATACAATTTATAAACAATCAACAATATAAGCACCCGAATAATAACTTACAATAACAATTTCACAGTAGCTTGACAATGACACAAATGGAGAACAGCAGTTCATTTCCTTCATAGATGTAGGAATGTGTCTACAACAATAACTGGGTGAACTATACATGGAAAACAGTTAGATGATAATAGATTACATACATTGCCTTGAGAACATGACAGTCAATGTATTCAGAGTAGGAATGGGGATGTGGTATGCTAGGGGAAGGCAGAGAGGGATGGAGGGTGTGCATGTGAGGGGTTTAGGGGTACAGAGGGGAGAGAGGTGAAGGGCCATAGAAGGACACAGAACTGGGGCAATGGGGCGAGGGGACAGGAGGCAACGACATAGATACAGGAGCTCATATGCAAATTACAATATGCTGGGAGAACAGCATAAGGGATAGCACAATTGGAGAACAGACAGGGGTGGTAATATACAAGTGGGATTGGATAAAAGTAAAGCAAAAAGAAAAAGAAAATGTAAGGGGGAGGACCGCTAGGCCAGTCATGGTGAAGGAGTCAGGCACCATTAAGATGCGTCACAGTTGCAGAGGCTGTCTAGGATGAAGGGAAACAGTGGCAAGATTCCTTAACCAAATGGGCATATAATGTCTTGAAGGTGGATAGACTGACAGAAGTTCTCAACTTCAATGTTTTTTGTAGTTTATTCCATAGAGATGGGAGTGCATAACTTATGGCCTCTCTTCCAAAGTGTGTTTTAAGCTTAGGTGCCTTTAGAGAAATCACTCAGGCAGCTATTCCCTCTGAAATGTCACCACTCTACATCTCAGACTATGTGCCAGGTCAAATAAGGATAATCTGGCTCCTAACACCCAGAGACTGGTTTCTTGGAGTTTGGATCCTTTACTACAGCAGGATTCATAATTTCAGGAGAGGATCAAGATGGAAGCAATCTCATTCACTGAATTAAATAATACAGGTAATGCTAGTGATGCCTCACTATGGAAGGCCTTTAAAGCCACTACACATGAACAACTTATTAGTTATGCAGTGCACCATACGCAAAAATGGGAAGCCGAGGAGAAAGAGCTCAAGGGTCGACTAGCTTCTATGGAGAATTTATATAAGACAGGACACAATCAGAACACTAAGCAGCATCTGCTTCGGGACATCCAGAATCTCTGGATGCAATGTAACTCCCTGACTACCATGAAAGCGGAACTATCTAGGCTCTGCATTAAGCAAAGTTACTGGGATGGGGGGAAGGGTGGAGAAAGCAGTAAAGTTGCTATCCCACCACTTATGGGAGCAACAAGCAGAGAGACACATCCAGGCTCTGCGGGATGAGGGTGGTAATACTCTCAACAAACCCAAGTGTATGTATCAGATCATGAGTGCATTCTGTAAAGACATATACACCACCAAGGGCACACTCTATCCCTCACATCTAGAAGCTTTTCAGTCTGCCATCCCCTCCCCCAGCTGATGGAGGCACAAACGATCAGTCTAGAGGCCCTCTTTCTGTTTAGGAGGTTACAGCTGCAATCTCTAGCCTGTCCTTACATAAAGAACTGAGCAGTGCTGGCTTTCAGTGGAGTTTTCAAAATGATGGGGGGGGGGGGGGATTGTTTCCCCCATGGTGTACAGTGTATACATTTCTGCTCATCAACAGGCTATGTTTCCTTCCTCCCTAAAGGAAGCAATAGTAACTGTCCTCCCAAAGGGGGGATAATGATGTCTGACTTCCAGCCAGCTACAAACTCATACAGCTGATAATGAGGCTGCCAAAACAACAGCTAAGGCATTGGCTGCTAGGATGGAGACAATAGTCCCCTCCCTGATCTACTGTACCCTTCACAAGTGGGATTTGTTAGAGGGTGCCCTGCTTATCTCACATCCTTGCTGTCTCTCATCACCACCACTGCCAGCTCTGCTCCCACTCCAGTGGTGGCAGTCACAATAGATTTTAAGAAGACAAGTGACTTGGTGGAGTGGGAACACCTGCATTAGGTCATGGCAAAAAGGGGCTTTGGTCCTTGTATTTGGGGAGTGAATCAAGATGCGGTACACCCAAATGACAGCTAGTGTCCTCACAAATTCCACCCTGTCACATCTGTTTCTTTTGCAGTGTGGCACCGGTCAAGAATGCCCACTGTAAACTTTGTTATTTGTTTTGGTGACAGAGCCTCTGGCTCTGGCTATATGATATCAACCTGCAATCAAAGTACCCAGGTGGGCTCACAGGAATTCAGGACCAGCAACCTCCTGGATCCTGAGCTAGCACCATTAACTTTCCTTGTTAGTATAATCTTGTCTCCCTCTTAAGTTGCATCTGCTGCCCTGCAGACAGTCCACATCCACAACACTGGACCATAGAAACACAGAAACATAGACATTGACGGCAGTTAAGGACCACTTGGCCCACCCAGTCTGCTCATTTCCCAACTTATTGGATAAGTTGCAGAATCTAGTTAACCAACAGGTTACTTCATCCTACCCCCCACTATAATTGCCTTATGTCTGTCCCATGCATTCTTGAATTCCCCCACTGTTTCTGACCCCAAAACCTCCTCAGGAAGGTGATTCCATGCATGCACTACCCTCTCCATGAAAAAATACTTCCTCACATTACCCCTGAGCCATCCCCCCTCTATCTTCAAATTGTGCCCCCTTGTTCTTGCACATCTTTTTTTCTGAAAGATACTCCCCTCTTGGACTTTGGTGATTCCCTTGAGGTACTAGAACATTTCTATCATGTCCCCCCTCTCCCTCCTTTCCTCAAGGTTATATATATTTAGCTCTTTTATTCTCTCTTTTCGTGTGGCTTCTCTTGCAGACCCTGCACTGGATCTTTCTGCTCTCATTAGGCCATCCCCATCCTCTGATCCTTCTCGGTTTCCTCATCTCCACCGGTGCCCTGCTGACAGACTCAATCCTTTCTTCCTGTATGGTTGTACCTACTGTTTTTGCTGTCTCTGGCCTGCATTTTAAGTCCTGCTCCAGAACCAAGCCCTGGCTGCCAACCTGACAATCACCCGATGAGAACCGACAATGACGCATCCGCCCTCTGGCCTAACCCTTATGTAAAACTACTCCTACCATACTTGTTCTCCCATCCTTAGTCTTCCTCCATGCTTCTGCCAAAACTGCAGCCCAGAATCACTCCTCCTAGTGCCTACATCTGTAGCTGTCCTGAGCCACCAGCCTCTCACCATCTGCTGTTTGCTTGCTGCTGGCATGGGTGGATGGCACAGAGGGAACCTGCTGCATGTAATCACATACATTTGTTTTTTAAATAGAACTTTTTTTTTCGGCAATTGGCTCCCCCTCTTGATGGGTGCTCTAGGCGGCTGCCTAGTTCATTTATCTTTAAGGGCAGTCCTGCCCACTGGTAGTTCAGAACCTCATGTTTAAGCCCTAGTGGCTATGAAAAACATGATGGCTAAATTCTCTCTGACAAACATCTGGAGTCTCCACAGCCTTAGAGAACTAGACTATACATGCTTTTTAGCTATATATTCCACCTCAAGCAGGCTGTACATGTGGCTTTCATCCCCTAAAATCACTCAGAAAGCTGTTCCCTCTGAAATTTCACCACTCAACCTCTCAGGCCATGTGCCAGGTGAAAGAGGGATAATGTGGGTCCTAACACCCAGAGACTGGATTCCTGGAGTTTGAATCCTTTATGATAGCAGGATTCATAATTTTTGGGACTGGATCAAGAAGGAAGTGATGGCTCTCCTCTGCTAAAATCACTCAGTCAGCTGCTTCATATATTGTGACTATAACATCTGGCATCCACTATTGCCTGCTATTTTGATGTCTTCCATTTACTCGTTGCACTCAGCTGACTTGGGGGTCCGGTGGCGGACCAGTAGCAGACAGTCAGAATGAAGGAGTGGGGCACAAGCGCAGATTAAAGCCCATGCTGCCAGTTGGGCAAATTAGCGGCAACAACCTCCTGGATCCCGAGCTAGCACAAGTTACATTTACTGTTTCTTGAGTCTACTTTAGGCGGTGAGCCCCGAAGTAAGCTTCACTAGAGATTGACCTTCTGTGCTTTAGCAAACTTCTGAATTAATTAATAATATTGAGAACTGCTGTGCTGCTCTATGTAAGTACACTAAAAACACATGTTACCTGTGCTGCATTGGACTTGAACCAGACACTGTTTTATCTGTTGTGCTGCTTTAAACATCCTGCCTGTAACATCTGACATCCACTATTGCCTGCTATTGTGCTGTATTCTATTCACTCATTGCTCTCGGCTGACTTGGGGGGAGTGTCTGGTAGCAGACCAGTAGCAGAGAGTCAGAACGAGGGAGAGGAGCATAGGTACAGATAAAAGTCTGTGCTGCCCTACAGTGTGAGCACTGTAGTGCGAGCACGAGTGGTGCCACTTGGTGAAGAAAAATCAGCACAGTAGCAAGGCAAATGTTTTGTTCTGTGGTATAGAAGACTAAACACTTTTAAGATTACAGGGTTGGGGCAAGCATTTTGATATCTATATAAGTATAACTTAAAACATGGTTTCGTCTTAGACTGGATCAATTTAACTACAAAGACACTTAGGCTGCATACAGGTAACATTTTCTCAGCTGTTTGGGCTGTGCCTGTGTCCATCTAATGTTTAGAAGTTTGAGGGGAGATTTAACATCAGGTGATATTAGAAATTGCAGCAGATTTTTGAGTTAAATTAGGCTGACTTAGGATACCATTTTGAAAGAATCACAGTATAAAATATAAAGATAAGAAATTACATATTGTGTAATAGGAAATATTAAAGAATCGATTGGAAGAACTGATATAGGGGAAAAATTAAGTATTTGGCTTATTTATGTAGTTCCCTATATTTTTACAAGATGGTATACTATTGTGTATTATTATGTTTTTATTAAGTTATTCTTTGTCAAACAGGACCATAAAAGGCAGCCATAGTAATTACAAATCAAGGAAAACTTAACAGTCACATTCAGGGGAGCACAATTTTTTGTAATTTTAATACATTTTTGTCAGGGTATGGAATTGGTCATGCAGGTTTAATGAGTAAATGTTATTTTAGGGACCTGACAAAATTAATGTGTGCCATAGGGGTTATCCCCACACAACAAGATACCGGGCTCCTCTATCACTACAATTAGCTAACACCTTAAAAGAATGAATTAAGAGGTATCATTTTAAACATAAAAGGAAATGGACCACTACACTGTTTAATTCAGTTTTAATTCTCTCTTTACTGATGAGTGGTAATGTTTATCCCAATCCAGGTCAAATGTCAATAAATTATATAAATGCAGAGGTAGTACAAGGGGATGATTTTAGCATCCATTTTAATGCTTGTAGCACATGGAATAAGTTTGAGCTACTTGAAGACTAGGTAGGTAAATATAGCTCAGATGTTATAATTATTACAGAAACATGGCTAAGTAAGAACATTTCTGACACTTCTTTGCAATTAGAGTTATCAACATTTTAGAAAAGATAGAATATAAAAGGGTGGGGGGAATATCAATTTATGTAAATGAAGAATTAAAGTTCAAAGAGATAGCATGTATTTTTTTCAGAAAAGGGTCTGGAGGCCCTATTGATTGAAGTGAGGATCCCGTTTGTTAAACCTTGACTTATTTCGGGAGTTTACAAGCCCCCCCCCCAAAAAAAATAGACAATAGCATCTTTTACAATTTACAGGAATTCCTACTGCCATTTAAGCTTACACATGAATTATTCATTAAAGCGGACTTCAATGTAAATTTATTTCAGATAGCACTAAGGTTCTTTGTTTTTCAGAACCAACAAATATTCTAATTGAATTTCAGGAATGTTTACAGCTTGTTCAATTAGAATTAATTGTAAAAATGCACAAATTCCACATTGTTGGATCCTGTTTTTTACCAACCAACCAACTGTATACTCCTTGAGTGGAGTTTTGCCTGATGCATTCTCTGACCATCATGTTATTTTTGTACTCTGAAGCATTTAAAACCAGTTAAGGAAGTGCAAACTGTAGACTGGCTAAACTTTAAATGTTTTAATTATGTGGATGTTATGCTTGACATTGAAAATCTCGAATGGGGGGGGACCACATGATGGCAGCCTGAGCCAACATATTCTCCTGAGCTCCCAAGACCACACCTAATAAAACCCCTCTTTTCTGCTAATTTCAGCTAATTACTTTCAAGAAAATAAGCAACCCTGGCACAAGTACTGCGTTGGAGCAAAACCAAAGCAGCTCTACTACCCAAATTTCCAAAAATGGAGTAAGAAATGAGAGACACGCCACTCTCTCATATGCCGCCATCTACTTCCACCAGGGAAAAGGCCTCCGAGCACTCCAAGGCCACAGTGCCCAAATCTACTGCCCAAACTACTAGCCAGACCGCCCTGACTGAAAAAAAGTTTTTCAAGGGCTTATCTCCATTAAATCTTCATTGGATCTGCTTACCAAGAACATCTAGGGCATAACTGCTTCTCTTGTGGCATTAACTCAGTGCACAGCCAATAATGAAGCAAGGATTTCAATGCTGGATGACTGGAGGGCTAGAACTAAGCCAGAGCTCACATCCCTGTGGCAGAGGATTAAAGAAATGGAAGAAAAGCTGGATGACCTCAAGGGAAGGTTGTACAGAAACAATTTGGTTATACTAGGCTTGCTGGAAGGTGAGGAAGGCGCATCCTCAATAACTTTCATACAAAAACTTTGCACTAAGATAGCAGGCCCTTCTCCCAATGGGCCAACTTACATCACTGAATGGGTGCACAGAGCTCTTTGCCTGATGCCTCCGCCAAGCATTCCACCTAGGCCGCTAATTTTTGGGTCCTTAAATTTCCTGGATAAACAATATATTTTGGGAAAGGTCCGGGAATTCAGTGCTGTTCAGTTGGAGGGCAAACCTATCAGAGTTGCTCAGGACTTACCCAAGTCGATTAGACAGAAGCACATGGAGCTGCATCCTGTTGTAGTTAAACTGATAGCAGCGGGCATTCATTACCAAATAAAATATCCAGCCACACTGTAAGTATTGCATCGTGATGTCTGGCTTAGTTTCAGCACCGCAGAGTGAGCCAAGATTGCTCTGAAAAGCCACTTCCCTGATCTCTTTAAGTGAAGTGAGAAAGCTCTTACGTTTTGGCAAGCATGGTTATCTAACAGTTGGGATCTGACTTTTTATTTTGGCTAAAATAGAAAATACCTGTTGATGTAACAGTGGATGTTGGGCCTAACGGTCAATCTAGAAGCAGTGTGTACATGCGACTACAGCCTGCAGCCCATTTCCTCTTTTGCTTACAACGGAGACCACACTTCAAGTTTCCTCTGACTTTGGGATTATACCCTTTGTGGCCAGTGACTATTTTCTTTTCTTTACTCTAGTTGGGACCCTCTTGTTTTGTGAAGTGATACAGCACAATGTTATTACTGCAATTCCTCATGTTTTTTCATGGGTCTGTTGCTGAAAGGGTTTAATTGTTTTACAGCGTTTCCTTTTCTCCATATTTTGGCCATATCCCACTCTTGTGACTCGCCTACTAGCTGTGTTTTTAAACACCTAAGATAAGAGCCAACTGTTCTGATTTTGGTCAATTTATTTTAATTTAATTACATTTACTAGCAATGTTGCTAGGCTGGTCTTGGCCAGAAGAAATGGCCGCTATAACTTTATTGGCAAGAACTACATATTGTGGATCAGGAAATATAACAAGCTCTAGCCCCAGGACTTAACATACTAACATACTAAAATGCCTGCAGAATAGGCCTAACGGTCTTTCGCATCTGTTCGTTTGGTCAGCCCCCACCTGGGGAGCTGACCTTGCTGCCCCCCTCATCTTCTCTGGTTTCTCCCTTCCCAGTTCTGGATATTCTTGCTGCATTGGATTTTGCTTTCAGACCCCTTCCCCTGTACCTGTCCCACCCCCTCTTGAACCCCTCCACCATCTCTGCCTCCACCAGCCCCCTGGGCAGCGCATTCCATGGCTCCACCACCCTCTCAGTGAAGTAGCACCTCCTCCTTTCTCCCCTGAATCTTCCACCCTCCAGCTTCCACCCATGCCCTCTAGTTGCCCCCTCCTCCTTCCTTCGAAGCACTCTGACTGCTCTTCCCCTTAAACAATAGTCTGAGTGACTATCGCTGACCAATTGATCGCACAAGTCACATTTTCATTTAATAATGTTGTGGATACTTGATTAGCAGTTTTGATTGATGTTACTGTACAGATGGGTGCAGGGGAGGGAGGGGGGATGCTCTGGATGGGGCTGCAGTTAAGAACACTGCGGTCCAATTTAACTTTTGTGGGCAGTCGTATGGACTGGGAAGCATTGTTGTATATAGTTTTGTGTTGTTTGAGGTGGTAATGGAGGATGACTGGGTGTGGAGGTTGTTGGATACTGGGAACATATGGGAAAATGTTTGCTTTTTGGGGGGGTTGGGTGTAGCCAGTAAGGTTAGCTCTGCATTGCAAGAGCCTTATTGTAATTGCACCCCCATTGGATACTTAAAGCAAAAAAACTCTGTTAATGCATTATATATCTTGGAATGTTAAAGGGGCATGAAACAGAGGTAAAAGGTATCAAATCCTAAAACACCTCCAGCTCCTTCATTGTCAGGTGGCCTTCCTATAAGAGACACACCTTCTGGGGACAGAGAACTTGCTTTTTTGGTGACAGAATATGAGTCAAGTTTATGCCGGTGGGGGTTCCACTCAACAGAAGGGCATGGCAATACTTTTTTAAGAGTATCTTCAGTTTAAAGCATAGCATTGCAGCTCCTGAAGGACTTTACATCCTAGTACACAGGACGTTAGATCATACTGAAATACTATTGGGGGGGATCTATGGTCATATTGCACCCTCTCCAGTTTTCTTTTCTCAGTTGGTCAATCTCCTAGCCCCCTACACTCATTTGCCAATTGGAATGTCACTCAGACAGCTGACCTGGACAGGTCATACTCAAATTCCAAGCAGTTATCCCCCACACAGATCACCCTAAAAAAATTTATGGAGATGGGGGGTCTCTGCGACCTATGGTGTATCATGCACCCAGCTGACCGCCAATACTCCTTTTACTCCATAGTGCATAAATCCTTTT